>OZ024698.1:12356509-13708376 GCA_964016905.1 Perithous albicinctus | reverse complement strand
ACCCGCTCCCCCAATTGTTACTAAGCACTAACGACGGTTATTATCCATGATAGTGCAAGCTCGGAATATCTCCTCTAATAAATATTTGGATATACACCATTGCTCCTTACTTACATTTGAAATATCCAACAGCCTTCGAATGAATAAATAAAATAACATACAATATAAAAAGGGGTGACAGTGGGGTTAATGTAATAGTCGAATAGCCCCTCCCCCCGCGCCCTCCGCGCCTCACGAAAAATATGCACGAAATATCCGACGCGTTGAATACGAAATAGTATTAAAAAAAAAAGATACAAGAAAAGGTAACACACACGGAAAGCATTGCACGCCTCTATTCCACGGGGGCCGACATTGGGAATCCAGCGAGAGAGGCGCGAGGGTGTACTAGAGGAAGGGGGAGGGGGGAGGCACGTTGGCAGGAGTGGCAAGCGGGTCCCTGAAAGCGAAGGAAAGAACGGCATACGGCGTACGATACGTTGCTGGAATTTCATATGTGAAGAGTCCACCCCTCCCTCCCCCCCACCCACACTTCTGTGTCCTCGTCGTTCTATGGTCTCTGCTGCCTCTGCCATCCAGCTCCACAGCAGCAGCGCAGTCATAGCCCTGGCTCAACCTGTCCTATCCAGCTATATTCCGTCTTTTATTTCTGTCTCTCTCGCACACGCGATTTTTTGCCTCACACGTGAGCGAGTATGGGAAATTGGTATGGTGGGCATATCCACCTCTGAGTTTTTCCCATCCGCGACCTTTTACCTTTTACCTTTCAGCCGGGACATAATAAAATGAGAACGCCATACCCCCGCCCCCCACCCCCCTTTTATGTCGAATAGCAACGCCTTCGATGTCTCTATCTCTTTTCATAGTCAAATAGACAAAAGTCAGGTAAATTTTTGTGATTACCTTGGTTTGTAGTGCTCCTGCAGAAAAATAAAATTAAAGAGGTTTGCTTTGGAATGACACTTGGATTGGATGCCTGTTTACTGTAAAAATGGCGTTTAAATAAAGAAATGAAAATGCCGCATAAAGTAACCTTTTCGTAAAACTAATTTATTTCATTTTATTTCTTGACTCACGTGAAAAACCCTTTCACTCACATTTAAAACATTTTTAAGGGGTGAATTCAACACCGAATAATTAATCATCCAATGGGATGGTTATGAGTTTCGTATAAATAGCACTTGATGCATTTGAATGCAGCCATAATATTAAAATGCTACTTTTAATGAATAATGAAAATACATGAATAAGTATAAATATACAGAAGATATTTTGAGGGGTATGTCGGAATGCTAAATTATCCCACTGAGTAGTAAAATCACCCCACTGAGTAACTCAGTTTTAGGAATTCCATTCCTTCAAACCGTTTATAAGCAGTTAAAAAAATAGTATACGAATGTAGTTAATTTTTTACGCGGTATCAGATATTACAGAGAAGTTTTCAAACCCAACACCAAAAAGTGACGCCTTGTTGTATTGAATCGCTCCAAAGGATCAAAGCTAAGAACGATGGTATATTTTTTATTATGTGCTAGTCCTTGTCCTCTTCCAAGGGTGACAATTATAGAGATCCTTGGAGCGGAATGCTTTGCTCCACGAAAATTCTGTCTTTTTTTCGACACACTGTGCCTAAGGGGCAGATTGGGGGGGGGGAGTATTGCAGATCTGCTTCCCGGTTGCCTGGTTTTCGAACTTGAAAATCGACGAAGTAAAGCTTGCTCTGGATTCAGTTTTCCCCGTCTTGCTTCCCTTCTCACACGTTTGGTCTTCTATCAGCGAGATGCACAAGATCCTTTGGTAAAAAAGGAAACGAAGACAGAATAGGGAGTCGATATCCCAGAGGCGACTATGGCAGTACACACTGGAGGGTGCTTTATGGATTCTTTCTCGTATCTTTCTTCCGTTACCCTCTGCTAGGTTATAATATATATATATAATATATACACATATATTCATCTATATATGTACGGGAGATTTCAAGCTGAGTGGATAAGATTGTGAGGCTTTAATTTCATATTTTCTTACAGTGCTGTTCGACATTATAAAAAAAAGAACACATCACAATCATTCTTAGAGCTTTTTGAAAATTGATTTGGTCATTACCAAAAATGTGAATTACTACAGAATAAATATGTCACAGATTTTTTTCTATAATTTTTACTGTAAATTCTTTATTGAAAAACAACATTCCTGGGTTTACTCCAAAGAGAATTGTGAATCTAGATTAGCGAGAAACAAAGAAACTACTAAATATCAGGTGTTAACAGATAAAAAACTTATAAATAAAAATTTGAGATTTTTTAAATATATAAAAACACAACATATTATTGAAAATATAATATTCCTATCAACGTTCTCTCACAAACAATGGTTTTCAATGGTCTCTTATAGAATACTATGGTTTTGTAGTTATTGACATTTTTGGTAATTGTGACCAAATAATTACTTTTTTTCAATTTAAACAACTCATGTGCAGTATAATTTTTTTTTAACTTCCGACTGCCCCCCTCCAGAGAGCAAAAAGGGGGGAGTTATAAATTTGACGTCGATTTGCAGATCTTATCTCGAAAATTTGTAATTGATGTTTATAAAAACGGCGTAAGTTCTCTTGATAGATTTTGGCACGACGCTTCTATGACCGTGAGTATCGGCTTTAGACAATGTATTTTCGACATTCATTGCGTCCTCGCATGAATAGCTTTGGATAAAATCGTGAAATCACATGTTCATAAATATTAAATTTACTACTACTTTCTTTTTTCTCGTAGATTATTGTGTACGTGATTATTTTGCAATCGGGAATTTTAAACAAATTTTATAAATCTGCTTTTAGACAGCATACTACAAGAAACTCCGAGAGTTACGATCCTGTCGATTTGGTCTGAAATACACCATATATATGTATCTATATGCCTCTATATGCAAAAACGTATGATATATAAAGGAGTGTGTGTCCGTGTAGGGACGTTGGTCGGAGGGTTGTCTCACCCGGAAGGAGGCGTGTGTGGGTGGTTGGGTGACTTGGTGCCGGTGTCACGGGATGGGAATATCCCTGGGGGAGATGTGCTTCTATATATCTCACACTCGTGTGCTATACCACTCGAGGAAGATAGGCAGAATGGTGTCTGCAAAATATGTATGCCTCGAGGATGTGGAAAACACGAGAGTATACGTCGCTACGAGTGAGAAGAAGCCACTCATACACACTACACGTTTCTTCTTTCTCACATGATCTGAAATAGTATTCTAGAGCGTAGTAACGCTGTGACTATACTTTACAACGATTCTGTAGCTTTTGTATTCCCTCCAGCACTTTTGGTACTACGAGCTTTTCCTTTTGCATGAAATTGTGAAAAATCTTTTGTCAATCTGACTACTTAAGGAGACTTCAGCGATTCACACTTGTCGAATCAGAGCTACCATTTTTAAGCCCATTCGCAAAATATTTAGTAAGTTGACGAGGAAAGGGAGGGTGTAGACAAAACTCCATGTTGTTAATTATTTTTTAACATAGTGTTTCCAGATCCGAATGCAGAAAATTGTAAAAGAAATTCAAGTTCTATAGTGTAATTTCCAAAGATTTTTTTCTACTTCTAATTCGATTTTTTTTCTTCTTTATAATCAGACAAATACTGAAGTTTGTGATATTGTGAGAAAGAAAAAAAATGAAATAAAAATACAAATAATTAGACCCCAGTAGAGAGATCGATTTGGTTTGAAAAAACATGGAGCCCATTTGATGGACATCTATATATTTTTCTGCAGATTGAATATAGTTTTCCGTTAGAGAAAGACAGCACTTCGTTTCATACATCCTGCTAGTCCTTCAAGAACCACCCCTGTGATGGACGCGTGTGGGGGTTCCGTGTATTGGGGTGGGACCGCACAGAACGCCATGATAGCAACGCGTGCTTCTATATAAGACCAAATGTATATAGCTAGAAATCAAAATGGCCCCCAGAAACTCGAACAAATTTATTGTTTATTTTTCATCGAAAAA
This sequence comes from Perithous albicinctus, assembly GCA_964016905.1. NCBI lineage: Eukaryota > Metazoa > Arthropoda > Insecta > Hymenoptera > Ichneumonidae > Perithous > Perithous albicinctus. Next base: position 13,704,376 of record OZ024698.1, on the reverse strand, counting down.
TGGATGGCATATAGACGAGTAGTATGGAATAAGGACCAAATAGCGAGGGTTGAGGTTATGTAAGAGGGGGAGGGGTTTGTGGTTCGGGGATGGGAAAAGTGAAGAGCAGGATAGGCTTCCAGCCTGCGCTTAAGTAAGCTGCCACTGGATATACTGTAGGTATGCCATAAGGGATGAGCGATGATGTCTAATATTAGGAAAAAGGAAAAGGGAGCAGTCGAGGCCATCGCGAGCGCGAAACTTGGCCTTTGGAACTGCTGCCAGTATGGGACACTAAAGTAAAGTAGCTTGACAGTCTCACTCGCTCAGCCGTCTCAGAGTCGCTTTGCGTAGGTTGGAATATACCATGGAAGGGGGGACCAAGATAAGAACATACGATATACGTATAGCCATCATATTTAAAGGTTCATAATATCATTTATCGCTAGCGAATCTCTATGAAGCATTGACAAAGACACCTTTCTTTTCTCGCCTCGACGAATAGGAAGGATATGCACGGAAGTTACATTCTGAAAGCACAGATCAGATGGTAAGTCTCACTGTTGCATTTGCAACTGGTGGAGGTTTTGAATAAAGGCATGATGTTCATTGAAACAAATAATGATGTGCGATACTACTCAGCTGAGAAAATAATTTTAGAATATGCTAACTCCTTTCCCTACCATTTTCCTATAATTTTTCTACTATAAAATTGACTCCTGTAATGATTTTGTACTTCTTCGTTTGACTTGTCAAGGACGTTCTGGAAACGAGTCTTAGCGAGACAGTGTCTGTGATATTTTTCATATTGATCTATTATGAAGACAGTATATGGACTCTAATAATAGCAATTTGGGCAAAGCAGTCTTGGAAAGATTTATAAAAAGTAGATGGATTGGGTTGTTATACTAGAATCTTTCTAAGACTGTTTCCGAAGCAGGTTTTGCAGACTGTTTTATCCGCATAGACTTCCACCGAAGAATATTTACCATACATTGTACATATGACTAAAATTACCCTTAGTACGATATGATTGTATGTCGTATAAAATGATTATAGAGACATAGGTAATCATGACGATAAAGTAGATAAAGTAGATCATTTTGAAAATTTTTGGACGCTCATAAGCGTCCAAAAATTTAATGATACGATATTAAAATTAGATATACTTAGTTCGACGACGTCAGACTCGTGAGTCTTTCCCTACTTACTGAACAAAATATATCGTATTACTTCATTCAAATCCTTTTTTTAATGCTTCCTGCACTATTTCTATCTCTCTCTTAATATCGAGCGAGTTATTCGTCGGTGATATTATCGGTGCCGTATGGCGCCGAGATTCAGCCGGATTTCGATATGCATACACTTGGGCAGGGACTAGCAGTTGATCTCTTGGAACTTATATCCCTTTCCGAAGAAATATCGTCCCTGGATTACAGGAGAGGTTTTTCTATTCGCCATTCATATTATTGAATTTTCTATAAGTAAATAAATTCTTGAGATCGTGTATTAACTACTTTAAAAAATGAGTTGTTTGACATCAACTGCTGCATAATCTACTGACTCAACTTCTGTCTAATTTTATAGAAATATTGTCGAATTTTATAGAATGTAAATGTATCCTGAAACTTTGGGTAAAATGGCCAATCGTAATAACGATTTCATGTGCAGGTTTAATAGATAGTGGCTACCTCACCCGGAATCTTTCGTAACAGAAAACAGTTTCGATCTTTCACTTAAGTCGGAAGGAAACAGAAATTCTATGAAGTCTGACAAATACAGTGTATTTCAGGTCAGGAGCAATAAATAACTCGGTCTATCGGTAGGAATATTCTGGAAGACTCGGGAAGACTTAAGCGTGATTTCATTTTGAACAACCAAGCTCTCAGTCCTTTCGAGAAAGAGAAACGAAGACCACGTTCGATGTGAAAAGTCGATAGAACGGGGGCTTCCACAGGAACCTCTGCAGCATCAGAGCCAAGCCTACACGACATTGCCAAGGTGGAAAGAGTGATCTGAGGTCGGATATTCGAGTGGAAGGGCCTCGTCCCTGGCTAGACATCTCTTTCCATCTTGGCTATTCGCATCCTGGGTGCCCTGACGGCAGTCGAGGAGTCCCGGTTGAAATAGGATTTTTCGTATTCCGGCAGACGTCAGTGCCATTACCGGTGTAGACGGTGGAGAAACGAGAGACGAGGTTTCCTTTCGTATCCAACTACAGGTGGCGTGGCACTACCTACCGAATCCCTTGGCCCCAGCACGTAAGGGTGATGGGTGGTGAATCTCCTGTACCAAAGTCGTGGTGACGAGGAACCTCCACAACCTAGAGAAAAGCCAGTTCCGGAGTTCTTGAGTTTCGTAGGAAGGGAAATAAGACCATGTAGAAAAAAGTAGCGAGACATGAGTAAGAAAAGAAACCAGTCCTCTGAGTAAAAAAAAGAGAGCTCGACAATACAGACGTATGCAAAGGGAATGGAGATTGTTATTTTCAAAGTACTCGTGACGAGTCTTCATCGCAGCAACGGTCGCCCTCGTATTCTCGTTCTTAGTTTCTTAAATTTGAAGCCTTCGTTTCGACTGTTGACTATGCGTAGAAACAGGATGGTAGAAAAGGCAGCAGAAACGTCTAGGAGGATCACAACTGAGGTATCAGGAATATGAACGTAGTCGTGGAAGAGCGTGGAGGAATAATAAAAACGAAGGGAAGAGTGATTCGGTGCTGCCAAGGGTGCCTTTCTTGCAAGGGAGGATTGTGTGACGAGGCGCGAGGGAGTACAACGGGAATGGTATTGAGTCCCCGTCAACAGCAGCAGGACTGGCAGCATGTGTGTTGTGTAGGAGATGTGGAAGGATAGAAATGAAGGGAGACGAGCCTCTGAATCCTGCTGACTGATGGTAAAACTTGAAAGGTAGCTTGGAATTGGGTCTACGGAGCGTTCGCGAGCTTGGTTGGATCCATGACACACGGGAATGGCTGAATTATATGCTCGCTGTTTCGGATAGAAGGGAATGACGAGAATGGAAGAGTATCTTCACTCGGTGTCTACAGAGAGCAATACGGTATATAAAAAAGGTAAAGGAGAAAATATTGTGTATGTGTATATTCGAGACAACGATAACGTCGAGGGGTTCCTGATTCTACTAACTCAACGGTCCACTTTTTCTTTTTTCTACTTCTCTTTCCTGTCGTCTGATATACTCGTCTGGTATATTGATGCAGGCCCCTTCGCAATGTGGATTGATGCATGGCGTGTTCCATTCCATATAGGCGTCCGTTCATCGCTCAGAGATCAGGAGGAGTGGTCGAGAACTCATGCAGTGATTTGAAAGGTCAGAAAGATCGAATACATTTTGTGTAATTTAAGTGTTCCCGTAAGTTTAAGATAATTGCTAAATCTCTTAATTGTTATGAAAAATTAATCGAACATGTCAATGTGGAATTCTTTCTTCTCCTAATGATCAGATGGATTGGTTTCGCGCAATTCAATTGCACCTGTGAAATCACATCACAGCGTATCACCAAGTTGCAACGATGTTTACTTTAGTATAGAATTGGAAGTGGAATGAATCTAGTTGACTAGGTCATGGTGTCAGACGTGTGACCCCTTAATTGCTATGAATAATGAATTCAACGTGGCGATAGGGTATTCCGAATGTACTACAGAGCCCGAACAAGAGTAAAGCGCAGAGCGCTTATGAATGGGGTGGGTGACCGGAGTGGTGGGAGGTGCGGATGGTGGTGCGAGAAGAGCGCAACAGGTTCCACTTAATTATTGAACACTGGAGCACCACGGATAACCGACCCGTATCCGTACAGAAGAGCCAGTACTAACCGCCCTTTCCCTCCTCCTCCCGTTTCACTCACCGGCAGAGTCGTATTCGCGAGTATCCGACCGTGATAATACGGCGACTAAGAATAACCTCAGCCGGATTTTACAACAAAAATTTGATGAAACTAAATGCATTTGCGAAATACTACTTTGCGTATCCGTTCCGGAATTGAAATTCAAATTGTAAGTATTTTCAACCACTGTAAAATAAATAATATTTTTTCGTCAACTTTATTATCGTATTAGATACTATTTTTTTTAGAATCTAGTATTACCCTTAAGGTATAATTATTTTGGTGTCGTGTTACAACTAACAAAATCAAAGTTTGTCGTCAGCAAAAGAGTCTTTATTACTTTAAGAGTTAGAAGTATTCTTCATTGCAGTTGATTTAATAGTTTACTATACTTCACCATACGATAGGTCACCACTTTTACACAACCTAGAATTTAACTTTTAAAAAAGCAGTTTATACGGCGCATTACATATAACGTATACGAACTAGTTTCAAGAGATGACTTAAATCAGCAGCAATTTGTTAAAAATAGTAAAAATCATCTTGACTGGAGCAATCATTATTGCTGTAACCAAACTTGGAATCGCTGGAATCTTATATTTCGAAATTTTCTTAGCATTCAACATCCGCACAGACTTTACTTACATAAAAGCGAGTGACTGGCGACACAATTATGAACTGCAATTGTTGCACATTGGCTTTCAAGTTGAGAATTATGCAGTAATAGACTACAATCTTTATGTACATCGACCAAAATCTACTATTATTGAAAAATCGACCAAGAACCGCTCAACATCCAATAGCCGGTTGGTCCACGAGAATATTATACCTCATCATACAAAGCCATCCCTCAAATATTCATGAATGAAACTCTTACTCTAAACATATACAATATAAGAATGTAAAACGTGGGTTGTCAACTGCCAACTGTCTGCCCTTAACGCGTCCTCTGTTATTTTCAACGACATAGAACATAAATATAAAGTTCAAACGAATGCCTAAACAAGCCAGTCTCAAGTTTTTTATCAGTCTTATCATGTGAAAGGATACAGAGACTGCGAATCCAGACAGAGAAAACAAATCCGCCACGATGTTGCAGAGCCACACAAGGATAAAGGCAGAAAAGAACGGGAAATGGGTTCAGAATCTGCTGAGACAGTATTGATTTTCTATCTGACGTATGAGAGATGCGTGTTTAGGATAGTCCGCCGTTCGCTTCCTTCTCCTCTTTTCCTCCTTCCGTCTATCGCGCTTCTTTGCCTGTACGGTTTTTTTTCGTGTTTTCTATACTTTTCTGTTTTATTTTTTCTTTATCCTGGTACGCGAACGCCACGAGAATTCTCCTTTGTCGGCAAAGAGAGAGTGAATAATGCCCCAACCCGCTTCTTCTCTGCCCCAGCATCCTTCCCAGCGTCTACGTAACGTACGTATAGGTGATGCTATATATTTTGCTCGTCGTTACGCACGTACAGGGTTCTCTCCTTCCTCGAAGGATCTTTTTCTATCTGGCTCCCGTATGTACGTCTGCCTTTCGGTTGGTAAACGTGACGAGCGAGACCGAAATGGAAACGGAGGGACACAAAAAAGACGACGGGAAAATAAGACGATAAGGAAAACAAACAAACAAATCATAATACTAGGGAATCTGCATCAGGTGCAACTGGTATAGGTAAAAGTCGACTAGGTATTCTTGTTATAAAACGGTTCGGCTTTTATAATCGTAACAGAATATTACGCAGAACATATGGTTATTCCACATCACCTGGCCTGTTGTTTGGTCTAGTTAAATTTGCAAGTTAGAAATGATGAGGTAAACATAACAATTCAATTATAAGGCTTTCTAAAAAGCTTCTTCTTGGTACTTCGATTTGAAATTAAACAGACTCCCACAACTTTGTCAAAACTGTAACGGTTGATGGTTTCTCTGTAGATAACATCTAGGTCGTTGATACTAGACGAATAAAACGAAAACTAGGGAAGCATATACACAAAATTATCGTAAGGAAATTTTAGATTGGAGGATTTCTTACATTCAACGACTTTAAATGTTCGGCCATTAAATTAAATTTCTAATTGGACAGCAACACTTTTTGAGAATAACTTTGATCATTTCACTCATTTCTCCATGAGGCAGTAAACATTTTTGAAAAGATTTGTCCATTTCTCTCAGTACCCACAACGCTCATAACGATATCTGAGGATAATTGACTATTTTACTTAATTTCTATTAATACAGTAATGCTTGTTGAGGACGATCGGTTATTTTACGTAACTACCAATAGGACATTAACTCTTTTTGATAAAATTGTTGGTTATTCATTATATTTTTATTTTTTTATTTCTCATAGGATTATAATACTTCTGTTTATACTTTTAGGAGGGCGCTACACTATAGATGTTTTCTCGTAAAAATTGAAGAATCAGCCTAACGACCGATGAACCTGCTTGAACAACCAAATCCAATTATTGTTAAAGCCTCCTTCCCACCATGTTTCACCCTTGGCTTCCATAACCATATATCCGTTTGGATTTTCCTCGTAAGGAGGCTGTAAATTCTACACGCTCACGTCTATCGCCCACCAGCGTGTGAGCATATAGCATAGAAAGAGGACACCGGAGGAAACTTGTTCTCGTCGATTTTGCGGTGAGGGAGCTCGGGGGTTCACGACCCAGGCTGCTTGCTGCTCCCGGTAGATTTCGAACTTTTATGGGGTCGTTACCAGTGCGACGATGGCGCATAGCATTGACGGAAGTGCGCGTGGTTCCAGCGTGTAGCGGCATCGAAGCCGAAGCTTTGTGCCAGCCGAAGCTGTTGGGACGTTCTCCCTCTCACGCCCGTGAACCGGATCCACGGACGAACGAGAAAACCCCGGCTGCGTCAACGACGTTGGAGAACTTGGTGTTGCCGGGCGCCAGCAGAGCGAACGAGAGAAGATGTGAAAATGCCGCAAAAGGCACAAAACTAGCTCCAGGGCTTCATATACATATGCATATATCTAGAATCTATATATCTACAGTATATCATCAGTTTGAGGTGTGCGTGTTTGCGGTGGCGCCGTTTATCAGCAACTGCAACAGCGCTACGGCGTGCCACTGCATCTGCCAACTTTTACGAGTCTCTATGCGATCCCCTTCACTTTTCCACTCCTCCGCCACCCTTGTCGTTTATGTCCTGTATAAATCACGCTAATTCCACGACCTTACACGCTTGTATGCTCGATCGATTCCTCTCTCTTCCGATTTTCCTGAACCGAGAGAAAATTTTTAAGATGCAACCAACTGTATTTACTTTGAGCCACCTGAATTAAGTACGAACAATTTGAGTGTAGTTTGAGTCAACTGACTGAAGAAAGAACGAGCAGAATTATATTTGAGGCAAGTGAATTGTGGTTCAACCAATTTAATTAACTCAACCTATTGAAGTTTGTGAGAATCCAATTAAATTTGAGCAAGACGAATCCAGTTTGAGTTGCTTGATCTAGACTCTAATTTGTGTTTAAATTTTATTACGTTATTCAGTTCGAGCCAATTGAATTCATCTTACATCAACTGATTTAGTTTTTTTAATAGTTTGTTGTGGAGGTGGCCGTTAATGATAAACGATGAGGTCAGAAAGCGAGTCACAGCCGCAAATAACTAACATCAACTTACTGATTGCCTAAACTCAAAGTAATATTTTTTTCAATCAAGATGTACGAAATCATATGTAAAACTAGATTTCCATGATTATTGAGGATATCGATCCCTCAATATTTAATACTTAAAAAAGATGTAATTCATCCGCGAGTCCAACGTTTTATTTCCAGAGCTTCAAGTATTTTAAGTTGACATATATCACAGTTTCTATAACTCCTCTGTCACATGTTGATTGCCTAAAGTTAGATGAAAGTCGCAATATCTACAAAAAAAAACTTTCTTGCATTTCAACTTCTAGAGTCTGCGGGCAATAAACTATCCACAAAACTAACCATTCATTCATGCAGTTAAGAAAAACTTCTTTGTAATCTCGAATAACATGGTTACTTTATCGACTATTAAATTCTTCTTATTCCTCCAATGTTATTGCTCAAGGATCATGTTTACGTGAAACATATTTTTCTGCCTCCACGAACATCATTTTCATCCCTCTGTTCGCTTTTCTCATTCTCTGTGTATCCGTTGGAAAAACTCTCAGGGCTTATCTCACTCGTTTCCCCTTGTAACCCTCTACGCCTGTATCTACCGCGACTATATTTTCGATTTTGAGGATCCACAAGCTACGAGGTGTCATCAGCAAAGGGGGTTTGTCCTTGTTCACTTCCTCCACCTCGTCGTTCAAGCAGCGCACGCTTCTTCGGCCCGAGAAGATTAACAATATCCAACCATCGCCAAGCTATCTTCATGGCCACGTGTGTGCTGCTGCCAAGATATACAACAAACCACACACACTTAAGCAACCTGTCCATAAACACAAGCTCTCAAAGTATGGAGATAGTATTTCCGAGGCTCACGAAAAGCACGTACGTAAAGCGCTGTACTACGACGTATTGAAAAGGCAAGGAGAAGAAGAAGAGGAAAAAGAAGAGAGCACATATTACTGTCCGTATCTATGAGGGCGTAAACTCCTTAGCGGCTCATAAATACCCCTGTAGATTGCACGCCCATTGGGCTGGGGTGCGTCTTAAGTCCACTAGCTAGCAAATGAAACCAGCCACTACCGTCATCAGTTAAATATTCTATAAAGAATTTCTCTTGTATTCATCCGATTGTATGAGTTTCAGGTTAATTACGAAAAGATACTATTTTTAGAAGAAAATATCAAATTCTGTTATTTAAACGCACGAGATCGCAATAAAGAGTATAAAATCCGCAACAGCGATTTTTTGCAAGCTAAAAATATTTGTATGCAAAAATTGTTTTTCTTTTTATGTTTACACTTTTGTACTTAACAACGATTTTTTTCTTCAATATTGTCCGTAAATGCCACAATATTGTATTCAATGTTTTGGCAAAGGTTATCGAAAACGAAAATTAAGGACAATGAAAGTCAGTAAAAAGATTTTAATGCATTTTGTTACTTCAACCATAATTATTTTTAAAATTAGGTACGAGTTTTTACATTTCGGTAGCTGAAGTACCGTCTAATATCCCATTGATGAACACATCTCTTCAATGTATATAAACAGACCACTAATGTTTAATTATATATAGCAACACTTTAATATCCAGGGAGCATTTTTATAAATGTGAAGTAAACGATTATTGTTTTTTAACCCATCAATTGAATAACATTGAAACCATAGATTTGTGAAGTTATATTATTATCTGAAGATAAAATATTGATCCGGTGCTACATAATAAATTCCGAACTGTCTGTCAGAAAGACATTATATATAACCATAAAGCATTCCTCAACTTCACCGAAGCTTAACGCTCCTCCGCCGAATAAAATCCATAGCCCTTATATCCATTTCGCGCTCTCGTTTTCAATCCCCAAGTAAAGAAAGGATGTGCTGAAAAGATGCGGATGATATATCATATAAGACGATACATATTCTGTTCTCCATGGCTCTCATCTCCATCTCACCGAGGCTCTTGAAAGTGAGTAGAGAGTCCTGACAGTAATCGTGACCTGGCGAAATTAATATGAGGCGTTCTCTATCAACTTTGCCAGTTTTTCTTTACGCTCTCGGAACTTTTTCAGGTTTTTTAATTCACTTATTTCGGAAATGGATTTTTTTTAAGCTTTTATATCATGGAATATTGAGGTCGAGCTAAAAAATGTATAAAACAAAAAAAGTTATCTTTTGGAGCTGAATTTACAAAAATTAAAAAATCATGAGAAAATGATCTGCAAAGTTTTACTTTGCATCCTTTTTCAAAGTTTAGTTTATGCTTGACTAGAACTTTTTTTTACACTGGAATCACATATCATTCTCTACACTGAACGTCTATACAATTAAGAATCAGAATTTTTCTGTTAATAATCACAAACTGGCATGTCACATGGTTTCCTGTTTAACAACGTACCCAGGTCTCCTCTAGTTTGGTGAGAAAATATCTGAAAAAAAATCGAGTAGTACTCTGAAATAGTAGTAATTATGAGAAATTTTAAAGACGTTTAGGAGAAAAGTAGCTGTAGCTATACCGACAGAGAATGCCTCATATATGCAACGTATACCATTCATAGGATCCCACTATGAGCATATACATAGATGCGGGGGTGACGGGTTATAGCTTCTTCTTTCTCACAAGAGATCAGAGCAGCATGGCAGAAGCTGCGTCTGGTCGACGCGAAACGGCAATCTATCACCTCCGCCCAACGAACGTGAAGCCACAGTTCGCTGGCGGTGATCGTATGCCCCTTCCCCCTCCCCCCTCCCGCCGTTTCCAGGAAAACCCTTAGACGACAGGAGGCAGGTAATTCTGTCTCCAATGCCGCAGAGATAACGTTAGAATACAGCAAGGCAAGTAGAACGAGATGGCGGACGGTGCCGCACGGTTTTCCTGAGACTCGAATCTCACGAGATAGTGCGATCTCTCACACAGGAACGAGAACGACAAGCTCCATTCGCTCGTTCGTTCGAGGTTATAAACTTTATTTCAGGGCGACGTATATTTCCCTGGGCGCACGATACAAACGAGCCAACGTACTGCCAAAGGAATAGACTTGAATATTTTGTCATTGGTTTCTTCTCTGTTTTTATTTTTTTGTACAGCTGTTCAGAACGGAGGAAATATATGATATTGACGAAATGGAGTTGAAATTCGAAGCATAGAGCAGCAGATTGTTGGACGCATATAACCTCTACGAATAATTGGGGCTCAAGCGGATTTTCTACGTGTTTCCATGCGTTAGATGCATACGACCTTGTATACGTCCCTATGGAGTTATGGTCTCTTCTTTGTCCCGTATTCCTTGGGTTTTTTTTTAGTCTTTCGTAACAGACGCAATGTGAAAATATTATATAACAGTCACTTGAATTCCAGATTTATATGGAAACGTAAAAGAACCGAGTCACTTGACAATTCTGAAAATTCAGTTCAATTAGAATTGCACATATCAAAACTTTCAACTGGATTATTCGAATTTTTCCAAACTTCGACATTGTTTAATTTGATGTTTGAATTAAAGATTAAAATTGTTTCAACAAACACTTTCTTACTCGACTTCAATTCAAGTCTACGATCGTTCCAATTGGTCGAATTTTTGTAGACTTCCTTCGTATATTTTTCATCACTCTACGTAGATCAATTTTTTTACACCGGGACAATACAAATTCAAAATTGAATAATAATATTTTGTTAAATTCAATACAAATACTATACTATTAGCACATCCCTATAAAATACCACTTGGTAAACAAAAATAGATAATATATGGTAAAACAAAAATAGTAAGTAACATATTTTCTCTTATTCCAATAGTTTATTCGAAGACTTTTTCTATAATTTCCTATTGCCCTAAGGTCTCTTTTTCATAAGAAAGACTTTATTTAAAAATCCAAACAGAAGAATAAAAATCTGAAGTTCGCACGCTGATGGTCGGAATTAATATGGTAAACAATCACTGTGTTAACAAAAATTAAATATAAACTTGTGGATATTTTCTGTACAGGAACTTCAAAGCGAAATTTCTATGAACGTTTTTTCGCATTGAAAAAAATAAATGAGTGAAATTTATTTTCAAACGTCTACGATAAAATATCCATTGGATAAGATAATATTACCATTTCATATAATTAATCTTTTCAGTTTCCCTAAAGAAGGATTCTAAGTCCTGATTTTCAGAAAAGACATCTGGTTGTCTGATACATTATTAATTTTTTTAATTTTCTATAGTCACAAGAAGAAATATGGAGTCTTCACCCAAGAGAACCATTGATGGTACATGAACTCTGATGCCGCAAATTCATTTGAGTAAAAAAGTGAAAGACCTAGAGAGCTCGGGTTGGAGAAGAGTAAAGAGGGGAAAAAACGCGAAACATCAAGAAACGCCGAATCAGCGAGTAGGGGTGGGTTGATCTAGCTACACTTGGAATTTATAGTCGGCTTTTAGCGGCTGAAATTGATTCGCCAAGTAAACTGATGCGTAATGGGATCTGTCCCCTACCTCTCCGATCTGCTGCGCTCGTTTTTCCATCTCAAAACCACCCCTTTTTCATACTGCTCTTTGCGCCGTATTTTATTTAACCGCAGGATTTTCGCGGATTTCTACTCGCTGCCAAGATGGCAACGTAGATATTTGCGAGACTGTTCTTTATCCTGTGTTTCCTTTAATTCTTTTCTACAGAATAAAATTTAAGAAAAAAATTAACGCTCGTCACTTCAGTTCTTCTAAGGAAATCGTCCATATGACATCTTCTATAGGAAATAGTTCACACGACATCGTCCATAGGAAATATTCTAAAAGATGACATCCTCCATTGGAAATCGTCCGTACATGAAATAACGCATGATGTTGATGTTGTATATGATTTGAGCTTGATTCAGGAATCCTATCGTCTCTTCTGTATTGTTATAATTAGTCGCTACTCGTTATTTGATTATCTTTCACGAAATTGTGTTGCTTAAGTTAAATTTGCGCTAAACAAGGTTCGCGACGTGTCTCTCAACATATTTAATTTAAAGATGTAATGTGCATACAGAATAAAATGGAATTCTGCCGTGGATTCTATTCTCAATCATGTTTTCTACGCGGGAGAATAAACGACGGACTATAGTTTTGGCTTTATTAACGAAACAAAAGAAAAACAACATTTCTCGCTGTTAAGACATCTATTACACAGAGCAGGGAAAACCCAGACTCAGGACGTAAAGAGGTGGTGGTGGTGGTGGTGGTTATGGCCTTCCAGTCGGGTGACTTCAATATTTTGTTCCTGCTCAGCAGCACTCCAGTCTAGGCTGTCCTTATTTTTTTTAAGTCAGCGCCAGGCGTGAGGGCGCCAAACCCGGCAGTGTTTCATATCGTCGATTTTCTGAAAGACTAGCCACGCTTGGTCTTACGCCCACGCACATTTTCTTCCATTTATTGCAATTTATCCCACGAGGCTACTTATATTCAAACCCCCGAAATACGATTCACCACTGAGACGGCTGGTAAACCGCATGGAGAAATTTATGGATACGATCACGAAAACAAGAAGTAATCTGTTCTTTTTGTTCAACACCGGTTCGCCTTTCACTACTGGCATTCCAAGGGTGCATCCGGTTGACTTTTTTTCATATTATGGATAAGGGTCGAGTTTCACTTTGAAGGCTGCTTGCACTGGCCTTTACGTGGTACCCACGAGCCGCATCAGAAGCAAAGGAGCAGCGATCCAACCTTCGTCTTCTACCGCCCCACGACGAATTCGCTACTGTCTTCCAGTTTCGCGATGTCTTTGAACTCTCACTGTATAGCTCACCAGCTTTCTAACAAACGAAACGAGCCGTCGTCTACGCTAATATACGGTTCAGAGGAGAAGAAGATGCATGTTACCGCTCCGTACTTTGAATATGTTGTGATTTTCTAAAAAGTAAAATAACAAGTTCGCTACTTATAGTGTTGCGTTAAATCTTTCATTTAAGTGTTTTTTTTTCATACAATTGTATACTTTTATGTTTACGTCTGCGTCATGAGTTCCTCTTTTCTTTTCCTAAAAGACGTCCCCTATATAACATCGACAAAACAACATATCGTTCATAGAGTAGATTGTCCATAGAAAGCAGTGTCCATTGAATACATTGTTTATAGAAGGCATCGCCCATAGAATGCGTTGTCCATAGGTTGCGTAGTCTATTTATTATATCTACTGAACGCTGTCATTGTCCTGGTGTAGGCACAAACTCGAAATCCCGGCAACGCTTTACCAATCCTATTATTGGTTGCCACTCTTGGTTCGACATATAGTTTCCAAAGATCATTTTAGTTAAGGGACATCTCCCACCAATTGAGATGAGTTCAGGAAAAGATGCCTTGCTTGATATCACATCCGTAATAACTGTTAGTAATACTTGACTATCGGCAACTTTTGATTAATGATTTTTGTTTTCAATTTTAAGTCCTCATGAGTCAGATGGACTGTATCTATTATTGCGGCGCCTCAGGGTTGGTCAACTCGTAAAAAGGATATGTGGGTCACAATCGATTACAGATTTTCCATTATGCTGATTCAGCGTGTAAGTAATACATCATCTACATTAGGAGCAATGGATTATTTTAACCAACGAGAAAGTTAGTTCATTATCATCAAGTTTATTATCATCAACAAGATGAAAAATCGATATCCTGTCAAACCATTGTAGGCTGATTCCTTTGTGAGATATTTTTGCAAATAATCGTCTACTGATTTGTCTTTGTTTTTATTTCTATTCCTCGTGAGCTCTTAATGCATCCATATGTCCAAATGACATGTAGATGTCGTCCCAGTTACACGTAAATATTTCTACATAGTCGAGGATAAGCTGAAACGGTAGAAAGAATCGAGAACGTACGTGATCGCTTGAACAACCCTGACTGATGTTTCTCTTATTTGATCGCTGATTGTCATGCTAAAGCCGGTACTTTCCATTGATTGCGAGCGTGCCTTCTTCCTTTTGTCCTCGACTCCGCCAAAAGGACTCGTACCGACATATATTTGGGCGTACGACTCTACAACTGTGAGTGTCCTGGAGTAGGGTGGAAAAGAGGCGAGGACGAACAAGAAAATGTGAAAGCGAATAGGGGAGATACGAGAAGAAGAATGCGTTCCCATTGGGTCGTGAGGAATAAACATTTCGGGTGAGGGAACTTCACGAACTCTATGCATGAAGGATATGATTCGTGCATTCCATTATCACTATTTTTATCTTTGTCATTTTCACTTGAACGCGTTTTCTACCGCACGCTAAGCCACCGATGCAAGGAATTGTAAACCGTAGGTCTGCCTTAATTGATACTTGGGATTATGCTCTTAACATGGTTTTTTAACTTCATGTCCAATATGTTCATATAACGCTTAGTGGGTACACCGCAAATTATAAAAAACTGTGCCTCCGAAGTAACCTTCAAAGCACATTAATGAGTGAACAGGCTTAGATATTTAATTCAACATCATGTCGGCGAATGAGTTTAATTAGAGAAATCGCCGAATATAATATTCGTAGGTAATTGTAAATCAATTCATAAATTTCATACTAGACACAAACTAACCGAAAGCGCTTAAGTCTGTTTTCTATCCATAATCATTGCGCAGTTGGGTTCCTTTTGCAGAACCTCTATGGACACATCTTACTCTAACCTCTTTTCCAAGGATATTTGACAATCGTGTAGTTCATTCGGTTCAATCATAAGATTTTTTAGTTAATTATCAATATGCATTAGCTAAATTTACAGTCATGCGGTACCCTCGTAAAATTATTACAATTGATCAAAATGATTAAAGCTACTGTTCTTTCAAAAACTAATCACGAACTAGGATTTCTTTTGCAGGACATTTATGGAACGTATTTTATTCGATGCCAATAAGAGCCACTTTACCATTATCATATAGAGCTGTTGAATTTATCAGGTAATATCAGGATTGCTCAAAGCGACACCATTGATGTTTCATCTGCGCCAGCCTCTGAGGTATGACCAATGTCATTACAGCGAGTATTTCAAAACTTTGTTACAACGCCTGAATTGTAACGACTGTTTGTTTTTTTTTGTTGCTAATTTAACGTGCTTGTCGCTAGAACCGAGAGTAGCTTTTTGTTAATTCGAAGTTCCGATCGTGTAGAATTGCGCAGTGATGGCACGAGTATTTAGTATAGCTGACTCGGCGTCTTTCATTCGATGCACTGCTATATAAGTTCGAAGGAAGCAATGAAGAAAACGAGAACCAAGAAAGGAGACAGGATACGGGATTTCGTGCGTCTGTCTGTCTGTCTGTCCGCTATTCGTACATCCCTACGTCTGCGCTGGAGGGCACATCAACAGCCGACGAGTACGACGGCGAAACCGAAGACGAAGAAACCGAGGAAGACGACTTCTCCAGTGGTGGAAGATCCTCGCCTTGGCACGAGAGATGCGAATAGAAGGCAAAAAAAAATGGAAAAAAGAAAAGGGAGAGACGAGAGAGCAAAAGCAGAAGAGTGCATAAGAGGAAAGAGGGTTGGAATAGGATAGGATGTAAGCTACGATAGGTATAGGTTATAGAAGATAAACGTATATATATATACGTGTGTATAGTGTATGTATAAGGGGAGGGTGAGGATAGTGCCGACGAGTGTAGAGGAAAGGGTAGGTAACCTAATAGAAGGGGCTTGAGCCGACGTCATTGGCAGAAGGAGATGCTGTCGAGTCCCGACGTGGTTTAAAGTCGAATTCAGAAACGCGAAACCCTCCCGAGAGGGTTGCTGCTCAGTCTCTCGCTAGCTCCCTTGCTCACCCCACTTTGCTAGCTTCAGAGCTTCTCGAACCCTCGCGATAACCTCGAACGGCAAGGACGTCGGTAACCCACATACGAATTCGAGACTGTAATTCCATTCCATTCTCCCTGTCTGTCTGCCTTTCTCGAGGACGACGTGCTAGGAGACAGTCAGTTTTACACACTCAATGCTATTTTTGAGTCTTCGATGATCCCAGTAAGCAAACAACAAGGACTAACCAAACCAGACTTATGCTAAGCCGAGACGACACTTTTGAAACACATTGATACCAACGCAGTCATCATTAGTCGCAGAATCGGAATATCTGATCTAACGAAATCGTAATGTACAATCCTTATATGACATTTTGTCGATAATCTCTTACGTTTCAAGTTGGAAGTCTCTCATTCTATGAGCATCCTGTTAAAAATGCATGTTGTCATCACGTTGACATTCAACTTGAATGACATTGAACCAGATTGAACACTTGTAAAGACATACATGACCAAATCTAGGAAACCACGAACTTTCGTGACTTCTTGAGTTTAAATCCGAAGACTCTAAAATATGCCAGTTCTGGAGTTTATATATAGATAACAAGCTACTTGTCATTTCGCAAAATCTTATAGTATAAAACTCTTATTGGAGCGATTAAACTGCATATGGATTATTACTGCCCATGAGGTTTCGCTGAGTGACTTCACCTTCGGCTTACTGTTCCAGACAGCTACATCTAGGCTCACTGGAGGTTCTAAATTTCAAAACTAGTTTAAGTGTCACAATGAAATATGTGTCTAAATTCGATAGTCCTCAATTCGGAGTGAAAAACTCATGCGCTTCTTTCTAAGTGTTAAACATTTTCTTTTCAACTGTGCTCACAAGAGTTCGCACTGGTAAGGATGGTACAGAATCGTTTTAAAAATTTTGATTCCATCAAAAACATCTCTTAGACTTTATCCCTCCCTAAGGCACATCCTATTCCAGAATTCAACCCTGGATCTTTCCTTTTCCTCTTTTCTCGTTTCGCGGATACCTCGTGAGTCTCGGCGTCCTCAGCCCCTGGGAGTATTCCGCCCTTTGCATCCCGGAGTCTTGACACTGACGTCCTGACATCCATGCTTCCCACCTACCCCACTGCGTCCCTGACATAGCATCCTCCCTTTTTCTACTCTCAGTTCCACTTCGGATCGTAGTTGAAGAACAGTCTCTATCGTTCGCTGTACCTTTCTCAGCTCCTTCTCGTCGTCTCTACAGAAGGCGGGGTATCACCACCCGACGTCTACCTACCCCGAGTCATCCGTACGGCATACGCTCGTTCGTACATCCAATATTGTAGATATGTCCTACGTAAAGTAGTCGTCGTTTTCCTTTTCCTTCTCTCATGAAAGTGCACACGCACGACGGACTTCATGTAAGCTCGCGTAACCACCCCCCTTCCCCCCCCTCGAAATGTGTGTGTGTGCGTTGCGAGTCTGCTGATTCTCCGCTCCCTAGCTGTAGTAGAAAGAAAATAAGGTTGCTCCTCAAGAGACTCGTGTACTGATCTATGTATCGTTTCTCTCGTTGTCGGGAAGGCTTGCGGATTATCTCTTGGAAAGGATTTCACATATTCTTATTTTGTCGTCAAAATATGAAAATAAAATGTTACTGATGAAATGGGAAAGCTGTTGTAGATTTTATGTACCCATCGGACTTAGCTCAACATAGAATAACTTTTTTCATGAGTTACAGATAAATGCGTAATCAGTTGTAAGATCTACGATCAAATCTATCAACAAGACTCTTGCAAAGAGTCTCATAGAGACCATTTCTGAGAGGTTCATCGAAAATAGTCTTGGAATATTTAACTTTTCAAGCACCAAAATTTGCTGTAGAATAGAAAACTGTTTTTACTTGAAGAAACTGTTCAGAAAATTATTTTCAGCAAAGTATTCTTGCCAACATAAAAGATATTTAAATGAATATTTTTTTTACCAAAAATGCAACGTTATATTCGGGCGGATTTATTTTTTGGTGAGCAAATTAATGTTACAAACATATTACTCTGGTTAAAATTGTATTATGCTAAAACTGGTCTATATGTAAGGTACGCAGGAACATTCTAGACGATTTTTGTAAAACCATTTCATTTTGGTTTTTTTTCTAAGAAAAGTACTATTTTAATAAATGAAATATAAGAAAAATCTCGATAAAACCGCATTTTGGACTGTCAAAAAAACAAAAATGCATAGCATATGTTTTAATTACAGGACTGTAAATTCTCGAAGTTGAAGATTCGGGAATTTACAGCGTAACTTGTGACACTATTGAACTCGGCAAAGTTCGAAGGGCGCTGCTCTAGTTTCGTAATCGGAATCACCCCTTGCATCCCCGCAGTCCTGCAGTCGTTGAGGGTGGCCGTCTGAAGGTCGCGCCGAGACCTGAATGAGCGAGCAGAGAGGAGCGCACTGCCGCCAAGGCGAAGGTGGAGGAGTTGAGCGTGAAGGAAGTTTGTAGGAGTTGAAGCGAGTGAGTGAGAAGGAGAACGGAATTACGTGGCTGCGGTGCTGGTGTGCTTCAGGCGAGCGAAAGCGGGAGAAGAAGAGACGTGAAGACTTTGAATGCGAGCGAGAGTGAGAAAGCAAGCGAGGTAGGATTCCCCTTATAATTAATGTGTAAGGGTAGGTCGTGGGCTCTCACTTTCTCGTAGTAGAGCTTCCATCCACGTGCTTTCAGGGGAATGAAATCGCATCAGCTGATATTCAACGAGAGGTTTTCAAGCTCGGGTCGTTCACCTTGGCTCTTCCCTTTCTTTCTCATTCCATATATTCCTCTACTCTTTTAATATTATAATTATATGTGACAGCCAAAATTAGTTGTACATATCCTTACATCATATATATTAAAAACAAACATAACATTTTTGTGCAGTTAACAAAACTTTCGGTCCATAAATGTCAATAGTTTTTACCCTGCAATTAAAAAAAAGTTTATCAGTTTGAGTTTAGTAAATTTGTAAATACGAAAGATCTACATATTTTTTATTGATATCTTTAATAGTTTAATGAAAAGCTATAAATATCGAAATTATATTTTTTTAAATAACAATCAGATTTGTTACTTATTCAACAAAATAATTTTTGAAAAAGTAGCATTACAATTTCACCATTTTTTAATCACCTTATTAGAGTAAAAAAAGTGAAATGGCAAACAACTTTTGGTTAAAGTAACAAATGGATTTGTTAGTTATTTTTAAAGATACTGTCTAGAGCCATTTGTTCAAATTTGACTCGATAAACTCAACATAAAACAGATTTTCTTTTATAGAGGCTCTCCTTAAATTTCGTCGTTGAAGCCCTCCTTGAAAATTATTTCCCATTTTACACGAGTGTAGAAAACAAAAGGTTTATTTTCGTAAACGACATTTTTCTATACATTAAAAACTAATTTAAAACTCTGCGACTCTCACTCTGCGTATTAAAAAATAATGTTGTAAAATCAGAATAGGCGCATATTGACTTTTTTAAATTCGAAAATATAAAAAATATTTTACTTATCTTAACAAAAAATCGTTCGCAGTTTAGAATTTTTTTTGATAAACTAGTAGTGACAAAAAGAAATATTAAAACTTTAGAAATACCCAGATGAAAAAACTGTCATGGTAACAAAAAATATTTGAATGTATGAAAGGTGTTAGAATTAACAACGTTATTTTTTAGTAAGAAATTACAATAAACATATTGCAAATGTAATAACTTTCTTTTATTTGTAAAAATATCTATTTCATTTGTTAAATGTACAAAAAGTTACGTATCCCTCATTTGAGTTACGCAGATCAACTTTCAAAATACCTAGCGTACATGTAACTTGGATTTGGAGCCATGTTGAGTAGAAAAAGGTTACTAGCGAAACGAAAGTACTGCTACGAAACTGCAAAAATGAGACGAACCGAGAGAAGAGGAGGAGGAGGAGGGAGATGCTGGCTCACAAATAAGGTAAGGGGATGGGTACAGGGGCTTGCACGACGGTAACAATGTCGGATAAGGAATAAAGCTCGAGGGTCGCGAGGGTAGCGCGCGTGGTTCGTTCGCCGAGTCAGGCTGAGTCGTGGCATAGGGGGTGTGGTGTGCGACCGGGCACGATGTATACGAACGGGCGGCAGGAGTAGGATGGGGGTGAGGTGGGGTGGGCAAAATAGAAGGAATTCAGATCACGGGATGCTGCTGCTGTGTGTGCCCTGTGAGGTACAGCAGCGGGAGCGTCAAGAAGGGGGAGGCTTGTCATAGGGTGTGGGTGGATGTGAGCCCCAGGGGCGAAAGGGGAATGGGTTTTCGCCGGAAGGGAGAAAGAGAGTCCCTGGAACGAGAATGGAATCAATACGCGCTGCGGCGTGTGTGCTCTTCCTTGGCACAGACTCACATGCGTGTATTTGCCACACATACATATACATGTGGCAAATACACGCATGCATATCCACATGTGGTGCGCAGTATTATGTATACATGAATTCTATATATGTCTTTTTTTCGTGAATTGGTAGAGCTCAGGACTTCTAAAAGGGAAGTTCGTGGAAAAAGGTGGAAAATATTTGTACAAATTTCAACCATTTAGGTTCTAGGGTAATAGTATAGTCAGTGTTTCGAATCTTTTAGGATCTCTAAGTTCTTGACGCATTCACTAAGTATTAAGATGTGCTCTGCACCTAACAGGCATGTGATTGATCTTGAAAATGTCATATCTAATATTTCTGAACAACAGCTTCCGCTGGTAGAGAGATGATTGAAGTTACTAGAAAATGGTTATCATCGGAATGGTCTTCAGTTGGGTTACATTTCCACAATCTGAGAGTGCAAAGCGAGTCGGATACAAATTGGGGTCCGGCCAGGACTAGCTAAGGCCGAATCAGGCCTAGAAACCCAATTTTCTTCCTTGGAAGAAGCTAGATACAAAACAGAGCTATAGACTAGCTCGAATCTAAGCTCGGTATTTTATCAGTATCAGAGAAGTGTACGGGGGGGGGGGGGGGGGGGCAACAAAGGAATGAGAGGATCAAGGAGATAGAAAGGAAAATGCACAGGGTATCGATGGCGGCGACTGTATAAGACATGATCGGAGTTGGATTCGTCGTCGATGACACGAAAGCCTCGTGCGAATTTTTCGTGAAAATCCACGATGTCAAGAGGGTTATGGGCAAGTATAATGCTGCACTCGAAGGCGAAGATACTCGTGGACTTGCAAGCCAAGAAGGGTGGAGGAAGAGATATCGGAAGAGCGAGTGTTTGCGAGGGATTAGGTGAGGTTGATACCAACCTAAAAATCGTTCTCTCTTGAAAAGATATGGCGACGAAACGAAATTTTTCCAATACTGAATTTCTATTATATCTCTGATCCACAAGCATGCGGATAGTAGTGGAAATATATTTTTTTGTCAAATGTAAGAAGTAGTCTGCTGTTGATTTATGTTGACGTTCATTGTCTTATGGTCAAATTGATAGCTATAACGAAGGAAAATGGGCCAAGGGTGGGAGATGGATGTTAGGTAAACGTAGATGATAAATAAAACTTTCGAACGATTTGATCGTTTTTGCGAATACTCTTAAAAAAACATCTGACCCTGGTCTGTCCGTCTAGAGTTTTGTTAAAATATCTCATGAAGATCTTTTTCGTTAAGTATGGCTTTTTATAAACACGATGCAATAAATATATTTAATCCTTTCGCCATTTTATACAAGCATTACCTCAGTAGTTTGCCATTTCGTTCGGATTCCAATACAGAAGAAATTTTTTTTCGGACACTGCCCATTTTACTTAATTTTCAATAGGGTCCTAATGTGTTTTAAGGCGGGTCAGAACCATTTCACTTAATTTTATTACTACAGTAAAGGTTTTATGAAAAAAAATTCCTATCCCAAGAGCGCACCAAGAGTAATTTCATATTAACTTCCCATAATCAAGGCTATAGTAAGTTATTTTTACCCGTCATCAGCATATGTAAAATACCCGGAAACCACGTAACTCTAGCGAGTGTCAAGAAAATTTCAGAGTGAAGACTTTGCGAGAAGATTGTGTGTATCCCTATCCTCAATTCATCGTTAGTGTCATCCATCCATTATAGCTTTGAGCAATAAGTACATAGTAGAGCACCCTCAACCCCGACTCGACCAGCCCGTTACACCAAGATATCTTTCTCCTTTTCCGCTGAAAAGAGAGACATCTTCGTGCTTTGGCTTCGTGTGTATCTAGTATCTCGCGTTGCCAATAAAAATGAAACTCCCATCACGTATGATCGATTCGTCTGGTGCCTTGGCGAGGCCACGCAATTCTCTCTCATCCTCTTGTGCTTCACCAGCTCGCGCGTTCCTTCATTTTCCATCTCACTCGCTCACCCTTATGCCCTCTCACGGTACCTGCGCCACCCGGAATGGAACGTGTATAGCGTGATATAACAGTGAGAGGATGGCCGCAGATACTGCGGGGGAAAAGGGGGTCGAGTGACGCCATTGGAGAAGGGGTGCAACATTCTTTACTCTATCAATTCTCCTTCGAGAGGGTTGCTCGAGCGAGAACCCCCAGAGCGTTCCAGCTTGGCCGCATATATATATATATATACATGCGCATACGTACATTGCGTCCGTGCTGTCTATATGCTCTTTCCTTCTTGTTGGTGATTTGTCTCGAGATCCGCCAACTTCCCGTTGCTATCTCGTCTTCTTATACACTTTTTTCCCTGTATCTATTTGTTTCTCTATATCGACGCACCCGTACTTCTTACTTTCCTTTAGAAAATTTCTGCGGCTTCACGTTTATACGCATGAGAAAGTCGCAATACATATGTACCTAAGTTTTGCATAAGGGCATAGGCAGACGTTTCCAGTCTTTATTTGTTATAGGAATATGTGTGTACGAATGTAATGATAAGTCACGTTTCTTCAGGTTAGCATTTTTTTTAGAACTGATGTTATTCATATGATAATTTTATTATTTAATTTTTCTCCACGAAACAAGCACAGTTTTGATAGATATAATATTTTAAAAAACGTTGACACACTATGTTCCAACCTAAGACTATAATTATTTACCTAATAATAATAGCAATAAATAATGCATATTCTGTTTCGTAATATACTATGTGTTTGATTACCGATTACATTTTAAATTTTGTTCTCGTCGAAATGTTGAACTGAAGAGTTTCGAAGCATAGGGGTAAACACAAGAAAAGGGGATTTTTTTTTAAAGATGCTTCGACGAATGGTGGATCATGCCGAATCCCCGATTTCCGATCAGGTCGAAATATACACCGCCCCCGAGAAGCAATGACAAAGACAGAAATAAAACTCCCCTCGGATGTCCTGCTGCTGTTGCCTCGGCAAAAGAAGTATACTAGTACTACTAGTGTATATAGATGTATGTCTATATACAGGCTGCTGCGGGGTTGTCATGACGACAAAACCGAATTCCATAGGCAGCACACACGACTGTGTCGAAGGTGAGGGTGAACCTCGTTCTGCACACGTCCTTCGGTTTCTGATTGGACGCTATTTTTTCCGATAAGGGTGCACACGCTTCTACGAACACGGCACATGACGCTATATATACCTAGATCGAAGCCCCTCTGTATGTGGATCGCGTGTGGGTGTCTCCTAGGGTTGCGAAGGGTGGTTATAGCGAAAGAAGAAATTCTCTTCTTTTGGGGTCACGTGTATGCACAGTGGGTTACGGCACCCTCGAGCTTCGAGATGTTCTCATTTTTTTCGAGAATCTTCCAATCTCCTATCGGATCTAGTCTCACTTTCATTCTCCTTCAAACCGTTTCAAGTAATGCGGTGCTATCTAATAATTTGTGCGTTTTCTTATCATTTCTTTGTGTGCGAATTTCAATACCGGTAGTGGAAGCACGAGCGAAATTGTGTATCCGTATTATTTGCATATTTGGATGATTTGAAGAAAATTTTTATCGAAGAAAAGATTTATTTATCTTGATCACTTATACATATGTTATAATGGGATAAATATTGTTAACATCATGTCTGAAGTGATGTTGTACGGTGTTATTTTAGTTTTTATGTTCAAACAATTTTACTTCTCATTTATTTCAAGTTTCTATATATACACGGTCATCGGGAAAAGCAGAACACAATGGTTTTAAGGTAAGATTAATTACATCGACTTTAAGAATCAAATATAGTCGTATATTTCGATAGCTTTGCAATTTTCAATTGTAAAAAGTAATACGGTAAATAGCTCCAACGGGCTAGGAGAATATTCCAATGGAATCTTTGAAAGCGACCTTTCTCCCTAACTCCACTCTGAGCGTTCCTGGAAATCCTGGAAGTCATGGTTAGGATTCAACTCACACCTAAAGTGGGACTCGCCAAAGTGCTCACTCCTGGACAGCTAAAGTCCCTTTCCTGTCGCTTCCCAGTTCTCATTTCTCATTCCGTCAACGGGAATCGACGCCGTGTCCCGTTGAGTTCCTCCGTTACCAAGGTATATTACGAACTACGCACGGGAAACCCCACGCGTGTTTATTTGTCCGGAAGTCCGTTCATAAATCTGGGTGTTTTCGAGTTGTCTCAGTGAAAGGGAAGCTCCGAGTTTCTGTGAAATATGATAATAAATGCGTGGAAGTGGCGAGGTGGAAGTCGAGCACGGAGGACAAACGTAAGAAGGTAAATCCCTGCGGAAGAGCCCGGACGGAACTTGTTCCGTCTTTTGCCTCTTCTCGCCTATACCTTACTTTGCCACAGCCACTCCACTGCTTCTCTGCTTCTTTTACTTCTACTTTTGCTGCTTCTTGTAGCCTCGTACAAGAAGAGCGAGATGGCGCGTGTTACTTTATTCTCGAAAACCCAACGAACAACCCGGAAAGTGAAAGAGAGGAAGGATGTACCACGAGACTGAAGAAGGAGGACGAGTGGCAAGTGAGCTGGGAACTGACTCGATGTGTGCAAGGCTCAACCCCGCAAGCTGTGTATACTTGTGCACGAGGAGTTTTCGACGAAAGTTTGCAGATTACTCATGCGGATGCCGGTACGGATTGCACAGGATAGTGTACCTTCTCACAACCTTCCACTCACCAACCTCCTTTCTCACCTTCAAGCAGTTCTCACATATCAACCTTCTCGTTGAATAAATATGGTTCGCAATTTTTACGTCTCATACTTGTCCACTTTTTGTCTCTTTCTTATGCCTATTCTCATATTACAACAAGATATCTCATCGGTATCGTTACATTTGAAGAGTCTTCTGCTATTCACACTAGTTGGGTGGGTGGCAAACTTCCAACTCGCATTTAAATATAATTTATGTTTAAATAAACATCAATTCATTATGGGCTCAACTAAACTGCATGTTTTGAACATATGAAAAGAGAAAAATTCGTTAAAAGTATTTTACTTCTGAAAATGTTTCATTTTTTGGATTTCGGTAAGTGGTATTTTCTTTATCAGGTTGCATTATTTCGTACGTGTAATTACAATACAATTTCATTTTCGTAATGTCAAGATTAGTAGACCGTTTTAATATTAAAACCACTGGAGACAAAATATTTCATTATTTTTAGTTGAGTCTGAAAGATTTTAAGAAGATTGCAAACACCTAGGATTTAATATTCTTCAAAGGAACTGCGCAAGTGAAAGTCTGCAGGCAAGCACCCTTCACCAATCTCTTGCCTCTACTCTTATTTTTCCAGCATTTCTATTTCAGTCTGACTTGAGGAAAAACGAGGTCACCCTTCTCCTTTCACTTGTGCAAGCTTCCCATCCTACTTCATTTGAGCAAAAAAAAAAAAGAAGGAGAAGATAGAAGGCAAGAAGTGAGACGCGCTAAGTGGAGAGGTGACTGGGTTAAGGTAGGTCGTGTTTTTACCCCTCACCTCGAGAAGCACCGGCAGCAGTTAAACCAACTTCTCCAACCCCGCGTTTCTATCGCGGCCATTTAACCTCAGCGCCACTTCTTCTTTTTCTTCTTCTTCTTCTTCCTCATCTTATACTCATTGTCAGTCTTTTTTCTACTTCTCGACTTTTTTTACATGAATGTTAAAACGCTTCTAAATTCATTCATGCACCATAAGTTATTCTTAATGATTAGAAAATGGCGTGCTTCAATATTATTCGAAAATACACGTATAACAAACTTTCACAGTTATAAAAATTTTAGATCTGCATAGCTATTTTGTGACTTCTGGGGTTCGGTTTCGTTTAAAAATACAACATTACCTCAGTTTATTGACAAATAAATTCGGGCTTGTTTTTTCTAAAATTGATTAAATGATTATACAACGATTCAAGTATGACTAATCACTGAAATTATAGTCTGCACTTATTTTTTTAAATTTCTGTCGTTATACATCTACTCCTACGAGACTGGGTTCAAGTTCGTTGACCGAGTTGTAGGAAATGTAGTAGCGATAGATTAGGGGAAATAAAGAGTGGTTTGAGATGGAAACTCCGATGTCATAGAACTGAGAGAGGGGTTCTGGGTTAATTAATTCCGGGACATAAACCCACCCCTGAGGGCTCAGCTGTGGGGTCTCGACAGACTCGGGGAAACCGCCGAGCACGACCATTGGAACCCAGGCAATGAACCCACGGCCCCGTTCATAAACTATTATCAAGAGCAAGGTCGCGTGCGTTTAAACTGTGCCAACGTTCCACCGTCGCCATTCCAATCCACGAGTGAGAACCGCGCGTTAAAGCGAACAACCCCGCGGCGCCCCAGACGTTATTTAAACCCGTAGCTTAATAAAGCACGACATCTCTGTTACCTTCTTTTTCAGCCAAAGAGACATCCCCAAGCTTGTCATTTTCTGTAGTTACTTTAAAGCTGAATTAAACACACAAACCCAACTAAAAGTTTTAGTTCATTAGAATTCGAGAACTTTGGGGCAAGAGAAAAATCTGAAACAATTTAACGTGACATTGTTTCTCCGGGTTTATCTTTTATTCATAAAAATTCTATTATGATAGGTAAAGTTCTGTAATTTCTGACTTTCCCATAAAACGATAAGACCATTTTTCAGCTTTCATTTATTTGGAGTCCGATTAATCAGTCTCTCGTTCGATCGGCACATGTTCACAAACGGTTTGAATAAATAAACAAAATACGACTAAACATGTAAGAAATAAAAATTCTTTATTCAAACTAAAAA
This sequence comes from Perithous albicinctus, assembly GCA_964016905.1. Classification (NCBI taxonomy): domain Eukaryota; kingdom Metazoa; phylum Arthropoda; class Insecta; order Hymenoptera; family Ichneumonidae; genus Perithous; species Perithous albicinctus. The sequence continues at coordinate 13,677,074 of OZ024698.1, read as the reverse complement.
ATAAAAATTAGTTGTACAGTCGATCTTATTTATGAGCGCGCATTTCATCTCCCATTTTAATATTCACCATTTTCATTTATCCTAACAAAGACTTTCCTCCATTTTGCATACATTAAAATGCGACTAAACGTAACATTTTTTAAAAATCAGGATACATGGATTCCATATTATGAATAATAAATTATTATTCAAATAAACATGTGTATGTATATTTATGCGCTCGTGCTTTTAGCAATGCTTTCACTCGTACGTTTCCTCGTAACGAAATCGTTAAAGAATTTCTTGTTAGGGAGTCTGATGGCGTTGAGTTCGTTGGATATGCGGTAGGTTTGCTATGACGGTTTTCTCCTCTCACCTCGTCTTCTGCTTCTCCGCCGATCGTCTCTGAAGCGACGACGCTACTTTCCATGTAAATGTATACGGGCATTCATCAGTAGACCATTGTCGAAGCCCTGAGGGCGCTGCGACACGCCTCTGCTTCTTCGACGTTAGTGCATGCATGCACACGCGAGAAAATATTCTGCCCTAAGGCGTTGCCCTCAGTTCGCCTCCCCCGAAACTGACATCTTTCATATAGCCGATCAGAGCCCCAGAAAGAAACGCACATGCGTCCCGTGGACGTCATTTTCTTTCAATTCTACACTTAACGTTGTCTTCATTATTGTTCTATCAAACAAGAAGCTTTGTTTGATAGATCATAAACTTTTTGCTTCCTCATCGAGAAATATTGGTAATGGTAAACATTTTTTTTCTTGGGCTTTCGATATGCCTAAATGCCCAAAAATCATATTTAGCATAGAATATACAAAGCAGAGCTTTGTTAATAAAATCCGATTGCCACAGCCCGATCCCGAAGCCAAAATCAATAAACATACTTCCTCATAGAGGTAAATTTGTAAAATAGTAAACAAAAAAAATGAAAAAATGTGCAAGATTACAGTTTGCATCTTTTTTAAAAAAATTTCTCTCGACTTTACAACGATGTGACGAATTTATCTAAAATTCGACACACCACTTACTCAGTATATTCTCGTTATTGGCTACAATTGTGTTTATTGCGCTCATCATTGATTCCGTAGCCAATATCTTTTATCTTATAAAATGATTATTATTATTATTATTTTGTGCACGCATAACCGGAAGTGTGTTCGTGAGTCAATCTAAAACGTTTCATCGCACGTATCACCAACAGCTAAATGCTTATATATTTTGATCAAGCACGAGGCAAAGCTTTTTATCATTTTTTCATCCAATCATGATTAGAGAACGTGCGCGCCCAGTGGTAACCGATCCGAGCACATTTCCCTCGCCAGACATATGTCCGAGTGCCGGACGCGGATAGCACGCACCTTATCTTCCACGCATATCTACATGCCACATTCACTATTCTTTCGATATTTTATTTTTTGTCTCTCCTGTATATATCTCACCTGTATGTACAAAGACGCGACACACAAACGTGTTAATTAAGTATCCATAACGCACCCCTCGTGGCACGAACCGTGTGCCCTTAATAACGAAAACTATACTACACTTTTCGTATAACATCAACTAAAAGATATGTATCTGTAAGGGAGACGTAATGTCACCTGCGACAACCTGGTGAACGTGACATTCAGCTATAGTTGATGTATTTATATATATATATGTATACCTATAATAAATATACTCACTCTCCTATTCATATGGATAATCATCATAATGATAGAATTTCTAGGACACGACAAAAAAAAATTCGATTAATAGAGGGACATTGGTGTGTCCGCACGGTGCGACCGCATTCTACGATAAAGGGCAAAGTCCAGCTGAGCCCGTGACTTTTAGGGCATGCAGGTGGTACTTGAACAGCGTTTCACAATTCTATAGTTTACTGTTCTGCCTTACGTTTAAGGAGTCTTTAGCGGCACAGTCAGGTTATTGGAGCACCAAGATTTCGAAAATTGTTTCTATACACTTTTATTTTCCCGGTTTATTTGAAAATTTATCTGAAAAGTATCGAAACGCCCAAACTTGTTTTCGGTCTTGAAAAAAAATTTTACATTACGGGATTTTTGTTTCTTCACTTTTTTTAAGTCTGGGACACAGCTCCCAAGGGCAATGACTAGTATATATGAGTATGACGTATACCATAAGTATTATAAACCATATGAAATATATTAATTATAATTACAATGTTGAAAGGAATGAGATGTAAATGACATAATTCTTCTCGTATTCTTGTTAGATAGAAAAATCGTTAAATCTGACCAAGTCGAACTTTTAGTTCGGAATGGATCAGTGAAACCTTCTGAAATAAATGTTCAGATATATCCCTCTACGTAATTGTTTTTTTATAGCCTCATATCACAATCATAGTGATAATTTTTCTAGAATACAAAGAAAAGAATTGTATTAATAGAGTGAAATTGGTGTGTCCCCGTGGTGCGACCGCATCAAACCTTAAAGCGTCAAAGTCCAGCTGAGTGAGTGACTCTTAAGGCTCCTCAGGTGGTGTGTGATTGACTATTTCGAGGTCGCTCGGTTCGTTACGTGTCTACAATGGAGGCTTTGCGTTCATCGAGCAGGTTCTCCTTGAATACTACTAAATACACTATATCCAATATAGAGTTCAAACCGTTAGAATAAGTACGAGAGACGTTTAAAAAAAATTATTCACATAATCATAACTGAAAAATTTGCATAGGAGTTTATTGTTATTATTATTACTATAATTCTTTTTATATATATATATATATATATGTATGTGTGTATGTGTATGCGTGAAGAAACGTGACTAGCATCAATTGAATTATGAGAGTTTGATGTGAAGAGGTGTGTGCGAACATCTTTTGAAATTCTTACTATGGTGCAACTCTACAGGGGGTATAACCCACGGAGTGCGCGACGTGGAACGAGCCGCCAGAATAATTTGCATACGGTACGGGAGCGTAATGTGAAGAAGCAGAGTCGAAAGTCTTTTTTTTTTTTGGTTAGGCACGTTTGCTGTTGAAGAGTAACGAAAGGCAAATAAGGGATTCACGGGAGGTTATTGGGTCTGATTTAACGTACCAGTATTAATAAGTCTGCGATACGGACTTTAGTAAAACGCAATATCAGTTTGGCATTTCTATGCCGGAAGGGATAACAACGCATTTAGCAACATAAAAATACTGTCATTAAAAAAAAAAATAGAACGTAGCGTTTGGTGAAACAATTGATTCAAAAATATTTTTGGGTTTAAATAACTATGAGTAATGAGCTCTAAAATATTCGTAACTATTGCAAAACCGTGAATTTTTATTTTCGCACAGTAATAATATACAATGTATACCTATGACATATAACGTTATATATGTCATACGTATTTTATTTTTTGTTTGTATTGCTTTTACATTGGAATGGTGCTCATCCCTACTAGAGAGTGGAGTGATATTCATAAAAGGTTTACCACAATATGCCTTCTGAATAATACGTGTCAGCCTATGGCCCGCGTAACATTTCCAAATTCCACATGTAAACATTCATGTTTTCGCCCCTCATGATTTTGGTGTCAACTCAGTAATTTTTAATCGAAAATTTAAACAAGGTTGCTAAGTAGAATCTTATCAATTTCTTCCTCATCTTTTCATCTCACCACCCGCAGATCCTTCTGTATGAGACTGCATGTTGGTTAATTTTCCCTTTCTCATAAAAAAAAAGGCTTCAAAGCAAGATGTTGCACATTGCTTTCTCATTATTTGTGAATTTTTAGAAAGCTGCATCAATGAGGAAGTTGATCAATTTTGGCTTCCACATAGAGGAAGCTTCGTAAAAAAAAAAAAAAAAATTCAAAATTCTCTAAATTATGCACTCTTTGTTGGACACTCACCAAATTCAATACCAAATATTGACACGCTATCATTTTTTCATAAGCCTACAATTTCCAATCTATGATATTGAAAAACTCTTCTCAAGCGCGGATTTGTTGAGAATTGAATGCTTTACAGAACATTTTTTAAGAAATATTATGGAAAAACTAATAGTTCTGCTCAACCAGTTAGTGGGGCAAAAAAATATAACGTTTTTTAAAAACACTCCATTGTATATATAGTAAGTAATCGTACAGATAAAGAAAGTTTCTAGTACACAAGATTCCCGCATGGCGCGCCTTTTGAACGGCAACCCGCTTTGCACCGCAGTTTGAACGGTAAACGGATTGCAGGGGTCGGCAAAAAGCCCCAGGAACCAAATATCTAAAACCAAAACTCACGACTACTTTAAAAACGTTTTAACTCTACATACTGAATTATTCGAACAATATTGGCAAAATAAATATACATAAAGATTACCCGAAGGCAAAAGAAACACTGCACTATCTCAAGACCGTCTTCGTCGCCAATTGAATTCGATTGGAAGTTGTTGTATACACAAGAGGCGCAATGCACCACCAAGCACACGGGGTAAAAAAACACGTGTAAAGGGGGTTGAGATTGCAAGGCGCGCTAGTGCACAACTCGGTTAGCCTCTAGTTCCGAGAAATTCCAACTCTTAGTCGCATGCTCTCGCAATACAATCCACACCCACTTCAAACCAACCCAACGCCCTCTATCGCCGCATCCATATACTTGTACACTCGAGTCTGGAGCTTTGCTTATGTCGTGGGCTAGGTAGATCGTGGAGGAATGTCCCATAGGTCGGAGGAGATGTTAAATCGTGCGGTAAATTCGCTTGCACTTCGCTCTATCGCGAACAGAGAGAGAAAGAGAGAGATAGGTGGAATGAAATCGTAGTGGGGGGAAGTGAGAGAGGAGTAGGAGGAGGAGGAGGATGAAGAGGGCGCTGCTGTGGGTAATACGTCGTGTTGTCGTTTCCGTAGTATATAAGGAGGAGAAGAAATGCAGTGGAAGCAGAAGAAGTAGCGTAAGAGGTCGTAGAGAGGCGTATTAGAATGGGGTCGGTGGAAAACTGCGCGGAGGGGAGGAGATGGTAGTCTGATCAGTTTATAAGCGCACATTGAGTTATTGGTAGCTCATCTGCCTCGTCGATATCCGGCTGGATGGCTTCGGCTTCTACTACGTACTCGAAATCCCCCTTTCCTACCTCCTTCTCATGCCCCTTTTCTCTATCTTGTCATCTACTATATACAAGTCTCGAGGGCCAAGATGGAAGCAGCGGAAAATAAAAGTGGATTGAAGAAATGATGTATGAAGGAAAAAACAAGTTTCGAATCGAACGTTCAGATTTTCTGGAGTAAAAATGTTTAGGGATTCAAGCGATTCTTTATTGATTTTCAGAATTAATTTTATATAAAAAGGAGGATGCAAAGTTACAACTTTAGTAGGCCCTTTACAACCGTCTATTAAACCATAAAAGTTTGCAGAAACAATTTAAAAAAAAAAAACATGTAGCACTGATTTGACAAGTGTTATTTACAATATGTGTATATTTTCTATAAACAATTATTTAAGTTATCTTGTGATGTCATTAAATTATTCATTATTAACAGTGATATTATTTGACAGACGCTAAGTAAAAAGTACAACAAATTTTTTCCAGCATTGAAAGATATTCTGCACATAAATTTTACTGTAATAAATCCGCTTGTTTTACATCTAATTGGAAAAGACTATAAACGCAATGATCGCCAAAGCTTAAATAAAAACGTTCCACTAATATCGACGAGTTTACATTAGCGAAGCCGAGCCATTTTTAAGAAAACGTAAATTCGTACAAATCTAGTCTGTAAATGTCACACTAAAGCTTTTCAGTATCGTAAAAAGCAATAATTCGATTTTCATCAATTTCTCAGATTGATATTATTTATCCTCAAAGTGGATTCAGACTGTAAGAATAGTAAAAAAAAAAAACTAATGTCTTCTATATAAAAACCTATCGAAGTCGAAGCTATGGATGCGACATGTTGTAAGTAAGTGGAATATAGCAGAAGGAGGGACAGCAGCATAATACGTTAGACTAGAGACGCAACGTTTTTTGTTTCTTTTCGGTGGGTATAACTTCGTATTACCAAACCTACGTATCTCGAGTTGGGGACCAAAGAAAGGGTGCATTAGGAGATTGTGTTCGACAGTTGTTTACGATGGGCTCCAACTTCCTCGTGTCTTTCTTTCCATTTTCTCTGTGCAACCGTATGTGGGGGGAGGGGGGGGGGGGGGGGAGGAGTGCTGCTTCTCTGGCTCTTTGTGTCTCGCCTTGCCAAGCCTTTCTTCTTTACACTGTTTTTTTTTTCATTCCTTCATCGGTGTCGTGTGTCTTCGGCCCTTCACTATTTTGTCGATCTTTTTTTTTCTGGCGCTAAGTTAACACAGACGTGTATACCTTTTTCCATAGACGTGGACCGTTAGGTTTCTCCTTTAGCACAAAAATTATCAGGGTAGTCGACAATTTCGTGACAAAGTCGTTCTCGTCATTGTTGGGTGTCTATTTCACAGCGTGACTATTTCTTTTTCATTCAAAAATACGTTTCGTTACTGTAAGGTAAAAAATTGCATTTTCTATCACAGTTTTGTGCATATTAAAAATTATTTGCCGCAGTACTTATTCCACAAAAAAAAAAGTCGATCTATCGATAAAAATGAAGGGTTAGTTCTGTTAAATCATCATTTTGTGTTCAGATTATTGAGGCACCGAAATTTAAATAATGTAAATGGCAATGTTTGCGTCAGCTTAAAAAGAAGCCCTGAAAGTGCATTTAAAAAATATAAGAGTTTATGTACTGAAGATAGTATTTAGATATTTCTTTTAAGAAAATATTTCCGAGTATTCAGGCAATATGAAAACTGCTGCAGTACACATACTTCATTTATTTGAAGTAATTTAACTCCGATGTTGTTCAGTGTAGTACGCTTTTGTATTAATGTATATCCATCCAATTAATCTAATTTAAATTTACACCTGTTTTCAGATCTGCAGAGCTGTTACGGATTTTCCAGCCTTCCTGTTAATTACCAGACAGCTTTACTGTACGAGTCCAGTATGTATATGCGACAAGTTGTTATTACAAGATGTATTGTAAGATTGGTTGTAGTATTGTACGGTTGTGGTAGTCTAAACTGAAGTAAAAGTCAGATCTAGTTAAAATACTGCTCGTAAAACATGTCAACAGGGCTGTGTATGATCTAACTAAAGGTTGATATACAACCATATTCGAAGAGGGTACTAACAATTTTCCCCATAACATTCTCGAATACAAATTACATTAGCCTATTTGATTTTGTATAAGATCTTATTCGAGTGTTTGTACGGTGAGCTTCATGAGAATGAGTAGAAATAAACATCTTTATGTGAAAAAAAGCTGAGTAAGTGTAAAGAGTAGTGAGTAAACTTCGTATATTCATTGTGCTGTGCGAAAACATATCTTAGAGTATATAGGCGGATATGTTGATGTTATCGGTTGATGAGCCGTTCCCCACCAAATCGGCCACTTTTTTATCCTCTTGGTTCTGTTCCGTAATTGGCATCTTTTCAGATTTTAGAATTTCTCGTTTCGGAAATGGGTTTATTTTCAAACCCGAATATCATGAAAGATTAATGTTAGGCAAGAAAAATGTTAAAACAAAAAAGTAATGTTTTTTCATGAATTATTTAGTGCAATGTTATATTTTAAAACACACACAAAAGAGTAAAGAATAAGAACAACATAAAACGGCAACAATTTATTTAGACTCTACGCCAAAATACACCGGAAGTTAGGTAGCATGGGATCGTGTCGTGAAATGCAATTCGCCAGCTGACGATGCACTTAAAAGTGCAACCGGTTGGATTAGAGACCCGATGACTCGGGGGGTGTGTGCGAATAACTGCACAGGACAGTACTAAAACGTTCTGGGTCCCGATAAGGTTAATTTGTGCATCGACCTGCTGCGACCCAACCGGTCCACCCAAATTCCCCATATATATCCTTTTTTCCTTTTCTTTTTTTTTTTTTTTTACAAATTTCTAATTATCGCTTAATGATCCGCTGCGGGACTCGGAGCAGGATGCAACCGATGGCCTCTGTGTGTGCAGCACATCGTTTCTGCGCTGATGCACGAGCTAGTCTTGCACTATTAGATTATAGGCGCGGTTAGGTGATCGGACTTGGTTATGGGTTGTAATAATTGCCAATTTCCAGGGGTCCTGCGCACATAATAACGTGCGGCTGCTGCCGCTGCTGAAGCAGGAGGTTCCCTCCAAGAACCTACCTTAGCCGAGTTCCACGTGTTATACCATATTGCTATATTACGTACCTATATACGACGTAGCATCAAACCTGCTGCATTCACTATCCAGAGTATATCGACCTCTAGTCGGGTCATCGGGTTTCTTCTTCTTCTTCTTCTTCTTCTTCTTCTTCTTCTTCTTCTTCCAAGTATATTTTCATGCTATTTTCAACGTCATGCGACTCCTATAGCTATGTAGCTGCATCATCGCTAATCATTGCTAATTGCTCTCTCGACGCTGTGGCGAAATCAGGATTTATACGAATCACGATCAAGTATAAGACGAGAGCTCGATTTTAACGCCCCGAAGAAGGCGGAAATTAATTGGAGTTTTTATGAAAATAGAAATTTATTTACGTATGCATGAAATAAAATTAGAGGAAATGAAATTCCAAAACACATAGTTTGTGAACAACTGAATTTTTCGTAAACACGAAATATAGATTTGTTTTTTTCTTTTTTTGGTAGAATTCAACGAAAAAAGGGAAAAATACTCAGTTCAAAATTTCTTCGCTAAATAAAATTGAAAAATTATAAAAAGGAATTTTAAAAAAATGTTACTTTTAGAAAAAATGCAATGAGACGTTAGTTCATGATTAAGATGTCAGGTCGGTTGGTGCGTAAATATTTAATCCATAACACAAGATAATTTTCGAACTTTCCTGAAGCTTTTTTTTATCGATATAAAAGAAAGTCATGTATTAAATAATGGGATGTTGAAATAAAAAATAAAGTGAGACATTTTTGAATCTCGATTTGTAAATGTTTCAAATCCAGCCATCAAATGATGGTTCTGAAAAATCAACCAAAAAACGGTTCTGAAAAATCAGCCAAAAGCCAACCATCGCTCTTCGCAGCTGAAATTTAGAATTAGGATTATTCTGTCTTATTCAACCTCCTATTATTAATATTATTATTATTATTTATGAATAGTGCCCGACCGGCCCAGCAGGACTACGACACACCTACAGGACGGACGGGCTAATAAATGTTGCTCTGCCTTATTATTATTTTCATTATTATTATTATTATTATTATTATTATTATTATTATTATTATTATTATTATTACCTCCGGAAGTCGCCGAGTACACAAGAGAAGCCTCCTCCTCTTTTTGATCGTCGATCGCTCAAGCATAGGCAAAAGCTGCGCGAACTCGCGAGCTCGCAATAAAGCCGTCGACGATGAGCCATAAATCGCGTGACACGAGACGACGCTCATAAAGAGATTTATCGTCGAGCGAGCCGAGCGAACATTCGAGGAGTAACGATCGGCGTCTTATGGGAATGAATCGTACGAGCATTTGAAAATTCGTACCAGGCTCGTACAAATCCCTCGTTTTCTCTCTCTTTTCCGTCGATCGAGAAATATGTGCATTGGCAACCGATTATTATAAAAGCTTATGTCTTTCGTTTTTTACTTCCTGAAATATTTCGGAAATTGACGAAATATATGTCAAGTCCCAAAGTGGTCCGCCAGGCGAATCTTATGAAAATTTACATCGATATTTTATTGCACTTTTCTTGTAAAGGTTTTTGTATACTAAGAGACCGAAAAATTGTGCTGTAAGATAACATGAGCGCCGGTCCCTAACGATCCTGAATTTTTTTTTTTTTGGGATTCCAATATTAAAAACCCCTCCCAAATTCTAGCGACTCCGGTGGGGCTTTTTCCACTCCAAGTCCTTAGCCGCACCGGGAAAGTTGCCACTCTAGGACTTTAGCCACTCCAGGACCTTGGAAATCGGATTTTTAGCTATTTCTGAACTGTAGGAAATCCGGATCTTCCAGAACCTTAATTGAAAATCGCTCATTTCTTAAAACAAAAATGAGCGATATTCGAAAATCAAATATTAATCAAACTAAACAACCGATTACGAATAATATTTAGTACTCGTACCTATTATTTTTTTCCACGTAAAATTTTCATATCTGATTTAACCAATCATCTGTTTACTAATGCCAACCGATAGATTGGCTAAATTTAGCAACATTCTGGTCGCTCTCCGATGATCGATAATCACAACCTGACTTTAATTTTAATTTTTAAATGATTCATCGCTGAATTCTATGTAGGGAAAATGATTCATCATAGAATGCTGTGTATTAGGCAAAATGATTCATCATAAAATTCCAAGTAGGAAAAATGATTCACCAAGGAACCTGAATAAGATCCTATATTCCAATAATCTTTTCCCTATAGCTTTCCGTGGATTGGCATTCCAAAAATCCTACAAGAATCTGGTACAATTGTATCCTCAAAGCATTTGAGTTAGATCCAGATAGCATTTCATAAAAACCACATCATAGAATTGCATATCAGGTTCTATCCAGGCGTCCATACACTCATGTGAGGGAAAAAAAAGAAAATAAGTAATCGCCGTAAGATCCCAGAATATTTCAGAATTCTATCTGCCTGTATTTACCTGTTGGATCCTATGGGATGCTATAGAATTCCACCTAGGAATCATAAAGGATTGTTTCTCTAGTGTCATTATTAATTACACAGCACAATTAGAATAAAAGTGTATGGAACTAGTTCGGAGGATACGTTGTAAAATTTGTGGTTAATAATTAGTATAATTAACAACAATAAACCTTGAAACAATCAATATATGTGTTGCAACCGTATTATGTATTTTGGGTCCTCTGGATAACCGTTTTTAATGCAGAATAATATTAATTTATGACATTGCTTCAGATATAGAAAGATGCAACTTCTCGATGTTCGCTATAAAAAGTTAAAGGCAGACGAGATATACATATTTAAAAAATGATTTGATAATAATGACTCACCTAGGCGATGAGGTGTCTTCATATCCTCTTAGATTCCTGTGCTCCTGGAGATGTTGAAAAATTGCTTCTAACTCTTCCAATTGTTCGTTTCTGGCGCTGACCACTTCTTTCAGAATCTGCAGAACAAATTGACAAATAAATGTCAGCAAAATTTTGCGTAACAAGATACAGATTGGGTATAGTTATTTGATCTATTCTTAAGTAAAAAGTTATAGTTATGTCGCTGTTTTACCATAAGAAGTTGTAGATTTTTTTCCGCCAGGTAGGCTTTCGACTACAACTGTACCGCGTATATCGATTATAATTCTACCAGTTAACAAATCTACCAATATATAATTTTCCAGCATTAGGTCAAAGAATCCTTACAGCCGGATTTTCTATTTCTGGTAGAATGGTAATATAGTGTTCAACGATCACGAAAAAAAAAAAAAAAAGTCTGTATTTTGGTTAACTTGTAATACGGTAGAGTTATAATTACGTTAGCATTATGCAGAGTATACCAGTAGTGTTGTGCTCTGCTACTGGTAGAGATATAAACGTGGCAATAAATGAATGCATAAAGAATACATAAAAAGTCATTACGTGGCAGTACGCGAGGCCCGAAATTAAAATCCCTTTTCCGATAACAGGTTATTTGCTTGCACAAGTAGCTCACTGACTGGTCGATCACGTTGGAAGCGGTTTTCGCGTGTTATATTATCGAGTTATGGGGGAAAGAGCTATGAAGTGTGAGAGAGAGGATGGTGCTGCAGCCAGGAGTCGTCGATGGTGCCTGCGGGATCACCATCAGGATAAAAGAAGAGATTCGATTTATCGGGAGATAGACGATTCTATAGATATATACATGTATATGTATACATATAATAGAGGAAAAGATTGAATATATACACTGTGTAAAGAAATACAAGACGCGAGTATAAAATCGTCTTGGCCGTGTGCATTGCATGAGGACAATATATCGGCGTGATTACAATATGTCGAGAAAAGTTGAGAGCCCAATAGCAAGCGAGAGATATAGTGGATTGAGACCGAGAGGGGGCTCAGCCAATGCTAATAATCCCCATTGTTAGGGATCTAGTGGCGCGACAGCACACTAGGCACTTGGCTTGATCGTTCGGCGTCTCCTCGTCGTCGCCTGTCTGGAAACTGCACGAGATAAATATAGATGTACTGGCCTGTTTAGGAATTGCTAAAAATGTTGTACGAAAATAATTTGACAGGAGACATTCCCAACATCGGTGCTGTTGTGAAATAATAAGGGAGACCTGGTTACTTTGAGACACAGGAAACCATGTGACCGCCATGTTTGTGGAAGCTCTATTGAAGAAAAATTCTGATTTACGCTTTCGTATAGAGACAGCTTTATTTTCGTGAACATTTTTTATCAAGATTTTCATGTTATTATATAACCAAAATGGTCTAAAATCATAAGAAAAAAGGTTTAGAAAAATTGTCCGAATGTGGGTGTGCACGTGTGCATGTTCATGTGTGTGTAAATAATAATTCTAATGTTTGTACCGTATACAGTACAGTCCAATTTTTCTTTGGTATACATTTTATAAAAATCGGTTGACACATTTTGATTTTACGCGGCTTTTACGATTTTGAAAAATGTCTGTTATAACTCGAGAATGATTCAATCAACTGATCTGAAATTTGGCACAAAACTTTATGGCAGTGATACGACCTTTGGTATTAAATTTGGGCGAATTCGATAAATTAGTTCAAACTTTATTATATAAATTCGCATTTTTTTTTTAATGCTATAACTCAAGAACGGTTCAAACAATTGATCTACAATTTTGCATAAAGCTTTAATAGATTCTGTCGATATTTAATAGCAAATTTAGTAAAGATCCAACAGATAGTTCATATTTGAAAGAATTCTACATTTTTGAACTTTTGAAAAATTTAACGATTTCCACACAATGAGATAAGTGACCTGACACCTTGCACGTTTATCAAACAGGATCATCGAATATTGAATACGGTCTTAAAAAGGTGGCTTATAAAAGTATATGATAAATTAGCAGTCCGCAAATCTTCCTCTATAAGGACGCCAAAATTGACCAACGTACTTTCTCATAGCTTCGCGAATGGCGGCGTGAAAAGCTGACGAAGCAATGTGCATAGCTCTACTTTGTAACTTTTATTTACTATATAAAACCTTAAAAGCCTTTTTCCATATCTAAATCTCCTGAAACTGTCTGAGCCATAGTTCCTTAGTGCCAGTCAAGTCTTGCCACCTTTCGCACGTCCCACACTAAAATTACCAAGCTTTTCGAAATAACTGTGTTAGTAGTCGGTAGTAAAGAGGCGTCGCGACACGTTATCCCACGCATTTCCTTCCCATATTCCCCCCACATGCCCTTCTGGACCATTGTCCATTTATCACAAGACCAGGTATTCAAACAACGACTAAGAAGCACCGTCGTATTACAGCAAGAGTGTCTCATAAATCGAATGGTAAAATCGGGAGAGACAATGGCTAAACAACACACGTCTGTTTAGTCAATTTTACCTGCCAATATTGTATTTTAACGTTTTTTTTTATTCGTCTACTATTACTGCAATATTGCAATAGGTAATTGAGCACAGAGTTGTCGGTGGAATGTTATTCTATGCAGGCAGGCTTAAGGCTTTGGTTCGCTCGATCATACGCTCGATCGCCCACATCAGAGGCCTGTCTATGCGTTATATCCTCGCGCCATCCACGTTTCTTCATTCTTTCATCATAGTCCAGAACATGGTGGAGAACAGACTTGGGCCAGCAATCGGCCCACATGCAACTCCACAAACGGATCCGTGTACAAGGTACTCTCTCTCAAATCAGACAGCGTTTTTAGACAGTCCCAGCTTTTTTTTTCAAATGTATCCAGATTTTACTACAACTTTTAAAACCTTTTTGTGCATTTTTTCTTTTTTTTTTCGAAAACTAAGTGAGTTGCATTTTTTTATGAGCCAATAAATCTTTAAAGTGAAAAATAACATATGAAAAAAGATACCACGTATAAAAGTTATGTTTTTGATTGAATTTTGAATGCCAGTCATTACCGTTTTATTCCTATTTTGAACTATATTTTTTTAACTTAATAATATATAATTTTTTTAATGAAAAAAATTTGTAGGTATTTGTGTAGAATTTACAGAAAATACCTCAGCGCGGAAATCCAATATTTAAGCAAAAAAAACCATTTCGGACAAAAATCGGATGATAACGATTAAACAAAAAAAAATGTTAAAGTAAACTTACCGTAACAATATAATTAAATTAAATTAATTGAATTTTTTTTGGTATATTAGTTTAGTAAACATAATTTTATGGGAATCTCATTTTTTTATATTAACATTATTTTGTAAAATTTACAAGGATGTGTGCAAAATCCACAAAAAAACCGGTAATGTATGGCGGATGGCGAGCTAAAGTTGAAGAAGCAATGTGCAAAATTCAACTTTGCAACCTTTTTTTTTTGTTCAAAATAGCAGTGAAAACGTGACTACTATTGTATCCAGAAATTTATCAAGACTGTAAAATCTTTACCGGGTATCATTCTTGTGCTATTTTCCCGTTAAACAATTAGAATACAGCTAAAAAATGGTTCTTCGAAATTTTTGGCGAAAAAAATGCTAAAAACACTGAAGAAAAGTACTCTTAAGTAGTAGTAAAATCTTGGTAATTATAAAATTTATCTGAGAGATAGAAAAAAAAAAGTGACGGGTTTGGCAGAGAATGCCTCATACACCAAGTCCGGAGAATGCAGGCGCGCGACGACGAGTGCGAGCGTAATGTGCAGATTATGCTAATCACTCTCTATTCACTCTCTTTTCGCCCTCGTCTCGGCGTTGTGGCACACGTTCGATCAACACCACGAGACGTATGTGGTATTAGGGCAATATAGGCATTAGCGGGAGCTCGCGCCTTGGCATGGTTACACGCTGTGCGAACGGGCTACTCGATAATTATTTTGCAAGACACGGGGGAGGCGGAAAAAACTGAAAATGTGGGTAACGAGTGAATGAGAGTCATCGATCTTATTGGAGCTTAAGGGTTTCGTATTTCATTCAAGATTGCTTGCACTCTTGCATTTTAGTGAAATTAATTGTCGAGGACAAACAATGACAGAAAAATCAATTTATCGAACGATAAACAAGGATGCAAAGAATCACCTTACACATGCATTTTTTCCTGGTTATTTTCCAATTTTTTACAAAACAAATAAAGAAATTTGTTGTCTGGGTCTTCTTGCGTCGTTCTTATAAATAAAATTGTAGAAATCTTTGCGAAAATTATAGCTGATAACGACAATTAGTTGCATTACTATGATGAAAATATGAGATTAATTGCTTAATTTATTCTCAAGTTCCAGGCCATTAATTTTGCGATCTAAAGAACCATTGGGTACAAAAATGCGATGTTGTATCAAATTCGAATGTCTCCATCAATTTCATTAATATTTTCTGCATAAGTTGTTAAATAATTACACTAAGAATAGATATGTAATAATCTTACATATTTAATGTACAAATTCAATGCCCAATTTAATCGTGGTTTAACAGACCTCACATACATGACATTAATTTGAGCATAAACGAGTCTAAATAAAATGTATTGATTGGCAGTAAAAATCAGGACTGAGATGCAAGTGATGATGACCGACATTTTAAAATGATGTTGGGATGTTGCGGCAATGATTCGATCGAGAAATGAAAATTAATCCTTTCGACTCATATCAGAGCCCTCTTCAAAATGTAATTATTCATTTTAATGTTTTGCATATTTTTAACAAACATGCATTAACATAGAAGCCCTTTATGGATCTCACTAAGAAAAGTCACTTATTTTTTTGAAAAAGTAAGTCCACACATTCACACACTCACACTCATCTATTCAATTCTTCATCAATTTGGCTGAAACTTGGCACACATTTCGATCAATCAGTTCCACATGTATAAAAATAATATGCAAAATTCGACTTCGCATCCTTTTTTTAAATGTACGAGTGATAAAAATATCAATTTTTTCGAGTGAATAAAGAAACGGAATTCGAAATAATAAAAAAAATATCGTTGCTCAATGTAAGAAGAATTTACTGTTTATTTTTCTATCGAACATTAGATATCCATGTCTCTCATCAGTGTCTCCGCATTACAATATATCGTTAAATAAAAGCGCCGCCGTCAATTAATTACGCGACATGGTATTTAAACACTCCTGTTTCTCCTAGTTCTGGGCTTCATCTTTGCTTGTTTCTATGGAGAGTCTGTCGTCAGTGGAAGGTTACACGCGGGAAACGCAGTGACTTTTTAATTGCAGCGCTCGATTGCTCGTTTTCATTGTTCATCATTATTCAACGAACTGAGTGGCCGTATAGATCTATATTTATTCAATACAACAACGACGATATCGAGGTAGAAGTGTGTGATGCAACAAAAGGCTCGAGGCAAGTCGAAGGCGTCATCATTATCATCATCATCGCGATCGCAGTAACGTGCACGAGCGGTAGGAGCTCTCGGCGCACCTGGTAGCTGCACCGTAAATTTTAACATAAATGCCGAGTTATCGTGAACGCCTGTTGGTAGGTTGGCTCGACTGGATCTTGTAAGGTCGTCCGGATAAAACGGTTGGAAAAGCATCAATCGAAGCCCAGTACTTAATAAGACGTATATTTTATATTGGTTTATTCGATTAATAATGCATACGGTGTGGGCTTGACGCGATGACACTTTATAATCTTCGTCTAATCATGTTTCATATAGATCCGATGTAAAGATGATGTACAGCGTACGAGACATGTCGAATTATTATACTTCTTTGCGTTAACGATCAATCAACATGATCGGGCTTGGAAGAAAATTCTTAGTGGCTGTAAATAACCTAAAATTGAACAAGGACGGTTAACCATCTACACCGAGAATAAAGATCAAGTCAAATGAAACAATTTTCTTTATTTAATTTCTTTTTTCTTTCAAATAACTAAAAAATGTTATCTGTGATATATATTACGGTGTTTCACAAATTTTTGAGAATTCAACAAAAAATGTTGTGAAAAACGAATAAATAATCAAATCTCGACTCTCACCCCGAAGAATAATTATAAGTACCTAGCCACTTCTTTCTACAAATAGAGGGCTCTGGCGACGAACTTTAAAGGGTGCCTCGTTGAAGTGAAGACGATTTTACATTTATTTAATTGAGGCACCCCTAAATATTTGAAACAAAATTTGTAAAAATATTATTAATCACTATGAAAACCGCTATCTTGCTATGGAGGTTTTTTTATAATCAACATTTTCTACAGCATATTTAACAAAGCAGTTAGTTGCGACGGATACTCAATCTTCTTCGTGCGTATATCACGTTTATTGTACGAGAGTCGCGTTACTGATCTATTACGTTTTTATTTATTCTCTATGGAGCGCATAAGATTCGCATGAAAAAAGGGTACCGGGCATGTTCCCATGCTCGCGATGGCAACGCCTCTATGCATGTAACACGTACTACAATAGCATAGGCGGACATGACACATATAATATATGTTCTGTCGCTGCTTCTGCTGACACTCGGTATTCTCGACTAAGCGCGATTCGCCTAATTAATAATCATGATGTGGGATGCGTTAACAATGGGGCACAGTACATAGATACAGAATAGGATGGATGTGAGCTGACTACGGCAAACCGATGGTTCTGTATTGTCGGGTTATCTTAAAAAGTCATGGTTATTCTCTTGCTCCTCCAACAGTCCTCTCTACTTCCCAATAATTATGATCAACCTTAGTAGGTTGATCATAATTATTGGGTTTTCAACGATTCATTACTTTATAAAATATGAAGAGTCGCGGTAGCGACTCGATGTCAAGTATTTAAAAAAATGATAATGAAATAGTACCTTGTAATACTGGTACGCAAAAGCGTACTTTCAGCGAAGCACTCGCTTCTACTGGTGCGGCCAACTTCACAACCGTCGTCGGGAATCCGCTACTCCGTATGAGTATCACATGTATATTACTTTTTGCAACCAGATCACCCGCGTGTTAAAAGTGATAAATATCTCAAAAGCCCATTCAAATCCTTTTTTAAATTTAAAATGTGGAGGCTCTGTTGGAATGATGTCACTCGATTTTTAGAAATATGTTCACATTTTTTTTTCTTTTTTGCGTGGCTCAATAGATATGGAATGCTTTCTATAACATTTTTGTCTCTATATCTCAGGTAATAATTCATAAAATGCTTTTCGAGAAATCTTGTTGAAAAGGTTAAAAAGTTCAGAAGTCACTATAGCGTGTTAAATTCGTGATGGAATTCCTATAGTCTATTAAAAACGCGGCGCGGAGGCATTTAGTAAAATCTGAAAATCGCTGAGATCATTTATTCATCCAGTAGGTAGTATTACCGGAATAACATATCTTCGTGTCTCGGTGTACGAATCTTGTCGCGAGACAAGCGAATTACCAGCGAGAAAGATAAATGTGGATTGATTGCAATGTGCAACGTAGCGTCTAAAGCGATATAACATGAAAAGAAATCGCTATATGCAGGGAACTGTGCAGTATGCACGTGGGCTGAGACACGCGCATACTTGTGTTATACAGCTATAGACTCAATGGTGTCCCACAGTACGGCACATGGAATTTGCTGTTTGTCAAACGACACCGTACGCTGAGAAATCTAGTTTCTTTATATCCGCGCGCCTTTGCAATTTATCTAACGCGACTGCACCGAGAGATATGTCTACGCGTTGCCGTGCATTACACGTGGCATGGTCGGAATTTATAATTCCTGATAAAGCTTCTACACAGATCTTCCCGTTTCTTTGATACGAGAGCTCATTTCTTTTTTCGTTTTCCTTATCTATTATGCACTTTTGTACTTGGCACATGAGGCATTCTGCAAGAATTAAGCCACCCGCGGTTTCAAGATGTCAAAAAAAAAGTTGATAATTTGTTTGAGAGCGGTGTAGAATATTTAGAATATATACAAATTATTTTAGATTTTTTAATCTTTTATTTCACCCAAAATTAAATACGCATTTTTTTATATGCGTATGGATAAAAGATTGTCCACTGTACAAATAAAATTTAATTATTTCAATGTTGTTTCCACTCAAATCGAGATACTTAAAACCGGTTTTAAAGTAATATTGACCTAAATTTCGGGTTTCAGAATGGCCAATTTTGTAAGACTCTCTTGCTTAAAAGTGACTAGATTTTGATGAAACTCGGTACACGATTTTTGGAAACGTTGATTATGAATTTCAACTCAAAATCGCGGATAAAAATGTTTCATTAAAAAACCCAAAGACATGATTCCTATAAAGAAATAGAGTTGATACAAATATACAATAAGAATGGAATCAGGTTCTAATTTTTTATAGAAGCAATATCGAAAGTAATGTTAAGAATAAAACAGTCACTTTTCCCCAAGTGCACTTGAATCTATAATAGATCAACATCATCAGCAGACATAGCATAATTTTTTTTTTTACATAGTACGTCTGCAGCTACCTGAGCGCATAAGGCAGGAACCGGTGTCAAAATCCCTCTCCTTCGTCCCTCCCGCGCTTTGCCACCTTTTCATCGACGCCTGGCTCTTAATTACTCGGCTACCGGTGCTGCTATTGCGTCCGAGAACGATCAACGATTAGCTTTTCGATCCAATGAGAACGCGTCCGACACACCGCTCGGCGTCATGAATCAATAAGCAGGTGCGTTCATCAGCAACGCTCAAGGTGCGTTCTTGTAGAACGTTATGTATTTTTTATATTGCTTCTACACACCTTCCTAGCGTTGGAAGGGAGTCTACAAGTTTTCAGAAGTATACAGTATTTCCTGTCTTCTTATTTCGAATGGAATGATTGGGTTTGATTGAAACATCGACAGTGGAGTACCTTTCAGTAAATTACCTACATGGTAAGAAAATATTCAGAAAATATTGTTATTTTGGCAATGTTGTGAACGATCAAAAAAAATCTATCAACAGTGTTGTTGAAATATTGCAGAAATCTTGCAATTTTCGCTGAAAATATTAGATTTGTAATAATGTAATAACATTGCAATTATAAACTTGAACCGTTCTCGAATTATAGCATTTTCAAAAAAATTACGAAAATACAAATTTCATCGATTTTGCTTAAATTCGAAGTCAAGGGTCGCAAAGGCCACACTGATAAAGTTTTGTGTCATATTTCAGTCTGATAGCTGGAATTGTGTTCAAATTAGAGTGACAGCAGACATTTTTTTAAAATCCTAAAAATCCGATAAAATCAAAATATTTCAACCGATTTTTATAAATTATGTATACCAATGAAACATTTGACTGTACTGTACAGGATGCGTGTAAGAATTTTAGACGAGTCGGTTGAATAATTCCCGAGTTATTGTAAAATAAAGCAAAATGCGGAAAGGATAGCCGCACTTAAAGCCAGCAATTTTATCAAAGAATCTTGTAATAAAATTCACTAGGAAATTTTCATCTGTTAATAACATCCGACAAATCACATCTGTTGGTAGGTCAATGATCACACAAATTCTCCAACACTATTCCTACCTATCAACCAGATTTTTTCTCCTTTTTCTACGACGATACTTGAACGCCGTTGCGAGGCTATTGCAAAGTATCGTTGAATAATGACGATTCTGTAGCATTTATCACAGTAACATGTAAACGCGGATTAAGTTGCCCATTGGATCTTGCATGCAAGCTCAGCTGTTGGTGCAACGTTTCAATTTGCTACATTTACCGTTTATGCATTTGCCGCGAGAGCAGAAGCCGACGCAGAGCCGATCGAGGAAGCGGAATAGAATGCTTGGGTGTTATTCTATATCGGTCGTAGATCCTGACTTAGAGATCCTCTCGCGGATCGCGCCAATCCTGATCGCTTTGCTGCACACCGCAGGCGGTCCATTAATCTCAACGACGCTACGTTAATTGCTCGAATCACGAACGTATATTCTTCATTCGCGATGATTATCCGTACTCGAACGATCGCCAGGTTAAATCGTGATTTACACTTAACTATTTCTTGTCACTTGAAAGCCAACGGAATGGTTTGCGAATATTTTTTTGTTTATATTACCCGTTGGTATTCAAGAAATTAGCACAGGGTGATCATTTTACATAATGTCTGATTTCTTGGGAAGTGCTTACAGGTTGCAGTATGGTTCAAGTTTGTCAATTCTATTTTGGAAGGCCTGACAAAAACTATCAAGGCCCTACACTCTTTTACGGTCGCCAGACTAAATTTCTCATGTGGAGTGATTGTGACACGAGAGATTGACAAGAAGAACTTCTATATCGTAAAAGTTCGAAGATCAACTCTATTAAACACTTCAGTTACCTATAGTGAATACAAAATTATACTATGTAAGGTAATCGAAAAATAAGAAATATTGATTACTTTAACGTG
This sequence comes from Perithous albicinctus, assembly GCA_964016905.1. Lineage (NCBI taxonomy): Eukaryota > Metazoa > Arthropoda > Insecta > Hymenoptera > Ichneumonidae > Perithous > Perithous albicinctus. The sequence continues at coordinate 13,655,697 of OZ024698.1, read as the reverse complement.
ACATGAAGTTAATCGTTGAAAATTCCTGCTACAATTACCGCGATTGACCATATGTGGTATGGAACGATAAATTGTATTTGCGATATTTAAGATAAATAGTATTGCATTCAACTTACAATCATTGCATATTTAAAAAAAAGTAAATTACTTTTTTTAACGTTTTATGTTACCTTCTTACTCGGCCATTCTAGTTCTTTAGGATACCAAACCTGACTTATCTTCGATGGCTGTTCTCGGAACTCGGAATTTTACCTCGAAGTTAGATCTTAGAAATGAAAGGGCCTGTACAAGGGTCGTGGTGTTAAGCTGTGAAAGGTGGTGCCTCTCAACTTGTCTCGATCTCAGCAAGGTGTTAGTTATGGATACTTGGATAAAGCCGCCTTAAGGCAGGCGCATAGTGAACGAATGAACTAGCTGGTTAGTGAGCCAGTGAACATAAACATCACCGAGGAATGCTCTTCAGTCCTTACGACTGTAACTTGTCATTATACTGAAAAAAGTACCTACAGGAAAATGGGACACACCAAGCATTCGTTATATTCTCAAATTTCTAGATGATTGTGAGGTTCTCAATTGTATTCAAAGATTTATTTTATTGCGGACGACCTAACTGCGCTTCTTTGGATATTTTTTCCGTTTTTTGTCTGAATTTATTTGTCCCATAGATTGTTTAATCTCTTTGTTGTCAGCTGGGGTCAATCTGACCCCGTAGCCTTTCGTTTTTTTAAACGACCACTAAAGTCCTTTTTTTAAATATCGCCTACAAAGTGTAGATAAAAAAGAGTATTATTTAAACGCGGAATATTTTTATGTTAAAAATTGTTGTTCGATTTAACATCGCCAAAAATTTTTTTGGGAGATGTAATTTGATTTATTACGTTATTATTTAGAAAACGTATTTTCTAAATAATAACGTAACATATTTTCGGTTTTGAATTTATTCAGCTTCCAATAAATCTTCGGATTTTATTCAAATATTTCCACAACATTCTACGATCCTTCAGTTGGAAGAAAAATTCAGAGATACCACAGCGTCTCAATCACAAAATAAAAAACCTTCAAAGTAGAACCTTGCAAATCGCTTCCTCATTATTTTGTATCTTTGACAACGTTTTTTGTTGCCAAGCTACCTCTACGAGAAAGTATGTTGATCAATTTTGGCTTCCTCATAGACGACACTTTGTAAAAAAAACTGTCAAAGATACAACATAATGGGGAAGCAATTTACAAGGTTCTACTTTGCAGGCTTGTTTGAGCACGAAAGACATTTTAAAAAAAATGCAAAATGCCATAAAATCTGACAATGGATCAGTTGACGTTCTCATAGAGAGCGCAGTATGGACGTCGGTCTACAAGAATGTTGAAGCCACATGTAAGTTTCTATGTCAAAGCTTTTGAGTACACTGACATGAGACATGATGATCCGGAAAGATATAAATCCTTCATAAAAGCGAACCCACCTCATAGAGGACACTTGAAATTTCCTTAAAAAATTGACCTCGTTTAACAGCAAAAAAATGCATCCTGAAAGATTATTTTTAAAAATGTCATAAACGTCCATTTCCGCTTGTTTTCCCATCAGAGTAACAGACCACGGAGTAAAATACCACGGAGTGGCTGAAGTGGAATAGACAACCCGGAAACGGTATATCGTTAAACCTCCCGGAAGCTCGTACCAGTTAACCCACTTGGTGGCCCATGTTGTATATACGTATACATCATATACAGCATTAACTGCGTTTACTTCAGCATTTCCACTCGACGCATTCACAAGCACGAGCGTTGCTGATTGAATCGAGCCGCGTAGAGATCATCATCTCCAGCGCAACTCTATCACGTTTTAAACGTTGTGTCGTTACTTTTCATGAAGTGGGATGTGTAATTCCTCTTTCTTTGTTTTTTCATCTATATATTTCCCTTCGTCTGAAAACAGTCATCGTTGCGGTGTGCATTGCGTGCCGCAACGACGATCATTAATTCGCCACGTACGTAGAAATCGTAGGATCGTGTGGAGAATCGTTTGGATCGATTCGTGCATGCTCCTTCACTTGGACTCTCCGGATACATGCGGAGGTAGCTCGTGCGAGCTGCAATTAATGTACTCGCGCACACTTGGCAAATCAATCTTCTTGCAAACTTAACGTTACGTTTTCGTGGCCACAGCAATGTATAATAATACACTGTGTACGCACCTCCATTCCGCAAGCACGATGTGGAAAATAATTGCTTACTCAACCCGTGGAAATAGCCATTCCCTTGTCCAAGGCTCTATGTCGAACATACCTCCAACGATTAATGACCGATAAACTGGGATTCGCGTATCCTTTATGATTTTATTCACAGAAGACCGGGGCACATCGGAACATACATATTAGGGAAGACGACTGTAACTTTTTACCTTTTTGTTCTAATGAAGTTGATTCCGCCGAATTTTCATATTATTGCCTCCACATAGACTAAGCTTTGTTTTCATAAGAAATTTTCTTTTCGCGATTTTTATGTCACAACATTTAATACTAAATTTCGGCAAAATCGATAAAGTAGTTAAAATATTATAGAAATTTGCGTTTTCGTAATTTTTTTTGAAAATTCGAGAACAGTTCGATCAGCTGATCTAAATTTTTACATAAAACTAAAATAGAGTGTATTAATGTTTGATACTGAATTTGGTGAGAATCCAACAAAGAGTTTATATTAAAATTGGTCAACATACTTCCTCGTAGAGGTAGCTTTGTGAAAATTCAGAAATAATGAGGAAGCAATCTGCGAAGTTCTAAACTGTATCCATTTCTTTACGATGATTTCCCTGAAAATCTCTGAATTTTTTTAATCTAACGCAACACCACCGAGCCAGATTGAAAATCTTTAAAGTCTGATAGAATCTAAATGCTGTAACCAATTTTTATATAATGCACACCAAAGAAACATTAGACTGCACGGTATAAGGTACAACATTTGAGTACATATGGGTAGTTCACGACTTATGGCAGTATCAATTTTCGCCCTTCTATCACGCACAAATTTAAGAAATTCTGAAGTAAACATTGACCCAAATTGCCCCGATCTCTCCTACGCGTTATCCGGCATTCAAGAGCGAATTCCAAGCTTAACAGTTTCAATAGAAATTCTTCAATTTGTCCAATGGTACTTAAGCCAATGATTCTACCGTAAAATAAAATAAAGTGATAAATTGTACCGAGTAGAAGTAGACAGATTTGTTGAGATAATAATTTTTGAAAATTAACGAGATCGTGATAAAAGTGAGATGCAGTTAGGAAGTCGAGTTTCTAGTGTGTAGAAAGATGTTGTGCTGTCAGCCAACATAAGTTGCTGCAACCATCTGCCTGCAGTCTAAAGTGGTTGTGCAAGTGGGAACAAGAGACCCCCATAAAACATCGTCGACCTCATTCGTTTATCTATTATATGGCTAATGCAATAGGGTAAATTGCACACAGTCATTGGTAACATAATAGTCATTAGCAGCTTGTAGCAAAAAGATTTGTATAACCATCGCATTAATTTTAAATGCACTCTATTTGTTTCTTTATATTCTAAAAGAAAACATGTCTGCAGTGGAAGCATCAACAATGGATGTTGTGATAGAGAAATTGTTCATCAATAATAAAAGCATTGGTCTGGAATTAAAAAACTAAATGAGCCATTCCGCATGAAGTGGGCCACCCTTGTTTCCGGATGTCGCAAAGACCGATTTTTTATTTTTGTGTGCTTTCGATTCGCTGTTTATTTAAATTTGTTTAACGTTTAATTTTTGCATTTTATATATATTTTAAAGATTTTTTTTTCATCTTCATTCATATTTATCGAATTTCTTTGATTATGCATTTTAGATTTTGTTAATATCTTGGGCTTATTGAAAAGCAAATAAGAATTCCCATAACGTAACAAAATCTAATATATATATTTTGAAAAAATAACATTAATGTAAATGAAAATAAAACGACAATGTAGTAAAATATTTAGAATGCAACGATAAAAGCTAAACAAATCTACAAAAGCAGTGGGGCTTTAGATAAGAAGAAATGCAAAGAGCTTTTTTTATAACACTAAAATACACTAAAATAAAATCGGTATTTAATTATGGGTGAAATAAAAGATTAAAAAATGTAAAATAATTTGTACATATTATAGATATTCTACGCTACTCCCAAAAAAATTATAAACTTATTTGTGAAATGTTCAAACCGAGGTGATCCATTTCGTGTGGAATGTCTCATATAGTATAAAGTATTATTTTTCATCGTTTCAGTTACTTTTTTCTAACCTCAAATTTATCTCTAAAAATAAACGAAAAGAAAAATATTTTAAATGTTATATGTTGAAATATAATTATCAATTTTCCTTTCTCAAGATATAAAATGCTTTTAAAAAAATGCAAATCCTACATTTTGAATAATAGACGACGAAGTGACAAAGAATACATCGTATAGTCTTTCCTGAAGCACGAAATATTATTCCTTGATATGCCAATCACTGCATTCGCTTTCCTCCCTCTCTGTGAAGCTGCGAAGCTGTTTTTTTTTTTCTCTCACTAACCGCTCAAGCCAAGAAGCTACTTGTAAGTCTCACGAACTCTATCGGCTACTGTCAATCCATCGAAGATCAAAGAGATTGTGTTCTCCACTGGCTAGTCTAATGTTATTCAAGTGAGAATGTTTTATAAATATCCAGCGCTGCTTGTGGGTCACACCAAACCCATATAATTCGCATTTACTGTGCATACTAAGGAACTACTAAATACTCGTTGGCAATTAGCTCTCTGCACACGCGAACACGTGCAAACTCTCTGCAAAATCGAGACTCTCGATCTTTCTTCTTTCAGCAAGAAAATTTATTATACTAAGCCAGTGATTATGAGGTAATTGAGGAATTCCACGTCCGAGTAAACAAGAGAAACTGAATTAATTATTAATCCTCTATGTGTTATGGTGAAAACTTTTTAGATTCTGAATATGAGATTATTTTAATTATTCACATGTGCAAAATTGATAAGATATTAATCAAAGTCTCATAACATGTATTACTGGTGATTTAATAATACCGGACTATACGTCTATCACTCTCAGTTTATGACGTGGGACACTGCCGTATATTAGTCCTGTCTGGTAAATTGTGGTCGCAGATTGTGATTATACTCTGTAATAGTATACTTCGTCAATCGCCCAACACAATAAATGCAGAGATAAATAATTGCACCATTTAACACATCACACCATGTTTTGAAGGATTACACATTAGGGTGTGTAGACATTTTTTTTTTAGAATCTTTAGAAATGCATATACAATAGCTAGATGATCATGTATTATTCAATTTCAGCTCCATCCGATAAAGAGGCTTTACACTTTAAAAATTTCCGTGTTAAGTTTTACACCAAACACATTAGGAAAAACAAGCCTGGTTTCTGGTCGGATTTTGGTTGGTTTGTACCATTTGTGTAATCCCACTTGGAATGGATCCGAATGGATCCCAAATCTTGTTCCGTTTTTGCAATGACCACCAGATTTTAATTGATCAGGATTTGCTCGGGTTTCACGAAATGCGTAATCCTATTGGGAATCCAAATGGAACCCAAAACTTTCCTAAAAGGGTAGTCTCACTCAGCTCATCCAAATGGATTTCCTTCTGAATTTCAGGTACTTTCCTTTTGATATTAGGTGCTTTGAGTACGGTCAATTGAATATATCTCTATTGGAATTCAGGACACACATTTGGTTTTCCAGTCATATTTTTTTTTTGCAATCATTGATCACTGGCACCTAACAACCTTATTATTGTTGTAGTTAAAAGCACAAACATCCACTATGCAAGTAAATGCGACAAGTCGTGTTTCTATACCGACGGACAATCAATCGAATGTTAATTATGAGGAATGCGAGAATCGCCGATTTATCCCTCCAGGCCACGTCAATAGCAGCCCAGCCCTCTTCCAATGCACCACAACATGCGTTACTCGTTCGCTCGACATATTGAGTGTCTTGAGTATTTATAACGTGCACTTATCGGCGTGGGATGGCAATAAATATGCTGTTGATTGACTTATTGGAAAACCGCATCGTTGACCAGTATGCATGCGCTCGGAAACGATTCACCGACAACGGGCTCACTGAGCGGTTGTACACGAGCTATACAAGTTTTTCTATGCTGTTTGGACGTATTCCACGTTTTTATATTCGCATCGTACCAACAACTCTAGACACTCTCTCTCTCTCTCTCTCCCTCCCTCTCTCTTTTGACGTACTTAACGATCAAATTGATCCATTCTCCAAGAATATTTAACGAACACTATCGTAGTAGTACAGACTTTTGTCGCCTTCGTGACATATACATTTGTTGAAAAGATGTTGATTCGTTGATTATTATTATGATTTATACTCGCGCAGATTGCGAATTCTCTAGATAAGAACTGGGAACACTTTTTCCAGAAAAAGTACGTCTAAAGATGTTTTCACATTTTTAAAAACGCAACCTTTATATTTTGGCATTGAAGTGGAATCTCTTTCAGCTTACCTTCACACAGCTTACATGAATAAGTGAAGGGGGACGAGTTCACATTTTTATTTGTCAGAGCCTCAGGAGAGAAGACAACGTCGTGGTCGTTTCTTGTACCTGATTGATTCTTCACACAGGTTACATGTCTCCGAATTATGTACACTGAGCGAGGTTTCACTGTAAAAAATCTTCAGGAATTTACTGAAAATATGCTCAAGTAGTAGTAAAATCTCGCTAATTGTGAACAATATTTTAAAGGATGAGAAAAATATCCGAATTTACAGAGAGTGCTTCATAGAGCAAGTTAAATATGGCCGGTATGCCAAATGCGCTTTAAATTCCAATAAAGATAACTCAACCAACCGTGCTTGAAACACGTAATATTAAAGGGGTGGGAATTTCAATTATTTCCTCATAAACATCAGCATCAGCGAATAAATAAAAAAGTCCAGCTTTCCGAACCCCGCAGCTTTACTGATAATCCGTTGGCTAAGAGAAAATTACAAACGCCAATTCCAGCACCGCTAAACCTCGGCTAGTTCTTTATGAATGTAGTTCGGATTATAAATATGTAAGACACATAATATGTTAGAGTAGAGAGTATACGATGTGTGTTTAGTGGCCAAGCCGATGAATAAATCGTCCTATCACCACGAGGGCATTCCTCGTCATTATATCCTCTCGTATGCAGCCTTACCTCGCACACGAGTAAATATAGGTGAGAGTGAATGAGTGAGGTCATGCATCAGTACTGACTGATGATAGTGGAATATTATTGCACACGTGTAAAATCGACGTAGTTATACTTTGACGTTGGATATACGTTAAGGTTACGATTGCTCGCCAGGGGCTCTGACGCGCCGCATGCGGTTCCATTTTATTGAAATACTCTCAAAAGAGAAGTAAAGGAGATAGAAAACGCGAGGGTACAGACCGAAGCTCAATCTATAAAATAAGTTTACAGAACTTGGACCGTCGTTGATGTATACAAAAAATTGATTTACAATTTAAAAAATCTTACTCACGTTATGTTTATGATATCGACATAAATAATAGGATTAATTTTTCATCTCGAAACAGGGATGGCCCACTTTGTGGGGAATCTCCCATTAGGGAAATTGTAGAGGGTCGGATTTCATCCTGTATGAATTATCATGAAAACCCCCATATTATGCTATCTGCTTAATGCCATTCCTTTTTCGTTATACGATAAGTTTCAAAATATTTCATACTCTCCACAGACAAAGTTCTGAAGTAGGAATGAACGGTAATACTTGCAAGCGAAAGAAAAATAAACCTATCACTATGTTTATGAGTAATTTGAGCACATTACGAAAGTACGACACGTGTGAGAGGCACGCTAGAGGATTGGCTAGATAGCAGCTCTCTTGTATATTCATTATTCATCGGTAGTGGCTACTCTCGATAGCCATGCACATATACATATATATAGCTTACAGTAAATCCGAGCGAACGCGCAATCGATTTATGCTAGAAGCCTATATCATCTGCCACATAAGCAACATGAACAGAGATGCGCAACAATCACAGTACAACATTCCATACGTCACGCTACGATCATATATAGAACCACCAAGGCTGACCTTCGCTGTTCGCATTAGCCATCGTGAGTACTAATGACTTAATTCCGCACCACCTTATAAGTCCAGCTGCATATATTTAATCCGTTACCGGCATAATATATATATATATACCATCAGAAGAGTACGTATTACGGGAAGTTTTTTTCTTTAACATAAACAATTTTAGTTAAGTATGTTAACAAAAAAGAGTTTTTCTTCTATATTAGTCTTTTTTTTCAAGCACGAAGGAACCTCCACTAGGATGGCACTGTTAATCCAGGGGGCAAACACAACATTTCTTTTACGACGAAAATAAAATATTTATGATATTTTAATTCTTCATAGAGGAAGTTGTTTTCATGAACAAAAGATAAACATTTTTTTCGATTTTGTAATGTCAGGATACTTGATATTGTCTGAAACGTCCACAAAAGAAACGAAAAAGGAGTGTTGCTTTTTATTTCACATGATTTTCGTTATAATCGTTAGGATACGATATTTAAAAAAAAAATAAAAATCTAATTTCTTCAAATTAATTCTTGAATTAATAAAAACAGTAGTTTATTTTAGGAAAGAAAATAATTTTCGTTCTGTGGATACTTGAACTGAGCCACAGAGATCTTAAGAGGAGAGATTATATTGCCCGAGAAGAGTGTGTCGAAAGTCGCATCGATTGCACGTCAACAACCACACAGCAGAACATATCACTTATATACTATATATATATGTACATATGCAGAATTCTTCAGTACCTATATAGATACCGGGAGCTGTGGCAACGTTCTACAGTAGCCCGTAGAGTTCAGTATGCTACTCCTGCAACGGGGTCAGAGAAGCTGTTATTTACGGGGCCATATATCAGCGTATCGCCGATGCCTTGTTGCTTCTCGACGATTTTATGGGGGCTTCTCCCTCCAAGTCTTCGAGAGGCGAAGAGAGAGATGCAAAAAATGCCATTTTACCAAGTACACTGGAACGAAAAAAGTTGACGTTAAAATCAAGTAGTGCGGTCTTAAGACGTAAATACATTTACGCTAGAAACCGACCAATCGAAAGCTCGATGCGACTAACATTTCTTTCTTTTTTACTTAAAGGGAGAGAATTAAAACAAAATTGCTGATTTTCGTGGTAACATAACCGCACTTAATTATCTGCCGATGTTATTTAAAAGAAACCTTCTTCTGTACAACCGAGAATTTTTTTTTTTTAGTTGTTACCTACCTTACGTACATAATCATTTATAAATCCATAGTAGAAAACAGATATCAATTTTTTTGGAGTCCCAGAAATATTTTAAAAAAAAAAAGGAAATATTTTTCTTTGAAAACTGAAAAATTCACAATTCTTTATGTTTATTGGTACAATTTCCTATCATTTGTTAACTCAGAGTGATGTTTTTTAACAGATTTTTTCCCCAACAATTGAGAATTGTCATGTTGTTAACTTCTCATATCTTGTAAGGAAAAAAAAGCATTAGAAAAGTTTAAGTAAAAAAAAAATAATAGTTTTCATGAACTTTTGATTGCAATATTCAATAACATTTTCACATCAATTTTCTGAATATAATTAAATTTTTGCGCCCTATGTGACACCTTCAACTTTAGTTTAAATGTTGCAAAATTTATAGGGTTGTAATTAAAATCCACAGAAAGTATTTTCAAATATTCTACAAATACCTCTATAAATTCTATAAAACTTTAAATACAATCGCATGCGTCACACTGGACGAAAAAAGCTTAGTCATAAATGAGAAATCGAAGTTCAGATATAATCACAACTGCACTCAAAAGGTCATTATAAAACACAAGTATCCAACCTCGTATTTTTCTTGTACGATTTATGCCTCGCGAAACATATTATAAGGTAAAAAAGAGCACTGCAGGAAAGAAAATCTACATTGTAGTAACGAAGATTAGAAAAAATACACAAAAAATTATCTGAACTTAATCTATAATCTTGCTCTGAGAAACATGTGACAAGGAATTTAATAAAAGTGTTTGAATTCTGGATTAAATACTAAATGTTTTATACATGTCTTTGATACGCCTGCGGAATATTTTTTCAAAAATATCTCTTCCAACCATCGATACGTGGGAGGTTTGAGCTACAAAACCAATCAGGAAAAAAAACCCACTTATTAGTCTCGCGTTTATGCCTGCGAGGTCGTCTGATGTGTGGACTTCAAAATCGAGGCTAATAGGAGAACGTGGCGCTCGATGCATATTAACGATCATGAAACGCTCTTCACGGGTACAAGGACAAGGTCATTCTCGATCTCGCTTTTCCACACCGTGAATCATTTTTTTCCATCTCCCGTTGAGTCGCTCAGCGCGATGAGTCAGTTTTCATGCTGGTGCAGTTTGCAATCGAGCTTATAGCTAGCAACAAATGATTCTACGTCCTACGCTCCGGAAAATATACATAAAAATGTTCAAGAATTACGTAAACGCTCGAGTCACTGCACACAAGACGGGGCCCAACCCTGTCCGATTATTATTATGATCGAAAACACGCAATACAAAAAGGCGTCAAAAAGTTTCCATTCCCTTTAGGCACCCCGGTAAGAGTCGTAGCCAAAAGTCCCGATTGTAGATAAAATAAATAATAAAGGGCCCAGTCGACAATGATGCCTTAGCTGTAGTCAAAGTGAAGAAAGAAAAATATAGACAAAGAAGACTGTAAACGAATTTTTGACGAGGGTTTGTTATGTCTGGAGGCAGAAGTCCTGACGCTCTTCGAATTTCCGTTTTCCAAACTAAATCCACACTCGTCCCTCTACCCCGTTTTGCTTGGTTTACCAGGCGGGGGAGACACACGTGCGGCAGTTTTTCGACTTCCGACTACGCGTGGTGCATGCTTGAACAGAGCAATGTCCCACATATAGATGAAGTACAAGTGCTACTCCCGGGGTTTTTGAGTTTATATTTGGGAGAAAATATCAGTGGGCTGAAGGGTTCACTTCGCTTGGAAGAAAAGTTGCCTGCGGTGTTATAAAATTGAGAAGAAAAAATCGTTTGGCATCCGAGTAAAAAAAAAGGTTCGTCTATGTGGAGTGGTAATAGATATAGAAAAGAAGGGAAAGACCACCAACTGAACGATCGTAGGCTTGAATGAAGACTTCTCAAGTTTTTACTAAACATGAAAAACTACTCTACGTAGATCTATGGAGAACAAAAACTAGTCTTTATAGATCTTCATAGACCACTTTCTCATGATTTTTTACTCGACAAGTCTACAATAAAGTCTATGTTCATCTGAGTTGGTGGACTATTCGAATATGCCGAATGTATTACCATTAAGAGGAAATTATAGATTCCTTGAGTGTTCTACTCTTGACAACTATTTTTACCAAAACTGCGCATATTTTTACGTAATTTTACATTTCAACCTTTAGAAATTATGAAGCATTTTGAGGATAATTCGCCGCGATATTCAAGTTGGTGTTTCATACCAAAATGTCGACACTTCTTTCTTCCGTTCTCGTCCATAATGAATAGAATAAATCCGATAATACAAAATGTAGATAATACGTGTGTGATGATGTGTACCATGATTTAGGAAAATTCATAAAATGGTAAGATGCAATTATTTTGAATATTAACAATAAATGTTATGAGTAGCAACGATTGTCCTAACTGGACAAGTTATATAAAGAAAACCATCTAGCTTAAGCTATTATTTCCTTTCTAAATAACAATTAATATAATTTAATTGGTGGTGACGATGAATAATTTTACGATTTTTCAATTTCTCGATAGAACATTCTTACATTCGAAAGTTTTGTCAAAATGTGTTTTGTTCTTTTTATCTTTATTTCCAGAGAGATGCATGAGAGTAAAGAAAAAAAAAGTTATTGAAAACGGTCCCACGCTCAAGTTCACCTGTTGCACGCTGCTGGTGCGCTGGCTGACTGACTGACTGGCGGAGAGGATAAAAAAAAAATCTTTGGCCCTAGATGCTTTCGTAGCGATAGATAAATTTTCGGGTCTGAACACACCCTTTGGACGTTTCATTTGGAAGGGAGCACACTGGATCTCAGAGTCTGTTTGCGGCTGTGCAGGCAATCCACCTGCCGCGTGTAGGACTATTCTTGATGCCGTAACCCTATTCCCAACACCTATATCTGGAATCTACTACAACTCCTTTTTTTCTCATACTTTGCCCTCTTACTTTTCGACAGTTATACGATACTAGCATATCCAACGCTCTTCGGTCTCATTGCGGCTCTATAGCTGTCCCGGAGAACACGGCACTTCTGGCTTGTTCACTAATTTACCACAATAAACCGAGAGTTTATTGCATCCTTCTTGCATGACAGGTTCAACTAGTAGACTATCTTTTTACCTGCTTTAATTACCGACTTGGAAGTTTTGTACAGAAGATAAAAAATGGTGATACAGCGTTAAATATTTTTACTTTTAATTCAAATTTGTTAAAGTTGCAAAGTATAGAACACATTGCTTCCACATATAAAATTTGTTAAAATTATAAATGTAAAGAGAAAATTTGAAAATTTCAACTTTTCACCAAGATTCCTCTATGAGGATACCAAAATAATAAATATCTTCCTCATAAAGGTAGCTTTAGGAAAATTCTGTGGATTTCAAGATGCATTTCAAGGCAAGATCAGAGTGCGCCGAAAGTGTTTTAATATATAATTTTATTGGTATCCGGGAAATAATTATGTTTGATTTTTCTGATTCAAAACTTATTTTTATTCCATAATTCTATTGAACTCAATAAATCCAACGGATGATCTCAATCGTTTAATTTTATACACGGATCAAGGCACACATTTGTTTGTGGAAAAAAAAAACAGTGCAACGGTGATGATCGACTGAGGAAGTGAATGGCGCAATAAAATATCGAATCGCTTTTCCGGTCATTAGAGTCTCATGCTCGGAGATCTTCGTGCTGACTTCAATGCCCGGCATGAAGTCTGCGGCAGTCGTTTGAAAATCTCGTAGACTACGAATGGCCACAGCTGTTACATTCTCGCAGGTTTACGATCCGGTGTTCTACTGTTCTTACTACTTCAAACGATGACACGTATTATTATTATTATTTTTATTACAGTTCTTTCATTTCCTGGAGAGTTACGATATTTTTCACGGAGAGAAGGAGACCTTGGAAACGCCTCAAAACACAAAGCGATTTTTTTTTAAACATTAGGTACATTAAAAGGCACAAATTTATTGCTATTACATTTCTTTTTGTATAATGAATAAATTTATTTGTAATAACAACGAAGACAATTTGGATTTATTTTTTACCGATTAACATTTTTAAATGTAAATTTTTTTATCTGTTAGAAAACGTTTAAAGAAATGTGAATCATTTTTGGGAATACGAAAAATATTTGTTTCATATGTGCAGAGATATCCATGAATTTATCGGCATTTCCTCAAAAAAATGTTCATTAGTTTCTAATGGTTGAAAACAAACTTAAAATCCGTTTCAGACATATTCCACCACAATTATACGTATACAGGCTTAAGGCTTGTAGTAGTGCTCCTTCGATTGACAATGATCGATGATATCCGAATAATCTAGGATTCGTGTCAGTTCAGTTTATAGTGACACTGCGTGCCTGGCATCCGAGCTATCGTGCAATCGCTCGTTAAGGGAAAGAAAAAAAGGTACGAGTTACGTGAGAGTGAATTTCCGTGAGACCACGACAGAAAGATACGAGAGAACGGAGTTTAATTAACGAAGAAGTCGACGAGTGGTCGCGTCGGCCTAACACACATAGTAGGCATACTCCGAAAGTAGGCATATTTTCCCATTAGGGGATGGTGAGCGATCGACCGAAGGGTGGGGAAATGCATTCTCCGAATCAGTTGTGTTTTAAGGGGGAGAGACAGAACATGCGTACGGCAAGACATAGGCCACGTGAAGTGAAGTGATGCATAGATAAAAAAACGCATGCTCCACGCCTCGGAATATCATAGACATGCATAGAACGGTGACTGGGTGGCAGGTCAGTTTTGTACCAGCTGCCTGCACGATGTGAACGTATTCTCTAGTTACGCGTTAGCGCTCTCTTAATTTCTGTACTCCGAGTGATCAGTATTTTCGGTCTGTGCATTAATGTTAAGGTACAGAAAAAAAATACATTTCTCCAAGTTTATGTGCTAAAGGTTAAACACGAAATGAGGTATTGATTGTATATTCTGTTGTATTTTTCTGATTTGCACTGATGTATCTCATAATTAGATAGTTTCTATTACTGCTACTTGCTACAATCGCTTAAGAATATTTTCTGTGCTTGTTTTAAGATTTTTTTATTTATTATTTTGTAGATGGATCTTTTAAATCTATTTATATCTTGAGAGGGAAAATAGCACAAGAAAGGTACAAAGTACAAAATGTGTGGCTTCCATAAAATAGCATTATATATAAGTAAAAAATATATTATATTTTTTATTATTAAGTATTCGAATTCCGTACTGATGATTTCGTTATCAATTCTACCCTAAACTTGTGACATTTACGATTTAACTTTAAACTTTACAGAGTCTACAGGGTTGTGGGTAAAATTCACAGCAAGAGGTAGCGTTGTGAAAAATTGAAATTTTCAAATTTCCTCTTTACAACTTTTATAATTTTAGCAAATTTTATACGAGGAAGCAATGTGCAAGGTTTTACTTTACATCTTTTTAATTGTTTTGCTTAACGAATTATATTTTTTTAGTTCAATGTCGAAGTTAAAATTTAATTATGTACTCAGTTTTTTATTTCGAAATGGAGACCCAAGGAAGGATTCCTATAATAAGGTTTTTATGAAAGTTATTTTTATTTGGTTCGTAGGATCTAGGATTGTGTGAAATATCCCATTTGACATTTACATTGACTTTTCTTGCTTAGAAGCACCTGAATATTGTGTGAATAACACCACTTGACCCTTGATGATCTATTGGGCCCTCGCCCATGTATACGTAAGATGCGGTGAAAAGAAAAGTAAAGGGTCCTTTTCGGGCTTGTCAATAGAACCGTGTAACCGAGGTCGTTATAGGATATTGCTGCCCTCAGGACCCAACCGGGGTCGACTATCCAACAATGCCAAGTTTTTGGGTCCCGAATACGAGACAGGCAAGAGGAAGAAAGAAAAGGGGCAAAGATATTATGACGAGATATTGAGTAGCATGGGTTAAGGAGAAATATAAATAATTGTACTACAGAGTATAATATATATATAGAACCATTATATAAAGTAGTTGCAACTATCCCATTACTTCCAAACTCACCATTTTTTAAATATGTTTCATAAATAATGTTATATTTATTCTTTTTTAAAATATCCTAGAATGTTGGCAATTGTATATCCATTTTGTATGAATAAAAATAAAAAGAATTCCATAGAAATTCATTAAGAAATGCCACATAAATAAAAATAATGGCCTACAATTTTAGCCCATTATTTTTCTCTTGGCATTTTTAACGGGATTCTTAAACGAATCTTTGTGAACAAATATTTTTTTTATTAGAATGTTTAACATGATTACCATTACGTAGCAGTCATGTGCTTAAAATATCAAGTTATTTATTTGAACCTTTGTGGGAAATTGATGAATTAAAAAAAAACGAAAATGAGAATCATACGCACATGCACATCCAGATACTTTTACTGTACCATTTTACTTGATGCTTTAGATCATTTTCATTATATTGACATGTAAATCTCGTAAATAATTTTTTTTATGAAAACAAAGTTTCCTCTATGAACTAGCAATATCGCAAATAACAACATTCGTTTAGTAGAGTCGAGGGTAGTTTTTCGTAGGTTGAAAAAAGTATCCGCAATCGACATCTATTTTTCCCTGGTGGTGTTGCACTTAGGTAAACGTCCCATTAGGCAGATTGAAGCGTTTAGCATTTCGAGGCAAAATCAATTATGTCGCATGACGCGCGAGTGAGCTCAACTAATCCGCCGGATCCTGAACGACTGCTAGAGATAGATAGATCGCACGGCGGGGGTGGCGTATATGCAATCTGTACAGTGAACCATTCGCCCCCTCCCCCCCCACCTCAATACACTATCGCTTGCCCCGTCGGCGGTCAATAGCTTGCTGATAGCCTGCTGATTCACCTCTTCTCCAAGGTAGACAACCCTAGTTAAGCCAAATGGACTCGGCAATCTCCTTTAATCCGTCGATTAAAAAGAAATAAAAAATTACGCAGTCATTCCCTTTTTTTTTCTTTCAAGTCATCGTCCGCCAATAAGCAAGAGTCGATGGATATGTCTTATTTCTCATGACTGTGTCAATCCATTAGCTTACGTTGTTCAAATATAGAAATCGTTTGGGGATTGATGGGGATAGTGTAGGCAGTTACTGACTAGACGATCCCCTTAAGAAGCCCTTCACACTGCGCAGCAAAAAATAATTTTGTAAAATCTAATTGCTATGTTTTGCATAAAATACTTTTGTTTAATAATTTTTACAAAGGAAATTTGTCATGGATAGAGATTAATATTTATTCGAAGAATATATGAAGAATATTTGCTGAAATATGCAGATATGAAGCAAAAGAATGGCATGAAATTGACAAAATCCTTTTCGCAACGCATGTTGTTGTATTGACTCAAAGGTCTTTCGTTTAGTTTGAATCTTCATTTACAAATTGTCTTACCGACTTTTTTAATATCTGATCTAGAAACATTTATAGGTATAAAAATTTCCAACTTTTTTCCAGGTTTGTCAACAATCTTGAATGTTATTTTAGTACCCTATTGAATACAAAAAATAAAAAATCTAATTTCAGAAACAACGAGTCTCCTATCGTACAAGTGTATGAAAAAAGCCTTGTCGTTTACCCTCTTCAAGATTATAATTATACATCAATATTACACTATTCATTGTATTAACGAATAAGGTTCGATGTTAAAATGAGCGTGAACAAGAAAATCAATTGCTATAAAGTAAAACTATCTGTAAATAATTCATGCATATTATGAGGAACATTTTGTAACAGCTCAAACAAATGAGAGAGGATAAAATTCACTACAGTCTCTCCGTAATATTAAAAAGTATAGAAGAATAGCTTCCACACTTCCCTGTAAACAGTATTCAATCTAAATCGTAAACCCCCCGTAAGGTGACGCCAGTCTTCAATCGCCCGGTGTCAAGTATTGTAACTACAATATGGTATTCTCAACACGGTCGGTAAAAAAGTTCACCAAATTCCGCCGGTATATACCCTCCTAACCGACGGTTCTAGGCAATTCTATCGAGAAGCTGCGATTCTCCGTATTCATCTCCGATATACCATCATCCCCATAGCTCTTCCGCTAAAAGCAGAGAGGGTAGCGACCCTAACGGCAGAGCAGCATTGCCAGTAAACGTTAAGGGTTGCGACCCCTCATTCCCATCTCCATCGGTTATGTGGCGCCTCTCACCTGAATTTTCCGCAACTTCCGCGCAACATGCGGAAAAAAACGGGCGCCTCAGAAAATTCTGCGCTTCACCGGTGGGGTGGGTGTAGACACCCGAAGGGTGGGACGCAGAGTCTCAACATTAGGGGGGTGGAGGGGGTGGATGTTTGATTCGAATCTGCGGAGGCGGGGTCTCCGCACCAGCGAAGCGTGCAATAAATGCATGGTGGGGTTGAAGAGGACGCGCCGCCACCACCGTCTAGCAGGCGCACGTTTCTTTCTCCTTCCTTCCTTTTTTTCGCTAGCTCGACTATCCGTTTTTTTTCACTATCTCTCTCTTTCTTCTTCGGTCACGTTCCGCACCTAGAACGTTACCGGGCGGAGTTTGAAAAACAGAAGCGACCGCCGGGCGTCAGGGTGGGGCGTTACCGTCACCGTCGTCCTGATCGCATATCGTCGTCGACGTCGTCGGTCTTCGACGTTGAGGCGCTGCTGCACGCCGCGTAAATGTGAGACTTTCTTTCCCCGTTTGCACACATGAGGCGTGGGAGTCGGTTCGAGAGGGAGGCGACCGTTCTCCTTCGGATTGCGAGCCATGGTGGGGATGACGAGGAGAATTGGCGAGGCGCACGAGAATAGGGAAAGTGCGCGAGGGGGAAACGTGTGTTGGCTCAACTCGGACTCACGGCGATCGAGGGAAGCCAGTCGAACGCGCGTGCCATAACCCTTCTTTCGCGCGAACTCACCACCAACGTCACTTTACCGAACGTTTCTTTTACATTTGTCTTTCTCTGTCTCCGTTCACATACGGTGAACCTACACATATCGGTATCTTGTCCTCTGTATACCTGTGCCGGAATTTACGCCGTTAGAAGGGATTGAGAAATCCTCCTTTCTATCTCTTGAAGTGATACCTTGCGTTTCACCGAACGTCTTATCTGTCGTCTTGGACCTTAAACTCCCGCGTGATAGTGTCACGTGAGTGCGAAATTTTCGGTTTGTGAGATGTGACCAAAGTATTCACAAGAGGATGACGTTATGGTATTAAAATGAAAATATTCAAAATTTTGGAAAATTCACAACATTTTTACTGTGACGAGTTCGATGAAATTTGCAAACGAAATAAAAATTCATGCACACCGATGCAAAATTTTATATAGATGATATCGATTATTGAAAAACTGTCGAAGAATTTTTCGTATACGTAATGTAGCAGTACATTTTCTTTACTGCCAGTGCTACAAATATTTTGAAAATTAATATGCTCGTATAGGTAGCAATTATACGGGAACGTTAGACTAAAGTAATATACAAGTATGAAACAATAATTATGCGATTAATATTAAACACAATTTTTTCACATCTTTAGTATATTGACAATTGATTTTACGTTATAGGAATTACTGAAGTCAATGTACCAGCTTATGCATAAACGCTTTATATATAAGTTAATTCATTATCACACCAAATATTTTTACTATGTGGTAATGTCATTTGAATGGAAATTGTCGATTTTTTCAATATAATTTAGTGTCAGATATCTATGGTTTAAAAACTTTCCTATAATATAATAAACGCGTCTGAACTGATTTGGAAAAAATGTCCTACACTTTTATATTAATTTTAATGCGGAATTTCTTATAGAGATAAAAATAGTAATTTGGAAGATGCATATCTAACATACAATATGTTATTAAAAAAACTTTTGAAAACGACGTTCTTCAATTTTAATGACTTGAACATAAGGACAATTTTCAATGACATTTTTTCTTAAAAAATATTCCATTAATTAAAATTGTACTTGATTTTCAGAGAAATACGAAAAATATATATTTTTAGTGACATAAAAATGATGTGGATATTAATCTCCAATATATTTGATAAAACCGTAGTAATATTAAGTTAGAACATGAAATGACGTATTATTAAGATTTTTTCTTTATTGTAGTTCTAAAACTAAAATTGTCCTTGTTTTATTTTTTACAAAGAAGGAAATACGTTTTTCTAAATAATTGTCATTTTTATGTTCGAACCTAATTCTTCCATAGTTTTGCCCATACTATTGAAACAACATTGTCAATTACCTGAATATTAATCCAACACTGAAAAAACATGTATTATTCTAATTAACACAATATATTTAAACATGTTTTTTATAAGTTAAAAAAGATCATATTATAATACAATATGTATAACACGATGAATAATTAAAGTCAATATTTCTTATTTAATCAATGAATTGTGGCGGCAACACTTTTTTCATATAGCTGCATTCCGCGTGCAAACGCATTTGAACGTCTTGGAAATGAGAGACGATTACGACGACGGGGCGATAAATAAGTTATCGGCTTTATAAATAAACCGTCGAGTGATAAAAAGGAGGAGGACTGTGATAATAGGGCCATTGTGATAAGATAATTCTTTTAATCTGTATATGCCATATATGGTCGGGCGCGCGGGAACGACATCGTGCTGGTTAGTCAACGTGGTACGATGCAGAAACACGTCGGTACCAAATTTCTCGATAACCTCGGTAAACAGATCTACGGAATTCAAGATGCCGTCCTGCGGGACTTCTTTACGACAGATGAAAAGAGAAAAGTACCGAGTCTTATCTTCATGGTTGAAACATAAAATAAATTTGCTTCCTTCGTATGCAAGGAAGTAAATTATAAGAAATATAAAACATCGCACAGAATGACTTCAGAACGAAAAAAACAATATATTGTGAAAACCACATAAAATGTTGTTTTGCATCTCCTAAAAACTTGAGTCACCATATCAATTCATAACAAATGAACTTACAATCTCTCAGTAATACTTTTTCCAGAATGACTCCTTACGAAACTATTAAAAAGTCTTATCGAATACATTTTTAAAAATGTGCAATTTTGTAGCGTCGAAAAATTATGAAGCTTTCAAAATTATCTGTCTGAGGTGCAGTGTTTTGGAGTTGCAACGTTTTATCAGTACAAACTCGACAGAGGTAGCGTTGATAAAGTGAGACAGAGACGGGTTGACGCGTACTCGTCAAACGGCCAAGGCGTTCTGTCCCCCACCACACCACGGATCGTGAATTCTCCACCAGGGGCGGATACCCCCATCCGGCGGAGCGTTGAAAAGGACAGGAGTCTGTATTAGCAAAGTCGAAGTGGAGAGGGAGGAGGACGAGGCATCGTAGGGGAAATGAGGGGTTTCGACCGGCTCTGCATTTTCCTCCCCACCATCGACAAAGTTCGAAGCCTCCCCTCGA
The DNA here is from genome assembly GCA_964016905.1 of Perithous albicinctus. Lineage (NCBI taxonomy): Eukaryota > Metazoa > Arthropoda > Insecta > Hymenoptera > Ichneumonidae > Perithous > Perithous albicinctus. The sequence continues at coordinate 13,634,980 of OZ024698.1, read as the reverse complement.
TCATGCGGCGTCGCACGCAACGAGTGACGCTTGGGTTCGTGATGATCACGCGTGGAGAGTAGCGACAAATTTGACGGCAGCTCGTGGAAGCTCGGATGGCTTGCGACGATAACCTGGTGGGGGAGTGAAACTGACGGTGGTGGGGCGGGGTCGGCACGATTCAGAGCCTCTTGGTGGGGTTTGACGGTACTGAGATGGGGGTAAAGCTGGTCCAAGTTGGCCGGATGCCACCACCACTACCACCGCTACGATCGGCGCCACCACGGCAAACCACGACGATGGAAGAGAGCACCGCGACAAGGAGAACGACTAAGCGTGACTGTACGGGCAGAGCGCGGCATCGTCGGACACGCAGATCATCGGAGTGGGTCGAAAAGAGCGGGTTGCCCACCACCGCCGCCGCTTTTCTCTTCTATCTCGCGTGTTAGATAGATACGAAACATCGACGAGAGGGCTGTCCATGGCGGGGCACCAGAACCACCGACAACCAGCAGCCAGCAGCACTACTTGTGTGCCGCGCGGCGCGCGACTACGATCCGTTCACTTACAACTCGGCTCGTACTTCGTCCTGGCACCTCAGTCGACACCGAACGGACTGGCTGAACGGACAGTGAACACTTGTCTTGACTTGCATCGATACCAATAATTTACATTTAAATCAACATTCAATCTGCAACTACAAAACGCTATCGCAACTTAATCTCCGTTACAATCTGGCGTCCCATTACGATCGACGTCTACGGGGAGTCTGATTACCGAGCTGTAACTTTCGGTCCACAGTGGGACACGTGAGAACTTGACTGACCAATTGGACGGTTCAAAGAACTGGTCTTCACGAAAGAGAATCTCCGCAGTGGTTGATTCGGAAACCGCAGTTTAGAGTTGGATCATCGGATACCTCACGTTACAGCAATTTCGCGGACGGCACAAAGTTAGGGAGTCACATGGATTATCTGATTCCAGACAATGAACTAATGGGGGATGAACTTACGGGCTCGAGATTCATCAGGTTCTCCAAACTTCGGTTTGGATATACTAAATTTCGAGCGCGTAACTTCGTCGATGGATAAAACCGAGTGACTCTTGATTAGGACTCGTGCGTAACCGGACTGAGTGCGGGAAAAGTGTCGTCAACTGATAAATAGTAATTTTTAACACAAAACATTGTAAAGTGGAAATGAAGTGCTTAAATGAAACTCGGGTTGAGCAGAACTCCACGTTAATACTTTTGCAATGATAAATAATTAACAGATTGATTAAAATGTTTACGTCGGCGAACGGGCGTTAAAAGCCGACGGCTCCCACTTGTTGTGGGAATTGGTTGCGGGCGCCCAAATTATCAATGAACTTGGGCAGCAGGTAAGGAAAAATCCATTGTTATAGTTTCCTAGCAGGAGATCGCCAATGCTTATGAAATCCAATTTTTAGTTAGGGGTTCCACATTATTAGAAGGTGCGAAACATCATTTAAGGTCCTAAGAATAATCCCAGGTCCAAATCCCATTCATTGCCATTCAGTCATGACTTACGGCAGAATAAGCTACAGTCCAAACACTCTTTGAGTAAACTCGACACAATACAATAATGCACTACACGTACAATAAGATCCACCTGTTAATAGTCCGGGTGCACAGGTCTCTGTGAGTGCAACGTTAGTCTCGAGTATCCTCCACACTTCATGATCCCACTCGGTTTCCTGTTCTATTACGCTGAAGGCGAACAGCAGGTACAGGGTGTACTTTGCCCGCAGAAGGGTGCTTGGGCGTGTTTAAGCCTCCGTTGGAGCACCAGCACGAAAAGGAAAATTCTTTGAAAGCTGCGAATCCTCTCGGGGCGCGTGCCTCAGGTAGCAGGTAGCAAACAGCAGCCTTGTGGTGCTCATGGCAGACTTTGAAATCGGATTTCTCATTCTGTTTATTGCCATTTATGTCGTTATATGGAAGCGAACCTTAATCCCGTATTGATGAAACTGAGAAGGAGCACGGGTCAAAGTTTGTTTCAAAACATTGAACACATCTTAGGGATTTCATCTTCTTTTATCGTTACCTCGAATAGTTCGAATTCCACAGCTTTTTGTTCATTGCGTTTTTTTATTTATATTACTCATAATTAAAAGCGATTGAACAATTCATTATACAAACGTCAAAGAGTTTGTTATTAACTGAAAAAATACACCATTTCTGGTTATGTTCTAAACTCGTAATTCGAAATAAGGGTTGTCGGAAAAATTGATTTGTGATTTCCATAATAACAATCGGTCGGAAAAATTCTGTACATGCAAAGTTTTGTTACATGAAACCATCTACAACACGCAATGTTTATTAAGATTTAAAGTAGTAAATCAAAATAAATAAAAGGTTTAAAAAATAAGTAAAATATTTATTTTGTGGCTTCACCAGCTATCTTTATGAAAATTGATTCGTTCAGTCAAATTTTCATTATATGGTTAGTAAATTCTATCCTTCTGGTTATATGCAAAGAAAGATTCTTGACCACTCGTCGTTATTTATATAAATTATCAAATATAGGTCTTCTGTTATTAATACAAATCGAACGGGTGCAATAAAGAAATATAAAAAAAAATGTATAACCATATAGAATGCACAAGTGTAAAGTAGACACACAAAGAGTGGCGTGAAGGTGAATCGTGCAAATTTGGCAGTGACAGATGATGTAGAATTTTAATCGCACGCGATCGAATCGTTAGCGAGGAACTTTAATCGCGAGTAATAATTCATCGTGGGTCTCTCTACGAGTCTTATACCACTGAGGGTCACTTCTATCTTTCCTCATTCTCCGCCGCACCAAGCGAGCGGTTTCGTGGAGAGATAGGAACACTAAACACGTTTTTTTAAGTCTCGCTTTCTTGGACTTGTTTATCGCCAACGCTTAAACCGGCCCTTAAATCTTCACAACTAACGATCTTCATGGCACTCTGTCCATCTATCTGGCGAATCTTATCGTGATGAAAGATTTTTCTGCTAAATTATATACACTCTATGTAGTCACCAAATCTTATCAAGACGGATGCCTGAACGTTCGGAATCAAAGTGCTCCAGTGTTCCACCATAAAAGATTGGTTATAAGTACGTTCTGCTTTGTCCGATGGGGCTTGAAGAAATTTCGTTCTAAGCTCTTGGATATCAGGTACCTTGGGCTTAAATCCATAGAGTAGATAGACGAAGAGACCTGTGTCGATATTAGTGTTGTCTACCGACATGCATCCAACTTAGAAAAGGTTAGTGAAGGCGGTTCATGATGAAGGAAAAATATCAGTCGAGAAGAATCGGGCGGCAAGCTATGGTATAATAAAGACGTGTGAATCATACATCGGCTATAAGTTACGTTGACAGTCACGAAAATTTGCCGTCGGCTAGGCCACACGACTTCAATAGCGTTATAGCGAGGTACTGATAATTCATTTCTAAGCCCTTGGTGTGAATCAACATTTATTTATTCCACACCATATTAGTACCTCGTGTATAGGTCGTGATTACCGTGTTTGACGATCAGTGGTCGGACTGTCGGTCAATTGAAAAACGAAGAAACGGCAGAATAAAAACAAATAAACGTGGAAAGTGAGCCAAGCGTTTTAAAACGTTTTTGTTCTACCTGGAGCGTAGCAATAAGTCACGAAAAAGCGTATAGCGAGGATAATTGGTGGCAGAGGGGCACATCGTTGTGGCACCGAGAAGTCAAGAAAGAGTCGGATCCAAAAGTCTTACGGAGGATCCGCAGGGCGTGTTTCGTGCGGTTCTTTCGTGCCGGTTGATCGAGGGCTGAATGACTGGCTTAAAGCCTAGGGTTACGAAGCGAACAGGGCCTAAGTAAGTTCTGGATTGTGGGGGCTCTGAGTCAGGGGGGCCCGGGTAGAAAGGCGCACGGGCCCCCATTATCCGATCGGGGAATTTGAGATCTTGGGGCCCTTTCAGCCGCGCGTCAAATTATCCTTGAGCACAATGCGCCCGTTGATTGATATCTTCAGTCGCTGGTGCTGCTGCTTTGTTGCATGGTTGCGCCTGCATCAAACTTCAAGTCTGCCTCCTTTGCTCGCTTCTGATGCATCCGAGCCCTCCTGTAGACTCCAAGCAACTTTGCCCGAATCCCTCTATATATGCTTCATCTTCTTCTTCTTCTTCTACTTTTTCTTCTTCTTCGTCTTCTTCTTCTTCTTCTTCTACTTCTTCTTCTTCTTCTTCTTCTTCTTGTGCTTCCTCTTTTTCTACTTTCGTCACTTCTTATTTTTCTCTTACCCGCGCAGAGTGCATTTGTTCTCCGGATCTTTCCGTTCCCTTCGATTTTTGTTGGGGGGAATGCCTCCACTGCCTGCATCGCGGCCCTTACAAAGCCCGGGGTCGAATATTTTTCTTCTCATGCAGACCCCACCAGCCCTTCCACTTAATTTATACTCAACCCCTTTCTAGACGCACTCTTCTCAGGCTTTAACTCTTTTATTTTTCTCTCTTCTTTCACCTCTTTCTCATCTGGCTCCAGTTCTCAACGCCCTTTCTCACTCCCTCTCGAAAACAGCAAACAAGTGAGCGAGTAATAATAGCAGACCCCGTTGTTGAAGGCCTTTTGTTTTACCTTTTTATTGCAACGCGGTGAAACTCAGCGGACTACTGGTAAACGGCATAGCATCCGGACTCTATTTCCGGACTATATTTCGCACTACTGAATAAAGGAATAAAATTTTATATTTCTCAACGTCGCAAGAGAACAACTCTATTTTTTTCTCGTAAAATACAAAGACCTGTTTTCAAAGACCAAATTTCCGCAGGTGAAATATAAATAAAAGCAGTTGTTATTTAACTGATTAAATATTCGGTTAATTAACTGGTTATTTATCGAATTGCATCACTACTTTGAACTACAGTAATGCATATTTCCACTCTCCACAAAGATAATACTTAGATGTCACGATTTGACTGTTCCTCAACAAGCGTTTGGTTGATTTAGCGGATTTTTTTAACGACAATGCAACATTCATGTCGACGTAACCGCAGAAATGTGCGTCGAAAATTCCTAACTTATCTATAACTGCATCCCCGATGGGGATATTCCAAAATCTACCGCAGAATCGAACAACTCGCAAAACGCACTGTCGGTATATTGCTCCGTGTTGTGCGCCGTTTCATGCGTCAATTTTACGAGCTATAATACGTTTCCGCGATAACACGGCGTTATAAATGCGCAAAGGTATTTAAGGGAAGGGGCTCGGGGACCGTATTTCAAGTATTCGAATATGCGTATACACGCCGAACGACCGGAAGTGAGTTTTCCGCGCGGCCGACGCTGTTTCTGCGTCTCTATATCTATCGCCGTTAACCAACTCGTCGGATTTTCCGGGGCGACTGATCTCTTGTCCCGACCAACGTGCGGCCCCTCCGCTCTGTACTCCTCGTCATCGCGTTTTTCCACCGACCGACTCCGTAACGAGGTTACATCCACTATTCCCGCCTCTAGTTCCAAGTATTTGCTCGCGCCATTTTTCTTTCCTCGCAGACGTAGAAGCAACTTTTTTTCGCCAGCACTCTGATTTCAACGTTCCCAGCGCACTTGCTGACTTCCAGTATCTGACATTCCGGGAATCATTTCTCTTTTTAAATGTTAAGGTAAACACTTCCAGTTTCTGAGTTCTCGAGTGGATACTGTTTTACATTTGACATATATTATTAAGAAATGCGGGAGCGATACGATGCCAAGTACTTAAAAAACGCAATTTTAACATGACACCGTCGTGGATAGCTTACGCCAATATTTCGGAAATATTAATTATACGGCGCATATATTCTTTCTATAAGGCAAACCTGTTTGGTGAGTTGATCAAATACTTTTGAACAAACTGTTACAAAATATTGCATGCATCGTCAGTACACAGTTTTATCGAAAGGGACGGGAACGTCGAAGTTCTAAATAGCATCCCAAGCTCTGTCATCGTCGTGGTTCAAGTCATGCATGGCATATAAATATTGTGTATAAATAAGGACGTCCCGGATTCTCATAGCGATGCTCTTATTTATGACTATTTTATGAAAATCCGTCAGAAGGGTTCATCGTGCCGACGGGAATTCGACTCGCAACTACCATGGGAAAACCGTTGGAAATTATTATTTCAGATTCAAATACAGCGTTAGGAGGGTTGGCAAAAGATTCCTTTAGTCTCTTCGTAAGGAATATTGATGCGACCTCACATGAAAAAGAAAAAGATCAAATTCTTTCGGTAGACCCCGGAATCCTTCCGTGGAATATAAATATAGATACAAAATGGAACTACCAGCAAAGCCATTAGTATCCCAGATGCTATTATAATATAATACACGGCGTATCGGACGGCAGCGATATATTACATCATGAGGGAGACAGGCTCGTCTACAGGGGACACACGAAAAAGGGTTGCACTGCGGTGCAGGTAGAACCGGGAATCTAATAATGCTATGGAAATTCTATGCTGATCCCAGGCAGCAGCTTGGGATGCGACGGCTAGTATAACTTTGCCCTGAATATTGTGGTCTTCGATGGGACTCTACCTGAATCCCCCCCCAACTTTTAGATTACATCAGCAACCATCACAATCCCACAAGTTCTGTTCTCTCGGTCAATCTCTTCTTCGGAATCTAAAATTTTAACACGGAACTATCGTAAAACTGTTATACCGCTTCAATCATGAAAAAAAATCGTAGAATTCGTTGGTTTCATACAAAAATGTATAGGGGAGTGGAAATAGAAATCATAGAAATGTACTAATTCTTTTGAAGATGTAGATACTACTGACGTATTTAACTCTACCAGGTAGTTCTCTATCAGAGCTCTACCATGATTTTCTTTTCTAATAACTGCCACAATTTAATTCCAGTAAACATTGCCGCCACAATTGAACTCTACTATATTACAATTCTACCAAGCGACCGTTCGTGGTAGGTAAAATTGCAGATTAATAAATGAGTCAATGAGATCACTTCTAGATGTTGATATAAATGAAGGCTCTAAGTAGAAATGAAGAAATGATAACTTGAATACATCATAACTTATGTGAAAGAAACTCTGATTGGCCACATTTTTAAGCCTACTACTTAATAAACTCAAGCAGCTCGAATGAGAATAATAAAATAATAATAATAATAATAGGGCAAGTTTCTTGAAATTCCAAGTGTGGCTTGGTCGGGGGCCGGGGCCACCGAACCCTCTCTCGTATATTAAATATGGGCGTGTATTCGTGCACTAAAAAAAAGCGAATAAGATAACTCGGAATACGAGAAAAAAAAGACGAGACGATAGCGGCAAGAGAAGAAGAGACAGAGAGCAGAGAAGAAGAAAAATAATAAAAAGGGAACGGTTGCGGGGATATTATATAGGGACCCAGAATATTTGGTGGGGGTCGGTGGCCGAGAAATTACACGGAATAATTTGTGGGCCCCGGGGTATAGCCAGCTCGCTCTCTACGTGGAGGCTGATGCGTTTATAATGGCCGCTCGGGTTACTGCGAAGAACTTCTCTCTTCGGGCATTGCTAGCAGCACCGAGGTATCGGGAGCGGCAACTGAGACGCTAAATAAGAGTAAACAAAAATATATAAAATCGTAAATAAAAGTATCATGAGGCCGAGTCAGCTCAATGGCGCGCGAGTCGAATACCCCCGGTGGCGCTTAACGACTATTCTTACCATCCCACTCGCATCTCTTAGCCTTTTCTCACGAAACTTTTCGTAATTAAAGAATCCCCTGACACTGTACGAATATTAACTCTGGGATTAAAACGTGCATCATGACGCTTTTCAGAATTAGTTAAGTGAAACGAAGAAATGGAAATGAATTAAGCATTTTTTAATATACAGAAGAAATTATCAAATAAAATGAAAATGAATTAAATATTTTTCTTTAATATACAAAAAAAATTATCAAATTCATGGAAAGAAAAAAAAATAGTTTACGGTAAATCAATGAATATTCAGAATAATTTTTTAAAGCATACTTGCGTTTTTATCTTTGAAAAACCTTTTTAAAAGATCTAACAAATCAATATTTATAAATACTTATAAGGTTCTGCATAAATTTTACTCGGGAAAAAATAACGAATATAAATGATATTATACAAAATTAAGAATAATGAAAATCAAGAATGAAACTTTTAAAAAATTGAGCATATATATACATTATTATTATAACTATAATTTTATAATTTTTTTTATAAATTCGTTTTTAAACGTATCGTGAGTTGAAAAATAAAAAAAAAAAGAGGATATAATCTTTTTTTCTTTTTGTACTATAGAACCCCTTGACTACCCATTTGGGACCCCTAGTAGCAAGGGTTGATTTCTTACCTGTACCTGCCGCAGGTTCACTGGAACCCCTCTCGTGTCTAGAGATCATGTGAGAGGAAAACTTGCTAGCGGGAAGCCGAACAAAAAAAGCCTGAAAAATACGATATCACTGTGGGAGGCGTCGAACGATATCTTTGTGATTGGGCTGCTATAGACTGCCCGCAATGTATAGTTCCTATTTTTCTTCCCTCCAAACAAATTTTCATTCTAACCCTCCTCCATTGTCCTTCCCTCTTAATCTCTGAATATTGTATAGATGTTTTGTGAATAAGACAAAAAAAAACAGAAAGAAAAAAAAAATTCTAAGTCATAGTCACTATGATAGATTTTCAAAGATTAATAATGTGGTTTTCTTTTTTTTGTTGCAGATTTGACGTCAAGGTTCAAGTTGATCTCGTCGTCTGTGGCTGAGACAGGCTACTGGTTGAGTAAGGACCGAGTTGCCAGTAAATATTAATAAAATTAATTTGACTCACATTTAGCTCTCGCCCCTCAAACACATCTTACGTACGTGATAGACGGTAATCTTTTAACCCTTTTCTGGTGGGCTCACCTGGGCTCCGGCTGTAAGGTCCCACTTTTTTTTCCTCTTACGCCAATAGCTGCGGTCGTGTTGTGTATAATAATAATAATAATAATAATAACAATAATAATACGGCGTACTATATAGGCTACACGATATACAGTATTGGGGGGGATCTCTAAAAGCGGCCATAGGATCTGAAAGATGGTCCGACAGCTGTGGTTGCTCTGTGGGAAATCTCTGCCCACACGCTGTGACTAAGACAAGACGAGACGTCGTTGCAATGCACCAACACTAATATACGCCACTACGAATCGTATTAGACCCTTAAAGCTGCTTTATTAACGTCCACCCTTCCACTTTATGACCACGATAATTTTTTATGTTAACCGAGTATCCAAACTACAGCACAGAAAATGTAACCCAGCTCTCACAATATTTTATACGAGATATAAAATTGCCGAGTTTATATCGAGACACTTTTCTGTGTGACACTAGACACAGTAGAATAATCTCAATTTTTATTCCATTAATTCCCCATGGGAAACAAATTTCAAGAATATATCAGGCGTACAGAACTATTTATCGATTTATATATCAGAAATATATTTCAAGTATATTTTGGATACATTTCATTGCAAGATATATCTTGCATATATTTCATTCTGATGAGGAATTTGAGAGCACAAGTATTTTTTTTACGAAAGTTTTCGTTATAGAATCTTATTAGACCCTTAAAACTGTTTTATTAATGTCCACCCTTTCACTTTATGACTACGATAATTTTTTATGTTAACCGACTATCCAAATTATAGCACTGAAAATGTAACCCAGCTCACAATTTTTTATACCAGATATAAAATTCTTGAGTTTATGTGGAGACGCTTTTCTATTTGACACTAGACAATGTAGAATAATTTCAATTTTTTATTCTACCAATTCCTCATGGAGAAGAAATATAACAAACACATAGGACCGAAGTATATTTTTTTGTTACGAACATTGTTTTGATAGCATAATTTTCTGATATAGAATGTTGATCCAAAAGTGTATTTAGTTACTAACAACGATTAAAGTCGTTTAATATATTCATTCGTTAAAAAAAAAATCAATTTCTTTTTCAATTGTCATGTTATGCTCCATTCTAATGTATTAAAAAATATATACAATTTATCAGAAATAGTAAAATCAATCGTATTTTTAGTAAACGTTTTCTCTTTTCATGGACGACATTCGCTCTGTAAAAATTGTTTGACCTGTTTCGGAGTAGTTATCCATTCGTAGGACTCTGTTTATCTTTTTTTTTTGTTCACTTTTTTTATTCCAACATCTGCTACTTGGGCTATCAATTTTCAAAGAGATACTCGATGTCACACAGCCAGTCTATATATCCATGCGAACCACATAGCGATAAGTGTCAGACTACCGGGTATTCCCATCAGGAAAGTACACGAGCAATCTTCAAAATAAATAAAAAAAATAAAAAGGAACTAATACATGGCGTTGGACAGGTTAAAAAAAATAAAAATGCTCTGATTCCGAAACGACTCTGTGTGGCTGGACGTAGTTATACAGCTCTCCTACATACTGTTATTAAGCGATCCTCGGGTAGCATCAACCAACAGGGCAGATTACATCGTAATTATTGTAATCGAAGAGCGGGACGACCACCATTGAGAGTCGAGTAAAAGCGGAATGAGTGACTACCGGACTATGCCCAACTAGTGCCCTCTGTACTGCACGTACGGCCAAACGGAACATATACAAGATAAAAAAAGAGAAAAACGAGGGAAGTGCAAAAAAGGCACAAGAGACAAAAAGAGATGGAAACAAGCGTAAAAAGGCTTGTACAAAAGAGTATATGAGAGAGTCAATTTTACAATTCCTACTCTGTTGTCATGTCCATGGCATTCTTTGCGTGATGCGGCCGGACCAACTCCCCCCACCAGAATTGCGGACTCCCAGTCTCTAATCAACGGTCATCAAGACCAGTTGAACAATTATTATCATTAATTATAAGTAGGCAGGTTTGTTTTGTCTGTGTGTGCACGAAGCCCGCACAAAGCTATATCGATAACATCACCGACAAAAGTTATGGAGTATACAAAAATACGTATACGTATGTGTGGGAAAAACACAATGGTAAAATTGACTGCATAAGTGATAAATTTCAATGTTACCTTCATTGCACAGCATTAAACTCGACGAACTCTGCATTCGAGTTTCAGTTAAATATTTTACCACTTAGAAATGGAATATATGTGAAAATTCATTTTTTATAATTAGAAATATATTTTTTGCATATTATAGTTTTTTTTCAATCCTCCGTCCACTTCTCATTCGAATGTTTTTTTCCATCTAATGGCCGAACGCAATGAAGTATATCTAGAAATATTAAATATGTTATGTGTAAAAATGTCAAACATGTTTTTTTGCAAAAATATTGAGTATGTTTTGCGATATTTTTTGGCCTCTGTTTGAATTGCCAGATAACGAATGCCTTGATATTATTTTTACCTTCCAAAATAGTACGTCACGACAAAAACAGTCAATTTTACCTTTCCTACTACGAAGTCGTGCCAATGACATTATTTTTAGTGTTGGTGAGCCGAAAAAAATATTTGTCAATGGCTGATAAGCTTGTCTCGATAAGCGGAAACAACGATGTCGTTTTTTTCCTTTTTCTTACGGTTCCCCCTCACCGCCTCATCGTCTGACCATTAGTTTGTTTTCAACGCAGTAGGAGCGTAGGCATTCGAACGACTCAATCGTCTGGCACAAAGACGGGGGAGTTGCGCGCTGACAACACGCAAACGTTACTCTGTTGCGAGCCTCAACACGAGTTCGAAAGGCGTCGGAGTACTGGCGCGCGCATAAAGATAACAATTTACGCTTCTCTTTATCGTGACCGAACAGCACAAGTGACGCGGAGAGAGCGCGCGGTGACCGGGGCCAATGACTCTTTGGATGATTCTCCGTTTTTTTTATACTTCATTTGTACTCTTTCGAATTTTTCAAATTTATTTCCTCGGATTCGTGAATTCAATTTCATTAATCATTATATCATTTACATTCTCAAATATGCAAATTACACGAGCAACAAAAATTTCAACTTTAAAAAATGTCAATTTATGAAGGATTTTTTTTCTCAAATATATATCAATAATTTAATTATTACTATTACTAATTTAAGCAGTTTTTTTTCAATAAAAAATTATCATATTCTGATCCAACTTAAAATTTTAGCTTGAATATATATTTTATATGGTAAAATGAAAGAAAAACTATTGAATGAACCCCACCAAACTGGATTTTGCAGTAAAGGGTTCAAAAGCCTTACGGCTTCTAATCAAAATTAATTGCTGAATACCTGTTGATCCATACAGATTTGTTTGCTCGACGTCTGTTTTGGAGCTTAGATATTCCTTTTTTCTTTTCTTTTCCTTTTTTACGACAGAAGTGCCTGTCACACCCAGGAACTTGGTTTTTTTCCCCCATCGCGTATATATTTTTCCTTCTTGCACTCCGCTGTCTCTGTCTCTGTCTCGACGAAACGAGGCGAGGATCGAAACGCCCGAGCGTAACTCCGGTCGACGAGCCGGAGCGCGCGAGTTGGCGCAATGAGACGCCATTAAAAAATTCCACGAGCGTCGTGTCTCACGCAACCTCGCTCGTTCGGGGGGGCCGCTCATCGCGTTACTGCGTTCCTCCTTCTCCTTCTCTGCTCCCGCTCGCTACTATCGCCGAGTACTCGCTCGTTTCGCAGCCAAACCCCGAAGTAACAAACCGCGCACGGCCAGAAATACCCTAATGGTGGAATTGAAATACGAGATACGTTTTTTTAAGCCTCGGAACCAAGCACTCGTAAAAGTGGCGCGAAAGAGAAACAATAAAAGAAACACGTCTAATGGCCAATTTGATTCGACTAAAAACAAAAACGATTTTTCAATGAAGACAAATTATTTTTTTAATAAAGTCATAATGTATTCTTTTCTAGGTTTATCAATTTAAAAGTTCATTTAAAAGTAAACAATTTTTTTTTGTTATTTTTATTAAAACTCCAACCAGAGAAACAAACAATGTTTGAGGTACTAAAATTATTTTTACTAAAGAGAAATAAAATCTGCGTTTTATTTGGTTTCTATTTGTACGGTACAAAAATATAAATGTAACGAGAATGTTTTTAAACTCCGTGAGAAAAAATCTTTTAAATACAAAATACATATGAAAAACTTGTCTGCTTTCAATCCTTAAATATTCGGCCCTCGAAATTGCGACGATGATGGGTTAGGAAAGGACGATACATACATTCGTACACGAATAACGTATTCAAATGACAGAGTAGGCACCGGCGGTCGATTCCGAAATATGTTTCAGTAGACAGGTGGGCCGTAACCGTTCTTGAAGAATTGCATTAAGGGGATAACCAAATCGATTTAATCGCGAGGTGCTGCGCCTGCATATTCCTTTGCAAATCATTTATATATAAATTTATTCGGTACCCGTGGGATTTGTTTTTCAAGTACTTAGACAATTATTTAAAAACCGTGTGTTTTACAGAAGAGGGTTGCAATTCGAGTAGTCTAGGAAAAACGATTTTCGTTGCAGAATTATTCCCAATTTAGCCTCAAAGGGAAAAGTAATTAAATAACATTCTGGAAAGCTCCAAGTGGAAGGGAAGGAGGAGCTCTATAATGAAAATACCGAAAATACAATCGCTGCACCAGCGTAAACTATGCGGGCGCTTGTTCAATAAAGTAAGCTGAGTCGTTGAGAACGTTGAACGCTTCGAGATGGAGAGACAAAAGTGGTTCGAGGAAGCTAAAGACGAGTGCGGGCCTCGTTCTTGTATAAAGCTCGGAAAGCGATTAACAAAATGGGTAATTAAATTAATTTAATGCCAAGAGGCTGGTCGAACCGACCGATCCAGCATCCGGAATGGTGATTTTACTTGCAATGGCGAAATAAAACACGATTATTTACGATCCGAAGTATGTTATCGAAACAACTCAGAATGCTTATAAATTCAGGATACTGCCGCCGAGACAGAATGCTACATTTTATCCGGGGGTGACATAAAATAAAAATGCAATAAGTATAATAACGAGCGTAGGATTCTTAGATGGTCTTAGTGAACAACTTAGTTTGCATTGAGCTGAAACTTTTGGGGTGAAGTTTCTTAAGAAACTTGCCTCTTTCTAATAGTATGCTTTTTGAGCATATTTTTGGCATCTGACCAAAGATACTTTTTCAAAAATAAAAGATAACGAAATCTTCGAAATTACTGAACATGGCGTTCCTGCTGCTCTGACTACTTGCATTTGACACTTTTGTCATTAACAAGATCGATAAAGAAATGCAGTATCAGAGCTCTGAGAATTTATCGGTAATTATTTTACTTCTGGTTACCCATTGCAGTCTGAGGCAGCTGCAACTCTGAGAAAGCTTCGTTATATAGAGTCCCATCTCTGGCTCTCTCTCGCTTTATTCCACTCCCGTGTGCACGAAGATTGTTAATTAATTTTCTGGACCTTCGAGCGGCCGGGAGTCGCTTAAAATTCCCTTCGTGCCCGATGGGGCGGCACTGGAGCTATTAAAGTCTCGCGTCCAACGAGGAAGAATAAGTGCAGTATACGCTTAAGACGCAAATTTCCACAGGCAAATGCTCCTGCTCATGGATAACAGCTTTCGTACCAGCGCCATAAACAACTTTGTTTTCAAATGTTATGTTTCAAATGATCCGACGATATTGGTAAAAGGGTCAACGAGATTACATGTCGGAAAAGTATCCAATCATATCTTCTATGCAATATGTATCTGTATCTCTGTTCATCTATCTATATCTTGCCTGCCATGAGTAAAAGCAATAGCGTTGGTTCAATTAACGCCCCGTGAGCGCTCACCTCTTCGAACGATCAAAGATAACCACACATCGGACAAACGCCGCCGCTAGCAGCATCGTCAGATAACGAAGAATATCGAAGATTAGCTGTGCGGGTGAATCCACAATATCTCTCGGAGAATCTATAAATATAGAAACGGTTTTGAGAGCAAAAAAAAGAATCAGAAATAAGATCTCTTGATACTGAATAAAAGCGGTGATCATGAGATTAATTGATGTAACCAGAAAAGTTTTTGATAGTTAATGGTAACATTGAAAAGTAACGTAATATTTTGTAGGTACGCATTTACTTTCTTGCAAGAAGTTCTGAGGCCTGTCAACCAAAATTTCAACTCTAATCAAGGTAGAATTCTTCAAGTTTCATGAGAAAAGATATTTCAAGGCTAGAGTTTCAATGGAGCCTTGTGAAACTCGGAACTGCGGGGCCTGAGCGAAATATCGACGTGTGGAAGTGAAACTGGAGGGCCCCCAGGGTCCCCCATCAAGAAATTTGCATGCGCGGTTCTTTGGTCCAGGTGTTCCAGAATTTGCATATTCGAAAGGGGTGGCGCTCCCAGATTTCACCCTGTACCGTGTACCTCTCGCTTCCTCACGGCAATCTTTCACTCTCACCCCAGCGTGCACTGGGGTTCAGCGCACGTTTATGGGTTACGGGCTCAGCATGTCGCGTCGTTAACCCGGCGTTAAAGGTTTCCGTACATTCGTCAACGAGAGCGCGATTTGCCTTCCCGCTGAATCCATCAGCTTCTGTTGGGAGATCCCCTGATGCGGTTCCGGCTTCTTGCGACCTAATCTGAATAGACCCACCCTTGTTTTTCATCAAACAATAATGACGCATTCATGGATAGAACAAACAAGGAATGATTCCTCTGAAACGGCAATAGAATTTTATATCGAAACTAATTTTGAACCTAAGCGGAAGGGAATACCGGTTTTCCTGAGCTTTGTCAGGTTTATGTAAGGTCCGGGTAGGTCAATCATGTTGACTGACGATGAAACTCGCAGTGACAATGAGACCAGACCCATGTAAAAAATTACTCGCTTTCGAGCCCAAATACACCTAAACGGAGTTTGGTGTCCAGTTCAGGTTTCACTCAATGTCTTATCCATACGTAGACTCTACATCTTCACGTCCTTGGCGTCCGAGGAAAACAAAGCTTGTGGCTTGCATTCTCGTACGAGTGAATCAAAATAGTGATCAGGAGTCAGAAGGAATAACAAATAAAACACACATAACATGAACGCCGACTTGAATAAGAAATTTCTGATATCATAAGTCTTATACTGGATGCTGAGTGGATGAGAAAATTCCTTTCAATCGAGGTGCGATTGAAAAGCAGTAATAAACACGCCTTGCAAATATTGTGTGATGGGAAAACGAGCTCCTCCTTGTATTATTTAATCAGCCGCTCACCTTTGAGAGTAAATCTTGGTATCTAATACTGTCCCTAACAAGAGAAGATGACGATAGAGTGCTGGCAGGGATGGGAGACTCGCATGTGGCAGATTGCGCAATGCGGAGGTGACGAAGCGGGAAGTGCGCGGAGTGACGACGATAGAAGAGTGAGAAAACCGGTCGGCCATGTTTGAGATGACGTCATAGTGTCTCGTGTGGGGGCACGCAAACTATGAAATACGTTTGACACATGACGCACACCACACATTTTCTACTTCCTCCTTGCAATAATACCCTTATTTTCACCTCTTTCACTCGCATCTATCTTTATTTACGACACTGTTTTTTCTTCTTGTATTTCGTTTATAAGTTTGTTTTATTCCTTTGTTCTCGCATAACTCGCACGGCGTATTGCTATCGTGTTATCGCCGACTGGCGTTAGATAAAACGGCATGCAGCCACAAGTGCGGCACACACATGCGCGACAAATTTATCTAATCTCGCTATTACTGTATGTGTAATTCGATTTATTGTGCCAGGAACTAAATAATTATCTATTTACTATGTTTAGTGCAGAGTACGATCGAGTTAACACGTTCTTATGAATGCTTTTGCTACTACGCGGTCAATGTTTTATGAAGTGCATGACCGACGTGCATGATTACACCTGCTCAAATATATTAATAGAAATCCACGTGGAAAATCAGTTTTGTCGAAAACACATGTTTCTTCAGCGACTAAAAATATTAAATATACTTTATATAATTCAGATTATATTATTTACAACACAATTATCCAACAATATTTACAATCCACCGACTTTAGTGAATTAAAGAAAAAACGTTCATGACAAAATGAAAAATTGCTATGTCGTTGAACGGTTTTATCAGGGACATATTTCTTTAGTTTCATTAAAATCATTGTCCGATGATGAATGAAGTTTGTGAGCTAAATACGGGTATTGCATTGCAACAGTATGGACAATTTGTAACGTTCTCGCATAATTGTTATTATTAGCACAGAGTTAGTAAGCCGGTGGGATTACGGCAGCGGACGTCGACTGTTACTCGGTCTGCTTTACTGTCTGTCAGAGTTAGCTATAGCCAGAGCGAGACCTGCGAGAGGGAACTAACCAGCAACTGTACACCGAGCGCACACTGTAATATGCTAATAGGGGTTGAAGCTCCCTCTTGTAACTACGGATCGACGGGATCGTGTTTACGAGGTGCCTGGCCTCTTCGAACCTCGAGTTCGCTAATAGTATCACTCTTACACTACGCGATACAATCTGCACTTTCATTGATAAACGCAATATCGATAACAACACAAGCAAACCAAATTTAAAAAAATCCATGAAACGACACATTCTATTGCTAAATCTACAAATATCTATAGCACGACACAGAATGAATCACGAACAATTATATTTCGAAACTTCGGCAATAAAAATATTAACATTTTATGACACTAACACCATAAAGGGAATCAATAATAAAAAAAGATAAAAGTAAACGTTCAATCCGTATTGTAGACGTAAACGTTAAATCTGTGGAATATATACCTCTCATGTGCACTGGGAGAGTTAAAGTGTAAACAAAAAAATCTCCATGTAGAGAGGGAACGCGGATAGCAGTAACGAATCCGATAAATCCAGGAAATTGGCGGGTCGAGAGTATAGAGAGTGTTGTGCTAGGCGTTCAGCAAAAATGATCCGAGTCAATTGGAGAAAAAAAAAGAGAAGTAACACGAGTGGAAATCAAACGATTCGCTTGTTTGCTCGGATGAGCGATAAACGGCGAATGCAGATAGTGATAGAGTGAGAAAGCAAAAGCGAGTCAGAGAGGAAGTATGCGTGTATGAGTTGGTTGTGCGCATAGTCCGTGCCGTCAGATGAGCCATGGCAGTATGGTATATCGGGGGTTGGGATTGCCAATGCTTACTGCGGGTTTTGCCGGAGGTGGAAAGTTCGGTTCCGGGCGTGGTGCCGTGGCCTGACAATAAAAATGGCGTTTCGTAGGGAAAAATCGAGCTAACGCAACTCTACATGCGTGCGAGGGCAACAGACAGATGCGTAGAGATATAGATAGAAGGTTGGCCGGACATGGAAGCCGGAGTAATAGCGTGGGGCAAGCAGCGTCGGTGAGGGGATACCCCTATACGAGCTTTTATTCGTGGTATAAATGCCGCATGTGTGATGCACCCCCAACATACCGCCCCCGGGCGTCGCCCCAACCCCGCGTCACGACTCCACCCCACAGCCCCCGCGTTCAGGCCAACCATGCGCGCACCCCCGGAAGCACGAGCCCTCGCTTAACCCCTCGTCGAGCTTATTATGCTTTGGGTGGGAGTGAGCCACACGCACACACAACTAATAGTATAGATATATACGTTGAATCTAATGGAGGTGAATGTATATCACAAGTGTGCTTCGAGTTGTGCTGATGAGACATGGGATTGGCAGATTTTTATGGGGTTTCCATGTATTTACTTTCAATTCTTACTCCCTCGACTGTCTTCTGCTTTCTCTCAAGCACGTGTCAAGCACATTCACCTCTCTGACAAGTGGTGAATCAAATTGCGAAGCCCAGATGAGACAAGAAAGTTTCTCCAATGACTTTGATCTGCAAAATGTTCAGTATGAAAAGTTTTTGCACTATTGTTCTATTAAACTACCTGGTTTTGAATGCTAGTTTTACCTCCTTTTCGTGATAAATCCATGGTAGGGACTTATCTGCATCACCCACATGTAAGGACTCGCGTTTATGATGAAATAGACTTCCTGAATAATCAGTTTCATCCAACTGAAGTCAACAAATTGCATTCAGAAATTCATACATACGATCATCAAAGATTACTTTAATCATCTCATGCATCGGTCCATGCTAGGACGCTAACGATATAAGGATTTGAGTTTGAGAACCGACCTGGCAGGTTCTATTCTGGGATTTCCTAAATTACGAGTTTCGCATCCATCTGAGGTCAACGAATTGCATTTCAAGAATTTGAAGTACGATTAGCAATGAAGTCACTTTAATCCTGGCAGAGTTCCAGTTCATGCTAGCGTGTGTTAACTCTGTTCGGGTTAGTGTTTACGATGAACTGACCTTCCATGTCCTATTTTGAGACATTTGAAATTACGAATTTCACTCATCAGAAGTCGACGAATTGCATACGAAGAATTTAAAGTACAAACCGCAAGGAGTTCACTAACTTCGTTAAAGTTTTGGGACTAATAGAAGAACCTGGGGTCGCATCATTAGAGAAAATTGTAATCGTGTGCTAGCTAATGTGTCTACTCTTGAGTCGACAAGATCGCCACGGGCGGTACTACGTATGACGCACTCAAGTAATCTGTCGGGTCTGTACAGGGCCGGCAGGCCCGTGGTGGCAGATTAAACACGTAGAGGCTCGTGAATATACACGGTATGCATTACAGAGTCTGGGTGTCTCAGTATGCAGATGGGATATTGGTGTTTGTATATATATACACACGGGCGTACATGTACATGGCATTAACGCCTCAACACACGACGAACACTTGAGCACATGGGCGTAGTGTCGTCTGCGACTATAACGTCCCAGTATTCTGGCCACATGCAGCACACGATGATTACTCGTTAGCTACTATATACCGTCACACTATACGGCTCGCAAACCGGCTCTATTGCTCTATTCCTCTCAGCGCTTGTCCATGTGCCCCAAGCCGTATCTGCTATCATCGCTTCGGGATGCAACGTTGGCTACCCAAGTGCTTAGAGACACCATAGGGATCAGACTAGTCGTGTAGATAGATAGATAGGTATACGGTGAACCACATCGAGGATCGTCGTAGTCGTCAGGTGACCATCCGATGCTTGTACACCTCCAAGTGATCTCGGTTATGGTTCAATATGCGAATTGTCGATGCAGCCGCGTCCACAGCTAACGTGTTTCGTCTATCATGCAGACATTGGACTAGGATTCTCCAGATTGTCATGTTTATACTCCATCGTGAAATTTCGGATACGAGTGCGCTTAAACTATCTAACAGTATGACAATTTACATCAGCGCGCACAACTCAGAACAAACGATTCATAGTTGCAAACTGTCATCAGTTTAACACTTACGAGCTGAACTGAAATATTCATTCTGGGTAATACAATTTTGTAGAAAAGTGAACTTCAAAATCGTGCATCATTTTTCTACTGACGTAATACCAGCATAAGTTTACACTGTTTAAAGCTCCGACTTTGGATCCATTTTACTTCTTTCGAGAGTTTCTTTACATGAGCAAAAAGTTCATAAAAAAAGTAAAAATCAATGTATCGTCTTCTAAACAGACTGCTTAACATTACATGGAATAATTTCAGTGAAGGCTTATTATTTGATGGTTTGTGGCAACGTCAGCACACGCGTGACCTCGCATAACGGGTGCATAATCAAATCATTATACCACTCTGGTTACAAGCAAACACTGTACCTATACAACATATAAGCTAACAATCTCCACTATTATACCCGCTAATAATTATGAATAGGGTACAGTGATGATACCTTGAGCGCACGATGCGTGAAGAACATTGGAATATCATTGAATACGTACATTATATGAGCGTGCAAACTGATGTACAGGAGAATAATGCAAGATAGAACAATTAATCAAAGTAGTCAGCGTGCAAATAGTATAAGCAGAAGCAGGAGGGACCGAAGATTAAGTGAAACGGGTATGTCTATAAGCTTCTCACTCCCTCTGCCTTCGTATTATTATGCGTGCAACGTGCATCATTTCATGGCTACGACGAGGACTGACATATCGATGACATTTCGAATCATCAAACGCGTTGATACGACCGGTCTCAGTTGGGTGCTCGCCATCAGTATATTACCTCGCGGATTATTCATTTTCGCGATACATAGTATATCTTTACCGGTGTGCATAATTTCGATCAACAAATAATTAATCAGCGAGTTAGGGATGCAAGAATAATTAATCATTCTCTGAATTCATGATGGAACCATCAAGCAACAATACCTATACAAACCGGATTTTTTTTTTCTTAAATGTTATTGAGTCAGCTGATGACATACAACGACACGAATCCTCTTACATCATATCTAAATTAGCTTTTTCTTAAATCTTGGCATTTCATATTTTTTACTTAAAATATTACTTCCCTTTTAAAAGCTTGTGAATTAAATAATTTCAGGTCTTAAAAGTTACAGAAGCGATTCTGGATAGTTGCCTAATTTTTGTTCTATGTTTTTAAGTGACGTTTTAACTGTCTAGCGTGTAACAGATTCTGTGGTCTCATTGCGGATTCACGACAATAATAGTGTTAATTTACCAGAGCACTTAGAGGCCTCTTAAAAAAGT
The DNA here is from genome assembly GCA_964016905.1 of Perithous albicinctus. Taxonomy (NCBI): domain Eukaryota; kingdom Metazoa; phylum Arthropoda; class Insecta; order Hymenoptera; family Ichneumonidae; genus Perithous; species Perithous albicinctus. The sequence goes on along the minus strand of OZ024698.1, from coordinate 13,613,487 downwards.
GGCGCCACGGGCAAAACCTTTCAAACGTTGACACTCGCTCCCACGCTTACTTCGGTCTCTTGTATAACCTATAAAAATGTTCTTAACATCGTTAACACTTGAGTTCTATAACGCGTTAATGATACCAAAGCCGATAGCGAGGCCGAGTACGCTTGAGCCCATGATTTCCTTGTGGAACACGTGTACCCAAGTAACGGCGTAATTAACACGCTCTCGTGTTGCTAGTAGTGTGTACAACGACCGTACCATACGCATTTAAATCGTTACGACGTTGAGAAGTGCACCGTCCACAACACACAGCAATTATAACCCACCGCTTCATTAACTCTGCACACCGATACGTAAAAGAATGTTAAATACCCTGGCAGCATGTTTTCTTTTTATCGAAATTTTCCATTCACCGTGGTGTTGGGCGTTGTAGACATTTTTCGAATTTGTAGAACGTGTTTCAGCACACAAACCGCCTGCTGTTCATGCATATACTATACGTCGTATATATATATATATACATGCATGCTGTGTGTGCACGTATATTATAGGTACGGCTGGTCCGGGACGATGCAAATGAACTTATGGATAGCGGTGCCCGAACAACTCGGCTGTATGTAAATCCGTTTACAAGGGTCGAGGCACTGCCGGGATGTACCACACTATAGTATCGGAGTGTACTGTACGTCATAACGTGTATATCCCATGCATCGTTTGCTCGTTGCTTCGCATCATTCGCTGTGGCATAGAGTGCCCATATACCACGCGGACACCGGTTATTGCTTTGTTATTGGGCGGGAACATATCGATCCATCGGTCTGCATTCTCGCATCCAATTCTTCTAATTCATCCTCGCTGTCCATCCAGTTGTGCAGGATTGGTTTTAAAAATGTACCATTATTCGGATTTCAAAATACTTGTACGAACAGAAAACGTTATAAGAGTCAGCTCTGGATTCTTATATATTAATATCTTTATATTAAATAAAAAAATATATTTTTAAATTTCTAATGGTGCCAGTAAAAATATATTTTTCGATATACTGTTTGCCATGGGTGTTTAAAAAACGGAGGAATAGAAAAAAGAAAGCAAGTGTTATTTCCGCCTGGAGGAAATAGCCAAAATGGAAGAGGGGGTGGGGGATTCGACGAGCGCTATATCAGTATTGCTGATTTCCACCATTTTGGCAATGCTCGTCCACCACGTGGAACGATAGTTCGATCGAATCTGATCCAATCAGAAGAGTTGGGGAGTCATGCAGTGATGGGGTGCAGTCGCGAGTCTCCTGCAGCACGTGGCTTAATTGATTCGATTTTCAAAGGGGGACTTTCTTTACGTGCCACTCATCGCTTCTTCACCCACCGCTTTGCCCTGCGTGCTCCGCTACTACGTAATTCAGGGCTACGAACTGTGCTGAAGGATGCCAAAATGCTGGATAACACGAGGTGGAGTAGAAGGATCGGATAGGCCACTCTTGAACATCTCTTAGTTCATTCTTATTCCTATTTTGCTAAAGGTCGTAAAAAAGTGAACTCAAGGTGGGATTTGTCGGATTTAGTGTGGAAAAAAAAGCAATCTTGCCGATGACTTGGGAACCAGATATGGCCATGGTTTAGGACTCATCCTTCAGATATGAACCCGAACCTTGAGCCGAGCCAATTTTTTCGAATATCCACCTTGTTAGTCCTGCATACTATAATATCGTGTCCCGCGAGATTTTGGCCTCGAGATTACGTGGTCCCTGTCAGAGGCGAGCTTTCCTTCTCGCCCATTCGTCTCGGTAACCCCTCGTAACCTCGAAAGATTCCCCTGCGTTACGATTCAGCCCTCGACGACCCGGCTCAGTCCTTACTACTCAAAGGGAAATTCAATCCGTCGCATATTTTCGCGGCCTATACGGTAGTTCTGTTGTGAACCGCCGGAGAGTTTATGAGGCGATAAACGGGAAGTTGATACAGTGCATACATTCATTAAATAAGGTTCTTGACCACTGTCAATAGAATGGGAACTTCAATTTTTATGCAGGTTTGATGTTTTAATAAGAAAGTCTATGAAAGCTTAACATAGGTTCGATGTTAGATCTGCTCTTTTAGTCGGTCCTTTAATTTCGGTCAATTCTGAGGTTGCTTACTTCTTAGGTCAGCTTCCTTTAAATCGACGCGGAAACCAACGGTTTTAATGCACATTTAAAATTAATGAAAAACTTTTTGGAGTACAAGGGCGAAACATACTTCACCAAGTCTCTTCCGACTTTTCCACGAGTTCCCAATATTCAAAGAATCTTCACGTCACGAAAATCTCCTCTTTGCTAACTGCACAGAATTTCGCGAAAACTCGTGAACAACTTTGATTACCAGGGTGACATACGGAAGACTAAAACTTTCGTCATGTTATATTATACGTTTCAGCAAAGCGCGTCAGAGTTGTACAGCTCGTTGGGTATAAGCATCCCTTGCTCCCATCTCCAGGACGTTGATCGATGGTTGAAAAATTATTTTCAACGAAACCTTGCCACTTCGGACATCTTCGAGAATTACGCCATGGCTTTCTCACTTTTTCTCGGTATATCCATCTTTTGTGCTTATACATATATACATGCCGAGCGTTAACAGCAGCGAGAACGCTGTGCAAGAGAGTAATTAGATGTCGCCGGATGCAGCTGCTGGCAATTGCGTCATCGCTGACGGGTAGTCCATTTGCAACCTTGATCTCTGGGCTCGGTAATCTCTTGGGCAGCCTCGCTAGTGGTAGAAGTAGCAATAGAAAAAGATGGTAGTTTCACTTATTCTTTACGAATCTCTATCCAACAGTGCCTAACGTTTCTGCCTATTGAAACACCTCCGTTTCGTTCCTCATACCGCATAACTTCTTGCCGGTTTTTGCTTCATCTCTTCTTACCCATCAACGTGACTTTTTTTCTCACATTTACACTTTCAGAGTTAGTCTCCTCAACAGGCACTCGATCGACCCTCGCGCCAATCATCTTACATTACCTATTTGCATCGACGCCATTATCGAGGTAGGCTTACAACGTTCCATGCTATTTGTCGCAACGAATAAGCATTGACATCATGCATTTCCGGGTGGATCTGCAACGGCACCTCCTTGCAGATCGTTGAACCTGCCGATGGTCATTGATTTGACAACATATTGGACAGAGTATAATAAACAAGTTGATATACGTTGCAATTCCCGGAATCAAGTCCATTTTTTTAACGACTCTCAAGGATTCGACTAACCAACGGAAATATTATGATCTTAGGGTCGAATTTACAACCGTAAGATCGAATTTAACTAGAAATTTATGTTTCCGTTCAAGTTGTAATTTAGAAATTTTTATTTAGGCTTAAGAAGCAAGATATAAAATTTAAAGTTAACCAAGATCTTAAGTTGGAACTCAATTTTCAATTGGAGTTCAGATTTACGACTATAAATTTGGCGCTTAATGATGTAAAATAGGAAAATATATCATTGCTCTAATGTTTTTCTTCACTTTTTGTCATTCTGTGCAGAGAGGCTTGACGGTATCTCGAGGCTGCAATTACAACTGCAACGAGCCGAGAACCCTGTTGTGAACGAGGACAATACAAAAACCGATGACGAAAGAGTCGGGAACCGTTTTTGCGGCGTTGTCCCCTTGTGTATCTTCTGTCTTTCTCTAGCTTTCGCGGCTTTTTTCAGGTTTAACTCGTTCCTCGGTTGAGATGCGCGGTAAACAGAGTCGTGCGACTCGTTAAGGCCTTCCACAGCCACGGGGTTAATTATCCTCGTGCAGCACGATCAACTACTACGTACCTGCAGTATTCTCGACGCTGGCGGTTTCGTCTACGAGGACAAATTCTTACTCTTCAGAGTTCCTTACAAAATTCTGTATCATCCTTTAATTCAACATCGCATTATTATCTCGGGTATTTTAGTCGGCGTTAGGTTAGGGATGCTTAGGACTTTAGCGAGGATTAACACCAGAGGTCCGAGGAAGCGATGTCCGTGGAATTTATTTAGTAGGCTTGGTTCCAACGTCCTCAACGTTGTGAGGAGCCACGATCGTGAAAGAATGCGAGTGGGACCGGTTTTCTTGAACCTCCACCTCTTCTTCCTCACGCGCATACGTGGATATCATGCGGGCGTTTAGGGATAAGAGCCCTGGTTCTTGGAAGAAATTCCCACGGGAGCCAAAGACCGACGTGCCTTCTCTTCATGGACGCTCGGCTCTTCCAAAGAGCGTACATTCGAGTTAGGCCTGATGAGCTACCAGCCAGAGACTCGTCAATTACTTCGAATTCATTCACTCCTATTTCTCTTTTTTCTTCTCATCTTAACATGCCATTTTTTTATTTCGAGAAGTCAACCGCACAACAAACCCTGGTTTCATTTGATAAACTTTTCGAAGGCACAAGAAGATCGCTTTTCTTGAAAAGTATATATTTGTATTTAATAAATTTTGTTGTTTTTTTTTTTTTTTTTTTTTTAATTTTCAACGCATCTAATAAAAATGTTAGATCATCTGACTGTTTGGAAGGAAAAAAAAGTTTGTCAAGGCAGACGAAGACTGAATATATATAATATGATACACTTTGAAATAGTGAATAGCGATGTGGCAAACATTATTGTATGTGGCCCAAGTTCTAAAGCACATGCTTCAGACAGACCCGGTCTCTCCATGTATATCGTATTCCGCAGTCATGGCAGTATATGTACATACGTTTCAGCTATGCCGTGGCATAGCAAGCTTCATTGATTCAGCAGCGGGAGACCGATGCCGCCAGCTGCTTTGAATAATTAACCCGACATTGTTATCCGTGATACGATTGGTTCCGAGAAGCCCAAGTCTGCATTCGCGTTTGTGTATGAAGATATAGCGTAACCCACCATTGATACAAACGAGACTTGGCTACCTAAGTCTCACAGAACCATCCAAGTTCGTCAAAATTGTAGACTATAGATACGATCAAACAACTTTGATTCGCCAGTTATTGCCCAATGTCCATACTACATCATATAATTACTGCATTATTATCATTATATTCCGGGGGGGAAAATGGTTAGTTTCGAGAACCAATTTCCATGGATAAAGATACTTCAACAAAGTTACTTTACTAACTAGAGATGTGAGAGAAAAATACCTGTCACCAAATTACTGTTTCAGTTTTAAAAAACGATTTGATAGAAGTTTCCATCGTGATACAAATTTGCATCAACAAAAAATAATGGTGGCCGGTAATTTGAAAATTATTTATGCTGATTTACTGAATTTTTGCGACAAGTTGTGGATAAATGGTGTGATCATAATCCTATAACATACTTCAAGAAATTAATTACATAAACATGCGTTATTTACGGAATCTCCGCACTCAGCCCAATCAACAGTTGTATACATGATTAATCTATATTCATTGTGCCCAATATAGAAATCTGACTCATACATGCCGCTATCAATCGTATTCGTCATTGCCCGACAATTCCTCGAAGTTGATATTGACTCGTCCTATCCTGCGGATGCGGTTTTCCTTAATCCTGTGGAATCTGGTCGATAATCATCGTCATTTCAAGAGGCTCGACTTAATTATTTAATAGCCTGTGGTTGATGCACGTCAAGAGATCGTTTCTTTTTTTCAGTTGTGGATATCAAGGTCTCCTCGGGTATGGTTCTTCGTTCACGGAATGTCCAGGACCCCGGATAGGCATGGTTTCCCCTTCCTCCTACATTCACTTCTACACTCTAGCATCCACACACTCCGCTTCTTCTTTTTCTCTTTTTTCCTATACCACTGTGTTCCCTCCACCTCTTGAAACGCCTGCAAAGTCGCCTTCTTCTTCGTCTTCTTTTTCTTTTTTTTTCCGTTGAGCGAGGAAGACCTGTCGCGTGTCATTCCGCGCAGTGAAACGACAGAGATGGGAGGTTTTCTCTGCCAGCTCTCGATCGTAGGAGAGCTGCTCCCTCGTGCGAAGAGATATAACAACCAGGACGAGGAGAAGGGGAAATCACGGGGCCCCCCTTACTTTGTACCCCGTGGCACCGTGCATGTTCCGAGTAAAGCCGAAGAGCCAACAGCCGAGAGCCTTGGGCACGGGCGTGCGTGTCCCTCTCTACTCGACTGGCTCTTCAGTTCTACGCGGACCACCGTCGACATCCAGCGCTAGATCCACGCTGGCGCAACGCTTTTCCCTCGGGCGTCGCGCACTTCCGGTTACGACTGCCTCGTGGTCGCACTCGCAATCGCCATTTTTTTATTCACACACACATATATATATAATATACCACGTTGGTAGATGTGGAAGAGAATTGATATCGTGAAGGCATCAGAATGTGCTACTAGAATATCATACACGTTTTGTGAATCGCGGGAAGCGGATGAAGAAAAAGAGGACTGGATGAAGAAAGAAGATAAAGAAGATATAGTGACCATTTATATATGGTAGAGATCCAGCAGCGAGGTATAGAGTTCCTACGTAGATTTCAGAAAGTAGGAACTTCATACCGTGCTCTTGGACTTGCCGAAAGATCTTCGTAAATTGGTCACTCGAAGAAATTTCTACAAGAGTTCGTTGCTACTATGGGAAGCCACTATTTGAGGATTGTGAGCTGTTCTGGAATCGACGGCAACTGATGCTTCAAGGTATTTGGAGCAGCTATCTAAATGGAATAAACCACGTGATTGATTACGTAATTTTACTAAAACCGTAATTCGACACTTTTTCATTCTTTTTCCCTGTGATTTTCATCTAAGGTTTTTCAAAATAGTGTCAAATGTCGTTAAATTTATTTGGGAAAAATCTAAATGTGCGCGTGTGCGTGTGTGCAAGTTACGTTATTAAGATTTAAGTTAACAACCATTAAAGAAGGTTTCATATTGAATTTGACTCAATATCGGTCAAGAGAACCAAATTTTATGAAATTTTTAATTTTTTGAAAAATGTAATAAATATTTTCTACATAAATGTTACTTTTTCATGGATCTATACTTTTCTAATAAAAAAAATACCATCTAGACAGTTAAATCTCTCGGATTGATGGAAATGTGGAAAGAAGGTTGGGAAGTAGAAGCTTACACTAAAAAGTAATAATAATCGACTGGAATTTGTTAAATCATGGGTAGAAGTGAATATCGAATTTATGGTTTTTAATTTTGTGATTCTTTGTGAGACATTTATTGTTTGTAAAAGTTGGATACTGCAAATCGAAAAAAGCTTTGCTGAAATACTTAAATTTTCTACAAAAACAAATTGAGTTTTCTACTTAAAGGTAGAGAGCCTAATGAAAATTAAAGACTTATCAAAGTAATTTAAAAAAATTATTATTATTTTTGTTTCTTTGTTAAATGACTAAAAGGCTATTGTTTTAGAGAATATTTTTTTCATAAATTTTGTGAAAATTCAAAACTTTTCCTTCCTATAAAACTATATATATCACGGAATATATCAGTGAAATTTCATCCGCGTTATTGTATACAAAACATGTAATTTTAAGCGTGTACACTGTAGAAAAATTCCTGTTACTAACTCAAGAAATTAAGTTAAATTATTTGTTGTCAAATTAATGACACATATTTCTTCCAGTTTCCAGATGAATAGAAAAAGTACATAAATAATATGTTATAAATTGTATATTTTTATTTCACCCAATTATTGTGTCATCTCTGATTCAACACAATTATTTCAGTTAATATATTTTTGTATCACTTCCAGTTTGATATTCAAAAATATCTCATATTTACATAATCTTTGTGTTACTTTTCAAATTTAACAGAATAGTTCGTGAAAGCAATCTTAATAAAAAGCAATCTTTTCAGACTGTATTTAAAATTCGATGATCGTGTTTGACCAACGTGCTAAGTGTCAAGTAATTTACTTGAACGTGTGGGAAATTGTTGATTTTTCGAAAAATGTAGAATTCTCTAAAATATGAACTCTCTGTTGTATCCTCACTGAATTCAGTATATAATATCGACACATTATATAAAAATGTTATGCAAGGTTTTAGATAAGATGTTTAAACCGTTTTCGAGTAACGGCATTTGAGGCATTCTTTATCAAGGAGACTTCTTTCTTTCTAATTATATTTCATTCCACTAACTTCTACACTTTGTGTTTTGCTCTTCATTTTATATAGCCTACAGTGGTATATTGAGAAACTATCCAAAAATTTGCTGTGTAGACGATACATATTTGCATGGATAAAAAAATGTTTGTAAAAGTTATAGTGACCCAGTTGATAAAGAATGGCTCATTTAAAACAAAAACTGCATACAAAAATTCGAATTTATATAAAATCTGAACAACTTTATCGTTTTCGCCTAAATTCGATACCAAAAATCACATCACTCCAATAAAATTTGTTATCAAATTTCAGCACTGGAAAATTGTTCGAGTTGAACAGATTACAGATATTTTCCAAATCTTTAAAATCCGACAAAATCAAAATACTTCCATCCATTTTTGTAAAATTTATACCAAAGAAACATTGGACTACATACGCCACGTGTCGCCGTTTTAGACCATTTTGACTATACTGACATGAAAATCGAGGGAAAAAAATGGTGAGAACAAAGCTTCCTCGATGAGAAAGCAAAATGTGTCGAATTTACACAAGCTTTGTATTACTTCAAAAATGCAACAGAAAAATTGATGAAATAAACAACAATTCTGTCGAACACAACGTGGTTTATTCGTTCGAAATTTGGCACTCCGAATTTACACATAAATTTTTTACAGTCCACTATTACGAATGTCGATGCAACCCCTCCGCCATCGCAGATCTCAAGATATTGGTCTCAGCAGAGAACATAAACGGGACGATCGATGTTTGCATGTGCGGTGACAGGATTACGGAGCTTTGACTCACCGAATCAGCGTCGAGAGAGCCACACAACCATTTGTCAACCTCGCCAGATTAAATGGAAAGCCCCTGATAGCTTGCTCAGTTGCCGCGAGAACAATCATTGATACAAGGGTGCAAATACAAGTTACGACTATTTTTCTCTCGCGCATCCGCTCCGCCCGTATTTTCCGAATGAATTTAGGCATCAGCTCGACTTTCCCCCCGCCTCCTCTGCCCTTCTGAACACTCCTCCCCCGATTCAACTCTTCACGACAATGTTAAAAAAGGCTGCAAAGTAGAACTTTGTACATTGATTCTTCATTATTTAAAAAAATGTTTAAAAAACTCTCTACGAGCATGTTAATGAATTTTAACTTCCTCATACTGGAAGTTTTGTAGAAAAAAAAAATTAATAGTTCTCTGAATTATGAACTTTTTGATGCTCATGAAATACAGTATCAAACAACGACACATTCTATTCAAGTTTAATACAAAATTTTGGATCAGCTGCTTGACCCGTTCTCAAATTACAACATTCTCAAAAAAATACGAACATGCAATATTCTATAAATTCTTAACAACTTTATCGATTTCGCTAAAATTTAGTACTAAACATTGATATACTCTATTTAAATTTTATCCCAAACTTTGAATTATTTATATGAACCGCTTTTGAGTTATAGCATTTTCAAAAAAATTACGAAAATTTCAAAACCCCATAAAATCCGAACCGCTTTACTGATTTCCGTTCTATCCAATATCAAACAATATTAAATATACCTGCACTTATGAAGAATTATTTAATAAAATACAGTAAATTTTACGAAAGCGGCGACGCCCTTTTTTTTTAAATTCAAAAAACTATGAAGTCTAAATGCCTGTGTAAACTTTGTTAAAAATCACAACAGTCAGCAGGGCAACTGCATCAATTGTGAGTAGTTTTGAAGCCCTCCACACACACGCATACATACATACGGACATTTTTTCTAAACCACTTTTCTCAACGTTTCGAACCATTCCGAACGTCCTGACATAAAAATTCGAAGAAAAAATGTTTACGAAAACAAAGTTTGAAGTATGTGAAATCAAAATGTTGTAAAACTTACAAAACCTTTACTGTGTGATGATAAATAAATTGTACAAACGAAGTATATATAAAAATAACTATTTTGTAATTTAATTAATTTTAAGAATTTAATATAACAGGAAAAACAAGTCAGCCACATGTTTTTTGCACGTCAACGGAAATTGTTCATAATTTTTTAGAATGTTCTTCTAAGTGACGAGGAAAATCACAACTTCAAATTAGATTTGTAAGTTGCACATTTTAGTCAGTAATAAATATTGAAAATATTTATTGCTAATTTTTTTACACAAAAACATTCATCATAAAAAAATGTAATGCCATTAAATTCAGTTTATTTAACGTATATTAAATACATTTTATTATCTTGCGAAACCTGTTAATGCTATTTTCGGAACAAATAAAGACGTAATTTTTCCCCTCGGAAACATCATCTTTGATTTATCAAAAATATTAACATTTTTTTCACGAAATAGTAGATTTATATATTTATTATAATCGACTAAAATATGTAATTTAAAAATCTAAATGATTTATGTTTTTCTTGGCAGTTAGAAAAATGTTCTAAAAAATGGCGTACAATTTTCGGTGATATACATTTTTATAACTAGCAAGAAAAACATAAATCATTTAGATTTTTAAATTACATATTTAATAATGTAACTGCTCGACACTTGCTTTAAATCTGTTTGAAAAATAAAATTAAATAACGCATTTCAAATGACATGAACGGTGTCTGCAAAAAAAAAAAAAAAACTTTAAAAACTATTATTATAATTCTAGAATGTCGTAAGTTTTGCAGCGTTCAAGAAATATAGTTTTTAATACAGGTTAAAAAAACGTGAAAGACCTTTTTATTTACTTTTCGAGGGACATCATAATCTGCTGGGTTTCTCTCCCTTATCAAGTTTACTACTGATAAGCGAGTCCAGTACCGAGATAGTATTTTTTTCTTATCTCGAAATTTTCAAGCTCGAAATAAAAAAATATGTTTTATTTTTAAAACATATTTAGTTAAACGCGGTTTAACGCACGCTTCGCGTACGTCAGACCTCATTTACGCACCTTGTAAAATAAAAAAATTTTCGCACTAAAGTATCGTATCAAATATATGAAAATATGGAATATTTTGTTAAGATCATACTTTTGGAAATCCTCGAAGGGAATTTATCATTCTAAGAGATACAAAGAGAAAGTGTGGGTTTTAGCTGGAAAATTTACAATACAAAATGTGGTGGATGATGAAAAAAAAAATTATATAATACAATATAATATTATATTAAATTATGCAATCGGGAAAAGTAACAATTCAATTTCGAAAATCTGTATACTATCCTAAATATGGTTTTTCTCACCGCAAGTAAACAACACAGAATAATGAACATATGCAATTACAACTATATACTCAGTTTTATAGGTATGATATTAAAATAAATCTGAAAAACGTATCAATATTTTATATCTTGTTTCGTTTGCTTCCTCATAAAGGAAACAACTCGGTCATGATCATCATCATGAATATGATAATATTCAACGTTGCTATGTACTAGATTTGGTAACGATCGACATTGGGATTTTATAGCAATTTAAATTTGTTATGTTTTAATCGCTTCTACTTTGGAAACATCTGACACAATATAATAATAAATTACAAAGATTATTAGCGACAATAACAAGTGGAATCGTTTTTTATTTTTATAAATTCTTATAAACAATGTGTCAACGTTATGTAACAGAATTATAAAATATGCCCGACTTATTTTCAAATATACGGAGACACCCAGACTTTTTTTAAACTTTCAAACGATATTATCGTTCTATTTTTCACAAGTCGATTATCCATCCACATCTCTCTTGCACCTGTAATATTTTCTTTTTCAGCATTTTTTTTTAGGCTTTTCAAAACATGTAAAAACAACGAATTTTGTTTTTTTGTTCTTATATTTTTTTGTCCGACTTCAATTATCCATAATATACGGGTTTTTAAAAAAATCCCATTTACGAAACGAGTGAATTAAAAAATCTGAAAAAAATTCACAGGGAGTACCTTTAAGTAGTACTACTATATAACCAATTATGGAACAGATCCGAGGGGATAAAAAAGTGGCCGAAAAGATTTCTAATCCACTACTTACATTAAGTTGTAACTTAGGTTAAAAAATTCGACCCTTATTATCTTTATCGCTTTCGATTTTTTGGTCACATTTTTTCGTATTTCGAATTCAAAATATATATGTCCTTGCAAGCGGCTATTGAAATATATCATTGCCCAATATGAACCTCAAAAGTTCCTGAAATAAATTTTATATTTCTATTAAGTCTCAAGGATAAAAAAAAACAAAACTTTGTTGTAAAGTTACTAAGCAACAGAAGAGTGGAAAAAAGAAATTCTTCGTCAGGCGTAGGCGCGTATATAAATGGGTGTTTAGACGAGACACCGTAGAGAAAGAGTGGAGGGATCGAAGGTGAGGGGGAGAGGGAGGAGGGCGAAGACATTAGTATTTTTCTTGCAGGCCGTCTCGTGTGTGACAGGCGTGCTGTGGCTCCACGGTTCCCTCTACTGATCCTGGGGAGCCGGTGTCGCACAGCCTGTATCCTATGCTGAAGAGGTTCGCCCGAGCGCGACGTCCTCGTCTTCGTCGTCGTTGTCCCCGACGTCTTTCAGCCGCAAGAATCGCGCTGCGTCTTCGCGACGGGGACCACCATGAAATAGAGTCGACTTTATGCCCGCCACATTACGGGAATGGATCGTAAATGCTGGTGTGTCGGCACTGCTCGTCCGCGCGAATCGCCCGTACCCTTATATATATATATGTATTGTATATATATAGTTATATATTTCTTCTTTCTGTATGTATCTTTCTCTTTCGTGGATGGCTGACTCGAAGCTCTCACACTAGCCGCAATAGAATTCAATAGTTCGGTTCAGTACGAGCATTTATAGTCGTCAAAGTTCGCCACGGATCGAGGGAGCATGAACTGCTAGTTTTTTTTATACACTGAGAAAAGAGTTTATTTGTAGGTACCAGGATTTTTAAACTGTTAAGGGGATACTAGAGTAGATTTTGTTACAGATTTTCCTCGATACCCTGATTAGACAAAGATTATTGAGCGCTTATTAGTTACTATTCAGATTGAAAAGTTACACTATTATCAATAGTTCTGACTAGTGACAATCAATAGTATCTGTTGCAATAGTTATTATTCAAAATAGTTACTACTGACTGTCAATAGTACCTATTATTAGAAGTCTTACTTTAATACCAGTATCAGGATTTGTTAACTGTTAACAAATGATAAAGTTATTTATGGCGAAGTAAATATTTAGTTAGAAATAACAAATCGCTTGTTTGAATGCAAAAAGTGATATCACAATCACTTCTAAAAATAGTTGACGAAGTTCCATAAAAGGAAGAAGTGAAAGTAGTCGACTCTACCTTTTCTGTATTTTACGAAATATTTTTTGCACTTTCAACAACAACAAGGATGTGTCATTTTTTCTCACAATATATTTTTATGATTTCAACCGAAAAATTATAATTTTTCTGTAAAATATGTTTACAAAAAATATATGTCCCTGCTAATTTAACAATTTTTGTTCTTGTAGCTTTAATATATATATTATTTTTTTTCACTTCCAATTTTATATTTACCTTTTTTGTACTTTCGAATAATTTACAAACTTTGTTTGTCACTTCATGTTTTACAAAAAAATAAGTGTGAGTTCGCAAAATTTACAAAATGGATAAAAAAATCCGTGAAGTACAAAAAAATAAATTCTAAATTATCCAAACGGAGCTTGATAGTTTGAGAACTGGCATTCCAATTTTATTTGAAAAAATGTTTACTGCGTACATTAAATAATAACTCGTGAGTTACGATAATTCGATTTATAGCTATAGAATGAATACAGCCATAAACCAGTAGCACTTTGGCTATATATAAAGTCCAGTCTCTCAAGCAACTTTTACCAATAGAAACACACACGTACAGCTCGCTGTGAAAAGGCCATCAAAAAGCACAGCGCCAGTAAGTGGCGTAGCGGTCAGTACAAGTCCGGCGAAGAGAAGAAAAAGGAGGGGAGTGAGTAGATAGTAGAAAGAAGATCTGAAGAGTGTATCCAATGCACCGGTAGCCGAACAAAGTATTCTAGGTAGTATATATCTATACCGAGCGATACTCTACGTCACAATTGATGTAATTGTACGATAAATAAATCAAGCCTGCTCGTCGTCACGGTTATGTCGACTGGTTGACCGTTCGATAGGTCCACCACTGAGTGTTACCACTGCAAGAGTGCTGCATCTGTGTTAGTATCGGTAATATCGCTCAACGCATAGCGAGGATACAGCGAGAGAGGAAGATGGAAGAGAGAAAAGGGAGCCCAAGATTCGAAACTGGTTCGGCAGGTCGATGGTCCTTTGTGTTTTGTCCGCGTGCTGCGCACACAGACTCTACTCCAGCAACGAAGAAGAAGAAGAAGAAGAAGAAGAAGACGGGCTACGAAGAGGCTCGAGTTTCGAGTTCACATTCTGCCGACAGTCTTGCCATCTTTTTATTCATCCACTCTCTGTCTCGATGCTTTCTTTCTTGTCACTCGCTTTCCTTTACTCTTTGGATTTTGTGGCATACCCTTAAAGAATAACACTAATAGTAACTTTCAAAATGAGCTTTGATAAAAACTATTGAATTTACAGTATGTTCGCTACTACAAGAAACCCACTATTCCACTATTGACGCAATTAGTATCACAGTAACAAATAGTTATTCTTAATGGATGTTGCCGTGTTACTATCAGCGGTCAGAAGTTACTATTGGATGGTTACGAACCTTGGTTAAGATTAGGTTTGGTCGACGTTCTGTACGTTGTATGATGAGCGCATTTAGAAAGAACAGTAATAGTAGATTTGCGGAAAATTCGTCGAGTAACAATGCGTCTAAAACAATTTAATATCCGGACGAGTAATCGTATGTTGGTTGCCCGGGTGGTCCTGAAAATCGTTAAAAAAACATATCCGAATGAATAACGTACGATTAATCGTCCGGGGTAAGGTGAATATCGTTAAAAAAATCAAAATATTAGTAACACAATATGTATTGATAAGATCGTTGAGATCTACTCCAATAAATAAGCGTATGCACTCGTCGTCTGAATTCGTTTTAGAAGATGGGAAGTGTATCGTTATTATTAATGAAAAAATGTGTCGAAAATAGTAAAAATTTTGCTCCCTTGCAGTCGGTGGGCTTGCCCCCCCCCCCCCCCCCCTACCCCGCCACGACGAATTCTTTTCGACGAATTTTCCGTAGACCGCTACTTTGTATTCATAAAATCGTGCAAATGCTTGAAACTATTTTATTTTTCTAAATTTCGATCTATAAATTAGTGTACAAGTAAAAAATGACATGTAGAATCGAAGTTAAAAAATTAAGATTTTCTTTTTTTTTTTTTAATTTTAGATCCCCCATGAGCTAACTGTGCTAACGTGACCAATTTAATTGCGTTTTTTTAAACTAAGATTTACATTATGTATATAGTTACTATTTATAATCACCAATGCCTGGCTTGGTCAAGATGATCAGCGTTGCGGTAGCGCTTGCTTGCTTCCTTACGGCGAGCCTCTTACCATTGAGAAATAAAAAGTTTTATTACATGTGATTCAAAGCTGAGATCGGTGAGTCTTCAGCACGACCTAAACTCCTAATCCATGGCACTCGCTCTCAGGAATTCGTACCCCTCCCCCCCGTCACAAGCCCCTCTTCGACCGTTTCTTCGCTTCTTTTTCTTATTCTTGTTCGTTTTCTTTTTTTTCCCCTCTTTCTTTTTCTATAGACCGAGGCGCTACGGAACTACAACAGCACCAGACCTCGAGGCCAGCGGGGTCACGACTCTCAATCTCAAAGTCTGTTGGCGCAAGAACCTCTTCTCTACTATGTTCTGCTCTTTTCGACTATCCGAGTGAGATTCTCCGGCTCCTCTCCGAAAAAGAGGGGAAGACCCACAAGCAACGGATCATAGGCGTACAGGTCCTTCCCGGGTGACTCGAAGAACCACCGAACCTCTTACCGAAGTCTGAATCGGACCCTAATCTCACGCCCAAATACCGTATTTTACCATTGAGCCATATACTAAGATAAGAGTATTTTTAGGTACTAGGATGTGATAACAGTTAACAAATGATAATGTTAATTATGTTGAAATTAATATTTTGTTATTGTTAACAAATCGCTTATTTTAAGCTTTTAATGGACACAACTAAAGATTTATTAACAGAAAAAAAATGTATATCGGAGAAAAAAAATAAATAAAATTTGCAAATAATTTTTGTTCGGTTTATTCGATCACAAAAAAAAATGTTAAAAAACAAGCAATTCATTTTTAAGCCACCAATTACATCTTATGCTCAAGAATTTTATTAATAACGATTGGAAAATATATTTATCACTTTACAAGAATTGAAAAAAAAAGTTTGATATCCGAACGAGAGAACTGTAAAGAGCCTCTCAAAGCATTGACCACTCGTTCTTTTTTTCCCCTGACTCTCTGGCATTACGCACGGGAATGTCGACGACCTAGAGTTCGCGACTCGAACTAATGGAAATCGTAAACATTAATTAGCGCGAGTGCGTGCCGGTCGCAGAGTCCTAGTGAGCGGACGGCCAGCAGCAGCAGCAGCAGCAGCAGCAGTACGGAGAGAGAAATAGTATTCGACGTTCAATGAGCACGCGGCCAGACGAGCAGGTACAGTGAAGCGAAGTGAACGAGGGAGTGAGACTCTAAACGAACGAGCGAGGCAAAACCCGTGAGCGAACCAACCGACCGTTAGACAGAGATGGAGAACATTTCCGGCGCACAGAGCTCAGCCAGCTCCTTATCGCTAACTCCCGTCACGTATTCTGCTACTGTGCACCAGTGGCTAGTATAACTTCTCTTCTCCCGCAGTCGTGTACAAACGGCGACCAGTTTGGCCCTTGTCAATATACCTCTCTCTTCCCTTGCTGCAACCAACGATCGGGTAGGAATAATAAATAGACGACATATACGACAAAATAATTATTTTCGTAAAGATAAATAAAGAACGGAACTTCCTTCTGGATATTTAACAGCAAAAACGATGTACAAAGTTGGGGCTTGCATATTGCTTTGTTATTATTTTCCACCTTCTACATGACGGGATGGTACGTTGATTGATTTTGGCTTTCGAATAGAGGCTTTGCGAAAGGTGGAAAATAATAACAAAACTATGTGCAAAGTCCTACTTTGCAGACTTGTTTAAAAGTGGTCATCACCCAAAATCGTAGAAAGCGTATCTCGTAATTTTTTTTTTCTGTAATGCTCTAGTGAATCTATTGACAATTTTGCAGAGAGAAAAGTAGAAAGTTTCACTTCGATAACTTACGTTGTTTTGTGTTTTAGGAAAAAAAAAATATATAATTTTTTTCTGAAGAGTCAACAATCTCATGAATTTTAATTGAATTGTCCACAATTCATTGCTAGTAACTATTTTTCATGCTCGTCAAATTTCAATCTGATATTTTAAGCTATTCTAGAGCTATAAGAGATTAATTTTTTTTATGAAAATGCGAAATTATTTATGAATTTTCAATTTTTTTGAAATTCTATAAAATTTAAGCAGTTTGGATTTGAAATAATTTGACAAAAATCATATGAAACATATAAAAGACTATGGGTAATTTCACGATTCACCATATTTTGGTAGAATTGTGATTTGTTCGGTAGGCGGGAAAAATCCCCGGAAATAAAGCTGTAGGAAAAAATCTCCCGTGAAAGAAGAAAATCGTCGTTGGAGGCGATCGAGCTGTTTAGGTTCTTTAGGTTCTTCCTGTTCTTTAGGGTATTTATTTTTTACGTATTCTTTCAGTTTTTCAGATTCTTTACCCATTTATTTACTCTCAAGAAATTATGCAATTCCTACCCCTTGCAAACTGAGGAGGTTTTATTTCCGGGTTTTTTTTCCCGGAATTTATTTATTCGCGTTCTAATTGGCATTGATGTAAATGGGCTCATGAAATAATAATAATTCTACAAATAAATACAGGGTTTATTTTAAAGGATTTAATCGTACTTTTAATGAATGCCACATGATTAACGTTCGCTCGGTTAACATTTTTTTAAAATGCCTGGTTTAATTTTGTATGTTGAAACGTTCGAGATAAGAGGAAATATCATTTTAGTGATAACTCGAGCGGGCTGTGAAGTTTAGTTTTCGTTGGTAGCAGAATGCACAGGCAGAGGCGAGAATGTGGTGTAGATAAGGGGGATATATCGGTGTGCACGCCCTCTCTGCCGTCGCTCACGCTTTGCAGATCGCTTCTCTCGTGGCTTCGAGAGATTCGATACCAGGGCTCGAAGCGTAGAGGGGAGAAACTGACGGAGAAGAGTTCGGGGCCCGCGTGTTCCTCACTATGGCACCCTAACTCGAAACTCGAGACGCTCGATGAAGACGGATCGTCTCGCAAAGGTTCCAGCGATTGCTCTGGTCGATCTTACGATCGATTTAATCTTCAACCATACTCCTTGCATGCCATAGCAGATTCTGTACATGTACAGTAAAGAGCTTCACTATAAGGGAAGGTTGCACAAAATTAAAAAGTGACCTAAATGGAAAAAAATTATGCTAGTTGTTGTTTTATGGTACATCACGATCTTTATGACAGTCTGAAGTTTTAATTTAATTAATAATCGTTCTGGTTTACGGTTTGAAATTAATTTCAACAAGGAAATTAATTTATTAATTTCGGCTACTTCATAGAGGAAGCTTTGTGAAGACTGATGATTTTTTCAGATTATTTTTTCAGAGTTGACGTGAGTTCGAGCAAAACGTAAATTTTTTGAAAAATTCAAAATCCCATAAAAACTGAACCGTTTTACCGATTTCGTCTACCTTTAATACCAAAGGTCATATAACTTTGTTCAATTTTAAAAATTTCAGCCTGCTAACTAAAAATTTGAAGAAAAAAAATAATCGAAGCCAAAAAATCGTTGTGGGCGACGCCCGTTACCGGCATGCTTTTCCCAGCTTGCAAAGAATTCTTTGCTGGGTAAGTCAATAGTGTATTTTTTTAAAATGATACTAGCGGCCAAATAATTGAGATATTAGTCTTTCAATATCCTTAATTTTACCCTGACGTCCTTTCCTTAAGAAAATGGGTACTATATATTTTTATAAATCAACAATATATACGGAAAATAGATAATCTAAAGAGCGAGGCTAGATATCTGATATGCTTGATTGATCGGGGATTAAAATTGTAAGTTTCATGATTTATTCAGCTTAGGCACTCTTTCATGCCACACCTACCGTACGTTCTTGGAATCGGAATAGTTACGATATGAATCTAATTACGAGAGGTCAGAGGATTTATTCACCTCTGTGTGACTGTGCTAACGCTCCTTTAGATGTGTTAGTCGCATTTGACACACCTGTTCGATAATAGAAAAGAAAAGCAAGTTTTAGTAATTTATCATTAATTTTATAAAAAAAAAAATAAACACATTGTGTTAAAAAAAACTTGAGACAAGCACATGTACATAAGCAGTCACCCATTCTAAAATTTGTGAAATAAATTGAAAACATCGGAAGCATGTTCTGTCAAGTTCATCTTGTTTACTTATTACACTTAGTGGAAATTTATGTATAATATACATTGTATACATTGACATTTATTATACACGAAAGTCATATTATTTTATGAATTTGTAAAAAAAAATTGACTATATTACATGGCGACTTTATACAAAGTTAAATTCGAAGAATTAAGAAACTTAGCCCTGAAAATTATCTTAATATTCATTATTTATAAAATTTGAAAAAAAATTAGGCTTCTCTAAATAAACTATTGTTCATCTCCTTTTAATACTTATTCACTTTTTAGATAAAGTTATTATATGCAAATGTGGAAATATTTGAATACCTGGCATGGACAGGATATAAAAAGAATCTAGTAAAAAAAAGTCTCCATAGACCCACGGAATCCTTTATGCAGCCCATATGCTATGTCCATTCCATTCATTTCATGTATTTTTTTATTCCCAGTGATTTCGAAAACCACTAGATTGCTTCGTCTTAAGAATTTCTAAACGTTTCCTGCGGGTGCCCAGCAAGAGAACACGGAGTCGAAGAAGGAAAGAACGAAAGGGAGCAGCAGGATAAGCTTGGGCGTGTAGAACGAGTGGGATTGTGCGGCTACGTTGGGGATATCCGGTCCACCACGATCGTTCCTGCTTCCTGCGGTCTAGCGGCTTCGTCGACTGCTAGCTCCCTCGCTCCCTCGTCCATTCTACTCTTCCTCTGCAGCCTTTCTAATAGGCCATACATAGCGCGACAGCTACGAGCCAACGACGAAGCCTGGGAATGACGAGAGTTAAGGTCCTGTTGCGTCCAAGTGGATCTTTCTGTTTCTTGGCGGAGAAACGGTTGAGGGGAGATAGGGATCTCCGTCTTCTTCCTGCTATGGCTATCGCGCATAAACCCAAGCAAGGGCACTCGGGAATTTCCAACGTGGTTTGATCCGTGACCACACTGAAGTGGCCTGATTACAAGAAGCAAGGAAGACGGTGAAACAACTGCAGGATGCAAACTCAAGGCGAGATCATAACTTTTGCTTCGTCCTAGAGGAAATTTTGTGATAGTGACCATTATTTTGCTCAAATTTTCAACGCCAGTGTACAGTCGGTAAAAACACGAAATAAAAATGTGTTGAGAATACTTTGTAAATTAAATAGCTGTTAATCATTTTTAACGACGAATACATTATAATTATTTATACTTTCTCATCTTCATTCAAAAAAATATTAGTAGCTTTATTTCCCTCAAATAATTACTCTGTACCAATGCATATTGAATTTATTTTTTAATTAATCTCTATTCTTCATCTAAGTTATGAACTTTCTAGAATCAATTATATTATGTTATACTTTTGAATTTATTTGTTCTTACGTTAGTTTTCACTGCTTCCATTATGAAAATGGAATAAAATCGGAAATCAAAAATCGTTGTCGATTTCAAATAAAAACGTATACGGATTTTTAATCTAAAGCAAGCTTGTTCTAACGATGTGTTACTATTCAAAGTATGCAGATCGATTCTAGAGTAATTGGTATTACTACGTTGCTACACTTTCTATTTTATAATCGACCAGTTTGTATATGGAATGTATGCTGCAATTCCGGTTAGATTGGAGGCGATCAAAAACGAATTGCATCGCAAATTAATTGCATGCATTGGATGTTGTGGTCGCTGACCATGCAGAGTCTCGCCATATTGAGAACACACATACTCTACTATTAACTTCATATAATTATGATAGTTGTGCAGTTGCGTGCTCTCTTAAGGAGGTTCAAGCGCTTCATATTAGTCAGTTCAGTGAAAAATCATCTTTATCGTTTTAAAATGTGTTACAGGTTAATTGACCGCAGTGAAGGATAATCAAGAAGACGCGGTAGCGACTCGGCGCCAAGTAATAAAGAAAATTTAAATGACGAAATCCCTCTAACGTCACACTCCTCTGAGGCGCTATCGTTACTCTTTTCTAACGTTCGTTCTCTTTTGGCCGAAAGTGGCTCAGTTCAAGTCAGTATAGAAAAGATGAGTTCGCGAGTTCTTCACTTTCGACCCTTGGGATTTCACTTTCGACCCTAGGGAGGAAAAGTTGTAACCTCACGTTTCACTGTTCGTCCCGCAAAGCTATCATTCAAAGCACCACTATTCATGTGCTCGTTACAGAAAATATGATGTGCGACGAGGGTCGAATTGGCAATTGCGACTCGTGTGACTTGCAGCCGCTCGTCGCAATCGCCAAGTTTCGACCCTTGTTGCACAATATACTATTATTTTTCAAACGGGACCAGTAATTTTAATCACGCTTCGACGGAAGAGTCACGTTCTTCGAGAACCAAGATTTTGGAAATTGTTTATTCACAATTTCAAAGAGAAACTGTTGTTATCACAAGTGGAATTGAATTTAAGGATTCCTGATTAGAGTAGAATAGTACATTTCCAAACGATTACGAAATCTAGTAAATGAGGAAGCGAACGAGGCAGCTCTGGAGAGAGCCAGGAGAGAACGAGCGACAGCGAGCACTCGAGTGAGCGACCAACGTGGGCTACTGAATGGGAATAAGTAAGAGTACTATTTGATTTGATGTTTTAGAAGTCTACAAAAAAGTGGCCATCTACATCTTCAATAGACATAAAAAATGCTCTAGCGCTATAGATTTCAAAAAGAAAGTGAATTCCCCAAAAAAATTTGAAAAAAAAATCTTACTCCAAGTATTAAAATTGCAGCCATTACGACAATAAAAAAATACTTGCAAAAAGAAAGATTTGAAAAATAAGTAACTTTTCAAACCGTGATTGTCGATGAGTTCATATATTAAGAACACATGCTGATACATAAGTCGAGATATATCGAGAAGTTTGATTTTTTTTCATAAGGTTCTGACTTTGAAAAAGACATCAAATAAACCCAAAAATGTTTTTTCAAACCAAAAAGCCACGTATTAAAAGTATAGCTATCCTATAAAAAAAAAATGTCTTGCTAAAAAAACGACCTAGCAAAAATATTAAACCGTGCTGTAGAACGAACAACTCCCGTAAAGCTTCGTAGATATTCTGATAGAAGTTTTCCTGAGCTGCTTTAAAAATAGTTTCATTCTATATGTGTAATAATCGATGGCTTCACCGATCCCAAAACGATATTCCTAGTAACTTAAGCTCCAGATTCTTATTCTGTGAGGTCATCAGAAATCGATTGACGAGACAATAATAAAATCACCCAGAGGAGGTATGCTTACGTTGACAATTCCGAAAACTAACTTAACGATGAATTATTGATGCAATGATGAACCCGCAGGCTCTATGCCATCCCTCTAAATGAATTTATGTGCATTACCGATGGCGGCATACAAGCATGTTGCAGTTCAAATCACCCGAAGTATATCATTAACCTACCTGTAACTACATAATAACAAGCTACAAATGTTTCAAAATCCATTGTCAAATCACACAACTCTCGCAGAAACGTCTAAGCTTTCACAATTCTTACAAGTCTCCTGAGCTATGCTCTCGCTGACACTCAATGTGAGCGCGAGTGTGAGTGAACGCAAGTAAAAAAAATATCATAGGACAGAGTAACAAAGCGACATATAAGAACACAAAATTACTCCTTTTTCTAATGTGTTAAGAGCAGAAATCAAGTATAATTTGATTATCTCATATAGAATACATTTAATCTACCTTATCTTTCTTATATCTTTTGTCGCAGGTATATTTTGTCGCAGGATCAACTCTCGTGGAATCGTACAACTGTGTTATTTGCGTTATGAGTTTGAGTGTGATAGAAACGCGTTGTGTGTTTTACAGCATATTCAATTAACCTGTCTTCAGATCGAGTAACTGTTGTTATTATTTTTGTTATATTGATATTCATATGTTTCTTATGATATGAATAGTTTTGGAATATACAGTCGATTCCATGAAAACTGTGGGAATTTTGACGTTGTATTATGTAGACATGTTAACCCCAGTGTCTGTGTCAGTATCGATGAGTACAGAGAGTGCCTTGTTTTATTTGTTGATATCTACAAAACGATGATGAAGCATCTTGCAGCCCTGTGTAATTCTGATGAATTATTGACTCAATAGTGAGCACGTATAGTTTCGGTATCATCCCGTTAAATTAATTTATGTGCATTCCCGACGGCAATATGCAAGTATGTTGCAGTTCAAATTACCCGAAGCACATGGGCTTCGTTATAGCCAATATATTTCCTGCATTATTATAGTCTTGCAGGTTTACTACGTGTACACAACGTGTCCACATTGTAACACATCAAGTTAGTATTTGTTGGAGTAATCCGCATTACCGCAGGCACATTGATGTTATTTCCATGTGAAAACTTTATTCCTGTTTGAAGCTTGAAAAGATCAGTCCGAGCAGCGACCAACGTTGAATGCTTTCATCGCCATGGGCGATCGAATGAAAAAAAAGTGAATACTAACGTTAATTTAGATTGTTACGGTCATTTCGTGTAATCCGTATACGCTTTCATTATACAGCTATTTAGACCCTTATATGTATGCACATTCTGTTGTATGCACTTTAGTCTCGATATCGGCTGTGTTATACCTGACTATATTATACCACGTATTAAAATACGCCATTAAAATTAATGAATTCTGGTAAGCGGATGAACGCTCTCTCTCTCTCGCCACCGGGTGACTTCACCTTTGTCTACGAGCCTTTGAGCGGCTAACTTGTGCAAGAGAAACCAAAATTTAAATTACAGTCGGTGTTTTTCCATGTTTTTTAATAATCGCAACTAGAAGACGACTAATAAGTAATACAGTTCTGTATTTGGCGAGTGTACTCGAGAATTCATCGATGTTAGGGAAATACGTTCCTAAGTGTCTTTTCCAATTAGTATCTGCGTTTAAAATGTGCACCCTGATGGATTGTGTACATTGTGACGGCTTTATTGCCCAATTGTATGACTATAAATCAATGAATCGATATAATCTTTCTAAGTAGTAGTTCAATCCCCCAAAAAAGCACGTGGATTATAGTATTTGATAAGTTTATAAAGAGTAGTAAATCAATATTTCGATATGCGATGTTTATGTTTCCGTATAATCTCGCCATGTACTACAGTCAATTGTTTTCTTGACAAATTCATTTCTTTTTTAATGGAACATTTATGTATAATATATACATAAATTTCCATACCATAAATATTTCGTATTCTCAAAGGCTCTTGAAGCCAAAATTAGTTATTGGAAAAATATGAAAGTATTTTTCTTGGAATAACCCATATGTTCTTTGCCTGAAAGCCCAGATCCAAGTGGATGCAATAGTGCATGGAAACAGAACTGCACGACAACACTCGAGAACTGCATAATTCAGCACGCGTAACGATCCGACTTTGCATGACGATCTGTGACGAAAGAGCTTGCTATTGATAGACGTGTTGAGTGGGCGAAAACCTACCTCTATCGTCGAGAGTTTTGCTCCTTCTCCTAGCTTACATGGAATTCAACATACATGCGAGGGTTTCTTCTTTTCTTTTGTTTTTTTTAGCTATGCCAATGTACTGCCGAACGGGTATCCATACAGAGAAATTGTGCAGTCTGCTGGCTCGCGATCGCCCACGTGCCCAACCGCGAGTCTCGCGGTTCGGTTGTGGTGAAAATAATATGAAAAGAAATAATAATAACTCAATGGGCACTGTTAGTGTATGCACTGAAGGCAAACGTCCGTTGAGACATGCTAACTCAAACGAAGATATGTTTGTAACTAACAGATAATTGAAAATAGTTACAAACATATCTAATAGTCATGCGAAATGATCGTTATTTAAAGTTACCGTCAAGTTACACTAAAATTACGGTCGCCGATTATACGCTGGAAAATGATAGTTATTTTGGTGCGTTTAACTTTTTTTTTTATGGTCAAATTATACATCTGATTCTTTGCTACTTTTTGTCTAATGTGTTTTCGTACATGTTACGAAACCGGCGTTTATTATTTTGTGATCGATTTCCGGCCGCAATCTTACGAATTTAACGCACGTTACCAATTGTACAAAAATCTTGATATTAAGATCAGAATAAAATGGTCTTAATAAGCGAAAAAAGACTGTTGTCAGTTGAGCTCAAATTTGGCACGCTGTCACAACGTTTACATCTCCTTTGTTTATGATAATGTAAGCAAAACTTGAATCACCTCTTCAAATTTTGTTATACTTTCAATTTTTCAGCAAAATTTTATGAGCGCTCGAATTGGCGCACATTTTAAGCTATCGAGCTAAATATTTTTTTACATACAAAGTGAAATTAAAGGACGATTGGAATTGAATTTGGGCTAAATCGACAATTCGTTTTGACCATTACAGAATTCGATTTTTTCGAAAAATTTGTTTTAAATATGCCACAGTAATTTACATCAACTTCGAATCGCTACTCCCAAAATTTCTACAGGGGCGAACTGATATTAAGCGATTTTAGGTAAGAATCAATAAAGGCATTCGGATTTTATAACAGTTTTTTTTAATATTTAAAAATCGATATTTTCATATGAAAAAAATCTTTCGAGCCTAAATATAAAGAATCTAATAATATAAATTGTACATTAGAGTTCAAACTAAATCATCAAGCCAACAAGTCAGACGCCAGTACAATAACATGCTCGACACAAGGTAATCAAATTAATTTATGTCATTTTTTCCTTCATACCTGGATATCTCATTAAATAATTGATAAAATGTTTCAACATTTTCCAAGATTTTCAAGGAATACAATCAAAAAATAATGTGCAAGTTAATTTATAGAAAATGTTAGACAAGTAGAAGTCGTTATAATCTCGCCTTAGAATAAGTGTAAAAAAATGTCCAATATTTAATTTGCTTTGAGAAAAGTGATGCACAAATGTTAAGTTGTTGTATTATTGTAGAGTTTAATGTAGAGTTATTTGTTATGCATTGGCGCAACTAGAGTTCATTGACACTTCATGGTTCATGTCCTATACTCTGAGTACAACTACCACCTGTACACGTACCGAGAGGGTCATGCGCTTGTGCGTCGCGGTTTTGCACGCTGTGGAACCATGTGCTTTTGCGAAATGAACGGTCTTTTTGCCGCGATGCCATGAATTACGATACGGCCCGTGTCAGAGGGGACTTCGGGTATATCGCTGCGCTTGCTTGCTTGCATACTTGGACGTTCATATCCTTCTATATAAGTTCTAGATGTACTCAACGGTCAATCACCATGTCGTGCTGATCAGTAAATACTTCCGTATTTGATTTAGCCACTTTTTCCTTATGACGATCATCTTCATCACTGCTGCTTTCTCATCGTTACATCGAAACCTCGATAAAAAATATATATGTAGTAGTATTTTATGTGTCGAATACTTAATTTTCTTAGAAAAATAATGGGGCAGATCCATATTTTCTTCCAAATTATTTTTCACAGCAGGTACAATGATCAAATTATATTTATAATTACTTCGTTTTAGTATTATCGAAAAGATGGAGCACAACAAAAAATAGGGCTTCATCAGATATCTTTATTTTTATTAGGCTTTGGTCGGTTCAGATAACTTTTTCAAAACCATTCTTCATGCTTCATAAGTTTAAAACAATAAGACAGGCCTACCTATTGTTGTTGTTCGGACACACAACAAGCTAAACAAACTTCAGTCACTTTTTTTTTTACGAAAACAAAGCTTCTTATATAAGGAAGCAAAAATTAAACGTCGTCTACAAGTTAGACAGTTGATGAAGTGAGTGAATCGAAGCAGAAAATAACCGTGAAAATATTGCATTATACAATTCAATTCAATCAAACAGTTAGTAACGATTTTCTCAAGGGAACGGGCCACGTTCAACGTAAACCCAAAGTACAGTGAACGACAAATGATTATTATTGTATAGACCCGCAGGTACATAGTAAGCATTCATTTTCAACAGGCGATATGAAAAAGGGCATTGCACTCGCAATCATCTGCTGCATTTATTGCATCGCACGCGCGATCTCAAATATATACACATATGTATATATGGGGTATTTCAAGTAAATGTGATATAAGGAAGAGTCTACGGAGCAGGAAGTCTCGGCGCGAGTTCTTTAGGTTAGCTTAGGTTCGGTTTTCTTCTTCGCTTTACTTACTAAAACTCAAAAAAATAAAACTTTTGATCAAAACTTAATAATTTTTAAACAATTGTGTTACAATTTTTTTTTAATTCAAATAATGATAAACCAAATTATTTTTCGAGAAAATCTAATGAAAAATTGGAGTCCCTTGAAATGGTAGAAAAATAAAATAAATTATGTGAATCAATTCCTTCAGATCGAGTATCGGATCCAGTTTAATTTGGTATGAAATGTCCCGTATATATTTGCGTATTACGGCAGACTCTGCATTGCGAGTACAAAACTTTGACATGTGCGCAGTGTGTCGCTCCGCGAGTGAATATACCGAGCGAAGCGAAGAGCCGCATTACCGCAAAGTATACGCAATTGCACGCACAATAATATTCGCGTAATGTGTGTACTCGCGTACACAAAACCAGTGATTGTACACCGAGTGTATATAGAGTGACGTGCATGCAAGTTTGATGCGTGCATCGCGCACCGCATGTAGAGGTAGGTTTTGCCGAAAAAAAAGCGCGCGAGCATACGCCTCCACCTTATGGAAAAAGACCCCGTTCATTTGTACTCCCTTCCTTCCTTCCTTCCTTCCTTCCTTTCTTTATCCGTACCACCACGGTCACCTCCTTTAACCTTAATGCCTACCCCCGATACCCCGAAATGATCGGTCGACCATGACCCAGGTCGTCGAACTCGTGCAAAAGGCCCTCCTATGTATGCCTCTCTTTTTCCCCTGGTGCGTAAACGCGCAATCAACAGAGTCGCGTGCCCGGGTCGACGACCTCTCGCAAATGCTACGCGAGAAAAGCTCACGTTTACAATATATTCGTATCGAATGTGTGCGCTAGGGTGCATCGAAAATTAACTTTTATTTTAATTTCTTCCCTCCCACCAATCCATAAACTTTAGTTTTCGATCTCAAGAAGGCTCTCGATCAAAATGAGCGTCCTAGAAATTTTGTCAAAGGTCCCTTAACGAGGTTTTGTAAATCCTATCTGAGAACAGTTTCATTTCCTCATAGGAGGCATTCTTCGTCAAGTGAGCGACCTTTTTTTTCGTACCCTCTCAGGTCGCTCGGTTAATTTGTCACTTTTTAGTACTACTTGAAAGCACTCTCTGTGAATTATTTCAGATTTTTTTATTCATCCGTTTGTGAGATGCCGCCTTTTTTGAAATTCATATAACTCGGAATGGCGAAGTCGGGCAACAGAAACATGTTAACAAATAAGTTTCGTTTTTTCACAAACTATTCAAAGCAATATGTGTTATATTTTTATTCGTATTACAAAAGATCTTTTCAGGAGAAAAAAAATGATTTTTTTCCGTCAGTTTCTGGTCTTTGCAAATTTTTACCAATCCCATCGTTGGCATGTATACTGACATGAAAATCTCGAACAAAACCTTTTCCATGAAAACAGAGCTTCCTCTATGAGGTTGCAAAAATATATATTGTTACAAAATTGGAACCACTCGACCGATTCTCATCATATTCAAGACCAATCATAGCTTAACGTTGGTCCATTTGTGCTTCAAGTGTGAGCTAGATTGATTCATATTCAATATTCCTACATCAAGTATTGAAAATCAAGTCATATAAATTGTACAGATAACGGTTCAAACGAAACATTTAGAAATTAGCGGGATTTGCTATCCCGCTAATTTTTCTGTCGAAAAAATTAGAATATGTGATATTTTTTTCTCCTGATGAAAAAAATATAGTTTTACCCAATTACGCTCAAAAATACTTGATGCATTTTTACTTTTATTTTTCACTTATTCTAAATAAGTAAAAAACCTAAATTTTATGATAGAACATCTTTTCAAATATTCAATACCGTCTATATAAAAATTCATAGCATTGTATCGATATTAATGTGCCGTTATAAATATAACATTAAAATGCGGATGAATTTTCATTTAATATACCTCTTTTGTAAAATGTTCATTAAACTCGGCACAGTAAACACGTATTAATTTTAATAACATTTTTAATTGGGTGGTGAGGCTAATGTAACCAAACAATTAATAATTTATTGTAAAAAATTAATTAGTTGCCGTACGTTTAATTTTATGTTTTATCAGAGTTACCGCTTTTATGCTACTGTATCTCTCATAAGCGCTCCACGAAATCACCCCGGTAGCAGACCCACCCCCTAGTAAGCAGCAGCACGTTGCGCCTGACCGTTTAACGATTCGCGGCCATCTTGGACGCATGGCGTCGGCGTCAACGTCGGAGGTTGTTAATGGTGTGCCGGTGGTGCTGCTGCCTCCGCTGCAGTCTCTCGGGGATGAAGTTACGAGCACGTAACGTCACCCCCGGGGCTTGCGGCTTATCTCGGAAACTCCTAAGGAAACTCTCGTTCTTACCTTCTGCGAGAGATGGCGATGACGAACCTTTTTTCCGCGCTTTTCCTAAATCTTTTCTCAATATAGTATAATCTATTGATACATTAATTTCTTTTGTAGTAGTATGACATTTTTGATTAACTAATTTTTTTTAAATATGCACGAAGACCAATTTTTGAAAATGCAATATAAAATTTCGATGACGAATCCTTTTTTCGTGTTTTTTCTAAATTTTTCTCATTTCAGTCCAATTTATTGATAATCAGTTTTTTTTGCAGTAATATGACATTTTTTATTAATCATTTTTTAAAAGATATACACAGAGACCAATTTATTTTTCTATTAACCAATATTTGAAAATGCAATATAAAATTTCGAGTTGATCAATAAACCAATACTTTTTTAGGGTAGTTTAATATTTTATATTAAAGAATTTTTTTTAATATACACAGAACATTTTTGAAAATACAATAAAATTTCTCAATCACGTCATATTTATTGATAAATCAGTCAACGCGTCAATCACAAATCTAAGCTACTAATTGTATTACTGGATTTTCGATAGTTCATCCAAACTTTTTTTTTCTTGCCAAAATGCATATATTTTATTTCGTTTCATTAACCATCCTTGGAAGTCATTTTCGTACCTTATTGAATATATTAATTAGGAATAAAAATTACATATATATTCATTATAACATTCTCTAAAAGAGACACAGACATTTAACAGGATGTTTACCTTATAATACCGGGTTTGAACGACACTGTGAGTGATCAGGTTATGCAGGAAAAAGCGGCCACCGGGGGCTATCATCACAAATGGTAATTTACCTCTCTTCACGATGAGCATCATAAAGTATCTCAAATCAAGACCAATTTCAATAATATTCTTGATGACTCCAAACAATTTTCACCTTAACCTAACACTATTTGACATATATGAGACATTACCTGTCAATACCGCCGTTTTTTAAATACAAAATTGTAAATATGTTTGGAAGATTGGATTTAATAAACAATAATTTTGATAAAATAGTAACGACTCCATTTGTTACGGCAGCAAAAAATAGCGTTCTTACTTACGATTTCTTTGTCAAAATAATAACGTGATGAAAAAATGGTGAATTACAGAAATTGTCAATGGTCAAATTTACTTATTTCACATGTACGCTCGACATAAAGTATGTTATTTTGACAAACGAAAATTGTCACGTGTAAAAAATATATTGTAGTGAGGAATCATGATCATTTTAATTTCGAAAAATAATGATCACAATAAATATATTGCTAAATGCTAATAATTTCATTTTGTAAAAAATTACATTTATTTAGCTTTTTCCCCTCACTTGTAAAATAGAAGAACAATTTGTTGTTATTTGTGGACAAAAAGTTTTTGTTAAATATAGGAAACCAGTCTTTACATTTTACTGTGAATACGACGATTGACAAGCCACCTGAATAATGTTAATTCAACAAGGAAGTTCGAGAGAGAACTGAATCTACGTCTCAGCATATTGAACTCTGTCGTGTCGATTGAATTATCTAAAGATGGTACTACGAGAAAAGAAAAGCAGACACTGGACGAGTGGTGAATGAAGCGGAGACGTGGAAAATAAAATGCACATCCAGTCGCCGTAGTCGTCAGCAGGGAACGACTCTTTTCGTACATTTTATTCAAGCCAATTGGATTTATTTATGGTGGAGTCGAGGGGCTGGTAACCTTCAACCCCTAGCCTTCCCCGATCTTTCTCGCGTGCACGTCCCAGTCGGTAAAATAGTTTTTCCTCCCTCTCTTCAGAAACCACCCCCACGGAATCCCACCTCACCCTCACCACGCCCTTTCCCTGTCCTTTCCACATTGGATAAAGGGCACTCCAAGTCAAATCTATCTTTTTTTCGTAAATTGATTTAATTAAAAAATTACATCGACGATTTTTTAAAAAATGTTGCAGTGAATTATTTATTGAAAACCAACAATTCTGATATTACTTTGAAGATGGGCATGAAACTAGCATAACAGAAAAAATATTTGGAATAGGAAATGTTCTCAATTTTTAAGTTTCGGAACATTTGTATTTGCCAAACGCTGAAAAAAAGAGGATTGGAACTTATTTATTTTTGTCATATTTAATATTCTTATGTTCCTTTTTCTAATTTCCAAGTTTGATTTTTTTAATTTTACCTTGGTAATTATTCGGGCTTAGAACTATTCTCAATTTTCAAGTTTGGAATTAAAAGTGTTCGATACAATTTTTTATTTAAATTCCTAAAAAAAAACTACATCTTGAATTTCTTACAATTTTGATTAATACTTTTATGATTTTAATTTACAAAAAAAATATTCAGAACTGCATTTCTTTTTAATTCCATCCATTCCATTTAAAAAACGTTATGAAAATTAAACAAAAAAAATTGAAAATTCCATCATTTTCCCAATACCCGATGTATGGTGTACAAACATAAAAATAAATTCCGCTTTCAGCCGTGAAAAATATTGAAAATTGAACTTCGTGTTTATTTTTTTCATTTCGTATATTAGAAATTTGAAGATTTTTACGAAAAATAATTTGGTCACATTTACGGAAAGATACAGATTACTAAAGGTATGTACAGTATATTCTCTGCTAAAAAAATAAACTACTTTCAAAATGGGCATAACAAACTTGTACAATAACAAAAAACAAAAAAAAATATTAAGAATTTTTTTTTCCAACTTTTCTTAGTTCTCCGGCCGTCAACATAATTTCATATTGAAGAAACACTGAAGAAAATATCGATAGGAAATTGTGATATTATTAGATTTTATTTTATTCTGAAAATACCCAATTTTTAATTTCCTACAGTCTTTTTTGCAATAAACTGTACAAATTATATGAGCACAGAACAAAGAAAAGTTACGTATTTTTAATACTTTTTTTGGAATTATTCAGAATTTGAGTATGAATTAAAGTTTAATGATTCTATTTGCGTTCCATGTATGTTTTCCAAAAAAAAAAAAAAAAAAAGAACAAGTAAATACAGCTTTTATGACAGAAAAATATTGGAAATTGAAAATGTTGAACATATTGAAGAGAAAAAAGTTAATAATAAATAGAATAGCCCATACATTTCTATACTATGCCAAACTAGATACACGCTAGCTCCGCAGTTTGTTGTATATTTAATTCACGAAGCTTCGCCTCGAGAGTCCTCTTTTCATCCCTCTTGTCGCGATCCCTTCGCTACAAATAAACAGATGAAAATTCCGATACTGAAGCGAAGCAAATGATCGGAGAAAACCTCGTCGGATTAAAAAGGTCGAGGGAGGAAAAGATTTGAAAAAAAAAGACGAGACGAATAAACGAGATAGAAAAAAATATTCATAGTGTTTCCGCTGTACACGATTGGAACAATTCAATTGCAGACGTTTATCTGCGGCCTTATAAAGTGATTCGCTTAAAATAACTAAGATTAGAAATTGCAGATTTGTCATACTTTGTACATGGATGTAAGTAAAAGTGAGGAGAATTTAAATATGTGTACACATTCATGTTTTTGTTATCTTAAATGAGGTTGGCTATTACTTTAAAATTTTTCTCTCGTCTCAGAGTTCTCAAATTCTAATAAAATTAATCTATTTAATCTCGATTAAATAGATAAAAGAGACTAAACAATGCAATGTTGAAAATAGTAGGTGTTGATTTGTATTACTTCGGTGTAGATGTAAATGGGATTTAATTTTAACACCACTGTCTATTCCCAATAGGTCCATTCCTTTGGCCTAAATATTAACACCGCATATTTTACAGTGTATCCAGTATAATTCCTTCACCTCATATTGCTAATTTGACTGGACTAAGTGTATCCCATTGATGGTAGATTACGAAAAGTATATTCGGATCAGTCGATACGATGAAAATTGGATGTTCTGCATAACATACATGTATACATATAAATGAAAGCATGGGAGGTACTAGTTGCCTGCCTCAGTAGCTTACTTCCGGTTCATCCGTCCGCATGCAGAGCGCTCAGCGTACACACATACAGCATCCGCGAGGGCCAGAAGCATGCACAGGCCGCCTGGTCCGGGCACGAGTTGCATTCTCACGCTCATCTGCATACTCGGCTACACATCAATATTCAGAGAGGCCGGAAAACGTTAGCCCCCGAAGAGGGAGAGGGATAGAAGGCCACGCTTTGCATACCGGACCCCCCACCTGCTCGTCATTTCTTCATTCAAAGGATCGCAGTGGGACATCGTCGTAGAGCTCTTTCTTTAACGTATATCGATGGCTCCAATGAAATAACATCGTAACTCGCTGAGAACGTCAATAAAGTCTAAACCCTATCCTTGTACCTTGTTAGTTTAGACATTAATGAAACCGAGTCACCTAAAAATCACGAAAATTAAATGGTTCTTTGTAACTGCAATTTTTTTTCATCGCTAAGTTCATCGATGCAAATTTTTTTAAATATTTTACACTTGTTTTCTTTATAATGTTTTGTTAACCCGAGTTAATCCCACCAATGAAAAATCTGGTGCTGAGTGCAAAACGCAGAACACTATTTAGCATCCATAAGGATTCCAAGTAGTATCTCCCGAGTGGGGCAACCTGCCAAAACGCGACCAGGATCTGTTCGGAGTCTGGGACTCTCTGATAGATTTCTGCATGGCGAACCCTCTTTCGGGTTGACCATACTGTGCTACTTTCCTATCAAGTCGTCCCCCATCGCAAAAGACCCGAGTTTTTTAGGCCCCGCAAGCGTAAGTCTTAGATTGGCGACCGTGCCAATTCAAAGTCTCCCAAGGATTATTGCTTGGATGGGTGACCACGCGCAAACCTTTCTAAGTCCCGCAAAGGTCAGTATATTTTGGTTACAATCATATAAACGAAAGTAGTCTTGACAAATTTTTACTTTTTGTCGAACTCAAATGGACAATATCAATTTATATTTTTCAACATGTCAATGGCGGAGTGGGCCAAGGCGCAGCACTCAACAGCACCACTCAATGAGCTCGATCCAATCAAACAAATTTTTGCATGTGTTTTTTCAGCAATTAATATCTACTAATCAAGTGAATGACTTTGAATGTCAAATTGAAAGTAGAAAACAGACCGAGTTTAACAAGCGCAAATAATTATATTAGAAATAATGTTGTTATTGAACTTGTGATTTAAGTCAGAACTTAAGTTACAACTGTAACTACTTTTTATTATTATTTATATTATGGTTACTAACAATTTTCTATATGAAATATGGAAACTTCCTATCCATATTCTGTGATATGATACTTACTAAGAAGGGGCAAATGCTCTTAGAGCAAAACAGGTCACGTAGCTTGAATAATACCGCGATATGAACAGCTCCTTCCTTTTGCAAACTAGGCTGTCCTGAATTATATTTAAATAAAAACATGTATATATATAGAGGTATACATTTACTGTTCGGAATGCAGTTGACCCTTAGCCGCAGGAGGGTTCCCCAAACTCGTTGGACTTGTTGAAAATATTTTATTTGTATGTGTGTTCCATATATACGCTCTGTGGGCTGTTTTTTTAGGACAAGTGAAATTTCTGGATCCGCGTTTAATTTTGTAACGGGGATCTGGAAAATGAAAAGAAAAAATAACATTTCACAAACTTTTGGACGTTTAACAAATAAAGGTTTTCAATTAAATTTTATTGGTTGTAAAAGTGGATCAAATCAGGTTGGATATCCCTGTCTCTATCAAAGTAAGGGTTGGTAAACTCTCTTATATGTTTAAAGTTTAAAAAAGGAACAAACCTTAAGTAAACGTTTAAATCAAGTTTTTGTCGAAAATGTTGCTCGATCAGGTTTACGTTTTGATTTTTATTTAAGAATTATCGTCTGTTTTCTTATTAGAGACAGAGCGTAGAAATGTGATAGACATAATTCCAACAGACCCCAATTTTCAAACTAAAAAAAAGTTCGGATAGACTTTTGAATTATTTATTACTTTTCACTTTCGATCAGACTCGAATCCCATTTTTTGGGATGTTTTTTTTTTGTAATGACAATAAAATGAGTTCGGAAAATGATTACGCAATTACTTATTTTATTTCTAACATTGTATTCAATATTTTTACTGTAAACATTTTTAAAGATATCGATGCATAGTTTCAAAACCTTGGAACCAATACATTTCAACGCAGTAAGAAAAGGGTTGAGAGTCTTATTGAAGGTTTCTCGTCTCCTCCACACTCTTTCTTGTTGCTCGTTTATTCTTTCGTGCTCGAGGCGCACATGTGCGAGATACGAGCGACGGTCCCTTTGGTCGAAAAACAAGCAGCCTACTTACTCGTCGAGCAATCCGGAAATTAGCATAACAGCCGTCGAGCGAGAGACCAATTCCGGACACTTTGCTAGCTCGTTCGCTTGCTCCTTTCGACCCATCGCCTTCTTCTTCTACCTTAGCCCTACCGCTGCATCACTGGTGAGCGTGTGTGTTGCATGCTCTATATAGAGTCCGAGGGTGCGCCCCATTATTCATACATATACAGACTTAGGTCAGAAAAAAAGAGCGTGTAAGAAAGCCGAAGAATGCGCATGAGAGGGTGAAGCACGGTTACCATCACCAACCCTTCGCCAACTGTGAGAACCTTTTTTTCGCTTAGGCTGATTTTTGCCTTTTGCATAAATCTCAACCTTCCCTCGACTCACAAACACCATAAGCACTCAAAACGTCCAGATAATTTCCAACGTATCGAGAGAATGGAATCGATATGACATTCCATGTCGTATGGGAAACATTGTCCCCAGAAACCTGTGGAAAATAATTTGCATCTTCCTTTTTTTTTTTGGTTCCTATATGTATGTAAAAATATGTAGGTTTCTGGGTAGGCATATATAACCAAAGGGTTCTATAATCTCTGAGTACAATTATTCACGATAGCGGATATTTTATTTGGATATATAATTTGAATACTTTTCGTTAGGTCGTGAGAAAAGTAAACGCGTAATATTCTCAGGCCAGGTGCGTATGGTATTTCTTAATATATTCGAAAAAATAAGCGTAAAAAGCGTGCTTAGAATTTTGGCACTCTCTGCAGATTTTGAAATATCTTAGGTAATGTGTGAAACGACGAGTGCAAAAGCACTGAGTTTACATTGAAAACATATGATTTAAACTAATAATTACTTATAGTTTCGACCAATTAAGGTGATTGAGTCAGGTCAATTCACAGATATTCAAGCACTAATATCTCGCTAACTTGCCTGCTAGTATTGTTTAGAATAAGCATGTACTATTGACCTATCAAACAAAGAACCTTTTGTCAAATGCTAAAAGCATGCGGGTAACCTACAACAGTCGGATATAGTCAATCTACAACATTTTTAAATTGTTTTTACATTATGAACGCTTTCTACATTCTTGCTACCCTCGCGAAGGTAAGGCTGCAATCGCGCGAGTTGCAAACGCCAATTTTGGCCCTGGTTGCATACTGTATTTTTTGTAGCAAGTGCATGAATATTGCATTGAATGGTCGGTTTGTGGAGAGAACAGCAAAAAAGGGAGGTTACAAACTTTCGTCCCTCGGATCGAAAGTGAAGCCTTAGCAAATTGCGCATACGTTAACGTATCTCGTCAACACTGTCATGAAATTAGCAACTTTTGTCCCTCGAAACTACCATAAAAAGCATTGCTTTTCATGCACGTGTTACAAAAAAAAAATTGATGTAAAAAGACATTTAAAAATTTCTATCACGAGCACAATTGCTTGTCCCATAATGCGCTTCTACCAATCTCTCAATCATGGATCCGACAGTATGGGAACATAAATATTAGTTCGAAAGGGGGTGGCCCTCTTCGAGAAATAGGTATCATGAAAAAAAAAACATGCAAATTTGTTGAGTATAATTTTTTAAATTCGGGATATCTTTATTTTGAAAGTACGTTAAAAAAAAAAAATTTGGCTTTTTAAAATTTATGATATAGTTTAGGGTTGCCGATATATTATGGCATAAAAAAAAATAATAATAGCATTACGTCGTGAATGGATACACTCAAACTGTTAAAAACTAATATCTTTTTTTTTAGAGTATATCTATAGTACTTCAATATCACGAAATTACGGACTTTTCTGAGCACTTTGTGTTCGATTTTAATTTGATGAAAAACGTTAGGAACCTATTTTCAATAGTTTTACGACTGTGAGCGAAATATAATTACAGATATCAGGAATCGCTGATATTGATAGAAAACACATTTAAGAAAAAATGTATGTTTTAAAAATCTCCGTGTTATTATTTTACAACTATGTTAATTTTGTATGTGCCAACTTTTCAGTATTGTTATTCTCTGTAAAGTTATAGCATTGTGTTATTTTGACGTGGCACTAAGAAATAATTTACTCACCTCAGGATCGGTGGAGTCAGGTCTCTGGAAGGAGTACAAACTTGCCAATCTCTCGTAAAGATTAGCCCTCTCGTACAAGCTTCTAAATGGATTTCTCGTACTGAAGAAATCGAGATCAACGTCAAGAATATAGGGTGTATCCTTTTCTGGTAGATATTGTCGTAGAGCAGCGCTTACAGCTGCAAAGTCGTCCTTCTGCAATTTAAATGTATAAAATCAAATAAAAACTTTGAAAAAATCCAATCCTATCCTGGTGAAAATATTTGTGTGACAACTTGTCTAAAAGAATGTAACCAGGTTCTTTCTATGATTTTCTTAGATTTCCGATGTGTTTATTTTTGTTACGTGAAATAAAAATAAACTCTTTCGAAACAATAAAAAAGTTTATATGTATATTATCAATTAGAAAAAACTCCAAAATTCGTAAAGTTTACTGACAATCGGTGGAAAAAAATAGTTTCCGCAGTTTTCTTATTTCCCGGGAATGAATTTTCAATTTGAAGACAAAATGCATTTGTTCACAGAACAAGAACTTGATAATTGTAAAGAGTGACAAATTTACAGATTATCAAATGTAAAGGTAAATGATAAAAAAAAGGTAAAAACAGGTTTGCACCCTATCAGGAACTTGGTGTTAAAATATATAATTTAAAAAAAATTTACTTAATGATGAAAATTTGTAATGCTTTTAATGACGAAATATATGTTGAAATATTGTCATCCCAATAAAAATACTTTCTCATGCAGATGGCTTTGTAAAAAAGGGAGAATAATGAAGAAGCAATGTGCAAGATTCTATTTAAACTCCTTATTTAGAATAACAATTTATCGCGATTTTCAGGATAAACATTTCCATGAAGGTAACAGATTTAAAGTCATATTTATGCAATCGTTTATGTCGAGTAATTCTATTCGCAGCACGTTGCACAAGAGCGTAAAAATACCTATGTACCACTTCATTTAATGCTGTGGATATATGGATTTATTTTATTCGAGCAGTGACTCGAAACGATACGACAGGAAAAAAAAAATTCTCAATCGTCCAACGCGTTGAATCACACATCCCCTGTTATATAAACGCATGGGTATGAGGCACCCTCCGGAGCTCCCACCCTCTGCTGGAAACTGTATCGACAGCCGGATCGTCGGGTTTTGGCCTCACTCGACATTTTTTTTTTTTTTTTTTAATTCAGTCGCTTGCTCTGGTCTGCGAGAGGCACGTAAAAACAATGACCATGCTCGAATTAATCTTGTTAGAATTAATGCTCGCGCTGGCAGTCTCGACCCCCGACTTTATCACAGGGCCCGGGATCCCAATTTGCATGCGTGCCTTCTCCAACAATGAAATACAACGTGAAAGAGAGAGAGAGAAGAAAGCATGTAAGCTGCTGCTATTGTCGTTTTAGTAAAGGAGGTGAGGGACGTTAGCTTATATGCAGCCATAGGCTTGTCACCATTTCATTTGAACGCGCCTGTTTTATCATTTATTTAATAAATTATGTGATATTAATTCTTTTGCGTCGTCATAGATGAAGCCATGTGATGATGGGAAAAAATGTAGGAAAAAATTGTGCGTGTGCGTGCGTTCATTAGTCGATAAAACAGAATCTCCAAACTGTTTTTTTTTTTCTTTCAATAGACCAAAAAATGTTGTGTACCTCTGCAGATAAAACGTTTTTGTTAGATGCAAAAAATGTAACTCATTAAGAATTCATGCTGCTATGTAAGTGATTCTCCAAAACAGTCAAATAAAACATCAAACAAATCTAGAAATGGTTTTAAAAAATGAATGCCTGATTAGACTAGTGAGCTTCATCCCTCGTTCAGAAATGTTTGAAAGGGAAACATTTGATAAAATAAAGACATTGCATCAGTAGTGCGACATATGCGGGACCTTTCAATCTCGAGATTCATTGTTCTAATTAATGCATTGCATTTCAACTATCCTACAGGCTATATGGCGCATAGAACAATTCAAATTTTTCTTTGACTATGTGCTAGTATATTATACGGGGGAGATGGTGTGCTGCACCACACACGAGCTTCTGTGCGACCAAGAACAATGGCTTCGATAGCTGATGCATCTGTCGCCCACTTTGTTCGCCGTTCAGCAGTCTCGGAAACTGCAGCTCGCTTTCACACATATTCATCAACGTATATTCATATGGGGCTTTTTAGCCCAAATTTACAAATTCGTGATCATCGTTTTTTCTTCCTTTCAGTTTGCTGTATAAAATCAACACTACATGCTTATACATTTAGATCACTTCTAAAAAATTAGTTTCGTCACAATAAAAACAAGTTCCGCATGGCGTATTGTGAATTAATATGGAAAAGTTACGAGCAATATAGTCAGAAATGTTCGAATTTTGTAGAACAATTGTAATCTGCCTAAATAAATCTTCGCGTGTCTAAAACGCTCAATTTTCACACCTTGTGAAGTAAAATTTTGTACAATACTGGTTGTGAAAACTCATCGGAAAACGCTTTACCACACTCGTATTGTAATGTACTATTATAACCTTAACATCAAATTTGATTCGTCAACTCAATTTTTCAAGTTTATCATTCAGTGTGAATAGTTATCAGTACATTCCGAATTAAAAATCGCTTTAAATCACTTGTGTGCTAATAATTTATTTGTTAATATCTGTAACAAGATCCATATTTCACTTCATGCATATATTTTTTATAAACAAACGCGTTTTTTCATCTCATTAGTTTTTAACAAAAACGTTTCTGTAAAACAAAATAAATGATGACGTAGTATAATTAGTCATTTTTCGTAAAACGAATTTTTGATGACGTTTACCAAACCAATATTCGAAAATATGTAAAAACTGGTATGGTTATTTATACCGCCCTATAACTTGTTAAAAGGAAAAATATTGGTGGTCCACTACCTAGTGGATTTGATCTGGAACACACCATATAAAGTTTATTTATAGGAACTGTGTTGCCGCGAGAGTGAACCAGCGTAAAAGCGACTCGTCGCGAATTTATTCTCCTCGAAACCGATGCACTTGTGTGCAATGGTTGAACAATTCGATTTTCAAATTAATAAGACAATACCTTTTGTTCCGGGCGTATATAGTCGCGCTGTGTTTGCAAATTAACGATTACGTTATTTATGTTCAATGAATAGGTGCTGCGAAACCACTAAAAAAATGGATAGAAAGTCGATTTAAATTAATCGCACTTTTAGGCTCTGTTCGGGGAATTGTATTGGTGGTTCTCTTATTATAAAACACGATTGGGTCACAATGCAGTCTGCCGCATTCGTCGACAGACTCAACAGCCCACATACCAGCACTTTGTCTCGGGCGCGAACTCGCTCGAAACCTATACGACCTGAGACAATACAAATCCATTTGCATACACCACGTTCTTTGCGAGTGCACTCGCCTTAATTGTGCGGTGTGATCGCGTGCTAAACTTGCCATGAACCCCCCTCCCTTCTCTATTCTCGTCGCTAGATCACAACTTTCGTCATATTTTCAGTAATTCCAATTTTTGTATGTAAGATTGTTTTTATGTCCAAATATAAAATATAAATTTTTTAACAAATTCAAATTACGTTGTATGTATTAAAAATATAGTCAAATCAAACACGATAAGAGAATGAAATAATGAATGACAATAATAATATTTGTTATTATAATCCAGGAATCAATTGATACAACAAACTGGTATTACATAAATATTAACGTTTTATATAGCTCGAGCGCTACGCCATCAAGTAATCTAAATTCGCCCTTCGATTCCAGGATCAACTCAATGCAATAAACAAACAAAAATTTGTGTCTTTTTCATGACAGCATTTAAATTCCATTTATACAACAGCGTAAACTATTAAAAATGTGGCCGAAATAAGTTGGCTGCTGTAAGAGATACCTGTAACTCGGTCGGTATGGTAGAGGGATATGATAGAGAGGTGAATGTACTTGTCTCGAGACGCTACCGCGTCTCTTATTATTGTACTTAATCATGAACAACAAAATAACCACAACTTCAAGACATTTCATGTTCCTTTTTTCATCACGCCTTCATTCGCAACAACAATTGTATAAGTTGTATAAGTTCTCGAGATAAAAATAAATGTTTCTTGTGTCATTCGGATATAAATGTATGTATTATGTATACAGGAGACTTGGGCGTGCATCGCATAGTGCCGCGACACACTTTCTTCTTTTTTCCTTTTTTTTCATTCGTTACCCTAGAGGTAGGGACAGTCGCATCGCTTCGCGATCAATGGCCGATTGGTGAGGAATATCGGTATGCAGGTTTGGTGTAGTCGCATCCGGTCCGAGGATCGAGGAGTGTGTCGTGCGCGGCGCGTTCGCGTACGCGTGCGTTCCTCGCGCAAGCTCACCGGTAAAACTCATGCGTGGCGCGTTGCATTATGTATCTGGCAGAGTCGATGCAGTTGGCCCGAGCCAACGAATGCCACGAGAAGATGATAATAGCATAGATCTACAGAGAATTTTCTATGAGCATCGGGAGGAACTCCCGATGTGACTCTATACCATTACAGTCTACAACCGCATTGTCATAATATAAAAAAAAGAAAGATAGAGAGAGAGAGAGAGAGAGAGAAAAAGTGTGAATGAAAAAATCGAGGAAGTGACTTTACGATATGCAGAGATTTCCGGTCAGAATTTCTACATATATGTAATGCATTGTGGTCTTAGTTGTCTCCAGTGACAATCTCCCGTTTTAACTTACGTTACCTTATAAGTCCACAGTTTTCTCGAAGCGTTGCAACGGAAAGCGTGAATGACCTGTAAGCTTTTATCCAATGGAGACTGGCAGGAAAGACATTTGGTTGGATTTAACAAGGTTTGGTTTAGATTTATGAATGTACACGTACATTGTCAAATGAATGTTTGATTTAATAAAAATTAGAATACTTTGAGACGAGGGAAATCTGCAAAAAGGTGGTTGAGTAAAACTTTGCACATTGCGTTGGCATTATTATTTAATTTTTAATGAAGCTACCTCTACAAGGAAATGTAGCTTCAAATGTATACTTCACTTGTGTGTGCCAAATTTTAGCTCAATTTATTGAACGGCTCTTCAGATATAGGTTATTGAATTTTCGAAGTCCTGCACGCACACGGACATTTCTCGACGTTTTAGTTCATTTTGAATACCCTAAAATGAAAATTTCGATATTTTTTTTTTTCACGAAATCGAAACGTCCTCTATGAGGGAGCAAAATAAGAAATATAAATATCTGGATACAAAGCTTCTTCTATGAGGAAATAAAACAAAAGAAAGTGGTAGACCAGCAACAAAACTATAGGCGCCAGCTGAATATACCACCGTTTTTATCACCCATGTCCGCGCGTTAGCGCATAAATGCATTAGCGTATGAGCGTGGTAGCCGAGAAATTCGCTAAAATGCTGCTGCGTCCGTATAGCGGCAGCAGCAGCAACAGCGGCAACGAGCCATTGTTATTTCGCAGCAGCAGAGAAGAGGGAGGGAGAGGCCGCGCTCGATACACGCAGAGTTCTTCTCTAAAAGGTATCATTACAGGCAATTAAGTGTGTCGATGTACTTGCCACAGCGTGCGGTGTGCCGATAGCGAAAAGAGCGATGGGCTATCCATCCGCAAGAGAGGAGAGAAAGAGATACATCGTTCGAAGAGAATGCACACCGAACGCGCGGCGGCTAACATCGAAGTCTCCGAGTACCAAACGCTTGTATGCTCCTGGAATGTTATCGTTAAATTGTAACGAGCTGGAGGGATTTTTGCTTCGGGTAGAGAAAAGTCTCTACGTGCAAGCAAAGAGTCCGCCTATTCTCTTCTTTTCTATACAACAGTTTCTATAATACTTACCTCTAGATGCAGTGTACGCACCAGAGGA
Source organism: Perithous albicinctus (assembly GCA_964016905.1). Taxonomy (NCBI): domain Eukaryota; kingdom Metazoa; phylum Arthropoda; class Insecta; order Hymenoptera; family Ichneumonidae; genus Perithous; species Perithous albicinctus. The sequence goes on along the minus strand of OZ024698.1, from coordinate 13,569,352 downwards.
AAACAAAATTCCATCTACAATTTATATTTTCCAATTATCGTCACGCGAACGACCACGAGAAAATTTACACATCGGACAAAGTTCTACGAGGCATCAAATTACTTAAAAATATGTTTATAGATGTTCCTCTTAATTATACAGATTCCAATACTGTTTAGGAATATTTGCTGGCAATTTTTGCCGCTTCTTTTATGCAAGAATTAAAAGATTGCATTTTTATAATTGTCATTATTTAAAAGTTATATAAGAAACGACTTCAATTGTATAGTAAATACATTTACTATAGTATATTCTGTAAAAAGAGTGTTGGCGATTGCGATGAATGTGAGGTTTGCCGCACGAGCGAAGGGCAATCCACAATTTTCGCCCCGTGATTCACACTATAACAAGTGCATGAAAAGTGGCTTTACATGGTAGTTTTACGGGGCGGGCAATGAACAGTCAGCTTCAACTTCATTGAACGTAACTGCGGTTATCGTCTCATTCCCGCAAAACCGGGACGAAACTGAACAAAACCTCATCCCAAAGAACGAAAGTGAAACAATTGTGAACTGCGCACGCGCGAACCAATCTTTTCAATACTGCCGTGAAATTGGTCACTTTTCGTTCCGCGAAACTGCCTTGCAAATGTTACAAAAGTTTACGCACATATGTTACAAAAGAAGCAATTGTATTGCAATTGTACACGGCAAAAGACGTGCAATTAAATATAGTCGCCATAAATCGTATACGCTGCGTGCGCAATATGCAGCGTCTATGGTAGACAACTGACGTTGACTTTGCGACATGGTCATCATCGACCAATCAGGAAGTTTATAAACTGACCTCAGGTAGTTACTCCACTACGTGGTAGTCAAATGAGTGCAAAGTTCTTAAAAACGTTTCCACAAATTTTGATAATTATGATCTAATTTGATACGGTGAATCTCGAATTTCATTTTGAGAAAATCTCTATCTTGACGTCCCTAAAAGTCATTCAACATTTCTTACATATATGCATAAGGCAGGATTTTAGAGATTTTTTTCTTACCCGTTACCAACTTTTCATGGTAAGAATAACGGTGGATCAGAACAAAAAGTGGCTGAATTGACAGAGAATGCCTCATATGTAATGCCCGTATGCGAATAGGCAATAAAAGCGTTTTGCCCGTTCTGCGTAATTGCAAACGCGAGAAGTAGAGAGGCTCTCGGGTTTTCTTCGAGGCGAGGTCGCACGGGCGAGTCTCGTGCCTATGCTGAATGCTCGGTTGGACAAGAGAGGACAGGCAGCAGGATGCAGGCACCGAGAGCGGCGCGCAAACAATCGCCGCGCGATGGCATTAACATTGGATAATTTATTGCTACAGTTAGTAAATTGGTACATTCCGAGGTATTAGTCGCGTGGGAACATGACGCGCGCAAACTCTCTATATTATAATAGATTCGTACCTATATGCCATATGCAGGGACGTATATAGCATACCATAGAACCTGCGGCTAACAAAACGAGAGGGCAAATGCGATATTGAGTACTCACCCACTGAACCGACCTCCCTTGACACCCCGCATGACGCTCGTCACGACGAGACACTCTCTCGTTTATGTAGCAAATTTGTTGCGCCATTAAATTCATAACCGTACTGCAGATCTCTCTGTATAGATGACTCTATATATAGTTACCAGTTTGCGACAAGCTAGTCTGTTAGTAACTCGGATTAAATATATGGTAATCATTTTCATTGCAATAGCGCTTTGGTCCGTAACGCTTTACCAGGTACGTCAAATTTTAGTACCTCAACTTAGGCGCAAGGATAAACTGTATGCCATACATGACATTTCATACTAATTTAGCCACTTCAATTCTCAATCTTTGAAAAAATTTTCTCATTCACTACAATTGAAGATTTATAGGCACTTAATAAAAATACAACATTTTATGGATTTATGTGTCTCGGTTTACGAGATTATGTTATTACTATTTCTTTTTCTTTTTCAAGAGATATAATAAATTATTAACAAAATATAATTTCTAGTTTTTTTTTCTCTGATTTTTTCTCTAATTAGAAAAATTATTATAATCTCTATTTAATTTTTTTCCTCTTTAATCACAATTTTGAGATGTTAACCCGAAAAATCGATTTTCTCAAAATCGTGATTTCTGTACCCGAACCATTACAAAATCTGTTAAATTTCAGGAATATATCGGAAAAAGATAAGATCATGATTTCTAAGAAATTCTGTGAAATATTTTTACCCGGGTTATTGTGCCACCAACTGTAAAGTTGAGGATACTGTAGGATGACGAAACGATATAATTCACAAACGTGCGGTAGCAAAGTGAGCGTTGAGGTTATGGCAGAGACGACGAGTGAGCGGAACACCAAGAGATAGACAGACAAACGGACGGCGAGAGTACGAGAAAGAAGTTGCGAAAAAGAAAAAGAGGGACGAGTAGGAGTGAAGAGAATAAAGAGAGGAAACGGTGACCTCATGGTCCGATCGCAGTGCAACAGCAACAGCAGCAGCAGCAACGGCAGCAGAGAGGCTGCGCAGAGATGCGAAGGCGATAACGCGTATAAAAGGTGTATCTACATTCAGTACGGACAGCCACCACTTTATTTTCTCGCGGCTCGAGCGTTAACAAGTGTTTTCCAACAGGTCGCAGCTTAAAAGAGTCGAACGCGCGCCAGCAAAAGAGAGCTCGGCTGTGTATATATATCTGCTCAAGCACCTCTGTGGAAGCTCGGCACCCGCGAACACCGTTTGAGCAACACCAGCTGGCACATATCAACCGGTCTTCCAATCCAACTCGCTAGTTCGTGGCCGCCAAAGAAATTCAGCACTCGACTTTACAATGTTTTAATTATTGCCGTAAATTACATGATTATTAAATCTTCATGTTTAATGCCGACTCTTGGCGTCTTGTATCATTTAATGTAGAAACTGAGTACCTTCAGCCCTTTTCTGCACACCAATTTTTGATGAAAAATATACTTCCTCATGGAGGTAACTTTGTGAACATTAAAAAATAATGAGAAAAAGTACTACCTTGAATCCTTTTTTTTTACATCTTTCGAGTTCTAGAGATTTTTCTATCAACTTTAGAAAGTAACACAAAGATTGTGTCAATTTTGCAAGTCTGCATATACTATAATGTAAAATTAGAAGTGACACAAAAAGTTATGTAAATTTGACGAATTCACAGAAAAAATGTGTTAAATAAAAATGACAAAAAATGTTTTGTAAAATGAAAAGACATCATTTCTAACACATTATTTTTGTACTTTTTCCTTGACCTTCAAATTTTCTACATCTGCAAAAAATGTACTTTAGCAAGGTGTAGCGCCTAAACTTTGATTGATTTGATTGACTTGAGAATAAAAAGTCTAGGGACTTTTTTTTCCCATTTTCATTTATCTTTCAACGGATTTCTTCAAAAAAATTTTTAGACTGTTTTTCGAAAAAGTAGAGTTTCGGTTTGACACGCGGTAACATCTTAGATATTGCTTGAAAAACAACATTTTATAAAACTTTTTTGTTTCTTTTTCGATTACCTAACAACGGATCTTTCGAAACATTTTTTCAGAATTTTTTTTTTATCAAGCTGTAGCGCCTTAACTATTGACTTGGGAAAAAAAAGTCTGGGGACTTTTCTTTTCCTACACAATTTAAACGTAAGTTTTTTTACACATCTTTACATTTTTCTGCAAGTCGTAAACAACATTTACAGATATTTTAAGTAATGTCAACCTAAAAATGGTGCATATAATAGTTCCACCATCCGGTGGAAAATGTTATATTAGGATAGAAATTTAGTTAACCCTTGTAATTGCAGAACATACATTTTTTGTTACACATGGAGAAAAAGGCTTGGCTGAAATAAGCCCTGGAATACCCCCAAGCTTGGTTAAAATTGTTATGACGACCTAATTTAGTTTAAGCTAAACCAAATAATTGGTTAACACAACCACGTTCTTGATTGTGGTACGACGTACTTGGGGTCGAATGTTTGGACGTAAGTTCGAACTTAAGTTTGATCTGAAGATGATCTTAAATCTCAAGATCAATCTAAAGTTCGAACTTATGTCCAAAAATTCAAACCTTGGTCATGTTATCCAATTACTTGATTGGGCTTACAAAGTATTTCGTGGTAAAATTTTTGTCCAATTTTCTGGTATTGTTCCAACCAAGCCCTCTTCTCAGTACAATATGCGAATGATTATTTATTGTTATAACATTTTGTTTATATCCGATTTCTTTAGTAAGCCTCTTTTTCTCAATTAGGAGCTTTTAAACATTTGTAAAATTCTTTTTCTCTTTCTGAACTTTCTATACACAGTGACAAAAAGAAACTAGGCAGAACCATGCCAGCGCCCAAACCATTTTCTATTGAGTAAATGCTTTATGTTGCATTAAAATAATTTTATGTACGTATATGCATCAGCTACACGAGCTCGACTCCTACGACAAACTTTCTCGCCCGTTAATTCCCGTTCAGTCACGACGATGAAGGGGGACACCGAAGTGGAGACTCTATTCTCGGTACGGCAATGATTTCTAATCTTTTCAAATTTATAATCGAAGTGTGGCGTCACGAACTCGATCGGTTCTCTTTTTCTCGAAGCTGTATATGACCGGTGACCCCGTTGCATCACGATTTGGTGACGTGTGGTCGGTAAAACTGGCCCCGCGATACCCCCGAGGTCCTCCGTTGTATGGGATCGTATAAATGTAAAGTTTCCGCGATGCCGACGAGGAGCACCAGGTCAGGGCGTGCTGCAAGCCGGGTATTCGAGAGTAAAAGATCGGGAATAATAATAAAGACCTGTGCCCGTTGGCACCCTGTGCGAGCATTCGCATGCACTCTTAATGTAGCAAATATACAGTCGGGGTCCGCACCTATTAAATCCGCACGTTTTAACCCGTCCCTCAATAAACAATTCGTTCTAAATATGAGTTGGAAAAAAAGTTTCCTACGTTACACGCAGATTTCACTGCAGTGATCTTTGATGTCGTTGGAAGTACGTTCATCAATATTGGCTTCCTCGTAGAGGAAGCTTTACCAAAGCTATAAAATAACGAGGAAACAATTTGCAAGATTATGATTTGCAGTCTTGTTTAAATGGTGCATACTCTAGTTTATAAGCACGAATCAACAATAAACGATAAACAGTCAAAACAAGAACACGAAAACTGAAAAAAGACTCTTGTTGTTACGACTCCGGTCAAGTCGATCATTCGTCGACTATCAATTCGTAAATAGTAACATTGATTTCCGAGCTATACTTTCAATATTCGTTCCGATATAACAATGTAAAGAGTCGAGAAGCGGATACAGCTGCGAAATATCGGGAGAAACAAGAAAAACCAGAAATCTGCCGCATTTTCAGGTTAAAGTATTATAAATTGCATGGAGATTCTGGAATTGTCGAATGTCCTGCTGCGGTCAGGGGAGATCTGTGGGAAAGGTGGCGACACGGTGGGTCTACAACCGCGTTCTGGTTAGAATAATAAGAAAATAAGAAGGCGGATGAAATCGGTAGCTAGTAGAGTCGATATAGTGAGACGGTGAAGAAAATCTGCGAACTACTTTTACAGTAACGGTTCGCCAATTTATATCCCGTTTCAGGGTATTTTTTGTGGCTATCTGTTTTGGTAGATGCTCTCAAGAAGTACAGTTCCTATTACTCTACCTATAATAAAAAGTTTCCTTTATTTTCAATTCACAAACCACCGTTTTTTGTTACAACGGTATAAAAATAGCACAGAATGTCGAGCCTTTTTCATCGCCATAGACAGTTTTTTACACAATTTTGTTTTCTAAGTAGTTGCAAATCTCAAGTCAGTTTACAAACATATTAGGTTGTGTGTAAAAGAACAGTTTTTTTCCGCTCCAACCACTGCAAACTTTGGGTTTTTGACTCAAAGAAAGCCCATCTTTAAGAAAAGCGTCGTGGATATTTTCTTAGAGATCGCCCAAGGAGGATTTATATTTCCCATACGATTAACACGTTTCGTAAGATGAATTAAATTAAGGCGCTAATTCAGGGTCAACCTTTAGGGTTCAGCCGTTGACATTCGACAGCAATAAGTTTGACATTGACATAACAAAATCAGTCATCACGGTGGTGCTGTATGTATTTCTAATATCCGTAGAGGCAGCGTAAAAAATGTGAAAATGAGACAAATCCTTTTTGTCCATTTTATGGGCGAAATAGTTTACAGATAAAAAAGACAGTTAATTGTATGGCAAAGGCGTAAAAAGGAAGTGTGGTTCTTCACACGAGTAAAAAATTACCTCCACGCCCGAGCCTTAACATCCTATTTTCTGTACAACCTCCTGTTAAAGGTTTGACTTTTGATCTGTCTAGTCTAACCTCAAAGGTATACTGTTTGTAGCAGCGTATCTGTAAAAAGATCACGGCTAGAGATGTGAGCGCCGATAAACATGACCCGTAATTTTATTGTATTTTTACTGGTTCGTGACCACTTAAATAATGACCGGTTCGTCACATAGATTTACCAGCCATTAAAAACAATTTAAATCACGTTTTGTTAATGAGGGTAACGTTGAAAAATCGTAAATTACTGTGGAAACTAATGCTTGACGTGTGGATGCTTTAAGTGTCGACGGCAAACATTATCTCAGAGTAAACCATCCGTTTATTACAATTGATTACACAACATTTTAATTATGAAAATGCTTTTAAAATTATTATCTGTCCCCTTCTATAAAGATAACCAGTATTTTTTTGTGACGGCATTTTTTACTCAAATAAATTTCGACCGATATTTTTGCAACTGGATAGGATTTTTACCTGTTTTTACGGTAAATTGTCACTAAATTTTGTGACCGTAATTTACAGCACAAAATTTCACGGAAAAAGTTGACGAAAAATTACGGTAAAATTGTGTGTTTTTTTTGTGATTTTGCTGGGTTGGAATTTTACGGTATTTTTACATCTCTAATGGTGACTTCCTACGCGTACCTCCTACAGAAAGTATCCTTTTGCGGTTAGATCGGAGGCACGAAAAAGCGAGTTCTTAACGGAGGTAGTATATAGAAACAGCTTTTTTTTTGTAAATCTGTAGACTATAGTCTAACAAGTGTTTCCTTGGACACAGACACTCACCTAGGTACACTAACACTCACAGACTCATCAGTAATTAACTCCCACTTTTGGTTGTGCCTACAACGCATAATTAGCTACGCCATACCTTTTGCTTATATACTGGTAGAATTGGGACAGAACCTTTTATACTAGTGGCATTCTAATGCGGTAGAGTCATACGCTACTGTTCGATCTAGTAAATTTTGGGCAGAGACTTCCATTACCCTAGAACACTGATTTTATATTATAATATAATAATAATACAGTTGTAACGTGTTAAGGTTGTGACCTGCTGATTAAATCGATTTAGGTGGTATAATGGTAGAGTTTTGAGGGAGACTTGTGTTCTTGTAGAACTGAGATTTGGCAAAGCTATAACTGGTAGAGATCGAAATATGCCGGTTCAACAGAGCATCAATGCACGTTTCCAATAGAAAGCCACATCTGCCGTTTAAAACAGAACCGTACTAACGAGCAACGAAGTTCCGTACAAACAGTTCTGGGCAAGCTCATGCCCATTGCATATCGTATATGCGGTAAATGTGTAGGCTCTGTTTATTGTTTCCGCGGGTGGATGGAGCAACATCACGAGAAAGAAAAAGGAATAGAAATATACTGGGGCGGCTGTGCAAGAAGGATATCCAAGGAGATAGCAAAAGGGCGCTATTTAATTAACGATAATAGCGCGGTCTAACAAGAGCTCCGAACGACGTTTCTTTTGATTGTTTCTTCGTGACGTTCACGGGGCTTGCAGACATTTTGCCGAGTTGTTCTTCTTCCTCCACACTATTTCATCCACGTAGAGCATATTCTGCACCTACATAGTATATCGGTCTGTTAATATGGTAGTGGTAGCTGTACAGCAGCTTTCTCGACTGCCCTTACTCTGAAACTTCCGTGGCGATATTATTCTTCTATCCTACTTTACTCCACTTTTTATTAACGATCGCGACGAGTATTCCGCTCGGTTATAGGTCGAATGAATAAGCTGCATTTATGCAAGGAACCGTTACACTTGGTAGTTATTGTTATCCTTTTATACCCTGTATAAAGAGATGGTCAATTTTGTCGGTGAAGACGTAAAGATGAAAAATGACACTCATTTTGTGCAACCGTCAACTTTTGCTTCTTCCTATAGACAGTTCTATTATCATTGAAAAAAGTGTATGCGTGTGAAATTTTTCTTTCCGAATTATGAAAATTTTGTCTATTCTTTAAAGAGGGTCTCATGTGGGACTTGGAAAAATCAGGCCCTGGAATAGCTGAACCCCTGTCTTACACGGTAACGGTAGCGAAATACTTTTATAATATACAGAGATATGATAAATAAATTATGCACAAAGCTTCCTGTCTGAGGAAGCTAAAATTGTCCAACGCATAATTTTTTTTACGTCGCTTTGAAAAGGCCCGGATGACGGACTAAAAAAATGAGCAAGTGGTATTCTACTTCGCAACTGCTTTTACTATGGACTCCGTATAATCACAGATGGAGTCATTTGCACACTAGCCGAAATTTCAAATCGCGTACTATTCTCCGCCTGCCGTGAATCTAGGTCGAATCTCAATGATAATGTAATTGGTCTAACAGAATATAGTTAACTCAACCTCTCGATGAGGTTGGATACGGTGAAGCTGATGGTGATCTTGAGCCAATCTCTCATGAACTTGTGTCAAACACATCATGCAGTTCAGCCGAGCAATATTTAATTATTTCAACTTAATATTCAATAAGCATACGTTCACTGTGAATTTCGCCGTAACCAATCTCACGACGGGGCTGAGTCAACTACGTGTAGTTAACTCAATGAAAGTTTCTTTGAACCAATTAAATTATGTTGGCTACATCTTACAAGTTTTCTATCGGTGTACAAACTTTTAATGTTTGTAGGGAATCTCGGCGCATTAGGTCAGGGGAGTCTAGTCCGCAAACATGCCCCGGTATGTCTAATAAAATGTCTACCTGGGTCTCAGATAGTATTAACACGTCTACCCTTTCCCGCGAGGGTCCCTTTCGCCCGCGGTATCCTATTCTATCTATTCTTATATGTGTATTACGTGTAGTACATGGCCGAGGAAAAGGCATATCGGGACAGGACCACGCTCTCGCTTGCACACTAGCGGCTTTTTCGCAACACACTCTCTAAATCGTGATTTCCTAAAGGTGTAAAGAACCCGGATGACAGGAGCCGCGGTATACGCTCTAGCAGCGCGAGACTGTAATGCTCAACTAAGCTAGAGCTCGCTCATATATATGCCTAGTTGAGCATTAGTGTCTGTCTTTCGTAGGGCACGCGAGTTAGTTGCCGCAGAGTGTCAGCAGTTATCTGCAGAGTTCGATGCAACGCGCGAAGCGGATACTTACGAGCTCGAGTACAACAACGTTGGCCTCGTTTGCTTTGTAATAACTCTGGTACATGCTATTTCAACTATTATACATGCTCTTTAACATAGGCAAAGCCCTTTCTCGAGGAAAACATTTGAATTAATAAATGAAAATAAAACTCATTACAGTACTGTTTTTCTACAATTATTCTGAAACCTTCGACACCTGTATGAAAATAATTGAATGTTATTCAGCAAACTTTTATTAACTCAAAAGACAAAAGACATTCTATGTATATAAGCATTTTACCATGACACGATTCTTCGGGGAGAAGGTATATCACTAGAACGATGTCTTCTGGTAGAGTTGAATTCTGGCAGAGTTGTATTCTGGCCGAGATAAATTCATGTAGAGCTGTATTCTTGTGTAGGTAAGAATTCAGGAAGAGTTATGGTAGAGTTGTATTTTAGTGAAATTGTATTCTGGGGAAATTAAATGCTTTTCTAGTAGAGTTTTACTCTGATAAAGTTATTTTGTTACACTTGTGGAACTGAAATGAGACCCCTAATTCAAGAGCACGAAGGGAGGAATGTTTATTATGAGAATTCATAAATCGACTCAAGCGCAATTAATCTCGCATAGTCAATCTCGCTTTCCGTTCAGAAATCGCTGTTGTACATTTTTTTAGAATTCTCAGCTGGAATTCTGAGGATCCCGGCACGATCCCGGGCTCTGGCGATATTCATCAATTATTAACGAATTGGTGAAGCAATTACAGTGAGCAAACTGGGGATTCAAAAAAAAAATCTAAAAGAAAAAATAATTGAAAGCATCGTTATATCGGTTATATCGGTAACTTGTCAATTACCACGGCTGAGACATGAGCAATGAGAAAATAGTACAGAAAAACATCGTGACAGCTACAAACGGTGAATGGTTTGCGAAAGATCGCGTTTACTGCAGTGACGATTAAAGCTTCCGCGTGGGTTCAGTTAACGCGTCCATAATTGCAGGTACAACAGGATCATCTTGAAAGAGACATGTTACGTCGTTCTCGTTCCATTCATCCGTCTACTACAGCAAGACTCTTTTAGTTTTTCATGACTGTTTTGTGGGCGTTCTGCCTTTAGTGCAATATAACGACGCGCAAGACCAATTACAATTTATCGACGCATTCGTCCAATAGAAATGCCGTCGTTTCTCTATGTGGTTAAACTCTTAATTCTATCGATAAATACGAGCTTATCTCGTAATAAAATTTCGCTCTTACTGGCGCGTCGTTGTTTATTATTGAATTCACAACCCAATTGAATTTTCTCGTTCGCTTGCTGTGGACGATGTCTGCACAGCCGACGGCGTCGACGTCACGGCTCGACCTTCCGGTGGAGGGATAAACCCTTCATCTCCCTTTTCCCGTCAAGGCTACTCAAACTTTTTAACAGTATTTATTTCACTTTTCTATATAAAGTTGCTTCTATTGAGGAGGCTGATTCACCGTTTTATGTTTTTTTTTAATTACCTGCAACTTACGTACAGTTACTAATTCATCAAGTAGTACAGGCAAATACTGTGCAAGTGATGTTTCTTTTTATTTTGTACTTGCATTTTTTTTATCTTGGAAGGAAAAAAATCGCACGAAAACACAACAAGGAAAATAATCGATAATTCTAAGGATATTTCGAATAGAATATTCGTTAGATTTTAACGTCTATTTCCGACAAAAAAAAAGGTGATTCTTAAACAAAAAGACATCAGGTTCGCATACATAATTTTAAGAGTTCAAATACGAAAAAAAGTAAATAGAAAACATGTGTTCTATTTCTATTTATTGATAGGCCTCTTTGTTTCAATTTACATTGTTGAGATTTATTAGTATTTCCAAAATGAAAAAGGAATATGTTTTCTGTGCATAATTCAATGCATAATTGAACATCACTTCTTGTAAATAAAATAATTTTCAACTGTCCGTCATGTTCAAATACTTAAAAAAAATTGTTTTTTATCTACTGCAAACCATATTCCTCTCTAATCAATACCTTTTTATATTGTTATATAACACTGAACAAATTCGTTCAACCCGATATAATTTCGTGTGTAAATGTCTCTACTGCCTTTGAGTTTTTGTATGTCAACGGTGCCTGAACTCACACTAGATACTGCAAAGTAAAAAAAAATCGCAGTAACAGAAATCAATTTGTTCGCTATAAAACTCCACGATAATTCGTATACGATTAGCACACACGATTATGCAAATATTCGTCGGAGTAATTCTACTTCCCCTCTACCATCGCTACATTCTTTTAAACACAGTCAGGCGTCACGTGCTGTCGGATTGGTCGAGGATGGACGCGCCCGTTACACACCATCTTCAGGAACAGCGGAGACAGATAGATATATGGGAGAGGTAGAGGAAAGAGGCGAGTCTTATGCAGAGCTGTAAAATGCGAGCCTGCCTAACCTGGTACCGCGCGCATATTTATACATTAGCATACAATGCCTGGTTTATATTAGACGAAGAAAGAAGAATCGTCCGAAGGTCTCCTACTTTTACACCTCTGCCACTGTTAATCCGACCACCGCTCATCATCTCTGTTATTAGTGCACTTGGCTAACGAGTATCTAACAACTGTTGCCTCAGGTGCTGGCAAGCCCCTCAGAATCTGTCAGAACCTGATGCTTCTATGAACGCATATTCCAAGCATATGAGGCTAACTCATTGAAAAGCAAAACGGTTATTTGACCTTGATGCCTTTGTCTCAGTCTCTATGTTCTGCACCATCCGAAAATGTATTGAAGTACTTGATCATAGAGGGGCAGGTATGTAGAAGGAACCGAAAAACCAAAAAATCAGCGTGCAGACTAGTTTGTATCCGTTTTAATCCGTAAAGGAAGAATTTCGGAATTTTGAATTTCTTTCAAGAACTTACGATTGTTGCGTGAAAAAGACTAACCAATGTTTTTTTCGCAACATGAACTTGTTTTTCGTAAGAGGAATTCTGCTTATCGCAAGACGTAAAATGCGGTTCCACTTGCAGCAAAATATAGCTTCTGCTTGCACCAAAAGCACAGTTCGTTTTGGTGTAAGCGAAATTAGACCGAAACGGATGTGTCTGATCCAGATAATTAACAGTTGATGCTATTTTAAGAAAATCGTCCTTTTGACTTACGCGGAATTCTCTTGAATGAAATGAATATTTTTAAGAGTGCTACCTTACGAGGTAGCAAACATGACAACAATAATTTCTGGACTTCGCTACGATTCATTACAAAAACTGATCAGATGGAGTCTCCATAATAGAATCGACTTTATACCCGCTTGGACAGGTGTGTGTTCATGAGAGCTAAAAAAAAACTTGCTCGTACTTGAGAGTGCAGTGCAGTGCAGTTGCAGTTTGACTGCCTCAAAGAGTTAACTCCGAGTTCCGATAGTCTGAAGAAACTGTCGTCGTTTGCCGCAGTATATACGCTACTACACTTGGATAGCAACCGATCGAGCTTGAACGATCCACCAGATGAGACAAAAATGATGACCGCTGATGGATACTATAGAAACGGAGTCGTTTAAAGGCCTAAGCGAAGACGCGATACCCGGGATCTGGCATCAGAAAAGCAGCGGCAGAAGTAAGAAGAAGAAGTGGAAAAGGACTGCACCGCTGGTTCGAGCTTCCTCGGAACAGTAAGAAGTAAGAAGAATAAAAGGGGGAACGACTTACGGTATTCCGATGAGGAAGAAAAGCGCACACGAGCTACAGAACCCATCGAACCCTATTTACTACTCGGTGTCGAGTGTCCGGTTCAGGCTGAATGCGACGAGTGCAACGAGATATTCTCTATTTGGTATCTCCGACGAACGCCGCACATTCGTATTCGCATTCGCTAAGACGTTGAGCGATCGTTCGCACATACAGCTATTAGACTTAGGCTCGTACATATTCGATCGTCTGCTGTACTACACTAGATGTTATTGCTATTCGAACCTTCGAGAATATCATACTGTAATATAATTAATGGTCGAAGGCGCGTTGCAAGAACGCGCTCGGTGCTATTAATAAATAACCGATAGAGCTGGGCGTATTAATAATAATGTATCTTATGTATTGCTAACCAACCTCCCCCCTCCCTCTGAAATGCCTCAGATATTACTATTATTGGGTTTCGTGTTTTATATGCGTGTAGTTTATATGCACGAACATATTAGAACGAGCAATGTAAGAGGCTGCTTGCACAATCTAGTACTAACTAACCAATATCCATGCTATAATGGGGCATTCCAGGTGGGCGTAACACATATGCGCTATAAGGGACTATATATATTTATCTGTTGGTACGATTTTTTGTGATATAAACGTTTAACGGAGACTTTTCATGCTTCCCACAATTTAGCAATTAAGGTGATTTGGTGATTGATTTTTTAGAACAAAACGAATTAGGTTCTACTTCAGTTTAGAACAGTAGTCACGATTAGCTACTCAACCAAAAAAAAAACCCGGCTTTCTCATGTGATTACATCTTTAATTGTACGTTTTTTTGAGAAGCTATCTTCAATAAGCGGACCTGAAAATTGAAGGAATTGGTATCAGGTTTTTTCAAAAAGCGTTATGTTCCTTTTCAAAATAGAGTGAATTCGTGCAAAGCATTCCCAAAGAGCGTTACGGTTGCGGTACTCAATGTTTTGGAGACTGGATAATTTAGTGTAGTTGATGTACTCTAACATTACAATTCTTATAAAATTTGAGTAAATTCATGCAACGTATCCTTGTAAAGCATTACTGTCCTTTTGAAAATGAAATAAATTGATGTAAAGTGTGCTCAAAACGGGTTGAAGGGCTTACGTACGCAACACACATACAAGCATATTTTCTAAACCACTTTTCTCGATATTTTGGACCATTCTGAGTGTAAAGAAACATGTCACGAAAATAATGCTTCCCTATAAGAAAAAGCTTTCTTAGCGAGGAGGCAAAATTCCACCCATTTGTAAAGAAAAGAAAGTACATTTTTGAGAAGTGAATGAAAAAATTTCACCTACCCACAAAATGAAACGAGTGATTTAATTTTCTCGAAAATCGCAACGAACGAAGGTAGCTGTCGGCTTTAAGTGTATGATATAGCTCAAGAAATTGGAGAATTGCAATGAATTCCAATTTTATATCTCAGACTCACACACGTCGGTTAGCACATTTTTCTTATGCATGAAATCAAAGTTGACGAAACTATCGAACGTTGATATTATTCAGAAAATATGATAAATGCCTATACATTTCGTTACAAGCGATTAAAACCCTTGTACGTTCAAGTCGATTTGATGTATTCACGGTATGAATGCAAATTTACCACAGTTATTTGGGTTAATCGAACGTACCTACTTGTTTGCTTGCCGAGCGAGCGATCTTGTACATGGACGCGATCAGCGAAACGGATACCGTTTATGCATCCATATTACAGTACTTGAGCTGGAGATAAATTGGTAACCGTGGGTGACATTTAAATGGGGCTGTGCGAGGAAGCTCGATCGTTAACGACACTCTCTAAGGCACTCACAGCAGCAAGCACGCGAACTGTAAAGGGAGTAGTGCGGTTTGTTAGGTTATACAAATAACCCTCATTTCAAACAATTTCGAATCAAACAAACATTAGGAACAATTTCAACTGTAAACATGGCTTAAGCATTGGAGAAATTGTTAAACCGTTTTTTCAATCAAGAGGCATATTTACAGTAGTAAATGTTTACAGCTACTAAAAAGGAGAGAAAGCGCCAGACCTATAGCAAAGCAGTAAAAAAATCATTTATTGACATTTATGTGCGCTATCTATTGCTATCAAATAACGCTTCAGACGTAAAAGCACCGTATCAGAGTTTTCATTTTATATTGTGTGAAATAAACGGTGGATTCCAACTACTGCTTCAGTATAAAATTACACTCTTAAAAATTATCTGCTTATACCGTAGACTAGTCTGCTTACTCCAATTAAGGTCCAATTAAGAGTAATTAATTGCACATATCCAAGACGACGCATGGTGTTAAATCGTTATAAATGGGTATGGGCAATGATTGCTGCTGGACACATGTCAGTCCCTTTTTATCAATGATTTTAGCACTTTTTGTGGTGGATTAGAATGGATCCCGAAGGATTATAAAAACACTATATTTTCTGTGAGCAAGTGTGTTTCACGAATGAAAGAAAGTAGAGGAATGGCTTTATTACTTAAAGACTGATCAAGTTATAGCGTTCACCGACATTTTGACGAACTTAAAAATTTGATAGAATTTAAACTATTTCTTAACCCTGACTGTATTGTGTAAAAGGTATTTTAATTGGTGGATCACTATTTTTGGCACTATCAGTTACGCGTACAGCAATGAAAATCGACAGATTATCTTAAAGGAAAAAAAATGTATTTATTTCTTGTAGGTTATATGCGTACAAAGGAATGCCTTTCCATAGCTCTACGTAGCTCACCACCGAGGTTCAACGCGAATGCTGTCGAGAATGTTACCAGTTTCGAGTAGCTTGCCGCTACTGGCCAGACCTAAAGATAAAGGCAGCTTTCGTTCAGACAGTATAAGACTATGGGCGGTGCGAGGTTCTCTTTCGCGGAATTCAGCAGCAGTTGGTCGTGCGCGCCGAACCGCGATATCTAGTTCCGGGGACAGCAGGACCGCAACGAGACGAGATTCCGCGAGACCGGTCAGAACCGGGGACAACCACCTGTGCAACTTGTATCACCATTCTTGTGATTAATTGTTCGGCAGATTTCATTCTTTGATAAATACTTAACCTCGTTGGTTGAGCTATAATCTTAACAAAATGTTTCGTAATACGATAAAATGACCCAACGATACAATATTCCGACTAAATATCCCACGACAAAATATTCGAAACAAAAATATTTTGCGAATAAATATAAATATCATACATGAATAAAATTTCACCACAAAAATGACCCATTCTGAGCATCGCCTACAAAATTGTCCTATGACAGAATATCTCGACAAAGAATATCCCCACCCCCGCGTTTACAAAAACTATCGTCCCGCAGCGTTAATCATTCGATACGAAAAAAAACATCACCAAAACATGATTGTTGAGAATAATCCAGAATTTAAAAAAAAATGACAACGCTTACATTATTCCGGACTTTCATTAATTAAATTTTGTTTTTACAACAGTCTTTAAAGTTTCCATAAAAAATCGGTTTAGAATGAATGTATATTTGATAAACCACAGATTCTGTATTACACACCGTAATCATCTTTCAGAATTAGATGATAGATCCATTCGTGCAGCACAGAATATTTTCCAATGAAAAATCGAAAGACGATTTAAAATTGGATTTTAGCTTTCGAACATATGAATATAAATATTGATGTTGCACTTGGAATCCCCTCACTTGTGTCTCAGCCTTTCTTTCACGCGATTCCGGAAGGAACTTATGTGATGATCGTGCTAGAAGGCAATACGTAAGGATGAGCGTCTGAAGAAGCAGGCAGCAGTGCACACTACACGCCGGGTTAAAGTGCAGGACAAACAGAGACTCATGCTTGGATCCTGCTTCTGCTGCCGGTGGTTGCCTTCCGCCTTCGGTCATCCGAGAAAAAGGAAGGATGAGAAGGCGTCTCAAGTGCGTCCCTTCTATTTTTTTTATTTTCACTTCAGGATGGAGACACGCGATTACATCGCGACTGCATCCACAATGCCTGGCGCCTTGACGATGATGACCTACGAGTCTCGGATTATCCCGACTATATATACATGTACGAGGCATTCTCTGTTAATTCAGCCACTTATTTTCAGAACCTTTCAGATATTTCTCACAATCAGTCTCGTTTGAATATTTACTTGAAAGTACTTTCTGTAAATATAATTCAGATTTTTGAGACCAATACATTAGCATTTTTTTTTTTAAGTCAAGGTATCCTGAAAATTGTAAGCACAGACAAAAAAGTCTCATCACAAGAGATGAATATTTTCGTTAAAAAAAGAAAAGTTCACAGAAAGTAATTCAATGTATTATTAAAATGTGGCTAATTATGAGTAATATCTGAGAGGGTGAGACAAGAAGTGGCTGAATTGACAGAGAATGTCTCATATAGCTCCATCGAGCTATCGAGTAGCCCTTCAACAGCATTTTTTTCCATTCACTCCTCTTTGGCTTCAAACTCATCTTACATTCATTCGTTTACTATAGATATATCTGTTCATCTAGTGTCAGCGAATATACGACGCTTACTCGGCAGAAATATCTCTGCAACAGGTTCGTTATCCATTATCGTATCGAGTGTCCTGGCAGCTACATAGTTAAGGGAGATATATATATATATATATATACCACATACGACTATAGCAAAGTATATCTATATTATCGCAGCTGGAACTATATGCCTGAGTACTATGGCACTCGCGCAATTTCTACACACAAGCCCGGGTCACGTCCGACAATGTACCACGGAAAATCGCGGTATGCGGAAGAGAAAATATCGATGATTATCGCGAGCGAGTGAGCGAGGGTGCTTTATAGCTGTGACGACTCGTTTCAAGGCAAAAACTCCTGGACAATTTTGTCATGTTGCAAAGCGTCTGACCTTTTTCAAAAAAGGATATGTAGAAATATTTTATATTATCTATAAATATTACGAAATTATTGCAAAAAGATTTCTGACAATGACTTTTCAGAAAGTCACAATTAAAAAAAGAATCATTTTATGTTTGGCTCGTGGAGCTGAATACAAATGGTTCCGTTTGAAAGACGTTTTCCGAAAAAGCAGAACATGTCGATAATGTTTATCGCTATATTTCAAGATACGATACAGTTGACCTATCGAATTTATTTCGGTCTCCAATTTTAGGTTCTAACTGTCGTTCAATATCTGTCGGACCGTTTGTATTTTCGATTTTTTGTCACACAACTCGTTTCTATATACTAAACGATACTCACACGGTATTCGCAAAATATTCACACGGTACTCGCATGGTATTCACACGGTATTTATGCGTTATTCACGCGGTTTCACGCGGGTTCACGCAAGTCCATACGAATCCATACAAATTCACAAGTATTCGCACGACATTAATAAGGTATTCGTGCGGTATTCGTACGTACGGTATAACGTAATTCAGCTTCAAAGTCTTCAAAAACTTGGTATTTTTCTTACTGCGTAGTTAGGTAGTTAAATAAAAAAATTATAATAAAAAATGAACGCCACTGCATATTTGCTAAGTTACATTCGGTTATGGTGACGATGTAAATCGCTATGCATAATTTTGATCGATCTGTGTAAAGTCTGGTTTCAGTATTGCATATGCTATTTCATTCTTTGGAGGTGAGATTCTACTCTGTTGCGGCTCTGTCAATTGTTATCGATGTGTGGGTGACAGAGCAATGAATGGACTCTGTAATTGGACCTTGCCTCGTTTAGAATGGAATAATTTAATTAATTAACTAATTAATATTATTCGTTGTTTATGCGATAATTATTTAGATACTCATGTGGTATTCGTCAGGATTCATATGCTTGATCCGACTATTGTTCTAGAAACTCTTGTAAATACCGGTAAATTCAAGATATGGGGTTGACTTCAAAGTGTAATTGAACCTCAATTTTTTTTTCGTTAATTGATATGGATTCGGACACTTAATGTGGCTACTCATTGGATACTGTACTATTTTTCTACGTTTCCAAAGTAAATCAATAATAATTCAAGGTTTACACGGCAATTAGTTGAAGGTTCGAATTATCACAACCGATGAAATGACAGACTCTTACATTATCCACACATTTGTTTTATTTAGAAAATCGGTATTCTAAATATGAAAATATCAAATTCTCTCTCAGCACGAGTCAAGTCGTAAAAAATTATGAAATCCGAGTAATTGTTTCCCTTAAACAAATAGTATTTAAATTTAAAAAGAAATGTCGAAACGGTGGCCCTTGCTGATAAACCTACCCAATGAGATTTTAATGTTTGAATCCATAAACTGCGTGAAAGTGATTTTTCACGAGCGCAAAACGTGCTTTGAGAGAAAGCAAAGCTGGGTTGCTCGAAGAAAACCGACCAGTACAGCGATTGAACTTATTCCCGAGTCACCCGATACACTAACGGTCCGGTATGGACGTGATACTCATTTCCGTAATTCGTCAACTACTCGAAGCGAATGAAACAAATGATCGTGAAGAAGGAAGGCTTGAACGCGTCGGATTGCCAATTCGATACGTGCTCAGCAAAACGATAGATCGTTTCCATCGATTGAAATGAGACGTGTCCAAGAAGCAAGAGCCGGAATCAAGAATTTTCACATCTTATATAGATAGGTATTTACCTCGTAGGGCCGTTTGGATGGATCTCACTAAGTCGATGGGCAGGGGGTCGAGGCAGGGCACGGGAAATGAGTGGAGAGTTGAGGGGGTCATTGACCCCAAGTGCAGTACGGAAATAGGATTCGAAACCTCAGAAAAAACGAAACTTTTTCCTCGTGAAGCTTGAGACTCGACGTGCGACTCTTGTCGTACGTCCGGCGACGCGGCTTTGGATATTCGCCAAACAAATCCCGGAACGTCCCTCCATACCCCTCGATATTTCGCTTTCTATTATTCTATACTAGCAGGTTGGGCTCCGCGGTCTTGCGGTGTTTTTTGATATGTGAGAAAGTCTCCGAATAAATAAGGTATTGGGGGTATTGCGGATTGGGAATACTTACTTTTTTATTGTTTATTATTTTTTTTAAATAAACTAGAAATTCAACATTTTTAAGGTTCTTAAGCTTTTAGGGACTGAAATCCTTAGAATTTTGAATGTGACATTGTTTTTTAAATCTTGTTTGAAAATAAAAAATAACGAGATCTTCGATTTTTTAAACTCTGGTATAAACAAATTTAGGGAGTAGGACCTTGAAATATATATATTTTTGTGAAGAAGTCTCACCTTTATCAGGTACATTACATCGTATTATTCAAGATTAAAAGTACTCTGGAACCTGTGTGCAATGTTCGACTTTGCAGCCTTTTTTTATCACAATGATCACCTTAGTAAAACATATATTGTCGTTTTTTTAAATTGATGACGATTTCTCTCCGAGACGGAAGCAGTTGACATCTCGAACATGTCTCCTTGATGTCAGAATGTCCTCCATCATTTATAGTCAGGAACATATGTATATGTAAAAGTGTGAATAACAGTTTGGGAACTGTTGAAGAAGTGACTGAACGTCAACTCTTGCTTCTCTTGAACAGTCTTACTGGAATACATTTTCCTTTGAACCGTTCATATGCTTCCTGACACGTTGCGTAGGTCGAACAATAAATCTCGGAGACGAGATGACGAGGTGAAGTGAGTATTGGCATTCGATTGCTCTCATGCGAGCTCAAGTGTCAAGGCATAAGGCAACTGGGAGGGACAAGTAAAATAAGCCAAAGCAGACTTCGATTACATCTTGTTATTCTTGTTTTTGTCTTACAGTGCTCTATGACAGATTTAGTGACGAATTCGTGGGTCACCACGGTAAAAAGGTCTACCTTTTCAATTTATATCTTCGCTGGTATTCTTGTATATTTTCACAAAAAAAAAATGTTGATGCTATGTTGGTATTGGCAATATTTGTTTGGGAATCGATAGTCTTGGGATCAGTTAGTTTTGAGATGGTTTCTTTGAGGCTGGAGTATTTTGAGACCAGTTAGTATTGGGATAATTTGTTCGGGGATCGATTGTCTTAGGATCAGCTGTTATCGCCATGATTTAAACAAATCATGTCTTATATTGCCTTGGGATCAGTTTGTATTGGGACGATCCTTTTTGGGATCACTTAATATTAGAATAATTAAGTTGAAGACCAATTGTCTTGAGATCAATTGATTGGGAATGAATGATGAATTGAAGATGAATTGTCTCGGAACGAAATTATCATCTGGAGATTAATACAATAATACTATTTCTCGAGACTTTGTAAAGTCTCGCGGACATCAGACTGACTTTGAATAGTGATTGTAACAAAACTAGATAAATGTGACCAAAACTAGAACATATGTGCAATGCCTTCAGAGGATAGAGTTTAAGTGTGTAAGAGAAAATAAAAAGACGATTGTCGGAACCCAAATAAGCATACCAATGTAACGAAACAGAGCATTTGGCCGACGCTGATCGTTCGACGACGGGATACCTCGTACAAGACTGAGGTCGAGTGCAGATATTTTAATGGAGTCGTTAGTTAAGTTTAACTGCTGTCGGCTCGAGTACCCGAGACTGTGGCTGCTGTGGTACCAGCGGACTTCGACTCCAGCTCTAGCGGTAATCGAAATAAGAGCAAGACTCACTGCTCCCTTTTCTCGGTTTATCTCAGAGCTTACTGTGCTAAAGCGGGCGCTCACTTGCGAGACGAACAAGGGAGACTTTGTGCGAGGCTTTTTTATTCCTTGTCACTTTCCCTTTACTTTATTCGTCGCAAAATGCTATTATAAATTCATCATCAACTTAAAAATTGACATTGTCTTATAGAAGTCCTTTCAGATCTCGTAGGATAGACAATGAATGCACTCTGGAATAGAACCGTAATATCAACTGGTTTTTAGGTTAATCTATATTTCATGTCCGAGGTCGAACTAATATCGAGATTCGTTTAATGTTGGTTTTAAGAAGTTTATGGAAATTTGACTGAAAACCATCTGGTTAATTCGAACAAAATGACAACCTAATTTGAATTGAGATATCCTTTCGATTTTCGGTTGCGAGATAAAAAGATCAATCATATTTTTGGTATCTCGGATATGATATTAAACATGATTAATAACCAAACTTATATATGATATTAAATATTGATAAACATTGATTTATTGTCTGATATCAGATAGTAACCAAAATTCCATCATTGCACACGAAATAATTGAGCTTCAGTTAGGTTTCCGCATTTGGACCGAAACTGAATTTTTGCGGGGGGCAAATCAGTGAAAAAAAAAATGATTTTCGGCGATTTATATTATTTATTTTATGTTGCTGTAGCCGTGTATGAAAACTGATTTATTCTAGTTATCCAATAAACATGAAATAAATATATTATTTCAGGATTAGAATAAACTATTTTTCTGGCAGTATTGAAATCAGTTTTGTTGACTGATACTGCTGTGAATCGGGCTTGGGGTTTTTCAATTCTGTGCGTAATCCAGAATTAAGCACTTATAAGATTCAAGTCTATGGCGTCTCATTTTGTTTCTAACAACATTCTACACACCAGCTCAACGGAACAAATGTTTAAAAAACTTAAAACTTTAAGAGAAACTATGTCCGTAACTATGTCAGTAAACACCAACATTATTTCCTGAAATTGTAAATCAGTTGATGGTTTTGATCTGGGGACCTTTAAAAAAAAATATCTCCTATCATTTTTGACTTACTCGCCCTCCTCAATAACAGTGGTAAAAAAGTTGAGGTACAATTCGATATCTAAAATCCAAATGTACATCAATATCTAGTAGTTAGTTGAGAGTATAATTTCAACATCAACTAACAGTTTGGCAACTTACGAAAAACTTTGGTTTTCAGAGGTTTCTGTATCTACAAGCATTTTCATTATGGTGGTGATTTTGCTACGACGAAATGAACCGGAACCCTTGAAGCGGGCAGAACGTGCAATACATCCGTGAATGACCCACTTTATATACTGCTGTAATACATCGGTACTATAGTATGGGTACAACCACTAATACAGTCTTATAGACCATAACAGCAAGATCCGCAAGTTGTTGGTATACTGAAGTAGATCGGTGAAGAAACTACGGAATGCCACCAATGTTACAGTCACTTTCACTCGGAAGGCGCGCATACATACACGTGTTGGAAACACCGCTTTGTACGAATACACATTCATGATGCGGAGTGTTTAAACTCGGACGGGATATAGTATATCTCATAGGCTTTTGTGCATGGAGTATATGTAGCTTTCCTGCTGGACTTCAACACTGGGGAGCCCTCAGTTTAAACCTGGCTCAGTACTTTACAAGCAGAGATGAAACCATTCTGTTACTTTATAACTAACTCTATTTGTTTATTTACTTCACTAATAAATTTATTTTGACTGTTTTGTCATATAAATATATTTAAAACATGCAAAACGTTCAGAAAAGAAATTAAGCAAAGAATCAGATGTATTTGATGTATTTCGCACGAACTTGGCCATTCTTCCTTCGAGATGTCATAAAAAAAGTTTATAGTTTGTTTGAAAATGATGTAGGAAATTCAGAATATACAGAAATTATTTTAGATCTTTTAATTGTATATTTAACCCAAAATTAAATAAACGATTTTTTAGTTTGTTATTTTCTTTGATTCGCTTTTTATATTTAAAAAATTCTCCATTGTACAAACAAAACATTCAAACATAACATGTGCCCGCATGAAAATATTTTTCCTATTTCCGGCTTTCCATTATTTTTACTTTTTATCGCATTTATAAACCAATCCTCATCATGGAAAATATTACTTTTTATTTTTCATGAAATGTATATACGTTTTCGACCAAATATGCTTGGATATATTCCTTAAAAAATGGAGTTGATCCAATTATTTATGGAATAAATAAACAAATAGAGTTGGATAGTAATGGAATGCTTACAACTTTACCCTCAAGCATGGTATACATAGTTGTAGTACGTAGTGTATACATGGTGTGCTCAGTAACCGCCACCGCCCGATCAATTGTTTTGCAAAAGGTCTGCGGGTCCAACAACTGGTGAGAGTGAGGTTCGTGCCGCCCATTAGCAATTTCTATTAGTGCGGCTCTCGTAATGACGACGACGAGAAGCCTGGAAAGGTCATCATCATCGCGATTTACTGTATAGTCTACTGTTGGGAATGTTGTAAGTGAATGTTGTATATATATGTATACGAGACATTCTCTGTCAATACAGCTACTTCTTTTTTCTAACCCCATTATAAAGTGTGCTATTGACGTGAACTTTTGAAACTATTTATAAAACTTATAAGGGAAAAATTGTGCAAGAAAAATATCAGTTATAAATTGTTGTCTTGCTTTCTTATAGAGGAAGCTTTGTTTTATTGAAACTTTTTTCTTTTTCGAGATCTTCATTTTAGGGTACTCCGAATCGTACAAAACGTCGAGAACAGTGGTTTAAAAGAAATGTGCGTGCGTGCGTTCAAGCAATGGAACTGACGTTTGGCACACAATTCAAGAAGGTGTCTCTTCTTTACTGTTGTAATTTTCAACAAAATGTACGCAGGTGTTCAAATTATATGAATTTTTTTTTAAGTGCGTAGTCGCTCTCACGTTTGCAAAAAAAAACGGCTATTGTGTCAAGTAAGTCTTCATAAGTACTGGATATTGGAGACCGTTTCGCATTTAATTTGATCGTAATCGGAAAAGGAGTTAAAATTTTATGAATTTTTGAGTTTTTTTTTTAATTGACGTTACTATACTAATTTTTGCAAAATTTAAACTGGCAAGACTCAATTTTCTACATAAACGATGTACTATTTGGCGACGATTCGTAAATATTTTTGTCACAATCTGTAACGTAATTTAGCTTTTGGAGGGTTTTGAATTTTTCTATTTGTTATGTATATAGCTGTAACTTGCAAAAATATTGAAACAATGAGCTGTCATTTTTTCTACAAACACTAAAGAATGTTCGGGATAAAATTCGATCAAAATCAATGAAAAACTTTGAATGTTATATTAGATTGAAGGTAACATTTTTGATCTTGCTGCTGTTTCCAAAAATGAAAGACGTCTGCAATAAGAATCGCTTGAGCAATACAGCTACAATTTGGTATGCAAATAAAACACTAAAAACTTCTTACGTATTGCAATTTCCCTTAAAATATACGTAAACCGGTCAGATTTCAATAAAAACTTGTAAACAGCTTTTTCATAATTTGTCATCTTGCAAAAAATAAAATTGATCGACATACTTCCTCATGGGGGGAACTTCGTGTAAGATGAAAATTTATGAGGCAGCTATGTGCACGGTTTAACTTCGCAACTTTTTGTTTTATAAATCTTGGGAGGTCTTGATCGTTTTGAGCAAACAGCGAATTGACAAAAAAAAAAAAAACAATTCATTATGTAATGCTGAGTAAAGTATGAGATATACACATCTGAAATAATTGGTAAATATTATTAACGCTTTAAACAACTTAAAAAAATGTTAATCGCTTTTTAAAACAAATCAAAACTGGGGCAAGTCACGGAATGCCCCAAGTAGTTATAAAATAAGATAATTTTAAAAACCTGACAAAAAGTATTCTCAAATAGTTGTAAAATCAGGCTATTAGTGAGAAATATCTGAGGCTGATAAGTACAATTACAGAATTCACAAAGAAATCGTCATGTCTGTGATTGGGTGTAATAGTATTAGATAAAAGTGCGAATGCCATCGTAAAGCGTTTTTTTCGTGCTAATACAACACTGAATAGATTTTTTCTAAAGTCGCGATAGAATAGGAAGGTGTGTCGAGTAAAGCCGATCTAAGATGTCGTGCTGCTCAAGTGCGCGGGCGTGAGCAGCCTCTCACTATCTCCCGTTCCCTCATTCTCTTTTCTTATTTCTTCTTCGATCCTTGTTTCGCCCTAGACTCGATGCACGGAACCGATCGTCCTCGTCATTCCCGTAGTGTATGTCATTAATGGGAGGGCCATTACCGGCCTCGTGACAGCGCTATAAATTATTTTTGATGCGCCGGGTGGCGTCTTGTGTTCAGGCTCTATCCGTTGAGCACTCTACTGCCTTTAGCACTACAGTCTACACTGAACAGTGCCACGGAATTGTTATTTAATGATCTATTAATTCAGGTCTGAGTGCAAGTTCGTAATCGAGATATATTTGCAGCAATAAGACCAATACGACTAGAAGAATCATGGGCGTAAAAGCAACCTTTTTTGTTTCCTCATAGAGAAAGCTTTGTTTTCGTGAATTTCTTTTTTTTCCGAGGTTTTCATTTCAATATACTCCAACTGATGTGAAACGGCGTGAAAAGTGACCTGGAAAGGTGACTTTGTTTTCCGAAATTTAATTGCAATCGGATAGGTCGATAAAAATTTATTAGCGTTTGATTTTTCTGCTTTTATGAAAAAGGAGATAAACACGTAAACTTGGGCAGATTTTTAAGCTATGGGGCTGAAGCTTTGACAGAAAGAGTAGTTACGACCCAGGCCATACCAACCACAATTGGTTGGCATTGCATAATGCAAAACATCCGGACATATTTATTACGGAGTGTCAAAAATAAATAAATGTTCGTTTTCGACCGCAAGAAAAATCTTGTTCAAGGCGCGCACTTTAGGTATTTTTTTACAGGTGGCACATTGACTTTTCATAATTCAAACCATATTCTTAAAACGTGAAAAAAAACCCATAATAAAAAAATGTATAACAGGGACAAAAATAGGAGTATAGGAGTCACTGAAAGCTCAATTTAATGGGAAGATATTAAGCTGTACACATAAAATCACGAAGCTTCTATGTACAGCACTATTCTTGTAGGATGAATAACTTATAGCACCAATTATATCGTTCAATACTCACACGCCAAAGTGAGTAATCATGACAGTGCTATATTATATATGTAACATGCAATTATATACACTTTATTATACGAAATTTCAATACAGATTAATGAAAGCGCCGATATTCATGCGGTATCCTCTGTCGTTGAAAATAACATAGAATTTATGTATTTGAAGTACCGGAATCGTAACTTACTTGAGGCTCCTTATCGCAAAGAATATGTAAATCTCGACTGGGGAATGGCTTCTGGGGTCCAGACTACGGTCTCGAATGATTACAATACGATTTCGATAAATCGGACGACATTCCTGCATTTTGCCTGGGGTTCTCTGCTGGAACCTCCAATACCGCCAAACCGGGACTCCCTACAATCTTTCTCAGAACCATTTGAACTTAAATCTTACATGGCCACCTCATTCTCGTTATTCTGTAACCTTCGTTTAAGGTCCTGTTTTCTCATTGTACACCGAAATATCGGCAAAAAACAACCCAAAAAGCTAACATAATCCTCCTGGCTGAAGCCATCTTCGGTGGAACTACTAATACTAATTTGTATTAAATACAATTTTGGCATGTATTTGGCGAATTGTATACAAAATATTTACAGTGCTTCCACCGAGGTAGTTGGCAGTTATCTTAGACAATCGTTTTTGAAAAGATAAAAAACAACTTTTTGCGTGAATTTGAGTGTCTTGGACACTGTGCGATTAAAAATTTGCTAAGATACCTAATATATAGAAAATTATACAATATATCAAACACTATCATACAAAGCATCGTCCTTTGTGTTGAAAAAAATGGTATATCTAATAAGTTTTACTTTCCGAAGGTTCAATATTGTGGTCCAAACTATAAATTAATAACGTGGGAAGTGGAAAGAAAAAGTTGCTTTATGGGACACTCTAGTGTTAAATTTTCGGACTTTTTAAAAATATAGTACGACCCTGTCTTAATGGTATTAAACGTCGAACAAAATGTATCTTCGATAATACATGAATCATAAAAACGTAAAATTGATATCCGAAATGCACACGCATATGCACGAAAATTAGACACGATAACCACCACAAAAATATGGAGACTACACCAACTTTGAATCTAATTACATTGCAATTAGACAAAATAATCTGGTCCGTTCGTTATCCTATAATGTCATCTTAAAACTCGCCAAATTTAGTCACATCAACAAACTTTAAGTATATAAATCAAACTTTCTCCTGACATCCCTGGCTTTTGATTCAGTGCGTTCTGCGCTGACGGTCTGGCTACAAGTTATAACATTGCACTAGCGTTGGTCAGGTGCACCCGCATCGTTGAGTGGCTGCAGCCTTGCGGAGAGCGTTAGTAGACGGCGTCATTTTGATTTACGGCTAATTGCTGGCGTGTTGGCGCAAACAACCGCCGGACTTTTCTTTTTCGTTTTGTTTGGTTTTTTTTTTTATTATTTAGTTCGCACTCTCTTGGTGAACGTTTACAATATGTTTGTCACGATAAGGGAAAACCAGGATAATGTCAGAGAATTTCAAAGTCATAAGAGGTTTGAAAAATGTAATCGATTTTGAAAGTGTTATTTAGAAAAACTGTTTATACAAGAAAAAAAATGAATATTGATTTGAGTACTCTGCCCGTTTTTAAAGAGCTTTGTCAGTATTTTTGTATTGTGTGTGAGCATTCGTAAGTGGGTCTGTGAGTATGTGTGAGTATCTGTGAGTGTCTGTGAGTATCTATGCGATTGGCCACTGGATATCAAAATGTTGTCCTTTACTATTATGTAGATGTTTACGAGAACAATGCTTTCGCATATACCTTAGTCTTCAAGACGTTTGGTTGAACTCTCGAGTATGAAGATTGGCCGTGTCAGCGTAATTGTTAGAATAAAGGAGAAGAGTAAAAACAGAGAAGTATGCCGATTTAGAGTCTCGAGGCAGCTTGTACTACACCGCTACTGGTATGACGAGAGGGTTCATAACCCCGTGCGGCATTCCTTTACATCTAGCAACTACATTTTCAATGACTGCGGCATCTCTGCGAGATATATCTAAGGGACTCTTATAGTGCTTCTACGGACTTTGTTCCTATTTTACCGGCAACCGATATTGAAAAAGTTGCTTGTTATCTCGGATATGCGCTCTTTTCTATGTTTCAATTATTGTAATCATTGTATATTAGTTCACTTTATACTTGCCGACAGTGACTCATTCCTCGTCGTAAACATTCTTATAAATATGAATAAAAGAATTTAGTACTGAATTGTGTAATATCGCTGCTCTGAAATCAATATAAAATTAGTTGGAATGAAATTACTTCTTTTATTATAATTCTTCGTTAAGACATCGTGTGACTAAAATAGAGACAGCTTAACTACAATTGGTTTTTTAACAAAGAAAATAATTGAAATTAAAATCATGTTTTTCCCGAATGTAATTGGAATTAATTTTCCGCGGCTTTTCACAAAGAGAGAGTTCTAGGGATCAGATTTAGAGGGAGCCCCAATTCAAGAACTACCATTTTTGTGTAATTTATAAATGACCCCCTTGAAATTGATCCAGATAACCACCACTTATAGCCTAACTGGTATGACAAATTTTATATCAATTGTTCAAGTGAGTCTTAAGTTACAGGCATTTTATTCTGCAAAAATGCAATTTGCTATGCAATTTCAACGACTCTACAGTTTTTTGAATCTTTTTATGTACACTAGGAACAACGTGCGCGCTCCATATTTATTAGTAAATACATTCATTGTACAAAAATAAAGCTATTCTACACGGCGAAAGATTGGCGATTCAATTTGGCCGCCATATACCGAACGCGCTGCGCACGCGATCCAACTGGCTCTACAGCGCCGCCCATGACTGACGAGTGAAGTTGGCTATGCGATATACTCACTAATCAAACGGCTTATAAACTGGCTTCACGATTTCGATACATTTCGAGACATTTAGGCCATGTCATTTTTAAGAGGGGCTTATACATACGGGACGAAGTTCTATTATAAAGTTTTAGGAAATTTGAAAAACTCATTTTGTATCAAACATCACTTAACTTTAACTTTATTAATGATGCGTACAAAGTTCTAACTTGACTTTTCAAAGTTTTTCAAAGTTGTGGTACTAACAAATTTGAAAATTAAAAATCCTGCAAAATCCGAACCACTTTACCGACCTTGTCCAAACTCAATAATGAGAACCGCGATCGAACTATTGCCCCGGATGGAGGTCAGAACAGATTTTGATTTCTGTCGAGATTTCCTGGACGGACAGGGATAGAGTTCCGACTGAATTACAGAATGGACTTTAGGATCATATTAAATTCGAAAGTCCATCCAGAACTCTTTCCCATTTTTCTTTTTACAGGGGTAAAAAATAAACTCACATAACACTAGGAACCATAAAATAAAAAATAAGTACTTGAATGAAATGTACACTGAAATGCTTTTTTAATTAAATTCTTTCACATACCGTCTGCTGATTAAGCATTATTTTTCTTGTTTTGGTAAAATATTTTGATTAATGGGCATCTGTATTACTGGTTAATTTCCATAATTTTTAAATCAGTCACGGTATGCTAAGTCGGATGTTTTTGGTATTTGAGTAAACATCACAGGGTCTATATCTATATGGAAGTATATAGCATCTGTTTTAATTCTGTAGACTGCCGAGCAAGCTTGCTCGACAGTCCCATTCTCGTTCTTCCGTTGCTGTAGCACTCTCCTCGCAAACTTGACGTTTTTACAATGATGCCTGTCCACTCGTTGGTCTGCACTCCGCCGGACCTTATTCCAAACATGTACTGAGAGAGTCCTGACCCCACGAGATATACCAAGAATCCATCCAGACAACGGATAGAACTGGTCGCAATCTATATGGGCTTCGCTACTTCTGCTCTTACAGCTCCTGAGCTGCAGTTTTTTTTTGGATTTATCGTATATCATTCTTCTCTACCACTTTCACAAACATCATATGGAAGTTCTGGACGCAAGGCGCATTCACGCGATATAGTATAAGACAACGTAATCTGTTTATGCTCCTCTTTGTACCGTGTTCCGTAAAACAATGATAGTATATATACAGGAAAACGCAACATTTTGTTTAACATTTTTTTTTAAATTGTGTTGTCTTGGATGTAGCATTATTTAATTTCAGAAAACGTCTATATGCATCTGTTGGACAGATCTCCACTCACGGAACCTCAGAATATCGCACATGTACTAAGAAACTTGCACAACCACTCACAGACACTTGCAGAAGCACTCACGTACACTTGTACAGATATACTCAAGTAGTGTGAGTGCGAGTGCGCTTTTCAAAATTTGGTTTCGATAATCATCCAAGCTGCCCTTCATAAAATAGTCTGAACAGTTGTAATCAATTATAAGTAGAAATCTAAATTAAATCTAATTACAACCAAAGCAACCGGACTTCGCACCGGCGGTATCAGTATTAAATGCTTTTCTCGCAACGACAACTGTAACACACGACTCAGTGCATGAAGCAAAGTGAGGGCAAACGAGACTAGAGTGCGTCAGCACACTTCCGTTCGACTTCAGGTAGCACATTCATGCTCGTCGATACAAAGTGAGTTACATACGATATCGATCTATCTGTCCGACCTTACTTGGTGAGTTTCGATCGCGTCCGGCAAAGTACCTTCGTCGTCGTCGTCGTCGTCGTCGTTGTCGTCGGGTTCGTAGCTAAGGTTCTGTACAGT
Organism: Perithous albicinctus; assembly: GCA_964016905.1. Taxonomy (NCBI): domain Eukaryota; kingdom Metazoa; phylum Arthropoda; class Insecta; order Hymenoptera; family Ichneumonidae; genus Perithous; species Perithous albicinctus. Next base: position 13,537,719 of record OZ024698.1, on the reverse strand, counting down.
TCGCAGTTGCATTGGATCACGCGCACATACGTCAAAGTGACAGAAACGTACAGGCATCGCTAACGGGTAAAAGGGAGCTATATTATACTCTCAGTTAGACCTGGCAACGTTAAGTGACAACTATTAATTGTTAGTCTATGCCACTGTTTTTATATTTACATTACCTTTCCCACTGTTACCCTAACTAATTAGTATTTACGGGTAACAATAGAACGATTCTAAACTAAAAAAAAATTGCATGCCACTACCGTGTGCACACAGGACAAACTAAATTGAATATTGTGTAGCTTTAACAGAAACGTGTCACCGTACGTCTGCAAAAACTTTATGTTAATTTGACACAACTTTTTCTGTCACTTTCTATTTTTATAGAAAAAGTACTTAAACAATGTGTTAAAAATTGTGTATTTTCACATTACACAAATTTTGTGTCAGTTTTATAAAAAAATGTCAGGAAAAATCTATATTCGCAATAATTTAAATAACCTAATATCCCAAACAATCTAGAGAACTTGAAGAAATGAAAACATCGAAACTTTTTTTTAGCCAAGTTCGAAATTTTAACTAGTGCCATTGCAAGACAACATTCATGATTTAAAGGTGACCCAATCTCCTTAATATATATACATAGTCGATGTGCACATACACACCAACATATCTATCTATGTACAGACGAGTGCAAAGGAACGCTGAAACAAAGCAACGGTGATGCGTATGGACGAGCCATATCCGGGACGTCGAGCAATAAAATTAATCGCTTCGCTACGACGCTTGAATAATTTATGCCTGGTAGCTTTGACGAGCACCAGGAGAGCCATAGTAAAGTCAGCGGCAACGGTAGAAACAGCAGTCTTAGCGATTCCCGTAGCCTCGCGACTGCGAATGCGGCGACCGTGTTCGGGTACGTAGTCACGCGACTATCTTGTCTAGGAGAGAACTTGACTCTCGGACTTCGTTGGACGACCGATCAGGTCGGCAACTCCAGAGAGTAGAAAAGAGGGTGCAGAATCGAAGCGTATGTATGTCGATCGATCGATCTTGAAGTATTTGTTGTAATGCGTACGTACTAAGAAGTGTTTACGTCAAAAGCCTTTAGATATCCTGTAGAGAAGTAAGACCAAGCGAGTCTTTCGACTTACAATATATAATTTCTAACATTCTTTCTAATGTCATCGGATAATGTACATTCCTAGCAATTATTTCTATTTGTGCATGCTTATACATCGATGGAGAATATACTGGCTGACCAAATAATGATTGAGGAAATGATGTGATCGTTTTTTTAACGGTGGTGACAATGTTGCTTTCAAGAGTATTGTTACCGTTGTCAATATAGAGGTGTATTCTAAGTCAACTTTGAATTAAAATTTTCATAACTTGTTTTTGGCAGGGAATTTTCCAACACATTTTTGGTACGAAATTTTTTTTTTCGCGTAACAGCGAAGGTTTCAGTAGAAACTGGACATCATCTGCTAATTAGTTTTGCATCACACTCCTATAGCGAACGATTAATTAAGTTTATGAAGAGATTCTTAATAACCCTTCTTAAAAATATTCACTTTTTTCGGTGCATCGCCCGGGGGACCAATGACGCTGTGCCGTAAGGTCATCACGGTTGGTATATAGTCTCTGCTGCGCGACGGTTGCTTCCTCCGACGATGATGCACCGGTATGCATAATTCAACGATCCCGGAAGAACCTTCACAGCTCTCACCAGAGTCCTCAGCTGCTCCTTTAATCTCCTTCTTCTTCGTCTTCTTCTTCTGCTCCTTCTTCTTCGTACCAAGTCGCATACGAAGAATCGCCATGATGCCCACATGTCGAGTCACACACGGGACGACTATCGTCTCTCTTCTTCTATACATCCCCTTTTAAGTCACTGCACTGTGGCAAAAATCGCTGCGAAGCCTATCGATCGATCGGTAGTTGTGTGAGAACGATCTTGAAATTGAATTGCTCCTGCATCGTCGATCGATTTGTTTCTCTTGGCCGTCGTTATGTTTATTGATCAAACCACTTCTGCTATTTCTTCTCTGCTGTTATCAATCTGAATTTTTTTAAAGGATTTTAATCGAACAGCGATGGAGATAATTTAAATATGCACTGTCAAAAAGTTCAACTTAGCAATTAATAAAATGTATCTATGAAGTCTTATACATGTAAGGCATTTACTGTCCATTTTCCCACTTTTTTCGGACGGTCTCAGAAAGTTCTCATAATTAACCAGCTTCCAGTTCTACTTAAGAATACAAAACGTCGAGAAAAGTGGTTTAGAAAAAATGTATGTGTGTGTGTGTGTGGCCGGCATGCAAGATTTAAACTTAGATACCTAAACGGCTTCATCAATCGAGCTGAAATTTGGAATACACGTGGGACAGAAACCTTTGTTAGTGATCCTTTTCAAAAAAATTTAAACATAAGAATATTTTTTATTCAATTTTGAATTTTTAGACAAATATCTGAATGTTCTCTAGCTTCCGCAAATTTGTAGCTATCGACCTAATTTTTTTTTATAAATAAAGCTACGTTAAAGGAGGATCGGCATTGAATTGGGGATGAGTCGACAAAAGGGTTCGGTTTTCATGGATTTTGAATTAAAAAAAAATTAACTTTGCTCTAATTCACGTCAAATCTCACCAAATGAAATGAAACTTCCTACAGATGAAAAATAACATTAAGCGCTGCTACGCACCAAATTTGGTGATGATCGGTAAAACAGTTTGAATTTTACATGTAACGCGCAGTCGGTCTGGTTAATTTGATAAAAATCATAAGTGTTCTATTCAGTGTTGTATTCAAATATTACAGAAATCGAAGACGATAGGATTTCCTCCTGTGTAAATTACCCCACATCATTTTTTTTCTTGATTACAATAAGTAACATTACTTGTGAATAAAAAAGTTCTATTAAAAAAAACTTTTAATTATTGTTACATATCTACACATAAGAAATCGTCAGACCTTACAAACTTTATTGTTTCGTGGAGAGCAATATGTTCACTCTTATTACAGCAATTTTCATTTTTGCGAGTACTTTATTTTTTTTGTCCCTTCTTTATGAGTTTTGCGCCCACAAGAAGTAGAGAACTCGATCCAGCGAGTCAGTTTCCTCATCTTGAGGTAGAAGGAAAGAGATAGAACGGGTTTTGCGCGGCGGCCGCATGCCTCATTAACCCACCCCGTGTGCTCCCGCGGATTATATTTATGCTTCGTATACTGGGGAATAGTTATTATAATTGCTTGTCGCTCCTGTGTGATTTATGGTAGCACCCGCTAACCGTCGTCGGCGAGCATTTGCTCGCCCGCTCGCTCGCTCTTTAGCGGCTAATCTCGGCACCTAATAGCTACTCCCTCCCCTTTGCTCCACCATTCCTAATAATGTTAACCGCAACCCCGCGCATTTCGTCGCGCGTTCACTCGCAAGTTTACTAAAATTGAGTACTGATAGAGTCAGACAAGACATAAACGGGATACAGAATCCCCCGAGAAGAAAAGATGAGGGGTGTCAGGGTAGAATCCAGGGCAGAATCCATTATGGAGTTTCGGCAGTCTGAGATGGAGTCCAAGATGGACAATGGGATCGGAACAATTCTCCACCATCACCCTGAATTATCCATACTTCATTGTGGACTCATCATTTTTACCCTTGCAGAAATTTCATCATTGATCCAGCTGGATCCTACGTGGTCCGATCCGGTAACAGCCAGTTACTGGATCGGATTTCAAGCATGGGACGCTTGTTCACTGGATTCCGATCAGGATTCCGGACTGGATTCTAAACGGAACCTTTCACTGCATCCCACACATAAACTCGGACTAGCTCACCGACGTATTGTAGTCTGAAGACTGGAACTCCGGCATCCATTCTGATTCCAAGTAGGATTCCACGGATTAGTATTTTTGTCGCACGCACTCATCCAAACACATACACATACATCTAATTTAATCAAGAAAACTTCAAACATATGAAGCACGCATTCCCTAGTATGTTCTTAATCCATTACACTTGATGAAAATTTATGTATATATCAAAAATATATATCAGAAAATAAAATCACTATATTTCATGAATTTGATACCAAATAACCTAATAATTTCAAGTCCCCACATTCATATTTAGTATTTCATAATTTCATTCTCGATACCAAGTATCATTACCACAGCATCATCACGCCAGTATCAATCGTGATGAGAAAGTCACGTGTTGCAATCGCGCCATGAGCAACTTTTTACTGCTAGCAATTATAGATTACACGCTGGTTGGTATAAAACCGATAAGATCCCCTATGATGGAATTCTAGAAAATTGGCGACACACCCTAATAAATATATTTTTAATAATATAGAATAACCATATGTCTGTTATCTAATTAGCCTTGACATTTAATTAGCGAGTCACGGAGAGACCGACATAGGTCTGCAGAACTCCAAGAATTTGCGAGAGGAGACCAACGCTCCCTGCGGTTGTTACAGCAACTCTCCTTTTAAGTATTACTATACTATGTCTATGTACATATATTGATATAGCTAATGAATATATGAAGATCATGTTAGGTGTGTAACGCAAGTTCATTCTCATTGCATCCTTCGTCATTTTAATGGGTCGACTGGCAACCACCACTCGCAGCGCCGATAAGAGAGGTCGACGAATGAACCGAGCGCCCGCAATTAGCCTTGTTTTTATTATTTGTTGAGAGGAAAGAAGAAATGAGGGGTATCTGTCTGCTGTGACGAATGAACACCGGTAAAGTAATCATAACAACAAGGATATGCCCAGAATAAGTATTATATTTGCGTGGGGAAATGTAATGAGCTTTCGTTTATATATATATATATAGACATTTAAGTACCTTTGTCGCATCCTCGATAAACTGGCCCAAAGTCATAACGTGAAGAGTCACATCGCGAGTGTTTTCCAAGTCTTCGGGTATCGAATAGAGAGCCTCGCTCACAAAGTACGGCTCCGTTGAAGTCAGTCTGAAAATAAAAATGAGTTTTGCCTTTGTAGTCAATATTCGAATATTTCATATCACTGGCTTTCAAAGAGATTATTTTGTATCGCTTTTGCAACTTTTTACGGATTAATTGAAATTTAGGTGGCGTTTTATACTGAGCCTATCCAGTCTTTTTCTAATCAGAATTCATCTTTGATTAAAAATTATCGTGAATTCACGTGGAAAATTTCAGCCAGATACTTCAGAATTTATCAAACTTAAAATGTTTACTGATATTAAAAAAAAAATGGTCATAAAATTGAAATAACTCAATGAAAATTTTACCAAAATCAGCACTAATAATGATTCAATGTTGATCTATTTGATCTATTTGTATTTATATTTCAAAAACTTGTAGCGTGAAAAGTCTGTTTTGAAAAATTTGAATATACCACAAAATTTAAAGTGTAACCGATTCCAACTAAATTCAATTCCCTTGGATTTTTATATGATAGTCAACTTGTGTGCCGAATTTAAGTACGATATCTAAAAAAATTGCGAGGGCTAGTGTACCAACAAAGAAATTCGCACTTACGCACGCGCATTTTTTTCTATACCACTTTTCTCAACGCTTTGGACCTGTCTAAGTATCCTGACATAAGAATCTCGAAAAAGAAAATGCATGAAAGCAAAGCTTCCTCTATGAGGAATCAAAATGGATACCTCAATATACTCTGTATTTCCACTTTCGTTTCTCGTTATCATCGTTTTTTCCGTAAACAGCGCAGATGTGCGTGGCTGGCTCACGGGTTTGCGGGTTAATGCAGGTCGTATCGGTGGAATTATACGAGCGGCAATGAAACAGCTACGTTCCGGAGAGCAGAAATACGATACGTGCAAGATGGCGACACGACCGCCGGTTATTATCGCTCGTCGTTCGACTCAGAGTCATTCTTTCTTTTTTCTATTTTTTTTCTTCATCTCTTCTTCCTTCTCAGCAGCACTTCTATTGCGTGCCTTCTCTACCCGACTCGGTTGCTTCCCTCTTATACCTGTCGTTACTGCAGACTATGCTGTTGCAGCAGCAGCATAGTAGCACCGTCTTTGCACTGCGCTTCCTGTTTCTTCGCGCAAGTTACTCGCGTCGCGATCTATTCGCGTCCCGAGTTTGCAGACCCCCGAAGATTTTAACTCTCGGTGATGAAAGGATCTCTGTTAGAGGTAGACCGAGAATAGCCTACGCAGTGTTTGGACCAACAGCGGTTTAATCGTGAATCGAAATTGCTCTGATGATTACAAAAAAGTATTAAAAAATCTTGGGAAGCTGAAACGATGCAAATTTAGACACGAAGGCTATAAATTACGTTGATTTTATGCTTCGAATTTATTTGATTTTCAGATGAAAAGAGGTTTTCGACTTGTGTTCATAATTGGCTAATTTGTCAACGAAAAAATATGATTTAATTAATGACTTCACATTTCCATGTAGAAGAAATATATCATTAATTTTATATCGTATATGGGTTACACATAACTTGATAAATACTTGATGATATACAATGTTGGAGTATTCTGTTTTGTTCGGGAGTGTGTATATCAACAGAAAGTTGTCACATGATAGATTTATAATATGATAAATTTGTAATATTTTAGAGTATAAATAACATACTCCAGATCTAACTAAACTGCGGTGAATCTGATCAGGGGAAACTTAATGACGAGAGGTCCGACCCAGGCCAGATTCATATCTGGTGAGCCAGATCAGACATGCCCTTAATGATACCTGAAACGGCCCTGATCTAAAATCGGGTATCCTAACGGTATTTCCTCTCGGAAAGTACATAATTGTTGCTGAGGCAACTGCCATAGCGACATGCCCTGTGAATATCTCTCATTAATTTCAGCCAAACATATGCTGTACGTATTTGTTAGTCTTAAAAAATCTTTCTTAGAGATACTGACAGAACCTTGGGTATCTAGGAAACACATAGAAAGGGCATCTATAAAAATATAGACGTCTATTACGGGTCCTTTTCGCTGAGAGCCTATTAATGTATTCTCAGTGCTAGGGTGTAATTAAAGATTTTCTGTGAGTCTGCTCGCGTCTTTACAGTCACGCCTACACGATTTCTTCGTGGGCCGCGTGCATGTTGCAGCAGAAATCTGAAAGTATCAAGCGGCATACTAGGCAAGAGCAGCGGGCGTAATCGATCGATCTACGGATCTACGTAGATATAGGAAGATCGATGGATCGCGCGATCGCAGTTTGCATGCACTCCGGCACTCTCTCGACTCCGCGATACCGCGAGAAGTGCATATGGCCACCTACCTCGCGGGCAACTCGTCGATTGCACCCCTGCTTTGAGTATAATCGGAGAATACAACGGGAACACCATCAGGGTTAGGTCGTATATCACGAGCCGTGAGATAAGCCGTGAGTTTCTATGGTTCGTTGTTCACTCTAGCAACCTATAAAACTTGAGCGCACAGCTAGAAGAAAACAGTAAAAAATTCACAAGGAAAAGTAAGGTTGCATTTACTTGAACGTTGGTCCATTTCATAATATAACGAGTTGCTTATTCATATTTAAAATTGCGGATACTCAATGGAAATAATTATGTGTTACAATGTATGCGATGATACATCTGAAATATATTTTACATACATATATTTCGCTAGGAAGTTGTGTATTTCAAATACATTATTTTTCTATGTAGTTATATAAACCGCGCGTGTATTTAAAAATGTATGCAGACATATAAAACACTTATATTGAGACATATACGTAGACATACAGGTTTTATGTAAAGCAAATCTATTTTTAATATAAAAAGTGTACACTTCCGTAGTACCGAGAACGCCGAGAGATGGCGAATCGATGCCAGTGTTTCTCGCAAGCGAGGCAGCACACGAAGTAAGATACAAGGTGGCCATGAATCGGCCTAGTCAGTGACTAGTTGGAGCGACGTTAGGAGGCAGGCGGATTGTTTTTGTATATCTTGCCATTTTACCACAAAACATTGGAAATATTTCTGCTATATTCTGTGCTATGTGTATTTATACCTGAAAACTTTTGATTACAAAAAATTGCTTTTCTGAATGTTGCACATCATTTTGAGTTTCCTAACGCGAATATCTCGAAAACATTGTTTAACTAAAACCAAACTTTCTCCATGAAGAAGTAAAAGATTTCGATAGATTTAATGAAATTCCACATATATACTTCTTCATGGAGGACGTGTTCACTAAAGAAAGAGTATCGGAGATGAGTGATTGCATCAGACGGGATCGTACCAGGCACTAGACGTACAATCTATACCTATATGTAACCATTCGGGCGATTTTATAACATGTACGTGTCTGCAAAAATCAGAAACTGTCCCGCTGATGTGGATACTGATACCGTGGCATCGTCGTGAACGGCGACGAATCTAATGGCAATCGCAAAGTCGTTAAAGGTTAAAAATAAATGCGTAAATCTCCAATGCTAATTAGTTCAAGCTCAGAGCTAATAGAGTTTGTTGCTAGTCTCGTCTTTCCAACCTATCACTGATTTCGCTATCACTATTCATGCGCTTTAGTCATTGCCAATGTTGCTTCAAGATCGAACTGGAACGAGATTGCCATCGGCGTGATCAACTACTCTTGGTTTGTAGACTCGACAGCCGACATATAGCAGAAGTTAAACGCTAGACGTAGCGAAATGGCAAACGGAATCGGCACACGGCGACGACGACGCGTGTCCCGCGCGTTTTAATGTCGCCGCTGAGTTGTTGCCGCGAATGTTAACATATTTGCGAGAAATCTCCTCGCCTGTCTCGTTTCGTTTCGTTTTCTATCCACCTTTTCAATGTGTTTCGTTCTCTATTTTATTTCGCCGGTTGAAACGATCTAATCGCATCGAATCGTCAAAACACTCTCGTCGTCATCATCATCACCATTATTATGGAGTGGTTTGCGATTTATATAGTCACGTTCAATTAAGCTATTACTTAACGTTATTTTATTAAATTTATGTAACGAGGACTAAAGGTCCTTATAATATGACTTGTTGGGAACAATCGCTTTCATTTACGTATAGATCTGTCTCTCTTACTCCTTCGATCATTATTCAATTATAAACCCGACGCGCTCGCACAAGACCATCACCCAGTAAACACTTCTTCTTCTTCTTCTTTGCAGGACTTGTCCGCAATATTATTTTCGCTGTGCGGTGATGCGATGCGACTGGCGCTCACCAAGACACGACTGATTGGCCGTGGCGAATGAGCATTATTCACGCTCTTGCGGGTCTTTTGCCACGTCCCATCTTGCAGTTATTCTCTTATTTTATTATTTCTTTCTGATCCTCACAACTACAGTTTCATGCGGAAAAATCGGAATCTGGACACGCGTAATTTTCCGCTTGACGTTTTAAGGACTGTTCTTAGCAACGTGGTGCGGAATTGACTAATCGTCCTTGATGCGCTTTTTCCGTTTCATAGGCGATAAGATGGTGCAATTTTTTTTATGTTCGCAGTTAGTATAACAAAGATAAATTACATAAGGTCCATTTGCTACAGTAGAAAATCAGTTTTTTAAATATTTAAATACATTTTATTAATATATATATTTGTTTTTTTTTTACGTACCAAAAAATATCTAATCTTTTTACAAATAAGTCGAATATATTTAGAGGAACATAAATATTGCAGTTTTTGGCACAAAAATAAAATCACTATATGTAATCTCCCCTTAAGTTCCACAGTGTGAAAAGAAAGAACATAATGAGAAATGGCACCAGTGTGAAGGGCATCTATTATTACGAAATCAATTTGCAAATGGAGCCTGAAAGAAAGAGGTGCGAAACGAATATTAGAGTGAACAAGGGGGTTTGAATTATGGTGAAAGAAATGAATAAACGCGTGCAACGAAGCGTTTACTACATGAAAAAAAGACCACGGACTAAACTCGTCGACTGGACGATGAAGAGTCGAGTGCGTGTTGCCGCGCCCAGCCGCGGCTTCGCACGCATATGCGATGACTCCCATGTCCTATATAATACCGAAAATGAAAGATGTTGGGTGCAGACCTCGGAGATCCGACGAAAAACGACTACGTCGCTGCTACTCACTCCTGAAACTAGGAGTGTTAGCGTGGCCCGTGTTGCTGACCCTGCTGAACAGCGAAGAGCTGCACTCAAGACTGATTCATAGAGGTCTGCCTTGAGGGAAGGAACTGGCGAGGGCCTCAACATTGCATGGCGCCCGGTCGCTAATTACTGTCGCGACAAGACAACGCCCTTACATCACAACACGTATGCGCAAGAAAATAATATAAGAGTTTTAAAAATACCGATAAGGCCCCAAAGTTTATTATCGCTATTAAAGAAAGCTTGCAAAGAAAGAATAATCAAACTCCAATAAAATGTTAACGAGCTAACCAATTCCGATTAAATTTGTAGTGATTAAATGGTAGCATAAGCTCCTTTATCGAGCGAAATTTCAAACAGATTGACCAAGCAGTTTTCAATTTATAGAAGATTCATTTTTTTTTTACCAACACACACGACACGTTCGAAATTTTTTCTAAACCACTTTTCAGTATCTTTTCAGAGTATTTTAATTGTTCTGACATTAAAGTCTTGATAAAAATTCATGAAAACAAAACTTCCCCTATGACGAGGCAAAATATGTTTATATTTTTTTGCAGAAACTAGTAGACTCTGATTTATAGCATTTATTACCATACTAGCAGCAATGTCGTTGCTGGTTAAGCATGGCTGTCCTGTCAATGAAAATAGATAGAACTGATGTATGAAACGACTGGACTCACACTGCATTTAAATAGCACATAATGAGGTATTATCTGTCAATTCGGTGAGTGCGGATTGTGACATAAAATGTATAAATACAGCCAATTATTTCTGGCCCAGATATTTCTCACAATTATGTAACATGTTTCACATTTTTTTTAATGTTTACTTACTTAATATGTTACACGTTGAGTTCTTTTTGTTCGTTAGGTTCGGTTCGTTGAATATGTAAAGTTAACAGTTAACTAATAATTTTTTATTTTCGTGAAAGTATAAACCAAACAACTGACATTTAAGCCTCATGGATAAGAAATACTATAATTTTCCATGTTTGCAAAGTCATAATAAGCACCAGAATGCAGTGAGGTGAAATTCAATATATTTTTAATTGTCGCAGCTTTTGGATAATACCAGTAAAGGAATTTTATCTTTTGTAGTGGAGATGGTGTCAGTTGTCTCCAGATGTTTTCTTAAATAAATTACAACTTAATTTTTTTAGGCTTGATTCATTAAGTGCAATAAGTTGAGATAAATAAATATTTAAAGGGTTTGATTTGTGGTTTATAATAATTTTTTAGACACGATTTAGTGCGGCACACCCAGTAGATCAGCGATATATCCTCCTGATTCGACGGTGGCGCCAACCGGTATTTCTTCGTCGACGCACCGCCGTTCGTATCGAAACTCCAGCTTCCCGCCTCTGATTCTACGTAATAATATAAATGGCCTTATTAAACGAACGCATTGCCGGTTTCTCTACCGGTCCACGCGATAATCAATGTTAATCGGTCGATAAAAAGATGTATATTATATACGGCATGACGACTCGTCCCAGTGTTGCGGTCAATAAGCGCGACGAAGACTCGGTCCTCCCCCATCACCCAGCGTGAAATATTCTATTTTTGGATATTCTACGACTTTAGGCTGTGCCACATTTCCATAGTCGTTTTCGAGGTAACGTCAAGTCAAATAAAACTGTTCTCGTATGTTTAAGTCCGGGAAAAAAGTAAAATATAAATATAAACGTTACGACACTCTATTTTTCGGGGGATGTTTTAAATATATATATTTTTTTTTTGTAAGATTACAGCATTGTTTATGAAGCTCGCATAATTACATAAATACTTACGTACTGTTACGAAAAAAGAGATTACAAAGTAGAACCTCGCACATTGCTTCCTTATTTTTTCAGCCCTCCACCCGCAAAGCCTTCTTTGTGAGAAAGTACGTTGGTGAATTTTGGTTCTCTCATAGACGATGTTAAGTTATCGAAAGTCATCTGCCAAACACAGACGGACGGACGAACAGACAGACAGACAAAAATGAATGAATACTTTTTTGGAATCTGGGACTCTCAAAACGTCTATTTCCATAAAAATCTGGAAGTCGACATTTTTTTGGATTTCAATACTTTTTCTTTTACATATTTCGTATGTGACGAGAAGGTAAAAAAATCTAAAATGCGAATATCTATCAAATCTAAACTCATTTATTAATTTTACCCAAATTCAATAACGAAGGTTGCATCACATCACCAATAAAGTTTTATGCCAAATTTAACCCGGGAGCTGTTAAACGGCTATTCAAGTTTGAGTGACAACAACATTTGTGAAAAATCTTAAAAATCCGATGAAATCAAAACACTTCAGCCGAATTTCGTGAAATGTATGCCAAATAAACATTTGACTGTACTGCGGCACTACAATTTCAGACGATTCGGTTGAGTAGTACACCAATTGCGGCAGTATGAATTTGAGTCCCTCCATCGCACGCATGCACGCACATACTCATGCATATATCCGAACACTTTTTCTAAACAACTTTTCACAACGTTGTAAATTATTTTGAACATACTCACACGGAAATCTCCAAAGAATAATTTTTCATGAAAACAAAGTTTTCTTCATGAAGTTTTTCTCATTCAAGACTATTCAATGAACATTTTAACAAAAACAGTCTTACATAATTCTCGAAAATGGAAATTTTACAACAGCATGAAAATTCTTTAAAAGTCGTGTAATTATTTTTACGTAAAAAAAATTGGTCTCAAATTAGTCATACAAAACTTTTTTTTTACTAATCGATAGCCAACTTTTGCGATAATTATTATAAAGAAATATTGTTTTTAGCATCTTAAATCACATTGGTTTTATAGAGACTTTTCTTTAGTCTCCAAGTAATCTAAATCTGATAAAATTAATATTTGGTTACATATATATGTGTAAAACATCCTTAAACCAAGTCCGTCGCAGAAGAACAAGCAGTAAAAGGAAAATTTATTTGACATATTGCATGGCGAGGTAAAAATATACTAAACACAATAATTTACTGGTTGAGCTCCTTGAGGTAGAGCGACAGAGAGGAAAGTGAGTGGCGTGTACGAATAGGGAGCGGCGTCAGTGCGGTACACAGTTTTCTGCATCAGCGCAGGAAGGGCCGGTCTCCTTCATTCATGTTGCATAAGTCAGCCTTATTATATTGCCGCATATCGCGGCACACGGAGATTATATTTATCCTTGCTAAAAGACTTAGCTATAGAGCGAACACGAAAGAGACGTTCACACCGGATGAGCAAAGTCGGTCGGGGCTTCCCGTGATGGGGTTTACAATTTTTACCAGCGAAAACTGCAAGAGAATGTAGTACATATTTACGTGCCTAACCGTAACTTATATAAGAGGCATTCTCTGTCAATTCAGCCAATATTGTTTATATTTAATATATAGTGTAAAAGTTAAGTAGAAAATTTAAAAAATGCTGTAAAACTTGAATTTCTCAACCGATTCGCGCCATGTTCAATTTCAAACGTTGTTGTATGATCCACTTGCGTACCAAATTTCAAGAAGATTCATGAAAAATTACGATAGTCATATCATTTTTTCTAAACCACTTTTCTCGACATTTTGGACCATTCTGAGTGTCCTGACATGAAAATCTCGAAAAAAAGTATTCTAGAAAAGTAGAACTTTGCATATTGCATCCTTATTATTTTTAAATTATTGTTGAAGTTTTACAAAAATTAGAGCAGTAACTGCCTTTTTTTTAAATCTAAAGATGCAATAAAATCTATATGTTTGGATACATTTTATAAAAAAAAAACACGGTAATTAATGAGAAGTTAGTACTTCACTTACGTATGCAATTTGTGCTCGAACCCTCGTACCATTCGGGAGTTATGGACGATTGATTTTTCGATGCTGGAAAAATACTAACATACACACATGCGGACATGTTTTCCAAACCACTTTTCTCGGCCGCTTCGGTTATTTTGAGTATGATAACATGAAAATCTTGAAAAAAAAAGTTTCATCAAAACAAAGCTTTCTTTATAATGAAGCAATAAAATATATAAAAATATAATGTCTTAAAGAGGGTCAGGAAAATAGTGGCTAAATTGACAGCGAATGCCTTATAACGGAATAGCGAGTTCGCAACGATCACAACGTTCTCAGTGTACCGGGAATAGCGTACCGCATCGTAAGATTGTAAAACCTCCGTTGGCTCGTGCTAATGCCAAAGCGATTAGTTATTTGTCTCCAGTAAAGTATGCAGATAGAGTAATAGCTCTTGAGCAATAATATATTCTCCGAGTAACACTGTTCGTTGTTGCTGTTGTTGGTATCCTCCGACGTTAGAATATACTCAAGTGTACATGTAGATATACATACATAGACCGTGAAGTCAACGTAAAAGAGTTGCGTATACCTGTATTACACGGTCTCATGCTCGCTAACATTATTCACCCTTTGCTGACCATAGCAGCCGCCAGAGGAGGGAAATATGTTCCCTATATAGTGTCGGAAAATGTTTATCGCTCGAACCAGTTCACGCTTTACGAGCTCTCCTCCCAGAGCTCAACTAACAGAGTTGTTCTTTGACTTTGTATATATGCCTCTTATGGTATCCCTTGACTTGCGATTAGGCGATTATATCCAGTGGGGTCAACGGAATCTGGATCAAAATGATTTAGGTCTTTCATGTATACAAAGTACAACAAAATTGGCACGACGACAAATTCTCATATCTTCGACAGTTTTTAACAGATGAAAGTAAGTTAGAGCCAGCGAAAGAATCTCAGCAGCAACAGCAAGATTTACGTCCTTGAGCCTGAAGCCTGGAAGTTGCAAAAGGGAGTCCTGAACATAGAAATCATAGGGATTCGTGCTGTCGAACGACTACGGTTGCAGCGTATACCTGGTGCGTTTGTATATGCGAAAAACAAGCTAGCTTGCGGAGCGTGCAATCGTGATAGCTAATAGCTAGCAAAGCCGCGAGTTTTCTTCAATCTGGTTGCCGCGAGGCGACAAGGACGAGGGCTGGAAGAACGAGGACGATGTCGTGATATGGTAAACGTTCAGAGAGCCATGTAATTTCGAGCCGTGAGCGAAGCTCGTTAGCTGATGGCGTGTGTCTAGC
This sequence comes from Perithous albicinctus, assembly GCA_964016905.1. Classification (NCBI taxonomy): domain Eukaryota; kingdom Metazoa; phylum Arthropoda; class Insecta; order Hymenoptera; family Ichneumonidae; genus Perithous; species Perithous albicinctus. Next base: position 13,522,578 of record OZ024698.1, on the reverse strand, counting down.
AGCCTGAGGTGTCCTCACACCTGCGGTGACTTTAGGTGTGAGCTACACTTTTCAGTTTTCAGACATCTTATAGCTTTGATGTGGAAAATCCACTTAAGGGGGATGACGGCTTGTGAAATTTCGAAAAAGAATCTATGATTATGTCAATATATTTTTATTAATACGCAAAGAAATAAAGTAGCTAAAACTTGATGAGACAGATTTTATATTACACATTTATTTACAATGATTGCAACAATTGTGGTACAAAAAACAGGGTGAAAGTGTGTGTGTGTGTTTTTTTTTAAATCTTTATAATCTTTATATATTAACATTTCGAAATAATTATTTATTTACCGATGCAACGAATTTGTAGGCAATGCAAATAGCCATGACGAAAGAAAGTTTATGACGAAAGCATGAAGTACTTATTCATAATTTGAAGAAACGTCTAACTGTCGGAATCGCAAAAATTACATTCTCGTTAGTCGCAGTGGCGGTGAGGCGAGTCCAGCATCAACGACGTTTTAACCTCTCGACTCGCAAAACTATGTTTATCCGTGTCACAAATTACAGTCATTCTTTTCATCACCACACTTTCATTCTATTTTCTAGGTTTTTTTTTCTTCAATTAACGCTTCAGCGAGGATCATTCCTTCATACCCATGCGTTTACAGTCCGATGCTTAAAGTGCAACATTTTTTTTTCATGATTTTATTTGAATTTACGCCGCATTAATAACGCTTTTGATGACCCACAGCGGTATAATAAATGTATGGAGTACAGAACCGGACTGTGAGGGAACATAATTTGCCTCGCTAGTTTTACAGCCGAGATTTTATATCGTTTAGATTTTGTATAAATATAAACGTCACTGAGAGTCTGCTATGTATATTGCGCTCGAACAGAACTCCTTCTCTTTCCGCACATAGGCATTACAGTATAGTCTACAACATATAAGTATGTACACTTGGAAACATATTTCCGTACGCCGTATACTCGAACCCGCTAAGCAGCAGGATGAGCACACGCCCCACAACTAAAAGCCTAGTGGATTTATCTTGTATATGGGTAATTTCATACCAAATCAACCTGTGTCTGACCCAGATCATGGATCAAGTCCTGCAACTAAGTAGGACTTAAATCCTACATTTCTCTTAATATGCCCAACTTATTAGCAAAATACCAAGACACCTAGAATTTATTTTCGGTTCTTAAAAAATATTTTTTATCGATACATTTCTTTTTTTCCCACGTTTATTTTTATCTAGTACTATTCTAAGTGCAATAATTGATATTATACGTGAGTTATAATGTCAAAATAAAATCGTTATAATTCAGAAAAATCGGCATTTTCGGTTGCGAACAATAAAATAAAAATTCGAGGGGTCGACGATGAGAACCAGGTCGATTTGGTATGAAATTCGCTATATACTAATCTAAAGACGTGACTATATGATATGCGTTTCTTTCATCTTATTCGTTACCACGCATTTTACTTTTTCATCGTCAGGCTTATGTACGCTTTCCGATATACAGTTGTATGCGTTTCCATTTGAATTTGTTTCCGCACAGTATATGAATACAGTATGTACGAAGGTATTCGTACCCTGTCTCTCTCGTACTCATACCGAGGCATGACATAATGCATCGTCCAGGCGTTCGTTCGTGCGAGAAATATACGTGCTCGTAAAAGTGTGCAAGATTGTGTATGCACGCAACGAAGAACGGGAAAAAAACACGCGAGTGAGAGCAAAGGGAGGAGGGAAACTTCTCGCTGTATGCACTACTCTGCGTCGAGGACGCGCGAGAAAACTAGTGAGAATATTTAAAGTTGGCAAAGAGTTAAAAGCAGAATCACCAGCAGTATATATGCTAGATGTTACATTTACTCTGTTATGTGTGAACATACTTACTATATATGAGTGTACCTTTTATCTATTCCTTTCAGAATATCGTATTTTGTCTTGAACCTCTGCCTCGCCCTTTTCCGCTACATACCATTTTTATAACGTCTAAAGTTTTTGGTGACATTACTTAATTTTTCACGTATTGCCATAATAACAATATGCCAAAGTAAAACAAAAAGGTTCAAGAAAAAGAACCTTATTATATGTACCCATTTGCGAATGTCGGTATAATACCAGATCTGTAAATATTATCAAGTTTTATTTTAGGGCTATGTCCCAGTACCGGTGAACAACATTGCGAAAAATGGACGCAACCTAGTCGCCAGTACTCGAATAATTTTAGATCAGTTAATATGGCCCGGAACTGGCACAAGTAAGGTTACCAAATCATGTTTGGGGGCTACATTCCAGTTCTCGTGAACAATGTTAACAAGGTTGCCTCAAACATCTTTACAAGTATTGATCAAAATTTTCCAATGGTAATAATATTCGCTGTCATTCAATATTCTGAGAGATAGTGATCAGTACAAGTTCATTTACAATATCGCAATGTCTCTTCAGCATGTCATTATTAACGAAGTTATATAAATCTCAACTCAATTTCATTACATTAAGTGTTCCCATGGTGGAGACCCTTAAGTTTGAAAACGCTGAAGGAATAGATGTAATTTTTTTAATTAAAATAATTAATTTCAGCGATAACGAGACAAAGAATCGTTTGGAGCCTTTCGTAAATATTAATATAGTTTCGTGTCATCTTAAAATTATACTCATTCAGTCAAAGATACGGCTAAGGGTCAAAGCTTTCAAACGACGATATTAATTGCAGAATCTTTGTGTAGTGAATTCTCCAGGAAATTCATCGATCGAAACGACAGAAGTTGCATAGAACCGCGAGGAAAGAGTAAAAAAAATAAACGAAGCGGGTGCCGTATCCAGTACTACATCTCGAAGTAGATATAAAAGAAGAGGAAGCAGACGGGCAAGCCTCCTCGCTTCAAAGGACTATAAAAGACTCAATCCTGCCGCTAGGAGTTGTTCATGCTCGAGTGACAAAAGAAGGAAAGGGAACATGGAGCGCAGAAAAGAGTGAAAGAGGAAGAGAATAAAGTAGATAGAATTGCGGTGGTTTATAGACGGACTGGCCCTTAGGTATATTGCAATGTGGTTAGCGTCAGCTTGGCTCCTCTTCTTCTTCACATTTTGTCTTCCTCCTTTTACATTTTGTTTCTCCTCTATGTCCTTCTCCATAATTCACTCTACATATTACAGTTTTTTTTTCATATATTTTTTTTGTACGCACTTCTATTATACTACCATACACTTCTCTATACTTGGTCGTCGTCCTCCTTGCTTTTTCCTCATCCTCTTCGTGGGGTGCGCCGACAATGTGACATGCAATATGGTAATCACCGGTGAGCTCTGAGCGCTCCGGGAACCCACCGACTTGCGCGTCCCTTCACCGGTACCCTCGTTCAGCCTGGACGTTCTTCTCCTACTCCTCATCGTCTGTGTCGGTCCAGAACCGGGAGATTCAATCGTTCTATCCTTCTTGCACATTTGCGCTTACTCTGCAGGCTGAATAGATTCTTCGTCGACCTCAGGAAAGGAAGTACGAAGCATAGCGGTAGCTGCAGCAACGGAAACGACTTCGTAGAGGAAGACGAAAATGAGACATGGACGAGAACGGTGAGAACGTCGATGAAGAAGACTAGGAAGAGGAAGAATAAGTAGGAAAAGGGGGAGTAAGAAGACAAGAAAGACGATTAAGAAGGGTTCGCGAAGGTGTGGATAAGGACTCGGATATAAACAAGAAGGAAAAGCAGAAGGACAACGAGGAAATCGTGAAAGACGATGTGGAGGATGTCGAGGAAAGCGGGAAACAGAACGAGGTGCAGTATAAGGTGGAATATCAGGAGAAAAATAGGAGGACAATCAGAAAAACGGAGCTAAGGACGAAAAGGAGAATGAAGAAATGGAGGACATGGACTATAGTGAAGAAGACATTGGTAGAATAATAAGAAAACGGAGGATAAGGATGAGCAGAATAAGAATGAATGTGAGAAGAAAATATAGGAAACAACGAGGAAAATGGGGATGAGAATGACTAGGAGCGAAGTCAGGAGAGCAACTAGGATGACGACGAGAAGAATGGGAATAAGGACGAGAGGACAGTAAGGACAAAGAGGAGAAAGAAGAAGAGAACATGAAACAGGACGGCGACGATGACATACGTCTGCATTCGTGAAGGTGACGTTCACTCTTGTCGTGACGCACATGAATAACCAATATTTTTACTACTTTGTTGAACTTTTTCTCTTCTTCTTCTGTTCCTTTATTTCCTTGAGTTCTCGTAACCATCGCCGGTGTTCTTGACAGAGACAGCTAGCATTCTAGCAAGGCTTACAGAATTGAATACAGGTATTCCGACTGAGGATGGACGATGAACCCTGAGGCATCGTCTTCACGACTCACAGATTGCGCTTGACACGGCTACATAGGTATAGAATGTCTTCCGAGGTGGAAAAAGAAACAAAAACAGTCAAGAGCATAAAGAACTGAGAGCACATGGTAGTAGACGACGCTACCCCTATGATAATACCAAAAGACAAGCTGCCGAACGATTGTTATACTCAATGTATGAAAATACCGGCACCTTGGAATATTGATATACAAGACACAAAAGATATTAAAATGACTATTATCATTGTAGTGAATACGGAGATAATAGTAATACGAAGTTTAAGTTAAAATTCAGAGAAAATGCTAACAAAACTTTTTTTTTACCTTCGACGGGACAGTTTCGAATCTCATAATTTATTGTAAATCTATCTTTCTTTTCTTCATATAACATTTTTCTTCTCTGCACATTTACTGTATCGGCGATTTTCGGAGGTCCGATAATCTGTCACTTTGAGCATAAATCGAGTACCACGAGAATACATCTTACTCATGAGTCCCACAGCCCGCCTTCCACAACCCACCCGCTGTACCAGTCACCTACTTATTGCATTATTTAAAATATAAATAAAGTTAACGCGGACGTTAGGATCTCGATACGGTTTATAGATGACCGTTGACATTGGTTAGCATGGCGAATAACTAGAAGATCTCGGTGTATTCTGTCTTGTTTTTGGTTACGTTTGGCAGGCTGTCAGGCTTCAATATCAATGAATTTAATAATATTGTAACTAGCAGCAAAACTTTTTTAACTGCTACGTCAGCTACAATGAAAGATGGTTTTTCTGTCTTTAGTAACTTAAGAATAGGAAGAAAGAAAAAGAGCAAGGGGATGGTGGAGGAGGAGGCGAGGAAGGAGAAAGATAGGGACCAGTTGATGGCCTCAATGATGACTCCCAGGACGAGCGTGTCTTACTGATAAATTTATTATAATATCTTCTCGTTCTTCACATATGTCTCTTCAATTTGCTCGCGTGCATCGAGATTAATTCTCTACCAGGATGTAACTTGCACGTACCACTTTCGACATTAAACCTCATATTCTCTTCTTGAACTTTCCAACCAAGAATATCTGATCCATACAAATGCAATCACGAATAAGATGGCAGATGACCACTCTTGCTTTGTCACTCCTTGATTCTTAGCAGCTACCGCGTTTACTACCGTGATTCTTGATGGCTCTGTAGCAGATATTCTGCTTACCGGTTAGTTTCGTCGTGGGGACCGGTTACATCCCGGTACTATCTTGGGAGGCGATAAACAGCATCACTATGCCTATTATATTCGTCCCTTTGCGAAGAGACGCTCGGATGCAAACTAGAGAAGAAAATGATATTTAGAAAAGGTCCATACGGTTCACGAACTATGCACGAATAAGACACGTCTATGCATATAATAAGGCGTTGACTTCGCCACGTTTTCATTCGTCGCTTCGTGACTTGCTAACATATAGTAGCAAAGGCCTACCATAGAAAGTGGGTTCAGTTTCCTCATCCTAGTTTCGAGTTGTCCCAAAAAGATTTCAGTCTCCAGACATTATTATAGTTTTTGAAAATTTTGTTTATTCGATGCGTTGCATATTAAAAAGTATCCATTGCGTTAAAAAAAAAGTTACAACATTTAGTGAAGGTTTTGAATGTACTTTGAAGATAAAAAATATTCCGAGTAGGAATAATGTGAATTTGGCATTTGATTGTGGACGAATAATGGTATTAGAAAATCTGAAATAATTTGTAGATATTTTTGATGGTCTATACGACAGTTAAAAAAACTACCAACTCTTTGTATTACTAAGCAAAACTGGATTGGCCCACTTGGTGTGAATGTGAAATTACGAACATCGGATATGAAAGAAATGAATACAAAGGTGTAATTCACAACAGACGTGTAATTTAAGCAAACAGATGTAGTTACGTTGAAAATAAAAAGAAAAGATAATCAAGTGGCGTCGAAATCAAAGATAAACAGACTTTCTTTGTCCAGTTCACTGGCCTCAAGGGCCACGAAACCCAATGGCTAAGATAGCAAATGTAAGAGCAAGAGCGTCAGAACGGTTTGTAAAAAAAATGGCCGAGTGTGTCTTAAGTACCCATGGAACTCTGTCATTAAACGGTCGTTTCGGTGCAAACAATCGCGCTCGCGAGCTATGTGCACTTGACTCGACGTCGAGTGCCCGCTGGAAAGCTATCATTACACGATTGCACTTGCTACTTTCAAAGACCGCGTCTCCTCCCTCCGCATCTTCTTTGAGTGAGCGTCATTACACGGTTATTAATAATTTTTCGAAGTCTCCTGGACAACCATCATCGACCCCCTGCTTCCTCGAGAATTCCTTGGGTTTTCGTGAGTAAAATAAAATATAAACGGCAGAGAGATGACTCGGGACACCCAACGAGAAATGGACCGCCTTCTCCTTCGGGCTTCGACTCTTAGCTCGCCGAGAGCAATAGAATGAAAGAACCCAAAGGCTACTACCGCTGGCGTTGTGGTGCCGCTTCTCGTTATACTCTCACGCTGGTAGCAAAAGGTTGCGGGACAAGCTCTCGACTCAAGCGAACTCCCAACATGTACTCTCCACAACTGCTGGAACTGCGCTATTGACGCTACGGTCCCGGAGGCCGGAGAAGGAGGAAAACCGTGCCCAACGGTTTCTGGGTGCTTGGCGGTACTGCTGCTGCTGCTGCTGCGTCTGGCGGGAGAGAACGAGACTCGCGCGCGCGACTAATGAACACAAAACATGTCAACAGCCGTGGGAAGCTGCAGTAGGTTCATGCCGCAGTATGTGCGCTTGGAACTCCAGGACCACGCGATAGAAACGCTTATGGCCACTCCCGGTTTCCTTTATAACTGTGGTCCGACTGTTATCGTTGAATTGATGTTACGTTCTGTCTTCAGCCTGCATTCTCGGAGCGAGATATGTTTCGTTAAGAAATAGAATTTCTTTGATATCTGTCTTTTAATTAATCCTCATATCTAAAGAGAGAGTGATGTCCCGCGCGAAAAAGAAAGTCTTAAAAACTGTACCAAAAATAAAAACTCTCATGTATGACCTATTGGACTGGGAGGCGAAGGGCATCGATCGGTTTCGTAGTAATTATTAACACCCTTTCGTCCAGTCTCTAAGCATCTATAAGCGAGACTGAAAAAATATTTTGTCCCTTTTGAGGTCGTGAATTTTTCCATAGCTGTACGGAGTTTGACATTTTTTCGTCCTTAGTAAATGGCCACGCATTGACGACCAATAATTCGTCAAATGCACGCACCTTTGGAAACAAGACGGAACTAAACGACGATAATACTATACGGGAAGAAGAGAAGGAAGCTGAGGACGAAACGAGCGTTCCAGCGGTAGACGTAGACGTCAGACGTCCAGGAAGAACGTCGTCGTCTTGTGCACGGCGAACACGAGAGAACAATGCAACTCCGATGAAACTACCGGCAAGGCGGGCAAGCAGCGTCGTCTCTTCACCGTCGCTCTTTCAGACTTGGCTCGTAACACATAGCAGTAGTGAGCCGTATAGTTTCATTGCCACGAGACATACCGAGACGACGAACAGCCGCAAGCCTACCATACGTACGCGCAGTTTCAAACAGGAGGAAACAATGAAAAATAAAAAAAAAACGTTCCCATCGTCGACGACCACGATGGATTCCTGCCTCTATTCTTTGTACGTTCTTGAGAATCCAGGTACAATTTATTTGTAACTAAACAACCATCTCTTCGGCAATACTAAACGCAAAGATTAACGAAGCAGCGAAGCTTGACACTACAACTTCTCAGACAATTAAGTGTCCATAAAAGATTCAAACATAAAAATTTACAATCCGTTGCATGTGAAAAGTATTCTTTTCTCTGGATATAATTGGGAATAAAGATCAATTAATTACAGTTAACAGAAAGTCCCATTAAGGTGATCCGAAGTCACTTAATCGTTTTGTTTTTAGACCTCTTGAATGACCTCAAAATATCTATATATATAAAAACAAACGACAGATATTCTTTACAGTCCGTGCGACAATGAGACCGATTTATTTGGAGTTTGTAAATATAATAACGAAAACTTCTGTTAAATTCGCAACAGGATAAAAATTGTCCTCGCGATAAAGAAGAGTGTTATTTCATTATGCTCAAGAAGTCAGGAAACTTATCCTGGATAGGTGTGACATATTTTTTTACTTAAAAAGTACATTCAAAAACCTAAATTTTATGTTGCTAATTTTTTTTGCACAATGTGTCGTTCCCAGTATACGAATCGACAATAAATACAGTATTTAATTCTGAGTGAACGTGATTATATATCTTTTAAAATTATATGTAAATTTATTCGACACGCTAAATAAGTTTTAAAAAACTTTCAAATGTGGAACATTTTTTCGAAACCACTTTTCTGGACGCTTTACACAATTTTAAGTATCCTGACGTTAAGAAAAGTTTTTTTTTCATCTTCCTGTTAGCGTAAATGTGTAATATTCAGCTCTGAATGTGACAATTTAGACACAATAGGGTGCAACCGATGGGAAGAAGAGGATTTAATTTCTAAAGTACGTCACGCACCCACTGTTACATTATGAGCGTTGCAATGGAGAAGTAAATAAAAAAATTAATTAGTTACGGTCGAGTGTTTGCGTCGAGTGAAGCGTTAGTGTACGTGTCAGACGCGCTCGTTTCGAAAGTGAATTACGCTAATGCAGCCATACGCTATATTCTGATGTGGACGCGCGATGTACTCGTCCCACCCGCGACCGTTTTACATTCCAGTTTCGAATAATTAAGAAAATGCGGGCCAAGAGCGACTACAATAACAGTGACTGGCATCTCATTGCACACTCTGTCCCTTTTGGTCATATGTTACACGCATGCATTGTCTCGTTTTCCCTATCTCTTATTCTCGTTTTTATGATTCCCGTAATAAAACTTATGAACGCCATGTCGGGTTTGGTAAATATAGATTCGAAACCGAAACCGAAAACATTTTTAGAAAATATATATTATGTTTCCCAAAAAAACTTCTCGAAAATTGTTTTTTTTTTTTCGGCCGTCACCGTAGTGCCTCCTTAAGCTATTTTTGCATGTTGCGTATGGAAAGGTCTAACCTTCTTAACTCGTACAAGGTTGAAAGCTGTATGGATTGCATTCGCTTCTCTACAAAACTCGAAGCATTTCTTAGCGTTGGTGTTTCAACTGCTGTTGACAATAAACTAACTGAACTATCCTTCTCTATCACATTTTACCTAAAGGAAGGAAATAGAGATTAAATCTTGACACCGAAAGGCATACATTTTCATGCGGCACGGTATCGCGATCGTGCGAGGTGTGCACGGGCGTTCATTAGACCATCGAAGCTATAGGTGCCGATAGAGTCATTAAGAGACACTCGATAAAATAGGGAAAATCACTGGATAAATTCACAACTACTGCAAACCCGACAATTCTTATATGCTCGCTTGGACTATCATGTAAATATAGAGGGCCGACGCTTGGGACGATGCAACATCTCAAGTCGCTGAACTCTCCACAAGATACTAATGTATGTATACCCTTCGGATGACACATCTGAAGTCTATGCTCGTGTGTATTTACTATGTAGCTGCTTAATGTTTTGATATTTTGATTGTCTGTTAAACCGACAATCAAAATACCGATATAAAATACAACATAAACAATAAAAATACCGTGAAATTGACCCCTGTTTTTATAAGTTAAGCCTCATGATAATTCGGACGCCCCATAATTTAAACCTAACAAGGCAATTAAAACGTTTGTGTCGTAATTCCATCCCTAAGTAGGTGAAAAAAGTAAAATGTTTTTGTAGAACGTTATGTTATATCTAGTTTGCCTGCAATAATTTTCTTTCTCGTTCAAATGAATCATTCTTCAAAGTTTTCATCGATGGTGACGGTTCGTCTTCAATATTCGCATTTTATCATGCCTCTAAGCTAGTCCGAGTGAATCTATCTTCGGAATCTGATCCGCAAATTGAATGCTTCCGTGCTTCCGTGAATAATATTACGGTTCTTTTAACTGCCTGCGGTTGAAAGAGTTGGTTCAGCATAGGCATTTTAACTTTAACCGAATCGAAATCTGGTTGCTTCTTTTAACCGTAAATACGTTGTGAACTCCTTGACGTTGTTGTTCTTAATGTTCTTCTGCAATTGTATACTATACAAACCAAAGGCGTGATTGATATCGTAGTTCAAAAAATGATTGTTGTACATTCGGAAAGTATACGGATAACAATGATTCCAGGAAGAAATCAAGAATTACGACGAAAAGCAGGCGGAAAAGACCGCAATCAACCATTCCATTTTTGCTTCCTCTATGAGGAAGCAAAAATGTGAATCTGCCAGAAAGTAGTGGCCATCTAGTACCGTTTTATTCGTATTCTTCTTTATTGTGTGAACACCCACAGAATAGCTACGTCTGTACGTTTGTTCGCCTCTGTACAGTATAGCCTAACAAGGAGTCCTGCTTATCGAAGGTACTAATCGTTGCTCGGCCTTACTAGGGCAACGAACAGTCTCGTCGGCTCTTGAGCTCAGAACCCAGAGTTGCAATCCCTGTACTGCCATACATATATGTGTATATGATGTGTATACATATATATATATATATCGTTACTCTATACATGCAGCTAGTCTTTACAATGCTTCCAGTCTTTCTTCAGTAGTTACTTTGCTTAGCACAGCAATGCAGTACACAAACCCGTCTAACACATATTACACAAGATACACTTGAGATATCACATCGCTTTTACTAGATCCGTGAACTCAATGAATCTCTTGACAAGCCGAAAGCCCATCACGAGTGCAGGGAACAAATGTACAACTACGTGAATAATGGTACGATGACATCAGAGGCTCTCAGTCTCGCCTCTCATCGCCACTTGACCTTACTGGCTGTGCGCTTTCCATAATTCGGTCAATTACGAGTGATATGCTCATAAAGACATGGTAAACGACACTCGAATAAGAATACTAAAATGTTTAATAATTCAAAAATTGTACTAACGAAATGATACCGAAATGATTAATTATTTAGTTTGCATAGCATCCTGTAATCTCTAATATACTTCGATCAGTTCTTTCTCATATTGGCCAAATAAAATATAGAGAAAAAGTGGTGAAATTTTTAATATTCCAAATATGGTATGCAGAAAGAATGCTTAAAAAATAATGTGGACAGCACAACATCGTCTCATTTCTAAAAACGTTCAATCTTCTTATTATGATATTTAGTGGAATTCCTGGAGTACTCGGCTAACCTTTGACCTGAACTCTTCCGATCGGTATCATATTTTTAAAATATATATTTAACCCTTTGCGTCACAGCGGGTCACTCAGTGACCCACCTGTTTTCACTTAGACTTAAACGTTAATTTCTGAAAATATTTACTGAGGTTTTTTGTTTCCGCAGTCAAATCATCAAAATTGCCATTTTGTCTTATTAAATTGTTTTTGACTAAATTATAAATGATATCGAAATTTAGGTACCTATTTAGGACAACGAAAATTATTTTTTAGAATTTTTTCAGATTTTTTAGGTAGGTTGGTTTTTATTATAAATTCATTATCTTGAAATATATGCAAAAATAAGTATTTTCAACTGTAATTCGTAATAAGTCGTTGGAATATCTTTCATGTGTTTTTATTAGAAATTTTTTGAGTCACTGAATCCAAATATGCGGTCTGAATTATCGAAATTTCTAAATTCAAAATAGTGGATCCGATATGGTTAGAAAAAAATTTTTAAAGTCACTCCGCTTGGATAAAATACTTGGGGTTTTTATGTTTATGAATATGCACTTGAAATTAAGAAATTCAAAATGGCGTTTCTAATATGGTGGACCACTAAAACAAAATAAATTTCGTCACATGACGGAAAAATTGGCCATATTATATGTCGAAATCATGTTTTTAATTGAAGATGGAACTTTGTAAATTGTAAACTTGTTTTTTTTTTGTAAAATCAAGAATGGCTCAAAATAAAAATCCAATAGAAATCATACGTGTTACGTTCAATCATAATAAGACTATAAAAAAATGTAAGGAAGATGAAGATGGTCAACTTTCGCAAAAATCGAACTTCATTGAAATTTCAAAATATTCAGCGGCTGTAGGAAACATGTTTTAAAGACTAGGCCGTTTTGTGTAAACCTAGTTTTTTATGACAATGAACAGTACAACTACATAGTAAACCGCTTTTATTAACCGCGCCAGCGTGCAAAACACATTCCAGCGTTTACCAGCTTCTTTTTCATCAATATATTCCTGTTTGACTGTGTAATTTCCGTCGGTGTGCATGATCCTTTCGATACTGCGAAACGTATACTATCCTGCGGTAATAGCTCGGTTCACCGGCGGCGTATTGGTTGTGCCTGATACATGAGGACGGACGCATAGAGGCGCAGAGTGGAAGCTTAAACTACCTATTTATCCGAGACGGGATGCGCTCCCCGTAACGTCAGAAATTGCGTACTCGACCGCGGCAAGAGACAGTTGCAATGCTGGCGTCAACGGATTAAAATTCATGACGGGTGGGTACGAACGATGGCAACGACGACTTACGACGTCGTCGACAACATCGTCGACGAGGACGACGAGAGGCATCATCTCAGTACGTGTTAGGGACAACACTATGTCCGTGCCCGGAAGGTTCCGACGTGATCGCCAACACATTCCGCGTGCAAATTACCAACGCGAGAAGTTCGCTACGCGATGTTGCTACGCTGTTCGAACAATACATTTCTACAATGCTCATGTTGACTTCAAAAATTATCACACTTTGGATCACATAAGTTACGTGCACAATTATTCTTTTTTATTTATCAGTTGCATCATGGGATTCATTTTTATTTGGCCAAAATTGTTAATTTCAGACTATATATCAGGGTACAAAAAAGGCATTTTTTTTCTTCTTATTTTGTTGCTTTAGGGTGATTCTTGTATCGTATTATTAAAAAATGCCCGTGCCAAGGGATCACCTTTAAATAATTCCAGTTTCACTCTCTTGGAAATAACGAAAAATTGAGCCGCGAAAAAATCAGCAGAAAAATTGACGGCGGAATTTCTCTTGATCTTTGTCGATCTTTGGTCGAGTTTCCACACGGGAAGTTTGCACTTGATTACGAACCCGTTTAAGCTAGATTTTAAGTTCAATGCCGATGTGAAGATCGTTAGCCTCATAAAAATATATATTACATTTTATGCTTGAAACATTTAATGCTATGCTCATTTACGACGCTCATTTATTCTTGTGAAAATATCTATTTCACTCTTTAATTCGACTATATTCAAAGTAAATACTATTATTTGGCCTTAAGTTGCTACCGCGTCTCAGAATTTTATTCGAAAGACCGATCTACCGATCTACTCAAGACAATATTCACTACATTCGCTCAACAATCATTCGACTTCCTCACGCAGGGTCTCTCGCGAGTGCACCTGTAAGTTAGATCGACAGAAAGAGGAGTGTAACTTCAGGGGGCCCCTGGCGAAAGAGAAACGGTATATTGCTAGTACCCACTTGCGTTTCTACGTATACGTATGTGAGTGCGAGTTTACGGTATCGTGAGGCTCGTAGATAAGCCACATCACTCGGTGGCACCGGCTTCTGGACGTGCTGATGCTACATAGCGGTAGCACTGAGCTATACCTATATATATGACTGCGCACAGCACCGATATACACCGGCACCGCAACTGCACGTCCAATTTACGGTGAGATGGCGTTATTTACGCGATATCTATATAGCCGTGCATTTATTTTATTGCTACGATCGGCCACGAGAGCGACGTACCGATTCGCGCATAGTATTTTATTATGTACAGTATAACATATAGTACAGAATGACCGTTAGTATAATACGGACAATGTACGAGATATCTCGTCTCGTCCGTATTGCCTTAGAAGGAAGCTTTAGGGCCGTGCAAGATACAGTAAAACTGCACGTAATTGCCCCACTCGGGACAGGATGAACTCGCACTCGCACGAGACCCTTTGGGCAAGTGTTTGTGTGACTGTCTCCGTTAAAAATTTACAGTATTCCGAGGTCCAGTATGTGATTGTGTCCATTTGATTGTCCAATGAATTGTCAGCGATTTGTAATTATGTAGATGTAGATTTCGTTTCATCATCATCAATTGCATCTACTCAGTTTATTCTGTGACTATGGAAAACTCTCTATAGAAATTTCATCAAATCAGTTGACATCACAGGTTTATGATCCAAATCGGTAATGATACTTTTACGCAAGTATGGGAGTTGGGCGGAAATGCGTTTCGTCTAATAGATGAAAACATTTCGGTCGAACAAACGGATTCGTAGAACGAGATGAGGTTGCACTGGTGAGATTCGACTGTAGAATCCATATCAAAGAGGTTTGAATCTCACCAACAGAAGGCTTCTTCTTTCTACTTCTCATACTCTCAGCGTTTATCTGGCCGCACCCGTCGCTAAATCACAAGAGATATTACACCGTCCATGTGTGAGTATATGTGTTGGTGATAGGCACACATAACGTGTTCAGCTTGAATATCGTAGAATCGTAAAACGCAACTTACGAGTTACTGGACTGTGCAAGCATGAGCACTCGATATACGATTGGATCAACCCTGTTCCATCCTCCAGATTCCTTAGCTTCTGCTGCTGTTCCTGTTTGCGCATACCACGATGTCTCACGGTGAGATCTCAGCGAGAAATTCCTAGTTCTCCTCGATCTTGCTCGCATGGAATAATAATATTCTTCGAACATTTATTTGCACTATCATATTGTGTCCTAACTCTCGAGGGACTCGCGAGCTCTGAGACCTTTCTATAAAGATTACATCTCTTGCGGTGAAGTTATATTCTTTTCATTCTCCTGTGGATATTAGATAATTCTGTTTATGTAGCCATAGCTGCTTCTGCGTCTTCCGGTGTTACTCTTTGACAGGCTTGCGAATTTATGTTTTCAAATCGTTTTTTTCAAATGATAAGTTATTTTTAATTATGAGCCAGGTTTATCACTGTCCAGTACTTTGAAAAATTTGTTAATCCAATACGGCGGATCAACATGCATCTAATTTCTTGATTTTTATGAAATTCGGCACATATAGGTTTTTTTAGGTCACCGATTAAGAATCTGATTTAAAAATTCAAAATTTTCATTCCGTTTCGTAATTAACGACCATGAAAACCGCAATACTGAAATATTTTACAATATGCTAAAAAGAAATTAGTAAAAATCGTTTTGTACACTTCCGTTACTCCACAACCCGATTGTTCACACTCCGTTTTTTATACAACCTGACCGTCCATATTTAATTATCCACAAGCTGGTTACTGCACATTCACTTTACTAGACTTTTCGCCTTTGTGCGGTAGTTTCTGCGTGTGTGCTGCATTACCAGAGGAATAGTATGGTGTTCTTTTTACTTGTATGAGATATCTACGAGGTCGATTCCGGCGGCGTGCATATGAATTATCGAGATACTGCTGTAAAGACCTCGTGTGGTATTGAAATAGTGTCATAAAAAAATTGTGTTGTAAAGGGTCCGCGTAGTATCAGGAACTGTGTGCAATCTGAAAAGCGTAGTAAAGAGAATGTGCAACATGAAGCTTGTGGAGAATTGAATCTGGATAATCGGGTTGCGTATAATCAAGATTGTACTCCACATTCTTGATTATAGGGCATAAGTATCTCATACCCTAAGTTATAAGTATCTTATACATCGAGATGTGTCATAAAGAGAGAGTGCCTTTCATTCGATTAGTGCCCATCCTTGAAATAAAGGACAATAGAGTATCTTTACTAAAATAAAGCCAGCTGCTACTATATAATAACGCCGTAATTGAAGAAATGTGGCCAATAATAGTAGGTAACGATCTTGATACATAAGCATATGCGAAATTGAATCCAATATATCTACGGTGCAAGATCCACGTGGGATTTATGTCGTCACGACTCGTAGATTCAATATAATTGATAGGAGCAGGAAACGGGCAACGAAATGACGAAATGAAATGTTTTCTGTAAGACTAGGACGGCAAAGCTCAATAGTACTCGATTCTCGACACGATTAGTTCCCGCCTTGCCCAATAATCCAACGTCGGCGCTATTTATGGGCATTCAAGTAAAAAAACATCGTCGTTTCGCAAACATTCACTTATCACACATATTCCTGTATAAAATACATTTACTTATGCACCACGCGTACACGATAGTGTCTCTGACGTTTACCACGGTGCACCGAAATTGCAAATCACTTTTCCCGAGTGATGTACCGTCGTATATCAACAGAAATTCGAACGGACGTGTGCAATCATGGGTTTGGCGTTACCAAGTTATACAATATTATTGCGCCTGTGTTTCTTAGGTAAATTAAAGAGTTTTGCGAATACTGGGTACGGTTCTTTTTACTGGTGTATCGTGAGAGGTCGATGCATGTAAGGCACAGTGGTTGGTAGTTTAAGAAATGTTGTAATGAAAGTGACAGAATCATGTCAATATTTAAATTTTGATTAACATATTTACATTGCGACCAGTTATAATTCTAACGGAGTGCATGTCTCTGTCCGAACTCTCTAACTTAATAAAAATCTACTCGATATAACCGTAGCTCGTTACTCGATCAGGTAACAACTGTACCAGATAACAACATATATATATATATATAATAATATACCAGAAAATAAGTCTAAAAATATGTTAGTATTGAAAAATATTTAAGAGGGCTAGAAAAAATAATCTAATCGACAGCATATGCCTCATATCCCAAAACCGTTAATATTTAACAAGGTTGACTAGTAAAATAAAAAATATTGCTTGTTCATATTTCAGTAGTTGTTGTCTCTTTATTTAAAAAGCAAAATCTTACAACAGACTTAGCTTACCCTGCCGATGACGGTATCGCCAATCCTTAGTACCTAACGTTCATCCCGATACACTATAAGCAACAGCTTTATGAATACAGCAAAAGCGAAAGATTCGATCGACGGTAGTGTAGCATGCAAGAGCAGTGGCAGCCGCAGCTTGTTGTGAGTAGCAGCTGTAGCCTTGAGTTTCGCTTTTGCTATGGCAAGAACCAAGGTTGCTCCGTTTACCCGCCTCCGCATGCAGCGCACGAATCGCGAACGCTGGCAATCACTTTCGAACCGTTCTCAATTTATCTCGCTTTTTTTCTCCTTCCCTTTTTATGAACGATTATACTTTACCATCTAGTTTACAGTATACACTTTACGTACTGTAAACGCTTCTAAAACGTTGTATGTTATTGCTCAAGTAGAGAACTAGAAGGATTTCTCAATGAAATAGAAACGGTGCGTGGGTGTGCTGGAATAGAAGGGAAGGAGCTACCAAATGAAATAAGAAAGCGATAATATAGTGACTAGACCAGACAAGATTTAAGGGTTTAGGGAAGCTAGTTTTCCAACTGCATGTTTTGATGCCATCTCACACCTGAAAAAGCGGTATCAAATACAGAAAAGGAAGATTTCTTAAAACACCTATCACAAACAAAATTAAAGAAAAAAGCAACAACTTGATAGCGTATTCCTATGGTTTGATTCTCTAATTTTTTTGATTCCGTGAAAAATGTTATTGCTAAAAGCCCCAACGTGGTACCCCCAGGCACACCAGTTTTAATTTTTTATCACGTCGTCAGATATAGTCCTGGTCAAGGATTTTAGAGTGAATGCAATTGTCGCTATCATTGGAAACTGTTTGTCTTCGTTTCGCACCTTTTTTCAAGAATCCTTTCATTTATAAATCGTATTTAAGATATTACGTAATTCATCCATCTACCAGTTACTTTATTGCTTTATTCGCGCATAACATCCCACCTTATTTCCATAGTTTCGCGCGCCTCTCGTAAACAGACAACGACAGAACGACCAACCAGTCGGTACTTAAGTCTAGCATTGCCACGGTGGTTCAGGCAGTCGAGAACATGTTTTATATACGTGCGATGGTATAGTATTTCGTTTCGGCAGATTGCCAGCAAGGATAGCCTGAACCAAGAGTTTTCGAGATAGAGGTAGAGTTTTTCATGAACTCTAGTACACGTGGTCAGAAAAACTTTCAGTTTGGACTATCGCACGATAACTATCTTACGGCATACGTTAACATTAACCGTTTCGCATCTGATAGGGCATCTTTCTGTTTGGCCTTTTGTTATATAAATGAACAAGTCCTATTTTTCGAATATACGTGAGCAGGTGGAATCTAGAATACTCCCATTTAAAATTGGTTTAATAGATCTACGATAAAGAACCAATCACGACACGACTGTTTAGGTCATTTTGAATCCAGTAATTAAAACCCAATTTCATAATAGATGACAAATAACCAGTGATTTTTCTAAAATATATCCGATTTACTCTAAAAAATGTGCAGGAGTCTGCGAACTGTTGTCCAGCCATCCGTATACAAGTTGTATGTTTGTCTGTATTTTCTAACTTATACTATACATAAGCTGACGTTTCAGGATCTGTCAAGTTTCAAATCTGTATTAATTTAACGCCAATTACGAACCGATATATCGATATATTGACCGACAGACACAAGTGCTATATTGAAAAGTTCGACTGCCAACGTTAAATTAACCGTTGAAATATAAGTAGGGACGCCTTTTGTTTGTAGTGAGTCTGGAGCTCAATTTACAAATCGATTCTTCTCTCTATTCGGTACACGCTCTCTTATTTCCGCTGTGGTACGCGTTGCTGTCAATGGACAGGCGCTTACGGAGATGGTCGACGGTAGAGACGACAAGAGGAGTAAGATCAGTGAGGACAGGCGAGTAAGATCGATGAGTGACAAACATGATCGTGGTCCCCAACGTCCAAGCTCCTTAACGTGCCGCGGAGCCGAGCAAAGGAGAGCACATCAGCATTGCTACTCAACTCTGCTTGCCTGAGTGATCTCGGTTCGTGTGCCGCTCGCGATACTTTCCTCTCTCCATGCCGTTACAGGCGCGCGAGTCGTTTCAATGAACAACGTTTCGCGATCTTGAGCGGTAAAGTCGCTCTCGTTACATTACGACAGATAGTAATAACGGAGTCTGCAGGCCCCGAAACATGTTTCGGCTGTGTGTCTCATGATTGGGTGTTAGAATAAAAATAAATAAAATGGTGACGGTGACGGTGACGAGTCTGAGTGAAATCGTTTCCCACGGCGGTGGCGGGGATCGTTTCTTGGAGCGCGTTGCCCCAGACATTTGGTCCAATAATAACACTAATTTCGTCTACCGGAAGATTCACTATTGTCAGGCCCGATGCAGTCATGTCTCATCCTCTTTCTTCTTGTTATTCTCTTCGTTCGCTCCGAACAGCGGATGCAACTGACTCTATAATCCTATGGGTTGGCGTGTATGCAAGGAGCGTTAGTATGATGCCAGGGGAGATGGGTCGGGCCGAGCAAGGTGGAAGGAAGAGTTGCACGGAAAAGGATAAAAGCGATGAGAGACCTTAGCAACCTCGGAACATTCATTCTTATCGACCGAGTGATATATGCACGTTATACAAAATATTACGTAACATGTTGTTGAGGAAGGGCTTACGTGACATCATCGTATGTCTTTGTGTTGTACTAGGGGAAATGAGTGCAAAGAGAATCTAAATATGGGGATTGCTGAGGGGCCAGAATACCACACTTCACAATCGCCGCTGATAATACAATCTTATCATTTTTGGTCTGTGATAATCTTCACACATGAATAAATATTTTCGGGGATAATCTGAATTACACGGCCATACTTTTTTTTCCATTTTCACTACCCAAGAAAGTAAAATAATTCTTGAACGCTCATGAAAATGCATGAGACAATTAATTTGAATGTGTAAATGATGGCCTTTAGGACCCTGCGAGGGACAATTATAAGTGAATGCTTTCAGCTTTCCTGATCGTTGACAATTATCGTGGGCAAAAAAGGAAAAAATGCATAATCAGTACTACATTAGTATCATAAAGATTCATGACTTGCACACCAGTTAGGACACTTTTCTGCATCTGATTGCGAAGTTTGTATCTTCACGAGATCGCAGTTAATTATTTAAAACCCGTACTCCCTAAATTTTACATATTCAATGACTCTCCTATCTCACACTGTATTTCCCGTAGATGACCTCGGAGAACGCTTGGTGTCTGTTGGATATAGCTACTGGAACAGTTAACTGGTAAAGTGATTCCAGTATTCAGTGGGACAGGAGAAGGGAGTGGAGTCTGTAGTGTACAAACTAGTTGGCTAGAAACAGAACCCTACTCCTCTTTGCCTGCCCGCAACAGAGTTATATCCTCGCTCGGGAAAATTCACTAGAGTCTCGTGTTGTGTTACCGGAAGTCGTGGTCCCGGTCTCTAATCGCCGAGACTTTGGAAGTATCTACCTCTCACTCGATGTTGGGAGAGGTAAGTGTGAGGGAACGGGGACATCACGCACGTACGTGTATAGTGTACAGTACTCATGGTCGAAACAGGGGAATGCACTCAGCAGGACTCAGCCGTTATACTACACAACTGTGGTAAATATCTCCTATAGGAGCACGAAGATTCGACGTTAGGCGTCGTTTTCTATGGTTCTACTGCTGTGTTAGCTTTCCACTGGTACACACCGAATAAACTGTGGTTTGCTGCGGCTCCGTGCTCTTCGGACAAGCAAGTAATTAAAAGCCCCACAGCTGACATAATTTATTTACGTATCACAGATGTAGCAATGTTGAACCAATGCAGACCCAGTAGTGTAGCTAATAGGCAAGTGTGGAGATAGTTTCTACGTTTTTCTCTCCACCAAGCAAGTACTTTAATAACTATAACTTTTAAAAATAAGGTTACAAAGTACAACATTCCCCATTGTTTCCACATTATTTTCCTAAAACTTTCTTTATAAGGAGGAGGACACCAAAATTGATAGACATATTTCCACGTTGACAAACCTTTATGAGAAGTAAAAAATAATTTAAAAAACAATATAAATGATTCTAGTTTACATCCTCGTTGTAACATTACAAGTGAATACTAGATTCTTGTAAAAGGACCTTATTAGACCAAATGAACTAATAAACCTATCTATATCTCCCTATATATCTGCATTGTATTACACCAAGATACAAATGCCTCGCCTTTATCGTTTGGACTAATAAAGCGATGAACGACTATATCTCCACAAGATCCAGAGATCAAGAAGAAACACGAATTACTAGAGAGTCGCGTTCAACAGGCCACTCGGATTGGACCTATAAGCATAATCGCTCCCCTGCTGCAATATCTCGATACCACCTTCACCTCGTTTCTCATCGAACTCTACTAGAAAATAAACAAACATAATGCCATCGCAAAACGTACATTATATCCATACCATTTGTATCTATGATATTAAGGTCTTCATATAGATACACAAATAAATACTCAACTCGACTTATTTCTTGCTGCCCTCCTCATTCCTTCTCCTTCTTCTATTCCTATTCTGCTTGCTTATTCTACATAAAGCCTCAGAGAACAGTATTCACAACGCCCTATCTAAGATCTTCAATCCGCTTCAATGTAGTATTAATAAATACTATAATACGGTACGTATAACTTGGTGGTCGTTCAACGTCGGTTCCGCTGTCATCCTCCCGAGTAATTTCTTCCCGCGCACCACATTTCTGCCTGAACTATACTCTATACAGACTTTATAAGCTTTTGCCGCTACCTGGGCTGCTCCCAAGTGATCGGAGATAACGACCCCGATCGGTATATTGGAGTTTGTGTTCAGTATTGCCCAGCAGCACAAACCGCAAGGTAAGTACCGGCATGTCGCGATACTCTGCTGCTGGTTCTACTTTGATCAGGGCTCTCTCGTAGCTACCGTTTATACCTCGTTGATCGTTAGATTAGAATTAGATAGGTGGCTGATCGCAGATGCCACCTCCGCAGCCGTTGTGTAAGTACGTGTCTTGAGTTTTGATCGGGCCATCACAAACAGAGGCCAGCAGCATCGGGTAATAATATGCTTTAACCACAACTAAATACGAAATATATGAGACATTCTATGTCAATCAAGACACTTCCTCTTTGAACCCCTTAGATATTTCTCATAATATAGCCCGATTTTAATACTACGTTAAAGTACTTCCTTTAAATTTTTCAGAATTCGTTTCTGTAAATTTAGGATTTTCCTCATTGTTCAACTATCTATATATTGGGAGTGAAAAATCGCACAAGTCAAATTTTTGCAATTTAAACTTCGCGTTTCTATTTTCTTTAAGTTACTTTCCGAGGAAAGTAATAAAATTTGTATTTTGTTTTTGCCCAGTAGGGTACCTTTGATTAAACATTTAATTACAACAAACTTACAGAAATGTTAAACTCGGATATTTAAGCAAGCAAAAAATAGTTTGTAAGGTAAATCGCTGGACATCTTGTCATTTTATCTAGCTTTCTTAATGCATTAATATTTTCATAAATTTTATTAAATTGCAAGTGAAATCTTATGTCCTTCATAAAAATAGTTTTTCCTTAAAAAAAAACAATAAAACACGCAAAAAAATCAACGTGATCAAATTAATAAAGTTATTTGAAAAACTTAACTGAGAAACTGCCATGTAATTATAAATGTTATGATGAGCGTTTTTTCTATTGTTTATAGTTTTCGAGATTCGTCGATCTAAAAAATACAATATTTTTCGAAATGTTGGACTTGAATATCTGAAAAAATCGCAGACACTACTCTAAAGTGGTATTAAAATCTGACTAGTTAAAAGAAATATCTGAAAGGATCAGAAAAATTTGCTGAATTGACAGTGAATGTTTCATATATAGGTTATCTTGAAGACAAACCGGATGTTGCGCTACTGAATAAGGGAAGCACACACCTAGTTACACGTTCCATCAAATTGGATAATACGAGCTGTTGATGCCCGGGTGCGCGACTATGTTCACTCATCGTTTAACCACAGGAAACTGAGTTAATCGTCAGCCATTAGTTGCGAATCAAAAGAAGTATGCAGGAGGTAAGACAGAACAATAGAAGGAAGCACAATCGAGACAACCTTAGTTAAATAATACGTGCAGGTATGATCGTAGGTGAAAATGATTATCCTTAAGATCTAACAGTGGTTTGAAATTTCTCATAGGACTCTATGTCGACTATTCTTTTCACCTGGGAACATATAATGAGATCCCACGTAGGACACATTTTTTGCTTTTGACTCTAAAGAGGAATTTAATTGCTCATGTTATACAGTTTTGAATTGCTAATTGGAATATTTTAGAGGCACTTACCTAAGATGTTAATCCAGCGTTGAGGATTATAGCGATTTGGAATGTCTCATAGCAATAAATGTCGGAAACAATTTTCCATAAGAATTCATATAGAGTCCCTCATAGGACTGTTTTTTTATCTGCGTATGCTAGTGGTGCTCATCTCCTATGCAGAAATTAAGTCCATTAAACACTGCCCCAAAAACTTGGAATACAAACTACAGTCGACAAATTTCAAAAGTCCATTCGGTGGCTTTAACTATGGGAAATAACAACGAAAGCATCTACAGTCGGAATCGTACTCACAACATACGATAACCGACCATAACGTTGACTCAAGTTAATATCAATATCAAATGAAAGGCCCTATCAAGTACAGCTGTACAAAGGTTTTGTACAGCTGAGCCGGTTGTATTTTATTTCTGGGCGGTTTTCCGGGATTCGATCAAACCATTAATCAAGGATTAGGATCAAAATTGGCGCAAGTTAGTCTTTCATTTTATGCCTCTTACAAAAAAAATTAAATTTGCTAACAACTGTAATGTTGAAATATCTAGTTCAAAGTTTCTACACAAATGGAGTAATGGATTAGTACCATTGAACAAAGATTGAAATTTATCGAGATTTGCTCCAGTGGTTCAAGTTTGATGAGAATTTATGTTTGGCCACTTAGCGTAAAAATTATGATCAGAAAATTTCATATTTCAAATTTCTTCAATTCCTTGAAATGTTGAAAATAAAATTGCAAGTCGTACGTTGATCAACGTACTTTTCATAGAGTTGGCCGTATGAAGAATGACAAACAATCAGAAAGAAATATCCATGGTTCTACTTTGAATTCTTTTTTATTTATCTTTGCGGGCAGTTTGCTTACGGATGTGCAACCAAAGCTTGCTTAAATTATGGAATGCGGATAGATCCCGAGGCAAGGGCGAGTGACCCGGCGAGTAAGAATTGCGTGATCAATAAAACCCGTCGTCACGAGATTTTATCGCTATGGAAATAATTGTCCATTCGAATTCTTGGGGTGCGATAGGAGTCAGAGCCCAGGTGCGCGCACGTTCGCCGTATTTCCTACTAATTAAATTAGCCTATCGCTCGAGAATAACGCATGCCGCACGTCGAGGTAGAACCAAGTGTGATGCGAGTAGAGGCGAGGCAGCTAGGAGAGCCAATCATCAACTAGCAGACTCTTAGCGGCTTCAATGTTTGTTGGGCTGTGAGCTTGAGAGGCACTCGGGTGTAACGACGCCATCTTCATCAGCACTCGGGGGTCTCTCTAGCACACCCGCTCGCGATTCCCATGGGCGCACCGTGCATCGCAACGACTGTTCTCATTAGGATAAAACAGCGATGCTTGGGGCATTGCGAGTTGGCCACTGACGCCAATTACTAACACTGCCGAGCTGTTAAATGGATTACGACTTTGGCACACGAAACCACTGACTAGCCAACATGATTGCGCAACTTCGACAATGTTAATGGTGTACGATCATTGTGAATTTTTGTAATGGTTTGTTTGGTCTTCACTGTCTTATTAAATGGTCGGTGAAACATACCGACTGACATTTTTAACACGTGAGAAATTCCGCGCTAAAAGGATAAGTAGTGTTAAGAACAGTATCAAAAGGAATAAGTCTTAAGTATGATTGATTGGACTGAATAAAAGAGAATTAGACCAAACTATTATTTTTCAGGGGCCAGATCGATATGTCCATGATTTTCGGTGTCCAGGTCGAAATTTCCATAGCTTACGATGTCCATGTCGATCGCTCCATAGTTGAGGTGTTTTAGGTGTTCAGGTCAATAACAACGGCATTATTGACGAATCGTCAATGATTACTTAGTGCAGTACATTAGCTGAAATTTAGATATTAATTGGCAACATAAATCTGAAATACTCTACATATATTCCATGAGCACTTATGTATGGTACCTACATCGTACGAAATTTTATAAAACCCTTTCCACGCGTGTGCAATTTCTGATCACTGTTATCCTGAAGATGCGGATGTTAATTTAACTCTTTATACATGGGTCCTAGATTATCGAATTACTTGTTAAATAATATAGGTACTCTGAGAAATATATAAATCTCATTTGCTCAAAAATATATTTTTCAATCATACATTCATACCAAGTCGTGATCTTTCCAGTTTTTGCTATAAAGGCAGCTATTTAAATTCCCTGATAGGCCCCTAATTAGTTGGGGAAGACTGGAAGGGCCCAGTATAAATGCTTAATTAAATTTCTGTACGGGAAGGAGGTCAGGGTCACGCGTTTGTATGAAATGCCCTACATAAAATATGCATATTGACATGAAGAGCTCTAACGATACTGTTATAAACTGTGAACGACTAGCTGATCATGGAAATTCTGCCAAAAGCTCTTAAAACTATATGAAGGCCAAAAAGCATAGCAACAGGAGCTAATCCCGAAAATTCAAGTGAAATAGGAATGCATCGGATAAAATTTTATAATATGTGGCCGCAAATAATAAAGGATAAAGGAAACTTCGACGAAGGACGTTCTTTGGAAATATTTACTTAAAAATATTTCAAGTTATTTGCTGACGCTTAGTAAATAGCTGACTGTAATTGTGTAATAATAAATATTATTAAATATCTGGACAATTTGTTTGAACAATGTCGAATTATTCGCGGAAAAATTCAACAAAATCATACTATTTTCATTCTGGTCTTGAATTTATACGCTTCTAGTTATACTTATAAGCTAGCTAAAGCAAAAATAAAAAATTGTATTTTTTATCTCATACGATCTTAAATATAATTTTTTTTCAGTTCTCTAAGGACTAAATAGTAAGTATAATAATTCTGAGAAAACTAAAGATTTAGTGGAATAGAAGGAAAGTGTACATGTTTTTTTCTGCATATGAGCTGAATATGCCCATCGGTGTATATATGCAGGTAAGTGCATTAGTTGCCGCACGCTGGAGGCGGACAATCGAAGGGATTGTTTCCAGGAAAGCTTCGTGTTCGTAATTGCAACGGTACGCCGCACTTATACCAACCGAATGCGTGAGAGGGCCAGGCAGAATAATCACGAGGAAAGACTCTGTGAACTGGACAATAAGAAAACCATTTAAAATAATCAACGCACCATCGGCAACCGCTCGCATCGTAAATGATGCTCATATAAAAGGAAACGTCATGTATAATTTCGAAAATAAAAAAAGTTCACTTATCATATGACTTAATGAGTGGTTATTCCATTAATGAATTTTTTTACATTTTCCAGTCAATGAAAAAATTTGCTCGAAAAATGTTAGGTCTCTGAAAGAGGGCAAAATTGTTACAAAATTTCAGCTGTGATTTCACATTGTCTTCCCTCTCTGCAAAGACTACGGTATGTCTGTTACCCGGCTCCTTTGCACTAATCGGGATTATTATGAAGGCAATATCTAGTTGGTTGTAAATACGGAACTTTATCATATCTGATCATTTCAAGAGAAGGAATCGCTGAAAAAAATCCATTTGATGGAATAATTAAAACATTTTGAACGCAGTTGTACATTATGATAGAAAATGACAGATAGGCCGTCGTAGAAAATTAAAACAATCTGTAATAATTTTCCAAATCTCGCATTTTCTCATACCCACTTCTGCCTTTCGGGTAGTTTTTCATTAGTTTCATTAGTTGTAGATTATGCTTAGTTATTTGATCAATTTTTAAGTAAAAAGTTGTAACTTTGGCGTAGTTTTAATATAAGAAGTTATAGATTTTTTCCGCTTGAGGATATATGCGATCAGACCGTTTTTGTTAATCTTTTTGTAAACAGCGTGATACTTTCAATTTTCCGCAAATGTCGACCAGTTCTGAGAATGATCTGTCCGGAATCTGCAGTTATATTTTTCACATTCACATACCGAATAGAAAAATGTCAACGGTTCATCAACCAATAACCTCAAACGACTAGAATGACCGCGTCGTCCGGCCGGTTGGAAAAAGATCGAATACCATGGAAATATTCAAGATCATAACTTCCATTTTTCGTTGCAGTTTCACAACATGTCTCATTGTCCGACGACACCGCATATGATGTGTTTGTTATATGTATACATACTAAACAAGGGTGTCGATTATTGCCTCTCTCTCCGTCTCTCATTCTCGTCACTGCCTGCCGGGTGCAGCAAAGAGTTCTTCCACTAACGGGACCGGAAGTTGCCATGTACGGCTAACTCAGTGCCCGTCGGTTGGGCGAACGGTTTGAGCCCGAATATAATGCTTTATGTCGTCTACACCATACACACTGGCCATATTAGGCCGTGCACCGAGCGTACGTGCTTGGATTCTGATGCTTGCCGAGACAGTACGTGGATGCTTCACGCTCATTGCAACTCGGATATTATGCAGGTTTCGTCCAAAGTGCCTTCCTTAAAAAGAAGATGCGGGCGTCGGTAGACACGCGTCGTTAAAACAAATGCTTTTTACTCACGACCATTTAGACGCGCATGTTTCATGTTAAATATTGGTGAAAAAATACATTGTCACACCCTTGAGAGGTTTCACTATTGTTACACCAGGACAAATTGGTCAAACTAATTTTGCTATAATGGCTGAAGCTTTTAAACTTTTCGAACAAACTTGTTTTTTAAATAGTTTCGAATGAAAAAATGATAAAGATTACTTTCAATATTTTTGTAACCATTTTTTTCGAAACTTTTATGCCAGGGCGCTCAGTATGATATAAAACGTTGAGAAAAGTGGTTTAAAAAAATGTCTGGTTGGATGTGTGCGTGTGTATGTGTGTGAACGGCTTGCACAATTTAAACCTTCATATCTCAAGAACGGTTTAATCACTGTAGCTAAAATTTGGCACACATGTGGTATTATTTTATTTTATTTTTATGATTTTATTCGATATTGAAATTTTCGAAAAATGTCTGTACCCGGTGCCGCGAATTTCTAGCTATCACTAATTTTATCACAGTATTCGGGTTGTGACTCCATCATTTATGTGTTAAATTTCGTCTCGATAAATAGCGCCGTTCTCGAGTTAAAAGACTCACAGAAATACAACATTTTCTAAAAATAAATTAATCATTTTGAAACCGCTTTGTCAATTCTGTCTAAATACAGTATGCACCAACATTGGTTGTAACTGCTCTTTTTGTCAATGTTTTAGCCCGGCAGCTTGAAACTGGCCCAAGTAAGCGTGATTACGTCCTTTTGCATAAAAAAATCAAACTCTCATAAAACTTTAACGAGATAAGCCATTCCAATTAAATTCGCAGTGATGGTAGGATAGCAAGGGCTCCTTTAGTGTGCAAAATTTCAACCAGTTTGTCCAAACCGTTCTTAAGTTATGTGAGATTCAATTTTTTTTTACCCATAGCACACACGAACGCAAGCACGCAGGCGTACGCACACACAAAATCACCGGACACTTAATCTATATCTCTTTCCCCGCCGTTTTACACCATTAGTATATTGACATCATAAAATCGAAAAAAAATGTTACACAAAAATAAAGCTTCCTCTATGACGAAGCAAAAAATGAACACGGAATCTTCAATCTAATGAAGCTCGTCGAGCAAACATGCGGTTAAGGGCATAACGCAATGTCCGATAATTATGCATCTAAACGACGAAGATTCTTCGATCAACGTGAGAGATTCGATAGACACACTGGTTCATTTCCTACATCTAGGTAAAATACATCAATATTCAGTTGAATAGCAGCTGCTTATCTTTAATGAAACTATAAAAGGCATAGTTCTTATATACGCGTGGATATAACGATGTATCGATATAATTATTGTGATCATGCTATGATTCCAGAGACCCTGGCGGCTATATTCAAGGATACTATATATACTATGATGAAAGAGTGAGATACGAAGACGTTCGCACTGTGTTCAGCCACAAACATCAAGTGTGTGCCCAGATGTGCGAGAGCCCAACAGTGAACGAACGTTGAAGCCAAGCCAACTCCGATAGATCGATGACTTCATCCGGAGGCAGTACTCTATGCATGCTGTGCTATTATGTGAGTGTGTGTGTGTGTGTGTGTAGCTATTGCGATCCTTTTCGATGCATGCCAGGTGCATGTTGGCTTCCAGCAGCGCGAGACACCGCAGCCACTAACTCTGAGCTCACGCTGTATAGCCTTTCTGCAGGCATGGTCGTTGCCGCTACTTCTAAGCTTTAGAAAGGATTGTGGGAAGATGTGGAGGCCTCTGTTATTGCAGCGAATCTGTAATGTACTGGCCATAGTATATCGTACGTCAACACGCCGATCTTTTGAACGATCATTTTCTTTCTCTTCTTTCATATTTATTTCCTTTCCTTATTTCAAGGTTTATGAAGTGGAGTCATTATTTGCGATAGAAAGGTAGAGGTAAGGAGAGACTATAGTGACTTTTCAACGATCTATTCTTGTCAATATTTTTTCGCCAAAGTTGCACATTCCTTTTAGATTGTTTTTCCTAATTTCGCTTCCTCATAGAGGAAGCTTTGTTTCCGTGAATTTTTTTTTTTTCATGTTCGAATCTTCAGAATTGTTCAGAACGTGAAGAAAAGTGGTGTAGAAAAAAATGTCTGTTTGAATGTATGTGTGCGTGTGTGAGTACGCGCGTGCATAATTTTTCATGTATCTTCCTCAACTTTAGTACGCAATTGGGCTGTTGTGCACAACCTAAACTATTGATAAACAAACGTCGTTCGATCGAAATCTGTATCTATCCAGAGCTGGCATGATGGTCAATTCCTACATGGGAATGTGTCAAGTCACTTGCAGCCTTTTTCGTTGATGATAACTGTGATCGCGAATGCGCCCGAGACTTTGGAGCCTATAGTGGCGGCGCGCGCGACGATAACGGTAACGATCGTAAATCATTCGTCGTCGCCGAGCGGGCGTTCGCGAGATGCCGGTAGGCACACCACCGTAGCAACAGCAGCTAGCAGCAAAACCGCTCTATCCCTTTTAGCTTGGCATCTACGTGAGCAGGCGCGCGCGCGTGAGGCATACATAAATCCGTTCTGGCATAAATCAAACCGAGCAGTGTGAGAGAAAGACACACAGAATGGTAAAATGTGGAAGATGGGAGTAGAAAGTGAGGCTACAACGCGTGAACGCGCAGCCCACCGACCCATTGTCACGCTACCACTGTCCGGCAGAAAAAAAGTACAAAATAAATAAGAATTGCCATCAGAATTCTACCACTGTCAGGCGAAGGTACGAGTTAGCATTTAGAAAATCGTGAGTTAGCGCTCGGTGTATTTGCGATACGTCAGCTTCAGCAATTTTGCTTGAGGATCAAAATGGTGAACGCGACCGCCGAGTCCTTCGCATAACTTCGTGAACATCGGACGGGGATGGTGATGGATCGCTGAGGTAATGATTGCACACTGGAGAGTCACGCTTCGTTACGATTCTCTCACGGCTTCGGTTGCCCTGTCTTATTGATTTAAAAGAACAACTTTGTCTAAGGTAAGATGCATGAAGAGAATTTATAGATCTAAAAGACAGCCGTGTTTTTTACCCTCGCAAACTTGTCATACCTGGAAATGATTGGAAGCCTTCGGTCGTTTGGTGCGCAATTTCTAATTGCATTCCAAACGCTTCTTAAGAATTACGTTTAATCGGTTTCAAGAATCGAAAATAGGTGAAGAAGGAAAACCCACCTACTATGATTCAGGTCATTTTTCGTCAGTGACAACCAATTGGAGCACCAATTAATGTGTGACGCAGGAAAACCCGTTTTCTATGATGTAGGTCAACTTTCAAAGTTCAAATCGGGAGTTCTGGGCAGCAGGACAGTTGGTTTTCAGTCAATTTCATGTGCACCGATCTGAATTCACTATTAAAGCGCCGTTAAAAAAAAGTGAAGTTTAATTTTTTTTTTTTAAATGTCAGCCAGAAAATCGGTTCACTTCAGTGAGAATACCCTAAAACATCAATTTCTTTAAAAGCTATGCCTAAACAAGAGAAATATTCTTGTACAGATCATTAAAAAATGAGCACCAAAAATAGTTTTTCAGATACAAGGCAATCTAAAGTAGAACTGTCGTATCTCTTGACGAAAAGTCGTCATATCATGGCGATCCAGCACATTAATTATACAACCGATTCTCATATAAGAATAGATAGAAGCTTAGATCTGCGGTTCGGCGAATGGGGCGACATAAACCCAATTCGAGGGTTGTCAAGATACTTGGCTTTGGTAGGAGCTCACGAAACAACGTCGTTGAACGCGTGTATGTACATACATAAATTAACAGAGGCGGTTTGCAGCGGGATATTCGACGAAGAAAATCAGCAGTAGGTCTGTTCTGACACACCATAGAAGTGGCTGACTGGAGAATATATCCGAGTTTGGTACTGCAACACCTCGACATCACTCTAACCTCGACTTTATATCTGCTCGTGAGAATCTCGATATATAAACTCTTATAAAAGAGACACTGGCTTAATCACATTCGGCCACATGATAGTTAAGTTGCAACGAAAATCCATCCCACATGAAAAAATGGCTTTGTTTAAATTCATATGTTTACAGTAGGACCTGGCAAATTGCTTTCTTATTATTTTCCACCTTTCGCAAAGCTTCCTCTATTAGGATGCCAGCATTATTCAACATACACCCCGTGGAAATCTTTGTGAAAGGTGAAAAATAATAAGTGAGCGATATACAAGATTCTCCTTGGTAGACTTTTGTATATACAAACTCAATTAACCATTTTTCACATTTAGTATCTGTTTATTTTGAACAATGATTTGTTTTATCAATTAAATAAAATAGAACTATCGTACAGTCTATCCAGTGAAGGAAAAAAAAACAATTGCATCTATTGCGATAGACAAGCAGAACAAACTAGAATAAATAGTGTGATCAATTGGCATGATTATTTTTTTTTTTTTCTATCTCGCAATATCCTCTCTCGCCTATACTGGTCCCAGGTGGTTTATCGGCGTGCACGCAGGATATCCTGAGCGATCGGCTTCCGGTGAACCAGCGGCACCAGCACTAACCGTGTGGCACACCGCGGACACACTCTATCAAAGACAAATATATACGTAGCTCTGCATCAGGCCGCGTTCTCGTTCTTGCTATGGATATACTTTACTATACTATATGTACGCGGTAATGCAATCCGGGCGCCGCACTAATTAACGATTTACCATGACCAGCCGCAGCAGGATTCCTGTTATCTGGTAACTGCAGCTGGTGAGTGCACGCCCACTACCCATTACACTCGCTCACTCGTCGGCCTACGAATTACACGGGAAATCAGTGCACGTTGATTAGATGGTTGATGAGACCAACATAGAGGGTGCTGCTTGCGTAGGACATAAAACGACTCTCGGTCCCAATTTTTATTTACATTTACTTCTATACTATATGTGGATTTGCTGCAAATAGTGTTCTTCGGAGGTTAGATCAGTGACATTAAAATTCAAAGTTTTAACAGGTTGTGCACATATTATTAGCCAGAACTGAATTTTTTTTAAATTCTCAAACATCCTGTGCCAAACATAAAAAATATTAAGCCTAGACCCAAAGTAGTTCAACGTCTGGTTCTATTTTTTTCAAGCTTTATCCGAAAGGAAAAATGGAAAAGAGAATTAGTAGGTAAAGTCAGCCCACTGTGGGCTGTTGCTCGAATATTATTATACATAACACGGGATTTTTTAGAATTTTTTGAGAAACTTCGAAAACGATTTTTCAGAATCGTTCCGGATAATTTTGAAAAAAATCTAAAAAATCCCGTGTCCTCGTATACCAAAATTATTCCACGAGCGTTGAAAATTATTCTGTCACCGACTTGAATAATTTGTAAACCATTTTCGCCGTATAAGAGTCAATCATAGGAAATAGGAAAAGTCAATGACATATATTCCTGAACCAAACGTATTTGGAGTATTTGAATACGAAGGAGCATGGAGCTCGAAAGTAATAAACCCTAGTTTAAAATAATTTCAATCTTATGATTAATAATTACCTGTTAATATGTTGTGCAATGTTCTTGAAAGTAGAAACTATGCAATCAATTAAACGGCGATGACTGCTATTATTCGATGTTGTTATTCGTGCTTGTTATAGAATATAGGATACCGGAGGATCGAAGGTCGAAGGTTCGAGTATTATCGACAACCATTAAAAAAAATTGTACTTACTCCTACCGGGTAAAAGATTCCTGCCAATGAAATAGTAAAAAAAAAATGGCAAAAAAAAGAAGTTTCGCTTGATTGGTGGAGCGCGCGCGGGCGGGTTCATATACGCACGACTTGCCAAGGCCTATAATCTGCGGTTAACGCTAATAGAATACCGCTTATGAATTACGACGGGATAGCACACCGGCTAACCCATAATTATTGACAGATCTCGAGCTTCGATATAACTTGTACACACGGCAATGGGCACAGTTTCTGTATGCTGAGAACGAGCGCCAAAGACCAAGAGCGATTTATTTCGTGCGAGAAATTTCGCAATGATTACACAAAGTAGATATAACAAACTTTTGAAACGAGGACTCCGAAGGGCAGTTTATAACGTAATTATATGTAAACATAGTAGATGAAAAAAATACCGAATATTTATTCGCTTTCTGATAAGAATAGACGTATTAGTATACTGGTAGTTTGATACAGCGTACTGCAAGAGATACGGTCACGGCTACCTGTGTCAGTTAATACTCCACTTCAATTTTGGATACTATGAGGAAACTTCCCAGTGACAAAATATCTAAATCGAAAATATACAGTGAATAAAAATCCCTACCCCAAAAGTCTCCCATTTTAACATCGCCTACAAAAATATTCCGCGACAAGATATCCCCGGAAAAAATATCCGAAGTAAAGTAAAATAAAGTAAATTCCATAATATTTCTTTTTCTCGGGGGACTTCGCCCCTGGACCCCATCGTAACTATACTACGTATGTAATTATTAAATATTTGTATAAAAGAAAATTGCACATTGCTTCCTCATTATTCTGGAATTTTTACAAAGCTACTTCTACGGGGAAGTGTATTGAGAAATTTTGGCTTCATCATAGAGGAAGGTTTGTAAAAAAAGAAGTATCCCCTCCAGCCCGCCCTGAAATCGCTTTTGCGGTTTCAAAAAATATATAATGCGCGCGAAAACAATTCTCCGAGCAAAAGTGTCGAATGGAGGATTTACGACGATTCGTGAC
The DNA here is from genome assembly GCA_964016905.1 of Perithous albicinctus. NCBI lineage: Eukaryota > Metazoa > Arthropoda > Insecta > Hymenoptera > Ichneumonidae > Perithous > Perithous albicinctus. Next base: position 13,487,860 of record OZ024698.1, on the reverse strand, counting down.
TATTTCAGTCGGTGCGGTTCCCAGCAATCGTTACGTCTGTCTTTTCTTCGTCGATTCTTCTTCCAGCAAAGAATCGCGTATTCTCTTAATGATACATCTGTATTGCCTGTTGCGGACTCGCCACTCTCACGCCTGCAGACGCAAAGTTCTTCACTCCTGATGCTCGCTGCTTGCCGCTGCGTACTAAATTTTTACGTTTCAATTATACAGACGGGACCTGTGGCTTCACTACCCACCGGCGGCAGTATAACTCGAAGCAACACACATGTTATAGCTCATAGTACCTGGAAATATATCTGCAGCCTAAAGTCACTGTCAGGACTTTTCGTTAAAATATTCATACGGATTGGAATTTTATCGCTATTCATCTAAGATACACAGGAAAATGCATAAATAACTGACGCCAAAAATACATCTGCCTTTTTTCTATCTAGGAAGCAGGATAAAAATAAGGTAAAACGCTAACTTTTGTACACTGTCGCAGTTAAAATAAAGATTCTGAAGTTAACAACAAAATATTTTAGAGGCAGCTCAAAGTGATTGAAATGTTCGATTAAAAGTAATAACTTTCATTAACAAAAAGCGGATAAACGGCCTACAGCAACATTTATGTAGGACGGATTAAATAAAAGTGGTAACCAGGGTTGTGGCTGAAGTTGACATATCAGAACGTCCTCCAAAAGAATAGTTAGTATGTCCACCTTCTACCTCACTGATTTTTTTTATGTAAACGAAGGAAAAGCAGTGATGAATACCGGATCCGGGAGTACAGCCCTCGGCGGGCTCAGCCTCTCGTTAGGGGGTTGGGGGGGTGACTTCGGAACTTTTTCTCGAAGTTTCGGTTCCGACAATCGGCCAAGAAATGGGGGTTTCGAAAAAATCACTCTAAAAAGGTATTTAGGGGGTACTGTCAGTGCGGAAATATGCCACTTAGAACGAATGGCGAAGGAAAAAATTGGATATCTCAATTTTTTCGAAAAAAAAGTAGTCGTTTCCGGAACATTTTCTCGAAGTTTCGGTTCCGACAATCGGCCAAGAAATGGGGGTATGAACCCCAGAAAATTTCAAGGTCATAGAAAAACCATCACTCATGACTCTGAATTTCCGCAGTTATTCTGTTCGATGTAAGCAAGTCATCGGATGAATATTTCAATATTCGAATTTTGAAATACTCGGAAGTAGATTACACAAAATTTCAAAGTCGAGTTGAAAAATTCTACAAGTATCTCCCGCGGGCGCGTTTTCTTTTCTTATTACCAAAAATTTGCAATAAAAAGTTATATTTAAAAAAAACTGTTTTGAACCATCATACTTAGCATTTGCAGCAAATAAACATTATTCCAGCTTTGAGTAAAGTAACTCGTTACCCACTATTGAGAAACATATATTACATATATTGTTGTCAATTTATTCTAGTATTATACTTGTACAAGATATACGAGAATTTATTGAAATATTGCTTGACTCTGTTATTTAGACCGTGGCGAACACCATGGTAGATAGCTTGGATATATTATTTATTTAATTCATACTGGGCGTTGTAGACAAGCAAATATACATGCTGCCGTTCGCTCGCTTAGACTTACTTTCGACTCTCGACTATAGAATATGAATCTAGGAAAAAGTGGCTGATGGAATAAATGGCCGGGGGAAAAAAGGCCGATGGAAAAATCGGCCAATGGAAAAATCGTCCGATTTCGTGATTGACGGCAATGTTCAGTAAAATATATTGATGCTGTACGATTTTAGAACATTTTGAATACATAAAGCCCTCTCGAAAATCGTTGAAGACGTACCCGGCCGAACAATATACGATTACTCGTCCGGATAATACGGAAAAATCGTTTAAAAAATGGATCCGGATGTATAACTGTGTATTATTTGTTTGTACATTAATATTTTGTAACAATTTTAAAAATTGTGTAGTAGATGGGAAAGGGTTCCGGATTTGTCGTGTCTGAAATGGTTAAAATGGGAAAAATATTTATTTCAGCATATTTTAATAGGGATTAGAAATAAAAGGTTTGAAGTTTGGAACGAAATGACTATTTGTGATAATTCTTCAGTAGTCATTCGTTGCGAGGAAATAAAAAAAAATGTCAGTGGTAAAGGTTTGGTTTATATGGAGTAGCCCATATACTGTACGAGGCCGTTCCCGAACACTACAGCCCGCAGAATCGTCTAGTCTAGCTTGGCCAGGCAAGTGCGTGGGCATTAAATTTTTTACGTTTCAATTATACGGCTCTCGTTGTGCTCTCTGCTCGTGGGCCTGCAAAGATTATATATATAGATACAGATATATATTAACACGTTAAGGGCTCTGTCAGGACTTTCGAAACACACTCTCCTGTTAGTTTCTCTTTGAAGTTTTCGACCACGTCTCGGCGATATGAATTTTTATGTTCTAATTATAACGCGCCAGTGTGCGTGGATTTCTTTCCATATACAAAAAGTTCGGTACTAATGATAATGTTTAGGGCCTTAAGATCCTAGGCTAAAATATCCCATGCGGTAAAAAAGCGGTGTTTAATTTTACACAAAAGAAATGGACCTATTGGGTCTACACAGTGGTGTTGAAAATAACACTGCACTCAGAAAAAAGTTTTGTTGATAACGTAACCAAAATTTTGTTGACCAAACTACATTTTTTGTTAGCATTTCAACAAAAAAAATGTTTTCTTCTATCAACAACAAAAAAAAAGTTATTGAATCGTTTTGTAGACAATAGAAAATAATTTTGTGTGCGATATTAAATCTGTAAGGTACTGGCAAAGAAACCGACGACGCAAAGTTATTTTATTGCAATATTAATATGGTGTATAAAAATACGTTTTATTGCGTGAACCAAATCTACCAAGAAAACTTGTTTTGTGGACGATCTCATTCATGGTGTTATCCACATTCTTGGGGACTTTACGTTCTTATCTTGTTAACTGTCAACAGCTAATCTAAACGTTCCTGAAGGTAGTTGTTAGAATGGACTTTGATGAAGCGCCTACAAATATACTTACGTAGCGTACACTTATATCGGAGAACCAACTCAGACTCATCTAACATTCTACGTGCATGTTCAGTGTTATAGACGTGTTTTATCACATGTGTATTTTCTGAACAATGCACAGCTTCCTTTATGCGAAAGTAATGTACAACGTTTTATTAGCATCCTTTTTTGTTTTCTCATTGAGGAAGTCATGCCAGGATACTCACAAAAGCCGAAAACGTCGAGAAAAGTGGTTTAAAAAAAAATCTCCCGAAAATATAATTCGTCATAGTTTTGAGGTGAATCTTTACAAGCGCCACAAAGATACAAATCATTAGAGTCGGAGACTCAAAGGCAGCCTTAAAAATATTTCCAGAAGGTAGGAACGGATATCGGATCCTAGTGGAAAGCCAGAAAAATATAAGCAACGCAGTTATCCCGTGTATGCGAGCTCACGAGAAGACGACGCACATATCTCGGACATAATTATTGATACTTATACCTGGTTGGGTTCACGCTAGCCAGCGGTGAAAAGAAAAGCCGCGCAGCGCCGTGCCACTTGGAATTATTTATGGCGAAGAGTCACGACGTCTACTAAACAACGTTTTACTGCCGCACCGACGTCCGCTTTCCACGAGTATATGTATTGCTATCATACCAGAAAAAAGAAAATTAAAAAAAAGGTTTGTTGTCGTGATTCCTAGGCGACTCACACGGGTTGTATTCATGTATATCTATGTCCCGCTGGATCATAGACAGAATGTGAGCCGCACACGTGGACGGAAAATGAAACGCATGTTTTCCTTTTAGTGTTTAGAGTTTTAGCTCCCAGCCACAATGCTAATCAATTTCTATTTCCTACCAGATACTCGTAACAGACTTTAATTACACTGTACACACTGAAAAACAAAGACCATCAGTATAAAATGAAGTGGTTCTCATTGTGAGCCTTACTGTGGATTTATTGAGGGAAGCATTCTAGGTCCATTGCCGACCTTACTCTGAACCCATTGTGGGTCGTCATGCTTGGTGTATTGTGGTTCCCATTGGAGAGGCCATTTATCGGTAAGACCATTGTCAGTGGTCTTACTGGGGCCAAAGGGCCCATTGCGAGTAGCATTATAGTACCCGTCACCAATAAAAATTGAGGAGATAAGAACTGGACATTTTTATAGAGGTTCGAAATAATTTCTAACGTTAACCTTTTATGAGTCATAATATCTCTACTCTTCCTGACTAGCGTGTGAATACACTCCCCCTCCATAGCGCCCTTAGACCCTTTTCAGTACGATTTCGGGTGTTGTGACTTGTAAAGGTTTAACAAAACTGCATTATTTGTTTAACACATGTCCTGTTCTATTTACACCTTTTTCTTTAGATAATTATAACCGTTGATTTAACCAATTGCGCTTATGTTGCTCTCGCTTTACGAGGTATCGTTTTCATTCCTCATATCCTATGTCATTTCATTTTACTCGCATTTGCGTTTCGTCAAAGCCGGCTGACGCTTATATAGGCAGATGTGCGTTGCAAATTGGAGACGCTGAGAGCCGACAAGAGACAGTGGGTAGAGGTAAAGGATACACCCGAAGCTCACCTGCCTCGTGCTCGCGATCCTTCGTGCGCTGCAATTACGACCAATTTCCATCGACCGTGGACTCGAAGCACCGTACCGCCACCACAACGTGCGACGTCTCGAGCAAAAGTGTCGCGCGAGCACCCGATCGTCTGCATGCGCAGAGAGATGATCGAGATCTTGATCGCGATCGAGAATGGTCTTTGGCTTCGCGTCGTCTGCCGTCTTCGTTATCGTCAAGAATCTCTCTGAGGCTTGAAACAGCCGTGGGCGAGCCCGGACCATAAAAATTGTGGTAAACAACTTTTAGTGTCTTCAAAGTTTTTGCTGAGTCAAGAAAGCAAAAAACTTATATCCTCCTAAGGCAGAAGCAATTTATAGATCATGAAACAGTATTATTTGATTCGTTGATTAAATGAATCGAATAATCGATCTTCGCTACACGTTCCTTAAGAATATTAAAGCTTGCGATCCATCTCTACATTATTATTGTTATTATTGTTATCATTATTGTTGTAACGATAAAATTCTTCAATTCTATTGTTACTCTATCTACATTAAGAATTCCGTCACAACTTATCAAAGCTGCATAGCCAAATCAATGTTCCCATTAGTCATATCTTGGTGGCTACACAAGTTAGGATAAATAACGAAACTTCAGCGTGCGTAAACTCCCTAAAATAGTAGTGCGAAACATCGGCATGGTTAAAAGCTGCGTAAACGTCCACGGTCGTAAGCATAGAATAGTGTCAATCATTCTGTGGAAATCACACAAGCTACTTTAGTTACCTAGTTCAGCGATATTTGCAGAATTTTTAACACGTAAAATCTTCACGTCGTCCACGAAGAACAATACGTTTGCATGGGGAATTAGATAGACCATTTGGTTTATGAAAGAATTTAAAAAGGAGGGTCCCAATGTAAACCCTTTGGTCTGACATAACAGGCGTGAGTAAGCAGGTATAACCTTCACCATCTGCGTGCGGCCAGACAGATAACTAGAAATCCAGCTCAATATAGATTACTCGAGACATCATGACACGCTAGTTAAGACAGGAGGAAGTAGTGATTACGATAATTCTACTGATACGCCAGAGTCGTGAACTGTAACGACTGTCATATAATTTACAAAAAAAAAGAAGAAATTTACCGTCAGGAATGTCATTTTGACATCACACAAAGTTATTAATAGCTTCACAGCCCGTCAGTATAATTTCACGCTCCTCGTTTTTTGTCGAAAATTGTAATCTTTAATTTCCGATTAACTCTGCACGAGCGTGGACGAAGTAACTTTCAATTTAAATTTGTTGTATTAGAAGTGACAAAAATTGTCAAACTTACAAGTTTTTATTTATTTAATCAAGAGTAATAAAAAAGAACGCATAGAATTTATAACAGCAACCTAATGTAAAAGGAAAATGAGCATTTTGATCCGTAGAAATAACAGAAATATTTTGTTAAACGATAATGATAATTTGTTTGTGTTGACAACAAATTTTTCGAAAAAAATCGAGAAAAGTAGTAAAAAGAACAATTTAAATTTGTTTTAATGAAAAACATTTCCCAAAAATTTGGGAAAATTGGTTTAGGAAAAACGTTCACGTGTGCATGTGCGTTGAAGCCATAATTGATAAAATGATGTCCTTATAGAGGAAGCTGTGTGAACGACGCACTAAAAGAATGAGGAAGCAACAAAAGCAAGGTTCTATTATGGAATTTTTTTGTAATATTTATGTAAAAGTAGAATTTTTTTTTAAATTGTGTCAAATAAACAAAAAAAATGTTGTAGACCACTGTGGTCAGTAAGTTTGTGTTACAATGTAAATTATAATTCAGTTCTTAATGTGTGCGTAATAAGAGTATTGAAGATAGCTGAAATCGAGATGAAGAAGTACGTGTACTTCGTCGGCCATCCGTAATCTATACACTATGACTAAAGAATATAGAATGTATAAGAGGCGGGTATAGTCGAGTAACAATGAACGAAGCAGAGTCGAGGTGGGTCAAAGTGGTACTTGAAACACGCGGGCGCACGAGCTCTAATAATTTATATGCACAAAGGGGGTCTGCTGGGTTGAACCAGCTCCTCTTCGTCAACTACAATCCTGGTACTCTGGGGGGTATATACTGAGCGCGTCTACATGTGCAACGTACTCTACGTACATGGAGAGCACGGAGACACACGAGTAGAGTAAGAAATAGCGTGTATAGCATATAGAAAGAGTACGAGAAGAGATGAGTTGCTGAGTCGTGCTCAAGAGTGCCTGGGACCTGAGGAGTCACGACAACGACGACGACGACGACGACGACGACGACGACGAACACGACGGTGCAAGAAGACAAGGACTCTCAACACTGGAGGAATCGCGACTGCTGCTGCTTCTGCTGTTAACTAAGATATTGCAGACTCCACGTGTCTCAAAGATATAATAAATCCATTTTTGTTATTCTTCTTTACCTTTGACCACAATTTTCAACAATTTTCAACTGCACATTCTTTTCAGATTAATTTCTTTGTGAATCAATTAGTATTACCGGATTTTTCGATATATCATCTAGAAATGTTAGCTCGCATCAATATAACAACTTTTCTGCTTAGCAGTCATAGAGGAAGCTTTGTTTTCATGAACAATAAAAAAAATCGTAACTTTTATGTCACGATACTCGAAATGGTCTAAAACGTTGAAAAAAGTGATTTAGAAAAAATGTCCGGATGTGTCAACCGGATATCGATCATCCCTCAGCCAGGGGAAAACATTATATACACATACATATAATAAATTTACCGATATTTTGTCATCGAAGATAATAAAAGCAGAAAATTTTTTTCTACCTGCCTCAGATATGGGCCAAATTTCAGTTCAATCGATAAAGCCTTTCTTGAGATGTGCTGACACGAAAATATCGAAAACAAAATTTTTCATGAAAACAATGCTTCCTCTACGAGGCAGCAAAAGTGTTCCATCGAATCCCAACTATTCCCATTATAATTTGTTCAAGTTCTTCCCCATGACATTCACGACACAAAAATTATTTTTTTTTTTCCTGGATCCAAGTGAGAAACTACTGGTCGATGGAATAAAAGATTTTGGTTTAGGTTTCGAACACAGTATGCGTCACTTTACAAAAGTGAATGGAAAAATGCTTATTATTGTTTGAACGGGATGAAAAGGACGATATATTCATGCATACGTGCATACATATGAAGGTATATATACATATATGTTCCAGACCATCCAAGGCAAAGGGGACAGCTGTGAGCGTGACTGACTGTGCAAGGGTTCGTATTTGTGGAGTAAAAAAAAAAGCTATCCGAACGTCACAGAGAAAGAAGTACACGGAGGCCTAACACGGTCGTACATCCTATGTCCACATGCACAAGTTTGAAGTACATGAGAATTTACAAAAAAATTCGTGAACTGGCTGAGCCACGTGGCTCTTCTTGATGTACATCATGGACTTGCGTGTCCGTTGAAATAGTTACTGCATAACACATACATACATCCTACGAGAATGATGGAAAAAAAACGAAGAGGAAGACCAAGGAGAGAAGCATGCAACGATGCACGCACATGTGCACTCGTTGAGCGTCTTAGCCTCCGGCATCGACCAAGGCAAGTGGAAGAAGAGGCAAGAAGATAGTCTGTCAGAGATGAGCCGAGGAGGGCAGAGGACCAACAGCAGCACAATGAAGGCCTTCACGATGATGGCGAAGACGAGCTCGGCTAAGAAATACCGAGATTCTTTTTTGCCCTTCTTTTTCTTCACTTCTATTTCTCAATTTTCTATAGAGCACGTAGTTTTACATTTCTAATTGAAACAAAAACGAAAAGTTTGTTAAATTCATGCCCCTTAAGTTACATATTTCCAGTATCGTCTACATTAGCGCAGAATATGGCATAAATATTTCCAACAATTCATTACAATTGCGATATTATCGTAAATTTATGGTGGAATATTGCCAAACACTTACTTGGAAAAACAAAATTTCACATATTAATTTGACCAATTCTGACACAATTAAACACTTCCAAACATCGAGACATATTTTTTTTGTCTCCAACCAACATCCAAGAATTTTGAAGTCTCACTTTTCTCCACATCAAAATTCCACCGGGAGGGACTTAATTTTTTCAAAAAATATTGCCAACAAACAATAGAAAAGGGAAGAAAAATTTGCTCCTATAACGAGAGTCACCATTCAAATTTAGATGTATTGAAAGTAAAAATGAAAATTCTGAAGAGGTCCTGATCAGGGCAAATCGTCAAAGACTGCATAAAACACCTGAGTCAAATGGTCGTCATTCGCCGATGTGTATCTTATCCTCATTTATTATATCCGACCAATACTCCAACACAACATAAAAATTATTATTTATCCACAATAATTAGTCATTATTATTTATCTAAACAAATATTTTAAACACTTTTTTCGTTAAAATAATCCTTGCTGCAAAACTTAAATTTCTCCTATTATTTTAAATCCCGCCATTTAACATACAACAAATAACCCTATAATGTATGTGTGAGTGTGCACGCGTGGGTAACGCGTCACTCTCGTTTAATTGTTTTTTCTGTTGTCTTTTTTATTTCATGCTTTACGCTCTATCGAACATCTGATCTTTTTTGTCTGAGGGCGAGTGAAGAAGACAGAAAATCGAGATAGTGAAAGACCCTTTTTGATTCTCACTCCCGGTTTTTTTTTTTTGCTTTCTATCGCCATTTGTACCGCAGAGAGGGTCGTACGGCTTTTGTCAGCAGTAGTAGCACGACTGCATCCAGACAGAAGGATGATCGAAAAAAATATGTGGAGAGAAAGGATAGATCGAGAATGGGGGAGGTATTGCAAAAAAAAACAGTGTATTTGGGTCTATGAACAAAAAAAAAGGACACGCACACCGTACAATTTTAATCGAACACGTTACGCAGTCGTGATATGCAGATCTGACGTTCCATCCCACCTTCTTTTTCTAAGTCACCCCACGCTGGTTTATTAACCGTCGTCCATCAACCAAATTTTTTTTTCCTTTTTTTTGTCTAGCTGATCCGAGGTTTTTGTTCCATTGCCGACACACTCGATCAGAGGCGTCGGCAATGCGTTTGAATAATATAGTGATGAGCAATCCTCTAACTTTTGTGCATCGCAGTAACTTATTGCTTTAACGATCAGATATTTTTATATCCCTTCTGGTCGTTTGTCATTGGATATTATAATCATTTTTTGTATGCTGGGGGTTTCTTTTTGGCTAGAGCAAGGATAGGCACTATTCAAAAGGAAAATTATTTAAAATATGGTTTTAAAGTTAATAATCATGAGAAAGTTTTATACAGACCCTGGATAAAACTTTGTCATGAAATGAGAAAAAATGTACAACTCGCTATGCTATAACAATAAGAGATAACTTATTTCTACAACAAAGTCTGTAATTTCTATTAGTCAATCGCATTTTAGTAATACGAAGAAATATCCATTTTTGGCGGGAGCGAGTCAAAGTGCGTTCCAATGCTTGTCGCCCTTCCGTACCGACTCACGAAATCCTTCTTCTTTTTCTTCATTAGCCTCTCCGATTACCCCGGAGCGCGAGCCAGCACACGCACGAGTACATAGTGTATGTTGCGCACACATCCGCGAAAAGGAGATATACTATACAAGTGCAGCGTGGCTTACGCACAGTGCGGTCATGCGGGTGATTAATCTTGCGGACGCACGGCGTGCGTGCGTCCGCTCAGTCTTCTCTCCGCTCGTTCAGCTCGCACAAAATCTTAGCGGGCGCACGAGCGACCCGTTTCAAACTCGAGGATATCGTTTCTTTTATGCACTCGCTTTTGCACTGTTCGTACACGAGTGCCCACGCTTCTCTCAGGAATCAACCGTATACTCTTAAATCCGCACGCAAGCACGTTTGCTGAGTAAAAAAAGAAAATACCTCTACACAAATGATGTTCACCGTTATAGAGCGGTTCGTAAAAATGACGGATATCGCATTTTTTGAATCACCTATACTTACTAGAAAAAACACTTTGAAAATATTTTTAAAGCGATGGACTGCAAAAAAATTGTTTAATAAATTTTAGCTCTTTAACCCTTATAAGGTAATTATTCTTAGAGAGCTAGAAATGCATCGATTTTTGGTATATATGAGGCATTTCGCATAAAGTGGATCACCGAATTTTCGATATGTCACATAAAAGGTTTATGATCTGTTTGAGAAGGCTGAAAGAGAAAAATAAAAACCGATTTTCAATTTTAGTGTTTTTTCGATTCACTGTAAATAAAAAAACGATCTACTTTACACACATAATGATTAAGTATAAAATGTAGATATTTCAATGCAGTGTCTATTGTGTGTATTGGATTTTGTTAAGATGTTACACTTTGTATGTGTTTTTTACGAAATCCAAGCTACCAAGAAGTATGATGACGGATTTTGGTTTCCTCGTAGAGGAAACATTGTGTAATATAAAAAATAAGTAGGCAATGTGTAATACTCGTCTTTACACTGTTATTTTAAATAATAAGTTTCATAACCATTTAACTCTATTAAACAAAAAAATGTAAATAACTTAGTACATTTGTACGCTAATTTTCGGTAATATGACTTAAAAATTGTTCAAGCTATCACCGACCTTCCTGCAGAAATTAAAAAATGTTATGAAATTCAATGCGTCGTACCGATTGTCATAAAAATCGTGCCAAGTAAAGGGAAATGTATGTTTTCCGTGAAAAATTTCAGCTCGTTCCGTTAAGCCGTTTTTAAATTATATCCATTGTACTTGGAAGGCCTGTAACTCGCACACGCACAATTTTAAGTACCCTGCCATTAACATTTCGAAATTTTTGTTTCATAAAAATAAAGCTCCCTCTGTCAGAAAGCACTAAAGGATACGAACGAAACGGTATGTTGAAGTCCGAGTTAGAATTACATTCGAAATCAATAGAAAATGATTACAGTGACCTCAAGTAGTAAAGATTCTAGAATTGCCATCGAGTGTAAGTGTCTTGGATTACGGGGAGGATATAGTGCTATACGGTAAGGAAATTTTTTTCATAGAAACAGTTCCTCTGTGAGGATCTCAATCCTTACCTTCATCTTACCTCAATTCGTCGAGTCGTCTTTGCCCACACACACACACTTACTCTCATAATAACGTTTCTCGTTCTGTCGGTTTTGCAAGCTCATTCAGCACTCAGTTTCTGGCAGTGCGACTGGCGACGACCCACACAGTGGTCGACTCGGGCAATAATCCATCATTTATATTAATTGCGCCCGGCGGTACATATACCCTCTCGGTGGTCCGAAGGCCCAGCACATATTGAGAATATCGTTGTGTTTGCAGAGGCGCGGACTCTGAAAGAGGGCGATGCCAACAGCGATGGCGAGACGTGTTGTACCACGCCCGGACTCTTCATAAATTTTAATTAAGTTCATGCAATCGACTACGCAGTACTTGGTCTCCTTTTTCCTGTACATTATCTGCATAGCCTATGTACCCTGCAAATTCGTTGCGTCACTTCTATGCGTTTTATTGTATTTGAAATAAATATCGCGTGAAGATGAAGATCTGCAGCTTTCATCTAGACTTTATTGCCATATATACAACTCTGACGAGGGAATAAATGAATTATTTGATGTGTTTCAGCTTATCATTATTTTATGTTGAGTATTTCCTCTTTAACGCGTATTTCCGTTTCGATATTGCATTGGCTTCAGTCGGTCGTATTGATTTATGATTATATTGTTGAAAACCTATCTGTGTACGACATTTACAAAAAGATGGCCCATGAAAATAATGCTCAAAGAGTAAAAATGTGTTAATGTTTCATTTCCATATGTAATTGTTAGAATGCATATACCGTTGTACTGACGACTTACGTGATTGGCAGCCCGTAATGGTCACTGTTCTTGAATCAATGATCCTGACGAAGTAAAGCATATCCCAAAATGAACAAAATCGGGAAGAGACATCTGCGTCTGTTTTCTTGTAAGTGAAAACGCTACCATGACATATCACTAAACATTCTCAGCGACAATGTGAAGTCACCTTTCAACAGGAACAAAACAAAAGTTGCACAGTTGAACTTTGCACATTTCTTCCTTACATCAAATTTGTCAAAATTTTTAAAGCTGTAAAGAGGAAATTTGTAAATTTCAATTTTTCAGAAAGCTTCCTCTATGAAGAAGCAAAAAACGATGAAAAGCAGTACGAAAATAAATTGATCCTCTTCCACGAAAGATAATCCTCATCATTTAGCATTTTCACGAGAAGTTATCGTCCAACTTTACACACGGAAGACCGTAGGAGGAGTTGTGCGTGTATGCATGAAGATCGAACAAAAAATCAACCCTGTTAATCGATCTCTTCGAGATTGCGATATGAAAAGGAGGAGGTGTGTACATGGCAGGTAGGGTAACCTCTCGCTTTGACAGGACCAAAGACTTGGACGACAGAAAACGATGAACAAAAAATTACATAGTACAGTGAATTTTACATCCGACACGCTGGCTCACGATCGATAAGCTGTATACATATTCCGAGCGACAAGGAGAAGAATCTTTGGTTATGGTAGTGTGTGATAACGAGCGGTTGCCTTCGAGCAATTAGGACAGGAAGCCATCTCCGGCTGATGATACGCTGTTGCTACTCCTTTTGCTCTCTGTGATGCTATAAGACGAGATTGCAACGACTTAGGCGCAAGGACGACCGGGCGTTTATTATTACTGTACTCTGCATATTATTATAAGGCTCGGTGGTGCATGTTTGCGTCTCGATAATATTTTATTTCCTTCATTTAACCCTCTTTGCTTTAATCGTAACACGCGTGTAAGGTATTAACTGATAACATTTTTCGATTCGAGTGGAAATATCACATAACATACAAATATGAATATATTTGTGTGTTCGTGACAAATTTTCTATCGAATAGTTGTATTCTTAAAGTAATTCGTTATTTATGACTAAAATAATGGATAGTGAGACTCGCATTACATAACTGATTAGGGGAGACTATAGTGATTACAAAAAAAAAAAAAAAACAGCACAGATCTTGACAAGCATATTATTCACAATTTATATGAGGAAGCAACGTAGAAGGTTCTCGTTTACATTTTTATCATTATATGCAGTTAGTATCTGTTATAGCGACAACTATGTACATACAATAAAACCATTTGTATTCATTTATTTTTAGGGCCCAACAAAAAGAGGAATCCCAGCTCCATGTATGTATTTTTTTACCGTCGCGTCTCCGATGACATGTCACGTCAATGTAACTGTTGATGTCGACTTACAAATATTCACGGCTGAATTTCAAACATCGATGAAAATAGTTCGAAAATTTTCACACTGATCTAATAATTAGTTTCTTTATTCTCTAAATATTTAGATTTTCATGGACTACGAAACCAGATACACCGCTCCTCTTTTTGATATCATCACGGCCTTATTATAGTATCGTCAAAATAAAATTTGATTTTATTGACAGAATAAAAAAATCTTGTAATGTTTTGTTCGTGACTTGGATTTTCGAATCCAAGTCAAAAGTCACGATGAGAAATATCTGAGATAGTAAAAAAAAAGTATAAAAAAATTGACTGTGAATTTCTCTTCTGTGAAATCCTACAGTAATTCAATGAAGCTATTCTGATATTTGTATTACTATATCCTTGATTCCGAGAATAATCAAAATCTTGAGCAGCGATTACAGCGCCATAATTTTTTTGTAAAACGAGTAAACCTTCAGCAGTCTGACACGTAACTTCGGAATTGGTTCGTTTATCACTTGCATGTAGTCGGATTCTAGACAGCGTTCATCTAACAGGATACGTGTTATAATACCGCAGATCGTTGACCATTATTGCCGCCGCAATAGCAATAAGAATGACGCAGAGTGTTGATTTCGCCCCCTGGATCTCCCGTCCACTAACCGAAGTAAACAACTTTGAGGTATATGAACTTTGTACTTTTCCTCTTGCTTACTCGCGTCGGATCATTGAGCTTTCACGAACCGGTCCCCTCAGCAGAGCGTTAACTCTGCGAACACTAACGTCCCCGGCAATATTGCGTTGTGGATTTAGAGTGCACTGACTTGAGACTGGGATTTTCTCGAAGAGATTCTGACTGCTTCACTGGACACAGCATAAAAATGCTATCCTCGTACATGAATTAAACGTTTATTATAGCTAGAGAAATGGCAATCACAGTTTAAGTCAGTTTCAATCATGGTGAATATGAACCTTGGCTAAATATAGATTAAGAAAATTACTAAAATCAAATATAAAGAACTAAAAAGCAGAGATGTTTTAGCTGAAATTTTCCTGCCCTGACCGTGACGTAATACAATAATTTTGACAATTGCTTCTTTACAGAGAAAGCTTTATTTTTGTTAGATTTTCATGCGTGTAAACTCAGAATGGTGTAAAACGTCGAGAAACGTTTTATAGAAAAAATATGTGAGTATGTGTGTGCGCGAGCGCACGTAGCAGAGCGACTACCTTAAGTCTTTCGAACTTTAAGTCTATCACGACACGCCCTTTTTGGATATCTCACTCGCAGCATCGTTCACCGTTTGGGCTGCAAAAAGTCTGTAATGATAATTTCTCTAATCTGAAAAACTGAATTTGTCGTAATGAGTATCACGAACCGCTAAAAAAAAACTTAATCTCATTGGCTAAAGCTAGAAACAAGATTTTATGTCAACTAGCAAGATTATGATTGGAAAGTATTGCCAGAATTGGGTTCATCTTTAAACTGCCTGTAACATTTTTTTGGTAGTCAAGAATATCTCTAAATATTTCACAAAATTCAGTCGCTCTTACAAAAATTGCAGCGAATTAGCGACGATAATCATGTGACGAATGTTAAGAATAATACATTTTTTTCTGTTTTAATAGGACAAACACTGTCCTGTCGAATTGGATTGGAATGTGCCAAACATATATAAATCAGATTTTGATACTCTGTATGAAGGCAAAAAATCATGAAATTATATGATGAAACCGTTTAGTATAACTTTGTAATTATGGTAGGTATCAGATACTGCCAAGAAATCTTCACACATTACGTCAGAAAAATTAAATTCAATAAATTATTCACATGGTAAAATATCTAAAATTACGAAATGAAGTTGAGCATTTTTTTTCATAGTTACAAGTGGTGTTCGTATTAACACAATAATTACATAACACATGAAACTGCACTTCTATAGTGTGAATAAATGCTGATCGTTACATGTTACTTAACAAAATTGCTGTAGTTTTTTAAAGTGTAATTATAATTGAAAGTTGTAAAAAAAGAAAATTAACAGCGTGCACATTCATCAAGATCTTTAGCTACTATTCGTATGCATGGGTGCGACGAGACTTCACAGCAATCACTTGATTCAGAAGCTAATGAAGGCGAATGGATCTCTCCGCTATCGTTCGTATGGTCACGTGATTTAATCTACCTCGTCCGGTCCACTCCCGGGTAAACACTGTCCTTCGTTCCGCCGGTCAGTAGCATCTCGAGCAGCAGAGAACCACCAGAAGCAATAGAGAGTCAGAACGCATTAGTTCGCTGGCCGCGTAGTCAGCAGTTTATATGCTTCAATATACGTAGCGCCATTGCTAGCAGAGTAGGGTATTACTGGTATCAAGAGACCCGGTAGGAGTCTCGCGACAAATAAATTTAACAATGATAGCTGGGCCAAATATCACTAACTAGTACTCGCAAAGTTTGTCTGTTGTCCCCCATGGAAATAATTATATGTCAAAATGTACACGAAAACACATTTCAGATATATTTTGCATACATTTTATATATGTACATATATTTCGCTAAAAAGTTGTCAAGTTAAAAAACAGCGATAATATATCGTTTCTTTTTCTGTCAAATAAATATTTCTTGAAAGGTTCAAATATAATATTTTATTGAAATCAAGCAAATATTTCATTGAAAGATGAAAAATAAAATCAATGCACCCATTTTTTCAAAATGAATGCGTACTTACTCATGGATTTGGATGTTTTCAGGTGTGCTCCAGCTGGGAGACACCGTATATCACCGTTCGCTCACACGATATGCGTATTCGAGTTGAAAATGTTTTTCGAAGTGGCTAAAAATCTTAGATGACATTTTATTTTTTTTTAACTAAATGGGCTTGGCACATGGACTCCGCCATGGTCCGAAAAATCTTACACGCCGTCTTAATCGTAAGCTCGCCGTAAAAATCTCAAAACCGTCTTCGAACTAATTCATTGCTGTCGGATATTAGTCGGGTTTTTTAAATTTCCAACCATAATCCGATTCTTCGATGGTTTGGTGAACCAACCATCAATTTCGTACATCGAATCAACGGGTTATGGTCGGAAATTTAAAATCCGACTGCGATCCATCTATTTCACCCTTCCTAGGTTTGGATTGTAGTTGGGAATAGAAAAAATTCAACCGTCATCCAATCGTCAATTTCACTCTTTATAGGATTAGGTCAAAGTTGGGAATAAAAAATCTGACCGTCATTAAATCGGCTATTTCACTATTCGTAGGATCGTGTTATGGTCGGAAATAAGAAACCTGACCCTTCTATATACGTAATTGGTGGTCGTATTGCGGTCGGAATGTTTTAATCCGACCGAAATCCGATCGCGCACTTCATACATTGAAGGGTCGGTTAGGAAATCAAAAATCCATAAACCTTGAAAGCTTGATGCTTACTAGTTGGTCTTAGGTCGAATTTATAAACCCAACAACAAAACAACCTATAAAATCAGTCGGATTGAAGTTAGAAATGATGCATCATATGACTGTCGGTTTTTAGTAAACCGACTTAAATCCACTTTAAAACCGACAAAACCGACCAAGTGTTTCGTGAGGATTGGGAATTACCCGGCTGTACTCTCGCCAAGATCATCTGTCTCGAATATATAGCAGCATATTTTCACCTGGATCGTTTTAGTAGTTACCTGATATGGTAGAGTTGTAAATTGGTGTTCAATCCGGTATGTTGTCATCGGTTACAGTTGTGAACTTCTGTCGAATATGGTATCAAATCACAGATATTAATATACTAGACATATTTTGTAAAGCTCTTAGTTTTTAGGAGCCGACAAATAGACGTGACGAAATATCTCTTTTACAGCAACAAAGTATTTGGCTTATACTATACTGCTGTATATAATGAAATTACGTATACAGGCAGACCATATTTGCGGACGCGTTGATATAAAATGCTGTATCCAGTAATGAACATCCGCCGCTCCAGAGTCGTTCCCTGCATCTGCAGTGAAGTTAATGAAGTCAACGAGTGAACATATGGATCTGGCCGAGCGGGTAGATCGAGTGAAGAAGAACTGCAGACGAGGGGAGGCGGCAAGAGCGCTCTTTCGACTTGTTTATATTCACTTCGGCGAGATAGAGGGGGAAGAAGAGGAAGGTCAACGACCAACAGTCTACTCAGCGATACTGATATGAGACAGGATCATCGTTATTGCCTCTGTTAGACTGGGGCCCATTTTATACCATTGGGAATTGCTACCAACGTGGTATCTGCAGCTATATCGCGAGTGTATCGAGTGACTTTCTACGACGAGGACTGAAACAGGCTCTGAAAAGTCCTTTTTCCTGACGACCTTGCCAAGTTCACCGGGGATAGAGCTTCAGGTACTGGCGGGAGTTGAGGTTGAAATAGATGATTCGTTTCGTATTTCAATTTGAATTCTGTACACGTAATATTGACACATCTTCTCCTGCTTATTGTGATTAGAGAATCTATATTCACTGCTGAATTCGAGTACAGTTTGTTTCCTCATGGAGGGAGCCGTGTTAAAAAAATGGATAATAATGATGTGGCAAATTGAAATTTATCGCCATTGAAGTAATAACGAAGTAAAACAATTCAAAGCGCTCCGAAATCCTTATCGCTATTATAACGATAATTATAGTAAAAAACGAAGATTCATTACGGAATTGGTATGTCAAATTTCCTAAGTATACTTAAAATAGTCTCGATCACGAAGATCGAATTCTAAATCGAAGAATTCTAAATCAGAGAAGTGATTTAAAAATACGAGGTCTCTGTATCTCATAAATGACTTGACTAATTAAAAATGCATTGGAGCAGTAACGCAGTAATTTCTTATTCAATTATTAATTTCTTGTTCAACAATATATATATATTACAACAATAAGATTTTAAAGTACTATCTAATGTTCAATTTATCAACCACGAAAATTAAGTTACACTTCAGTTCCTACAATTTTTTTTTAAAACAAGGTTACAAACTGCAATCTTGCATATGGTTTGAAAACAATGAAGAATTAACGTGGAAGGTTCAATTTTGCATTATTGTTTTTCTTGAAATTGTGAAGAATTTCTTCTTAATGGTTTGAGAATCACTGAAAGCTAGAAGGCAGCAGCACGCTGCAGAAGCAGAGAGGAACGTGGGGTCTACGCCAAGCTGTTTACTACGAAGGAGGCGAGGCGTGTCGTTGAACCTGCGGCTGCTGCTGCTGCTGCTGCTGCTGCTGCCGCTTGCTGCTGCTTGCTGCTCTTGGTAGTAGCGCCGAGTCGAGAGCCAAGAAGGCCAGGCAGCAGCAGAAAGCAGAAAGCACACAGGCGGGCCAGGCGTCAGGCGTGCCTCTCTGCCTGCTAGCTTGTGCTCATTCGTTTCTTCTTTTCCTTTACTCCGCCGTTCTTTCATTTCTTATCTCTATCACACTCTTTCTCTCAATCTTTCTTTCACTCTTGTCTTCCTTTTCTCAAGTTCACCACTTTTGCCTTCTTTTTTTTTGCTTTTCCCTCGTCGTCTACTTCGCTCTCTTTACTCCAAGAGCGCCACGCCCGTGTACGCGGGTACTTCACCGTGCTGGCGTTGACTTTGCTATCTGGCTTCTTCCTCTTCTTCTTATACTTCTTCCGCGACCTCCCATCGGCGATTTTTTTTCACTCTACATTCGTATGCGACATAAAAAAAAACAGCGAATTAATTCTTCACGCTTATCATTCCTTGACTTTAGTTTCTCTTGGATGTAATAGGCGAGCCATTTTATTCTTTTTAGTCGTTTGATATTTATTAAATGTTCAATATAATATATGTAGTATGCACTGATAAGAAATTAACTGCCTACTCTACACATTTAATTTCTATATACTTGACTGGTTCTACATAATCTTACTTACACAGCTACATTCTACACTCGATTTTCCTCCTAGATGTCTCTTCTAGACGATTGTAATATGTTATTCTGAAGAAACAAATTCTTCACAATTTCAAGCCATTAAAAACACAAAAGCCCTGAATGACACGTAGTGTCTTCTATTTACTTGATTTTACCTTACTTTTCTTTGGTGGAGGTGATTCAGTCCCCTTCTGAATTTAGATCTATCTTCGTCCACACCAATTTAACAGTAAACTCGTGTAAAAAGCAATTTTTTAAATCTCACACAGTAAAAATGAAACAAAAGTTTGTGCAGTTTTAACACGAAATTTGTATTCACAAACATACACCGAGACTTTGTAACAAATTAACACACATTTTATATTTTCAAAAATTATTTGTCGAAAATATTGAATTTCATACTATACGAATTTAATTTTGTTATTTGAACAAAAAATAAGTCATTTTCCTTTCGCAACTTTTTTTCTTGTCTTTCTTACAAGAAAACATTAGTCACTACTAGTTAAACAATACAAAAATAGTTTCACCAAGCATGTTTTAACTTACGGTATAATTCTTTTTTTGTAAATGTGAACATTTTTTGTTAGTTCCAATTAAACAAAAAAATAAAATAAAGATAAAAAAAATTAGTTTGTTTGATTTTGAAATTGAACACATAAATCCGTAAAATAAAAAACGTGCTATTTGTTAGTCCGGAAACTGGCACTCAGATTAAAAAATATATATTTGCTGTGCAGTACACGATTAAACCCTCTTAAGGATTTACTACACTTGTTCATAAATAGAAACGGTACTTTAACATTTTTTAACCATAGTCTCAGGCGAATGTTCTATGCAGTGGGTTAAAACACGCTTATTCAAGGAACTCGTCATCGAGGCAAGTGAATATCCTGCGTGGGCTGACGTCTGATAGGGGCCTGGCAAGTGTCTAGGCAACTCTCGTGCATCGACCGTGATATCATTCCCATAACTTTGGAGTGCGTTTACCCATTTTCTTTTTATCACTCTCGCCTCGACTTTGTGGGTACGGACTCGCTCTCCAGCCTGCCAACGTAACAAGAAGTACGATCACTCGAAGAAATAACGTCTCGAAAAAATCATTGCCCATACATATCTTCTTTCGAGAATGACGAACAGGTACCAAAATATAATTTTTTAAAAATTATCTGCCTGTGACAACACAGTGACTATTAATCTGATCCTACAGCTAATTCACGCCAGAAACTTTTAATCCAGTAATTCTGTTATTCGTACTATTCATCCTTTACTTGTACATACAGTGTACACTTTCTAGTTCACTTGTTAATTCTTTGCTCTCAAATTCCCAGTTTCGGACGTATCATAGTGTCTTGTCATAGCGAATAATATATTTACTTATTTCGACGCCGCTACCATGTAGGACAGGGGATCTGTAGTTTTTCCACTCTAATACCAGAGAGCAATAATTTGAAGCTGACCTTATTTCCTGTATTTTATTACACATGACAGAGTTATAAAGGAACATGCTGTACAAGAGTGTTTATATACTATACAATTGGTTAAACGAGTGTATCGCGTGTTAGCCTTGTCGCCGTATTACCGGAATGAGAACGAATTTAAACATCATTGGGTCTCGAAATTATCGCGAGGAAGCTTCGAAGGAGAATTGGATCTCTGTATCGAATGTCTGCTGGACCAACGATCGAATTCTCCTCGTGCAACGATTACAGTCGACTTATCTTATAACTCTGACCTAAGTTGGAACCATATGTAACAATTAACCTGTACATCATTCTGTCTGAGAAGTACAGAAACTAAACGAGGGTAGTGATTATACTCCATATGTCTCACTGGCAATAATATACATGATATTCTGAATTATATAAAGAGTCATTAATAACTTCAAGCTATTGCTTGAAAGTGAACACTAATCACTGTGACTCTGAAATTTTCTCACTCTTTGTGATGATCGGGGTTGGATTATCACCGTAAACCGAATATCTTCACTCATTTATCCTCCACCTTCTAGTTCAGCAAGATGTAAACGAGGGAATCGCGTGTTCTTATTACACCGGTATTTTATTTACAAAACGCATTGAGGCTTCTTCTACACAAATCGACGAGCGGAATATCATACATATTTTTAAAAATTGGATGTGTGATATTCTTAGAACTTAGAACCTAAAGAATTTTCAATTGTGAACTTCGAGTAAAAAAAAAAAACATTTTATGGAGAAAGGTGCATTGATTAATCTAATTCTCTGTAAAATATTTTTTTTACTCGGCAAAAATATTTCCTATTTTTGTTTGTTTGTTGAAAATAGCCTTTTTGATGAAATCAAAAATATAACATTCGTTATACGTTCTCTTCCTCTTAATGAGTGATCATAAGACTACTAAAATAAATACCAAGTACAATACATGTGATAGACCACCGGCAAAATCATAAACCGAAATCAACATTGCTTTTTTTTAACTGCGTATATCGTAAATATGTGTTTACATTTATATTCGTCGGTGGCTGCTTGGAGAAAGCGTAATGCAGCAGAATTACTGCGTTCAGAAATTGAACCCGCTTAATAACATATATTTAACCTGCATCAAGACTCGAGATATTATTAGAATTTTGCAGATTCGGCGTATTCACAATCACATGGAACGAATGGGTTACATGCTGATCTTTTTTACATCGTAAAGTGTACATGGATGGCGTAGGGGAGAGAAATGGGGTCTTCACGTCGCATTTCGAATAAACGAGTGGATCGCGTGTCGTATCTTTTGATTCCACGAAATAACGTGGCAGCGAAGAAGCAAAAGCGGATTGCGATGCGTTGCAGGGTGACTGGATGGGTGGACCGAAATTCCAGCACAACAGTGCTTGCCCGGGTTCATCGGTGTTGGCCGTGGCCAGCCGCTAGCGCTGGATGCTCGGATTCCCCTCCGTGCTTTGACCGTTACCGTAATAAAAGGCAATCATCGACGATTACGCGGCGGGCCGACGCGCCGGGGTTTCGGACGTACGTCAATCGTGTCACCCTCTAGTCCCACAGACAGAGATATAGCTATAGAGAATGATGCGAGAACGAGAGAGGAACTCAGCGATCCGCAACGTCAATTTTCGTGCCACGGTGCTTTTACCGCGAACCGATATTAAATGTTTGCAGGCAATTCCGTCGTAATAGGTATACGCGATCTTGTTTCGAAATTATTCGCTGTACTGTCATCCATGTACTCTTCTTTTTCATATCGCTCTACGCCTTTGCTTTTATGTCATACCGAATGTTACGTTTGGAATGTTTTTATGCTTTGTAATAAATTTGGGAATAACGATGCAAATTTTGAAGCCGCTCTTCAGATGAGTGATGTCTTTTTTTTTGTTTTTGTTTGAGACGTATGATTTCCTTTTGGTTTTGTAAAAACGTACTTCAAGTTTTTAATTTGGATTGTTGTATTATTTTGATGGTACTTGATTAAAAGCCGAATTTTTTGTGTACAGGGTGCACAATTATCGAATCTGTACGTGCGGAGTATAACCAAAAAGCGACGAACGCTTTCAACCAAAAGTGAACCTCTATTTCAAATTAAATGTTCAAACTACCGTGAGTACAACAAGATGTGCTCAGCAAGGCATTTTTTAAATATTTAAGTCATTTTTGTTTTCTGAATTTTTCTACAAGCATACTTATGTTGAATCTATAACATGTGCTCTACCACATATTCTAAACATTTAACGCAATTCTGACGTCACCATAATTTGATCGATTCTATTTAGATGCCCTTTATTATCCATTATAAATGGAAGCATCAGCAAGTTCACTTATACGGACATCAACGATTGCCTAAGAATCAGTAGCCATGCTCACGTCGAACGTTTGAGCACATGTTTCAACCAGTTATTTATTGCATTGGGAAAATCATGCTGTCGCATGTCCTGAACACATAACGCAATCCTAACTTCGCCGTAGCCACAACAACCAATTGAATGATTAATGTGCCTGAATGAATTCTTGTCGGGAATCCTCCAGCTAGTATCTACCTGCTACCGGTACAAGAAATAACACTGCAGTTAGTCTAGAATCTATAGACTCATCGTTGTGAAAATGGCCAGATTACTGGCATCGTCAGTACAAAGCTGGTCAACTTTACCACGCATCACTGCAATGTGGATGGACATATATACATTCCGGACACTAGCGCAAAGGAGAGAAAGCGATAGAATAGGACAATATGGAGGACAGACGAGAATTGTTGTGATAGTGAACGACGTTTGCTCCAACGGGGCCTCCAGCAAACTGCAGGTACACAGAGGACGAGGTATGAATTATTCCTGTGACAAGACGATTGTCCAGAACTGTCCCGAGCACTGTTCCCACGCCGACTCATAACGCGTTATCAATAATTAATTACGTTGCACTGCCGGGAGACAACGCTGCTCGGCGCGTCTCCGTACACACTGACATAGACGTTGAATTTGTGAAGTAAGCTTGTGTCTTTGTTGCTGTGTGGATACTGTGTTGATGCTTGTAGAGTCAGAGCTAGCAAGCCGCGTCAACGTGTGTTCAGTAGAGTAAACGCACCTCGTTCCAGAAGCAGGGATTGAAGCAGCAGCAGGATAGAACCAGGATGAGCCTGCGGGGCTTCTCACTCGATCGTGCGACGATGTTACCCGTCATACGAGATAACCAGTCGTGTAAATACAAGAATGCACGGTAGTGGTTCGAGTCCACGGCTTTGCCATTCTCTGTTGCTTCGTATCTCGGCTAGATGGAGACTATATCACTCGAAGCATTTCACGTGTATGCGATTAAACGGTTAATTATGTCGTCGAGAATCTATCGTAACCCAACGCCGCAGACGTCTGCGGTCTGAATTAGTGCACTGTGTTAGGTACACGCATTCATCAATAATAGAGAGTTGATTATACTGGCATTCTTTTATCCATCACGAAGTGAAGTTATACATGTTGTTGACACGGAACGACCATTCCATATTTATAGCTTCATGCCAAAAGTATATAGTCACCAACCATTTTTGTTTCCTAGCAGAGAAAGCTTTGTTTGAAATATTTCGTGAATTTTTTTTTTTTTATTAATAAAATGGTATAGAACATCGAAAAAAGTGATTTGTAAGAAATGTATACGTAAAACAACTTCTGTTGTAATAATAAAGAATTAATATACCGGTTCAGATTTTATAGAGAAATTCTACATATCCCAATTTTTAATAAGCATTATGAGGAAGCAATTTGCAAGGTTCTACTTTGCAGGCTTGTTTTATATTTCATAGCCGGGAGTGTCACAAATTTAACTATTTAATTACAAACTCTTCTTCCATATATATCTTGCGAACTCCACCAAGTATATATTAATTAATATAAGCCTTTAATTAAATTGCACCACGAAAAGAAAACGCCGCTGTCAACGTCTCGTCCTGGGGTTCGCAAGCAGTTATTGCCGCAGCCCGGTTTTCCGTTCTCGCCAGGGAACAAGAATTGAAAGAGACGTAGGCACGTGTACAGTAAACTTCAAGAACCGGGTGAGAGATATTCTTATTGCCTGACCTCTGTCTCATCAATTAACATGAAAATCATAATTGACGAGTAAATCTAATGTAATTGGGATGAAGTTATTGAACCCAAGATCATTCCGGAATCCATGCTGGGATGATAATGTTATAAATTCTCGCCTACGGATATGCTTTATAAGGGCCTCACGAATAAAGCATATTTATATACGCGGGTATTACAGTGGAATGAAACCGGTCTTTTACGTTTGCAATCTTCAGGGTATATATAATTTTGGTTAAACTCCGCGAAAGGAAAAATGTTGTGAAAGATTTTGTTGACGCTTTAAGGGAGGCGAGTCGATAAAAAAATGATTTTCAGACATTTATTTATTCTAGTCATCCAATAAATATGAAATAAATAAATAATTTCAGGA
Source organism: Perithous albicinctus (assembly GCA_964016905.1). Taxonomy (NCBI): domain Eukaryota; kingdom Metazoa; phylum Arthropoda; class Insecta; order Hymenoptera; family Ichneumonidae; genus Perithous; species Perithous albicinctus. The sequence goes on along the minus strand of OZ024698.1, from coordinate 13,462,230 downwards.
TTAGAGTAAACTATTTTTCTGTCAGTATTAAAATCAGTTTTCTTTTCTGATACTGTTGTGAATTAGTTTTAGGCTTTCCCATCTCTGCACGTGATCCAGAATTAAGCACTCAAGACTATGGCATTTCATTTTGTTCGTAACAACATTCTACAACAACTAAGTGGAGTAAATGTTAAGAAAAGTCAAAACTTAAAAAAAAACCCCATCCCTGTAAACATCAACATTATTTCTTGAATTTGTAAATCAGTTGATATCTTTGATATGGGGACTTTTAAAAAAGAATCGTTTTGAAGTATGTGAACTCCTGAATCTTTTATATCTTACCAAGCACGTGAATTATCACGTTTTTTTTTTTCAAATTCACCCAACGGTAATTTTGGATTCCAGAGGTAGATAATATAGATATTGATAATTTTTTTAATTTATTGTAGGTTTTCAACCAATATTCTAATGCGCATTTTCGCAGATATATTGCATTTGTGAAAAATTAAAATACGAAACAGCTCAGTTTTACCGACCAATGTTGGTAATAAAATCTACTCCCGCATTCCCTTAATAGAAACATTTTACATCGGTATCAAATAAAAATGAAGCTCAGTTAAATTGGAAACGTTATCTTCGCACTTAAAAATACCACACAAAATGGGATTGCCAGCAATTAAATCTCAGAAGTGCCGTACGACATGAACATAAAAATGAAATGAGACACTATACATGATTTTATTTTCCCTTTCGCTATGGAATGCCTAATATATGAAATATTATTCAAACTTTTAAAAGTCGTTAATTGCATTTCACCGACTTTGTTATATTTTGTCCATTACTATATCGCAAATGATTTGTCGTCAATGTACGTCAAAACATTTTTGTGGTCGTGCGACACGACAGTGGCTAATTTAATGTAATTCCATAGCACCAGCTCGGGCGTGGACGAGCTTCATATGTTTGCGACAGTCTGAACTCTGAAGCTATGTGCTTGCTTTCTCGATATAAACCAACGCGAGGACCACAAATATACGGTCTACAGCCGCTGCTCATGCTTGGTGTAGTGTTGATGTAGTTGGATCCGCTCTCGTCTCCTTCTCGGCCATTGGGTTGACATGAAAGTGAACTTTCCGAGAATCCTTTCGTCTCGCTTTCGAACTAACATCAGCAGCAGTATGTAACCCTTTCCCGGTGTAAATATATACCTAATGCTCTCGTTCCTTAGAGAAATATACGCAATGAATTGTTGTACAACGTTAATATCTAATCCTATCGTACGATTTACCTTAACCAATACATTGTATAATTCACCGATACACAGCATTAATATCTACAAAAGCCTGCAATGTAGTATGTTATAAATTGCTTCTTCATTATTTTACAACTTTTTTTATTTTACAAAGCTACCTCTATGAGGAAGTATATTGATCAATTTTGGTTTCTTCATAGATGAAATTTTGTCAAAGATACAATCGAATCGAGGTAAAACCTTGCTCAAAGAGACATACTTCTAGAGAAGGCCTTGTGAGTTATGGAAAATATGAGGGACCCATCTAAATATGTACATTGTAGGGTTTAAAAAGATTGCAGATCGGGAGGTGAACATTATATTCTGTAACAGACACTTTTCGCAGCAACTAATTCTCACCTAAAATTTATTTATGCAGTTTACACCGCATCACCAAGTATTACGAACGTATCTTGCATGTGCATATATATATATGTACAGTTCTAAAATATGAGTGTCGACTTAGATATTTAAAATCTAAATGTTCATTGCTTTCAACTCACAGGCACATAACACGATCGAAACGATATGACTTCGTTGGTGGCGCGTCCAACATGCTTACGTAACTTCCTCGTTATAACGCAACTCTTCCTACGTTATTGATACTCCGTATTATGTATATCGTAGCGAAAGCAATATCCTTAATGCGACTATCGAGTCTGTACTAAGTCAGCATATGCATAGGCTAGTAGGCATATCGATAAGGATTATGAGCGTCTTCGTGTGTGGCCTGTAATCTCGTTCCCATTTCTTTAATCCCCCTCCATCCACGCGAGCTCTGTTATCGGAACTACTTAAAATTTATACAATATATGGGATATATTCGTCGATCAAGGGGCTTGCTTGGTTTCTAGTCTTTTCACCAATCACGTCTAAACGTCTCTCTTTCTCTCCCTCTCTCTGGAAATATTCAACACGTTGACATTGACGCCCTTTCCGAAGGATTGTTGCACATATTGCATTGAATAGATTTTTTTTGTGAAAGAATAGTAGGTGACAAGACATCCTCAAAAACAAAAACAACTGCTTGGCCCCTGAGTACCCTGGCACGGCCCCCCTTAAAATACACACACACATACTTCTAAAATAAAGTTTAAAAATTAAACTTCTTCCTTCGAATTTCTTTTTCAGCTGGTTTAAACTGTGGACTCTGATATATAATGATTGTGAATCAATTGGTTTCTTGGAAAACCAATCACTGATGCATCTGTGGCCGCTACTATTTTATAGTTGATATTCGGTCTTAAGTTGATTTTCCGTGCAAATTAACCCGTACAACTTCAGTCGGTGGATAAGTAAACAAGTCTACAAAGGTAACAAAGGGAATGATGACAACTCTGACCTTTTCAATCCTTGTCTATGCAACTTACATACAGATTTATATATCTACATAGCTACAACTCATAAGTAATTATGCATGTGAGTTGAAACGTTGAGAGTTAGAAAGATGAGACATATGCCACCATTCCCATTGTTAGACATGTGATTGACTGATTAGTTGGAATGGTTGGCTGATGTGTTTAATGGAAGTAAGGATGATTGGAGGTTGTGTATAAAAATCGTTGGGTCGTTGGAAGTTGGACGTAAAAGAAAGTGAGGACGTTGGAAGTTGGACTTGAAAAGAAGTTGAATCGTTGGCACTTGGGTTTAAAGGGAGTAGAGATAGTTGAGAGTTGGGTGTAAAGGAAGTTAGGATCATTATCGTTGGATGCGAAGAGAGTTGAGAGTCTTGAGAGATGGGTGTGATTAAAGTTGGGTTGGTTGGGTCTTGGAAAGAAAGTTCAATCGTTGGGAGTTGGGTCCGCTTTTTGAAGTGCTAAGAGTTGGATACGAGGTTAACATTTTGCAAATGTATACTATCCGAAAGTGTTAAAATGGCTCAAATGCCCATAAAACCGTTTTTATGGCCATCAATAAAAACTGCTAATAGCCATTAAGCCTGCTACTGTAGCGATTTTCAGATCGACAAAAATGCCTCAGTGTAAATGTACATACAATCACAAATATTTCTTAAACAGAGATTGTGCGGTGCAGTCACACAGAAAACATACCAAACGGGTTTCCGGTGAACGTCGAGCTTACGGTACGGTTCATCGTCATCGTCGGCTTCGACATTGGCATCGGGGAATCGGCGAGAAATCTTCGAGGCGTACGATATCGGGTTTATGAGTCTTTCGCTCTTGTAGAATGCTTCGCGTCGTTCTTATGGCGGGCTATGCTGTCAGTGCAGGCACCATAGTTGTGCGAGCTCTCACACTCGCCTGTCCTGCCTTGCTTGGCTTTCTGCCGTAAATGTCAATTAACGGAATGTAAAATATAACCGTGCGATAGTGATTGATTTCGCACCAATACGTCGGTACTTGGTGTATTTATACCCATACCTGTATTAGAGTCTTGTGCGTGCTCAGTAAATCCCAGTACGTTCTCGACCCTTCTTCATCCGAGGTTACCGCGACTAACACCTGTCTGCGATTTACAGATTTTTTAAAAGATAACACAGCTTTTTTATCACTCGTAATTACAGGTGCGCATGACTTACGTTACCTCGTTATTTCTTCCTTTCTTGTCAAGACACCGATTTCCTTACCGATTCCTTATCTCTTACCGATCTTGTTGACAGTTCTTTCGATAAAGTGGATAAAGTTTTATTTACCTTTCACAATGTAGGCAATAATAAATGTTTGGAATAACTTCAGGCTGATGATGACAATATGCATATAGTGATGAATTAAAATTGACACTGTTAGTTATGCGGTCGGTGTGGGGCTTCGGCGGTCCCCCGAGTTAAGCAGCATTTAGTGCTGCCAGTACTTGGATGGATGACCGCTTAGTCGTGCATCGACTGGCACATCAACAAGTGAGCGGGAGGCATTTTTTTTAAGTCTTCGGTGTTTACACTTAAGTGTAGCTTAGTCGGCTGCGGACGCATCGGAAGTTTGGTTAGCTTAGCAAAGTGCGGGTAGGGAGTGATAGGAGGAAGGGGGGTAGGGTCTCAGAAACCTGAGAGGGTGTGCGCTGGAAAATGGAAATATATATCTAGTGATGAATTGAAAGGGATTATATACGTACTTTTGATGCGTGACTCTAAAATGGAATTTCCTATATAAGCGAATGGTAGCTACTTGTCGATCAATTACAGATTTTTTATAAAAGCTACCAAGCCACTGGCAATAAATTGCATATGAAACATTTAATGGAGATTGAGCCAAGCCAGTTTAGCGTCGTCTCAAAAAAAGACTTCCGTACTACCTACGTCATAAACTCGACCTTCTGTGCTTTCGATCTAACCACAAAAACACACTTTTTTGTAGCAGGTATGCGGAAACGTCTCAACGCATGCGCACATCATCTATTCATGAACTTATTAAGCTTTAAAGCTTAAATTGAATTGAAAGTGCTTAAATGTAGAAAAATGTTCAAGCTACGGATGTAATACCACTTGAAAGTTTTACCGTTGTGAACCAGCGAGAGCAATTTTGAATTCATCATGGTAAGATTGATTACATTTTTTAAATCGAATACCTCAATAAACTCGGCATTTGGAAAATGACAATTTACTTCATAGTTGGAAGCGATGATGCGCTTCTATCGAATGATGGGTCAATTCATAGTCTCGGTACCGTCGCTGTAAATTGACGGATCCAGAAATTATCTATTGTGTGATGAATGAGTTTGGTTGACAACCTTCGTGACCGATTAGTGGCAAGCAAATGGATAGGCGTTGTAAGACTAGATGGGTGCCATTGCCATTTTCAGTCGCGTTTAATGGTTAAATAATTCCTGTCGACATGATGGATTCGGAACCGAAAAAAAACCTACGGATTACATTATCACATTGCTTTCTCATTTTCTTTTTCTATCATTAACAAAGAGATGCATTACAACTATGTAAATATATTTTGGCTACCTCGTTAATGTTTTGCGGTGTCATTTTTCTTTAAACTTTGTGTCTGAAGAATGTTAAAGGAAAATATACCAATAAATTTTCGAAAAATAAATTTTGACAATTTAATAGTAATATTAAATTGTGGATGTTTGTGGACCAAATATTTTTGTTATCTGTAGAATGCTATTACTTTAGTATCGATTTGTTCGATTAAAGATGCTCTCCTAATTGCTTGTTTCAAATGTCTGGAGAATATAATCTCCAATGCAATTTCAGGGACACGAAATGAAGGTCTGAACCTATTTCCGCCTTGAAGTCGTAAACATAGACACGATTCAAAATATGTTAAAGTTACGCATTTATACTTCTACGCCATAAAACGAGAGACGCGATAACTTCGAGAATTATATATATGGTTGCTGTTTCTCAATCAAGCAACGATCCATAGACATTCTTACCTGTGTCATTTCAGTAGAAGTCTAGCAATCAGACGTGCGCAACATTGAAAGGTTGAAGCACCCTCGAGAGTGATAAAATTCACGAGGAGGAGGCGTAAAGAGGAGTGGCACGAAATAAATAAATCTACGATTTTATAACGCCTCCGACTGGCATTTACGATTACAGCTAGCCAGCTGCTGCTGCTGTGATGCTGCTGCTGCTTTAGCTCACTCTTCCTCGTAAAGTCATCGATTAGTATTGATTGTGTGAAGCTCAGCGCTGCAGCTTCCACCTGCTCGTATGATCTCTCATTCTTTCTCCATTTGGTTTTCTCGTTTTCACTTGTTTTTTGAGACGGTCAATGATCCTCTCAATAAAGATTATATAATACCGATATCCCAAAGCATTATAGTCGGAAAATTTATTCGACATTGGGTATGTGGAAATCTCCTGACTATAATATATGCTAAGGGTTGCTTACTATTCCACAATTTTTTGTTTATCCCATGTCTTTATTAATTCATCTTTTATTCAGGCAATTTTTTTTAATTTTTGTAAAACTATTTTGTTTAAAGTTAATGTTTTTTACTATATATTTTTTTAATGTGTTCCGGCCGCTATAATTAAAGTTGGCATTATCCTGATGTCACGTGTAGCTGTCGACTATTCGTTCTCTTCAAATCGACCGATCATAGACCACGAAGAGGGAGGCATCATCTTGCCTCTTCTGAGACGAAGCAAAGGAGCAGCGGTGCAGAATCTCCGATCCAGTGCTTCGCCCCATCCTCATCGTTTCTTCTCGGTTATTCTTGGAACGTAATCTTACGAAGGGTTAAGCGCTCATCGAGTGAACGATAGAACCAGAGACGATGTTGGAGGAAGGATGAGAAATATCGAGGATGCTTTCTCACTTCGTAACTACGAGTCGCTGACGCGAATCATTAATCCTCGGGGCGTACAACGGTCGTTGGTCTCACCGTGTCTATACAGCACACGGTGCATCTCTTTGCTACTCCTTCGATATCTATAGGCACCGTATGAAGCCACCTGTGTGATTACAATTTTTATTTTAACCTTCAAGCATTTTTAACTTCACCGCATATCTGGCCAAGGACACCCACGCCTTCGGTTCACACGCCATGTTCACGACGTCCGCACGGAACCGTAACTTTAAGGGGAACGCAAAACGTCTTGTTGATACGGACATCCCAGTTACATTAACTAATAAAAAGGAGACTAGAATGTCTTGTAATTGCAAATTTACGATGATTTTACTGCTGACACGATTTGTCAATGTTCCCCTAATCTTAGAATTGATGCGCATGCAATATTTTCATCGTAATGACTTCGCTTAAGGGGATCGAGTCAACAAAAAACAAAGATTTTCTGAGAGTCATATTTTTTATCCCAGCTAACAGATAAATGTAAAGCTTATGTATCATTCAAGGTTTGAAACGAGATTTTTTTTATCAGTGCCAGAAGTCATCAAGTTATTCAGTTCTCTTGTAAATCAAATTTAGACTATTTTAACTCTGCACGTGATTCAGATACGTGATACACCGGGTAAGCGGAGAGATTTTTTTTTTAAATAGACCCTACGATAAAGTTATCTACTAATTTAAAAATTGTGAAAATAATTTTTAGAAGCATATGTTCCTCGTCCAAAACAGCACTTGATCCGCAGGCTCTTTGATGCTTACACACATACATAGAAATCTGAAAAATAATGGATCTTCTCCTAATCGTATATCATAAACTCCACAGCACGCTGCTACTATAATACACGACTGCCCTCTGATGCCGCATAACTCACATGTGTTTTCAGTTTGTACGTTGCAAAAGTAACGAAGCTATGAAACGTCCTCTCAAATGTCATGTGGCTGTCACGACAAGACACTTCCAAGAATCTTTGATGTTTAAGGGCAACGAGATAAACCTAAAAGAACTTAAAATCGTAGCAAGTTATTTTATAAATCGTTTATTTAATTGAATGACGAAAATTGAGTCTTGGCAATGAGTCGAGGATTCACTCCTGTCACTTTCAATGCTTTCAAGGACGTGGGAGTTGAGTCGCCAAAAAGAAGAGTTCCTAATGATTATTATACGAAGGTACCTCGAACTTGTGAGTCTCGTAACTCGTCAGCGGACACTAATTGAGGGGAAATTACGAGGTATACCCCGAAGCTTATTATGACGACAGCGAGAGCGCGACTATTTGGCGCACTTCGACACGAGCCATTTCACCTCGCCGCGGTGTCACGCCTAATTATCCGCGTTGCTGGACGTCTCGGCTGGATGCTCCCTCGCCCTCTGGAAGAACGAAGTGCTTGCCTCTTCTGCCACGTCTCCCTTCACCTCACTCCCTCCGCTTTCCAAGTTTAAGCGACGTCATTTCGACTCCGAATGCACCGTCTAGCTTAATTCAACAGGCGCAATTGCGCAAGATGTTATATGATGCGGTAGAATGGTGTACATCAGTCAAAGCGTTTCTTAATGTGTAACAGCATTCAAGAACTAAATTACAAGGTTATTTCATTACAGCAAAATACAACTAAATGGAAGCCAGAAGACTCAATCCAATAATAACACAAAAGAAGCAGTGCAACGTAAGTGGATCCATTGTATGCATTTAGCCGTCCCCATGAAAAAGGTCCAATATGTCAATTCTAGCTTTTGAGACTCACGCGAAGCGCCCGAACGCTACGTTACATTAAAAAAATATATTTTACTTTTTTTGCTGGAAATAGCCTATTTGATGCCATAAAAATATAACCTATATTGCTATATCAAATTGTTTATGGAAAAATATAACCTTTTTGCTTATACATTTTTTTTGCCCGACTTCAATCTTCCATGATATACGGTTTTGAAAAAAATCCATAGAGAGAAATTAATAGAGAGTACCTTTAAGTAGTACTACACTATAAGGTCCATTATGAAACAGATCCGAGAGTGTAAAAAAAGTGCTCGAATTGAAGGAGAATGCCTTATATATGGATAAATATATAGTCTTTGATTAATTGGTTGGCACAACCAACTTTCATGGATATTGTCAGACAACCAGTTCTCATTGATCGATTGAATCAACAAGCCCGTCTTAAGTAATTGGGTGTATCAAACAACCCGCTTTGCTTAATTTAGCGCAGATAATTTGACACACTTGAATTGCGTGAGACACATTAAATATAACACACCAAACTTGGTTCACACAGTAAATTGACAGCACGAAATTGGTCGTGTCAATCAAGGGGCTCTCATAAATTGATCGTGTCATTTAACCGTCTGAGATGAATCGGTTATATCAATCAACTGATTTACTGGGCAATATTTATCCATTCAGGTTTTTATGTTAATATAGCTATTTTTCGCAGCACACTATATTTTTGTTTAATACATATTTATTACTTTTCCTTATCGATAAAATCTCACCGTTGCGCCTGCATCACCTCTCAAGCTTACTTCATCTACACTGGTGCGAGGAATCTGCTAAGAGGATCCGTCAACTTCAGAGTGTGCTCGGTAAAGTTACGAGGGATAAAGATTATCGGGAACTCTGTGGCCAGTCTACAGTATATTTCACTGCACATATGGGCCTAAGGGCAACAACCAAGAGCGCATCTAATCCACCGTGAATGCTTTTCCAATCGAGCGGTGAATTGCAAACTGCAACTGAAATGATCTTTCCCAGGCAATAAGAGAGACAGGCCGAACACGCGCATGTTACGGATTCTCCCTCGATTTCTCGCATATCTTCTGATTACTTCAGTATCCTGTACTATTTTACCAGTATACCTGTTTCAGAGTTGAGTTTGCAAGTGCCGATAGTTATTTACCGCTTTGGATAGCGGCATTACCGATCATATATACGTGTATGTATACAATCTTCAGTAGGATATGTGCGATACGTATAAAACGGTCCTCGGGCATTTGTCTGATGCGTACACGCGGTTACGAGAAATTGTATACACCTTAAATTGGCACCTTTCACAGCTTGAGGGGCAACACGAGAATCACGTGTAGAATGTGAAAAAGTTGATGAAGTAAAAGAAAGTAGAAGGTGAAGGACAGTATTGCAATTCTTTCGTGATATCGTAAAGGTCACAGCATACAAACAGTCGATGTATGTATAAGTTAAGTGAATACCGTATGTATGTTTTCTAAGGAGTTGTTTACGTTGCCTGATTTCTACCTATTTCAAAGATACTGTCGTAATTTACACGTTTTCATTTACTTTAGTAGAATACAGACGTTGTTCGGCTGTACTTAGGTCTTTTCCATAGACGTCTCCGTGCAAAATTGAAAATAAAATTAAAGGTAAACAATATGAAAATATGTTAAGTTCGTATAGTAAATTCCTGATAATGTTACTAAAATGTGAATGGTGTTTTTGTTTCGAATGCCAATACAAAAACTACATTTCATATATAAAAGACACGCAACAAGTTTCAATGTTATCCACAAACTCCTTGAATAATTATTCTATTTCAGGCAACTCTCTTTTACGTAGTTTATATGCGATAACATTATATGTAATAACTTTCGATAAAGACCTCAAATCCGGATGTGAAATTTTGTCGTTAATTTAATATCTTGGTAGGTTTGGATGTTGAAAAAATATGAATAAGATCCAAAGTTATGAAAAAGTATAGTAAGGAATGTTTTTTTTTAATGCAAAGTAACTGACTTATGATGTTGGTTTGTTATCCCGAGAAACTTAATGAGGAAACAACAAATGCCAACCAACACTTTCCAGAAGTCAACTGCTATTGTGGCTAATTCTCGAACCCATGTTTTCTCAAAACTCCGCGCGTACTTCACAACAAAGTACTCAATGGATTTCACCCCATGATTCCTCATTTATTCATTTTGGTCCCAACTGAATTCTACACCGGCTAAGCAGAGCAAATATTGATAAAAGTCAAGAGTTTAAGACGCTGTGATACTCTTTTTGGCTCCCAGGAGTGCGAGAGAGACAGGGGCTGGTCGAGTCTGAGTGCGTCTCGTCGAGACTAAACATCTCCGGTCACAGTATTGTGGTTAAGAGTAGCGAACAAAAATAGAAAAAAAGAAGGGGATCTTGGCGAAAGAGTTACCACCGTTGTAACTGGGGAGTACGTCGAGCGTCAAGTGCTAATTGGGTCCTCTTCCTCGCTCTTTCATTCTACATCCTTCTCTTTTCCTTGCGTTCAGTCAATTCTCGAAGCTCTTGCGATTTCGCACGAGAGAAAGTATCCCATGATACCTGCTAAAAAAGGAATTGGCGAACAACGTCGCCTTGAGGCATCGCGTGGTGAAGCATCGTCAAGGAAACGACGTGACACTGCTCCTCACGACGTTCTCGAACCTTAATGCTCTTCCTCGTGGATAACATGACACGTGAAGAAGATTCTTTGGCCTCTCGGAAGGATGCACCCCTTAGGGACTATTAGTAAACCTCATTAACTGGTTCAACTAACTAATTGCTTGGCGAGGTATCTGGTCAACGAGGAGTGACAGACATTATCTTCGTATGATTATTTCATATCAACGTCCTCCCCAATTAGTCAAAGTAATGGATTAATGTAGCGATGAATGAATAATCATTTGATATTTTTTTATGGTACCATTATATACATATATAAAATAATTTTGTTCTGCATATAGATATGACAAAGATTTGGGTATAATACTTTTTATTTTGATTACTGGTGGATTTGACTAACCATAGGCTGTCTAAAGACCAACGGCCGGTTGATCCGAAAATTCAACCCTAAAACCAACGATATTAGATGTCGATTTAAAGTTGGATATCACTCCTTTGAAACAGCTAGATTTCAATTAGCTTTCTAAAATCTAATCGTAAATCAATTTTCAATACTAAAGTATAGTTAAAATATGTTTGGTTTTTAACCGAAAGAATGCAGCCTACTTTTGATTATTAAACTTTAAGGAAGGTGATACATATTGGAATTGTAGCATATGGGCATCACATATTCAAACTCCGGATGATTTGGTAATCATTTTAATACGAGTATTTAATACGAGTATTTGTTGGTATCGTGACATAAATTCATATTTCGTATTTAACATTTTCTGAGTATCTTCCATCATAATGTTATTTTCCACCTTAAAAATGCTCATCACAATACTTGTAGGTACACTTATCACAACTATTGTGTGAGAAGTAGACGCGAAATAAAAGTAGATGTACACCTTCTAATCTATCATCTGCAAGCAAGATGACGATTTGCATTCACCGCGTGCGAAAATATTCAACACTGATATCTCTCTTTCAACACATCGCATGAAAGTGAGAAGGATACAAGAGACAGGAAGCCTGTAGCGTGGCATGCCCTCATGACGGAACGCGTTGTTGCACTCGGTGTCATCGAGCTTGTCCATCAGTCCACGCCTTGCTTGTTGCTTCGTCCGCTCCTCGCATGCTCCCTCGCTTATATTTTTTTCTCTTTTATTTTCATCCCTCGATGTCGGCTCGTGGACTCTATCGTGTCTTAGCCTGGCTGGCGCCACGTCGGGATTTTCTCCACTCCCTTCTTTTTAACTATCCCACACGACTGCAGGCATCTCGACAACGACGATGTCGGCGGGTGCAATGTACACGCATTAGTCGCATAATTGCTGCACTCGGCGCATGCAGCGCCGGGCGAGGCCAAGCATTGTCTGATTTCTTATTGCTCCTCTGTATCGTAACTCCTTAGCGCACTGGCGTTGCTATGAATAAACTTCTTTACTATATCTACTCCTATTTCAATTGCCTACACTATCTCCGTATCACTGAATACATTTTTTTCTTTTACAATGTAATAAAGAAGGACTCAGTAAATAAATTATTAGTCAAGGGACTAGAGAGGTTTGAAATTCCCAAAATGGGATTGCGTCTGATTTTCTATAACACAGCCACGGAAAAATTATTTTTTTTTGTAGTTTTAATGGACTTATTATCCTTCGACATGATTAAAAATATATGGGGAATATCATATTAATCCCATATTTATATAATGTACTATATACACATCTATGAAATTAGACAATTGTAAATTTTACTTCATCTCGAATTGACACACCCTCTGCCAAATTTTCGTTAGAGTAATAAGGGTTTGTTGGATAATCGCATATTATCCAACAAACCGTATTACCCCTGGTTCTCCTCTATATAACTTGCTTGCGGTATACTGCGCATGCACTGAGGAGCACTACACTCGGTGTATATTTCCGGCGACAGCTATTTATAAAGTTGCGAACCGAGTTCGAGAGTGTGAGATAGATAACATGCTACGCGATGTTGTATCCCGTGGATGAAAAACATATAACGAGTTGGAACGGATTAGAGGACACACCCTGAACTATGTTTAAAAAGTGACTTTGTATTAAGCTTCTGTTCCTATCTAGTTCTACCCTTATGTGTACGAGATGATAGAAACATAAAGAAAGGAGTTTCCAGTTGCAAATATCGCCTTAAGATTCTTCGTAAAATTGAACTTAAATTGAAAATTGTGAGAAGTTTCTGACAATCAGTAATAATCTTGGTAAACGTTTTTTTTCTCGAAATTTTCATGTCGATCTTATCAAGACGCCAAAAAATAAAGGTATTTAGAAAAAGAAAATGAAAAATTTGTAGCAGCTTGATTTTTTCAACACTAATGTTTGGGAGTTGAGGACAAATATATTTTTAGAGACCAAAAAATTGTTAAACTTATAACTATAAATATGGTTATAGAAAAAATTAATGGAACAGGAGAAAAATATATTTCGACAGAGAAATTCGTTTCCTTATATATATATTACGTCTTCACGAATACAACAAATAACGATGTGTTAAAATGACGTTTTGTATTTATTTTGCCTTATACCAACTGGGAAATATATCCCACGCAGAGGAGAGAAAGAAAAGAAATGGATATATGTACGAAAGAAGGCAGACTGAAAGCCGAGGTCCCTAATCCTCTAACGGAGATTTATCAGGACCATTAAAAACGGTTACAGCATTAGGGGCCTGACAAAAAAGGGCCTGACGCTGCCCCGGGGCATTGTACCGAAAGCCAAAGGTTTAATGGGACAAGGTGAGAGCTATTTATTGCTTAATGGTTAAGTGTTGACGCAGAATCTCTTAATTACTTCTTATGTACGAGGGCGTCGTGACTGATTAAAAGGATTGGAAAATATATAGACACTTGGGTTTAATAACCATAAGTCCAGATGTCTAAATATTTTTTTCCAAGCAATGTATGACATGGTTATTCCAGCTATTGGTCACATGCAAGAATTTAAGGTGACTAATTCACTTAAAAGGGTTATGAGAAAATATTTTTTAACGACCATAATATTTCTTTAATAAAACTAGCATGTCATCCTCACAAAATTCAGCCACTATTATTGGGACCCTCTCAGATATTTCTTGAAATGAGCCACAATAAAGTATCACTTGAAAATACTTTCTGTGATTTGCTTTCATGAAAACATTCTTTTGTAGATTTTCATGTTAGGGTATCTAAAGTTGTCTAAAACACGAAGAAATGTTCTATTCTGTACACAATTATCATAAAAATAAGTGCACTTGATAAAATTGACGTTGAAAATTGAGAATGAAAATTGACGTTGTATCGCCCAAATCGACTAGTGCAGCTCAAATGTTCTACAGAAAATCAAATACTATTCATCAATGCTGAGTGTTAAGTTTAATGAAAATCTGTAAAGGGTTTCGATTTTTGTAGAAATTATAATTTTTCAACCGTTATCAAAACATCTTATGTACAAAACGGGATAAAACTTTTAGTTCAGTTCATCTTGCAGAAATATGGACTTGCAGTCAACGTATCGTGAGAACTATTATTCACAGAAACAAATGTCTCAGCCTAAAAGATATAGTTATATCAGCTTTGAATGGCATTTATCAACTAATTTTTGTCAACCTGATACCGTTGATATTTGTGAAAAAAGTCACTTTCACTTAGCAGCAAAATAACTAGAATCTCTAAGCGCTGGTTACATAAAAATATCTTTAGAACAGACCCAAACGACATTTGGTAGTAGAAAATTGAAAATCATGTGATATCTTATGAAACTTATGAAACATTTTCAGCAAAATTTCACCAGTTCCATACGATATCATATGATTTACGTTTTTTTACTCTAAAACACCAAACACTCCTCCTCTGAATAAAATGTAATGAAAATAAAAATAAGAAAATTAAAATTAAGAAAATTAAAATAAATGTAATTTGTATATTTTTTGGTAAAAAATGCAACGTAATCAATAAGTTACGTTATTTTTATATTGATAAACTGACATAGGGTGAGTCATATCATTTTCGTGATTTATGGCATTCGATATATGTTGATATAAAAAATATACAAAATTCTTGTAAATGTTGGATTTCCATAAGTAAAAGTTTTACTGCTGACATCTGGCTAATTATGAGATATTTCTGGGAAGGTTAGCATAAAGTGTCTAAATTGAAAGAATATGCCCATTTTTTTTTCTAAAGCAATTAGTATCATCAACAGAAATGATTTTTTGTATACGTATGCCCTTTTTAGGTAACTGGATTCACTTAAGTCTTGATTTCAGCAATAACGACGTCATAATTTTGACACGTGGGATGTTCGCCACATAATTTATCAATATAACTCTAACTTCTATTTTGGTTAGAGATTTTCTAGTATTACAAACTGCATCTTTGGGTTCTCGTCTCATGATATACTACACCTTATTCTCGCAGAAGAGGAGAGTTCGCAAGTAGTGCGTATAGTTGAAGCCTGGTGCCAAAATTAGTTTTGCGACGTTGCCAGGCATCGTGCGACGGAATATTTTATGTACATGCCCAGCAATCTATAGTCCCTTTCCTTTATATGAGACATGCTCTATAATTGCAACCACTTTTTAACACTCCCAGATATTCCTTATAAGTATTCGGATTTGAGTATTGCTATATCACCTTTTCAAAGGATTTTTTCAAATATTATTATCGACCTCATAACGTTGAATTTTTATCGAAAATTCTAAACTACATTTCGTTGCATGCGGACTGCGTTTTAATAAATCTTCAGAGCGGGACTGATGAAAGCTAAAAAATGTAGGGGAAGACTACTTTTGAACAGAAAAGTCGTTTTTTTTAAATACGAAAAACATATATTGTATTGTATTTTATCCCATGCCCGTAATTATTTTTAACGCCGTTCAGATCATGCAACGAAAACCCCAGGTGTACGAATATAACAAACTGCAGAAGAATTTTTTTTTAATACCGGTAATATTTTTTCAGAAATCTATTTTTTTAGATTTATCAAAGGGAGATAGCGAAAGCCTTCTCAGTGCTCCGTGTCCCTTGATTAATCTCCCGTTAATTAGTTACCTCTGTAACCGCGAGTTACAGATATTATTATGCTAATTACGTCGTCGACGTTGACTAATAGGTTTTGCACGTGAAGCGCCCGCGTTGCACGCAACCCACAGATTTGCACAACATACGATGGTTCTGTTGATACTACTGCTGGTACAGGTAGTTAGGTGGGGAACCCAACTATCAGGCATCCAGCTTCGTCGCTTGATTCCACAAGTTTTCAGGCTACTAATTTACGTGTACCAATTGTAACAACGAATGGAGGTAAATGACAAATCTACAATGCAGTGGAAAAGGTAAAAAGTGTTAACTCATATGAAGAAAGAATATCGTAGATTACGTGTGCGTGTGCGTGTCCGAATTAAAGATGTAATTGAGCAGTGAATCTCGATTTTGCCACATCTAATTTGGCAGTGAATCTCATATTTGCAAAATGTAATTTGGCCGTTAAACTGCAAAATATAATCGGATACTTAAATATTATATTATGTAATTCAATAGTGAATCTTGCATCTGCGAAATGTAATCTAACGGCTGACCTTACCTTTGCAAAATGTAAGTTTTACTCCCAAATCGACTTGGACGGATCGCAAAGATTGCGCAGGGAATTTAAAATGGTGGTCTCCAGATGCTAGCGACACCAAAGTACATTTCCAGTCATACCTTGCGCACCGTTATATCTTGCATACGAAAAGGGTCATATAAACATATAATGTCATAGTCGGCAAATCGCTCCACTCTCTCTCCCTCTGTGTATCATCTGCGCTTTTCTACTTTATCTCATCGAAAATGAGGATACACATGAACGATGAGGATGAAATGAGGTAAGCCGCGATACAGTGAGATCGGAGAGGCCGGGCGGTCTTGTGGATCGTGGTGATGTCGGCTTGTTTAAGTCCCCGCAGGCCGCAAAAATGATTCTTCCGTGCAACCGCAGGGCCGCATCTTTTCCCCTCATTTCTATCTCTGTCTTTTCGCTTCTTACACGAATTCCCTCAGTATTTACGATTACGTCGTGAGTTTCGAATCATGCCCCTGCACTTTTGCCCGGCTCTTCTGCCACCCGAGTACAACGCATCAGATACACAATGATGGAACAGTTCCCTATGCGCCGAGTTGGCAACGATCGCATCGATGCTGTGCTACAATAAAGAAAGAAACAGGAGGATAAGAAGCTGTACCATATGTCGTGTATTCGAAGCCAAAGCGATACTCAAGCGGAGAAGATCGGTAGTCAATCCACTTGGGGAATCGAGATCTCGCCCGGGTTGCTTTTGCCTCTGAGACCGAATTCTCGATGGTATAACGAAACCGCGAGATCGAATTCCACGGGTCTCCATAGGCGCGCAATAAACCCCCACGAAAAGCCGCTCTCCGCGCTGATGCTCGTGGACGCGCAAATATCGACCGCAAATACACTATCCTCATTTTTTGCGTTGGCTCTCGAGGGGATCGAACGGATCTTGGGTGAACGATCTGGGTTACACGACGCGACTGTTTTGCTTTTACTGAGGAGAGCAAAGAGCGAAGCGATCTAAAGATCTTCGGCCCTCCGGTCCAGGAACCGAGACGTTCCAGCTTAAGCACAAGCTATACGTGCTATATATATACACATATTTTGTATGTTGTTTATACGCCGGACGCCGTCGCCCGCAGTAATTGACTTTTAATCGGTTTGAACGAGCTTCGCTCTGGTCCCTTATATATGCGATACGATGGGCCGTCCCGCCGATGCAGAAAGCAGAAAGATCCAGCCCGGGGGGGCTCGGCGCACGGGCGAGAATGAAGCAATAAAGGTTGGGTATGGATCTTGAACGATCGATCGATCGATCTACAACGGACCGGGTTCGGTCAAGTCTCAGAGTGGGCGCTCATCCCATTACCCTGATCGACTTGAGTATCTAAGTACAGTAGTGTCCCTCGTAATTTAAAGGATACATACACTTCGCATAAGTTATCGACGTTCGACCTCACGGTCACCTGTTTGGAGGATATGTTTCATAAATGCATATGATCTGGTCAGTGGGACAACTGTGGGAGATCATGATATGCTACTAATAGGCAACAGTATTTTCGTTAAGACTCTAATAATCAATTTAACAAGTGACTACTTCTAACAGATCATTGTATGAAGACCTGGATCTATTTTAAGATCTTTAATGTTCATCAGTACCATATTGTCTGATAAAAGATCTACAAATACTGTAAACTGTATATATAGCTGGTGGTGGAGGAGTCAAAAATGCCTAAGATTAGGTTATATTACCCATTACTAAGGTTGCAGTAAACTATTAAAGAAATTATCACTTTTCACAGACAAATACATACATTTAAATCGTCTCGTTAAGGCTGAATTCAACATTCTCGTAGAAAATCCTTGAATTTTTTCGTCATGTTCTTACCTGCAACAGAGAATAAAAATGGCGTTTCAGATTAGAATTCTGGCAACTGCATGAATGAATTATTGATGAAAAATTAGCGAACTGTTAAAAAATTCGAGCAGATAAGATAATATATAATATATCAACAAGTCTATCGTATAGCATCTTGACTAATCATTCATCATTATTGCCCATCTTCCCCGAAGCTTACTCTATGCGGCATCCTAAAAATGATTAATATATTTTCTCATAGAAGCGGCTTTGTGAAAGGTGGGAAATATTAAAAAGGCAAATAGCAAAATTCTAATTCCCATGCCTTCCAAAAAATTGGTGATACATTAGATTAAACAAAGTGCGGTAGGGTTTTTGAGGTTGCTGATTGCGAGTCTAGACTCAACATTTTAATATTCTAAATGGCAGATACAATATGACGGACCAAAATATAATAATCGACTTTCTTTGATTGCATCTCACAATCAGCACAGTTCGTTCATTACTTATCTAATTGATTACTTTTGTCCTAACTACACGTTTTGTGATAGTTTTATGTCGATAGCTTGTAATTTGCTCAAGATTGTTTTCATTCTTTTATATCATCAAAAAGAAAAATCAAACTCTAATAAAATTTGGAAGAGATAATGAATTACAATTAAATTTGCAGCGATGGAAGAGTTCTTTTAGCGTGCAAAATATCAGCCGAATTGTCCAAGTCGTTCTCATGTTATAGAAGAGTCCATTTGTTGTACTCATGACGCACGCACGCACGCACATTTTTTCTAGACCACTTTTCTCGACGTTTCACACCATTTAGGGTATATTGAGATGAAAGTGTCGAAATTAAAAGGGTTTATAACGTTAAGGCATTCATTAAAAGAACTGACATCGGGGATCGCTGAAACCCTCTCTGTGCCGCAAAGAGTTTACTTATATGGTATGAATTTATGGGAAATTCTACTACACTTACAAAATAATGATGCTTCCCCGGTTTCAGCTACTTCAACCTTACTCGATTATTACACGAACCAGCCCCCTCCAAATTTAATCGGTATTTAACAGTTTTACGTTCCTCGAACACGAGCTGAACTCTCCTGCTTTTTTCCGTCTCCTGCTTCGCTACCCGTTTCTCATCAACAGATCCCTTGATCGAGATCGGTCGAAAGAAAAAAAACAACATTTTGCTTTTGGTTAAAAATTAATAAAATTAAACGATTACCATATGATATTATTTGTATCGAACTGTAGAGGAAGGATCGGGCAATACAGGAAAAACAGGATCACAAAGATGATTTGGAACGCTGTTCATATCCTGATGGCTGCCACAGGCAGAAACCTGTTTTTAGATGGAAGATCGAACGACCTCCTCCAGCAGCAAGAGTGTTCATCGATCATCCATTGAAATGTAACTCTTGGCATTTCGTAATTAACGACTCCACTCCGTCCAGAGGCTTTGGGTTGTGCATTGCATAACGCTCGTTCAGTCTCAATTTCTGGACAGAATGCAGACAGAATATATTTTAGCTCGCAGGGCTCAAACGGAATTCAGTTCGTAATTAAAATTGGTTTTAAGCCAATGAAACATTGGTTGTGTTAGTATGATTTCACATCTACACCATCTACTTCTGTGAAATCACCAATTATTGCAATAAAATATTTATGCATTATTCCGTTTTTGTCTGGCATTATGAAAAGCGAAAACAAAAGACTCGTTTAGATATTTTTTAACAAGCATTGTGAAATTTATGTTCATTGATTTTACATATGTGAAACTATTATCGAAACTATGATATTAATCACATTCACATTTGTTGATCATATTTTAATCGAATCCCTTTTTTTTCATTAAACCACTCTAAGCACGATAAATAAATTGCTTACTTAACTTTGCTTTCTTATTATTAGTCGCACAACGACTAACCCTCTGCGTTCAGTCCTCTAATGATCCATGCTGTCACGAGTGTCGCGTACTGCTTACTCACTTTTCATTTTACTTCCTCATGAAGAAAGCTTTGTTTTCGTGACAAAAATTGTTTTCAAGATGTACATGGCAATATACTCAAAACTAAATGTCGAGATAAGTGGTCTAAATAAAAACGTCCGGTGTGTGCTGTGTCTGCGCTGCGTGTGGGTCCGTGCGTGTGTGTGTGTTGTGTGAAAGATAATGTATGAAATTTATTCTGCGCAGCTTTGAAAAGCTGCAAGCTACGAATTGAGTGGAAACTACGACGAGATCCAGTATATAATTTCATATTACTAAAAAATAGAAACAAATTAAGTCACAAAACTTGATAAAATATTGAAAAGAGTAGCGCATTTTAGGGAGCGAAGATGAAGCCACTCGTGCGACGTTCCACCACCAAGAAAAGAGCCAGTTGTTCAGATACGCAGAAAGAGTGATCTTGATCGGCATTGTCAGAGGTATAGAATACATGAGAAAACCTCGAGAACCACTTCGCTTTCTTCAGCCACGATGGATCCTTTCCTCAAGTACGCGGCGCGCGTACTGACGGTGGGATGGGGCCATCCTTTCTTTCTTCCCGGTCTCTTTTATCCACCCCTGCCCCCTCACGCCGCCTCAGAGTACTTACTCCCGAAGGAGCACCACGCTCGTGACCAATGTGGTCAGGGCTCTTTCTCGCAGGATCGGCTTTAGGAATTTAATCGCTTGGCTTGTCGTGAAGCTTCGTGGGCGAACGCTTGAGGGTTGTAAGCCACCCTGTCCAAATATCGGTCAATCCTTAAGAGTCTTGGGGTCGAGGGACAATGACCAAAGGGCTTAACCTTTGAAGAATCTTCTACACTACTCGACCTCGATTTAGTTTTAATTTATATTACTAACCCCACGTTCGAAAAATTCAACCTTTTCCTTACCAAATATAATCGTGACCCTTTTAGTAATATTCGCAAAATGATAGACTTCTATCTGTAGCATTCACTTCTTTATACAAATTATAAGTCTACAACGAATTAATTCTGGAAAATATATTTAGCAAATTAAAATACTATCATGTTGCAACACTATGAAATCACAACTCTACCACAAATTCCTCCATGAAAGTGAACCTCTCTCTATTGGGAAGAATTAATTGTAATAACTTAACATTTTTATTAGAATTTTATATTGCTACGAAAATAAAGGTTCCTTCACACGAAAGCAAAAAGAAGCCGGATGCAATATTTAAAAAAATGTTTGATGTACTTTTAGTTGCATTTATTAAGACAGCATCAGTTACTTGGGAACTGCACATCTACGTCAACAGTTCCCAACAGTACGGTTCAGAGGCACGTCAAACCAGCGCCGAAACAGCTTAAGAAAAACAGGCATACAACAAGTTGGTAGGGGTGTGGAATGAAGGAGGCAAAACGAGACTGGTTGAGATGCTCGGGCAGAATAAGATGAAGACAAAAAGGAGAGCAAATAAGAGAACTGCTGTGGCGGACGGTAGTCGGTCGGTGGGCTCCAATTAAAATAACTCGTAACATGTGCGTGTAACGGTAAAGAATTTTTTGTTGGCAACGTCCAACTTGACTTCTTCCTCACCTTCTTTCATCGAGTGTCCAATATGTGTGGTTGAACCGAATCTGTCTGCTGTGATGGCCAGAGCGACGTGGTTCGTTAGTATACTGGTATATACAAATGTATTTAGAATAATATAGGAGAATAAGCAATGAAACGGTGAAATTACATTTCTGTCATATTTAACACTATCAAATCACAACTCTACCATGTAATAAATCTAACAAATGGACCAGGCGTTTAATTCATTCATTCATTATACACGAAACGGAACCAAATTTCGAAGATATATGCCCGACATGACATGCCGAATATATCAACTAGCGGAACTAGCGAAGTGATGGTATGGACTCACATTCATTATCTAGTAGACGTACAGTCTGGTAGTTTTATGTTCATGACAGATTTGTTACTTAAAAGAGGTATTACATGGTAAACGGATGATCTGGCAGACGTGTTTCTGATGGATTTTTTTATTCGGCATTGTTGTTACCTGATCGAGTTATTAGCTGTTAAAATTCGTAGCCGGTAGAGTTGTAATATAGATAAGTTGTTACTTGGTAGATGTATAGTCTGCAACGGCTGCTGTAATAAAACGAGGAACGGCACAGCTCTGCGTTAATGTCGGCAAGACACTTTGGCCCACTAGTGGTTTAATGGACCAAGCAGATTTGCGAGCGTCGGCAAATCGTAGTTGGGTGAGCCTGGGCACTACGACAAACCTTATTTGTGATATAGATAAACTATTTAAAAATATTTTCCGTTATAAATGTTTGTAATAAACAAAAAGAATGATTAAAATACTCATGTACACGTATTATATGGTAGATTCATACACCTATAATTTCGAAACTGCAATTATAAATCAATACTTTCTCCCTGTCTGAAAATTGAAAAAATTCAATGCGAGGGTGCAGCACAGCGCCCGAATCAATCAAACATCCTGGTACTCAATAATATTTAATATGGATACACGAAATGCCCCTTGGTGCTTTATAATACTGTTGCGCAAGGTTACTAATAAACCCCCCTCAACAGATTGCATAATAGTCGTATAGTGCGCGATGAGAGTCTTTGGCAAACAGGTATATCGGAATCAGTTCCCGGTCCCCTGACCCCTTGTCCGTAGGGGCTGAATTGAGCCAAGTTCGTTCCCCTTTTTCGGATACAAGCCGGTAGCGGCGGGTAATCGATTAATATCAATAGAATGAATGGTCTGTGGACTGTCGATATAGAACTGACTGAAAAAGGACTTGGAACCGATACACTGGTAAGGTATACCCTTACACAGTACTCGACAGTTGTGTGCTTGTGGCTGAAGCGTTCCTGTCCCTGGCAATGAGAATCAGTTTATGACATTAGACTTATGACGAATGATCAAGACATCTATTAAAGGTGAATATTGCTTTGAAGTCTTTGAAGTGTTTGAAATAAACCTTACAGCAGCTAACCCATGTTATCTTCATTATTATTATTGTGAATAGCACTAAATGTTCGCATTATCCTAAGTTGAAAGTTCCCTACGAAAAGTCGTTACATACTATCTCTGCAACTAACCCCTTCCCGTCGCTATCAATATTTATTATTTTATTGTATCTGCTCAAAGAAAAACACTGATTTTTTTTAGATTTTCTTTTGAATCCAAATTTTCCTAAGAATTTCCAAATTCTGAAAAGTGTACCGTAATTTAAAATTCTGAAAAGAATTCCATAAAATCGAGTATAAGACAATAATATTATCAAGCCTATGCACAAAGAGACCGAAGACCTTTTTCATCGAATTCAGACGGTTTCAATGTTTGTTTTCTTCTTCTCATAAATCCTTTAACTCCAGTACTTAAAATAATGCAGCATATGTAAATGTATCAATAGAAATCAAATGTGTTTGCTCAATTGTCCGAGAATAGATAAAAGCATTGAAAGTTAAACTCTACCGATTCCAAGCTAAAAATGAGATGTTTCGTTTTTATATTAATATTAAAATATGTATAAGAAACCCATAAAAAATGTTTGTTCGCTACATAACATTCCATCATCGTAACAAAATCTAAGACGATTTAATATTTTTAGCTATTTTTTTACCAAATATTTCAATAGAAACCACATTCAAAGACTTACATTTTATATTAAATCGTTTTGTTTGTACAACGGATCATTTATTATATACAGCGATTCGAAAAAACATAAAAATAAAAAATCGGTATTTCATTCTGGGTGAAATATAGTATTAGAAAATATTAAATGATTAGTACATAACAACAATTTGAACATTTTTTGCATCAACTAGAAACCGGGGAGGCTCACTTCGTGCGGAATGCTTCACGTGCTAGTTAATATTCGATGGAACAAAACGACCTCTAATTCAAAATAATTCAATTTCTTTCCAAAAAAGAAAATCTTCTTGAATCTATATAAACCGCGATCCCAATAACCCGCTCATTTCTCAACTTCAGAAAACTATTATTTCTTATAATATCTGTTGCTGACATCCAACCGGATGTGCAGGATTAACCCCTTCATTCATGCCTTCCTTGAGCCCACTAATCACCCGTCACTTTTCTCAACCTTTTCTCATTGCATCTGAACGTTGAGTTTCCTGTTCCATTTGCTTGTTAATACATACTCCAAGTGTCACGCAACCCTAACTCCAGTCCCGAGGATATTGATGAGCGTTCGGTGGGGTTTTTTTTTTTTTTTATTGTTGTGGCTAAGAATCGACAATGATATGGGGACGGTGCAAAGGAGTGAAAAATAGAGGAATAAATGTAGGCAGGTTACGTGCACCCTTGAGATTCTCTCCTAACGCTTTGAATTTTGACTCTGATCGATGAATACTTTATATTGATTATTTACGATTTATTACACTCACAGAAGTTAATACTTCTTTCAATTCATAATAGGTTGCGGGAAAATATTTTGTGTTTCCCACTCGTTACAATTTTTCTTTTTGGCTATTAACTTCCGAATCGATGCGATTTTTCATCAACAGGGGTCGCTTCTCTTCATCGTTGTGACTAGATGTAGAAATGGGTTGATAAAGGGGGGCGCGCCTTTTTTTGTGTGTGTTGCATCCTAAAGGGAGACAAATGAAGCAACATGAACCACGAAATGGACGAGACAAAAGGGGTCGAAATAATATTAAGCGAGTCGACGTGAGATAGAAATAGAAAAAGTGCGAAAGGTGAAAGGAAAAAATGAATAAGGGAGAAGAAGGTAAATTTATGCGCTCACCAGCGGAAACATAGTATTATAGAGGGTATAGAAAGGACTGTGTATACCAGACGCTTTTCTTTTTCCATCTGTTTCTATTATCTTGGATTATTAATGTAATATGAATATGGAACATTGGGCCTCACATTTTTCTTACACAACCGTGAATTCAATATGATGTATGTATATTAATGGGTTTTGAGCATGCGTCGACTGGAACTGGATAAACTCAACGGGGAATCCAACGTAGAACTCTTTTCAAATGAAATTTCGGTAATATACTTGTCACGCGGCGATGATGATAGAGGATAACTGACGATAAGGATATAGACTATTTATTTGATAATTTACCATCTAAAATGTATAACAGTTTACTATATATATATCAGGATTAGAGCGTGTCACCAATTCCGGAAAATCCAATATGAAATTCGGTACAGAAAAATAAGAATACCAGCATTTTGTCTGCGGCACTCGAGTATAATTGACAATTATCTACCAGCTGCTTGGCACAGATGGATTGCTCGGGCGAACGAATTTAATCGGCACTACAAACATAAAATTATCTTTATTTATGTGCAATACAAACTTTTGATTAAAAGTTTGATTTCATTAAAATTTGAGTAATTTGAGACAAGAGGAATTTTGAATAAAGTCACCGTCATTTAAGATGTCAATAATAATAACAATGTGAAAAAGTTATAAATAAATTGGTGAAAAAATATTTTGTTTATTACGATAGAAAGCTGAGTTTTTTTCTGAATTCTTTTTTTTTCAAGATATGAAATTTTCTTTAGAATATCGTGTAATGATGGAAACTCTTTTAGAAATTGTTTAAAAGTTTCACAAAAACAGTCTTAACAAATTTTCGCAAACGAAAGAATACCAGGAGGATAATGAGCTGTCATTCATCAAGATCGAACTAAAACAAGAAATATGACTAAAAAAAACTTTTTAAAAATATATTTTTAATTATTTGTAAACAGAATTTTTTTTCACATTAAGTAAGAACTATTTAGCCCAGGTCCACCTTAGGTTGTACTAGTTTCACCTTCAAAACCTATATAAACAATTTTTTAATAAATCATAGTACTTGATACCGAAAGGACTATCTTAATAGAGCGATCAATACATGTTTTTCCAACAACAGCATGAAAATACGATCACAAATGGACATTATTTATTTTTATAGACAAAATATTTCGAGTGACCTTGAACTCAGGCTTGTCAATTAGTGGACCGACATTCACCTAGTTCACAAATGGGAAAACTGCTCTTATGGCCCATCGAACAAGACAGGTTTACTCCGAACACACTCGGCTTACGACCAGAATGATTTCACGGATGTCGGTTCATCGTTTCGAACCTGCTATGTGCTCTATATATTGAAGTGCGAGTGAGAAGCGTCGATCGCGTCAAGATAAATGACCGTGTGTCCGGGAGAGGGGAGCCAACCGGGACGCACATACACACAACATTCTACCAATTATGTATGTTGTTGCCTTCGGGATGATTCTAGGTATCCATATAGCGTAGCATAGTGCATCCGAGGTACGTGTGTCCACCTGTCGTCGCGGAGATTTCATCTTATGATTGATGTTCCAAATGTAGCTCTTGTTATGTTAACGCCCAAGAGCGTCGGAAATGAAGAGACAAAAATTAAGTAAACGCATTTTTCACAACTTCAATATTACGCTATTTCTATTTCCTTTTATTAGTCACATACACAGATAAACATAATTTTGTGATGAAGTCAATTGTATTTACTTAATCTTATTTGCCCGACATTTGATCGCCGCCACAATATCCCCCGACAAAATATCTACAAGCAAAAATGTTCTCAAACACGTTTAAAAAAGAAGAACCTAAAAGATCCTAAAGAACCTATGGGCTTTGAAGACCCTATCATTGGTGTAAAAACTACTACCAGGATCTTAAAAGCCCATAGAACGTAACCCGTTAGATTTTTCGACCTCTACATCACAGTTGTGTATCATCACAAACGGGACATTAATGTAGTTTGCTGTCTTAAGTTTACTTTCAGCCAGTTGAATTCAATTGGCTCAGCGTAAATTGGTTTCATCAATATGGTTTTTGTCCCTCAGTGTATAAGCACATACACATCTTTTTCTAAGGTTGCCGACAATAAATTATACGCTTTGTACGAAAATATACAGCTTTCAAGCTGTAACCTTAGAATCGTATGAGGATCATACTGGGAGTGGACACGTGACAGAACATGAATAGAAGATATGTGATAATCCACACCTGTCGTATACCTTGAGCGTTAAGCGAGCCCTTAATTAATCGAAGCAGGGTATCAGCCTCGCCAACTGCATAGGCCACAGAAATGTCTAGTGTACTTTTCCACTTTAATTACATTAATGAACCATATATTAAGTCCACTTAGTAGTCGTGAAGTATTGCCCACTATCTGCACTAGCGTGTGGATCTACTCATAGTCGATCGCTACCAGACAGGCAGACGGTTAAAGCCCGCGGGGGAAATGCTTGGGAAATCGTGTATCGTGTTGGGATCGTGAATAGGTTGAAAATGTATGTATAAAATATGCGGTGGACAGTCGACTGCTGGTTTGTTTGTTAGCTAACCAGCGGAGTGGCGTCAAGAAACGTCCCGGCACGCGCAACTCTGATCGATTTATCGTCCGATCGGGCGTGTCTTCGATCGACTAGCTCGACGATCGGACCAGCAAAGGTGTAGTTTATAGCGATCAATGTGCAGACTCGGTAAATACAGTGTAGCAACATTGAACTATGCTGCAATCGAGTTTCATACTAACTCAACAAAAGTGCCAAGTTCCCATGCTGTTTTGGTCAATTTTCATGTTCACTACTAGCCGGTTGCAAAGTAGAACCTACCACATGGCTTCCTCCTTTTTTTAGCCTAGCATCCGCAGCCTTCTTTATCAGAAAAAACATCACGCTGCAATTTTCTAGACAAATGGATTAACATTCAACCATGATCGGTGCTAAACTGTGCGAGAATCGAAAGAGGTGGTGTAACTTTATTGCAATTTCAATTTTTTTTTAATTACTAAACACACCAACACTTTTAAATTCAGAGATATTAGACTGGAATTTTCCACACTACAGGATTTGAAGTAATACGATATTTTAAGTACTGTAAAAAAGAAGTAATAGTATGAAGTAATTCATTTTTACTCCATAGACTGAAAACTACACATTATTATACTTTGGTCTGAGGTGTATACATATACTTAAATTCTCATTGGATCTCATTGATAATTAATTTAATTATTTACAATTTGAACAATTTCAACGTATCCTGACATTGAAAATTTATATATGTACAAATTATTTTAATTTTATGGAAACTCAACTTCCTTAGTGAGAAATTTAAAAAAAAACTAAAATAACTCTCAGACAGATTAAACTATCATCGTCAATTCGAGTCATAGAAATATACCGTGTTATAATAAAATGCTCACGAATTGTTATCTTTCAAATGAAAACGGTTATTTTAAATCCTACTCATGATTTTAATTTAATTTTTATTTTTTAATTTATTTTTTTTTATGTTGCATTTTCCCCCGTCTGCAGGCATTTCGCCTATTACAGAATCGGCCCGGGTCAGTAGCCAGTTCCCCCATGATTATTATTGATCTGAATACAATGAGATGGATTTCGTCATAACAAATTCGAGAAATCCTACGCCCTTCCAGAGTCCCTTCGTCCTTTTCGCTTTTACAGAACGTGTCTCGCTGAGGGATGATGTAAAATGTACTTTTCCCCCTCGACAAATCTACACGATTCCACATATATCTATATTTAGTGTGCTATGGTATAATCGCACGGATGTCCCGCAGAAGAGCATTGAGATATCATATTGAAATGAAAGAAGAAGAGTGTCCTCTATTTCTCTTTTAATTTTTTTTTTCACTCTGTCGTGTCTCTGTGTGAGAGAGAGAGAGACATCCAAAGCGATTCGAATGAAGCAACCAGGACAACGAGGGGACGCGGTTTTATAATATACAGAAGACAGGGAGCCCAACCCTACCGCCGAACTGTCCTTTCATTTCTATTTTTTACGTAATCGCTCGGGAATCGTCCGAACCGCTAAATATTCCCAAAGAATTGGAGGAAAGAAGTACAAAGAGGAAGCTACTGTACAAGTGGACTATATAGCAATGAAGACACATATATATAAGGCGGTCCAGGTTAAATTGACAGTACTTTAATGAGACTCTCGTATAAGTTTTTTTTTTACTTTTTAGTAAGTTGTAGGGGAGCCTAAAAAGCACTAACCACACGTTTTGTAATGTTTTTCAAAAAGTAATTTGACCGCAAGCATTATAAATATTAATTAATTAAATTAAAAACTATGTTATAGATTTTTAAAGGTTTTGAAAGGAAAAGTGCTGGTAGTAATTGTGACTTACAATTTATCTTTACCAAAAGCTATCGCGATAATTAATACCAATAAACGCTAGAAATAGGTTAAAAAAAATTCGATCGAAATTTCGTTATTCAATTACACCTATATGTTTCTTTTATATAAAATTTTTCTAACTTTTAATTTCCAATATTTTCCTTTGCTAAGAGTTATATTAATTCATTTTTTCTACAACGTATATGAGACACTGACTAAATGATACAGTTTTATTGTTAAAAAACAAAATTTTGAAGCGTAAAAATTGGAGGCTGCACCAATTTTTATTTAAAAATTTTTTAAAATTTTTTATACAATTCTACTTTTACGCAGATCTTCAGAGTAGATTGAACAATTGTGTTGGTAGATTTTTTAAAAATTACAGCAAATATTTTTGTAATATATACATTTATGGCGTTTGTGATCAAAACCATATTCGAAAAAATAAAAGATTCGGGTACAGTTTTTTATACCGTTGATCTGGCCTGGAATGCCCCATATACTATTCAGCAATGTACAGCATTGGAGGGTGGGGTTTTCGCGTACCATTCAAAGCGAAATGGACCGAGTACCGCGATCATTTCTATCTTCTATATCCACTCGTATCCATTTCAAAGGACAATACGTCCTGTAGTGTCTTTGTGCGACGAGTTCCGCGATGGAATGCCCGAGTGGCAGAAGTGGGAGATGAGGATTGTTGTTGATTATCAGCAAGAAGTACCCGAAGCATTGGGTAACGTTAAAGGAGAATGAGCGGATATAAGAGGGATGAGATTCTTCTGTAGTCTCGATCTTGCTGAAGATTGGAAGGAGGTGGAAGCGAGACAGAAGGATATATAATGGAACTGGGTGTCATCAATCAAGCCACGATGAAAGCTGTGCGGTCGATCCTCGTGTGATGCCATTGAAGCCAACCGAATGCCACCCAAAATACTATGCGATACTGTGTTTTCAAGTGCCTTGGTTACTTGCGAACACTGTTCTTGGCTACGTGTAGATATTTGCACCGTGAAAGCATCTTCCTTTTTTTAATGACAGTAAACGACGACAGGAACTACGTTCAGGCTCTCCGGTTGTACTTTCTCGAGGTAGCTTGATGCGGTAGTCTTTTAGCTTGATGGTAGAAAAACAATGTCCTGTCATTTACCATTGATCTCCGTTGTCCAAATCAGCGGAACTAAGGGTACGCAGTGCGCCAGAACTGTGTACCTATAATTTTCCTTCATCACAAAGGGAGTTTTGTTTTCATGAAAAAACAAAAGTACGAAATGTGAAAACGTCCTGATACTTAGAATTGTCGGAAAAATCTAGAAGAGGTGTATGACAAATATTTCCTGGACATATGTCAACGCAGATAAAAATTACGCGCCGATAAAGACCACGAGGGACGGAAATGTATCGGGATTTGCAAGGATCAGCAGCATGCAGTGACTATGTATTCCACCCAAAATAGATGCGATGCTGTACTATCATGTGCCTTGATTACTTAGGAACATGCATGTCAGATTGGTGTGGGCACCTTGGGTGCCACCTTAGCAAATGTTAAAGGTTATTGATTCTTGATACGTAACCGTAACACGATTAGACCGTCCGGAAAATGAAAATGCATGTATCTCAAGAAATACAGCAGCGATTTTTCACACAATACAATAAAAAGTGTGCCAATGCACGTGGAAGAAGGTAGTTTGACTAAATATATAAACTCGGTTATCTACAATCGCATATCTACAATCTTGACACGAGTCTGCGTCGAGTCTCATCATTATAGTGATCATATATGATCATCATCGCATGATCTAAGAAATAGTCAAATACATCATTGCTAGATTCCTGTGATCATGTCCGGTACGTTGTGTCAATATAGACAGAGTTTAGGTTTCAAAAATCGTATTCAAAGATACCTTGCCTAATGACTCTGACAACGATTTATCAAGTTCCGATGAATAGATTTTGACATTATTTAATATATGAGGCGAACGTAAAACAAACAGTACAGTAGAACAACGACGTGTCGTAAGTGAATGACAGATGCCCGGCGGGCTAGAGACAAAAAAAAGGGTAAGAGATAGAGCGCCGAGGAACGAATTAGGTGTCCCGGGGCGGCGACCACCGCGTGGTTTCCGGTTACATGCTGGCCTCCCACGGACAAGAGAATAAGGTAGACAAGAGATGGATGCATAAAACATTGATACATGGTTGAAGTTTCGGTCTCGCGCGCTTCCCCGAAGGAATGCAAGAGCAGTGGCAGCTGAAACAGAGGAGGTAGAAGCAGAGCCCTGCGGCCGGAAATTCAACACCCCGGTGGTGAACCCTCGGGCTGAGATCCAGGGACGCACACGCTCCGACTGTTTTGGCTCACGCGGGAATTAGGATACGTCCGCGGTTACGTCCATCCACAGAATTCTAATTTTAGCAACACGTGTGGTTTCTCCTGAGAGACGCGGGATGACACTTGTTCGTCTATTTCGAAGCGTCATTGTTACGTTAATCTTCTTTTTATATAATGAGAAAAGATATTGGTTGTAATATAAATTGCATAACATTTTCACGCCCCTTAAACATATTTTCGTCTGCCGAACCAGAATGTCTTCTGAATGAACCGAAAAATACGGTTGATATTGCGAAATATTTATTTGACCGCCCTTAAATAGAAATGTGGGTTCATCAATTGACATATCAATTTACTGTCATTGTATGGTGAACTAACGGTAAACAGCGCAACATAAGAACGAGGAAAATGCAATCACCCAAGTTTATCACATGTATTAAAAACAAGGACACAAGAATGTGTCCTTGCTTGATATTATTCCTTGCTTGATATTCGAATAGAAATTCGAAATTTTAGATCAGTTACTTGAACAAATCTCGAGTTATAGTATATTTTTAAAAATTACGAAAATTTCAAAACTTCACAAAATCGAAACCGCTTTTACGATTTCTGCCAAATTCAATACTAAACAACATTAAATATATCTGCACTTACGAAGAACTATTTGGTAAAATGTAGTAAATTTTACGAAAGTTACAATGACCACGCCCTTTTTTAGAAAAACTTAA
This sequence comes from Perithous albicinctus, assembly GCA_964016905.1. NCBI lineage: Eukaryota > Metazoa > Arthropoda > Insecta > Hymenoptera > Ichneumonidae > Perithous > Perithous albicinctus. The sequence goes on along the minus strand of OZ024698.1, from coordinate 13,429,722 downwards.
GAAGCTATAAAATCTAAATGCTTGCATACATTTTGGTTAAAATTCACAACGGTGAAACCGGGGCAACTACTTTACTTGTGTGCGAAATTTCAGCTCAATCGCTTGAACGGTTCTTCAGTTATAGGTTATTAAATTTTCGAAGCTCTGCACACACACATACACACACACACACGCACGCGCAGACTCCTACATACATACATAAGAACATTAAAAAAAGAAACTTTTTTCTCGGCGTTTTGGACCATTCTGAGTGTCCTTACATAAAAGTATCGAAAAACCAATGTTTCATGGAAAAATCGAAGCTTCGTCTATGAAGATGTAAAATACAGTATTTTCTGAAGTAGTGAATATCAAAAACTGTATTAATTCACGGAAAGTAATCTCGATTAGCATGTATCAAAATCTGGCAAATTATGAGAAACATTAGAGAGGGCCCGAAAAAAATGTTGCTGAATTGGCCTAGAATGCCTCATATATATATATATATATATATATATATATATATATATATGCTCCCTTTGTAACAAAATCCTCGCGAGAATTCAGAAACATTTTTTGTATCTTTGGTTCAGAGTTACCAGGTACTTCGCTTTTAACTCGCCGGGTAATAAGAGCTTTTTAATTATTGTAGCATGCAGACGCTCCGGCTCCAGCATCGTTTTTCTTTCGCTCTGTATTCCGTCGACTTCTCTACCTGACCAGCCGTGTCCATCGACGAGGCGGCCACTTTCGATTTCACGAGGTTCCTTTCTCTCGCGCAGGCCTTCCCTCTAGAATTAGCCGTGGCGAACGGCTTGAAAGATTGTAGGGTTGCAAGAGAAGTATATATAAGAGAAGAGGGCGAAAGGGTCGGCCCGGACACCGAGCAATCCTAAGTGTGGGAAAACCACGAATATTTCTGGTTTCACCTTCACGTGTCTGCAGCTTTCTACATAACGATTGCAACACCATCGCGCTGTAAAAATTTGCTAACAATAATGTACGATACGCAAACATTATTATAAATAATATTTCTCGAGTTCAATCATATGTTATGTAGTCACTTAGTGCATCAGAATAATGCAGTAAATTTTTCATTGCATCATCCGACAAAAGTTTGTGAAGCTACGGATTTATTATCGCGACAAATTTTCAGATAATTTATTTTCTAATTGATCTGAATCGATTTTTAATACTGGGTAAAATGTACGTGACTCCAAAGCCGCATATCAGTTTTATTCCTCATAGAGGATAATTTGTTTTCATGAAAAAAAATAATAATATATATATGGAGGCCTTGATATCGGGATACTTAAAATTGTTTGAAACATACAAAAAAGTGGTTTAGAAAAACTATTAGTGAAAAAAAATGTCGTGAAGATTTTCATGAGGAAGCAAAAATTGACACAAATACTTCCTCATAGAGGTAACATTGGCAAAGATATAAAATAATGAGGAAGCAACTGGCAAGGTTCTACGAAAATTCAAATCGTGCAGACTGCAAAATGAATTTAAAAAATTTGAAAGACAGAAAATTCAAAATTTGTAGACTTGTTTTAATAAAATGTAAAATGACGTAAACTTGCACACAAACTGATGGTGCAAATTTAAATCTATCGAATTGAATCTTTCGTAATAAGTGCTGCTATAACCAAGATTGGTCGATTCGATCAATGTTGGTCACATTCGACCAAAGGGTTTATATATTTTAGGCCACCCAAAATGTTGGTGTGGCCCCTTGCAATAACCATGAATATTATGCAGTTCTACCGAGCAACATTTAGTTAATTCAACTTCATACTTAATTGGCATAAGTCCACTGTGTTTTTCGCCATATTTATCCTCGCTGTATTGTCAAGCCACCTATGTGAAGTTAGCTCAATAAAATTTTCTTTAAGTCATCTAAAATCAGTTGGCTCATATATGGTAAATTCGGATGATTCTATCTTAGAAGTTTTCTCCCATTGTCAGTGTATAGTCACACACAAATCACCCCTTAATCTCGACACGTTTATCGTTTTCCGCGTCAAGAGATCTATGTCGGGGCATAAACATTAAGCGGTTTGAATAGTCGCTAGTTCGACTTCAGAGCTCGATCGATAGTACCGATATTGATCGATAAATCTCGTTATTAATACGAGTACTAAGGCAAGAAGTAAAATATATCGCTTGGTCGAGCGAGCCGGTCGCAATGCCAGACGGTTGGATGGCGCGCGACGTCCGGGCATTTAGTACCTTGCTGAGAGGATACCGCGGCGTAAACGCGCCGCCATCACTCCGTTGCCGGTCTACCAACAACCGCGATTGATCGAGATCGATAGCGATCCCAGTATATCCAACGACGAGAACGACGATTTATTCCTGCGTACCGGTTCCGCTTGTTTTGCGCAGCGATCTGCCATATGAGACGATAGGAACGAGGCGCACAAGCCCTCTGTCTAGAGAATCTTTACTTACCTTTTATCTGCCAATGTAAGTAATAGAGGAATATATACGGTTTTCGCGCAATAATTTAGTTTTTTCCCGACTTCGCTAAAATAACCACATTCCTTGTCTACAATGCGGGCGAAAAATGTCCACTTCCCTCCCTTGTAGCATAATAATACTATTACGCATGTCAATGTAAATATCGATGGCCTTATACCTCAATATTTATATTCACATTGTATAAGACATTTTTAATTCTTTGTCCCGTGTAAAAAATAGTTCCTCTATGTAGAGTGGCGATAGATCTACGCATACGTGAACACACATGAAAAAGTCGTCTACATAGATCTATGTAGACGACTTTTTCATGTTTTATTACTTGACAAGTCTAAATTCAAGTCTACGAACGTCCCAGTTTGTGGACTTTCCGTTGACTTCTTTCGTAGATCTACATAAACGATATTTTCTTTTACACGGGATGTTTTAGATTTTTCGTATTATAAGACACGAAATATATGAGAAGAAACAAGTTCGTGCGCTACGTGATTGTTTAGTACACAACAAATTATTATTATCAATGTGCAATGGCCAAAACCAACAGCAACAGCGAAAATATCCAATAGAATCATAAACAACCCTAAATGGCCCTATACTACCCCCAAACTCTAATCCACCCCAAACAAACTCAAACAACCTCAAAGAATCCTAAAAAACATTGGTACTTGAAAAGTAATAGTAGTTGGTAATTCAGTTGTTGTAGGGAATAATTAATGAAACTGTGTTTTTTGCCGTGTGTTATTCAGACGTGTCACCAAGTTGATGGAAAGTCTATAACGAACTCACTAAATGTCCCTCGTTATTGACGAATGAACCATAATATTACCATAGGTGAACCATAACTCTACGATTGTGCCGCAGGGTTGACCTTATTGTTTGATCGACCGTTGGTCAAACGCATTCATCAGCCGCAAACATTTTTTTTTTTATTCCGGTAACGGAGTGAAAATAAAAACTTTAAATGTAGTTTGTTTATATCGCTTACAGTTTGTCGATGTTGCGATATATAATATGAAGAACGCTTCGTGTTTCATTCGATCTTTCGATAAATACATGTTTCAGTATCGTAAGGAGTGGGCATGCAGCCGGCCGCAGGTGCAGAGCGCCAGGGCTCTTCTCGATCATCGCGTCTCCACTAGCGGCCCGAAAGGAACATACTCTTTGCTTCTGCTGCTGCTGGCAGCAGCACCAGGGGCTGAGACGCGCGTTTCGATCTCGCATTGTGATCGAATGATATAATACAAGGCAGAACAACCGTGGGAACGTCGAGCGAGCGGGGCCACCTGACGCACCACCGGCGACGACGATACGCTTTACATTTTGATGCCGATCGCTGTGACCGTCTCACTCCGTTCGCTCACTATCTATACTTTTTCTTCCCGCACCTTGAGCCTTGAGGACTTGCGCAGTAAGTACGCTCTCGGTACATTCAGTCGTCGTTTTTTTGTTGTTGTTCATTCCCCACACATACATAACAACGCTTTCCGTACCGCGAAACGAAAAAGAAAGTGAACGGGAGATCGATTGGCTCATGTGAAATTATTTTAGTAAATACGCACGCATCATCGTATACGATGCCGACGTGTTTGATTCTCGCTTCTTCACTGCCTGTCTGCGCGTCAGACCTTATATTTGAAGAAGTATATTATTCCGTAACCACCCATCCAGACATCCGTTTATTTATTTTTCATTCAAGATAATCTACTTGACGATTATTTATTTCGCATGTTTTTTTTTTTACTTCAGTTTCATGTTTTTTCACTTCACCTTCAGTTGGGATGTTGGGGGACTAACGATTACTGTGGTTATCGAGAATCCGAATTTATATCATAACAGGTTCAAAAGGAACATATTATTAATAGAGATAATTACACTGAGAGAAATCTTCTCGATGAGATCAACTAAAATTACTTTGGGCCAACTGAATTTAATGAACTTAATGAAAATTTAATTGAGCTAAATTCACACAGTTGGCTCGACTATATGCGGCGAAATTCACAGTGAACTTTTGACAACTAAATATAACGAACATAAGTATTGCTCGGTTTAACTCCATGATATCGTTGACAGAAGTTCATCCGAGGTTGACTCAACCGGTAACCGTTAATTTCGCCGTTAATTTCGCCGTATCTAACCTCATCGGGAGGTTGAGTCAAGTACGTCTAGTCACCTCAATCGGTTAAGATTTTGAAACCGTCATTCAAGAATTTTTTCATGATTTAAAAAGAAAAAATTACAAAAAACGCTTCTACTCATTAGAATATAAACATTGATCATGGTGTAAAACATGTTTACTATACAAAAAATAGATTATGCCACTTAGTATGGAGCAGTTAAAATAAATCCATGGTACTAAATGTAATTTCCCAATATGAGTTTATCCCATAAGATACTATCCATTTTCGTTTAGTTACTTTCTAGGTATAGAGATCCGCTAGGGGTTCTTACATAGGGCCCATTCGCTGAATCAATCTGTGAAACATCTGAGATCCGTCGTAAAATCTGTCATGATGAAAACATAAGAGCAAACAAGGTGAATAAGATCTTCTAACCTAGCAAAGAGAATTCAGATTGCACGCGAAGAATCAGGTTACGCCAGTTTCCTGACTCAACGTTCTGCACGCGTCGTGGTTCGGGTCACCCGAGAGTATTATCGATCTTCGATCTATAGGCGAGTCTTATCACTAAGCTGACGTAGATACAGGCACTAGTGACTGCCATAGCTGCGTGAAACGGTCTCGTAACTAACAGACGACGAGGCGTAAGCTGTGCAGCAACTCGGAAAACTCTATCCGCTAACACGTGACTCTCCTAGTACTAAAAAACGACTATGTGGAAAGTAATATATCTTACTAGCATTACACGTTTGGACTTACACTCAAGGAGTATTTATAAGACTGGGAGGTTTAGATATATCAGTATTATTTCTGTTTCACTTAATCTGCATGCATGCCGTGATAGTGCAATCGATAGGGAAATAAATTGCTGTGCGATAACGAGATACTTAACTCCCAGAGGGCGTTAGGCTATCTCAAAATAGTTGTAAAATATCAGTTCCCGTATAGAAGCGGTCAACTCTGATGTGCGTATATACATGGGAGTTCCTATGCTAAATCGAACACCAACAAAATCATCCTACCACTGTTACAATAAAATATATGACTATATATACACTTTATCGGTAACTTCCCTGTGAAGAATTATATTCGAAAAATATATGTCTCTACTAACAAGACTTTGCGTGCCTCGCTCGCCCACACCTCCATCCCGCCCGTCGTTTGTTTCCCTGCTAATCGACTTTTATTTCTTCATCCGATCTACCTTTCATACCACCCTTGACAGGCAGCTACCTCCCAATTCCCTTTAGTATCTTTTGCGATCATCTTTCGATTCCCCCGAATCGTCTTAACATTTCACCGCTTAGAATAATCAGGGTTTGGCGGCTCCGAGATCTTTAGAGTAATTAAGTTCTTGGAGAATCAAATAATGAATATAAAGCGAATCAATTGACTAAAACACAATGACGCATGGTCCAGATCTTCATTTCGAGTTTTATAATTCCAATATTATATTTGCTTTCATGCGAACTTACAATTCTTATAGTAAACATTTTTATAAGAACCCAACTGTTAAAAAATATTTCTAGCTGCCACTATAAATTTTGGAATTCTTACACCTGTACCATACTCCAATTTAAAAAAAAAATCACAAAAGAATAAGTTGAGTTTCCTTAGATACGCATGCAAATGAACGACGTCTTTTTAGCCCGCTAAAACACAGAGAAGGGTTTAATATTATACACGAAAAAAAAAATGACTCATTTAACGACATTGAGTACTTAATCAATGTCACAGTATAATTTGTATGTTCCCGTTTACGAAATTATACCTCTCCTTCTCCATGAGCTATTATTGAAATAGGAGACGTATACGTATTTCAATGTAGAGCAAAATTGGAAAAAAATATCTGTTTTTTAACCACTCTTTCCCATACATAATTCACCACATGTAATAACATCCCGTGAATCGATATAGCGAATGCTTGTAACACCAAAGCCAAAAGCAATTGACTTTTCAGTGATGAAATACGTTTTTTTTTTGCTGAAAGAATGCCCATGTCGAAAAAGCCAGGCGTAAACCTATTCCGTTACATTTGTGTCATGTCCATGCGTATATCGCTACTACTGCAACTCACAACCCTTCCCTCTTGCACAGCACGGCACTGATCGAGCGCGGGCTGCACAGCAGTGAGCTGGCTGCGTTTCCCTCTTTCTCGCTGCGCGTAACGACAGTGCGGACGTGTCGCAATGAGGGTGTGGCGGTGCAGCTTTCCCGCACGATTTCTCGGCGGCCCACAGAGTCACTCGAATCGGTTTGCGTGAATGCTCTCTCCAGCCCATTCCGGAAGTGGAAAGGGCGCGTGAGCTCGGCGGGGAGTAGTGAGCTTGGGTTCGCCGCGTGACGCCGGATATCATTACTCACGAGCCACATTCGCGACCAAAATCATCCTCGAATCATAAGAGAATGAATATATTAATGATAATCAAACAGCAGAAGGACATAACGGATAGCCAAATAATCAATATGATGTAAGGTAGATACCGGCACCGTGATGATAACTTGGATACAATTCTGGTAGTTGTATATCAGTCCGGTACGGGGGCCAATGCTGGGTAGGAACTGTACCAAACATGACCAATATCGGGTAAGCACCGGCCAAAATTGAGTATTCAGCATAATCAATATGGCAATTTATTATTTATTTTTAAGAATGTGTTTCATAGCGGCTCGACCTGCCAAAACGACTACGTCGATATCTTGTACTTTAAGGTGGATGGATTTAGATATAATTTGGCACATGGAAATTTTTGAGGCTGTTGTGGAACGCCCTGGTCAGTGGTCGTACGTCCTTCTGATTCTGATAGGAGAGGTGGGTGGAACAGACAGGCACGCAGACGAAAAGACAGCTTTTTAAAATATATATTACATTGTATTGTGGTTGTCGAAATATTCTCCATTAATTTTCAATCAATCAGACAAAAGAACAACAAAGTATTGACATATGTAATAACTCGTTCTCATAATTTCCACAAGTTGACATAAATGAACTCCACATGTACTACACATTGAGTGTCTGTTATTGCCCATACTCATAGAGCTATATCGACATGTACCCGACGTATATTCACATCCGAATATCAATTACACTCTGGCATTGCTCTGGGCGCGAAAATGTCATTAGAATCAATAACATCACGGAGGGAATCCATTCCCTCGCGTTTCGTAGCCTTCAGGGCGCAACCTAAACCACCCCCGTGCTTCCGTTGGTTTTTTTTTGTCATCCCACTCTATGCCGCTGTAACTGCTGCTGGGCACACGCACAATAATAATATTCCACCCCGTCGATTTCCTGCTCATGGAACTTTTCACTTCTGCTGTCTCACTTCAACACGTGATCTCTCGGAACTCGGAGCTAGCACCGTTCGCACTGTCAGCATTTCAGTGCAAGAATGAGATAAACAGAGATGGTGAACAACGAGTAGACAGGCGGTTGCGTATTGTGTTGTACGTATAGGGTGTCTAGCTGCGTCGTCTTCTTCACATCGTCTTCACCCTTCTTCAGCTTTCCACCCTCTGTTCGTCTCATCCTCATTGGGCGTCAGTTTCATGCCTTGAGGGTTATCTTACTCCAGTATATAGTACAATATAGTCCAGACAGGGTCGCACTTCAATATTACGCGCCTCATCTTCATATTGACACGAATTATTTTGTTTCTCTCTGGTTGTTCTTCTGATCTCGGTATTGTGAATGATAGTCCATAATACTTTTATAACTGTCTATCTGTTCTTCTGACCTGTGATAAGTTGCGTTATAGGATTACTGAATGAGGAACAGCATCCTATAAATAAACTTACAGTGTTGTCAAGTAAAGGGTAACTTCCCATAATTTAAATTACAACGATGATAAGCGGGATGTAATTTCTATAAGTTGAATCATCCTGTTGGCCAATATATAAGTGATTGACTCCCATAAGATAAGACTACAGACTTATCAAATAAGGGCTAATCTTCCTTTAAAAAAGTTACAGAGATTTCAAACAACGATTAATCCCATAGTTAACGATACAAGGTTGGAAAATAAGGGTAACTTCTGCTGTATTTCTCTAGCCAAATACAGCAGAAGTTCGTACTTCTATACTGATTGAGTTCTGAAAGTTCACCTGCAGTGCAGAATCTCGTCTCACAGGGTGTATTTTATTTGTATTTCCTTGGTGAACTAAACATTTTTTATACGGATACGCATGGAAATATAGAAATAAGAATATTATTATTATTTGTTTCATGTCCACAGTATAAATACCATCACCAGGACGATGGCTCTTCTAAATAATTAATACAAATATTCTTATTTTCGTACATATATTGTATATAGAGATAACAAGGACATTCTACAGATAATGGATTTTCAGTCAAAGTTGAACTTGTCGCAAGATACATATACAATACAGATATGGGTTGGCGTATCGAAGTATTCCAAGATCTCGAACCGACTCAGCCCCTGCTCTACCCGTCTGAATAAAAGCAACGATAAGCACATTCCCGCGTACTATCTCTGTCTCTTATAAACCAGAGCAGTAGGAACAACAGCAGCAGAAGCAGCAGCAGCAACGCGAATTGTTTCCGCTTCTTAAACCCCCGACAAATTTATTATAATAACTATCCTCTTGGACGTCGTCGCTCGCCCGGGATCTTCGCGTTTCCGGTCGCTCTCCCGTCTCCCCCACACTCGACAATATCGCGGCTCTCACGCTACCCCAGAAGTACAAGAAGAAGAAGAAGGAACGGCGAAGGGGAGGGGTTGCTTGGCTTGGAAAGGAGGCGGAGGAGGGATACGGAGGGAAGAAAGGAGGGATGCAGCCGCCTGCTGAGAAAAGAGGGTTCGGCTCGACGTGGTATTTACGACGTCATTTCCTCGCTGACTGTCAATAATTTCCCTTGGGAATAAACGCGGGAACGCGTACCGACACTGGCAAGTCGGCCGCGAGTCTTCCAGTTATCTCGCTTTGTTTTCCATTTTATTTTATTTTTTTCGTTATCATTTTTCTCCCTCCCTTTTCACGTCGTCCCATTACAGGTACGCCAGGGTTTGGACTACGCTATCACGTGTATGTCTGTCTAAAGAATGTGAAAGACACTGATAATTTTAAGTCCCCACCCCCCTCAAGCCCGAAGAACCTAAAGTTCTTCGAGCCTTCATTATTCTAAGTCCCCTACTGATAGTAGCACGACAAAATATTACTAAATTACAATATTACATGCAAAAATATTACAAAAAAAAGGGTGCACAGTAGAATTTTGCACGTTGCTTTCTCATTGTTTTTCAATCTTTACAATGCTATCTCCAAGCTGAAATATGTATATCGATTTCGGTTTCCTCATGGAGAAAGCTTTACCAAAATTCTAGAATAATCAAGATGCAAAGTTCTACTTTGCATCCTTGTTTTAAGAAAATTTAACAAATAGATCCATCGTCCCGTTCGACAGATGTTGCCAATTGAATTTTTTAATTATTTAAAAAATATATAAGTGAAATTAATAGAGAAAGCCAGATATTTTTTTTTTAATTTTAAGTAATCGGTTGCGGGTAATAATTTATTTTCAGAGGTTTGGAATCTTTACATTCAGAGAAGACATTAACTTTTTCTGAAAGGTACGAAAATAATGAGAAAGCAAAGAAATTTTCAGAAACATTTTTAAGATTTAAACAAAAATTTACGGAGATTATTAGATAAATTTAATCATCAGAGAGATATGGTGTCCAGAAACAGTTGTGTAGAATGTAGGTAGAAGAGTAAGCCGAGAGGCATGAACCTCTAATGAAGCATCCCCTTTAACTAATTTACAATCAGCTTTCTTGATTCTTGGTACTTCACCCCTCCCTCACTCTTCCTGCATTCTTATCTCGTGATCGTTGTAGAATAATGGAGAAAAAGCAGCAGAGCCATCTGACGCGAGATACCTCAACTAAAAACCCCTTCCAGCATCACAGAGGGGGTTGCTTCTCCTGAAAGTACCCAAGTTGCGTACTTTCGTTACGACCCAGAATGTCGTCTACTTCCTCTGTCTACTTACACCCCTCATCTCCACCCCCTTCCTTCTTCCTCGCAGGTTTCACCCCGTGGCGTCGTCTTCGTGACCTAGAAGTCTTTAATTTCCACTCGCCATCCTCCATTCACCCCTCGTCTTACTCGTACTCGGATACCGCCGCATCCCCTTTAACTCATTAGAACCAATCAATTATACAGCTCACGGTTACCGAGCTCGTCCTTTCTCAACGGCCATCGCCACCACTTTCCTTCTTACTTACTCTGCCTTCCCTCGACACGTTACACCCTCCCTCTCCCTTTCACCGATTATATGGTGTCCGTTTGGCCGTCACTGAACTATTGTCGTTGTATCAATTACACCAACGTTAACTTGACCTCCTTTCGCTTTATTTATAGACGAAGTTAGATAGTCTTTACAGACACGTAAAGAACGGTAATGAGAGGATGAATCTAAAGGTTAAGTGTTTTGTTTTAATACTTAATTTACCATACGAATTCTTATTTTGTTTTGGTTTTTTTTTTTTTTTTTTTTTTTTTTTTTCAAAACGCAGTTAATATTTCTGCTACCCGGAAGCCAAACGAAAGAATTTGTAGAATCCAATAAGCCCATGTCCATACCTGTAACATAAATTTAAACAGTTGTGAAGAAATAAGTTAACAGAAGTTATACAATTTTGTGTATAATAATAGTGTACAGACTGCAGTGAATCCTCCCAATAATTCCGGTAGGAACGTCGATAATCCACCCTCCCACGTCATCTTCTCTCATGGCAATAATATAGTAGTTTTCTCCATTACCCCTTTGGCCCTTGAAACTGATTTCCGGAGGGGCAATGTTCTCATTGCATCTCAAAATAGGAGTATTTAAAGGTTACTGAACATCGTGTCTGGGATTGTTGAGAGGTTTTACTGTAATGATAGCCAGAAAAGCTGGCTTTCCTTCGACTATAATATTTCTAAGTATACTTATCATAATTGGATGAATTATCTCACAATCAGTCATAAGAAGACTTTATCAAGTGTCATTCTCAAAGATTTTTTGTTAAATGTAATTCTTGTAGAGAGTACAAGATTCTACAACAAATTACGAAATTCGGGAACATTTGATGGAATCAGAAAAGGCAGGATCGCAAAAAATTATTTGTTATAATCTGTTGTAGGTGGCTCAGTCGAAGTATTAACTTAGATGAGGAAAATATTTTCAATGTACGAGATTTCCAGGTTCGGCACTCAGCCTCTAGATGGACACTTCGCAATACTTTTCTCATAAGTGAACGTTACGAGACAAGCCTCTAAAGCTGCCAGCTCTTTTGCGTTAATAGAAATCATTATGAAGGCAATTTCCATCTGGTTAAAAATATGAACCCTACTATTTCTAGTAAGTGATATTGCGATTTCAATAATTCCATTCGAAGGAATTATAAAAACAAATCCATTTGAAGAAATAGTTATGTTGCATAGATTGGGCATAGTTACTTAATGTATTATTATGTAAAAACTTGTATTTACGACGTAGTTTCAGCATAAGAAGATTCATTATTGTAGATTTTTTCCACCAGGGAAAATAAACAGTTCACCCTCAGTATAAATATTTTGAAGACGGCCTTTATAGGTCTTGCTACAACAAAATTAAGAAATCTGAAAAATATACAGTAATTTGAAATTAAAGATAACTTCAAATATAGTACAACGTTCATTCCATAATAAAATGAAGGTTATAAAACTACCCATAGTCTTTCGTCAATGAATTTTCACGAAGTTCACAATGAATGAGAGAGATTAAAAGGTAATGAAGTAGAGTAGCGTTCGATGAACTCGAGGCCAACCACCAGCGACGGCGTGTGTCCCAGCGCACAGTTACGGACTTCTACTAATCCATAGCATGTACAAATAGTGTGTCTAACATTAAGGTACCTATAAAACAATATTCGTTATCTTCATCTAACGTCTACGAGATGAAAGGATAAAAGTGTCTCGATCACGGCGATGCTAGAGCTCGAGTCTAGAGTGTAGAAAGCGACGGGTATAAGGGCGGTGTATGTGTGTTCAAGCCGCTAGCCGTGGGTCATTCGTTTTCTCTTGGGAGTCGGAGAGCGTTGGCCCGTAATGTCGAACGATAAGGGCAGCACTAGTGGCATGGTAGTCTCGACAGCGCTCGGACTTTGCCCTCCCTTTCTATACCTTGTTCTTTCTCGTCGTGTGTTAGCCAGCCGTTAAAACTTATCTTGCCCAATCTCGCGTTATTCGTCAGGGCGTGACGAGTGGGTGGAACCGGCACTCCGACCTCTAAGACCTCGATTTGTCCTCTTCACCTATATATAGCAAATTTTTCGACTGTATCGTAAATTTCCTCTAGTTTCTGGAAAAATCTACTGAATCGTATTATTGATTCGAAATGCGGCGTCTACCGAACCTGTCGACACACTTGGCGGTGGAAGAGTTATAGTGGAGTTAAGATTAATAAAATTGAGGATGAATAGTGTGAAGAGACGCCGTAGCACCCAAGTGTTTGAGAAAGATGTTTAACGTCTCAGTGTACTGAAGGTTTGAATACGTTTAATGTTAAATTAGCACGCTTAACGGAAAAAAATTGATCAAAAATAATTTTAAAATGTCACTCTATATTCAGGCTATGCAAAAACGTGAAAATTCTCACAATCAATATATACATAAAGTCATTTCTGCCATTATGCATCTAAACTTGGACAAAAACAATATTCCAGATTTTTTAGACTCCCGTATCAACAGAATTTTTTTTTTTTTCTTGTACAATTGTAGTATTTTGACTTAGGACGCTACCACTATTTTCAAGATTGCGGTTTTTGTGACAAGGAACAACATTTTTTTTTATTAAAATAGCTCGTTAATTACTGAAGTAATAGATGAAGTTACCTATAAAATTTAACAATTTCCGGTGAGATCCTAACAAAGATTATGCCAAAAAGTTCTAGTAATAATAACAAAATAAATAATATTTAAAAAATGATATAAGTAGAAAAGCAAAAAAAAAAAAACATAGATGCCTATAAAGTATACAAATGTGATATTAATTGAATTTCCACAAGTCTGAAAGCTCGGGAACACGTACTGCGACGTTTCTATTCTAGAAGAGGATGGAGAGAGCTGAAACGTGGTGCTGATAAAAATTCGTCTGGCGTATGAGTGGAATAGGGACCTCAGCCCTTGCCTCTCCTTCCCCTACTCCTTTTTCTCCTTCGCCTCCTCCTCTTCCTCCTCCTCCATCTTCTTTTCATCCTGCTTTTCTCGTAGGGTTGGCTGACTGGTGGTAGAGCTTTTTTCGGTGGAAAAAGGATTCGGCGAGGAGAAGACCGCGCAGACACGTTCGCATCAGTGGGAGGTGGTTCTCTTCGAGGGTGTGGAACCTGAGATGGAATACGAAGCTCGTAGAGAGATAATACCCTACGAATCGCAACGGGGCGCGGAGTATATAGCATTTTTCCGTCTCCCGTGGTATATGGTTGGATCCCGTAGTTTTGGGTTTGTCGAAAAGTATATAAAATAAGGACCGTCTGTTACTTGGTAAAAAAAAGAGAAAAACGAGGCGGAGAAAAAATTCAGTAATATATGTGCCACCACTACAATAGTGGGACGAATCTGTTTTACATACACATAAATCAAAATTTCTATGTATTATGGAGAAACATGGCGCTGGGGTACGATGAGAAAGGCGGTGCTAGTAGTTTTACATATAACTTCAAGTCGATATACATAAGCACTGGAAAAAAGACTGAGCTTGATTCCTTTAATACTATTTCATTAAATACTGAGTATGTAATTAAGAAAATATTGAATTGATTTAAATACGTTTTCTATGTGGAATCTAGTAAAAATTATTCAATCTAAATGTTAAGCTTAAAAAAATTGCGTGGAGAAAACAGATGCACTATAATCTCCAACAACTTTGATATGAGGACTATAGAAAAGAAAAGAAGGCCCGTCTAGCTATTAAAATAGTAATTTATACATTCACCAGGGCATCTGCAACGGCAATAATACGGCCAAGGATGGGACATGTGACAACTTCTAATTCCTGTTTCACGTAAAGCCACCTCGTGAGTACGTTTCGCAACGTTATACTATGTCTCGTATTTTAAATAATCCTGACGGATTTTTAATTATAATAAAATTATTTTCCCAAATGTATTTATGTTTGTTTTAAAATGTTATAATAAGGCGAAATGAATGCGGTTTACTAGAGACAATGTCCATACATATGTGATCCACCTGATATAAAATTTGAAAGTGATCCATTTAATATTGAATGTCCTATATATAAATGTAACCAATAATTCAATTCCAGATAATAATTCAAACCATGATAAACAGTTATGATATAGTTTTTCGTAACATATATATCACCATCATATACATTTTTGACATATTTTTACTCGTTTACAATTTTTAATATATATATATGATATGTGATATATTTTTATTTATTTACTTTATTTACTGTTATTATACCTTGTCTATCATGTATGATATACTCATACAGGCTATGATGTTGTAGTTAAATATGGATATCGTTAATTCTAGTCTTAATCGAAAACTTTCTTTATTTATCAATTCCGTTCGTCATTGCAGGTTGTATGAATACAATAAAAAGTGAGTGTCAGGCAAGTAATTCCGGAAAACCAACCCCCGATTAAAAAGTTGGGTTTTTTAGGTACTTTTTTTTTTTTTACTTTCTTGTCTTTTAGCTGACATCTAAGTATATTTTTGTCAACAGTGGGGATTGAACCCAGGTCCATTTTGATGGTGCTGTCGGGTGCTGCGCCTGTGCTCACTCGGCCATTGATATCTTAAGAAACATTCATTTTTATTGGCTATTTAAGATCGACAAAAAGTAAAAAAATGTCAATGTACTACATTCATTTATATGATCGTGACCGAAACAAACTGACCGTTGCGAAACAGGTTCCCGCATGGGGCGATCACCCATCAAAGTACTAACCCTGAGGGCCTTAGAACATCTCGGACGTGGGGTAACCCTGCAAGTGTTGACCCTTAGAGGACTTAGAAAAATACGGGCGCAGTACGGTCGCCAATCTAAGACTGACTCTTGCAGGACATAGAATATCTCGGGTCTTGGGCGGTGAAGGATGATAACAATGTAGCACAATATATAGTCAATCCTGCTGAGAGTTCCACGATTAAGCCGAATTAGACCCCGGTATTCCATTTCAAAGTATATATTTCTTGTTGCGGCCCCCTTTATTGAGCTTAGTAGGGCTTTAGTTTGGAAACCCCACTATGGATGCCACTCTAAACCTAACGAAGGCCACAATTGGTGCCTGTAAAGTTTGCGGTGAACTTTATTGTTGGTCCAAGTCGGGCTCAAGATAGGGTTCCCTATTATGGGTGCCCGTCTAAATTTTTGCACAGGTATATTTACGTAGATAGACTTGACCAAAACTAAACGCGTCGGTGACTCAAAGTCTAATATGTAGATCTATCGAGATCTATCTAGACCTAGAAATATCTACATAGACCAAGATATATCTACGAAGTAAATATGCCTACACATACCATTTGATAGATGATCTAGCAAAGTCAAATTTTCCATTTCAAAATCTACGTAGGTTAATCTTGGTGGATATAGGCCAATTGTTCCAGCGTATAGAAGATTTATCATGTACAGTCATAGATTTTTATTCTTTACTTGTCTTCGCACTGTAGTCTTGGTTTCGTTTTTGATAGCTGTATTTTTTTTATCAAAATTTTCCGAATATAAATGATGACGTATGTAAAACTCAAACTGTAGTTATATTTCTACACTCTATGGTATATACTCCCTTCTACGCCCCGTATATTTTCCTCCTTTCTCCAGGAATACTCTTTCACTCAGCCAACGGCATCACAGGACGAACTCACTCTGGAAATCGGCTTTGCGTCTCCCGCGCGAGAACGCACGGACGAAATTCGAAGTAATAGGAAAACTCCAGCGGCGGAAAAGAAGTTCAATCTGGCCCAGCCCTCTTCCACCTTCATCCTCCTCTTTCCCATAACTCCTTCCAGTCAGCCAGGCTTGAAGCTTGGAAAAGCTCTTTTGACTCCTTTGATTCCGAGGCGGTCGTGAACGAGTTTTAGCTCGCAGCTTTTTCCAGCAAAACCACCCCAGCTGCCGCATGCTCACCCGCCACCTCCAACTCGACTATGCGACTCAGAAGATCCTACATCGCTCTTCCCCTTTTCTTCTCAACTCTCTTGCTTGCTTCCTTAGGTGTCTGACTGGTTTCTCGACTCCCGAAACTTCCCTTCGCCATCTTATTCGTAAACCGAAGCGTATGACGTTGCGTCACAACGAACAAGATTGAGGGAAGATCAAAACTCTCAGTTACTAAGAGGGATCGAAAATTTCAATTCATTTTATGAAATTCTATTCCAGGCTGTGGCGGTATTTTTTCACTATTATTGCAATCATAAAAAATAGCAAATTGTAATCGAGCGATTTAAGAAAAAAGTAGCAAAGTAGAACTTTACACATTGTTTCCTCATACAAAATTGGTTAAAATTATAAAAATTGTAAAGAGGAAACTTCAATTTTTCACAAAGTTCTACTTTGCAACTTTTTTATCATAAAACAAAGGCTCTTTCTATATTCAAACAAAAATGATATTTTCATCTTAAATTTACTCACAACGAATACTAAAAATTTAATACAATTTTATTTGTCGCCTGTCAGACTGGTCAGTGATCGAGTATAAATAAAGGGTTCTTAAGTGAGGTCAAAAGAAAAATATTAGGATCCCGTTTTTGTAACTTTGACAATACATTCGTCGAAAAAATATATATCAGAATTGATTCGTCTGTAAGTCATAGTATAACCTTTATCGAAGCACTCAAGATGCACGCGCGCGCGCTCTCTTCTGAAGGGTCGGAGAGGAATGAAGAACCAAGGAACGGGTAAAGAAATAATGAAACTCCGTGCCAGGAAGGTGCTCACTTTATATTGACAAGAGTAGAGAAGCGGGTACGGGTGCTGTTCTTCATTCTTTACTAGCGTACTTCGTATATTTACTATAGATACATACATAGTACACAGAGGTGTGAGAAATAAAAAGGGGCGAAAAGGGAAGTTAGAAGGTAAAGGAAGATGATATATATATATATATACATACATGTATATATGTATATATATGTATATACCTACTACTTCCATATCCGCGCTCGAGTCCGTCTATCGATTCTGTACTCGCTCTTTTACTTTCCCGAGGACGAGACGAGGTACGCCGAGAAAAAGATAGATAGAGCGCAGAGTATAAAGTAGCGCGCAACGCGGCGTGAGTCGTGCGCACTCGCGATTCCGCTTCCCGTCGAGTCTCGCAGGAATAAATTTGCGATTGCCAGGAGAAAGGAAGAGAGGCGAAGCAAGAAAGGAAAATAAAGAAAAAAGGAAAAGAAAAAACGACGAAGAGGAAATGGTAGGATGAGGAAGGGTGGAGAAATGTGAGAAGATGGAAGAGGAGGTGAACGTGGCGACGACGACGACGGGATATGGGGGGAAAACTTTCTATCCTCCTTTCTATTTTTTTTTGCCACTCCTCGCCAGCGGATGCTTTGTGAAACTCTTCAGTTGCGTTAATACCTCTATTTTATTGGGATTTATTTTTATTTTACATTAAGATTAACATACCAATGATGCAGGTCTATGCCAATGAATCTTAACTGTATTCGATTTGTTTATAAATATGGTTGGCAACAACGAGAAAGTAGGTTGAAACAACGAGATGTAATAACCCTTTGAAGCATAATCACGTGTACTGGTATGTCACCTACTTCTATTCGGATTTTCTTGAATACATTTTTTTAACGCATAACGATAAATGTAAATGTATATTTAGGATATTATGAGATGTATTGTGGCTATAATAGGAGTATCAAGAGATTGTTTTTCACTTAGTGGATACTAAAAATAAGTACAGTACAAAAAATACCACCTGGAGAAAATACCCCCGAAAAAAATGATGGGACAAATAAAAAGCTTCGGACAAAAAAACCGCGTAAAAAAGCTCTAGAAATAAAAGTCCCGGAAATATTAGAATACTGAGTATACGTGCGTTGAAAGTATTACTGGTTGAGGTGCAGCCAGTCTGTCGGTGGTAAGGGGGCATACTCTATTAGTAACATCTTATAACTGAAACCGCCTTACCCAACTGTTATTTTCCAGGTGTAAATGAAAGAGAAAAACGAGTGACTTGTGGGGGCAAGATGTTCCGGGGGCAACCCTTGTTCGGGGTGGGGGGGGCACTGTCACCCATGGACTACACCATTTATTTTTATTGTTAAAAAAACAATAAAAAATAATAAATGCAGCAAAGAAAAGTCTGACAAAAAGAAAAAGAAAAAATATTTCCGGAAAAACTGGGTTTTTGACGGGATTCACAAAAAAAAATAAGTTATCTAGACAATAAATTGTTCTGAAGTAACGCCATTACTGAATTCGTTACGTTTTCGCGGTAACGGGTAGAAACGATGTTAATTTATTGTTTGTGTAACGAAAAGTTAATTGAACGTTAATTGAAATTGCCGTTAATTTAGCGTTACTTTCTGAAATACAAAATAATTACAATCATGTCTATACTATCCTATTATGGATGTAACGAAATCGTTCCGGTTGGGCATGAGGACGTTCTCAAGTCCAGTTAAACTATTTAAGTCGTATTAAATTAACTTAGCATACACGACTAACTTAATTTAAAATCCTTGACAAAGTTACATAAAAATGGCATTGGACACTATTTTTATTGATAACAGATGGCATATAGGAACTAGACTTGTTGCCATAGCAACTGGTCCTAATACTAAAATAACCGGGACGCGTGTCGGATTACTTTAAACACATATTGGACTTCAATGCAATATTTGTAGTATTTTTTGTTAATATACCACGGTTATTTATTAATACAATTTAAAACAGATCCAAGTATCTTCTAAAATATTCCAGTTATCTGAAATTCCTTCACAAATTTTCGTCTATGTGTCTCAACACTTTTGTCCCTTTTGAAGAATCTCAAATTTTTGATGATAGTGAGACAACCCAACAGAGTCATTACCTATCTTGATTGGCGAGAATCTTGTTAGCCGTTTCGTTTGAATAATCGCACGGTTTACCAGTGTGCGGTGAGCTCTCTCGTTTCGCCGATTTTTCATGACTCTTGATATCCTCGTGTAATGACGCGTGGAAAGCTTTCATCCCCTTTCTTTTCCTCGTCCGTTCACCCTCAGCTATATCCTTCTTTCACCCTCGAGGAAGCAGTCTTCCATCTCACTCACTACTTAAGACAATAATAATTTCGGGGGAGCGAACCACCCGCTGCCGGCATTCCTTTTCTTCATCCTTTTATCCTTTATCTTTCCTCTTCTTTTCGTCTGATCCCGTGTTCTTATTGCTCGCCTATGGATTTTCTTCGTTTTACGGGACATGCAATCGCTCCTCGTTATAACCAAATTCAATTTTATGTTAAATATTCCCGAACAAGAGATTCACGGCTTCGTCTACTCTCTACTCTTTTTATATTTCTCTCCATCTCACTTTCCCTCTCGCTCGAACTTAATTTATGATTCCCCCTTCCGGAGATACTGCGAAGCCTATCCATTATCCTGCCTTCTCTCTTACTCCGGTTATATTCTTCTTTTCTTCCTTTTTTTATATACGTTTGAATAGGAGGAGTAGCGTTGGCTCATACCTCTTGGTGAAATTTACGTTCGCGAATAGTGGTAGCGGGAGGGTGGTCGATGTACCTCCTATTCCTACTGAGTATCGCGTCTAGATTTAAGAGTGACGAAATATCGTAGATGGAATAATTTCTCTAAGAGCAAATATAGAGTTGTTTTACACTTTATGTTTTTCTTGTGATCAACCTTCACTGACAACCATTCTGATAGTTGTGATAACTCATTAAGTACTGATTTTACAGTAAGAAATAAAATGGAAAGTTACGTGGCGAATACAAAAAAGGAATGTGCTTAATCACAAGAAAATGCGCTATGTTTTGTTGGGACACGAATTCGGCTAGTCTTTAAGACATGAATTCGAACGCTTACAAGAAAATTCATAGCCTGTGGTTTTCATTAATTTAACAATTTATACCAATTTTTAAGTTCATGCGTCGGTAGTTACGACCTAAAGACCGCGTAGAAGGCGCAGATAAGGAAGAAGGGCGAAAAAGCACCCTCGCAAAATGAACAAATCATTAATCGGCTTTTCCGACCTTTGCCTAAAAGATATCACGATCATCCTAAGCGCAAACCCTCGAGGGATCTTATACAAACCTGGCGGTGTAAGAGCTCCTGCAATTTCTGAAAAATTTAAGCATGGCTACAGATTCCACAGAAAAATATAGATCGCTAAAGCTCCGTTTTATTTAATACTCCACGTTCCACGTTTTGCTTCACAACTGATAAAGATTTCTCATTTTACCGAAGTCCCGATTCGAAAATACTCGTGAAGTATTCACGCGAATTTTCATCAGATTCCGCATTTGGCACGTCATGCAGTAAAGTATTATTGTCTCCCCCCTGCTCATCAATACTACCATTTCGCTTTTTTCGTCCTAATGCGATTCCGATAACGGCATCCGTATATCAGGAGGCATACGAGGGTACTTACGACGAGCTGCAAGAAAAATCTATGAAGAAGAAGAGGTGAAAGAGCGGCGGCTTCTCTCGTCGAAGTGCTTGCAAGAGATATGCAAATGTGAGGCAAGCCGGAGTACTTTAGCCTTGCACATTGTGAATCTCGTAAATTCCATAAATATGTTTTACTTCCGAATTATCTGATGGATGTGACTCAACCTTGAAAGATGTTACAGATATTTGTAAAATGCAGCATTTAGACCAGTTGTAACAGTTATAACGACAAAATGTTAATCCTACCAGAGTACAAAACTCTGTCCAAATCGTATCACATATCAACACTACCAGCTGCATAACTGTACTAGGTAACAACTGCATCAGTTAAAAATGTTCCAGGTAACAACTCCATCAGCTAATATCTATACGAGGTAAAAAATATTCTAAGTAACAACTTTATCTGATAACGACTTAAATAGGTTATACTTGTATCATGTAAAAATGTATGATATACAACTACACAATACAAGTTTCCGACAATATCCCTAACATATTATAACTTTACGGTAATACATATCTACCAGATTAAAACTCTACAATTCTTTAAAGAAACTTTTCCCTCTAACGCCGAATAGTTGTGTTCTGTTAGAGCTGCAACATAGTAGATTTGTGGTTTGCTAGAGTTAAATCTGCGCAAGATGTAAATATGCCGTTTTATTTTTCCCACCTGTCTTTATAAAGCCGACGCGGCTGTATTGGAATGGGTTCGACGGTTGCGAAAGATATATCCAATACATATAGAGTATATAGTATAGAGTAGGTCGCTAGGAATGGAAAGGAAGCGAAAAGTGAGTTGAGGAGGAGGATTTGGGGTGGTTTAAAAGAGGTAAGGAGGGAAGTACGATAGAGGCGAATGAGACGAATGAGGCGATGACTGAGGAAAAACGAGACGATATGTATGCCGTAGGCGAACGAACAAGGGCGGAGGAATTGAGGGTAGAAAATAAGTTGAAGAGCGAGGGAAAGAAGAGGAAAGAGTGAGAGAAAAGTGCGATGGTCTGCCATCTTGGAATCGATGTCGATCAAGCGGAAGGAAGGAACTTCTGCGCAGCTCCGGAGGGCGGACGCGCGGTGTGTGTGCTCACACCCATCCCTCCCTCCAGCTCACCCCCGAATAAAGTATACGGGCGAATCTGAGACGGGCTTCGCGTGTTCGGTAGAAAGCCACACACATTGCTGAGATAACTTCACATATATCCACCTCCCCAGTGCAGGGCCTGAGGAAGCCTTCTTCCTCGTTCGTTCACTTTTATATCTGTGTGCGAAGGAATGTTTTGATTCGCAGAGGCGAGCCACACAAATCTCGTATGTGGGAGTTTCTTCTTCCTGCTATGTTAGTTTAGTGGCGAGAGAGGGTGGAAAGATCTTGAGGAAAAAGGAAATGGCATTGGCTGAGATGTAGATATATCACATAATAATAATAATAACATTTTTAGCTGTTAGGGTGTGTTACCAATTCATGGAGATTCAATTAAAAAATGTAGTTATGGAAAAGTAAGGGAAACAGTTTGCAACAATAAAGTCTCCAACGCTCGAAAGCAATATGAAATCCATTTACTGTTTTCCGAAGTCTCAAGCAAAACATAGTTTTGAATGAATTAAACATCAAATCATATTTATTTAATTGAGGAATTCCTTCAATTTGTTCTCTAAACTATAATTGTAGTCGAAGTTAGGAGACAAGTCGGAGATTAATAACATCTCCCAATTTCAAATATTCCGGGTACTTTGTTGTTAAAAGCAAAGCTTTCCTATCATCTTATCGAAGGGTACATGAGAGGTTGAAAAAAAAATGTATAATATGCAAATATCGTCTTTAAGATAACATGTTCTCTGTCTGCTATGTTGGATAAGTGATGCAAAGGGAAAAGGAAAGTCGCGTCCAGGAGACACTAACCAACTTCATTAATGATATGTAATTTTTTTAAAATCTCTTAACGATCATACCGATGAAAAAATTGAGAGTCTTGATCGAGTTCAAAGTTTCTCGAGGGGCTTGAAGTCGGTCAGTGTGCCCCAGCAGCAGCAACATGGCGGTAGCGGCTTGAGCCAAATGTATACTACGTAGCCTGGCTCTGCTGAGCAAGAGAGTTGAATGGCTCGTGACCTTGGCCCCAAGGCTGCCCGTGGCCTGGGGTTGGCAAGGTAATTAAATGCCATGGACGAGGTCGTGCCCGCTGCTATATAACCAAGCGGAAGCGCGCACTTCTCACTCTCCCCGACCCATGTTCTCTATCTGCCTCTGCTATGCGTGGATAGAACGGAGGGTATCCCGAGCAGGGGATGAGACTAATTGCCAATGCAAGGAGAGGCAAGAGCCTCCCCTCTCGCGTCTCGCCGGCACCCTGGAATCTTCTTCACGTCAAGGTGCTCATTTCTCGGATCAGTCAACTCTTGAAAATTTCCATCGTTCGATGATTCACTGTACCAGTTAAGTACTTTAAATTAAACTTTTAATCGATTATTCCGTTACTGAACAAAATACCTTAAGAGTTTTTCACGAAATGCAAAAAAAAAATGGTGTATTTTGTACATAATTGATTATGTTGCTTTGATATCCTGTATTTTTCTCAGGATTGTAGTGTTACGATTCTTAATGTCCTTTGAAACGTTCAGTATACACACCTAGTTAAAAGGTGCGAATGCGAGTGTGCTTTGTAACTGAAGAACGAATTGAACTATCAGGAGAAAAGTTTAGCATGTCGCAGAAGCAGTTACGACCTTTTCGCTGTGATAAATATAAAGACAATTTGGTTCTGCTCTTAATATTGGATTAATAATCATTTTCAAACTTGCAGATCACGTTAAAACGCGAATTTTTTGGGCTTTCAGCTTGAAACTTTCTCTACAGTTGTAGCTAGGACCGTGGTTGGTTAATATTAGATTTGGCCAAAATTAATGTAGAGCTTATAACTTATGACAATATTTTATTAAACTTACATAACTCCAGAATGAGTTAAGGTATTAAGTTGAAACTTTGCTTATATATTTTTTAAAGTGATAAAGTACTCGTATGCTATGAGTTCAATGTTTTTATAATCGAAACGTTTTGAACAACCTTACCCGTGTAAATTTTATGACATCAAAGTAAATCTTTCTACATAAATGAAGTTTCACCAAATGATTTGATATAAAGTTTGTCTGTATTGACAATAAGTATAAAAAGTTATAAAAAAGTTCAAGAAGATAAGGTAGTGTATAGAGTACTTAAAGAAGCCTAAAATGTATAATCGTGCACATTGCTTCTTCAGTATTTTTCACCTTTCATAGTACTTTCTGTATGAGAAAGCCAAAATCGATCAACCACATCATAAATTAATTAACTCATAAAACTAAATTAAAGTCGAGTGAGAAATGGCGAGAACCACTGTCCCGGAAGTAGACCAGTTACAAATTAGCATCCAAGGTTTGCCCTTGGCTCGTTGGCGGAATCCCTCACACCAGAGTTTCTCTCTTCCTCGCTTTTTTTTTTTTCTTCACCCTCGTCATTCTCATTCTCTCGCTTTCTGGGTTATTAAAGGAAGCCGCCTTTGAGGTCAGGTCGGGGGTTTAGGTCATGGCATTGCGGGTGGTTGCTCCCTAGTGTCGGCCACGACGATGTCGGCGTCGTCGACGACAGTGGAGAATAATGAGCGGCGAGGAGGTTAAGCGAGAGTATTTTTCCCCGAGAAAAATTACGCTGGCCTTTCTCCGCTCCTTCACCCACCACTCCTCTCGTAGTTGTAGTAAATGTCTCTTTCACTAAACGGGTGAACGACCAAGATAGGAAAAATTGAAACTATGTAGAGGGTGATTTTAAAAAGAGAAGGAAAAAACGAGCCATCAATGAAATAAAATAGGAACAAGGAACAGAAAGTGGTTATGTTACCTGTGTAAAAAAAATTGTCTAAGTTTGATCATTCAGAACATCGACCCATTGGGACGACCCTAAACTTATGGTTGATTTTTATTATGCCCTCATCTTATGCGCTTCTTCACTTCATATTTTGTATGATGATACTGTACATAAGATATAATGTATTTATATCTGCCAGATTTCTGGCAAATCTCAATATTTTTTTAACAAAAACAAAGCATACTCTGCGAAACCAAGAGATGAAAAAAATGAGAGAAAAATCAGTGGTGTTGGTGGGAGTGACGAAAAGAAAAGTCGGAGCAAGGTACGGAGTTTGCTCTTGCTGGTTTACACAGGGTGTTTCCAGGAAGGTTGTGGATCGTAGGGTGTCTTCCATTCATTACCGCTGGTTACCCATAATGGAATCTTCGTGTACTCATCTTTCCACTGTCCTTCGTTGGCGTCGCCGTCGTAATCGTCGTGCTCAAGAGGGTCGCCACTACGCGCCCACTAATATCTGTTTTGCCGTGCAACAAGAAGTCGTTTGTAGAGACTCGAGAATTTCCCGCACATCCCTCCTCGTCCGTATGACAACTACCGGGTGCAAGTCCGGAACGACGTCATCCGGACTTTTCTCGAGACTCTGGAATTACTCTTAATAGGTGTACAGAACAATTTTGTGTAACCATACGTTTTTATTTATCACCGCTCTGGGAAGCGATGCTGGAATTTCACATTAACCACTTTTGCACGAACGGACGTATATTTTCAGTATACATATTGATGTGCCACACAGTACTTGTATTGCTATAAATACACGGTATTCGTTTTAAGAGACTTGTGACACGTCTTTTCCCGACCAACACATAATAATACACCAACAACATTACTTTGTTAATAAGAAGTCAATTCTACTAAAGTTTGCATACACTATAAATAATGCGGGGTTGAATTTTATATCAAAGGAATGCAACTATTCGGACTACACAGTGGTGTTCAAATTAATACAAATTAGTGTTGATTTGTAGTACTTCGGTGTTGCAGATTGATCCTAATTGGGCAGGTTTGTGGGCTCGCCCAACACCGAATTAGTGCATATAAATTGGTGTTAATTTCAACACCAGCATGTAGTAGTACCAGTAGATCCATTCCATTGGTGTAAAATTAAACAACCGATTTTTTAATCCTTTTGTTCCCATAACATAATATTATATCATAATTTCATTTTTCACAAAGCTTCCTCTATGAGGAAGCTAAAATTAGTAAATAAACTTCATAGAGGTGGCTTTGTGAAGAATGAAATTTAATAAGGAAGCAATATGCAAAATTCTGCTTTGCATTATTTTTTGTAAATATTGACAACAAATTGGAAGCTGTCTCTTTCAGTAATGGATTCTGTATTTTGTTTTGGCAAAAACATGGGGATATATTGGTATGGGATATTTATGTAATTGGACTATATAGAACCATAACAATGCAAAAAAGCCTGATGTCGACTAGATCATTTTTTTTGTTAAATACTTTAATTTTAATTTACAGCCATCTGGATACAATTCTGTCTTCCACTGCATCAGCTGTATATCATACATTGAAATAGTGTATAATCATTTGAAGAGGGAGGGTTATAGAGAAGGGTTCGCTGTAAAGAAACATTCAATTATCACGACAAAAAGACAGAAAAAAGTGTATAGCATAAAGACACACTGCTCTTATGATGGAATGACTAACGATATAATGATATATTACTTACTATATCGTTCGTTACCACTACTGCTGTTACTACTCTTTCTGCATCGCGAGATATCTAATCATATATCTATGATGTACATATCAAGGCAAATACGCCTCACGGTTTCTACTATACGCGATAATTAAAAGTGCATCAACGTATCACTCATGTATATCTAACTTTAACTCGAGTTTCACAAATTATCACGAACACTTTGTATGGGGCATTTTAGGTCAATTCTACGGGATCGATTTTTTCCTTTTAGTATTATACCTTTTACAATTCAAAAAACATAATTTTCAGTTTTTATCGGAATTTGTACAATACATTTTTTTTTAAAACAGTTTTTAAACTGTTCCGAAGATGCGCGTGAAACTAAGAAAGCTGAAAATATAATCAACAACAAATATTCATAGTAGGGGCTTTTTCCAATTTTAGTACTGTTCTCATTGTTAACGGCTGAGATTATTATCGATTAGGATTATGTGGAAAATCGTGATAGTGTCATAGAGAGCTTGGGTAGTATCGAGATGAGGAGAAACAGTTTTATGGGAAAACGAAAATGTGGTGAATTATAAAAGTGTACAATCTGAAATGTGTAGTAACGGGTTGTGTGGTAACGGCAGTGTGCAGAATCGAAACGTGTCGTAAAATTAGTGTGTACAATTAAGCTTGTGGAGAACTGAATGTGTACAATCGAGAATGTGAAGAATCAAGTTGTGTCGTAAAGAGTGGCTGCCTATTGATGTATGGAAATTTTAATTTTTTTTTCATGACATCAAAGCTCCCTCTATGAGAAAGCAATAATAAATACGATGATCAGAACCCTATTGACTTCGACTGGAATGCTCCATACATATCTATAAGACTACGCGGTTGTGGAGCTTAGCGGATGCTACATGAAACTCAACCCATCTACATCGATCGCAGGATGACTAGCTGGCTGACTGAATCTAACTGGCTGAGGGATACACGAGAGGGTGTGTAAAAGAACCTTATACTTAATACAAGGGCGAGCGCAGCCTGCAAGGGTTGATGAGCCAGGTATACCCATTATCTCCGGTGTCGTGTCGTTCTACAACGCTCGTCCGGTTTCGTTAACTATATTTACGTTGAGGGGAAAACACGACAGCAACCTTCGTTCTTGGGTTTTAATTTATTCCCAAAGTCGTTCCATCAGCCATCGGAGTAACGTGAGAACTAACGGATGAAAGATGAACGACAAGAACACATTCATTCGCGATGGATGCAACCACTTCGTCGATGCATCTGCTGCGCATAAGTAATATATGGCGAATCCTTGACTTATTTGTTCGTATGCAGATTATATTTTTGGGAAAAGACCTAAAGGGATGTGATAGGTGTTTGGGAAAAGAGGAAGTTTCGTGGGATTGAAGTGGCGGTTTTCTTAGGGATCGTTGAGTGGAAAACCTTGTGGAATCATTCCACGCACTCGAAAGTTACAATGCAATATGTTTCCTGTCTAGCGACATTTTTGTGCTGTTACACGGAGGCAAAAATCTAGCAAAAAAATTCAAATCACAATCTTGCTTTCTCATTATTCCTCATTTTCAGCAAAAAGTCCCCTCTATGAGGAAATATGTCGATCAATTTAGGCCCCATATAGTATATATTTTTAAAAAATATGTTGTCATTTTTAAACCACTGTGTCGATTCTCCCAGCAATTTTGATCCTAGCTACACTTTAAATTAGCGGGTTTACGTTCTTTAGTATAAAAAAGAATAACCAAACTTTCATCAAAATTTAACGGGATAACCAATTCCAAATAAATTTGCACCGATGGAAGAGTAGCAAAGGCTCATTTAGCGTGCCGAATTTCAGCCAGATTGTCCAAGCCGTTCCCTAGTTATAGAGATTTCATTATTTTACCTATGGCACACAGACACACATAAAAAAAGGACAACAGTGTTATGTAGAATTCAAAATATGAATTTTATTAGTCATTCGGGATAGTTTTAGTTATATAGGTTCATATTTCAAACACACGTTTGACTAAAAAGCTATAGTCGTACCGCCTTAACCACATAATACTATCTTGATATATTTGTTTTCTGGAAAAGAATATGAAATCTGCCGAGTGTGTGCAATATAAATACATATTTTCAGAATGAAAAAATAACTTACACATCTCTCGAGAGGTCAAATGACTTCAAAAGGAAAGAAGCTTAAGAGGAGAAAGAAAAGCGGGAAGAAGAAGAGGTGCAGTGGGTGTAAGATAATGTAAAATGAAAATGGTACCTTCCAGCAGGCAGATCTTTCTTGAGATAACGACAAACATTGGCTCCAGGCACGACGTATGTTTAGTGTTGGCGCACTGCGACTGTGTTTGTCGGTTATGTTTGCACGGGAACTCCCACACATGTGAATCTAATAACGGTGTTAAAAAAAACGTGTTGCAAGGTACACAACGAGTGAGTCGATCTGTACAGAACACCGGTACAAGAGGTATACACAAGGCGAAAGCGGAGGGAGGGGGGGGGAGGGAGGGGGTACACTGTAGACATCTCTTTGAGCCCTTCTCAAACTCCGTACTCGAACCAGCGGCCTGTTCCCCGCCAGAACAAATTTGTATGGGCGTGTAAAAAAGTTGACTCCTGAAACTTGATACGGCGGCATTTCTGGTTATATGAGTGCCATAAACCACGCAGCAATATTCAATTAAGACTATGCAGTTCAAATAAAAAAAGTATATGAAGCAAATAAGAGACATACTCTATCCATTGAGTGACTTTTTTAAAACACTTCCATAGATTTCTCATTATTAGAATTGAGAATTTTTTATCAAATTACTAAATTAAACATTTTCGAAAATGTTTCATTGCTTTGTAATAAAACAAAAATATGTGGATTTGCATAACTGCACAGATAGCCTAAAGTGACCATAATTTTGAGAACTTCGTTATTTCGTTATACTTAACTTATGAACTATGTGAACTCGAAAATTAACTTATTAACTGTATGAACTTATATAATCGATGTTGGCTTGGGTACATTTTATTCTAGAATTATTATTATTATTTTTTTTTTAACCACCAAATAATAAATATATTAGCTTCTAAGTTTTTCGTCTCTGTTGCTGCATACCCAAAGTTTCTAATACAATAGACCCGAACGATCATTCGATTTCCTCAGTCGAACGGGTTTCCTATGGACTTCCGGGTAGGCGTTTACGAGGCGGCTGTTTCTACACTACGTTCCATCGTTCACACGAGGTACGGGTGCAGACCGTATAGTGCGCTGCAGTACGCGTTATCCCTCGGCACACCCATGTCAGAGTTCAAATGGGCGAACAAATTGCTCGTAGCAACGGCCGCGAGCGGCACGAGCAAGGTATCACCTTCGGCAAATATTGCCGCGGTTAATCGACCGGTTTAGGGTCAATCTCCGGAGACTTTCGTTATCTCATAAGCTACCTTAAAAAAAAATGTTATCAAAAACTCGGCGCAGCGAAATAAAAGTGCAGTTTATGATATTTTCTAAAATACCAACTTAAGATCCTGTGAGAAGCTATTATATAATGACCAACTTGTTTGGCGTGTTATGTAGCAATAGGAACAACACATAATGAAGCACGTGAGATATATTAAATTACATTAGAATAATTTTTAAAAAGTTTCGGTAAGATTTATATGAAACTGGAACCTGATTTAATTTTTTTTTTCGTGGCACTTATATGTCTCGGACTTTGGTGGATCGGTATTTCTCTTTTTTTTTGTTTTAATTTAGAAAGAGTAACATCGCTGCAAATGATAAAAATGTATGGTTGACTTTACTATACATATATTTCTCTAAGGTGACAACAATATTTTCATGGTTTCAAGTTTTTTTAGGAAGAAAAACAAGCTACATCGCACTAAAATTGGTGAAAAAATGCAGCTTACTCTTGGAATATATTATTTAAAAATATACCTCTATGAAAATTTCAATAAACCAGCTATTTTTTGTAAATCCATCGCTATATATTTTCTGTTCGGTTATGGGGATATTCCATAATTCAGTAAATTATTCACGTCAGTAAATTAATTCACACTATATAAAATACTATATAAAACTATACTATATAAAAATATGTATTTTATATGACTATATAAAAATTGTTTAGTTTAGTACTAATTTGACTAGCGCGAAGAAGAACTCTAACTTTCTTAATCACTTAGCGATCAGGTAAGCGCATGTTAGCAAACTGGCAAGACTTGCATTACGTCGATGTTCAACGGGACAGCTTGAAAAATCGGCCAATGAACCGTGAGAACTCTGGCTTGTGAATATATAGTCTTTTACTATTTTCCCTTGTAATAAAAGTGTCTTTTTTTTCTTCTGGGGCTGAATAAAACTCTTCAGGTTGAGCGCGTTAATGCTGAAGCTGTTGACGGGTCGAAGTTCAAGAGTCGAGGGATGAACCCAGGATCTGACCAGAAGGAGGATCATAGAAACATTGATCAGCCATGTGCAGGTCAATATCCAAGCCGAGAGTCATCTCCAGGGTCAAACCCGTGCGATTTCATCGTGTATTAGCACCGTTATATTCAGCGACCGCACACACAAGTAATAAGAGAATAATATAGGAGATTCTAATGTTCGTTCAAAAGGACGGAGTCAACTAAAAGAGTGCTTGAGAAAATATTTTTTATTGATGGTAATACTGCTTTAGAAAAAGTACATTTGCACTCATAAAAGTACTGTAAATCTACAATTTTATGCAGCCATATGCAGTGAAAATAAAAAAAATTGTTGTGTACAAGTTTCATTGTGATCCACAGACTCCTTGAATAGTTATTGTGTTTCGGAAAACTACCTTTCGTACAGGTACACAAAAATGGTAAAAAGCAAAATTTAGTTCTGGGAAAAGTACGAAATTATAAAATCTAAAATAATTTACAGATGATGTTGGGGTTCTAAAAACAAGTTAAAAAAATGTTTGAGAATATATATTGTAATAAGTAATCATGATTGCTGACGTAGTTCTTAATTTATACTGAAAAACTTCAGTCAATCGCATATTTTGACATTCAGAATAATGAGATGGATACGTGTCGGAAAAAATGCCAGATTGACGGAATATTTCTCAATTTGCCACATTGAATACACTATTCTACTATTTTACTATTCTAATAAACTTTTACCCGTGTAGATACTAAATCTTATTAAATGTATAAATATATAGGTAACATTTTTATTTAAGGGGAAAAAGGCTTCAAAGAGAGGGCAGTGCCGCAACTCGTAATGTGCTGACGCCATGGCTCATCCTCTTTTGAGGCCACTCCGACTGAGTCTCTCCTTTTCGAGTCACGTCGCGCCCTCGAGTCAGGAAGTCTAGGGTCGGCTCTTCTTGCCACGCGCGAGGGCTAAACGCGAACGAAGAAAAGAGCTCGCCATCAAGCTATAGTATGCGTAGAGCCCACGGAGTTATAAGAGGGAACGATGAAAAGAACGTAGGGAGCAGATGAGAGTTTTTATGCGTGTAGTGCGAAGGTGAAATATTGCGAGAATGACAATTTTGATAAAAAAAAAAAAGTTTAAAGCCTTCAGACATATTGTGTTCAGTAATAGATCATAATTGACAGCAGAATAATCACTTTCAATATTACAATCAGAAGTTGGAATACATATATTTAAAAAATCTTCCTTTGCATGTAAATAGACGAAGTTTTAAGGGGACCAAGTCAGTAAAAAAAAAAACCGATTTTCCGAGAGTTACATTTTTTATATTCCTGTCAGTAGACAAACATTAATTGATCTATCTTTTAAGGGCTGGAACGATTTTGCAAACAAGATTTTGAGATTTTCAACTTTACGCGTCATGCGGAATTAACCACTCGCAGGATTTTCCTCTGTGATGACTTATTTTGTTCTTAATAATACTCTAAACCGGCTAAGCGGTGGAATTTTTTTCCCCTCTCAATCTTTGTATCTATTACTTTTATTCTCATTCTTTGTATTTATTATCTTATCAACCCTCATTTTTAGAGACATTGTACAAGGTGCTCTTTAGCATACGAAATACAACAAGACAATTATGCCGCATTAAAAAAGCATCCGAATGGTCAAGGGGTTAAGGGTCAAATTTAGCAACTTGAAATTCGATCAAATTATCTCAAAGCGAAGCTTCTTCAGGTTTCAAATACCCATCGGTGACAATAGATACCTACGTGCGTATTGCTCTGTTATGGCTTTACGTTTCGTTTGAATATCATATCCAAGTGATAAAGAGTCTCAAAAATGAGATGCACGTGACAGAGGGAGCTCGTGAAGAAGTACGGACCGTCCATGCAGTCTGTGCATCGAGCCGAGAGCCCAAAGCTCTGAGTAGAACGAGATCAAGTAAGCATGAAGAGTGAAACCAAAGCAGAGAAGAGCATCGCGCAAGTTACTTTCATGTCTCGACACGACAAAGTGGCGGTGAAGGCGCGGTCGCCTATAAAACAAATTAATCTCGTTAGACGGAAGCGACTACGCGTCTTGCCTTCGACCTTCCACCTTTGCAAGCTTCTCGACTCTATCTCTCTCCGTTTACTTCCTCCAATCGCCTTACCGCTTTGGTGATATGACTCGCCGTCCTGAAGACGTTTTCTTACCGCTGCTTCTTTACCACTCACTGCTTATTTAACGCCTGGCACTTTTCTCGTTTAAACTCCACTCACTGGCAATGTAACGAGGTAAGTTTGGTGAAGAAAAAAAAAAAAAAAAATAGAAATAAAATTAAAGCAAACGTAGAATCATAAAAATAGTGTAACGGGTATCACTGAAAATGGTCGAAGTAAGTCTTCAAAGAGGTGTTGAAGCAATCTTGTAAGAATCGTAGAAAAATAAGAAATTAAATGGAAGCAAGTAAAAACAGGATGAGCAAGCCAGCATCAGTCCCAGGATTACGAAAAAAACGGATGTCTCGAGACCACATCGTGTACCCAACCCTTATTTCGAAAAGCTGGGCGCTCTCTTTCCATCCATCTTCTGCAACTACATCACCTGGAGTCTCTCTGTCCTTGTGCCCTTCCCACACACACACACACACACACACCTTACTCGTCCACTGCATAAAAATGAAAAATAGCAAACGAGATGAGGAACTTGGAATACCGAGAAAAAACAAGTCAGAAGAAAACTGCGGCAACAGCAGCATCATGAAGTCGGTGGTGGGCGGTGTTTCTAGAACGAAAGACGGTCGAGAAAGAGCGAGTTGTAAACTATGAAAAACACTCCCTCACGCACATATATTTGTCATATTAAAATGAAGCAACGCAGCTATATAAAAGTACCAAACTATCCAGAATCATGACTCTGTGTCGAACTACTGCATAATTTCATTAAGAATGAGTTTGTAGTACTATATTTGCAATAGAGTTCACGTTTTCGTTTTGAATCAACAAAATAACATTTCATAAACTGGCTTTCCAACTGAAACGTTTATTAAGAATTTATGTCTAATCAATCTCGCAAACTCCTGATATGGTGGCAGTAGTTACAGCTTAAGATCTTCCGGATGTATGAAAAGATTAACGCCATCTTTTTGTGCTGTTTTAGATATAAAAATCTGATGGTTAACCGTGTGATTATGATTATTATTTTTCTGTCATATACATATTCGGTTTTGATGAACTAAAAATCAGTTTTTTAGCAAATAATCAAAACTCTGACTTTA
The DNA here is from genome assembly GCA_964016905.1 of Perithous albicinctus. Lineage (NCBI taxonomy): Eukaryota > Metazoa > Arthropoda > Insecta > Hymenoptera > Ichneumonidae > Perithous > Perithous albicinctus. The sequence goes on along the minus strand of OZ024698.1, from coordinate 13,395,270 downwards.
CGCAGCTGTCATTTTATTTTAACTTAATGTTTCGGAGATTCCATCGATTGATAAGAGAATAAACTAATATATTTACAAAATATTTTTCGTATTTAATTTAAGTGCACACAAAACTATATTTCAAAAAGTACTTCCCGCATGTAAGCTGCAAGAATATTGTATATTCTTCAAATTTTACGTTCTCAAATACAAAATTTCAGTACATTATTTATGGGCACAATTTTTTGAAAGAAGAATTTAAAAAATGGCTTTTTTTCAGTTTATTCGTCAGGGATAACCCTTTAATGCTGTATTGTCTATATTTATTGATTTTCAAATATTCTGATGAATTTATCACATACACGACAACACGCCTTCTAGTGTATTCCATTTTTTTGTTTTTTAATGCGCTTATTTTCTAAATTTGACAGAATCATTAGCGAAGAATCCCGGCGAATTGAAATCATCATAAAGCGTGATGTTCCTCCCGGAAACATAATCAAATCGCCAAAACTCTCCTTATCAATGTGAAAACATTTTTAGCGGTGATATTGAGTGGAAAAAACTGTCCCCAAAAATGACATGAATATTACATTTATTTTTCCGACTATAATTCAATTTCTATCTTTGGCTAGATATAGTCAATTAACAGTATGAATTCGAGCAATTAGTGTATACACGACAAGTTTCGGTACAGAGGAGTGTATGGGAGTGGCTACACGCGTGTGTATTACAAGTGACGGTTGTGTTCGGCGGTTGAGCGCTCTGGTCGTACACACACACAGAGGTTTGGCGAGAGACGTTTACTCTCGGGGACGCGCATGCGCTCATGGGGGCGTCAATACGTGGAATCACTCAGCACACGCTACCCTTTTTCGGTCCTTTGTCGCACACAAGCACCCTTACACTATTTCGCCTTGAGAAGTTCACTGGCATATACATAGTTGCGTTTCCAGAGGACTTTTATGCGCGCTTGCGACGGTTGTTTCTGGGGCATCTCATGAAAATTCACACAAGTTGCAAACTGACACGTATTCTTCGATTTTTCTAGTATCTGTATTGTAGTATCTTATATTATTGTAATCACTGAAAAGAATACCTGTGATTTTTATTAGATTTTTATTTTGAGCCATTCTTAATTTATGAAAGAAAAAGTAATAATAATTTGGAATAAAAAATGCTACCTTCAATTAAGAACATGATTTCGACATGAATATAATGCGGCAAATTTTTTCGTCTTACATTCAGTTTAATATGAAAACAGTTCTAAATTTGGTAAGCATCATATCGAGCATGTTTATCTAGTTTAAAATAAAAAATGTTATGCTTTAATAAGTTCCGTTAGAAAAATAAACCAAAATTTTGAAAATTATGAAAATCCGAAATTTAAAAAGGTTAGGTTTCATCCTCGTGAATTAGCATGCTCCATCTATAAACATTATTACGAATGGTCTACCCGGTATGTACAATTTCGCAAAAGTCTATACGCTGTGTACGCTTTTGCTCGTGGTTGGTTCGAAGCAGGGGGTTGTCTTGTGTTTTTGCACTGTGAGCTCGACAGAAAGGAAAGGATGATTTGTGCCCCGGGCCATCCTGCGGTAGTCGGAGCGGACTCGTTCGCAGATTCCAATTTCGTGAGATCCCAGCAGTGGTACAAGAGCTAGTGGAAAGTTGCCGGCCTGCTCTCATCTAGAGGCAGCCAGCCTGGCATATCTTCCCTGTACCCGTGTCTCTGAAGCGAAAAAACAAGGCGCAGTCTTTCTTATTTTTCTCTCCCTTTTTCAGAGATAAGGGCCTTACCCTTGGCGAAGCACCACGACGAAAGTGCTTTCTCGTCTGCGAGACGCACAATCCATTTTCCATTCTCCTTGTGACACACTCATTCAACTTTAGAGTGTTTTCAATCTGAACACCAGCTTTTTGGTTTTCATCATTCTAAATGCAGAATGCTTTTTTGTAATCAGAAACAACTAAAAATAGGATTAATGGTCAGTGTTTAAACCATTGCTTCTTAAGATATAAATTTAGATACAACTTAAGCTCCATTTTTTGTTCAGCTTGAGTTTTAATCGTAAGTTTGATCCTATAAGGTCAATCCTAATTATCCTCTTAAGTTTCGAACTTATGTTCCATCTGAAGTACCACCTTCTGATTAATCTGAAGTTGAATCCGACGTAATTTTTATTTTAGGACCCATACTAAGTTTCATATAAGTGCAATCTTGAAATTGATCTTAAGTTCTATTTCAAATTCAATCTTAGGACTAATTTTTCAGTCGCATATTCCATCTTAAGTATAGTCTCAAATTCGATCTTGAATTCAGTACTGGCTCACACTAGTTCAATTTGAAGATGACATTATATACGGCGAAGCTTATAGTGAACCAGAGACAACCATATCATGCAGTTAAACCATGATACATTCAGTTGTTCTTTATAGTCATGGGAGGTTTACCGCCTTAAACTATTCTCATGTCCAAATCAGATATAAATGTTAACCCTTTAGATGAACGAAAATATTAAAAGGGTTAATGAACAGTGTTGCGGTTTTCATGGGTTTAGTCTTAATTTTCATAGTCTTCCAGCCAGGTCCCAAGCTCGATGGAAGACCGGGTAACTCTATATATTATACCCAATTACCACCGCGAAGTTGACCTCTGCTATCAACTAAAATCTCTAGGGATTCTGTACGTGAAGTCAAAGCACATATATGACATTCACCGTGCGCTGTTGGTACGGTATCGCACTGTTAGTACGGTGCACAAACATAATGTCATAACGATCCAATCTAGCGGAGGACTGCTTTAAAATTTGCTAACGCCTCGCGTTGCTTTAAAATATAAATGGGCGACGACCAGAGCTTCACTGCTGACAACGTTCCACTTTCGTATTCATGCGAAAGTTTCCTGGTCGCCTCGTTAACTTTACATAAGGCTACGCGCCGCTTGCAAATTCGGAGGCTCGACGAACCCTGCAGCGTCCGCCGGCCGCAGCGTGGGCGTTCGTACTCCTTGCCCTAAGTCGCATTTCCAGCACGTGGGTGGATGTTGTATATAGTTACAATTTGGAATTATGCCCTTTGCTTACAAGCCGTGAATCAAGATGATTCAAAGAGTCTTCAGATTCACACTCTCAGCTATTATAAGATCCACAATCTTCTTTTAATAACGAATCATGTCACATTATTTCAGCATATAAAAAATGAAGGTATTTAAGAAAACTAGAAAAAAAAACGGTTGTCGCATTAGTACAGATCAATTTGCTATATTAATATGTTCTTTTACTATTAGCTGAACAGTTTTACAAGCTTTGGCTTGATGGGGCATGGAACGCCACCCTATCCACGATGCAAATTTTGAAATTGTATAAATATTAGATTATTGTCAGCTCAGTCCATCGATGCTAAGTACACGATCAAACTTAGGATTTGGTCACAATTATCTGCAACCAACGAGATGTATGATTTATCTAACAAATGAAATTGATATCTGCCAAAATAATGGAGATATCTACTTTTACCACTCTTGCACTCTTGTTCGATTTGGTCCTCAGATATTAAATCAGATCAAACAAGAAGCAAGACCATTGTTCTCGGCCTAATCTACTATCGATAATGATTTCAGGAAAATCGGCATTGCTTGATTCTGCATCCCAAATAAGGCGAAAAGTACTATTTCTTTCTTGATTCCATGTTGATATTCTATTATTCTGATGGATATGTTTGCTATTCTATATCCTTCAGCACTTGTCTTTATTTTTTCTCTCATCTACCGCCACCAAAACGTGCCTGTGAAACAGCCGGGCGTTCACTAGCTCGTCCAGACATAGTCAGTAGAACAATCACCGGCAGATGTATTTTTATCCGAACATTACCATAAGGCGATTGCTTCTCTGTACGAGTTGCGAAGAAAGGCAGAACGTGGAGGTAGAAGATAGGAAAGACTTCTGTCATCTTCCAATTCTGCTTCTCGTTTCTCTATCGCTTCTTTAGCGAAACGTATAGGATTAATGGTTTAACATTTTAGTTGCAAATTATGAAATTTTTTTATTCATTGAACGTTTATTTTTTTCTGGCAATTATGTATAAACAGTAGAAAGTTGCAAAACAGAACCTTGCGCGTTGCTTCCTCATATAAAATTTGTAAAGAGGTCATTTTAAAAATTTCAATTTTTCACAAAGTGAAATATATGAATAATGAAAATTTCTGAATTTCAGAACGAGAGAATTAAGGTAGACTCTAAATGTAAGTACTAATTACAACTACATACTTGTTATCTTAATTAGTTATTCATTCAGTATTTGTGTATCTCTACAAATTGCGTCGTTACCAAATCACAACTCCACTAAATGACATGACTGCAAGGTAATGAGTTTTACTACGTAAAATGTGTACAACAAAATAACTTTACTAGGTAACAACTCTTCCTAGTAACAACTCCAACTGGTAAAGAACTCAACTTGGTAACAACCCTACCTGGCAACAACTCGACATAGTAATCAACTCTTCCTGATAGCTACTCTACCCAGATGTTATGAATCCTAGATTACAAATGTCTTGCTATAAACACAGAGGTAATGTCTATCGTCTTTAGTATAGTAGAGTTGCCTTACAGAAGAGTTGAAATAAAGTAATAGTACAGTTATCACGCGATAGATTAACGCTAGATTTATAACGGGATAAAGTAATAATCGGCTACGTTGCTAAGTCTCAAATGCACGTTCGAACATTGAAATGATATATTCGTATGCATTCAGAACTCGAAATTGTAAAATTGGAATAACGTGACTAATAAAATAAAAACGTGTCTGCAAACATTTAACGCTATTGTCTCATCTCCGTAAGAAAAATTGATTTCTTTTTATTAATACAATTTTTATTTTTGATGTTAATTTTGCAGTGGTCGTGTATAAGCATTACAGATTCGTCTTTTGTGTAACAAGGCCTGTGCATTTTTTATTTTTTTTTTATCCCGCAAGCAGAAGTTTATCCGATGGTCGACATCCCCGTAAAGTAAATACTAACAGCGTGCGGCTGCTGAGGGCAGCTAGGGGGTTGGAGACCGAGAGAAAGCGGCAGCAGGAGAGGGTGAGAGAGCTCTGGCCTCACAGAGGCAGGAACTTTTTAAGCAAATTAATCAATATCCGCGAGCGCCACGCAACCGGGGAAGTTTACGCGCGTGGAGCTGCTCCAGCGAGTGAGGAAACAGGGTAGGAGGAAAAGCGTTCCGGGGAGGCGAACATCCGTCCTGCCGTCTAATTTCTTTAAAGTAGTTTGGCAATTTATTATTTTCCAATTTTTCCAAGGGAAGCCACGGAGCGAGCAGAAGCTATTGGGAGGACAAACTTCCGGGTTGCTGACGGTCGCAGCACTATTTTGATGGGTTTATCTATCCAATTCTCACATCGTCTCGAAACCGTAAAAAAATATTGTTCTTGTTCCTTTATAAACTTTGTAGTCTCGACAAGGAATAAACTTATTATATAAGATTATTATTTTTTCTAAACCACCTTTCTCAACGTTTCACACCAGTCAGAGTATTCACATGAAAATCTCGAAAAAAAAAGATTTTCCCGGAAAAAAGGATTTCTCAATGAGTAAGCAAAATGGAACCTCCCATAACTTGAAAACGGCTTGCACAATCTGACTATTTGGTACGTTACAGAAGCCGTTGCTATTCTTACATCCATGGAAATTTAATTGATATTGATTTCTTCGTTAAATTTTTCTTAGAATTGGAATTTTTTTTAGCAAATTTCAAGCTGCAAGGCTAAAACTTTGGCGGCAAAAGTGTCGTTACGACCAAGTTTGGTTCGTATTACGTTTGGCAAGAATAGGAAAAATAGTTTAAAATTGATAACATTATATTTAAAATTATTACATTATGTAAAAAAAATGAAAAAGGAAATCTTGCACTTTATTTCCCTATTTATTTTACATTTGTTCAAATCTTCATTCATCAGGAAGAAAAAAATGTCTGATTATAAAAAATCGATAAACATCATCATACTTTTTCAGAAAGTATTCTAAGAAGAAGAGCTTTTATTTAAGTAACAACACCAGTCGACTTTCACTTCGAAGTGGTAGATAGAAATCAGTTTTTTGAGGACCCGCAGCATATTCTGAAATACTTAAACTCGCACGATATGAAATATCTCATTATTGTGGTAATAAAAGTTGGTATTATTGTTGTTTCGTAACCATGATTCGTTTAAAATTTTACCATCGTATAAGAAAATTCAAATAAACCACCGTAACATGTGCTTTCATTGTACAATTTCTTCTCGTACATTTCCGATTCTCCGAACAAAATCCCGTTGCGACGCACAGTAACAGCAATGCGAATTGCAGCATCAGGCGCCGTGACCGGAACAGTGAAATAAACAGACCCGGAAAAGTCTCTCTTCGTCGTTACGAAGCCGGGCAGAAAGAGAATCGCTTGGTGGCGCAAAGAAATTTGCATAATGGTTCGGAAATCTCTCAGTACTATTGGGATGAAACGCGGCGAAACGGGTGAACGCTATTTCGCTTTTTCTCGTTTCTCTTTTCACAGCTCCTTTGGTAGATTCTTGGACTCGTGGAGCTGTGAGAGACCACCATTTCACGATGTTCAAGCTGGTGGGTTAACACCGACTTTCACCACTGATAGTTCGCCTACACATCAAGCATCTCCGCACTAACAAGAACTCGGTATAAATAATAAGAATGCATAATGCTCGAAAAATCTCGATGAAGGGGGAATTGTATACCAAAATCAGACTCCCCAACAGTTCTGAAATTGTGTCTAAACTACTACTGCTCAAACTTTTCAATTAGAAGTTGTTTTTTAACGTTCGAGTCCTCTAAAAGAAAATTACTCCTAATACAGAAAAATTATATTGAGTGGGCGGAAAAAAAATCCGGACCAAAAACTCTGGAAATAAAACCTCCGGGAAAGCAACAATCGTGGTTAGAGGCGTTTGAACTCTTTGGATTCTTTATTTTCGACAGGTTTTTTAGGCTCTTTTGATTCTTTACTTATTTCCTCACACTCAAGAAAATACATAATTCCTACACCTTGCAAACTGAGGCCGTTTTATTTTTAAGGATTTTTTCCGGGACTCAAAATTACATTTCATATTTCTAGTTATCATAATCGACATAATCGATGAAAAAAAATATTATCACCAGTTTCAAAAGGGGACATAATCAGCTAGAAATATCGTTTCCTCTTAATCATTCGCTGCGTCACTCTCTTCTACTATTTTCATCTAGGATTATCGTGGAGTTTCCACGCAACTAACGAGTCCAAAGCCTGAGCTATGTTTAAGCGTGGATAAAACCCAATAACTTTGGTACGTACGTGGTTATATATGAACGTAGGTAATACGCACATACACTGAGTGAGGAAAATCCGCGGACGAAGCAACTTTAGACTAACAAGGGTGGCCGCGCGCTGGTAGGTAGTACACTGAGTGTATAGGTATGTAAATCTCGTTCTCTACCACGTCCGTGTCGCTCTTCACTGGTTTTCCCATCATATCTCTTATATACCTATATATATATAGGTATACTCTCTAGCTCCCTCTTTCTGCTTCACTTGCCGCCCTCTAGCCTGGCGTTCTTCCGAGACGCACTACGATGCGCGTCGAGGGGTTGCCACGCAAAAGAAAGAGTGAGCGAGGCAGCCAGTTTTAACCCTTTTATGTGCTCGGTGCTATCGATTTTTAGAGCTCGAGACAAGCGCACGGTACGGCATCTGGGGGCGACCGGTCTTGCTCGCGAGGAAAAGAGTGAAAAAGCGAGAGAATGAGTACTACGCCCATGTGCCTTCGGCTACTCCTCTTATTCGACAGGGGGTCCAGAGGGAGGTGGGGGCAGGCAGTTCACCCGCGACGACTCGACGATCTTCTCTTCCTCTTTCAGTGTGCATGCACCCTCACCGCACCCTTTTTTCCATCCATTCCCCCCTGTCACGGGGCGGGAGGGCAATGCCATCCTTTTTTTCCTCTCGTCTGTGTGCACCTCTTCCCTTCTTCCTTTCTTCTATTTTTATCCATTTTTTTCTCCATGCTCGTCTTTCAGCACAACTCGTCTATCGTCGCGCGTTCCTTTGTCCTCGTGTCCTCTTTGACTTCACTCTCTACAATCATTGAGAGGACGCGCGGAGCAGATATATAGCAGGGTGAAAGGGACTGAGGAGGGTCGGTGAAGGACGTAGGAGACGCGACTGAGAACGAGAACCGAGGTCCTCGAACGTAAAAGTGTCTTCGCGATACCCACGTTTCAACCCTTGGAGCGTGAACCCTCGCACCCTGTTACTAACCCCTTCAAGTTGCGTTCTTTCCAGGGGGTTTTAAAATCGCTGAATTATGACTTGAGGTTTGATTGTTTTGAGACTTTTTCTCTCAGTGCTTTTCATTTGAAACGAAAAAACAGATACACTGTAGAAATGTGCCCGTTGCATCTTTATTTTTTTTCCATTTTCACAAAGCCACCTCTATGAAGATGTATATTGGTTAAATTTAATTTTCTCCAACACAGTAAAAAATAGTATGTTACGATACGAGGACAAAACAACTTTTTTTTATCGAGTCTTGCAATCACACGAACTAGACAAATTATTTCGTCCGAGTGTCGTACGAAATTAGATTTCAGAATGTGCGAAAAGCGGCCATTCTCGCACCGAGGAAAATAAATACATTTTAAAAAATGGAGTTATACTTTTTCTAAAAAATATCCTCAACAGAGGATACCCTCACCAGAATCGCGAGGGGAGAGAGGGGCTCCGCTGAACGCGGTAGTCACTGTGCGAAAGAGACAGGTTATATAACGCAAGTGTGCTAGAAAGAGACAGAACTTTCATTTTCTTGATTATAGTTGGAAATTAAACCGTAAATCTTTTTCAAATTAGGACACAATCTGTATTGAAGTAACTCTTTAGTCGGCACGTTTTTTATTTTAATTGAACAGAAAGAACAACGCTATATTGTATAATTTTTTGTACATTATTTCCGCACCTTCCCATGTTAAAATACGTAACTTTGAAATTACGTTGCATAAAAACTAGACCGTGAAAAAAATCTTTAAAAATTCCAGCAAATAAAGCGTGTTTTTTTCTATAAACCACATATAGTTTGAATAAGATCGAACAGAAACGATGTTTAGTAAGGATATTCTTAAATGGATAGAGAAACCACTTTTTACAATAACAAAAAGTTGTTTGCCATTCTCGAATGTAATTGTTTAAATTGGTACAAAATATATTGTGGTCATTTGTGGACAGGAAATTGTTGCAAAAAGAACAAGCATTATTTATTGTATAGAGATGTTTGATAAAATAAAAGTAATGAAGAAACGTGGTACGGTGCAATTTGAAAACTTGTTCTTTTTTTAAATGATGTAAGTGTTTAATGAAATTTAGTTCACCAAGAAATTAAAAAATGCGATGTTCTGTCAAATTCGAACATCTCCATCGATATTCGTCGTAATTTATATTATATATCGTTGAAAAATATTTCGTATGTATAAGAAGTCTCGAAAAATGACTAAAATATACCACTTAGAACGAATGGCGAAGGAAAGAATTCGATATAACTTTTGGTTCTGACAATCAGCCATAAAATGCTGATCTCTCATATATTGATTTTATGACATTTTGAATTTTTTTTTATGACATCGCTCTCCTTTTATGATATACAAAAAAATATAAACAAACAATTTCATAACGTGAGATGTACATTCACGACTTTGACTCGGACAGGAGTTTACTCGAATATAAGGGTTCATGATATGCCGCATCATTTTTGGGTTATATACAAGGTAACGTTATACATTTATTTTCTAACTTTATAGTTTGATTCAAACAGCGACTAACAAAATGGACAACTACTACATCTAAAACCTTCCATTCGATGAGTGTAAATAGGGTTGAAAAATTGCATCAATTTTATCCAGCAATGTTTCATCAGCGATGATCGATGATGACCGTCAGGTGTTATTGAAAAAGCAGAAGAGTCGTGTGAATATATATATATATGTAACTATATGTATATATAGGAGGCGCATATGTATATAGAATTTGATTGATTGTGTATGGGTGGAGTCAACGGAATCTCGGGGGCTGCTACTTTATACTGATGGTGTTGAGAAGACTTGCGCAGTGTCGGACACACACGTGAATCACGCAACCTCAAACCCTATACGGAACTGTTAGATGTACGGTAGTGCGGCACCATCCGAAGAGCACCAATGTGTTGTGACCCACACATGTATTTTTCCTTCCCTACGTCGTGCAGGAAGCGTGTGGAAGCGCAACGCTGGGTCGCGGGAAGGAGGCCACTTTTTTTCCGCCCTCAGCTCGCGAGGGGGTGGCCCGGGGATGATTTCTTTCCCACTTCCTCCGCGTCGTTCTCACAAAATCTCCTCGTCACCCCACCTAAGACGTCGTGGCGAAGAAAAACGAGTTTCCCCATTTCAGCTAGCTCGCAGCTCCTTCGTTCCTTCGCCACGGTTTTCTCTCTCCGTCGGGTGGTGTGCGCTGAATATTCCACCTGCGAATGTAGTATGTGCCGAGACGAAGAGAAGAAACGCGTCGGGCCAACCACGTTTCCGCACAACGTCTACGAGGAAAATATAGTAGGGTGGTATATGTGTTGGGGGAAACTCGGATAGAGCATAGGGACGGGGGTAGGACTTGGCGTTCCGAGTATATATTATACACGTGGCGAAGAAGACGGTCGAGGGGGTTGGAGGAACCGGAGACCAATCGGAAGCTCGGATTCTTTATCCACGCACACTATTCCTGTGCGGTACCCGCACTCGCGGAGAGCCAGAACGAGGGAAACCCCACGTACGCTGAACTTCAAAGTTTCCTCGGCTGTTTCTTTCTTCCTCACCTTGCGCATCATCTTGTTCTATTTTTCGTGCAACCTCTCCTATATCAAGCTTTTTATCTTTTCCAGACTCACTGTATCTCCGAACCACGAGAACCACTGAACAGAACGTTGCATTCCGACCAACCTGAAAATCCACCGGTCGATTGGTGCTCTGAACCAACCCTCGAGGAACATCTAACCGGAACTTTTTTTTTATAGATATTGGTCATTTTTTTATAATCGGCTATAAGACAATGTACATTGGCTAACAAGCCAATGGACAAATTGGTGTGGACCTGTTTGTGAGATGACTAACTTTTATTCCAACCTCGTAAGTAAGCGCTTTTGTAGTTAGTACAACAGTGTCATGTGTTCATTCTTATAAACCCATATTCAAAGCAAGTTGATTGATTCTGTTGATCCAACCGTAAAAAGCTTCCATTACAACGTCGGCATCAGAGTTGGCTCGGCGCAATATAAAAGCGATTTTTTTATAATCAATTATTATAAGAAAACGACCAAAATACGACAAAAAGATACAGTTGATTCACAGTCTGAAGTTCGAATAAGGGTTAATTTCGATGGATTCACTATTAATCGTCTTTGAATAAGTGATTATAAAAGTTGGTACTTTGTTTATACCTTATATCTTCCATCCAACCGTAGAATCGTCCAATTGAAAAGTTTACATAAGAGGTAGTTAAGTGTATTAATCGATCAAATTGCTAATAATAAATTATAAATAAATGACTCAAAGATTAAGGTTTGGCGGTCCGCGAGGAAAATTGCATTTCAATCTAACTGAATCCAACCTCAAAATGTACAGGTCGAATGATGCACCCAGCCGATTTTTATTCCAACCGCCAAAATCGACTGTTGCAGTTAGAGGTCCAGGAAATTAACAAAGTTTCAACTCATACAATCCTACATTCAAAGCCAGTTCGCAGTCGAAAGCTGTACTTTAGATTGATTTCGAAAAATCGACTCTGTACCGACTAAGAGTTGGAATTCCGTGAGGAAAATATTCAGGTACGAAGACTATTTTGGTCTCACCTCTGCAAAGTTGTTAGTGTCACGAGGCGGAAAGAAGATAGGGAATGAAGAGGAGGTGCACGACGTGGAGGATCGCAGATGAGGAAGCGAACGCGCGCTATGTCGATCGACATGGGAAGGGGAGATAGGAGAGATTACAGGCAACCCTATATGTATGGTAATATCGATGGGGTGTGCAGGACGGAAGAGGCTGTGGGGGTGGTAACGTTAGGTATCCTCTGATCCAATACTCCACGTTCTTGGCTCTGTCTCCCCTTCCTACCGGTTAGGGCTTCCTATAGCCACCCGACGAGAGTGGAGGACAGTAAAAGACGAGAGGGCGGGATGGAAAAGAAGATGAAAAGACAATCGTCTCTATGGATGGGCTGTCTATACTTTCCTTCAGTACCCTTTTATTCGGGGGGCTGGATATCTATTTCAAAACTTCAATTTATTCACATCGATATCAGTATTTCTTAAGTACGTTTTTAAAGCAACACTATCAACGGCAATATCCATTAACACTAAAACAGACCGACAGCTATGAAAGAAAAAAAAAACGGAGTAAAACAAACAGATAACTAAATAATATCTAAATCTTTCCAGCAACCCAGTGTTCACAAACCCTACTTTATACAATAAGTGTTGAACATAACCAACTTTTTTCATAGAAAAGTCTTTGTAAATAACACTAAATAATCAGAAGGCAAATTTAATTTTCATGCCACATTTACCGAAGAGCCAGTTCTTACGTTCTGCCTGATCTGCATTGTTAAATTGCTAATATCAGCACCTGGTCCACAGCTTTAACAATGTTGCAAACCTGATCATAGTCAGCACACAAGTCGGATCAGACCCTGATATAATTGTTCGCAAAGTTTGATATTCGCTCTCATATTTACATAAATTAAACAGTTAGTGCCATAAATCTGTTCTAATATGTTGGACATTGGTTTCTCCGAAATATTGAGCATGCTAGGGCATACGTATAAGAGACATACCGAAAGGAAGATTTCGGTATATTGAACCTAGCATACAAAATAGTTTCTATCGATACTTTCAAATCTTTTACTCTGCGCAATATCTCGTTTCTTCTCAGGCATTATGAACATGCAGAAACAGTAGCGGGAGAAGCGGTAGCCCACGGCACAGTAGAGAAAAAGAGAAGTGAGTAGTGAGTCGGCGTCGTCCTGGGCAACGGCTCTGCCACCTTATTGGATATGTTGAGCAATTTATTTTATTTTTCCCCACTACTACCCTCTACCACTACTGCTACTACTACCCTCTCTCGCTGTCGTCATCGTCGTCGACGGAGCAATCCTCCAACTCCTTTACGTTCCTCTAGCTCCATGCTCGCTTTTCCTGCTCGGTCTTTCTCGCCTTTTTCTGTCGCCCCTCGACATGCACAGACGGCGGCGGTGTCGGCGGCGGTTGTACCTCCACCTTCACTTCGACCTTCCACCAACCTCCGAATCCTCTCGCTCCTTCCATCCGCTTCTTTCCTCACGTCCTCCCTTTCTTTCTCTCGGTCAGAGCAGACTCCTCCGCATACATCGACGCCATTTTCCAATATCGCGTCAAGCAGCCTCCTCGCCTGCTCGCGAGAGTTTCCTACCTTCGAGTTTCGTACCAAACCCCTCCCTCCCCGTCGGGGCTCGGGAGAAGATGGGAAAGTATATGGGCCGGAGGAAACAGAGTCTACTGTGCGAGCAGGAGTCGGAGTAAGGGAGAAATATATATATATAAGACAGAGAGACTACGCTTGAAGGAAGAAGGGGGTTGCTTCTACTGAACCGGTCTTCACATAGTACTGCTGCTGCTTACGGTGGGAGGAAGCAAGGAACGGCTCAGCCAGAGACCGAGAGACTAGAGGTGAGAACCGTACGATCACTCTTCCCACTACCCGCAAATTGGCAATATTCATGCAGGGACGCGTACGCGCCGCGACCAACCACCCCACGGATTCTCGCTGTATCCGCCGTAGTTTCCACCTACCGACAAGAGAATGGGTACATATAGCGCTGTAACGTATCACAAGCATCGCATATAGCTTATGCAAGATTCTTATCTTCCTTTCCGTTTTTTATATTTAAAGCAGCAATTATAATCTCTGTCAACATAAGGCAGAAAGATTTTTGAATCAGCAGCAATTCGGAACGTATAGTTTTACACTAGATCAGTTGACTTCTGCAAGAAGTTGCTTTCTACAAGAAATGCCATAAAATACATATCTTGACGAGGTAGATGCAATGATTACGTGGGTGGAGGAATTATAAGAAACGGCAGTGTATTAAGCTGCGTCGATGAGCGGCCATGAAAAACAGCTACTGAGGATAGAATATGGTTGTACTTTAAAAAAGAAAGTTCTTGATTTACTTTGAACATTAGTTCTTGCTTAAGTACTCTTTATGCTTGAATATAAATTCTTGCCTAAGTTCAGCTTAAGATTGAACTTAAGCAAATATATGATTAATGCATTATCTTTTAAAGTAATACCTTCTGCTTGTATTACAACCAACTTTTGTAACTTTCATAATGTGATCACTGCGAATGTAATAACTTTGTGAGGTATCATAAAGTGTTAACGTATACATGTTGATCCATCGAAAAAAAACTGCTGTCTTATATTTGCGTAAACGATGTTAAAACTTTTGTTAGTTTATTATCATGTACAATTTAATTCTCTTATGCTTTTAAGCGATGTAAAAGTGAAGGCGCCTTGACCAATTTATGAGAAGACCAGCTGCAGGGCACTACAAGCTTATACGGTGCCGAAATTCAGGACGTACAATTAGAGAAGGAGAGCAAGAGAGGGTTAGCTGTAATTTGTCGGTGTTCAAAATTGATACACATGTACTGTTGTATCGAATACGTACTATAGGCCCGCAATTAACGTAAACTTATTTCAGCAAAAAAAAAACGCTTTAGAATTTCTCGCTACAACCCTCCTGGTCTGATGTACCTCTTGCTCACCCCCACGTACCCTTCACCCTCTTGAGCTCTCGTTTCTTCTCACCCTCGTCGTCGAAGTTAGCAAGCGACGAGTTGCTGCCTGCTGAAGAATCGCGCTAGCTATATTTACCATGGACGTAAGAGTGAGACGAAGGGACCACGCAAACGAAGGCCGCTTTAAAAGTTCTCTGGCGATATTCGAACTTTTAAAAATATGTCAAATTATTTCTCCCTCCCGAGACGGGTGGTGGTGCGCGATCTGGCTTGGTAAAATGTCTTTTCGCACTGTACCAAATACATTTTCTTCATCCCTCTTATTCGATGTGTATTCAAATATCAAGAGCAACGGGTCGTAGGCTTTGACGGAAAGTCGCAACTGTTAATCGAAGACGTTCTACTTACTTTTAACGAAACCACATCAAACAAGGAATCATATCTTTTACGACCGATGAAAAATGGAGAGAGATTTGTTTATCATAGTTATCATGTGACTTTTCACGTTTTCTTGTTGACACACTTACATCTCTGCGATTTAGAACTCTACCATTAAAAAGCTCGACCATTTTATAACTCCGCTACAATAATACTCTGTAAAAATATAACTCTATCGCATTAAAACTCTTCTGAAATTCAGGTCTCAGGGACAGACTCTATACCATATTACAGCTATATCGTAAAATAAGTCTACCTGATTGCAACTCGGGAAACGAACTCTTCGGTGAAAGAAATTCTCCCGTATCTACTAGATTTGCAGCTGGAATAAATACACATCTCGTACTGAATTTATATAGAAGGAAATATTTCATATACAAGAAAGAAATGTGGAGTTATTATAATCCTTTAATTGACGGAAAGCGAAGTTGCCGGAGCTCTACAAAAGAACAAGATATAGTGTACCGAATTGAAGTAAAAGGGAAATATTCTGTCCTCTGGAAAACGTGCTGGTACTTCTGGCTAAAGTGAGCTGGGCTCACCGAGGATGATGATGACGACGACGACGACGACGACGACGATGAGTGTAGAAAGCGGACCGTAACGCGTGCGAGCAGTTAGCTTTATTGCTGCGCGTCGGCACCGGACTTTTTAATATCGCTTTGGCGCTGGCTCGTCTGCCAACTGACAAAAGGATAAAAGAGAAGGAGGCGTTAATGGAGAACGTTTTCGCTCTAACGACCGGGAAGAAAGGGAGGACGTGTACGTCGGTGGTCTTCTACCTTCTCTGAAACTGTGAATATGGATGATTATTTGGAAACCCGAACAACTTTGTACCGCCCGGTCACGGATGTATTCGTAATTATAAGAAAAGTCACTTTACTTACCATTTTTAATAAAACTCAACTATATACATTTTGAAAGGCTGGGAGATACGATCTTTTTTATCTCGAATTTGAAAATCACGTTAACTTTGAACATGATCTTCCACATATACTTGCTCGATAGCCCCATGGAATAGAATTTTTTTTAACTCATACAAATATTTTGGCTAATAAATAAATCTAAAAAATAATTCAGAGTGTGTTTTTAAAAATAATGAGACAAATTTGAGATGGGCGTTTGCCGATTTTGTCACGAATACCTCGCATATTTTTTTCACTTTGTCAACACACCTTTTTGGAAAAATTAATTGAGTGCGCCAAATATAAGACATTTTTACGGTAAGTTTACAAACTACAAATTTTACAGCTTTCGGCTTCTTCATAGAGGCAGCTTTCCTTTACATCTTTAAGATGACCAATCACATATTATCTGGAACGTTAAACCAGTTCCTTCAACTATCTTAACTCATGTCTTGTACAAAAATAGACAGGAAGTTAGTCTTTAATATGTGTGGAGAAACGGAGAAGCAATATCGCCTGTGCAAAGTGGTACCTTTCCTGTCTATGCGATGAGAAGTATAGCAGAGGTCGAGCAAAGAGAGGAAGGTTGAGGTGCGAGTAGGTCGATGGAAAAAACGCAAAAGCTCCTTCCTCGTTTCTTCTCATCCTTCGCTAAGGAGCGCAAGGCACGTCGTAGCCGTTATTGACAGATAAAAGCCGGTATGCTGAAGCACGTGAAGCTCTTCGTCGTCTGCGTTTTAGCGCGCTGTCGAGGAAAAGAGAGGAGCCTGAGAGAAGGTCGAAGCAATATAAGAACGACCTAAACTCCTACGAATCCTTTCATTAATCCGCGTGGCGGGATTGGATTTGAAGCTTGAATCCTGAGTAGCGGTAAGGGCAACCGTAGAGCGCCCTCTACAACCGAACTGTACCAGCGACCTGCCCTCACTACGCTCCTCGGGTACCAAGAAGGGAGAGCATTCCTTTGGATATTACAAGCCTGTCTTTGCAGAAACCCTTATGGGATCGTTTACCATCCTTACAAGCATTCTTATTTCTTCTAAAGGACTTTGCGCTCTCATAATCGCATACTTGTATGAGTTATTTTATACAGTGATACATTCTATTGTAAAGAATGTTGTAAAGTACAACGAGCGCGTTATTTTTTTTTCTTTTCAATCATTTTTGTTATAAATCATTTATCATGGATTACTGGAGTGGGTTCGTCTAATTGCAGCAGTATAAATAAACCGTCTTAAAGATAAGTTTCGCTCAGAGCTTCATTATATGTGTTTTAAAATAAATTTACTGAACACGTATAAAAGAAAGTCAATAAAAAGAACAAACTTTTTACAATAACTATTGCGAACAGAAATGTATTATTTATAATAATGGATTTATGTATGTATAAATGATATATTAAATGAAGGATTTATTATAAATTATCTAAAAGGAATATTGACATGTTCTGATTATCGTGACCGAAGTTGAATGATTATTGTAAAAATTTCGAATCTCGTGTTTTTAATATTTGTGTGTCTGCTTTATATTTATTCACGCGAATATTCAACCCTCGAAGCTGTCATTATATTAAAATGAAAAGCACCTATTGCGTAAAATGAAAATTAATGCAGATTATTTGGTTTATTATTTTTCTGCGTGTAACAATATGAAACTACAACTTTTATAATAAGACTATTTTTACGTAACTTGCAGTTTTTGAAATACATCGACGTTAAGAAAATAAATCTGTAACGTACGTATCATTGCTCGAAAATCGAACTTCACATATGTTTATCACCCATCCAAAGTAAAAAATTTGTTCCTTTTCCCTATGAATTCTTGTGTAATGCTCCATTTTTAATGTTTACTTTCTTAGCAGTTTAATCGGTGACCATTCTTTAAACATTGTAATTACTGTAATATAAAAAAATCTCAGATGCAAAATTTCGAATATATAGTTTCGACAGGACCGCTTAATTCAATTTTTAAACGAGCATTAAGGATGTAATCACTGATATTATCAGTGTGAAGCACAGAAGTCTTCGTAATTCAGTTTTTTTTAGATTTTACGTTACGCAATAAATATTGCAGATTCCATCAGCGACTTGCGAAACAGTGGTGATGCACTGATGTCTTTTTATCTTTATCGATGTTTGTCAGAGTTACATAACTTTTATTGTGCGGTTTTTATCGAACCCGTGCGGGAATTTCTGTGAGATACTTCCGGTGAGTACCAAAAGGGATCGATGCGCAACGCAGGTGTATTGTACACAATCGCAGGTACACGACGGAGATCTGATGGTAGAGAGAGATTGAGAGAGACAGATACACAGATAGAACGCAGGTATCCGCTGCGGATCATTGTAGCATTGTTAAGTACACAATGGACCTTTCTCTCTCTCCCTGGCAGACCCTCGACGACAATAGGGAATTCGCGAGGCAATATTCATCGATCCGTACACTATACGATATTTCATGTATATCGATGCAACGGGGGAGGGGAGAATGAGACAGGAGAGGAATGATTCTGATGCTACATGCAGGAAAGAGCCTCGAGTGTTTTCTCGACCCATGAACCCTTTATATTGTTACACTATAGTATGCCAAACAGGTTATTGTTGCCGACAATGAGAGATAAAGGGTGCTCTATTACGCTCGCAACACAGTCGAACAATTCACAAGTGGAGAAAGGAATACGGGTTTAAATAGCACTTGATCACAAGAATCTGTAGGAAAGTTACAGAAATATCTTTTGTGACTTATAGAAATATTTCATGACCGGCACATTTACATCTCTTGACAGTTATAATGCTAATATCTCACAAGTCCTCGAGATCTGACAAGCAAAAAGTTTACCATATAAGTAATCTACCAAGTTAGAAGTCCCCCAAATACAAACTCCACCAGATAAAAAACCTCCTATGTAAAATACCAGACAAGAACTTTCCAACTAAAGAATTCTTCGCGAGCATATTTCTATCAATTTTCTAATGATAGACAAATATATTATTGTTATAGTCCATTATACTAACTGGAGTATATAGGAACGCCATCAGAATCGACTTCAGTAGCTCCTAAGGTATACTCACGGTAAGCTATACACACTATAAGTAGGTGTTCGAAATAGGATCGTGCGAACAGCTTCAAGCGTTGAGCTCGTTGCTGTATTTACTTCTGCCGCTGTTCTCCGGAACTCGGTATGTTTCATCCGAATCGATTAAAGTCGGGTACGCGCGCGCACACACACACACACACACACACACACACACACACACACACATACACACACATCACTCCCCGGCAGATCTCGAATACGAGAGAGAAAAAGAAGCAGGTGAAATGGAGAAAATGGCAAAGTACTGGTGGCGTAGCATGGTAGCAAATACTTGACAGCAATTAGCCGGAGCGTTAATGCCTTCTAGTTACAACTTCTGGTCTGCCCTCTCCTTGTATCTCAGGTCTGGAGAAATGATAAAGAACCTGACCTCGCTGAAGCGGTTAGACCGTACATTACTTCCGAGATGCGTCTCGAGCGATAAACTGTCATTTTGTTCTTCCACGACACGTCTCTACTGTACTGCACAGCTTAAGATCTAGTCAGGTCTGAACCGCAGACTTATAAATTTCCTGACTCGTGTACACATTGAATGCTTGCTCACTCGAGTCTTTGCCTACAAGGCTTCAAGATATTTCACGCGCATGCTATGTTATTTATAAAACGGAGCGCAAACCAATCACGCTTTCGCGTCACCGGTTCTGTATCCAACTCTTTGTGTGACTTGCACTCATCTGTATCCACGACGTTTCTCAGCTGAGGCAGGATTCCGAGCAGCTCTCATCACCGTCACCTCTTCAAGCTGTTTATAATCCATTGATCGTTCGTGGAAGTTGAAGAAATGAAATTTAAATGCAACTGGAGTGGATAATATGTAATGGAATAAACTTATCTGTAAGGCAGAGTATAGAATAATATAATAAAATAGACGGAACAAATAATTATCGGACCGCATCGAACTTAGAGAATATTTGCATCTTTACGAGTTACAGCTCTACTTTACCGTAATACTCTCAATCCGATTTAAAAGCGGCTCATAAATTTACAACCTCAAAACTCAGATAACAACTCCTCCAGGTAACAACTCTGTACGAAATGATCTACCAGGTAAAAAGACTGTACCAACAAACAACGACTTCAGGTAAAATGTGTACTTTACAACAATTTTACCTAACAACGACTTCAGGTAAAATTTCTACAAGATAACAAATCTAACAGGCTACAACTGTACCAGCTTCAAATGAGAGTTGTGTATAATCTGTATGATATATAAACTCTCCTTAGTTTACTGTGTTCACATTGCATCTTAGGATTATGATTCTATAAGGAATCAGTTAATTTGTGCAAGGTTTGACTAAATTCGCGTGGCCACTGACCTAAAAATAGGTCGGCCGAGATGAATACCTTCTGTCAATAAAGTTACATGCTTGCTAAATAAAGGCCTACTTCCTACAGCTGCTCATAAAAACGTAGAAAATCTGGAAGTTGCGTACCAATGCGAGTGCACAAAGTACGCGAGTCACTTTATCCAGCTAGTACACTTTTATACACAGAAAATACGTCATTCTGATTTCAGTCACGCGATATCATTAAACCGTAGCCGCCAAGAACGAGAGAATCTTGAAGAAATCGTTGCTTTCCAAAAACGTGAGAAATGTGGAGGTAAATACCTACACTCATGGAACCATGATATCCGCAAAAGGAAGCGCCTTAATGTCCACACACACCCAAGTCAAGTTGACGCTCCACCGGAGCAACGGCAAAGAAGGCCAGAAGTGAGTATTCGCTATGTTTTCCAAGTTCTCCTTCATGAAACAGTCGCCGCTCGGACATTTCGCTTCCAGCCCGGAGCTATGACGATGCCTTACGCTTTACGTACAATAGGTGCAGGGGCCTTTCTATAGCGTCCCGTCATAGATCTTTACGATCCACTTTAAGTGCTTGACGATTATTCCTTTATTTTTTAACATACTCTAGCTCCTTGTGCGATGTTTATGATGGTGGTTCGATGCGGTGAAGCCCGCAATAATCGAGACAACGACAAGGGGCTCATCGGGGGAAGGAACGGGGTTGACCCTAAAAGGAAACTCTCCAACAGGGAGAGACAACGTCCTGCTCTGAAGCCACTGTTCGTCTTCCACTCGGTTGGGCTTATCGCTATGTGGGCTTCCTCCTTCTGTAGCTTCCCATCTTCACTTCAGCGTAATATCCAGTAAAGTACAGTAGAGTCTGGAGTTAGCTCTTATTCCAGGAAAAATATGAACACCTATATCATAGCCGATAAATAACATGGTTCTTCGCCATGTAGGGAACATTTTCAATGGGCTTGAGTAATTTATATGTTAGAAAAGTGGTTTTAGTTTTTTTTTTTGTCTTTCCTCGCATATTTTTCCGTCTGCCCTCTTGCTTCATTTTGTTAAGCGTAATTTTACGTGCTGAATTATGCCTCTGCCGATGACCGGTCCCTTGTAATATCTTCTCCAGTTTCTTCGAAGTTGATCGCTGTGCATGAATGTGTTGCATACTCGTGTCCGGTGCACTCCGCTTCCTGGTACTACTCACTCTTCTTCGATCCCCGAGGGGAAGAAGATCGGTTTGCCTGGGATGGAAGCACAGAGCAAAGAGGGCCTTATATATATTTCTCGTTCCCTCGCGACCGTTCATCTCATCAACTAGTATATTTTTTAAATCTTTTTTTTTTTCTGCCTCACTCCACGGTTCGATTTTTGCCAGGCACGTAATTCCAGTAATCGAACGGTGCGGTGCGGTATATATAGCGATTACCGAAGGTCGCGCATATAGCCACTGTGCTGTGGTAGGCGAGTTGATGATCGCGCAAGCGTCCGGCCCCCATGCGCGGAGGCGGTATATTTATATGGAAATAAGCCAGAGTGAAGCTAAGTCCAGCGGCGAAGGGAAACTCCGCTTGCAGATCTCTGACTTTCCGCAGTTTCAGCTCCGCGATTTCTCAGTTACGCAATCGAAGCTCGCGCACGTTCCGCTAAATGACTACCTGTCCCGGACGGTCATTAGGATTTCCACATCGTCGTTAATGGGGATAATTAGCGAACGGCAATCGTCCCTCCTACTCTGCCTTTGGAACTCACTTCTAGTTTCTTCTTTTCGCGCTTTCCGTTGTTTATCTTGTCCCGAGTATCGAAATGAGTATAATCCAACAGCATGGCAAGTAGATGCCGTTATTTTCAAAATAGGCAACTTGCGTCTAACAATAACTTCTGGAATACATTCTAAAATACACACATAAAGCCTAGACCAAGCAATGCATTTCTATTTTCTTATAAATATAAAGATATATATTTATCGCTGCTTAGGCACATTAATATGCACTAGTTATGACTATACCAATTATCTACCGGACCAAATACCCACCGGTACCTGGTACGAACTGGAATAGACTTCTTCCAGTTTCTTCGAACAAGATTCCAACAGTTCCGGATACCAACTGTACCAGGTACCAACTGTACCGGATACCAACTGGACCGGGTACCAACTGTATCGGGTACTAACCGTACCAAATTCCAACTGAATCAGATAATAATATTTCTACTGCGGCGGTATGCGATAATGATTCAAATCATTAAGGCAATAGTAAGCTTTATGACGTTCCAAAGTCCCAATGATGCGGGTGGGCAATCTGACCCTTTTCAGCCTTAAACATCGTGCAGAGGTTTAGCTTCAAAGTTTACAAGCCTCAACTACGAATATTTCATTGAAGTTGTTTGTTATATGCAATCTTCGATGTTTTTTTGATCATCCACTATTGCATAAGGCTGAAAGTCTGTTTACCTCATTGTTTAATAAGTCTACGAGTTGACTTATCACACTAATGCTTTAGGCCCTGTGGAAACTTAGCCCATTATGAAAATAGTGCCGCGAATCGGTTTTAATCGTTACTGCATAGTGCCCTTCAATTGCTGTTAATAGGACTAATTTGAAAGCGTTAATTTCACTTCGGTACTCTATCGCCTCTCAGTAGTGGATTCCAACGATCCTTTTCACTTTTCTCGTCTGTGACTCTAGCCTCGAGAATTGAAATTGAATTCTAGCGAGAGATGAGAAAGGTAGTATTAGATATAGGTATTGTGCGATGGGAAAGAGGAAAAAGGAAGGGTATGGTGCCATTTGTATTCATATGAAAATATTATCTCTCGCCGGTCGCCGTCGTCGTGCCTCCTCTTCAGGAATCGCTATTGGGTTTGCATAGATACTTATGCATGAAGGCAACATTCCCTGGGCTCCCCCATGGGCTCTGAGCTCGCGAGCGCATTGTTATGCAACCTGCCTGTAGATCTGCAATATAGATCCCAGCATCAACGACAGCAGCAGCAACAGCATCAGTAGCAGCAGCAGCATCAGCAGCAGAGTACCTACAACCTACCAGCACACGGTGAATCTCATTCGGATTTCAAGAGCAGCATTCGTGTGCTGTCCCGTTACTTTCCGACGACGGCCTTTACAGAGCTCCAAGTTGTCCTCTCTGATAAAGCACGCGAGGCCTACTCGATCTTTAAATACTCTCAAAAGACCAGCTAAACTTTTTTCGTAATAATTCCATTAACGAAAGTTAATAACAATTTCGCTAAGTACATTCCGGATCGTTATACAGATATCATCAATTTAGCTACACAAACATAGCCGTTCCTAGGTTCTTTTTTTAGTAAAACGAGCGAAAAGGCCGCAGAATTTAAATAAAAATGGCGTATCAAAAGATCCATTTAAATACAAAAGACAATTAAGATCTGCCCTTTAAAATATATATTTATTGCTAAAACTTCAATCGGTCATTATACCTGCGCCAACAGCGCCACCATCGGTAATCTGATTTCCCAATAACCGAGCAGTTTCATAGTGTGAAATAAAAAGTATGAAATAATTTCACATTAAATTTAAGTTGACTAATTATTTGAATTACAAATTATACAATTAAATTACATGCAATACAGACTTTGCTAATGCGGACCCTTTTTCTAAACCATTTTGAGTAGACTGACATGAAAACCTCGAAAGAAAAAGAATGATTCATGAAAACGAAGGAGCGTCTATGAGGAAGCAACATTTTTGAAATTCTTATACATACTCTCGACTTGTGTTGCTTACTTATGCTTCATGTGCATTGAGAGTGGCGTGCAGGCGGCACGTTAGTCAATTTTGTCGAGCTCGGGCGTGCCGAGAAACGACGACGAAATTGGATATCAATTATCCGCCATGATTATAACGTAAGCTCGGGGTAAGTCGGGAATATAGGCGCAACGAGTAAGCAAACAAACCGTTAGGACCGACGATAATTGAGTGGAAATTATTGCGCTTGGCAGCAGCAGTAGCTAAAACGACGATCATGGTGGTTGTGCATGATAGTTATGTTGTTGAGCTTCCAAGAGAGATAGAAAATAATATTTTCAGGATGAGGACCTAGCACAGTGCCGGAGACGTTTGCTAATGATGGTCCGGGGCATTTTTAGGGTTGAACCGCACAGTTGCGAGATGGTGTTCAGGTCGATGGCTCGCTCAGCCATATAATTTTCTCTATAATGAAAGTAAATTGCATTAATTCTCACTGCCACCAACCATCCACTGAAAACGCTTGATCAGATCTTGAAGAAGAAATAATAACGAGGTGCTAAATCCAGCATTTCCACATTTCCAAAAAAACCCAATTCTGAGAACCCATATAAAGTAACCTTTCCCGGGTTAACATAAGAAATATATGGGCCATTGATATTTTTCTTGTGAAGCTTAATTACGCGCAGACTTAAAAAGAGTCTATACATTTTTTTGAATGTATAAACTTAACACAATATTCGGTAAAAATAGATCAATCTAGTCATAATGAATTTGAGAAACTGCTTTCTTGATTTTATGGTACTAGAACTGTAAAGAGGTATTATCGGAAGAAGATTAATCCTTACATTTTTTAATTAAAAAAAATATTTTTTACTTATTTTCTATAAGTCATTCTATTAAAATACTACTGAAAAAAAAAAAACAGTTTCATGAGGAAAAAAATTACAACTGAAAACCAGGTGAAGAGTTAAACTCAATAATGGAAAACAATCTATAAATTTATAGGGTCACTGTAAAACTTAAAAAAATTGAAGTAATTTTATTGGGTCCGTGTGTACGAACTAATATGGATAATAAAAATTAAGGAGGTATTTAGTAATAAACATTTCGACCATACATCCGATGAGATGTATGGTCTAAAATAAATGTTAAAAGAAAGTATAATAATTGTAAACAAAGACAAAGACATAAAAGTTATCAAGAAAGGCTAAAAAAAAAATGACTACCCCGTGCATGGAATAAAGAAGATGTAAACAAATATTTTTAAATGTCGAAAACTTGAAGTCCACCATACCTCTGAATAGACATAGAAGTGTAGATTTATTGATATAGATTTAGTCAAGTAATCGAACACTCTAATTCTGAATGTCGAAGAAATGTCAAAGATACAACTGAAGGGTCCTTGAATTGTCGACAAAAAAAACCACATCGCTCCTTTCAAGGAGCGATGGGGTTTGATCCGTAAGTTTTGATAGAATGAGTTATAGTGAGGTACGAAATTCGTATGAGGCAGGTCATGAAACCGAGGCAAAGTGGGACAGAACGAAAAGGGCGAGAAAAAGGATAGCATAGCGTTTGTCCCACGTATGGAGTTACCTTATACGGTGTACCAGCGGTGTGCGGTCGCCGTTGGCCGCTCTGCGGAAGAAATTCAAGAGGGTAATTTCGAATAAATTTAATCTTGAGCGCGCAAGAGGGCTTCGAAGGCGCCGCCTCGACCGTATGCCGGGGTCGCGCACGACCGTGAAACCGGAGGGGCCTCAGGACGAAGGTATCCATCGCCTCGATGAAGAGCGGCTGGCCGCGGCTCTCCTCTTTCTCATGTAAATTCACATCGGGTCCAGCAGCTAGCAGAGGGTCCTTTACGAGTGCGAGCACTAGGCCGGCTGAAGTTACCGCAGGAAGGTGAACGAATAATAGGATGAGGATCGCGCGACGTCTACTCGGACGATGCCGCACGGATGACTACGGTTTCACGTGGGATAGGACAACCTAGCCGCAGTGAGAAGGAGGATGAGGACTTCCTCTTCTATGCACTTCTTGGTTACTGAAGCATGTGAGAAAGTTAAGATTCTTAGGAGATTCTAGGATAACACTGGGATCTCGAATATTCAGAGCCTCTTTGTCTCTTGCACAGATGGCACATTACCATTTCTATCAGTTGGAACCTTACAAAATCTCAACTTTATCGAAACATAAGCCCTTATTCAAAAACTACGAGACTAATGACTACTAGACTGCAACTACAATAGCTTAAAGTCTTATCAGAAGATAAATCCTACCAGATTACAACCTACTAGATTCAAAATCTACCAGATTACAACTCTCCAGTGATAAATTGGAGAATAGGTGGGGAATTGTATCTAGGTAAAATTTAGGTAGAGATTTTTATTTTAATATTGCTAGAACTAGTTGTCGTAAATGAGACAATTAAAAAACGTATGTGTTTTAGAAATGGATAATTTACTTAATAATATGAAGAGGTAGGTCAATGGTCAGTTGTGGTACATTTTCAATTTTCTTGTGTTTTTTTTCGTACGGGTAGAATTACAATGCTATGACGAATGTGTCGCGAGGAGAAGTAAGATGTAAGCTGAAGCTCTACGGGCATCTATTTGGATATTCGTAAAAAAGGGAAAAATCTTTAAGCTCTATTTGTACAGTAGAGGGTTGGTTGAGGGGAGAAAATAATAAGGATTGCCACTTGCTCGGCAGGATTTTATATTTAATACATTTCTTATCCAGTAATACTTAATTTTACGTTTTATAAGAGTACCAAGGAACGAAGACTTTTAATTTAAACAAATGAAAAATATTAGGCGAACTGCCTTAAAACGTTTAGATGAAAACTTTTATCATGGATAAATTCAAACTATGAATAGAATAGCTGACAAAAACGGAATTTCCTACAAATTTTACAATTCACTATGAGACAAAAATGAGTTTAAAAACCCACTAATCCACTTAAACAAAATTGTAAGAATTTAGTAAGCGAAGATTCGAAGCGTTGTACTACAATACCTGTATAGCACGTATATATATATAATATACAGGGAACAGGAGCTTCAAAGTTTGCACGTCATACGATATTAACCCGAGAGAAACTGAAGCTACTTGTTGCTATTATCTCAACATCGTCGATACGACGTTCTTCTATACATCATGTTAGCCTCCGTGCCAATTACGATTAGCGGTAATCACCAGAAGACGAGAGATCAGGGCAGAGCTCAGTCAAGAGCAAAGACGATCATGCAAATTCCCAACAACTTGTTGCTACATGAAAGCTCCATGGCCTTGAAACGCCAATTGTCGATGTGGAGCAGAGAGACAAACACGTGAATTCGTGAAGAACCAAAGTGTTACGTATATGTCTCAGACGAATAAATAAATTATAAATGAAAATCAATGCGCTGATTTGCATGGAGATGAAAGCGGGAGCCAATACAGTTACTCAATTTATTTAATCATGAAGAGAGAAAGAAAGATAAACTGAGACTGAAAGGGAATCTGTTTGGGCTCCGTATGCACATAGTCTCTATTCATTAGCCATCCAGTCTGACCGTACATCCTTAATGACAGGATAAACCAACTGTTTACAGTTGATTAGGCCAATTATCTGTGTGCAACGCCAAAGAGAGTGTTCGGACTCGAGCTGTGCACGTATTTACATTTTGATGCAATACCAAATACTACTGCGTCATAGGTAGTATATGATTTATCGATAATTTTATGTAATACACCTTTTTTATGTAAATAGCTTTTCCTCATAGCTTACAATCATTTGACATCCTCAATAAATGATGAACTAAATGAAATTTAAAATATTTGTTAAATTATAATTTCCTCAAAAATCGTTTGTCAATTGAAAGCAATAAAGATTAAGATACATTTTTATTATATACTTTCCTAAATAACGCAGGTTTATGAAAAGTCAAAAACGACAAATTTTCGACTTTCCTATCTACGCAGTATAAAAAAAATACCGATTTAAAGAACTTTACAGAAATCTCGATTTTGCAGCGTTTTTTCTGGAATCCATGCTTTTGCGGCATTTTTACGAAAATCTCATTTAATGAAATTAGTATGGAAATCCCGAAAGTAATACTACTTTTCAAAAAGCATTATAATCATTTTGAAATTGAATTAACTGGTCAAAATGATCTTCAAAATCATAGCCGTACATAATTTTACGTCCTTACGTAAAATAAACTGATTAAAATAACAAGAAGTAAGTAAGTAATAACAAAATCTACTTGACAATACATGTCGCAAATGTTACGAGTTTATTTAACAATTTTTCGTACACATAAAATGCCACTCACATAAATGTACTTGACTCAAGATTTGCAAACAATGCCTTTTTTGGAGGATTTATAATTTTCGTCAAATATCTAGTGGGAGCTGTCATTTACTCCCACTATATTTAACCGCAGATGCAATACTGTTGCAAGAAATTTTGTTCTCTTCCACATGTGTACTCATTTTTCTTCTTTATTTACGTAATAATCGTTAAGCCGACATGAACGGCAAGATATTACTGGGTAGGGGCTGAATACGTAAATAGACACATGCGATAAACACGATTTATAAATGCATGATAATATGATAGGACGTCAAAAAAAGTTGTCTGATAGTGCTGGCGTACTGGGAGTAAATGGAAACGCAAATAGCTTCGAAGCCGGAGCAGGAAATTGGCATTTTTCAAGCTCAAGGATCTTTCAACGAAGTCAGCAAGACGAACCCGCATCCACCAAGAGAGAAGTCACTTAAAACCCAAGACGCTGCACGTGTATGTTAAGGACATTGCGTACGACACTCGTGGCTCGTGATTGTTAAGCCTAAGCATCACATTCATATAACTAGAGACTATTTGCTATGCCATTAGTCACATCCGTAACCACTGCGTTAACCTTCTCAAACTTGCGACTCTGTTATTTGTTCACCTGCCGGAAAAAGCGAACTAAAAAAGATTTTAAAAAGAAAACTTGAACTTTCTTGTAGCGTCTCGTAAATGTTGAACATTAATTACGAAAGCACAATCGATGAGATACACTGACAATGAGTGAGACGTAACTTGATGAGTTCCATACATGAAATAGGTGTCCGAGCTATCTATTTTCCCTTCGATGAAATTTCCCCGAACATAATCCCACTGACAATAACCCCACGGACCGAATTCCCCCCGGTCAACCTTTTCCCGGACGAAATCCTCTTTCGAACGAAATTATTTATAAAGATACAAAAATACGATGATGGAATCTGGGGGCGTAGTGCCCGGTGAGCCCCCCAATGACACCAACATGCTGTTTTAAATTAATTAAAAAAAAAAATAACGCCACTAATATCGTCGACCATATAATATGGGACCGATATTGGTAATAATATCACGTTTATACGCGATGACAGTGTCCCAAACACGTAAAACATAGAGAACTACTTTTATAATAACAAGAATTTCTATAATAGTAAATCGATTACATTTTTTTTATTGATTAACCCGACTAAACTTATCGAAGATACAAAGTTGCCGGCATGCCACTTTTTTATAGCTTGTATACAAAATAACAAAAATGTTGTTAAATTTGAAAAACAAAAAAAATGTTCATTTTATTCCTCTCAAAATGTGTGTATTCTATTCATTCTGCGCAGCTTTGAACATTTTTGGTGAACCCACGTAATCAGCCCAACGACATCTTTGGGTTATATAAGAGAACCGATTGACTGGTGCGCCAGACTAACCTCCATCCCAACCTTCTAATGGAACGCTTTTACGGTTCATTCAACCGAATCAACTAAATTGCCACTTTTACAATCAGACAATCAAAGTCGGTCCGCTGTCAATTTTTCGGAATCGGCGCAAAGGTTCCATGACGAACTCGGAAATTGGGTTGGTGATGACGAATCAAACCGGTTGGTTTTCAGGTTGCTTTCATGTTGATCGAAACGCGAAGAACTGAATCGTTCTCACCATATATGTACAGAACATCTTAAATTTTTTTTTCTGTTTAAAACCAGGATGCCTACAGACGTTCGCACGTTCTGCACGTGCAGCTCGTACGCATGCAATGATAACCGGTGCACCTACGTTCGCATGGCACGTTTTGCGTTGCCCGGTGTCCAATGGGACACGCCTGCTGTCCAGAGCCACGCGCGGGAGCAGGTGCTGCTGTAAGTTGGTGGAGTCTTCGCACATTTATGCCCTGCTCGCGCCTATTTATGTGCGTCTCGAATCTCTCAGCGGAGTGCATACATGTATGCACCTACAGATATGTAAGCTTCACGCGGAGATGTATTCCAAGTATCCAGCACACACTGCTGCATTCTACTAGTACTACCAGTACTGTATTTAATACTATATTCGTGCGTACAGGCAGCAGCACACGGTTTCTCGCTTCGCCACTTCCGATGCATCTGTGGCTCGTGTAATATTTCATAATTTTTTTTTTTTTTCCCCTCTTCAGTATGCACCCCTTCGCTCGCACATATCAGATCTTTCTTTCACCTTGTACAGCTCATACCCATACAAAAAAGCGACTGTTTCCCCCAACGTAAATATATAATACGAATACCAGGATTACATTTTAATTGTTACGCGTTGCTACTTGTCTTCACCGGTCGGTTCGCTTTCTTCTTTTTGCTGTTTATTTATAACACTTTGCTGCACGATTTTCTTGACAGCGATATGTTATGCGCCTATCGCAGCAACTGTGCATCTCACATCCCACTTCAACACGACTGTCGCCGGAGCAATAGTCGCGTGTTATGCCACGGCGTACATATGTCTGCAATCTCGCCGCGAGCATATCGCTCCAGCCAACCAATCCACTGGACTCCACATGGCCCGTCGACATATCTTCACGCGAATACACATCGCGCACTAATTTATTGATTAATTCGAGGCGGACGTGCGGCTCGGCCGAGCTCGTTCGCAATCGAGCAGACAGACGTATCGTTGTGCGGAATCATACAACTACTGAGCGGAGTGACTGCAGAGGTTGTTGAGTGTGTTACGTGCGCATACGTATCAATGCATATAAACATGGGACATTTAATCTCAAATGGACCTACGGAAAACTTGAATTTATATTAATTAAGCGCTAGCTAAGCATTTGTGCTTGTGATTTTTCAATCAACCTTTGTCGGTTTCGGTTTCAAAGGCTGTCTAATCGAAACTTGTAGAACATACCCGTATTGAAGATCATATCTTGAACATTCTTATGTTCATCCAAAAGTTTATTCAAAGGCACATGCAGACATTTCTACTAGTTAAAACTCTCTTTGCTACTCTTTGAGAAACCACCATCTAGTACCTAAATTCAATGAAAACTTTATGAGAAGGGGATAATTGTCTTGCTCGGGTGTAACTAGTATGGATTGTATTAAATCAATCTTACTGAAACAAAACCAATTTTACAACATTAGCTCGGTCAAAATGCTATAAGACTGTGATAGATTTTCAGCTTTCCATTTTTTAATCGCTATCAACAAAATGATGAAAGTTTGTAAACGTTGAAAAACAAATTTCGTTAATACCTATTATACGCAAAAAAAACGACAACATTTGCAATGTGGTAGGCCTGTAATCTAAGTATAGTTTCACTATGGCAAAGTTGTAATCTGTTGGAATATTTGTACTCTAGTGGCGTTGTAATCTGGTAGAGTTGTAGATAGATAGAATTGTAGTCAGATAGTAGTATTGTAATCTGGTAGTGTCATAATTTGGTAATGCCACAATTAGGTGTTATTATAATTTCGTGTAGTGTTGTAATTTGGTACATAGTTATCTGGAATAGTTGTATTCTGGTAGATTAATAATCTGGTAGTGTTGCAATTTCAAATATTTGTGCTCTGTTACTTTTGCAATTTAGTGGGATTGTAATTTGGCAGGGTTGTAATTGCATATTGTTGTAATTTCGTAGTATTGTAATTTGATAGTAATTACAGTTTGGTAGAGTTATGATCAGGTAGTATTATAATCTGGTAGAGACATAATCCAATGAAATTGTAGCCTAGCAGACTTGTAATACGCAATTCATAAGCTACTGTTAAATCGGATAAGATGATCAAGAAAGACGGTAGCGTCTCGACGCAAAGTCCACAAGTCTATGTGATCCACATTACCACCACAACTCTACTACGCATGCGCTATAAATCACTGTGACTGAAATAATTCTATCAATGCTGATTTAATTGTAGTGCGTAATAGTAACTGGTCAAGCCAAGCTGGCCGGAACAAGCTAACTCTCAATTATTTTAATTAAATGCGAAAGGCGAGCGTGCGGCTGCGGTTAAAGCCGTGTTGTCGTCTTTCTCTATACTAAGCGAATGCGCTGACTGAAAATATTTCTCTCAATCGTAACTCATTCCTTTAGTGCTATACCACACGGTACACGAGTTATAAATGCCCGGTACTAGTGCGGGAGTGCGTGTGTGACGCGAGAAAATCAAGTCAAGCTAGAAGCATAAAACATCGTTATGGCTAACGCGCGTTCGCGCGCCTCGCGTATAGATGAGCACTGGCTTCAACCTCTCACAATTAGATATACGAGTACCGTCCAATACACTGTTACTCACAAGTATACGAAGGAACGGAAGATGGATAGAACACTGTGTATTTGCGAGCATCGTATATTACACTACACAACAACAAACTCTGCTGCAGTGATCTGTGTACGTGTAGAATATATGTGTTTGTGGTGAAAGAGAATACCGGTTAGGGCGTGCCAATCTTGCGAAGCGTGGTCCTCAGTTACACCCCACAGGCACCTTCGATGCACATATTTCTTCCCAACACAGCAGAGAAAGATAGATAGCGAGAGGAAGCCTTGATAAATTACTGGCGAACCTCGCGATATCGACTGGATCAAGGATCGATAATTTGATGATCGAACTACCACGCATATATGTACTATATACATATATGCATATATGTATATTGGTTTACAATTGCAGTACGCGGCTCAAAATACTTGGAAAAATTCCGCAGACGTGCTATGGCTATACCAGCGATATTTGATTCTCTTCATGTTCGGAATAACGTTAAATATACGAGTTTAGTCAACAAAATGTGGTATTAATAATGTGAGGCGTTCTTCATCAACTGGTATATATAACAAATTTTGTAGAATAAACAGAGAACTTTGTAGAGTAGACGAAAAAATCGGCCTTATGGAAATCGAATAGTCAAGCATTTTAAAACTTTTCTTTTATATTTTTCTTAATATAGCCAATGAAAAAAATGATAATTGCACACCATAATCATGATTTTTCAGGTGCCTACGAATTAGTTGAAATGCCTGCATAATAAACGATGGACACAAGTTTGTCAATAACTTGTCTTATCGCCATTACTAGCGATGAGAAAGTAACGAGTTATACTGTAATGTCAACTTTTTGTTCTGTACAGATGACTGATATACCAATAAAAATAGTCTTAGGAATGCCATCAATATACTGAAGTACATAAGTATACTCGTTAGCTTGCGCTACGAATTATTTATCGACACGCGCGTTGATTAATCAGCAATTAAGACGTTCGAGAAGTTGAACAGGTCAACGAAGATGAGGAAAGTGTAGTAAAAATAATACAATCTCTCATCACGACCATTTTATTACTGACAAGTTATACGCTTCCGGTTGATGCCAGTTCTTGGGTTGGATGACTACGACTCAGGTGCTACGTTATAAGCCAACATCGAAAACCGATGATGAGAGCAATATTTTACACGCAGAAGCTTATAAATCAGCAAAGAAGCGAGTTAGCAGCGAACTTAGACCCTTCATTCTCAGCAAGATCAGTACGTTATTGGCGAATCACCGGGTAGCCAATTACAGCGCTGTTTACCTTATGGAGCTTTGGTATCTCCGATCAGGCGATGGAGAAAAAAAGAGAAAAAAATCTTCTTCTTCCTTTCTCCTCGCTTTTGCAGTTCCTGATTCTTATACATTACAGACGGATCGGCAGGGCAGCTATATCTCTATAGACCTCCTTCGTTTAGGGCTTTACAACTGGTTGAAGCAACCTTAAATTACCATGTTGTCCCGATTCTCACGTCTAAAGATATAAACAGTAAATATGAATAGTATTTTTACCATAACAAACCCGTATACTCTTTACAGATTGCAAAATGACTGTTTTAGTAAAAACAAATAATGCCAACCTGCAACAAAAATTCAGGACCAGGATGAGGCATTCCCTCAGTTGAACCCTATCTGTAGCATCTTCCGTTATCATCCACGGAATACGAAGTACACCGAAAAAAATTGATATTCCGTCCGGATCTTGGCGAAATGTTTGTCGATGAGCATAAAGGGTCGAGACAAATTAACTGACTAGGCAAATAAGAGTTGAGATCATTATTATGCAACACAGGAATCGCTTAACCTGCCCGCAGTTTCTGGTTTGAAAAAAAGTAGTGGCCTTTTATAGCTACTAACCATGTTCACTCATTGCAACTTTTGAGAGCCGCATAATTATCACCCTCGCGCTTCCGCCTGTCCATTCAGTCTACAACTTATCCTTCGCGCAACAACTCTGGTAAACCCCCTTACTACTATGCTAATCTGATAATATTCGGGGTTTATTCGCTAACTCTCGTATGGCCGCCCGGTGCACGTCTTCAGTTTTGAGCACGCGACGGGCATCACACGCTCGTTTGCCCAAGGAAACAAAATAATCACAGCGCTGGCTTTCCATATAGTATATAAAACAAGAAACGGAGAAGTGAGGTTTGCGCGTTTTTTGCATAACATTTTTTTTCACTTCCTTACCTTATCCTTTTTGTCTCATGTTTGGCGGTAGGGTGAAATCTGCATAAAAAAAAGTGTGCCCTCCACGCATCCTTACGAACGATCGACGTACACATTTGTCTTGTTTGACGAATCGTAACACTCAGTCACTTCTTTATTGATTATGCAAGCGCATATACCAGTATTAGTAACAAATGCAGAATTTAAAAATATTATGTTGAACCTTCAAATTCAAATTTCTTCGTACGCAGTTCATAGTACATACAACTTATTTACATTTACATGTGTGTAATTGCGAGTATGTTACGTGAAACTGCCTGAAAGCATTTTCGGACAACTGTGCTAATGGGTAATCATGTCTCCTGTCAATGTGTGTATATCGCAAAAGGGCCAAGTAACGAAGACCCCGTAAGGAACACGGGACATTAAACGACGGTGGTAACAAAAATATTTCGACGTAAGATATTGCAAACCGTAACATAATCAAAGTAAAAAGATGCTTCTAACTTGAAATCAATTTAAAATCAACCATCTAAAGCACTGAATCGACTGGCCTGTAATCGAAAAAATGGGAAATTTTTACAGTTGCATCAACGGAATCAACCAAATTTCAACTTTCGCATTTATAGTAGAAACATTGAAATTTGGATTTATTCCGAAAAACAGATTATGAATCGACTTTATATGTGGTTTTATAAATGTAGATACATGATTTATTCTGATGAACCAACCGTAAAAATGTCTTTTAACAACATTCGAATAACAGCAGTTTCATTGCACCAATTTTTGTAACATTGTGAGGACTGATGTAACAGATACAACTCAGTCGTTCCTCACACGATACCAAAGAAGACTAAAATTGAAAGAGTCCGTTTTAGCAGCGTTATATACATCTCAAGAACACTATATTCCAAATTGTTGGTTCTACTTCGAGCAGGCTTAGATTAAGATCTCTCCGTTAAGTTAAGGTGGTAACTCATCACAAACGGACGATAAATGCCAAGCTGTATTCTTCGTGACATTGGCTAACCCCGAGAACTGTGGAGTAGCTTACACATTGCGGCAGTATACTGGAACGTCTAAGAGTTTACACTAGCTTCAGTGAAAGCTGCGTCCAAGAGACGGCAGATTACTCGTGAACGCATCTACGTCCGCTAACCATAATTTCTCGGCCGTTCGAGGGCTCTGGACTATCGCTGCTGCTACTGCTGCTGCTGCTGCTACTCGATGATGCTGTGGAAACTGGCGAAACCCGCGGCCTGGTGGAACTGCTCGCACTAAGCTTTGATCTATTTTTGGACTCACCGTACGATGAGTAGCATCCACCTGCAGAATTTATACGAATGCAACATACGGAACGACGCGCAAGTGTAGTGGGAATAAGCACAAAGTTGGCCAAGGTGGATTTAACTCGCTCGTTAATCACTCACATGACTAGAAAACTGCAAATCAGGAAAAGGCGGTAATATGGTCGGTATACAAGATAGCGTTTATAGCAGAAAGAAAAATATGATGCATTAATATGTGTGCCAGGAAAGTCCACTAAGAAATTTACATATAGCAAATGTTCATTATCGGTAAATCTACCTTTTCTGCATATGTTTACTACTATCTTTGGAAAGAAGGATATAAAATAATAAACTATTTATTCAGTGGTGATGAGGACCGTATGCACGTAAAGCGCTTAAAATTCATATGCAAATAAAACGCCCAGAGTTTTCATCGCACACGCTCCAGGTTTCATAGGTTTACTTATACTGGTTTCCAAGTAATAAATTTCTAAACTGTTTTCTGATACGTTCATTGAACATCGAGCTTTTTATTGTCATTTTATTTGTGAAAAAAAAAAAAGTCTAAATGTAATTTGTTTCCTTGAAGTTGTTTAAGTGTATAGAAAAATCCCGGATTCTGTGCGTCTAGAACTCTGGATGTAGAACTATTGTCAGCTATCTACGGTGCAACGATCCTCGCCATCAAGAAATAATAGTTTCATTATAGTATTTTCTATTTTGCTTTCTCATAGAGGTAGCTTTGTTTCGGTGAATTTTTCAATTTATTTTCATGTAAGTATAATTGAAATTGAAACTGCTATAACTCGAGAACGGTCACAGATATCAAAAATGTGTCAGTGTTACAATGGATCTGTGTGGAGATGTGACTGTGTAAATATCCGCCAGACAGATGTGCCTGTGTCCGATAAAGATAGGATCGTGTATCGATGATTTTATTTACTAATCAATATGTGTAGTGATGGATCTATGCATTATTAGTTCTTTGTAGACCCTTAAATATTCTTGTTTTCGAATAAAATGAGTAACTTTGAACATCATCAGTTTCAATAATACCGATAAAAATTGTATCAACATGACCGACCATGTCAATATTATCTACGCACATTTAATAACATACTGTTATGTTAATTCTTTCTGCGGAACTCTCTTTAGCCAAGAATGATGTTATGACTTCGTTACACAACGAGTGTTCGCGAATATAAACTTTTTTTTCCCTGTTTCAATCGAGAAAATTGCAGTCTTGTGGTGATGACCACGAAACGCTTTACCTGAAAAGATATATTTTCCCTAGCGATTAAAGTAACGTACGTGGAGATGAAGGGAACGACACTGGGCTCGCCAAGAGGCACCTGCCCCGTTTAACCGCAACGCAGACAGGAACGTCGGGGTTATATGCAGAAGCATCCTTTTTTTCTCTATCAATGTCATAAAATGGCCGTTCAGTGAACATGACGTTCCTTGTTGATTTCATCATCGACGGAGAATGCGTAGGCGGGCATGACAAGTTGGTCAAGTAGCTTATTACTGGTGGTTCAAATAGCGCAGTATTGTCGATGCGAAATGTATTCCAATATCAACGGCGTACACGTTAAAATTTTTTAATTGACCATATTACAGGTCAAAATCAATAAAATCAAATCCCGAATTATTCGCTGATTTATTGAGCAACATAATTGAAAATTCCAAAATTTCGGTAAATCCTTGATAATCAAACGGTATTAATAAAAAATAAAATGACATTGTAAGAACTTTTGAGGAAATATGTCATATATACTTCAACTGCAATGTCCAATTAAACATTTAAAATTTTGTGTGTGGAAATGATTATTTTATCATGTTGGACATTAAATAGCATTTGCAAGATTATTGATAAAAAATGAATGATGAATATTGATGAATTTCTTTTGGTGAAAGCTTCGCACTCAATTTGAGAGTATTTGAATGTTGGCAGTAGAGTGCTGGTATATGATGATACACATATTTGTGTTACTGCTACTTCAATTCGTAATGTTTACGACCATTTATTGTCACCATCAGGCATTTATACTTCAATACTGCGCAGGAAATATATTTTTCCAAAAATTATTCTGAAAGCTTGTAATTTTATACCCTACTTCGGTGCATTTTGCGCGCTTGCAGTAGCTTCTAAATACAAGCAATATATTGAAAAAATTTATTTTTAATGTTTTGATTGTTTTGTCAAACCCGTCCAAAATGAGATAAAAAATATTGTTCAACGCAAAACACATTACTTACGCGATAAAATGTTTTCTTCCCACCTAAAATAATATCATCTTATCGAAGAACCTAAGAACCTAAAGTAGAAGCAAAAAAAGATACAGACTTTTACAACGGAACCCAACTATCATTAAGAAACAATATTATACTTAGGGAAACCTTAGAGAACCCTGATTCAAATGGGCTAAGGTTCTGGCTCCGCGATACTCAAAGCCGTTTTCTTTAAGATAGTCGAAAAATCAAAACTGAGGTTATGTGCGAGAACATATAGGGGTTTATCATTGGGCGACGAAATTCCCAAAGATGTATCACTGCATTTTAAACAGTAGAAAAGAGCCTAGGTGAAAATCTTCCTTTGTATGGTTTAATATCTTGAATCACATATAATGCTTGGAGATATCCGTTATTTTATCTAAAGACTTGTTGGTTATTAGGTTGGAGCTTACGACATTGATCATGACGAATACCTGGCGTTTAAATATTTATATAAATCTGCAGTGATTGGACATGGAAAAACTGCAAAGAAGACAAGTGACGGGCGTACAAGAGTGTCTCAGAATTTTTCACAGTCGGAATTCGAGAAAGCTGATGGCTTCAACATTTATCTCTGCTGTCGACAATGACGCTTGTATAACGGGAACAAAGCGTGCGCGCTTACTCACTCGGATGCCAATTTGCGCGGGAACGTCGAAGATTGGTTTTACTCGAGAAACGTCGAGGAATGCAATAGACGTCGAGTTGTAACGCTTTCGCTATCTCTGTCATGCTCTTCCAACATCTCAAAGTTCTTGTTGTTTAAACCTCCCAGGTCGAGTCAGATTTGAAGGTAGATTCTGAAAACTACGTGCGAGTCTAATGAGTATAAAAATAGCTTCTCACAAATTTCGTCCAAACTTGTACAGAGCATAGTTATAATATTAAACTGTCAATGAACAAGAGAATATTTGCCATTTCAGCCTCGTTAATATAAAACGCATTGCCGGAAACAATAAATATTTGCATCCTAATCACTTTCACATTATTAAATGAACCAAAAACTTGAAGAAACCTTAGCAACATCCGATTCTTCAAATAGCAAGTATAAACGATTGCAATCGGTCTTGACGTATATCCGACGAGATTCTGTAATAGAGACCGTGGCAGATTTCAGAGTCAATCTGGGAGTTTAGGATGGGGATAGGGTAGACTTAGAAGTCTCGCTGAAATCTTCGAATTAAGAACGGGACAGTTTTTAGAGTTCAGCGTGAGATACTCGGATGGAGAGGAAAACAGATTTTTGGGTCTTGTTAATAAGTACAGATTCGGATCGAATCCAAAACTACTGACGAGACTCCATTCGAGTCTCCATCTTGGTTTCCATCTGATACTTCATCCGAAACTACTTCTGATTCTACGCAGAAAATATTGTAAATCCTAAAAGAGCTGAGTTCAAAGATTCCGAATTTCAGCAAGACGCGAGTATAATATATGATGCTTGGAGTGCCGTACATCACTCTTGAGTTTAGTGGAATTAACGGAGGGAGAGAGGGTCGAATAAAGATCCGTGCGCCAAAATGGAACCGTACAAAGTACCGTTTCATAAATCTTGGCAGGAATAGAGCGCACCCGAGGTAAAGAAAACTGTGACGGTAGATGAGGAGAATACAGAAGAAAAGGAAGAGAAAGTAAGAAGGGTGACGGCATTATTTCGTAACAGGGCGTATGACATTGTAAACCGGGAGGAGCGATGAAGGAGGATCCTCGGGGAAGGACAAACATTCATTGTACCCCAAGGGAATACCTATAGCAAATTAACTCAGATACAATATCAGTGTAAAAACCAAAAGATTAAAACAACATAAATCGTTTACTTCTTTGTTGTTGTTGTTGGGTGATATCTCGATAACCCTAAGGTGTATTGTAACTTAAAAAACACGAAATTTTTCATTTTCTTTTATACTCTTGATATACTAACTCTCCCCATTTTTTAAATCGCATCAAATTTGGTTATAGATTTTTTTTTCTTTTAATCTAAGTTTTCTAAGTAAGGGCCATCCTCTATTGAACTGATTTTTGTCTATATTCACTGACCCAACATGAAGAAGTATGTAGAAGAGCAAACGTAATAATGTACGAGATATAACTTTGTCATTTCTCAAAATAGAGAGGTTTTTTTTATCACCTGCGTTAAACTGCGAATACGCTCGTGTGTATAATTTCATACCGACAAAAAGTTACCCTTTTTATGAGGATGGGGCCACATATATTTAAACCAATGATGAAATTAATTCTGGTGAGGATTCGCATACACATGGATTGGGATAAGAATTCTTTCTTCCTTTCAACATAGTTTTTGTATGTGAGTATGCCTGTGGGCTTCATATATTGGTGTTGGTGGTAGTGGATAATGCACGAAGAGTGAGAAGGAAAACGGAAGGATACGCAAAGCAGGCGAGAGGACAGAGGATAAGGGTGCAATATATCAGGAGGGGTTGGCAGGAGGGCGGAACCAACAGAGCTCGAGTTCGAAGGAAGAGCCTGGCGTGGTGGTATTCGCCTCTCGCCTCTTGCCATCTTCTCGCGACGCTTGCCCTGGAGCCAAGAAAAGTCCCAAGTAATCCGCCTGTGAGGATTACCCTCCGACCCCCCCCCCAGCCTCCAACATCTACTTCGCCGCATCTTCCACGAACTCCGTATCGTATGAACCCTCCGGATATCTTCTCGTATGCTCAATGCGCCATGTCCTGGCCCTATATCCGCTAATACTAACCTTTCCTCACATTTTTTTGAATTATTGACCACACACGTATGTCTTGACATAAGCGATCGACCCATTTTTATAGAGGAGATTGGTGCTAATTGGTTCAGTTTATCCAGTATTTTCCCTACTTTTTTAAGTCAACATTTTCAGTCAACATTTGCTCTTCGTGAGGATCCTTTGTGCTTGCGGATACCGATGTTAGTTTCAACCTTCATTCGACTTATGGAGACTCGGTAAACCGTCTTTTGCACACATTTCGTGTCTACGCATGGTGAATCCCACACAAGAGGTACTGCACGCTTGTAATCCGCATTTGTACAAAATTGTTGTCTGTTAATTTGGGTCGAGTGGTAGAGCCGAAATTTGTAGACTTGTGCTTACGTGTAAAATTTGAAACATGTGATACTCAATTTATGTAGAATTGTCTTACGTGTAGTAACCAAATTGTGTAGGACTTATTTCAGTATAGAATGGCACGACTTTGTATAAAATATGATATTTTGAGACACTTAATTATTCTCTTGTGTACATTAAAGAAATTCAAGGCTATTTCATTTTATACGTTTTTTTGGAGCTCAGATCGCAGCGAAACGTCAATAAGTAATCTATATATTTACAATTACTGATTTTCAGGCAAGTCATGATTATTCACTCACTCACACAATCTCCCTTGCCGACACTCCCTTTATCGATCCCTAACGCGCACGAGCCAACCTTCCATCTCTTTTTCCCGGTCGTTCCTTGCTTCTCGCTGGTGCTGTACCCAGTTTCCTACCCTCCTGAGCATATCGTAGTTGGCTCTGCTAGCCATCACGGCTCACCCGCAGAGCCAACCATGTACCACTGCTACCCTCTGAAGCAGAGGTACAGCGAAGCACTCCCACGCGACCGACTGAGACGGCACGAAGAGCTTGAACAGCGGCAACCTACCAACGCAATTCACGCGTACAGCGCTTACTAATCCTATTACATGCTGTGAGCTATACACAGGACTTGTACGCGTACTTGCTAACTATGTATGGTATTTGTTGTATTTATGTAAATTTGGCATCCACGGTTATCCTGAAAATATTGCCAACATTCTTCAATATATCCGCTATTCCACATCCTCATATATGAATAATAGTACTAAAAAATCTGGAAGTCGAATTTTTTTTTATTTGCAATAGTTTCTCTTTTACATACTCCGTATGTGATGCAAAAGTAAAAAAAAAAAAGACTTATTATCTTTCATATGTTACATAGCTTCGTCGATGAAGCAGAGAACTTGTATATAATGACAAAGTACTAGACAACTATTTTATCGTCTAATTTCACGCAATATTCAATAGTCATTTTATTTCCAGTACATGCGTAATCCTGGTATTGCTTTTTGTCTCTTGAACATTTGTACGAACTTCAGTTTCATAAGGTTCAATAGACTGAAGATCTCTTTATTAATTATTCGAAGTGGTATCGAAAAAAAATGTCTAGACCACTTTTCTCGACGTTTCAAACTATTTTCAGTATACTGATATGCAAGTATAAATATTTTAAAAAATGTCACAAAAACAAAGCTACCTCTATAAAGAAGCCAAAATCTTAATTAATTACTGTTATGTGTTGAAAATTATTATTTAAAAATAGCCTACAATTTTTCTTGTACATTCTTTATAAGTTATGGCCTACATAAGTATTTCAGCCTGGTATATAAAATTTGCAGTACTACAATATCAATTGTAAACGATATAAAGGGAAAAATAATTTTTCTTAACATGTCCTAAGCAAAT
This sequence comes from Perithous albicinctus, assembly GCA_964016905.1. NCBI lineage: Eukaryota > Metazoa > Arthropoda > Insecta > Hymenoptera > Ichneumonidae > Perithous > Perithous albicinctus. The sequence goes on along the minus strand of OZ024698.1, from coordinate 13,352,209 downwards.
GTAACGATAAATTATCGTTTGAATCTTGATGATAGTTTGAGTCTTAGTTCCGATTTATAACTCTCGGTTTCTCCGTTGCGCTTTATACCTCATTCCTTTATCAAATAGTTTTGTCTGAGTTGCGTGACGACCACCTTCATAGAAGTCAGTCTTGATGGCGTGCTGGCATATAAAAAATCTTGCGATTTTACCGATTGTTATCTCGTGAGGTGTAAACGCGCAAAATGGCGGGTGTCGTTAGTTAACTACCTAGTTTTGTGTAAGCACTGAGAAATACAATCCACCAAGAAAAAAAAATTGTTTCGCACATGGGGCGTGGCCAACAGCCCACTCTTTTTTTTATCTCCCTCTTTTCCCCCCACCCGTGTCCGAGTACTACTCTTTACCGTGCACGCGGAGCTGCAGACACGTTTAATAACGCGATTATCGAGTCTCGAGATCGGTTAATTATCGCGTTAATGGCTCCGTGCCCTGGGTACAAAGTCAATGCTGTCTACATCGCCATTGCAGTTGTTTCCGTTTCAGCCGAAAGCGAATAACAGCATGAAAGACGCCATTATTGTACCACGTCAGCCATCATAACCACTAATTTCAAGTTGAAATATTTCGTATGAGTTACATGGCGACAAATCAAATGTACATTGTACATTTTTTATAACTTATGAATTATAGTATTTTATAATTGAATTTATATGTATTTATACATTGGAGCAAAGATGTTTCTACTACTGGAATACTAGTGATAGGGTCAACACGGGTAATTATGATAATGAGATAATTTCGACAGGAGATTTATTTACAGAATACTAGGGGGGCTACACTACCGCCCCCGCACGCTTCGCACGCCAATACCCCTGTGTCAAAATAATTCTAAATTATCCTTTCGAAGTATTGTAAATTTTGTAAATGTGGTCCATTCTTTAAAGGGGGTTAAATGGGGGATTAAGAAAAATCAGGACCTGGATGGGGAGGTCTTGTTGGGAACTTAGAAAAATTATGCCCTGGGAAGGGGGTCCTATGGGGGGACTTAGAAAAATGCGGGCGTTGGTATGTCATTTAACCCGAAGTAACTGGAAATACTAATTTTTTATGCAAATGTGATTAGTTCATAGAGACGCAATACTAAAATTGTGGCAATTCCTAGGCATTAGAGCCAGAACTATGGCTTGCGCGCTAATAAAAATTGTATAATCTAGCGACTAATTTGAAACATTGTGAAACCACGTGCGAGGCTGAAGATAACGGTTTCAAATAATGAACTGTGATGGGTAAGGAAATCGGTTATAATGTATATATTTCGTATTAATTGAAGTTTGTGTCGTAATATCTGGCGTAATGAGGTTCAGTATAAGTATTTTATGCAGTCATAAATCGTATTTTAAGTCCCTTACCTACTGAAGGTATATGCCAGTAAGTAATGGCATATACCTTGCGAGAAATAAAATAGTAATTGGCAGTCGTGACCAAGTACTTAAATTAGTTGTATACAGTATTTTCAAGAACGTTTAAAAATGTTCGAGGGGAAAATATGTTTTAAAAATGATTAATAGACGTGTTTATATGCTTGTTTTACGAAACAGAAAGAGCTAGGGAAATTTATTAAAATATCTTTCACAGAATAGAAGTTACGTTTATGTGTCATATCAGTTAACTATGTTCAATTTCTATTTTTATTTCACTGAGAATTTCCGTTCGTTCGGCATGAGGAAAAATATAAAAATCGTTACTATTACTTGAATTTTCTAGAATATGCCATGCTTGCGAGGACAAGAACAAGGTGATCAGATAACATAGACGAGATGACAAGATCATCCAATGAACCTATGATTCCGCAAATGTTTTTGAGGTGTAAAAGTTCATGAAATGCACACGATTATAAAGTTTAAAAAAATGTACAATCTGATCTGTTAGCATATTCAACAGTCTGTGGATATATTCATTACTTCAAAAACTGACGCAAGGTGGACACAATCTTTGAATGATCAATGACCATACCGATTACTGTACAAAAATCTCGAAACACTGTATGTATATCTACATCAAAACTTTTCCTTTTTCTTTTCCCTCTCTTAATATAAGACTCGAAAAAACGATTTCAAATATAATTTCATAATTATATCTAAGTAGGTGAATAAAATACACATTTTTGTTTGACCACAAAACTGTTTTTTTTTAATACTCATAGCGGCACATTCATAAAATCATTAAATGCAAATAAATTGTAAAACAGTGTTTTGCACTGTTTTAAAATGGCACACTTGAATGTTTACACGATTTTCAAAAAAAAGAAAAAAAAAAAAAAATATATGAACAGCCAGACGAGAATCACAAGCAATACATTTTCCTTGTATGCGCGCACATTCACGGTCCATAACCCTTTAATACATACGTACGTATGTATTTATGTGTGCCTGTAGAACCCCAAAGTGTTATCCCACACGTACATCCCAAATCGATCATTCTCGAATCGTAAATTTATCAAGCCACTACCAAATCCATCAACGTAATCACGATGACACTGAGAAATCTTGTCGACTTCTTGGACACTAAATCAGCCGATAGCCATTGCAAATCCCTTCCATATATCCATCATGAACATCCTTTTTTTCTCAAACGAAATATGATTATTCACATCCAAACGTGAGTCCACACTGGTAATAGTGTCGTCTTCGTCAAAAATTCGTTGATAGTCACAGAAGAATATTTCGTTCTTTCATTTTTTTTTTTCTCTTTTTCATCTTCTATCCCGAACCTAACCCTTTCACATACTTAAGCATAACGAAGTAATATTGTCACTGGATTTTTGATTACGTCATACGAGACGATAATAACGATTCCGAACTCCAAATCACGTGTGAGAGGGTGATAATGGAGAGGGAATGAAAATATTGGGACAAAGAAGGTACAATGAGTGGATCTCGAAAGATACAGAAGAAGCAGAAGCCGACGAGGCGCTGAACGTCGGACGGTCGGCACTAGACTTGGCGTCGGTTCGTTCGTTAGCGGGGCCCGCTTGCCCGCCCGTATTAATTTGCTTCTCTATCTCACTCGCTCTTCCCTAAGGGGAAAAGAGCAAGGAAGCAAACGAGCTTGAGAGTGAGACAGAGAGAACACGTTGGGTAGTGGAAGCGAGTGAGCGAGTCGGATATACAGAAAGAGAGAAAGCAGAAACGCTCTGCACCCCTAACCACCCCTCGAACGAACGATGGTTTGAGTCGCCCCTGGTCTTAGCTGCTGCTCGGTGCTGGTCTACCACGACGACGAGACGCCCGGACCGGCGCATGCGGCCTCTGTTAATCACCCTCGAATCTATCCGTCTCACTCTCTCGTGCCTTGACTACCCCTCAACCCTCTCTTGCGACCCCCTCGTTCCTTCTTATTCTTCTTCGTTCTGAGCCTTCCATGATGTCCAACACACTCTGCACGCGGACGCTCCAGCTTGGCGAATTTGTCGAGATTTGTTGCTTGTCAGGAATTTTAATTCGGCCAAGGTAAACACCATTTTTACCCTTACCTTGCTTCAGTAGCCCTTAGGTTACATGTGATTAAAATACAGAATATTTTTGTAACATTTCAAGCTCCGAAGCTCGCCCTGATTGTTGAAATCAATTCTCCGATGTTGATTTCGGTAATATTGATAATTTCGCTATTGTATGGGGAAACAAAAAAAGTCATGAAACATTACAAATGATCGAACGGTCAATATTATTCGTTAAAAATGCAAGTGAAACCGTGTCGTATGAGTTATTGTTGGGAAATTAATTTGCAAATTAATCGCAATTTATGTTGTTATGGCCTAACGATATGTTTTATTGCACGCCAAACCAAATTATCGTTTGTTCACCCTCTGATTATTTTCGAAAGCGTATTGGATAGGGATGCTAGCCTTTATTTGAGTGGTGTGAAACGCTGGAGACTCTTTAAAAAATATTACGATAAATATTTTTGCATAGGAGAATATAATGTCAACCGTTTAGTTGGCGGGCTATCGGGAGTACATTTTTTTCAACGGTTACGTAGTTTTTTTTTTTTTTGGATTCAATTTACAACGATATGATACATGAATTTTTCTTTCCATATATAAATATCTTAGAAGAAGCTAGTGAACTTTCGCTTTTTGATTCGTATGTTCGTTCTTTCTTTCGTACAATCGTTCAAGCGCGAGATCAATGGGTAGAGTGTAATTCGTTCGCCTCGTTGCCAGGCATAAAAGTAGAGAAACGCTTTGTCCTTCAGGGCCATCGGTTCTGCATGGACCGCGCTGCGAGTTCACCCTCAATTTTCCTCGATTTGCTATCACCACCGCCATTCTAGCTGTAGCTTATACTCCGTGCGTATACCTTCGCGCAGCAAAAGTCGATCGTAATTCGCAATGCGCCACCCTCTTGCTCGCAGTGGCTCTTCCCTGTGGACCCATACAGCTTTGACTCTTACCACGATGCCGATGCATTAGTGATCCTTGTTTCCAATGCTGAATGGGTAGCAAATTTTTATCGAAGCAATTTCCCTTTTTACCTTTCCTTGTTCTCTTTTCATCTTTCCTCTCCTCCTAGTTATTTTAACTCTGTGACTCTTTTAGACACGAAAAAGAGATACCACCGACTTTCCTACGTTTTACATTCCCACCTTTAAAGATTTTCCACATTTTTACCGATTCCCATGTTTTAACTTCCACTACAGTCGATTTCTTCCATTCATGATTCCATCACTTGCATCGCCCCTGCGCACAACTTTGCAGACCGACTGACTGGGGGATGTTGGATTAGCTCTTAGCATATGTTCATTATGGTTGATCGGTTAGGAGGTCGATTGAGGCTGGTTTGACGATTTACTGCGAGACATTTTTTTCAACACTTAGAATGGCGGACCAAAAGCAAAAGGTGAGTTGATTTGAAAAATACTCGGTATTCGGAGGTTTTTCAAATTATAGACTAAGAATCTAAATTCAAAATACAAAAATTAACAATGGTGGTTCCAAAATGGCGAACCAAAGTGCAAGAATTGATTTGATTAAAATGAAACTTAATACCCGGAAAGTTTCAACGTTCTGATTCCAAATGTGAGCTTTGAAGTTTCAAATGCATAAAGTAAAAATGGCGAATTCAATATAGCCGAGTAAAATTCAAATAGAAATTTGCTTTGAATGAACCTTTGTACTCGAGGGGATTTGAACTAAAAAGTCGGAAATTTGCAATGACGAATCCAACATGCCTGAATTTTTGTAACGCTAAAGGGTGTTTTCTAAAAAGATAATACTGTGGAGTATATAGAACGAGATGTGAATGGCAACAATGACCCCTTGCCCTTACACCGTATAAAGTTCAAAGATCCTCTCAGGTTTTACAAAGACTTTTGCTCGTCGGGGCAAACAGCTTACTTCGTAAGATTGCAAGGAGCGGCTCTTGGTCGTTTCTTCCTCATCGCCGTCTTCGTCCTCTTGGTCGTCATCGCCGTTCAACCGGTTTTTCTGAGACGTTCGCGAACAAGACGAGGAGAACAAACGGCCCGAATGGTGCACGATCGCGCTTCGATCATAAAACTTCAAGTTAGTACCACATTCTTTTCTTCTCAAGAACGAGCAACGAATCAAAGGATGAAACGTAAGATCGAAATTTTGTCCACGACGAAGCGAACTTGGGGAAGGGAGTGAAGAGGCACGGAGATCCTTTAGGTAATAAAATTTTAGTAGATCTTACTTATGTCGATGTCGCGTTCTCTCTGAACCAGCACGTTTGATTCGAATGAACCTGACAATCTTAGAGGGCATTCGTATTGCTCACGGTCAATTGAACGACAAAATCGTTCACTCGAATCATTTTTGACGATGGTCGATAAAAGAAACCTCCAGGAACGTTTAAAATTGTACGTTTTGTGCATGGGTAGCATTCGATGAAACCATTCTTCACTCAGAACATTTATTGTGGACACACCCTCCGCAGCAAAAAGATAAAGGTAGCTAAGAGACGTATAAATTATTTGTTCAAGTATTTAAATGTGTTGTTTATCGACAAGCTTTTGAACTATAATATAGTTCAGTCATCATTAAGACGGTATTTCCTAAGTTTTGTTGAAAAACGACGTAACTGGAAGATAATAGATGCTTTTTAGCTAATTTCATATTTTTTACTGTTTTGAGGCATTTCTCTGCAGCTCTACGTAGAACATGAAGAGATTCTGTACCGTCTGAATCACGAAACGAAAAGCGCTTTCGATGAAGCTTTATCTTTACGAAACCATATTATATTCAACGTGTAATTAAATGAAATCAATTCAGAATGATTATATTATTGGCGATTCTCTCCTGCTCAGTCATTTACTGAATAATTAGCAACATTCCTGTCACATGAAGTCTTTCGCATTTCTTCCTGCTTTTCAAAACTCTCACCCTCTCCCACCCTCATTCATTCACTCATTCGTCTTGGGGTGGCAACGATGAAGCTTAGAAAATCTTATGAACGCAATAAATCCATACCGGGTTTATTCCGTTCACAAGATTCCTGACATATCCAAGATCCCTATATCATATCCTGAACATATCTTCAAGCGAACGATTCATCATTGTATTTCCGTCATTTCTTCAAGACCTGATATAAAGTATTTCTTCTACCTGACACAATATACTCTTGCATACATTACGATTAGTACTTCGTTCTACAATATTGACCAGCGTGACTGCGATATTGGTACTTAACTAATCTGAGAATTGATCAATTACCTAAGCTGAAATTTATTCAGACTGTTTGATGATACATCCAGATCACGTCATGTATCAATAAAACATGCACTATCAGACTGACCGGATTTAAATCGAACTTGGTCCAAATCTGATATCGACACATTTTGCAACAACGGACCCGCCATATTTATGTTGGCACTGGTCACAATCTGACATCGTTACGTCTTCCATGATCAGGCTCACCGAAACCGGATTGAAGTAGATCTGATATCGATACATATTGCTAGGTCAAATTGGTTTGCTTTAACCACGGTGTTTACTGAATATAACATCGTGTAATTTTCATGTTCAAGGGCAGCACATTTTAACTGCATCTAGACCCGATCTGATATCAATGCCTCTTGTCTGATCAAATTCGCTAAACTTAGACCGAGCCTGAGCTAGATGATATCAGGTCATATAATCATACAACAATTCATCCCGCGGGTTTGTACCGGTGTAACAATATGTCTATATATGAAATACATATCTGTCAATGTTCTCACTCTAACATCAAAACACAGTTTCGGTATAGACCTGCTACATTAATGCACCGAAAAATTTGTATTTTTCGCACAGAATATCGATTAATTTTGTATATATCGATCATAAAATCAAATACCGTGCTTCTAATTTATTTATTATTATACATAGAGTAACTTGATCGCGTTAACGGGAGTGGAAAAACTTGTGTATGTTTATTCGTTCGTCCACAAACAACATTTAAATTGTACCGAGTTTTCGTTCGTTTAAACCTATTCGCCGCACTTAAAACATCGATGCCGGAAAAAGCAACGTTGAAGTTACCGCATTGAGTTAAGTACCTTATATCATTCATCTATTCTTGTACATCTCTTTTTTACGCCCTACTCTCATATCATTCGGCACCATTGTTAAATTTACAATGGGCGAATGTGAACAAGCAAAATCGCAACGCACAAGACGATTGAGACGTTTTGAATCGTGAGCCGGACCACTACTATACAATGACTCGGGCTGGACCGGCTAGCGGACCCGTAGCACACAACGGGGCCCCTTGTTGCACCTAACGGAGACTGGAATCACTTGGCTCCACTCGGCTGATGCAGTAAAAAGAAATACGACGAAAAAGGAGACTGATTGCTTGTCCAGCGAAGCATGCATGATTTCGTGAATCAAGCGAATTACAAAACGGACCAAAGTAAAATAAAAATTCGATAGAACATGTATCCTCTGTGTAGCGGTTACACTCATCCAGTATGGCAGTGACGTGAGTAAATCCGAAAATACTTAAAAAGCGATGTTGAGGTTTGTTTTGATAGAATTGACTGAAAATGGGTTTATTTTTAGTTGGATTTGTATGAATGCTGTTGGAAAAAAATACACATACCTTTCAGCATTTACCTATATATTCCATTCACAACGGTAAATCAGTGGGAAGTAACTTTTTTATTTTTTGAAATTTCGGTCTATTATTTTATGTGTGCGTAGTACATAAAATATTTAATTGAAATGGGAAAAAAACATATTGATTTTTTTTAAATTATGAATGAATCGATACTATTAAATATTTTCCATTTTAGATCTATATGGCCGTAATTTTTTATCGGCTATTTTGTATTTATTTAATATCATTGTTGCAATTTATTGTTCCAATAGTTTACGGTTAATATTACAGGCAGCTTACTGCGTTATATTTAACAAAAGAAAACGATTTTTCCAACCGACAATCCGTTTTGATCCAATCCGAAAATCACCCATTTTCACCATTTGCACCAAAAAAACTATACTTTGCGGAGGAAATTACGCGTAATGACACATTTTTTTTATTAAGTAGAACTCAATACCTTTATATCCTGTATATCTAAACCCTCGTACCTTTAAAAAAAACCCACGAATTAACAAAATTAAATATCTTTCGAAATTTTGAAAAAACTATTCTTGTCTTTTTTTTTTTAAATATATTGTATACTAGATTTATGACCTACACCTTATGCACTTATTATTTTTCTCAATGTGTGACGTATCACACAGAGAAAAAGAAGTGGGTTTCCCTCATCAATTTATGTTAACGTCGGTCAGTAGGCATTGTTTGGTATTGGAGGGTTTAAAACAGATATATTTAAAGTTTTTCAAATTGCATATTTTTGCAAGGACTTAAACTTATAGAAAAAACGAAACTCCTAAAGATCCAACCTTTCGTAGTCGTATCAGCATACTAAAAGGCACGAAAAAAAATGTGTAAAAGGAGAAAATCAAACTTACGCGAAGTACAGAGTTCTTGCTGTTCGTATGATTCGTTACATGAACCTCTTATATCTTCTCACTTCCTCTTGTATCACTTGCTCTTGCGCCGCGATGCAAATACACCGTCATTAGTCATCTCCACAGTACGGCTAGTCCAGGACCCTTCGCCTGAGTCGTTATCTACGCGAACGAGCCGCGGAAGACCCTCGATACATAAATTGAACATGGACATTTATAAATACACGTAGGCTCGTACTCGCGCGCCTTTTCGGTCGCACTTCCTCGTTTATAGCAGTTGTGTGCATAGCGAAATATACCCACAGGCAGTCAAAAGATCGTTCATCTCTCGGTCGAGGAGGTCCAGGCTAATTTTGTCCAACTACATATATTTATTCAATTATGATACTTTTGATGCTGCTATTATTTATTCGATTGAATGAAAAAAATGTGAATACAATGATTTTTAAGGGTTTGTAGGTTATTTCCGAAAAATTATATTTTAGAATAAAATGAAGAGTGATATATAAGAAAAAAAAGAGATGTTTGTTACTTGTATATTAAGCAAAAAACATTGGTTTTATTGGTAGTTTCTATCGACTGTAACTTTCCGTTTTACTATTTTATTAGTGTCCAATACAGTTTAAATAAAGAAATGATAGTTGACTATTTTTAATATTACAATGTTCATGTACAATCGACCAACTATTAATCTCTTTATTATTAAAATCGGACATACAATGTTTAAATAGAAACTATTTCGTAATATATTAGTCCAGATTGACGTAATCGATATTCAAACTACGGCTATTTTTAAACTATATATTCGAAGTAAAAGAAAAAAAATGGGGGCAATACTTTAAATATTGCAGAATAGTTGTTCTTAATAATAATGTACCGAATCAAATGGCATGTTCCAAAAAAACCTTTAATCTGTAAATTCGCAAAATCTAATTTTTACACGATGAAAAAAATCGCTACGTCATTCTCTTATTTTTTTAAACTGAATTTTCCTCCTTTTCCATCATACTCCTAAAATATGGTTCTCTAAAGTAAATTTAAAAACTCATCAAAGTCGTAAAAACACAAGACTTTTTTCTTTCCTGACTTTTTAAGCTAAAAACTCAGGGAAACACTTCTAAGGTGTAATACGTCGAGAAAACCAAATTGCTCCTTGTGTTATTAAAAAATATACATATTCACTTGGATTCTATTCAAGTACACGGGTTTATAATTTTTTGATTTTAAATTAATCCACAATGACGTTTAAAATTGTACTTTTAAGTTTCAAGAAAAAATGAGTACGTAATAGAATTTACTGGCGCAATTCACAACACTGAAAGCAGGTCTATCTTATTCGATGACACTGTGAGGTACTGTTGTGTACTGAAGTACGAATATATGTTATACTGAGTGCTTTCGCGATCTGTACCTGAGAAGGGGTTGAACAACCCGGAAACCCGCCCTGTCTCCGGACCACTAGAAACAAGCCCCCCCATATGAGTCCATTGCTTTGATATGTATAGGCATGTACATATATGCCCTGCGGAACCTGTACGATAATCTTTTGTGTGAATAACTTTTGTGTCTTTTTCTCTTCCTCAGATCAGTACCGACCAGTGATCTATAGACATCCATTCGACCCCGAGGAGACTAATCGTATATTTCAGTCGGCAGGTCAACGAGTTGGTCGGGTTTGCAAGGTTCGATTGTCCTCCGATCCCTATAGTTGTGGGACTATAATGCAGAATGCTTTGTGTCCCTGGCAACCTGGCGTTAACCTATACCTATGCTTATGAAGGCTTTAAAAGTTAACGCGTTCTCAAGGAGTGGAAAAATGAGGGTATAGTGCGTACAGTTATTGGCGCCACTTCGTGCATTGGCAGCTCAACGTGAATTAATCATACTAAACAAGAGATACTGGTTGCACCAATAATTGGTTGAAATATAATAGTATGAAGTTTTCAAATTTTCCTTCTTCATAGAGGAATCTTTGTTTGCACGAAACATTTTTTTGTTCAAGATTTGCACCTAAGTACACTCAAAATGGTCTCAAACATCTGGAAAAATTATCTCAATTCGACAATCCTGAAATAGTTATTTTGATTCCTCTCTAATTTCAAAAGTAACACAAAGATTGTCTGAATTTGACAATTTTTTATGTGGTCAATTCTAAGTGATACAAAAATGATGTAAATTTGTGGTCGAATTTATAGAAAAAAATGTGTGAAACTAGCAAAAATAATTCTGTTTATTCAGAAGTGAAGAAATAATTTTATAAAAATGACACAATTCTGAAAAATGGAAATCACACATTTTTACTTCAAAATGGCACGAACTTTGTGCAAAACAAAAATACACAATTTTAACAAATTATTCATGTATTTTTTCTGTAGATCTAGAAAATGACAGAAAAATAGTTTAAAATTAACATAATGTTCTCTGCGGACTCATTCCTTCTGCTAAAACTAAACAATTTTTTATTTAGTTTTTGCTATATGGGAAATCCAACTATCCTCAAGTAGGTATTTTGTTTCCTCTTCCCCGTTGATCCTTTGAGCCTCTTATTGTCCCAATGTGCTGTACGTGTACACACGCTATATGCAAATTTCAGGCAAAGGGTTGTGGGAAAATATAGAAAAGGCTCCGGAGTATCGAGAAGATGCAAACGGCTAGAAAAACGGTCAGGAGTCGAATAATAATGAATAGAAAAGAGAAATAATGCTTTGGTGATGATGGCATCCTACGATGTAACGAAGAGAAAATCCAAGAGAAAGAGAGAGAGAGAGAGAGAGAGAGAGAGAGAGAGAGAGAAAGTAAATACAATAAAAAAAATAAGCGTCGCCGGTCGATGCTTTGGGGTCCCGCGGACGAGTGGCGTGCGAAGGCGCATAAAAACTAATGCTAATTATGCGAGAACATACCTGGGACTGAAATATGCATGCTAAACGCGTTGCATTATGCGTGACAGGCCCGTAAACGTACGGAACAATGGCCACTAGGTGGGTATAACCGTGAAACACATATATACGCATAAGTGAATCGGAGAAAGAGTGAAAGAAAAGAATATACATGGAATTTATGTGCTCGAGCTTCGGTAGGTATATGTTAAAGAGCCATATGTGTGGATAGCGTGGCATAGAGTATCGACGCGTCCGCATAGCGAATTGTGTGAAAATCCTGTAGAAGACACATCTCGTCTTTCGTCTCGCTACATGTCCTAGTATTCTCGACACAAAATTATCCGTGTTTCGGCGCATTACCTTCTCGAAAGCTTTGTGGGTACGTACAACGATTCGGGTACACCGTTACAGTCATTATGTAGTATTATGCTAATTATATAGGAGTCGTAGGGAGATTTTCAAATTAATTCGACTGTCAATTATTCTGATTCGTACGGCAAACTATTCATGTTGCATTGCTCCTTCAGCATCAGTCTGAAATTGATTAATGTGTAAAACGCAGACATTAAGCCCTTGAGCTCGGGACAGACATTAGATTTTCGGGCAATCACTTTGTGAAACAAAAAGTTTCTTGTTTTGTGATGATTTCACGATTCCGACTTTTAAGGTCACTCAATCCAAATGTGACTTCATAATATCAAAGTTCGATATGGGCGATCCAATATGCCAGACTAAAATAGAAAAAAGCCGAATTGCTTCCGAATTATTTTATATTTTTGACAAAGCTTCCTCTATGAGAAAGCCAAAATTGATGATCACGTTTCCTCATAGAGGTGGCTTTGTCAAAGATAAAAAATAATGAGGAAGCATTTTGCAAGGTTCTACTTTGCCGGCGTTTTCAACTTGTTTTACAAATGCTCTCCTTACAGGCCATAAAAACAGTATATTTTTAGTTTTTCCTATTGTAGATAGCGTAAACCGTTTTCGAGATATAAATGTTTTCGTGAAAAGTAATTCAAAAGTCCATCAAATTTTTTTTTAATTTGAAGTTTGGTGCCTCTGTTGTAATAATATCATGTGATTTTTAGACATTATTACTGGTCCTTGTAATCCGTCCGAAATAACAATTTGTTGTTACTTACCGTTATCACGAGCATACATCATTCAATGTATAAGTTGGCAGTTCCATGATCGCTAGCAGCTACATACCTAAAAAACAAATTCAACATTTAGTTATATTTATCATCCAAAGTTATTTAGAAATACATAATCAATACTAGAATAGAAAACTTAACTTAGTTGAATTAATATTTTTAGCTTCGTACCGATATTTCTATACTGTCGTCAATAGAAAAAAAATGATTGTTTTTTAATAGTTTGATTTGATGATCAGAATGCTGCATTAATTTGACATTTTGCGTAATGAGAGTTTTATCCTTATTTTTCAGATATTACATAACATATTTTTAGATGTCTTTCATCGCTTAGTACCAGAATACTACGTTTAACTTTACACCACTGATGTGTAGTCCCAATAGATCCATTCCATAAAGTTTAAACATTTTTAATTTACTTTCTTTTTGATTTTTTTTTAATATCTCGTTTTTTTCGTGTTTTTGAATTTTTTCAATCGCTGTAAATGACTATATGTCATTTTTTTTACCTAACACAACGCAGTGTTGAAAATGCTAACAAAAATTCGCATTTATCTCCACTGTGTAGTTGTATACGTGCAACACCGAAATAGTCAATGTATGGTCCCAACAGGTTCAACCCTTTCATGTAAAATTTAACACCATATTTTCAAAAGTGTCTTTCCCTTAAAATTCTCAATCATCCTATTTAGTTATTACACATAGATAAAAAAAAATAACATAAAATTGTCAAAGATATCGTAAATTGAATCCCTGGTCCGTTATCTCGAAATTCATCTTTGAGTTTAAACATCATGCACGAGCGGAAAAGACAAGGAAGACGAGCAAAAACAGCAGCAGGGCCCACCAACCCCTTTAGCACCGAAGAGACTCTGGCCTCTCGTCGCAGGCGTCGACCCGCCGAACGACTTATCGATCGAACCATTTTTTTCCCATCGCAGCAGCTTTTTGCTCCCGGTGCAGAGTGAGCAAGAGAGAAAAATATACGAAAGCCCAGAGAGGAAGAGTGAAAGACTCTGCTGCCAGAGCATACTTGGCTAACTACGCCGAATATACTTATATACATTAATGCATATATGTGTATTACTGATGGTGCTGAAGAGGAACGAGAGGTGGTGGGGAAGGGGTGGGGAGCCCGTTGGCTCGCTTAAATTACCCGGACGTGCTCCGGCAGATAAGGCTCCCTGTGTACGCGCATAATGCGAACGTAATGTACAGTACGCGGAGTCTCCACGCCACGAACTAGACTGTATGTGTGACGGTGGTGTTGGTGATGATAGTCGTGGTATTGGTGGCGATGGTGGCAATGGCGATGCGAGGCGGACGAGGATGATGATGAGTCGGAGGAGGTGGAGGAGGATCCCGAGGCTGGTGAAGCACGAGCAGTCGGTGAAGCGGTGAGGAAAGAGAGGAACTGTTGGAGGAGGATGAGAAGGAGGAGAAGAAGGAAAAGGGTTCGGCGTATGTGCGGCGTCCAGTAGAGAACGTGTGTGCACTAGTACGTATTCTCAGAGGCTGGGCACATATTGACCGGTGCGTATCGCCAGTAGCAAGATAAACAGTCCGCTCGCCGTCACATATCTCGCTAAGGTCACTCTTGTGTTTTATTTTTCTTTTATTTTACCCTTTTAGTTAACTCATGTCACTGGACTTCTAGAATATTAATCATGTGTCGTTTAACATAGTGGATCGGAAGTCGGGTTTACCGTGACTTTGGGCTGATGAGTGACAATGGAAGTTATTGACATCGTCATTGGAAATGTTGGAATTATAAATTTGTGTCTGTGGATACTTTGTATTTCCACTTACTTGATTTCGTTTAAAATGGCAACGATAGAATTTGATTTCCTTTACTGAGGGAAAGTTTTGTGCGTTGGATTAAAATCTACATTTTTTTAGTGGCACCTCTATACGCTGAATGAATGTTTGCAAGTTTTAGCTTATGATTAAACTGATGTTACTACGCTTTTAGAATATTAGACCCATACCATAACAAGGATGGACATTATAGAATTAAATTTTTTTTAAATAATTCAAATTATTTTTGTAAATAATTTTAAATAACAATATTTTGTTAATAATAATTCAAATTATTTTTGTAAATTTGGCAAACTTTTTTTCAACTTCTGATGTAATGTTTATGAATATTACCATTTCTTTTTTTAGTTATTTCTAATTTTTTAATTCATGATATCTTTTCGTTAGTTTTTTTAGACTTCAATTTAAAAAAAGAAAAACTGTAAGATACAAATAATATTTTTGTATTCTACGAAAATATAGTGAACGAAAATTTATTAGTTTTTATATAAAAATTGAAAGTTCTGTTAAGTTTTGTAAGCTAAATGTAACAAAATATTTATTATTATGTATACAAACTATAAAAAAAGTTGGCAAGATGGCCATTTATATCTTTGAAAGGTTTAGTCGGGTTTATCGCGAAAAAAAATAAATGAAACTAGTAATAGTGATTATAAAAATAGCTCCTCTGCACTTCACGTGAGACTGTAAGAACATGTTATCTAAAGTTTTTTCTTCTTTCTCCTAATGTCTCGTAGCCTGAAATTAATTTGTTAATCTTTTATTCTTAGATTCTAAATTTTTATTTTTAAAAAAGTTCGTTTTCATTTAGGTTAATTAAATTTTTATGTACATGTATTATATAATATGATTTTTTTAAATATCTTGGATATTATGCAAAACAGATATTATCCAACATCTTAAAAAAATGTAATTAATGTGTAAGAAAATTAAAAAAGAAAAGATATTCATTTTAATTTTGGGTGAAATATAAGATTAAAAAATCTAGGATAATTTGTACATATTCTACACGAATCTTCAAACAAATTAAAAACCTTTTTTTTTTATTGTGTCACCTTGAAACGGGGGTGGCCCAGTTCGTGTGGAATGCCTCATATATTATTATTTTTAAGGTCAGTCATCGATAATCCAACAGCCGAGAGACGTTGGACGTATTGTACGAATAAGCGGGTATGCGGAATAGTAAGGGTTGCGTATACCACGCAATTACATCGTAAAGTGCCATTAACGACATTGTAATATAGGCGCACAATGGAGGTCAAGGTGGCCGCTAGTGTAAAACACGCCGCTATTACTGCATCGTGTACACGCGCTTGTGTATGTATGTATAGTCGCGCAGCAGCTTTAGCCCGGATACCAAATGTTGCCGAAGACTAGAACAAAAAAAAAAAGAAAAGACTAGAGAGGAGCGGAGAACCGAGAAGTGCGGAACAGGACCCCCCCGCCCCTGCAGTTGCCGCGACTGCCACCATGGTATACTCGTTCATTGTAACCAATAATTACCCTGTCTACATGCTATGTACTCGGCGTATTGTAATTAAACAAAGGGACCCGCCGCCGCCACCGCTGCCACACAGCCGTTGCCGCTCGAGGTTCGGACTTGCGTATTCCAAAGGGTCTTTTTACACAGGCAAATTGAGCTTGCTAGTGAAACCGTTTGCTATAGATTAAGTACGTACTATGGTCTCCCTCTCTCTACTCGTCAATGTACACGCAGATTAAACCGTTTTATTTTATTCCGTGAATATCCTTACATACAGTGGTTTACTATTTAGTCGATTGTAAGCTGCGTTACGACATTTCGAGTCGCATCTTTTTGCGTTAGTTAACTTCATGTCGTCGTTAATAAGTTCGATTTTCCGTTTGATCGTAAGTTCAAATTTTAAGTCTATACTTAAATTCGAACTTCAGATCAAGATTAAGATCTTACTGAGCATTTTTTAGGGCATACAGTTGGATCCCATCTATTTAGCCTCCATTCATTTGACGAATTCAGCTACTCGACCGACTGAACTCAATATATTCGATGGGACGCATTCCCAATGGAATGGAATGCGGCGACTTGTATCTCGTTGAATACATTGATCAGTCTGGTTCCGCGTTCGCCAAATAAACGGGATTGTACTGTGATTTCTATGAAGAATGAAATGCAAGCACTTTTTAAAATATATTCCGACCGTAACTTACTGAAAAACAAAATACACCTGCCAAAGGAAAGGCTTCGGTTTTAACCCAAAATATTAATTATAAAGTGATTAAAAAAGCGATCGCGCTTATAAGTTTTGTTATTTTAAGAATTGGACATTCCATTTTTGTTGGCAGGAGGGGAACATCGTCCGAAATAGATAAAAAGGGTTAATGTGAAATATCTTTAGCAGCGGTAATGAAGGTAAAGGAGTAAAATGACGAAATGTTTTCTCACAAAAGTATTTTGGTTCTTATTGTCAAGCCGATAGTGACTTGAAATTTCCATCCTTGTGAACCAATTTTCACCTAATCCTATCAAAGAATCAGTGGAAACGAAAAGAGCAACCTTGCCGCCAAAAGTCCACCGATAGACGGTCTCAACTGAACTGCAAATTCCCCGATCGACACCTGACAACTGGGAAAGGAATTAAACCGCATAATCTGGTCTAAGTGAAATGATATTTTTGTAGCCCTTATTATTAGATCTATCAAATATTTTTAGCGACTAACCCGATTAAACCTGTCGAAGATATAAATTTGCCAACGTGCCAATTTTTTATAATTTTTATACATAATAACAAAATTTTGATAAAATTAGGAGTAAAGTCAAGACTACGCAGCTATGAATATTTTTGAGTCGAAACTGCATTGAATTACCTACATTTTATGTTTGAATATTTTGTTTCTATAATGGATTGCTTTTTATAAACAGCGAATCGAAAAAATACTAAAATCAAACATTGATAATAAATTTTTTGTAAAATATAAATTTAAAAAAAAATCTAAAATAATTGTTACATATTCTAGATATTCTACAGCACTTTGAAACAAATTATAAACTTTCTTTGTGACTTCTCGAAAAATTGCTGAGTCATTTCGATTATTATCAAAATAAAAATACATAATTTGTGCTGTGCTTGGAAAACCGAATAAAAAATTATTATTCCAGAACGTTGCGTAAAGAAATAATTTATATTAAGCGTTTATTTACTTTAATGCCGATGGCTTGTCTTTCAGAATAACAAACAAAAACGAAAAGTACGCCTTTCGTTATATTTATCATTTTATATATAAAATGCACAGTTTATAGCCTGATGAACAAAAACTTAATCTCATAACGATGAAGGGATTATCGATTTTTGCGGTCGTCACTGCAAAGGACCAAAGGCACGCGGGCAACCCCTAAACGACGGAGCAGTGGATATGGAAGTCGGGTTCGCGAATTCTCCGGTGGTGGAACCACCTACCAAGCGCTTCGAGCTCTCATCAGCGCCAGGGTGAAAAACTCAAACGTAGCGAACTTGCCAACCCTTACTATATGCCACCATCAACCAATGATAAAGTAGTTATTTCTCTTCTAAATCTACATCAGGTACACAGTACAAAATTTTTTGTACATATAAAAAAAAATATGTACTTCAACACTAAATTTGAAAATGATAACCGATATTCAATAGAGTGCACTGAGAAAACAATTTATTTGTAGGTATCAGGATTTGTTAACAACAAATGATAAAGTTAGGCAAAATAAAAATTTTGATAAATTAACAAATCGCTTATTTCAAACTTTCAACTGGCACAAATAATGATTTATTAATAGTTACTAACTGTATATTTGATGGAAAAATTTGTTTAATCTTGTACAATAAATGTTCAGTTGACTTAATATATATAGGTGTATCAAAAGTATATTTGTTAATTATTAACGAGTCGGAAGTGCTATTAACTATATATCTTGTTACCGCGAAATCGTTTTTTTATTGATAACAAAAATTCGTTTGACAAAAGTGCAAATATTTTATTATGAGAATAATGATATTTTTTTTACTGTTACTAATCATTTCGTAACCTCATAAAAATGAGTAAAGCTCATTTTTGAGCACAAAAATCCAAAAATACCAAGTTTCATCCAAAACATGTAACCATGCATTTTGAATCCAGTTACCACAGGATCTGCAGTGCAGCAAATCGCTCAATAAAAGTATTTTATACAAACAATTACAAATAAATTAAGCGATCAATATCCTCTAGATTCTAAATCATTTAACAGATGTTTGCAAAATCGTATACCAAACGTCACTAAATATGATCTCGTTTGTGTAGAAACTTTTAGCACGCTAAAACAAGATTTGGAAATATTAGTGTAGCAATGTACATTTAAAAGAAAATTCAAAACGCTATAAAATCAGAAAACCTGCATACATTTTTCCAAAAATTACAGCAAGTAAAAGGAACTGCTTCGTTCATTTTCAGTATTAGAAAGGAAAATGTATGCTTTTTACTAGATTACTGTAAACAAAAATATTCGATGAGGCAGTAAATTATTCCATAATTTTCACAGGCCCATCGGAATTTCTATTTTTAATATAAAGATGTGAAAAATTCAATAAAAGTCACAACATACAAATATCCAAATATTAAAAGAATCAAATATGTCACACAAAAAATACACAGAGAAGAATTTAGCGACGAAGTCGAAACATGTCTCAATTGTCAGTATCAGCTGAAGTAAATGTATTGTGGTCCTAGGATAATATCAGGATGCCAAAGATAAAGATTTAATATATCATTTCAATGACTAACGATTTATTCGAATTATCTGATTAACATCCACTTACGCTCTATCGTTGCAAACTCAAAAGCCTTAGTTAAACGGGGCAGACAAGTCACGCGATGCACGATAGACAAAGACCCGTCTTAGGTTGATGATCCAGACTCTGCTCCGGGTTGTAGGAATATAATGGGAGCTCTTGTGAAACCGCGACAAGAGCTGTCGAAAGGCTTGAGGAAAGAGTGTGTTGCACGCGGTTGAATGAGCGAGAGAATCGCAGCGGTGAAGCATGCATGCGACGCCATATTTCCTTTGGAGTCCGTTCGAGCAGCGAGCACGCAATTAGTTCGTCACGCCGGAGTAAATTCGCTAGTCAATTAGAGCGCGGGCGCCCATTGTTTTGAGTGTACGACGGATGATAGGTATGATGCGATGAGGGGACGGCCGTTGTTGCAGGAGGATTTCAATTCGGGGTGAAAGAAGAGGGCGGAGACGGTACCACCAATGTCTAGTGTTTAGTGACGAGTCTTGCTGGATAGGTTACCCTTATCCCACATCGCAATTCTCGTCATAGTGTATTGCACTCTAAGGTTGTCTGTGTCTTATAATTATTATGCGTTTTGGTACAGCACTCTTGCTAATGGTCTTGATGATGGTGGGGATATGATGTGGCTGCTTTCTCTTGGATAATGATAGTGCTTATATGGCGATGGTGACGGCACATTTATATCCTTACCAGTTATGACACTATCAGAATACACGATTCCGATCAAGCCCTAACAGAATACGAGTCTGCCTAATCTCCACCATATACAATTTGTACCATATGACAACTTTATCTGATTTAAGAATAGCTTATTATACTGCGGCCTCATAAGTCTTCCTATGATACGCAAGTCATTTCTGGTAGATTAAATCCTACCCTGTTGCGACTTGATCAAAATACATCTCTACCAGATTTTCAAAATTAGACCATATTGTCGTCTGATGAACTTGGAACCTATTATAATTATTATCTGCTAGGATTATAACCCATTAGAGTTGAAATCCGATATAGTCGCAATCTGGCAGAATTGTAATCTATTAGAGGTGTAAACTGGTAGAGTTACAACTAATAAAGATGCAAATGTGTCCATCATGTAATGATGTGAAGTGACTCGCGTCGCTCATGAATACTAGCTCGGTTGTTGGTTCTTTTTTCTGTTGCTACTCCGCGCACTATAACCAGCATAGCCAGTTTGAAGATTCATAGCATGGTATAGTAATCAAGCTGAATGACTGTAACCTCTCCTATAATAGTAATAATTAAAGCTTCAAGAAAGCGGAAAATGCTTGAACAGGCCATAGGTACTAGTAGTATCATAGTGGAAAGATTATTCGACGCGCCGCTGCATATAGGCATCGCTGGTGGATTTATTAATCACTCCGTTATATGGCAGCCTCTGAGTATCGTCCATTTTCACTCTGTCTATTCATTGGAGCGACGTTGATGCAACAACAACGTGCGGCGTTGTTTTCGCATACCGGCACACACATACCAGGACGAGCACGTGCACATATAGAGGGATGCACAGACAGACGTACGTTGCATCACCATAAGCGGCAGCGGCCAGCGGGCGACCTCATCGAAACGAACGAGCTCTCGCTGCGTATTTTACGCTTCGCAGGACTCCCGGCCAGACTGCGTTAATTACCCGGGGCTTTGGAAAATACATAAAACTCATTAATCACGGGACGCGGCCTTAGCAGACGAGCTTGCCCCGGATTTCACCCTGGGATTCATAGAGGACGCGCGCGTACTTCACATGTACAATGTATTTATGTATCTCGTTAATACTGCTATAGTTTTCCTTGTCGTGTATAACAGTTGTTACGAATACGGCTCCTGCTGCAATTCTTCATTATTGGTACGTCGTGACATCGAACATGTGTTCAAGGGTTGTGAAAAGCCTGTTTTACTGCATTCAGTGAAACCGAGGTAGTGTAAATAGTCGTTATTTAATAGATGTCAAGCTTGTCATTATTACAATAAGAAGTGTGATGATGAAGCATCGAGTTTTTTTCAATACCGTTCGTGGTAATTGAGACAAAAAATGCCTTTGAAAAAACCGCGGTAACTAAATTACTTTTCAAAAACTAATAATTGGTTCTTAAAAGCTCTCAGGGGTCTTTCGCTCAAAATGTATTTATTTCGTTAGGCATCTTCAGGGATCTTTAGAGTTCTTTAGGGTTCTTTACGATTATTTAGTTTTCTCGTAGCTGTTATGTTATTTCTTTTAGTATTGGCTATGATTTCTGAAAACGGGAATGTACTAATTTGAAAGCCCTCAAAACTACCATTGCACATTGTGCGCTATTTATACGTGGGTTATTTTGCGTGATTATGCGGAGATAAATAGTTATGATTTTGCATTAGGTATAATATGTATCAATCATGTGATACACCGGTGAACAATTACTATAAAATTATATGTAGGGGGTACTGTTAATGCGGATCATATAATTACAATGATATCGTTCTTGCTCCAATTGAATCATCACATTAAAATAAAATAAAGCAAAACACAGTGTCATGACATAATTGGAACAGATTGTAATGGTCCGTACTGATTCGTGTTCTTGAGCGCGAATGTTGTAAACTACCCGACGTTATTGGTATCTGTCTCAAGCTATATCCGCAATATCCTCTGAAGATTTAATCGTACATAAATCAAATTGGTGCGTCGGGTTTGAAGGGCAGACGCGGTAGGGTTTCAGAGGGTGACTCCCCCGCTTCCATAAAACGTGAATAGTTTAATTGATTCGGTGTAGCCTAGTTGACAGTTTTCAATGTCTCCAACTATTAGGTATATCGGTATTGATAAGGACAAGGTGTATCTAAGTAATTATAAAATACTGTATAATGTATATTTTGGCATACACATGTTTCAGATTAATCGCATCGTAACAATTTGCAACTTTAGTTATCTACATAACAGGCTGCTAATTTAGATTAGCCCTTAAATTATTTCCTTAATAGAGACAACGATGTTTTATTATAAAAGGAAGATTTTCTGATAAAAAAAATCATCGTAGAGGTCGGAATGCGGTTCCCGAGTTGTCTCTTCACGGCGTCAATTACCGTATAAGAAAAAAAGTTGAGTTGAAAATTATTGAAGGATTAGCAGAATCTCGGATAGAATCTGATCTCATATTCCAGCAAGTCGATCCAAGACTGTTGACATAGATTTTTATTATAAACTCCACGAACATTTTTTAACGACACTCGATTCTTTCATAACTTTAATTACCGACAAACAAATCACGTTCTGAGTTAAACGAAATCAGTGTTTTTCATATCATAATTAAAGTTGTTACCCTCTGTGTCACTTTTAATTACAGATATGAGCCATTACCTCGATTAATGCGTGTGATACAGAAGCGTTGTGTACTCTATAAGCACCACGTATAATAAGCATTATTTCTTTCATATTGTAGTCGCTTATGCCAGAGCTGATTGTTCGCTAGTTCCTTCGTACCTTCATGAAAAACAATTGCAACGTTTCCCTCCTCCGTACTGTCCTCCTCATTTACTGCAATCATGATTATTTTCTTTTTTAATTGTATACATGCGTCATCTTACACTCTGGCAGTCGCTTTAGCCTCGAACTAGCTGACTGTCTACTGTATATGTCATTATACCCTCCTTGTCGGCGACAGTATAGGGCCTCTTGCTTCCCTTTCGAGTGAGTCTCGACGGGTTCGGTGACTCCTCTCAGTTTACTGTTCCGCTGTACCTTCCCAACCCTATACATGTATAGTGCAGAATGTACAGCCTCAGTTGGTGCTGATGCCGCCAAGCCAGAGCGGTACTTAGCAAACTTCCCGTAATTGTAATCATACTAATGCTTCTCGCCAAGACTCCAACCCTCCGAGGCGCGAGTGTGATGAGCACCTGAACCTTTGTCCCTAACCTGCGTGTAAATGTAGAGGTAACCAATCTTAGGTGTTGACTCAAGTACACACTTTGAAGTAAGCATTGATGTATTACGTTGATTGCTTGACTTGCTGTGGTAACATTAAGAAGATGGCTCAGGGGTATTTTATGGCTGCACATGAGGACGGCAATGAGGACGATCGTAACGAACAGGTTGCCCCTATCAAAAGAGTCTTCAAATAATCTAGAAATTATCAAATAATAATTGCAGTATTAACGGACGAAGTTAAGAAATTGATGATAAGGGGCTGAAGATATGGACTTTTTCACTTATTTTATACTAAATGTTAATATATACATAAATGTTCACTAAGTGCAATTAATAATAGATAACATATACTTGGCAAGAGATTGGTTTAGAGATTTTCAATTTATTTCACAACATTATGTAAGTATACAGGTGCTTATGTAAACGTGCTTGTCGCAAGTTTTTTTTTTTTACGTATTATGTTCTTTGGGGGATTTTACTACTTTTCAAATCTTCCCATGTCTGCTTTCATTGAATTTTATTAACTGATTTGAAACTTTTTTAACTACCATTCTCCAAAAAAAAGAGGATGCACAGTAGAACTTTGAACAGTGCTTCCTCATTACTTTTGAATCAGACCCTTGATCAGGTGATTTCGCTCACACAGCAAAGGACGAAACTCTTGCTGTTAGCTCTTTGGACATTTGGTTCACGTTGATATATCACAAGCTTAACTGCATGCGGAAGTATATAATACCTCAAGGCGTATAACAATAAGAAAGAAATTTTCCATAGCCAAGAGGAATGAACACACATCGCCTACCGAACGACCAAGCCTTACACCGTCACCTCTCGGGCTCCACTTGAGGTACGAGTTACGACGATCGACCACAACGAAGATAGCAGAATAACTATAATCTCTCGGTGAGAGAGGTGCACTTTTGATCCTATCTCGGGGATAATGAAGACGTACGTCATCGTTAAATTGCTATGATTAAGCTTTAACTCACGTAACGATCGTAGCTTCGCGTCCTCCTTACCGGATAAAAAAATCGGCTGGACCATTACGCCGGAAATTCGTTCAACCTCTTTCACCTTGTTCTATTATCTGAATGGACTGAAGTTCTAGAACGTTGAGTCGTGATCTTCCCAAAGACTTGGTATCGAAGGGCTTGGCATCGATAAATATTCATACATGTTGCAATTGAAGTATTTTAATCAGAATATTGGGAAACAAAGTCTCACGGGCAATACAATAGTAAGCTCAGGTATTTGTTATCAGATATCCATATTCAATCAAATTTCTATTTTCCTATTGGGTTTCCAAGAGCTGTATTTTTTGTCATAATTTCCGTACCTTAATATTGAACGTAAGATTGAACTTATTATTGACATTTTTTGAAAATCCTCGTCCGTCAAGTTTCCTTTTTGGAGCCTCTATTGGTCTCTGACTAAGAAATTCTTCCCAAATTTAGAGTCAAAGTCCAATTTAACCTTCGAATGACAGCATCGAGCAAGCTGTAGTGGAGACACTAGTAGCCGCTCCTCTCTGGGATTCCATTCCTTTTGGATTATGGTTAAAATAACCATAAGTTCCACGCCAAATATTAATTATTAAATAAAAAATTGTGTTGAAGAATCGTTGTAGGAAACTGACTCTGTACTAGCTATTAGAGCGTTTTAAACTAATCCCTTTTGGCCTTTCTTGTCCATCGAGACAATAATTAAATATTAAAACAACCTTTAACGGGAAATGGAATTATATAGAGCTTAAATTAAATGGTGAAAAGGAGAAAAATAAGCAAAAAAATATATTTTACAGTAAAATCCATAATTTTTACATGTTTTTTGAATAGATCAAAATTTATTGTTGATTTACGATTTTGCTTTTACGACCACCAGTCCCCTTCAACTCGCAACGTTCCGTCCAATTTGGGAAATAACTCTCGATTGGAAAAACCGTAACATTACAATAATTGTTAAATCTATCTACATAACTACTTTTAGGAGAATGGTACTAGGAAACTAGTCTCACACACATCCATTAAAAATAATTTTTTTTGTATTCTTCTACAGCATACATTCCGTAGATTATTGCCGACGTAATTTCACATACACATACTCGGCATCGTGTTTGATAGTTAACTTTCGCGCAATACTGCACGTTTGATAGTAAATCCCTCACATGCATTCCTTACGCCCATAAACGATATATCTCGCAACATCGGACAGCGAAAGGACTACCCACTGTGGCGACGACCCTGGCGTACGACCCCGCACTCAGTTTCTACAACATCACTAATGCTACAGGCAAAAATTGTGGAGGAGGACCACCTGTGTACACCCTAGAGATCTACTCAAACCACTGTATATATCGAAGTTCCCAGCAGCTAGAAAGGAAATACATCAAGCGTACCAAGGAAACTCTCCATACTTATCGAATGTTGAATTATTTTTTAATTATACTTAAATTATAATTGCAACTTTTAAAAAAATCAGTTCACATTGAAAGTTTTCAAAAATATATAGAAAATGTTCTAGATTTTTTCTGGGACTCACAGTCTCCGAATTACCCAAAAGATCTAACTTATCAATGCTGAGATTTACACGTCAAGAGTCTCTTAAAAGTATAATCAATATCGGCCACATTTTCCATAAACCATTTACATATCGACAGGAGAAAAAGCTGCTAAATTAGAACCTTGCACATAGCTTCTTCATTTTTTTCAACTGTCAAAAAGTTTCCTGTATTCTCATCGAGACTCTAGTTGAAAATCTCGGTCACGATACTTCATTTTACCAGTAAATAAATAAATACTAAAGTGTTGCGATACTTCTTTCGCCGAATCCAGATCACCATGAGCTCGATACGTCATCAATGTCTGGATAGCTGAAAAGGCACACACTAAAATATATTGAACTTTATTTTTCTATGTTTGAAAGGGAAAAAGTGATAAACCATGAAGCGGGCTCCTTTACGCCGGCATTATGATAATCCGTTCGCAGCATGAGTTCGTTCAGTGCGAAATCATCGAGATTGCAACCGCAATATATACTAGCAAAGAATGTAATGCCTAGCTGTTGCTTTATGACCAATTGACAGCGGCAACTGCAGTGAAAATTCTTTGGAACAGGGCCGACTCGAGATGATCAAACGATAGAATATTTGCTCTTTTCTATTCCTTTCGCTCGTTAAACGATTTCTTCACGCTACACACGCACGCACGGCATCATCTTGATTTTATTACCATCAGTTAGGTTCATGAGACAGACGTAGATAATCGCGCGACAACTGAGCTTCATTCAGAATTTCTTTCAGCTATTCAGGTAAGCAATTAACCGTTCTTGTCCAAGCACAAATTCAATTGCTAAAACATGCTTTTACGCCTACCGTACACTCGGGGTGTAGGTTGGCTTTTGTAGTTATTTTAAATTTTCGATGAAAAAATCTGTAAACGTTTTCTGAATGCTGTTTTCTATGTAGACAAATGTATCATATCATCGAACCCAACAAAAATTGAAGAACTTTTATTTACAAATATCTCAGAATGATTGCTGAAAATGAGTATTGTAATTAATAATACTCGACTCACAATAATGTATCCGTGTTGTTATTATTCACTAGAATGTTACACAGTCTTCCATTAAATGGCCATTTTTTAAATTTCGAATTATGAAAATTACATCGATCGTTAATCAACCCTACCTCTCTATACTTCATGAAGCCTACCTGTATATTTTTATATGACGGTGACTTTTTTTTTTACTATATAAAAAAAGATTCAGGTGGCCCGGTAGTGTTGTAGATCGTTTTATTAAATGTGTGGTCAATTTATCAGCGTGTAACGATCGGCCACGACAAGACAAAGAAGAAGAAAAAAACGAAGGTGGGTGATACAGCACGAGGAGAACTGACCCACATATCGTTCACACTGGATACTGCTACCGTCGGTGCTGATGGATACTCATTGAAACAGTTGGCCGAGAGTCACCTGCCACCGCAAAGGACACCCGATAAGGCGTCGCGAAATAAACAGCGTACTAAGCGATATGCCCTAAAGCAAACAGAGGATGATCTACCTATCGGACAGTTCGATTACGATTTTGATTGATGACAACATTTTGTATATAATTTCGAGTGAAGTTTTTTTTTTCCAACAATGTTTTATTTATAAGTCACTGCTAATTATTGGCATACACATCACAAATTCGTGAACAAAATCGTAATAAAGGAAAAGTTTTCAAACGACGAACTTTCTGTAATTTGAAAGTCAGAATTAGGAAAACGTCATATGAGATTTAAATGCAGGTTTTCAAAACCAATAGTATAACAGACTCTAATAAATCTATAAAATCGTACGATGTTAGTGATACAAATTTTCGGTGTTTTTTTCAACACAATTTGTAAGTAATTTTCATACTGTCAATATGGTTAAAATTTACACTCGTACTAGTCATGGGAAATTATTCTAAAGCACAAACGTGGCTCGGATTGGTGGAAAGGTAATTCGCAGCGGTGTTAAACGTACTCTGCTGCGTTGTTAATTTGCACATAGGGTGTACAATGCACATTTAACGGTCATGGGGAACATTCAGAAAGGTCCGTCTCACCACCCTTTTGCGGAAATGAATAAAATTTGGATCATAGTGCGCAAGGGTTAATGTGCCGTATTTCGATAAACTCGCCTACAATTGTGAACATCAACACCAACATTTAAACTGGATATATGCATGCACTCCAGAATATCCGAAAACTCTGTTGAAAAAATGTCTTATATTTCAAGATGACAAACCTAAAACCGGTTGTACAACGAATTCGAATATACGGACCGAAAGCATCATTGAGGTGAACGACCCAAACCACGGAAAGTCCCGCCGACAGAGCACAAAAAAGTATCCAAGAATGGCATTAGTTTGGGTAGAAATAGTCTGTTTATTTTAACTATTATTGTAAGCAACCAGCTCCGCGATAGCGTAAAGAAAATTGACTCAGTCTTAGAGCTCTTCCACTTAGAATTATCGTGTCACTCAACTGAAATGAAGAAACGTTCCGCTGCGGTACTGAATAATTTGCATGTAGTCTACATCTACTCATATACGTATAAGGAAAGAAATAAGCATTACGACCATGCAGATTTATTTGCTTTTGCAAAGGTGCACGCACAGTCCAATTACACAATAGTAACAGCTGCAGTGATACATCGTTCGGGTGGTTGCTAATTGCAGTATTAAAAAATCTGCACTACACGTGAAAGCGGAAAAGATATTCGTAAGTTGGAATGTTAGCGGCAGTCAATCACTGGCAAACACTTAGGAATGGCCAAGTAGACAAGTATTTCGTGCAATGACGTTCATTAGAAAAATCAGTTAGTGCGGAATGTAACAAGGGTACTGAATACCACTCTCTCATTATTTCTAGGAATTCCATCGCTCCGCAACGATGCGTTTGTCGGCTTCTCTCACTTTAGATCTGTTATCCTGGATCTTTGCTAGTTTCTCGGTTTCTCAGATGCCCTTTTCGCGCTGGTTTCTTTCTGGGGGAGACTGCTTTATTGGTCCCGAAGAAATTACGAGTTAATACTGTATGTGCATATTACTAAGGCTTTTCATACAAATTTTATTTCCCGCACAAGCAAGCGTAAACGAACTTATTGGCACTTGTGATTTGGTATCAATGGGATATTAAAAAACATTGATTCCATAACTATATCTAATGGCTAAAATGGATCAATTCCATCGGTTCGAGTTTCCGCGATATTTGAATTTTTCATGGCATGGAATTTAGGAATGTAGCCAAGAAATTGTTGTTGAATTTTTCCTGAATGTCACGGTTATCTCTGATAACTCAAACATTAGATTCCTATTTGCTGTGACATCAGAGAAGGTACTGAAATTGTTTCGCTTTGATTTAATTTGCGGAAAGCCTTTATTTTTTGGAAACAATAGCAATATCTAGACTTTTAACTTGATTCTAATGTGACATTTAAACCCTTTTATCGATTTTTATCGAAGTTTATGCTGAACATTCCTCAACGTTATTAAGTATGTGCAATAATTTTAACTCATTGTTTCAATATTTTCAAATGTTACAACTATAAGAAATTATAAAATCACACGCGCCCACGCACATATTTTCCAAAGCACTTTTCACGATGTTTTGAGTGATTATGAGTATACTAACATGAAAATCTGGAAAAAAAAAAAAATTTCATGAAATCAAAGCTTCTACTAGGAACCACATCCCTTGTTCGTGTGTAGTTGTAACAAGTAAAAATTATATTCTTTGTCAGCACAAAGACTCCGGCACTTAAAGAGTTATTAAAAAACAAAAAGCTCGAAAATTTATCTTTTCCATCTATATATAGGGTCATTTTTTTACCTTATAAGCGGTGGTACGTTCGCAACATCTCAATTACAAAATATATTACTTTAGCTTGCTCAGCTTTGTCGCGTAAATTGATAGGTTTCTTTTCATATCCTTAAAAGTGCACCATCCAATATAACATAATTTCTCTGACACACGTTATAAAATATTACACTTACAATAAAAAAAAAATATCGACATGCGCGTGCGCCATACGTAGCTGTGTGCGGGTATCAGCTGCTGCTCCAGCTTGCTCCATAAATGCATCGCATCGATTAATAAAACACAGATAAAACAAAAAGTCCATGTAATATACAACTGGACAAGCGCACACCCCTTAAGTACCTCCGCGCAACATTTGCTCGAATGACATATTCGCTTTATTATGTTAAGTATTGAGAGTCGGCGTCATCGCCACGCAGTGGCGAGGAAGCAACAGAACCTTTTAACTCATTCGTATTTCAACAGGATAAACATTAGTTACTCTTATGCTGACTGGCATTACTCAGCCTCGAAACTTATTATCACATGCAAAACTTTTTCTTGTCTATTTCTGAATGTGGATACAATTAAAAAGCATATTTACGTCTCTACTTTTTATACCTCTACTAAGCCACAAATCTACCAGCATACAGGTATCTGTACAAACTCTTGTTACGTTCTGACGTGAATTTGCCCTTTCGTTCTAAAATGTATTAAAATGAACATTTAAAATTGTTTATGCAACAAAAATTATTAAAAAACTAGCGATCGAGCGCTTCGCGCCCTAACTAACTAGGTTAATTTATTTTATTTTAATTTGATGGTTCAATTGGAGCAAGCATCATCAACATCATTGTAATGGTATATTTCCGCACTGACAGTACCCAGACAAATCTTTTTACAATAATTTTTGGAGACGAACATTTTTTGGCCAAAAATGTTAACCAAAACTTCCAGAAAAAGTTTCGAAAACGACCACTTCTTCTTTAAAATTAAGATATCGTATTTTTTCCTTCGGCATTCGTTCAAACTGGTATATTTCCGAACTGACAGTACCCCCAACAAAACAAATCCTAACAAAATGGATAAGTATCGCGTACCAGGATCTACCTTATCATCAGTTGAAAATAGCGAGAAGTGCAATACCCTTATTATACTTCCCACACTAATTCGAGTACAGCACTCTACAACAATCGGTGAAAAGAAAAAGAGGGAACGCAAACCGAAGAGCGAAATGGTCACTTTTATAGTTGAATCTCCTTTGAGACGACACTTTAGAAACGATTATTAAGTGTATTGTTCCTTATATCATTTTCACTGCAGTCACTTTTAACACACTTACAAGTCTGTTGTTTTTGCGTACCACTGGCATGTTAGAAAATACATGTGTAAAAAGTGACTATAATGCAAAACATGAGGAATATCACTCTTGACAGCATGCTTAGTTTTCAGAGTGAATAAACCGAATGTAACCGAATAACTGTTTTAATTATCTTACGTAATGGTGAAATATTTATATATCAGTCCAGTGAAAAATAAATGGGTTAGGAGGGTGGAGCGGTTCATATACTAATCAAGTGAGTGCTAAATTTTTAACAGCTTTACTACAACTTTTGGTAATTTAATTGATATACATTTATTTATTGATTCAACATCCCCAAATTTCATTGAATTTCGAGATCAATTTAAAAGATAATATTAAAGTTAACATATTATTTTATAATTACAATTAATAAGCCGAGATTTTTATTAAATGTATTTGATTCAATTACCTCATATGTAATACGTTACGATCACTATAATAATATCCCGCCCGAAAGAGGTATAAAAATTAAGGGAGCATCGAGGTCGACTAGCAATCAATCGCATCACTATATTACGAAACCTAATTGCGTCCATTTGGCAATTACGGCGTTATACGCAGTGGTTGTAAGGAGGCGGTTCAATCTTCGTAACTGGCCCACCTGGAAACTGCTGGGGTATCTCGAAGGAAGATGATCGAAAAGGGAGAATATGGAGAGCATAACAATCCATCAAGCTGCCGAAGGACTTTTAAATTCGCAAGCATGAAAATTACAACTGCGCGGCTGCCACTAAGACCACGACTCATTGCTTGGCAAGCTGCACATTCAACCCGAAGATCGATTCTATATCACCGGAGTGGCAATCACGGTGAACTCGCGATGTCTTTTTTTTCTTTGCTTCTTCGTTCCATCCGTTTTATGCGAACGGAATGAGGAAGATAAGGTCAGATTGGGTTTCAGGCCAAGCCAACAGCCTCGGTCACCCTTCGTTTTACTTATGACCGGACGGCCCAATTAGGCCGCCATTGTGATCCAATCAGGTAGGCAAAGCTTACCGAGCAAAGCTATACCTTTCTACCTCCACCTTTCTTGCAGCTTCGCCCCTCAGCGTAGGAATTGATCTTAGGTTTTGCCTAAAGAAACGGTAGAAGGATCTAAAGGAGAATATTCTGAAAAAAGAACGAGGAAGCTAATCAGCCCTACGCGTTTGCCTTTCCCAGGACAAAGGTTCTTTACCATTGAAAGATCTCTTAGTAAGAGATGAAAGGTGCTATTGATACTAACATAACAGGGTTTCACCCGTTACCAAGTTATCAAGGTTTTTCAGGTATTTCCTGAGTACCAAAACTTCAGATAGCTGTTTTGGCTTTTATATCACCTATGTTTTGAGTAGGGGAGGCCCGGCTACCTTTGTACACTTCTTTTGACTCGTTTCAATATATCGACAAAATTGTCATAATTTATCCTAATGAATGTCTACGTAAATCATTCAAAAACGATACGAGCATACAATCCGCTACCAAAAACATTATTTTGTTATTACATCACTCTACCAACGTGTGCCATGTGACAATTTTTTAGTTGCGTGTATCTTATTTATCTTACGAACAAATAAATTAGTAGAATCGCCGAGAGACTAACAAAATTTTATGACGCTGTCGATGGTCACTAGTCTTTCATCAGTTTTTATCAGAATTGCTACGTATCCGTTACTTCTGAACTAATCTATGCTGAAATTTTTTCTTTATTGATTTTGGTATTCAGATCATTTAAAAAAGATCCATTTTTATTTATTAATTCGAATCATGTCTGAAAGAGTGTATTTTGTGATGGGTTTGA
The DNA here is from genome assembly GCA_964016905.1 of Perithous albicinctus. Lineage (NCBI taxonomy): Eukaryota > Metazoa > Arthropoda > Insecta > Hymenoptera > Ichneumonidae > Perithous > Perithous albicinctus. The sequence continues at coordinate 13,319,225 of OZ024698.1, read as the reverse complement.
AGATATGTATGGCAGAGAAGAAAAATGTTAGCATTCGTTACTTTTTTGCAATAGCTTGGTCTATGACACATATTATTATGTAACTACATTTCAATACAAGTGAAACAAATTTTATGGCTGCCCATGAAAAAAAAATATTTTTAATTTTATCGTATGATTTTAAATCGTGACATTAAACGTGGGATTAAACTGATGCGAATAAAAAGGAACGCGAAGGAATTCACATGCCCAGATGCGAATTGTTTTACCTCAGCCGGAAGTTTTAGCAACGAACAAAGAATCTAACGCAGGAAGTCCTTGCGATCTTTGCGTTTTGACCGCACACCGCGCCTGGCCTCATTGTCCGCTACGAGCGCGATTATTTTATTTTTATTTGTAAATTTTTTTTTTTTCCTCTACCCACTACCGATGTTTCCGGTATACAATGAGCGAATCCTAGACTACGCAGCGAACAACCAGAGAACCTTTGTTCTCCCCTTTGGCAAGAGCCTAGAATTGCGAGATTTTTTTTGCGACGACAATTCACATATACTTAACCTATGTATTATCTAGAGAAGCAAGCTGAATTTCTAAACCATTTCTTGTTCTCTATACCCTCGATCTAGTAGAGTAGGACAACGGTTTTTCGCAATTTTTTTCGAGATTTTCATGCCAGTAAACTAAAAATTATGCGAAACGTCGAAAAAAGTGGTCTGGAATAAATGTCTGGTACTTCTGTGTGCCATAGGTAAAATCCTGCAAAGTAGAACCTTACAAATTGCTTCCTCATTATTTAGCATCTTTGACAAAGTCTATTGGAATAAAATTGTTCCAATATTTTTGCTCTCATAGATATGAGACCGTATCCTGAAAATAGATTGTTTATAAAGATATCTTTAATATAAGCAGATCGTAAAGCTAACCGACGTGTAAAATATCCACAAATCTACACCTCATCACTGGTAGTTCTCTCGTGACAAAAGCATTGCAAAGTAACGAAGACAAAAAATGCTGTTTATGATAAATTCAACTAATAATCAATCCTGCCACAGAAAATTAACCATCACTTACATGTGGAATATCGACTTATAATACCATTTTTGTATAACATCTCATTCTCCCATCTTGTTGAGCAGATATTATATAGATCGTAGATGTTTGACTAACCTGAAACAAAAAATTAAATACGGATTTTAGAATACCTTAAATTTTACGTGAAAAAATATAATTTCTGTTTGGAAAATAGGTTTGAATATATTATGCAATGTGATAAATATTTTTTTTCTTCAACTCAAGAACTAAACGATAGCATTTTTACACATGGCTCAATTACATCCAACTGCAAAACGGCTATCAAGATACATCGTGACGACTGAAGATAAGTACATTTCATCTATTAAAATATTATCAAAACATTATCCATTCAGAATTACTTTTTTTAATGGACATCACAGCTGGCCTAGTTATGTTTTTTACTGTCATTTCATGATTTTAGTTTCATCCAGTTGTTACTTCTAGGCGTTCAATCTACATATACACAGCCTTATTTGTTTCATAAGCCAGACGTTTCTTTTATTTTACCACACTGCGAGTGGGCGTGTACACTCTCTGTGAAACGTCACTCCAATTTTCAAAAAAAAAAAAAAAAAAAAAAAAAACGTGAGAGAAGGGTTGTACGAAGCAGTAGGAGAGTGGGACTGGTGTTGCTACCGCTGCAGGGTGCCAAATCGAGACTGACAATGCGTCTGTGGGATCATGAGGGAGAACGAGAAAGCAAACGCTGCTGCAGCAGCGGGCGCACAAACTCAAAAAGTAGAAAGAGAGAAAATAGAAAAAAAAAAACATTAAGCGTGGGGATGAATGGACAAACGCGTAGCGTCGAAGAATCAGTGAAATAAAAATGGTAGAAAAAGGGAGCTCGAAGGATGAAAGTACTTTGAAGTAATGCCAACTGTACGCATATATATATATATAGTAGTTATACACATATAGTATGCATTCAGCCAGCATCCATCTATACAACTGGCGCTGAAGCAGAAAGGTGGTTACAATGACCGTTAAACAATGGTCACTCGTTATAGCGAGAATGAATACGTCCAAGCACTTTGTGTGCTATAATAGATATTAAAGAAATCTATACGAGGTGGTGATCACAGGATCAGCAACGAGTATTCATCAACTTCACATCAATTTTTCCCACAAAATTGATCCCAAGATAGCTGATCCTAATATTAACCAATCATTGTGGGCTTGGATGAAATTCAACCCAAACGAGCTTGCAACTCTCAGTTTCTTTCAAGTCTGTGATGACTTACGAACATTGTGAGACTAAAACAAAAAAAAATCAGCAGGTACGTTCTTTTTTAAAAAATCTAATTTTTCTTGTTTTCTATTTCGCTACTTTTCTCGGAAAATAACTCTAATGAAGTATTCTTTATTAACGGGGCTACTTCCTTTTCTGACTATATTTTTTCATTAATTCCGACACTTTTTATTCTGCTCTTACTTTTATTTCACCTACAGTAGTATGTACAACATCAGTAGAAAAATAGACAGAGCAGGCAAAATATTTTTCGAGGGGTACAAGAAAAGTTTCAAAAGTTGTAGTGGCCCAGTTGATAAAAAAATGCCTTAAATGTTAAATTTTCTTGAACTTTGAACTTTGTTTTTTGGTGCTCAAAAGAAGACACTTGACTTTGAAGATCTTTCGTGATTCGAAAATATGTTAATTTTTTGTGTGAAAGATAAAGCTCATTATAAAGCTCAGCTTTTCGGAAATTAGTCGTTCTAGAAACAGAACCGATGTGAAGTAATCAGCATAGAATTAAAATATACAAAATTATATACAAAACTAAAAAAATTCGTTCAAGCCTAAAAATTTTAAGAGACATGGCCTTCGAAAGTCAGCTGATTGCAATTGTTTTCTCTTCACTTTAATTTTCTCTCATTTGCTCATTTTTTCAATGCATTGTAGAAGAATTTTGACAGCACCTGAATTAAAGCAAACAAAATTTCTATAAACCTAAAAAAAAAGTATTTTATTATAACCGCATATGCTATTTTTTATTTTTATAAATAATGATCTACAATACCTCATTCACTCTTGGTTATAAATTCAAAAAATAAAATCAAAATTCACCAAAGAAATGTAGTCTGTATTGGAAAAAAAAGAATACAACTTAAAAAAATTAATCTCGTAAGGATTGTAAGTTAAACTCGGCGTACGGAATGGAACTATTTTGGGGTGTCTGTTGGAGATTGTAGTAGGACCAATTGAGTTACAGAATTAGCTCCTGTCAGAGATTACCGGTACTTTTAAGGAAGGTTTATTCGAGGTCAGGGATATTATATTTCAGGACATTCAACCGGATAATTTTTTCCTGAGACATTATATCGGGATACTAAACCCAATATCTTGAGTAGATACCACGATCGACGAGATCGATAAAACTTGGCAAGTCGTTAATGCTTGTTGCGATCCAGGATCGTTCGAGTACACTGACCTGAAGTAGGTAGCAAACAGGTTCGCAACATCGGGTTTCGAACCAGAGTTGGAAAAAGTGCGATGTTTTTTTTCTTTTCTTTTTTCAATGAATTACCATTTTCAATACCCAATAATTTGCAAGTGAGTAATATGAATCATCTGATTTATCCAATTTTCAGATAATGGTTAATTTGCGTCGGTCTCATTACCAATTACTTGAATAATGAGTAATACATCTCATATCCATTACCCATTAGTTTGCTAATAAGCAAAAAAGTCGAGTTTGCGTCATTAGTCGTGGTTTATGGTACCTAAATCCTTAATCAGTGACTTTAAAAATACGCAATGGAACTTATATCCATCAAGCATTATTTTAGAAATAAATGACACATTACTTACGCATTACAATTTGTACAATTCTTTTCCTAACTGCCAGCACGACTTCTGTAGATGACTGTTGCTGATATGGAATTATCGATGTGGTTAGCATTAGCCAACTTCCAAAAATTGTTTGTATTAAAGAAGACATCATTGATCAATTCTATTCACTAATTTGTTAGGAATAAATTGGTTTTCGATTCCTTTGTACCCTGTTTCTAATTACGGTTGTAAATAATGCTCATATTTTTGTCGATGGGTGAATTCACTATTCGATTCACACGGTTATCATTAAATTGTCGACAATAAATTACTAGTATTATAAAGTAGGTATCGATGAACGTGCACCAATTTTGGATTTTTCCAGGCTCCTGGCTTGTCCTTATGACACAAATCCAAATTAAAAATTAAATAATGTCTAATATAATAACGCATACCACAAACACAATGATTTTACAACGAATGGAATTCCGCTTGTGACAAGCCAGCTTCAACTGAATTCAATTAACTCAAGCGAAATTTGGTTTGCTTTTACTAAATCAAGAGGCGCGGTACTTCTCATATACTTTTCGTGTATTTCATTGTTGAATTTCCAACTACAATTTTTAACGTACTTCTCACGTACTTTCCGCGTGGAACTGGAAGTCCGCGAAAGGATTGTCCCCAAGGATTGTCTCATCGGCGGGACTTTTTCACGTACATCTGAAGTATCCCGCATGGAACGGAGATGCACTTGTTTTTTTTTTACACCGGTCGCTGTGACTCTGCGGGCACAGCCGGGAATAACAATGTATCGCATGACAGGAATATATTGCGGATTAATTGAGGCAAAGATGCAGCTATTTAATAGCTAAATGGCGTTAATGAGGACATATTCCAGATAATATATGTGGGATTAATAAATTGGACACCTGGGTTCCCTCATAACTGAGGAATGCTTATAACATATAGAAGATACCCGATGATTAAGACACTTTCACGCAATGAACGAGTACACGAGAGCCGTTGAGCCTGCATCATCATCATCATCATCATCATCATCACTACCATCATCATTATCATCAACACTACGGCGCTCTACAACAACAGCGGGATCCCATCAAGCAGCTGAATGATGTCCGCGCCTTTCAGCTTACTTCTTCCACGCGAGAACTACCACTATATATATATGCATAATCGGGAACTACATCTTGTTACTGTAAAAGCTGCGGCAAGCGTGCGGTGGACCTGAGTATAGAAATACAGTAAGAAAAATGGAGCCGGCTCCACAATACAAATAGTTTTCTCTGGGATCATCTATTTTTTCATTTATTTAATGGAACAATGAAGACACTTATAATTATTTCTGCAATAGAACATGCTATAATCTGGATATAAGAAAACTCTATGTCGATTTTACGATCTTTAAAGTCTTGCACCTTGGATGATATTTCATCAAAAATGTCAGTGTATGTTGCGGCCTACTAGAAACGTAGCCGTTTGAAACCGGTTTGCAAAAAAGATATTCATTTTGGTGTTCTTTTTTTTTAATGTGCTTTTTATTCAACATCTCGGACCAAATAATATCTCAAATACGGATATTGTGACTGTTGTTACTGCTGTTACTGTTGTTATTGTTACTCTTGTTACTCTTGTTAATAAAGATATTGTTGTTCTGTCAGGTTTATTACCAACTGAAATGTTTCGACTTACCAACCCGAAGAGAGAACATATTTTTTGACGACTAATGGATTAATAAAGTTAACTGCCAATTAACTAAGAAAAAATAAGATTTCGATCTACAGCAATATAACTATACGACTGAACTAACGTGATCGGCACATTACATATTATGTACACCACCTACATGCGAGGTACCAATAAAATACTAGTGTAGATATCTAACGTTAAGTTACATTGTACGGTTCAGGTGTTCGCTCTTAATATATTACGATAGGGAATAAGATAAGGACCTTCGAGAAGGTGACTCTGACATGAGGCTGAATCTGAGTGGAAATGTCTAAGATGCAGGTAAATAGTAAATTGAACGCATGGCTGAGCACGGGGGAGGGAATAAATTGATTCTTGACAAGTCTACTTGTAGCCATTTTAAAATCACACAGTATGTGTACATACTTAGCAGAATGTATACGTCGCACGATTCACGCAAGCGGCCTTCTCGTCGTTATCTCGCAGTCTACAGACACGCGGAGAAAAGCCGTGGGAAGTTTTGGCTTCTTGGTTCGCGACCGCCCGAATTCTATATGAGGCATTCTCTGTCAATGCATACACTTTTTCAGGCCTTCTCACATATTTCTCATAATTAGATAGATTTTGGAGTACTTTCTGCGGATACTTTAAGAACTTTTTTTACCAAAAATCTTGGTTCTTCATTTTTATCTATCTTGGACAGAAAAAAAATAGACAAGCAAAGAAAAGATATAATTTATATTGGTAATGAGCTTTTTACTATAACAGTAGTAACAATTTTATTTTCAATCTTGAAAATAAATAAATAAATAAATAAAAAATTTTACTTTAGAATCAGCAGAAGAATCGGAAATAAAATACGATCTAGACCATTTTGCGTATACTGACTTGAAAGTCGCGAAAAAATGTCATGAAAACAAAGCTTTCTCTATGACGAAGGAAAATGACTATATTGACAGAGAATGCCCCGTATCCGTTCGCGAATTGTACTCCGTGGGTGGAGAACGTACGTGCGTGCCCCTTTCCGTATAACGCGTGACTCTGTTCTGGTCGTCTAAGACTTTCTCTATTCTTGAAAATACTACGCGTGTCATGGGTTCGTCATTTTTCACATCGCAAAAGGACTCAGTTTTACTTATTAAAAAGTTCCATTTGAAAAACGTGCTATAATTACTTAGAATGATCCCAATTTTACAAATTAGTGTGAGAAATAAAGAAAAAAAAATCGCGTAAATCCTCAATGAGAAAAAAAAACATTTAGGGTTCGTTACTGAAACTTAACATTATTTTATTTTATTTTATTATTTTCTGAAAATTGTAATACTCTCTAATTATGATTAGGCACACAAAATAACTATGCAAAATAATGAAACGTTTATCAAAACTCCATGAACATGAACCTCCAAATATTTTCTTTATCTCATTGTGGATTTACAAGAATTTTTCCTTTTTTTTCTCAAGTAGTAAAATATGGACCAACCTACATAGAATAAAACAAAGTAAAATCTTAACTGTGCAAAATAATCAAATTTATCTGTCTGCAGCTTTTATGATTAAAGCAATTGATACAGAATTAGTGACACTTGTTCCACACTAAGTTCTTTCATTAATGGCTGCAATTTTCGTTCTAATATCTTAAAACTGTAAGTAATTTTATTAAAAACTTAAGTAGAAGTTCGTTATTTTGACTTAAGGAAAAAAAAAACAAATTTCCACTTTGTCAGTGCAGCATAAAAATACGAATTTCGATAATTATGATTATTCAATTTTCTCGAAATTTAGCACTCCGGGGTTTGAAAGCTCGCTGATTGCAAATTCTGAACTCAACATTCATGAATTCAAAATAACGCGCCAAATATGGTAATTATGCGGACCATAACCCAAGAAATTTCTTGATTTGAACACAATTCCAATACACATAGTGATTTTTGAATTTGAATTGAAAATTCGGAAACTCAAGGTGTCGGTTCCAATATAGCAGAGTAGAATGCAAGAAATTACTTGATTCGAATGAAATTCTGTACTCGTTGGTTTTTGCCATCGCTAATTATGATTCTGTAGTCAAATTTCAGAATTTCAAAGACATGGATCAAAATGTAAAAAAATGATTGAATTTGCGTTAAACTCGATACTCGGTGAGTTTTTGACATCGCTAACTGCGTATTTAAAGTCAACTTTCATGAACTCAAAATGGCGGACCATATCGCAAGAGCTTACTTTATTTTAATAAATTTCGGTATCAAGGTACTCAGAAATCCTCAAGTACATTGTTTCACAACCCAATAGTTTCGAAAAAAAGACAAAATAGTCCTTTTTCATGCGGATGCCCGCATATAATAGTTTTGGTACGTGTAAAGTGACTTGCTATTAGACCGATAAAGGGCCGACGCCGAGTAAAGTAAGAGTAGCAGTAACGCCTCAGAGCGGTGTAACATCAGAGACGTTTCGTCATTTACATTTTCTTTAACACTTGACGTCGAGACGCTACCGCGTTTCTTGGTTACTTCACTTTTCCACACTAGCAAGAAAGTAACTGAGTGTGTATATGACAACTAATCTTATTGCTTCCGAGAGGTGGAAGAAGATGGTGACGCTCGTTTCATCGTGCGAAACGCAATGAGATTGTCCACCCGTCGGAAGCGTAAGACCAGCAGACGGTCTGTGTACCAGCGACGGTAGTATAAGGTAGCAAGAGAAAAAGGAAGAGAGGAAGGAGATTGGAGAGGCTGTTGGGGCAGGTGGGCCTTCGGCAATAAACCCGCCAGTAACTCAAACAAACGACCTATGGTTGTTATTCCGAGCCTTTCGCACGTTCCGATTCTGCGAATATACATGAGAAAGAGAATGTGGGTGTCACTGTCGTGGCCAATGCATACTGGCAATTGATAGGTTGTCTGTACGAATTGTAATCATTTTTTAAATCTCATGATTACAGTTGCACTAGGAAAATAATTATTTTTACTGCAACCAGACTTCCGTAGTTTTCTCGAGCTATAGCATTGTCAAAAAAAATTATGAAAATCCGCATTATATTCTATAAAACCTGATTTTTTTTTCGATTTTACTTCAATTCAATGCCAAAGGTCGCATCAGTCTGATAAAGCTTTGTGACAAAAGTTTCAACCCAGTAGCTGGTAATTTGTTCGAGTTAAAGTGATGAAAGACATTTTTCAAAATATTAAAGACCCGATGAGGTCAAAATGCTTCAACCAATTTTTATGAAATGTGTAACAAAGACACATTTGGATTGTTGTATACGGCACAAAAATTTGAGACGATTCGTTTGAGTAATTCCCGAGCTATGGCAGTATGAATTTTACGCCCTCTATCACAAACACACACACATACATACATACATATATTCGGATACTTTCTCTACACAACTGTTTTCGAAGTTTCAGATAATAATAAATATCGTGACATTAAAATCTCGATTTGTTTCTCATGAAAACAAAGCTTTCTACATGAGAAAGTAAAATGATTACAAAAAATGTGCCAAACATACATTCATAAGTCTGACAGTATCCAACAGCCTGTCTTACTCTTCTTTACCAGATTATCCAGATTATATTGTATTTCGGAATGAAGCAGTATCTGTGCATGTTATTGAATGTTCATCAAATATGTAACTGCTTGCAGATAATTAAGATATTGACATGTGATTATCGAAAAGTAACTTTGTCAAACAATGTCTCACTATAAAGGCACCTTCAAATGTACACATATTTATTTGCGTTGTACTGCATTTGTATTGGCAAACGTATCACACATTTGTGTTATACTTTTGTGTTGATCGTTCGTATTGGTAAACGTATAACAAGGATGGTTTTTAACAGAGCTGAGGCAATTGTCGTACACTACAAACTGATCAACGGATTTCTTCATACAGAGGTGGACGATTGGAAAAAATAAGGAATGAACGAGCAAATATTCATTTACAAATTTACTAATCAAAAAAATGTGGAATGATAAATAATCCTTCGCATATTATAGTCCGGAGATTTTTATACACAATGATAAACAAAACTTTCGGCAATAACATGCGAAGGATTACTTATTGTTTCACAAATTTTTGTTTATCCAATTTGTGTATTAATTAAACTCCTTTTTTCAATCAGGAGTTTAATTATTATAAAATTATTTTTGTCTCATCCTTCTTGAAGTACTTAACTAGTAATTTCGAAATTCGGTGAAAGAAAATATCTGCTGTCATAAATACAGAGGCGATATGTTTGAAGATAAGTATTAATGGCGGTGTGATCCAATATTTTTAAACGACTTATTTGAAAACTACATTTTTTTAACAATTTATCGCACTGAAATATGGCCTAAAAACAGAACGCGCTCACACTATCGAAATCTGCGAGTCAATTTGGCTAAGTTATATGCTGTGGTTTTCATTCTGAGCGTCAGTCAAGAGTAAAAATTTAGCAATTAACAACACGTTATTCCAATTTTTTAATTCGTGCCGATGTAGGTTTTTTTGAATGTCACTTTAGCGCAAGCGTGAAACAATTCAAAAAAATGTTATGGAATCGGTGTCGTTAAGCTTTGGAAAGTTGTTGCATGGAAATTTTGCTGCTGAAAAAATAGCATTTTAGCAAATTTTTTTTAAATTATTTTTGATTCCTGGCTTGTAAATAAAACAGGCTTTTCGCCCTATCGAAAACCGGTCGAGGTCATGTGGAATACCCCAACATCCATTCACCGCTTATTTCCGCAAACGAATTCCTATAGTTCGTAGAGTCGAACGAGCAACGTGTCGCGCTCGTGCACCCCAAGAATTTGCGAAGCGAAGGTCGTTCGCTAGAGTGCAACGAGTTACAGTGTAATCGGCGGGGCGACCACGCCGGTCGAATTCCGCGGAAGGCGATCGACGATGCGTGACATCAACCGTGCCAAATATTTAGGCCGATTCCCATGCCGCGTGTCCGCATACCATATGCGGCTACGGGCCTCTTTCTATACTTGTAAGTAGGGTAATGCGGTGCAGCTATTGGCAGTACAATGGTTACCAACTAAGTGTCAGTAAATAGAAATGCGTTATTTTTCCTTACCATGGAGTAAGCTTTATTTTCGTCAAATTTAAGAAAAAAAAACATTCTTTTTAAATTTCCATGTCAGTATACTTAAAATTATCTGAAACATCAAAAAAAAAAAAAAGTCTCGTGCAGGAATATAGTTAGGGGTATATAATGGGCCCGTCTAGCCTTTAAAAATACACATTATTATTTTTTATTTGAGGCAGAGCAAAAGTAAAAACATGTTAAGACTACATTCATTTATATGAATGACGTAAAGACATTCGCACGACAAGCCTATTCGTGTCCAGGTCACCTATTCATGTACGATCGTTTGGGGGATTTATTGTTAGAAGAACTCGGGTGTAGGGTGACAACCATCCAAGTACTGACCATTGGATGACTTCGAAATATTCGGACGCCATCAGTCGCCAATCTAAGGCTAAGCCTTGCGGAACTTAGAATAGCTCTTGGGCAGTAGGTGGTGACGTGATAACAAGGTAGTCTATATATGGTCGATCCAACTGATGGTTCCACGATTAAGCCCGATTAGGCCCCAGTGTTCCATTTCGAATTATATATTTTTGTTATGGCCGCTTATATTGAACCTAGTGGTTCAATATAAGCTCCATTATGGAAACCCCACTATTAGATATGCCGATCTAAGACTAACGAGGGCCTTCATTGGTACCCTTAGTGAGGCTTACAAGGTTCGTGAAATCCCGTAAAGTTTGTTGCAAATGCCTTCGTTGGGCTAAGCGAGACCCAAGATTGGATTCCCTGTCATGGGTGCCACGAGTAAGTCCATTGTGGGTCTTCATTGTAATTCAGTCGGCCATCCGAATTTCTACACGGAGTGGTCTAAAAAAATGTCTGGATGAAATCCAGGCATTCTGACATCCAAAATGTCAGATATATCAAGCTGAAGTTTATCACGCATATGAAGAAGTCTAACCTCATTGTTTCTTCCAGTTTTCAGCAAAATCCACGGATTTAAGGCGATTTTGAAATTTATTGAAAATGGCTGTTCGTACGATAACTCTTACAATTTGAGCTATCAAGCTGAATATTTCGTCAAAAGTAGGCTAATTAGTTTGGTATTCATTTTGGCGATGATCGCTCGAACCGTTTAAATTTAATGAAATTATTATTTTTTCTAGTAAAAATTGTTAATTAAATAAAAACTCGTTTTGCTATAGATATCCTGATGTTAAATCTGGAATATTTCAATGTCAGATTTAAATATTTCAGATTCTACAAAAATGTGAGTGTAAAAAAAACCCCCATGTTTTTTTACAGCGCTTAAAATTTCAACCACCGAGAGGGTATAATAAAAATTGATTGCTCGATCGCTGCTTTCGCGTGAAGTTCTCTTTTGGGTAAAAGTGCTTGAATCCCGATGGGCAACCCGATAAAAAATATGGCACTTTTTTTTAACAGATCGAAGGAGTATTTATCTTAACTTCCGTGTTTTTAACCGCGCAGACCGTTGGGATTAAAAAATATATATATTCCAACTGTCGAATTCCATATATCGAAATGCAATCCCACGATTGGAGGAAAGGATTCTTATCAACTCCATTCTTTGTCTGAGTGCGTGAAAAGGCTTTGAACGTCTTTGTCTCGGCTATACCCCGATGCCTTGTGAAAGTCGCCGCGTTTCTGATTTACATTTTAATTGAACGAACAAGGTCCGGTGGTAGTGTACAGTAGTAGTGATAGTTCTGCCGTTATGAAGCTTGCAGCGGCGCCTGCCCGATGATTTACAGTCACGAACCGGCAACAGTATTACTGTATATAATGGTGCAGTGCAGTGTAGTAAACGACGCGCCGATCCTGTCGATGATCTAGAGGCGAAAATCAATTCGTTTTCGCGCGCGCGCGCAGCCATGTGTTTCAATGGAGAACCGGTTGAACGCCAGTTCTTCACTACAACCGGACTGCGGCACCTCACCACGTACTGCTATGTCCTTTATAATGTACGTACGATGTTCTTTCTATAGCGGACGAAATACCGGCTACCGAGTACAGTAGGGACAGCAGGAACAGAAATGTGCACCAAGTTGCCAAGCCTCTGAGAGCAAACGCACGCCCCAAAATTGCTTCGATTATCAGGTGCTCGGTTTCTTCGCGATATACAGCTGCAGCTGCATATTATATTTCATTCGGTCGAACCAGCAGCGCCGCGTCAGTAGTATATTTCCCGGAAGGGAAAGGAATAGCCGTGGATGGACTTAGTGGAACATAATTCTTGTTTATTGATTAATCAGTGCGGGCATTCAAGATTGCATAAGTAATATTGAACGGGTATCAGTATACACGAAGAGTAATATACGAGGATTTAAGGTACAACAATTTTAGTAATTTCATTTTCTTTCTCATCAAAGTGTAGAACCGCTGGTTTGTTGTGATTATCATATACCAGAATACAAACATTTGTTTGGAAAAGAAAAACAAAACAGGGAGGCAGCATAGAATTTTGCACACTGCTCTCTCGTTATTTATTACCTATATGAGATAGTATGTTGTTCAATATTGGCTTTCTCACAGAAGTAACTTTGAGGATGCAAATGGAAGAAAAAGCTTTGTCAAAGATACAAAATAATGAGGAAGCAGTTTACAGGGTTCTACTTTGCAGGCTTGTTTGAGCTCGAAAGTCATTTTTCAGAAAATGCAAAGTGCCATACAATTTGAACCGCTCAACCGATTTGCGTGACATTTTTACTCAAACCTTGTTCCGCGGTAGTTCATACGTGAAACCACAGTTGAACAGAAATTCTACCTTCGCGAGCAATAATATTGACTCATTTTGGCTTCCTTATGTATTCTTGTGAAATATGGAAAATTATAAGAAAACAATGTACAAAATTTTACTTTGATCTATTTTCAGTTACAAAAAGGAAAGCTCTGCTCAGATCGATGAAACTTGGTCATACCTACACTTGTGTTGTGGATTATCACCTATACAAAACATTTTGTATGAGAAAGCAAAAATCGTACACTAAGTTTCCTGATGACTTTATATTAATAATTAGTTACACAACTGGTCAGTGCTGTTAGTTAATACTTGACAATCCCTATTCCTGTAACTCTAGTATCCCATGAGACATGCTGGAAATATTCTGATCCATCGAGACGTCACTTAATTTGTTCTAAAAGTACACCAGCATCGAAGGGTCGAGAGTAACGACAGAGAACGCAGAAAGGTAAAGGGACTCTCGGGTCCTTGTGCGCTTCGCAGTGAGGGGACTTTGTGCGAAAAAGGTAAAAGGGTTTTCGCAAGTCCTGGAAGCAGCAGGTCGAACGAATAGCGCAGAAAGAACGCAAAAGCGGCTGGAGGGTTTGGAGAGGCGGTGGTACGATCTCCGTCGGAGTGAAGGTGGAAGGAGTGGACGAAGGGGGCGCAGAGAAAGAGTGCATTAATTAATTACGAATCTCGCTAATTCAGGCAAATATGGCTGACTACTGGGCGTGGCAAATCGATAGAGCGAATCGCAACGAGTGAAGCATCTTTCGTTCAGTCCTTTACGCCCCTATGGTTACTATTAGCACTTGCCATTGAGCACACGAATTTGATGGATTTCTGGCGAACTGTAATTCAAGCGATAATAGTTTCTTTCGTTGTTTACTTATTCTAGTTTATAAAATGTTATATCTACCTATTTGGAAATATATAAAATCCAAAGTGTTTTTATAAACAAAAAAAATTCAAAGTTTCAAAGCAACCGATCTATATTTTAGAACGTAGAACAAAAAGCGATTTACATTGCAACGTTTAAAGCAACACCACTAAGATGCGCGAGAAGATTTTGATACTACGCTCAATTTTCATATTTGAGCAAAACTTTCTTAAATCGCTTATCATACTGAAGATTTTGTTTTGCACTCTGCGTAATTTACTAGTTTAAGTAAATATCTAACTCGATTCTACACATGTCCGTTTTATCGATACTGGCAACGCAAACCCCAATCACACTAATTCTACTACACAACTCGATGGTATGCAGTACCGTTGCCACATACTCTCATTTAACACATATCAGTTGCACACGAAGAAGAGAGAAAAGAAGATTTGCCGATTGGCCAAGTCCGTCAGGCTATTAAATATGACGGACCCTAAATGCGTACCTTCGGCTACTGCTAATACCACAACTAATGTGACAATTATGAGAGATTCAGTCTAAGATATATTCGTAGGAATAATCAATAAAATGTACCTAATCGACCCAAAGCTACATGCATCAGTACTTGTGTACAACATACAAGATATTTACGTGTAACTTATCCATGATTGGCCGTCGGCTAGTTGACGACGAGCATTTTCACAGCAAGCTGCCAATTTGCATTCCCTACAACAACGATGACGTCGACCCTGATGTATATAAACCTGAAGCGCATAATCTTCGCCACATGTGATGCCGAGACGGGACGAGGGTGAAAAAAAAATGTAAGATCGTTATCGCTTATCTGCTTCGCGATAGATGGTGAATTCTCGTTAGCGTCGCAGGCAATCGCGAGAGTTGGCTGGACTCGACCTATGTACAAAGCTTCACGTGTAACCGCAACGCATGGCCACCATCAGCCTGGTTATGTGTCCCGATGTATTCGTTACGAATTTTACGAGCTGCGAAATAAGTTACCCTGTACCTGTTGGCGTTTTTGCTTATTCTCTTGCACCGCCACTTGTGTATGAGGCATTCTCCGTCAATTCAGCCGTATTTTTTTTTTGACACTATCAGATATTTCTCACAGTTATTAATCAGCTATAAATGCCACGTGATATAAAATGATATCAATAGTACTTTCTGTTAATTTTTTCAAGTTATTCAATACAACCGTTTCAAAGAATCTAAAAAAAATTATGTCAACATATTTCGTAAATCTATAAAATTCAGAAAAAAGATTGTCTTACCTTGAAAGTTGTAGTTTTGTATCAGATTTTCGGTTCATCTTTTCAAATAAATTTATCGACAAAAAAAAATTAGAAGATAAATTTCCTCATTCAAAACAAGACGATTTGTTGACAGAATCTTTAGGTGTATATGTGGATTCCATTTTTTTTAATCACTGAGGTGGGTTTGATCCGGTTTTAGGTAAAAAAAATATGAATATTATGCGTAATGTTATTAAATTATGACAAATGTCTTGCTGAAGATATTTGTATTGTGAGAAACTGTACATATTTTACGTTTGAATTATAAACATATCATTGTAACTATAATTAACTTATAATTTCTTGCAATCAAGATACATATTCAGCAAGGTATGGTCAGTTTCATACGATCTCCCGTGATAATAATTTTAATTATTTAAACATCGAAAAAAATGTGCAAACAGTATCTTCAATTAGTACACAAATCTGGCTAATTACGAGAAATATCTGAGACAAAAAAGTGACTGAGTTAAAAGAGAATGCCTCGTATATATACGAGAACGTAAGTGTGTAAATAATAAATATTTATACAAAGGTGTGTTGGTCTTACTGGAGTGGGGTGCAGTCGTTTAAAGTACCGTTATGCTTACGAGAACGGCAAATTGCGTATAAGGTTGCTGTCTGTTTGCATTCACCTTCCGCGATCACAAGATGAGTTGTTTTATGCGTCGACAATATCAAATTGGAAATTAGGAAGTCGTATTAGGAAGCAACAAGCTCATAAGGATTCCTTATTTAAAGATTATTGAACATCCACTGTCTGTATTCAACAAAATCATATTAAGTTTCGTTTTTATTTTTTAATCGCTTATTTTATACTATGCAGTATATATATATGTATATATTAGTGGACGTTAAGTTAATTGGATGAGATAAATTGCGAGGGTTAATTGGTATTCACGATAACCGGTAGTGCAACCAACACTCTTGTGGAGTTGGCGGAGATGAGCATACCTGTAATTTCTTATGACAATAAGTATGATTAGTAATCATGTTCTCAGAGTAGAATATTATATCGGGAACGAAATCGCTAAAATTTTGCAGAAAACAATTAAAAATAAGGATCTCCGCAGTGTAGTGAGTTGATAATATTATTATAACATCAAAGAAATACATTTTTGACATGTTTATGTGTTACATATTCAAAAAAAGATACAAAGTGGAACCATGCACATAGCACTCTCGTCATTTTGTATCTTGCACAAAGTCTCTTCTGTGAGAAATTATGTCGATCAATTTCGGCTTCTTCGTATTAGAAGAAGCATTGTGCATAACAAAAAATTGTGAGAAATTTCTTTTTTATATTCGATGGGGCAGTTCTGAATTTTTGACAAGCTTTATTCCAAAGTTTTGATAGTAATCTGACCGGTTCACATATATTTTAAGAGAAATTGCAATAAATTAGTAGTTTTCAATGTTTTATTTACATGAAAACAGAAATTTTCATAATTGCCCGACTTTTTCTACGTAACGACCTGGTCGATAAACCGTGGAATGCTCCGTATGTACTGGCTTTTTATTTCAATATTTATCGTGTATAAGCCAAAGAAAAAAGTTGTTTTTCGATTATCCGAACTTTTAATTATCCGTACTAGGCCCGATCCCAATTGGTTCGGATAATTGGGAATCTATTGAACAGGAGGCGCTTTCTATCATATTAAAGAACGAGATTCTTGACAGACGTCAGATTTGTGGACCCTCGGCCGAAACCGGCCTGCAACCGGTGTAATACCCCATAATGAGGCATTGCGTATATCAATTCAGCCACAAAAAAAAATCTCAAACAATTTCTAAAAACCAAGTTTATTGGTTTCAATCGATACACAATTAAGTTTCAAATAAAAAAAGAAATTCCTATCGGAATGTGCCGATTTTTTTCATTATTTATTGAATCTGTAATATCTTAGGAACGATCAATCCTATGGACAACTCTAAAAAACAAAAATGACCGATTTTTCATGACCCAAAACAAAAAAAAATATTCAAAATTAATTGAAAATTTTCAGGCAATATATCACGGCAAAACCAACGATTTTTCTTTTTTTTTTACGGTTCAAACATCAGATATCGTCATCAGAAAAAAGATCTCAAATTCTGTAAGTGCTCACACTATGCATTCCCGTGGTATAATTATATATAATTATAGCACAATTTGAACCGAATATTAAACAAGGAAAATTGTTATCAATAATTTTACTGGTAGATATACAGTATTATATCTTGCCGCAGTAAATTGAAAAAAAAAAAAAACTATTATTTTACGTCTTAACATTAGAGGGAATTTCCGTAAGTAAGCTACAAAGTATTTTTACATATCTCCATGCAAGTCGACGCAATTCACGCCAACTCGCTTCCGGTTGTTTAATTCCGATGGCCTGTGTAGAGGAGACCTAACCTAATATTTACCAACTCTCTCTATACCTTGACTTATCCATAGCCTCGCTCCCTTACTCCCCATCGCTTTCAGTTTGCCGGGGCAGAACGACGTTGTCATGGATACGACTAGTGCAGGCTACACCCCCTGGCTACACCCTCACAAGCATGGCTGCCGCACTGTGTACTCGTTTATATTCCCGAGCCATTCCTTGCTGCTGATATACCGAATGCGCGATCACGGCACCAACACCATTCAGTCTTACGCATTGTTTGCTGCTTTACATAATTCGACCAGGCAAGATCACGTGCAGGGGCTGGACGGGATTTCTCCCCACCATACAGTGATCCCGAGTTCTTTGCTTTCTGCACCCTGCATCCTTACGTCCTTTACAAGTCCCATGGGGCTTGGCTTACAAGTGGCCTTTTTCCCCCTCGTCATTCCTTTGACCCGGCGAACTCTTAAAGTCATACTCTGTTCATGATCCCTATACATTTTGCGAACACCCCACTACTTTTCTATGTATTCTATGAGTCTCGGTGCTACACTCCCTCCACTCTCCTTCCTTCAGTGCTACTCATCAAACCGTGCGAGGGGCCATTAACTTTTCAATAGAAAACGCCGGAGTGATTGAAGCGATGAATTGAAATTCGAGAAAGCGAACGATGTATAAATATAATTGCCTGAATGAACAATATTCCCAAAAACCGATGCAGATACCATATTAGCTTAACGATAACATTTTATTTTTTATTTATTACATGGTGTTCTTTCAGGAATTTTCTCCTGACTCTGTTAATAACAGTAATAAACAAATTCGGTGATTGCATATTAAAATACGATATTTCCAATTTTTTCGGTTGATACCCGCGATTTTACATTGATAAAATATTCACAATCTTTTCTATTAACTTTGTATTAAAATGCTATTGACCACAGAAAGTTCATTTTAAAAAATGAAATTCTTTTTTCCAACTCCTTTACAGCATAATTGGAGTGTAGTTTCCTTTAAAAAAACACCAACATGGCAAGTGCAATGGGTGAATAGCAACAAAGATATACAGTACATACTATATATACTAGAATATTGAAGTAATTTTTCACTAGGAAATTATTACATGTGCCACGTTGGTGATATTTTTTTTAAGTTTGCACAAGTTACCGAACATTCTGTAAAATTCGTAGTCAAGGTATATTTTAGATGAAAAATCATCGTTTTTATAATGTTTTCCGACTCACTATGGAAATTCCATTATTCAGTAAAATAATAACTAACGGTTCATTTGACAGAGTGTAAGAAATAATAATAATTTATATTCTTCGAGATTTTTTTAAGTGATCGATATAGTTTCCATGATATACGAACTCAAAAAGATGCATCCCTCTGGCAATTGTATTTCCTAACTTTTAAAACAACGATATCGGCGGCGCAATGGCTACAATGGTGTCGGGAGGCTCGGATTCGATTCCGCTGAGTGTAAAATGTTTTTCGTCAGTAGCAGTGCACCACGATGTACCCCGCGAAAAAAATTTAGTATTAAAATAGTATTTCTGAAGTATTGAAGGCTTCAGTATGCGAAGTCTGTCGTAGTAGACTGAGATATCTTATTTGATAATACCTCGGAAGTTTCAAAGACAGGAGCTTTGCTGTATGATTTCAATGTACAATTTGCTAGATGTAACTGAAATCTGACGTCAAATACTTGAAACGTTTGAAAACCTATATTTTACAAATTGTTTATTCTATGGTTTGCAAATCTCCATACTGTTATCCCCTGATTTCAGTCACAAGCCGTAAATTGCATATTTAAATCATACACCTAAGTTCCTGTTTCTTTAATATCCAAAGATTTATCTAGTATGTCTGTCAACTACGACACATTTCACATACTTTGACTTTCAACAGTTTAGAAATATTATTTTAGTACTAGAGTTTTTGCGCGGTTTGATATAGCTTTAGGGAAAGCCTTATACGGGCTCCAGCCAAATTACATTTTTGCTCGGGTAGCACGTTCGCAATTTTTCCTGCTTCCATTCACGATTTTTTACTCGGCGACTCCATCCAAGGAATTCATTTTCAGGCGTGATAATAGCGACCAAGCGAATAGGCGTCGTCTGGAGGATTTTCTTTGTCTCTTTACTATTGCGTTTATTTAAGGATGTATGAAACACGAAAGAAAATATAGCATGCTATGTGTCGTAATCCACGCAGCGACATGGGGGGATGAGTGAGGGAACATAGACATTGGGAGGTAAAGAGAGGCAAACTATGTTGAAGACCTTTTTTCACTTTACCTATCCTGCAAGGGTAACATTTGAAAAAAAAAAGAAGAAAAAAAAAAAAAAGTAATGAGCCGAGGTCGAGAGGTGCTCGTGAAAAATTTGGCGTCGCGTCACTCTCGAGGGGCTGCCGTTGCTGTTGCTGGCCACGAGTGGAAAAAATTTGCAGAAAAAAATCCATACAAGCGCGCGGGGCGGAGCAGAGCCACGGTTGCAGGCGCATTTCCTTCAGCAGGCTGGAAAGGCTCGTCACTCGGCGAGGCTTGGGGTTCGTTGCCGTAGCAACGGCAGCGAGTTTGCTGTGCCTAGCAACCCCGGACGCAGCCCTTGGGCCAACGACCAGCCCCTCAAAACGTGGTGACGGGCCTCCATCCACCTCGCTCTCTCTCTCTCCCTCAGCGAACGAATGGCAGCGGCTAAATTCTATTTTTTAATTTCAAATGCGCGTGATACAGCGAGTCCCGGGCTGTTAAACCCAAGCTCCAGGGGTCAAAGTCTCCGAGGGAGTGGAAAGAACGAGAGGGTCATGGAGCATCGGAGTCGCAGTCTCACTCTGCAAGCTCTCAACCACGAGCTCGCTGGGTAGTTCTGGCAATCGCCATGGCAACAGGGCCATGGCAACTAAAGAGGAAGTTTTCAAACCCTGGAATCTCCATGGGCTTGTGGAATATACTGGTGGTACAGGTAAATATTAAAGGTAATCAGATCAGATGTAATCAACAACGCATATTTACATCACTACCAAATGACAACTCGAACATAATACAAGAACAAATTACACTCAAGTCCATACTCTTCAGCAATATGACATCCCTAGCAAATCGAATTGCAACTCATAACTCTATCGACATATATAGCAGAATGCAAGCCTCCAGGAACCTACCTACCATTTTACATGTCTACCAGATTAGAACTCTGCTAGAATACATCCTTCAAGTGTTAGCGACGCTTTTACGAATCACCGGAAAGTAATCTTCGGATCAGTTTGTAATCTGGACTGTTTATCACACGGTGAATTTATGATATGACTGATTAAGTTGAGATCTAATAGAGTTGATATCTAGAAGAGGTACAACTCATCTAGATATCAACATCCTGATACAGTTGTTACCTAGTAAAATCTGGTAGAACTATTACTCAGAATCACTAGAATTGTTTTCTGGCAGACTTGTTAACAGATATATGTATTACCCACCTAGTAGTATGGTTAGTAAGTAGAGTAGTAATTGGTAGACATTTGAATGGTCCTTTAAGAGTCGCAGAATGTAGCACCACGATTTTGTGTCAATTATTGTAAAGAAAACTCATGAAACTGTTCCCTGTAATATACTGATAGAAAGTTCATATGGATTTTGAGTTTTTTTGTTCAAATACGAATAACGTATAGTAGATAATAATGTGATTATTAGCTATGGAGATTTATAGTTATTGGGTCCCATACTATTAATCATCCTCGATTTATGGTCTATTTACATAAGAGCCATCTTATATCTAGTTCTTATATCCAGTGTTTCATTTAGGCAATGTTATAAGCTGAAAGTACATCTATAAGGATCATTCAATTACAGATATTTTGTATATAAAAATAAGTTACGCAGACCGAAAGACCTATATATTTTTATAAAATCTTACTCTTGAGTATTAACTTTTTATTAGATTGCTCATCTTCGGAAGATTCATAGTTCGAATATCGGTTATGAAGTAAACAATTTTTGAAGAATGTCATTTTCGTTTTTGAGTATAATATTATTTTCATCTACAGTCTCCGACAGAATTTATTATCGTAATATTACGAAACGTACTCAAGAGACGGCCGCGTAAAATGTGCTTTAGCAACTGTCGTTTGTTTGTCATCTCGGTTGTATTATTATTGTAGTCTCAGGCGCCCTGCTGAATGTACGAACGACGGTTCTTATCTTCTTCTTCTTCTTCTCGGTTCTATCTATATCAAAGTTTTCGAAAGTTGTGGTGCAAAGATTCCTGATTTTGGTGAAATGCCATATCAAGAACAGCAATTAGAAGTGTATGTGTAATGTCTTTATAACATCAACATTGTATCATAAATTCTGACACATGAGTCAATTTTTTGTTTAGTGTGAATAATTATCATTATATTCCTAATTGATAATCGCTTAAAATCACTCCTTCTGTGTTGATAACTTATTTTTTTAGGTCTGCAACAAGATTGATGTATTACTTGATGCATATTTTTTATACGCAAAGCCGTCTTTTCATCTCATTTGGGTGACTACTGAGGTAAAGCGAAAAAAGGATTATTGACTTCTTAAAAGACATTGTCCACTGGCTATTTGCATGTAAGTTTCTCTGTACATTTCAGACCCAAGCATAATAACTTTTGAATTAGTCTGCAAATTGAAAAAACGCGTTTGCAATTTTTAATTTTTTTTCTCATTTCAGGTAAAATATTAAAGAGAGTTGGTATCATATTTTGAGTTACAGTACGAAAACTACATTTCATATATTGAAGACATACAATAAGTTTTTCTGTGAACCATAGAAAATCGGCGTTTATAAACTTTGCAGTCCAATAAAATGAGTACATTATAAAAATCCATAAGCTCAGTGTACCCTCGAAGAGACGTGTAGATAGAGGCATAATGAACAGATGGTCCAGTGGACTTTATCATCAACCAATGAGTGATAACATGGACGGAAGCTCGTTATAATTATTCGCTTCGTTAAATATCGTATTTTTGCGCAGTCCCGTGCTTTCAGACATTGCCGCAGAATATCCACGCTCCTCTTGGATTCCATTTTTGCCGGATTTCCCCTGTTGCCCCATTCCAGGAGGAGGTAAAGGGCGAAGCCGTTGCTAGGAAATGATGAAAGAAGGGCGGTGCCGGCGGGTAGCACGCGATAGAGCTTTGTATGCTTTTACCCTCGGTCGTCATGGAAGTTCGACTCGAAGCTCTCAGCTTTAGCCCCCGGGGGCGAAAAAAAAAAAGAAAAAAAAAAAAAGAAGTCGGAGAAAAAAAAATCTCACGTCGAGACTTTTGAACTCAGGCAGGCTAGGAGTCGGCCGACCTTGAAAGGGTCATTACCAGTGCACACAGGACCAACTGGATTCTTTTATTTCTCTTTCTCACCCCGTACTCTTCATCCATTTACTTTTTTTTGTTGTTTTGTTTCCCTTTGCATTGCTATTCAGGATGAAAGCTAAGCTCTGCGCACATAACGAGACTCAATGTGACCCCCATCCCACGTCCAAGCAACGCAGACACGCGTTCTTGACCTTGGAAGTGAAGGTTCTTTACTCCTTTCAACGTTGAATTACAATCAGCGAGTGTGCAACGGGACTCGATTATTTTTCCATGATATTTATTTTATGAACTGGACAATCCAATTACCAAGGCTAGTGACACTTATTTATTTATTTTTATTTTTTAATTCTTTCTCCATTCGTAGCTAGTCAATCTAACGAGCTGGTATAAGCTGCTGCAGTTGCTATTATGCAATGGGTGGTTTATGTTCTAGTTGTAGCGAGTAATTGGAAAACGCCGACATGCTCGATTATCGGTATATGGGAGATTCCATGCCAATTTAACTGAATCGCGGAAAACGGGTAACCTAGAAGAAAAAATCCGTGGAAAAGAGAATCGAAAAAAAATGTATAAAAAAAGGCTGCAAGGTAGAACCTTGCACATAGCTTCCTCATGATTTTTCACCTTCCACAAAGACCTCCCTGTATGAGAAACTATGTCGATTAATTTTGGCTTTCTCATAGAGGAAACTTTGTACACCAATGTGCTGGAGGAACGAACGAATTAAATGAACATTTTATTTATTAACCCTTGTTTATTTATTTTATATTTAGAATAGTCGGTGTTTGTCCTGTGGCAAACGCAAACGATGGAATTCCTGAAACAACCACTGAAATCGGACATAACTAAAATAAAATCGAAAAAATCGAAGTCGTTTGAAATCCGAGCCACTGCATAGAGGTGGCCAAAATTTTTAGTGCGTTAGCTTTGGTTTTTGGTTATTTATAAGCATAACTGAAATTCTGCGAAATTTTCAGAAAAATCGAAATGTTCCCTCTCAACGAAATAAAAGATATTATTTTATTTTTTCAAAAAGTGCCTTACAAAGGCGGCGGAATTCTAGGCAGCTATAGAATTGAGGATCTGTTCGATTAATGAATTTGTAAACTATGAACCTCAACCAATATGGACTGGCTGATCGAGTTGATGTAAAACTCCCCATATATATCAGTAGCAATATAAGAGATATAAATGTAGGAGTCGTTGTCGATATAGCCAATTTGTAGTGATCATGGGACGATGTTTAAAATTCAATTTCGCCATAAAGCGTATATGCACTTTCGTGGCTTCTTTATCTTTATTTCTGTTGTAAGTCGTAAACTTCCTGTTACTCGGCGTGCTTCGGAAATCAAATAACGAAGCCATGGCGGTATTCAATTATCAAAGGAAATTCAGAGGAGACCGTAACTCACTTAAAGATCATTGAATGTGTCTCGAATGATCGAAAAAGCGACATGGATACGAAGCCAGGGCAGATAGAAGTATGAAGATTTGAGCCGTATTGCTAAAGTATCATGTTTAATTCCTGGCGACGAATTAAAAAAATAATGTCACATCGAACAAACTCTAAGGGATGCACCCTTAAAAATATTTCGCTAGCTTCAATAGGGGTACGTTTAATCTAATTGTAATTCGTGTAAATTTTAGCTGCATACATTTAATTGTTTTCGCTTCTTTGATCTAAAAAAGAATTTTTTTTTGCTGAGTCAGAGATACAAAAACTAAACTTTCGTCAAATTAGGACCATCCTAATGTAATATATATTTAAGACGTGTTTTTGCATGTATTTTGACATGTAATTATTTCCATGGGGATATGTGGGGGAGGTATTACAATGAAGGATGGTACATCAAGGCAGGAAGGGCTGTAGATTGGCCTGTGCGTAGGGAAGTGTAAAGATTCGACAAGCCACCGCGTCCTGTCTTTGGTATAGCAACGGTAGGAGGATCTGTATACCTCGCCAAAGCTACTTTAGTCTGACATAGTATTGTTCTGTAATAACGTCTAGTGATATAAGCGATAATCAATTATTATCCGCCATTTACCATTGTCCCAGGCCAGCCTCTACTTTCTCGCGCTAATATCAGTCTTTTTCATCAGCTTCAAATAATGACCGGAATGAATACGAGACGGTCGGGCTAGATAACAATTATTTTATGATTAGAGAGTTGAAAATGATCTGTCTGTGTTAGACTAACGTATAGTATGGTATAAATTGAATCGATGTGGCTTGTAAACTGTTAATCGAGACAATAAACAATTATGTGTCGAGTGTAAAAAAGCGAATAAAAGCTTAAGTGGTTGACTGTAAACATCGAATGGCAAAAGTCTATCTTTTATCATTTGACCGTCAATTAACTTTCAATCGAGTGTTCTGGGACAATGGCAATACGCCCACACGTTTTATATAGATAACGGCGCCTTAGCTGCATTCATAATGAGAGAGATAAAAGTGAGAGTATGTTTTGAACCATGTGACTTACATGTATGGAGTTACGTATTTGGAAATAACGAATAGAAGTAATATAGGAATGACTGGTACTGTTCGCGAAGTAACACATTACCAACAGACAACAACAAAGGTGACAACCAAGACGACAGAAAAACTCATATGGTAATTAATAACACAAACAAATCTTTCGTTGCCTTTTCTCCCACAGGGTGGAAAGTATTGTTACTTACACCTGAATTAATTGCATTTTTTTCAGACTTCAAAACTCGTGCAAAAATGATGATATTTTAAGAAACATCAATTTTTTTTTAGATTATAAAAAAAACAGCTTTGAATCAAGTTAAATTGCCAGACGTATCGTTTTTTGTCTGGGAAAAAGTTGTCTGTAGATCGGAGACACATAAAACTTGGCACATATCTTCGAGAATATTTACCAATATTTATCATTTTGAAACGACCGTTGAACTATCTATGAGAAAAAAATGAAGAAGCTTTGAATATTTGGAGCTGACGTGATTTTTCGAATTCACGATCACAAAATATCTCTTTCCGTTACATCTCTTGTAGTTCTCGTTAGATAACTCTCTAGTCACAACTCCGTTGAATTATCGCCGTAGTTCAATTAAATTTTGTTGGGATTATGATTATGAATACAAAACCTGACTGAAATGTGAAAGCAGAAAATTCGAATGTCTGAACGCGGATCAACACTTCTATTTCTCCCGATGAAAATATTTTTTTCGTTTTTATAATAATTCCTAACTATTGTTTACTGACAGGATCAATATTTCAAGGAAAATAAAAATCAAAACTCTGTCTCTTGTTTCATCGTAAATCAAAATCTGGTCAAACTCAAACTGTAAAACATCTTTGCAGATATCTGAAATGACGAATTCTTAATTGAGTCTATATATCGGTAGCCTTAAGTGCAAATACCACTGATATGGGTACCCTAACTAAATTTCTACACGGCAATGTAGACAGATTGAAAAAAAAAAGGAAGTTAAGAGTGTTTGCACGCCGTAAATTAATTCGTAAATACAACAAAGATCGCTATCTTCAATCTCAAACTTCTTATTACGGTTCAACTCGAGTAGCGCGTGTGGATTATTTCTTCCATACACGAGACGCTATTATGGCTTAATGCCATAGTATTATTTTCGTCTGCTTCACCCTCGTTTTTAAACATCTTACGTTCATCATTTCTTCATTCTCCCTTTATGCTTTATTATCCTCTTCGCACACACATAGGTACTACAGAGGCACGTGGACTATAAAACCGCGTTGCCTATAACGCGGCTAAATGTTCCCATAATAAAAGCTAAACGGCTAATTTTCATTGGCCATTAAACCCTTGGATAAAATAAGATTGTAATTCCAATGCTCAGCGTATAACGATCATTTTTTTACCTCTATTTCCATCGATGTTTTTTAAGTATCTCATTAATCATTACGCGATCGGTGGAGTACTGGACACTTTTAAAAACGAATCTATAAATATGCATAGATATACAGTAAACGAAATAATAAAAATTAAATTCTCATTAGCAATTCTCGTCAAAAGATCGAGCTTTAACTGCCGATATAAACGTTTCAAGATTTTGTGGTCTCGCCTTTCACCTGATCAACTGCAACTCACTTCTCTATAATTTGTACATTTTGTAACTATAAATACAGGAGGTGGCGGTAGTTATATTTTTATTTTCTTTTTTTATTTACATTGATAGATATTTTATACGGCAATTAAATGAACACCGAACGTCTTGGAAACAAACGGGAAATCAGTTTTGAGTACACCAGGAGCCATACTCGCAGAATTCTACAACTCAAGGGTATAAACTGGCTCTTGCCGCTTCGATAAAGCTCACCGATCTTGCAAGAGCAAGGTGGGCATGCAAATATTGTATATCATTTTATTTACAAATTTTAACTTACTCGATTAGCTCAGTGATACTATTTTTTTAAAGATTTAAATGTTTTTTTTACAGATAATAAACCGATAATTGGTGGTTAAAAGGTCCCTGTTAGGCAAATGCGACCAACCGAGTTAAGAGGATTGAGTCACCTAATAAATAGAGGCATTGGGAAATATTTTTTCTTGAAAAGACAATTGCTTTAAGAAAACTTTCATTTAAACATCATAACATACGTATAAAACACTATATTTCTGCAAATGTATACGGTGCATCGAAAGGACTTGAATGGAAATGTGATATATTTCATTTATCGTTGTTTTCGAAAAATCGTATTTTTGATGCAGTCAATTCAGAAAAAGTTTTTTCTTTTTTTTAAAATAAATTCTGCTTTATTGAAATATTACAAGATTGAAATATAAAAAAAAAATTAAAATCGAAGAAAATCCTAGCTTTGATTTGACATTTATAGTAAGAGGTTTTCGTAAAACTTAAATTGACGAGCCCGAATTGTCAGAAATAAATAAATAAACCTGTTCAACTGTTTTTGCAAACAATTCGATGTCTACATCAACGTGTCATCTGGTCATAAATCAACTAATGCGTTATTTAAGTACTAAAAAAAAAATATTACAAAGTATAGAATCGTGCACATTGCTTCCTCATATTTTCACCAAAAATAGGAGGAAGCCAAAGTCGACCATAGATAAGAACGTACTTTCGCATAGAGGTGCTTTGGGGATGAAGGGCGAAAAAAAAATGAGGAAGCAACGTGCAAGGTTCTACTCGGCAACCTTTTTTCATTGTATCTAATGGTACGAATAAGCGATGGTACCTGAAATGGATTGCGTGCTTCTGTTGTTAAACTACTGTACCCAGGTGCTCGGACCATATTCGAAATGCACCCAGCCTACGGCTGTGCTCGCTGCCGTATCGTTAGCTACTCGACTTGGACAGTACATGGCATAAAGTGGGCCGTATATCTTCGTAGTCGCTTGCGGGTTCTTGATGCGTTAACCCAGCCAGTAGTACAGAGGTAACACACTGGTGGGCAACCTTTCTTCCTCGTCCTCTACTTGAAAATTATGTATAATCGTTGAAGCAATATTGCGACGCGGATCCTTTTTATGAATTATCGCTCTATGAATGTCGGCGTTTGTTATTTAACCCTTTTTAGATCAGCGGCAACATCCTAAACAGATGCATTCCTTAAAAAAGCTGTATGTGAGGAATAAAAAGAATCTCTTAAATATTCCAACTTAAAAATGTTACAATACAAAGGAAATTTGATAAATGTATCGTTTATAAAAAATAAACTCGAAATGGATGAAATTATTCTCTCCTAAAAAGTTCATTGTAACGGTCCATTGTCCCCGATTTATTCGTCCTGTGATTAGTTCTCTCTCAAAGTCAGTAAAATGTCTCAAACATTCATACCCTGCGTTATTATTTTTTATCATCGGACTTAAAAGGAGAAGTGTTATGTGTTTGACTTTAGAGTGAACCTTGCGGTTTATTTTGTATGGCCTCGTAGCGTCTAAACCACTGAAAATAACCTAATATATCCTATAAATTAAATGTAAAGGATTTTTCGCCAATTAATCTTAGCCTGGACGTCCGTTCTTGTCGTGATTCAGGGTAAATAAAAAATACGAGCGTCTGAACACACTCGAATTCAAATATATATCCAAACGTTGAAAAGTGCGAAGGAAAAGTTTGTCTGACGAACTCTTTATAGTAACGTCCGCGCTCTTAATAGTTTTCGTATATAAATTCTTTCGGGTATTAGTAAGAAAATGCTATGACGATAGAATTCTAGAATGAGGAGCTTAACACGCATGATCAAATAATTATTGGACATATTATATTAGGGAATTAGAAACTTGGAATGCAGGCGTCGTGCAACAAGATATTGGGGCGAGTATTAGCACACAGAGACCAGATCGAATCAGCACAAGCCATACCAGCAAAACAAGAGTAGCTACACGATACGTATTAATCGTGGTGTGGGTAGTTTAATTAATTGCTACCCGGCAGAGAGCACCGGAGCTCGATCACCATCACCAATTTAATCGCAAGGTGCATAACAACCAGTCCGAGCTTTGCTGATCTTGCGATCGATGGATCGCGCGAAAGATTTTTCGAAGTCGATAATGAAGGTAAGCCGAGCAACATCATCGACACAACATGCCTTAACTACATTGTAATAAAAGGGCACGCACGCGATTCACCGATCGCCACACGCATGCATCCGCGGATGCAATCCTGTTTTGATTTTATCACGTCCCATACATCTTTGGTCTTCACTCCATAATCTTAATGTCATAGTTTTTTAGTGCACATTTTTTAACGTAGTCTCCTTGCCGAAGAGTTTTCCAAAGTCATTACAGTTCTTTTGAGAACTTTCGCACCAAGGGAAGTAAACGTTATTTTGGCTTAGATAAACGTTATTAGGATGAATATACGCTTTATAAGGACGTAAGTCCCTCTCAGAATCAGAACAGCTTAAGTCTGCTTGACTGTTTGTCGGTCCCACACCGAGAAAAAAAGAATTACAGAGACGATGACACTTTGTATAACCTTCAGTTGAAGTAATTAAAAAAAAAAGATTTAAACACGATTTCCCGATTTGTTTTCTTCTGTTGCTGACTATAATGTATTTTTTGTGTCTTTCTTGAGCCTGCTTCAATATGGGGTAGATACGTGTAATATCGGTCAGTCAATAATACCGATCACATCAATATCGACATATCTAAGAATAACATGAGATTGAAATTCGTGCCAATCTCTTACTCCTATTAATAAAAACTAAAATTATGCAGATTACTCGTTTTAGTTTTATTCTGAGTGAAGTTAATGCCTCTGAAATACTTGACTCTTTTCTATGTAAGAAATTACCGGATTTGTATAAGTTTTAACAGCCATCTAATGCTGCGCAATGCCCATTTAATGATCATTTTCGGAATCGATAATTTATTAACATTCTACACTTTCATTTCATGTGCGTTAAAAGACATGAAAAATGCTTTATAAATTCGAGACTGGTATTATCCGCAGGTTGACTGGTATTACCAGCCAGTGCGGATAGTGCCGGTCATTCCAGCATTTTCCCTAATCGTAAAGTAAATGCTGTTGCCGGCCATTTTATCGCCTATAACGGACGAATGTTATACTAAAGATATGAAGCTTCGTACCCACGCTTGGTTTTCCACGAAATAAAGCGGTTAATCTGAAATATTAACAGTTTTTTCTTAGGTGACCGGTACTACCGTTATCTGCCCTACTCTTATGAATATTCAGATGACATACGTTGAGAACGACAAACGGGCGATTTGACTACGTAGCTTTGACAAATAACCAGTCTTGTTTCCGACTTGACAGCGTGGAGACGTGTTATTAAATAAATCATCGCCTTATCTTTCAAATCACATAAAAAGAGAAAGTAATCAATGAATTATTCAACTTTCAGAACGAATCAGTACTTGCCGAATTCTACACGAATGGTCTGTATGTTACATGGAGCATCTTAGCATAATCATGTGGTTGCCGGACGGCAACTTCAGAAGTTCGAGAATATTGATGTTACGAATATTGAGATAGACAGGATATAAGGATAGCTCGCTCATTCACGACTGACAACGAATGAACGATTGACTTAACATCGATTGTCATGGTAAACAGCCTTGGCTAAAACTGTATTAGGAAAAAAAAGTATCTGGAAAAAAGTACCATGAAAAAAATAGCAGGAAATAAAAAGACCTTGGAAAGAAAATCTTTTGGAAAGAGTACCAGGAGAAAAAAACAACTAATGAGCTTATAGACCGGCAAAATCGAACTAAACATATCAAACCAGACATCTATGTCGCGGAGTGCACTTGTCATGAGAAACTACCTCGTTGCTTGATACAAACTTATATGCCTGGAGCCTCGCGAATGTAAGTAAAACATGCCAATCTTTTTTTTTTTTAACGGGACTGTAAGGCGAAATTAGGCTTCAAAGAGTTCTGTGTGAGGACCAGAGGAAACCTTGGTCGCTCCTCCGGGACCAGGCAAGAGAGAACACGTAGCATTGTCGAGGCCGAAACAGCTACTAGTTCTCACAACCCTTATAGCAGAACCAGCCACAAGAGTAAATGCGAAAAGCATTTGTCAAAAGAATGCGACGCTTTTAACGGCCACAAGGCCTCAAAGCTTTCTCCAGTTCCTACATTTACCCCTCCTCTTGTATTCTCCTCGAACGCGGAAGCTTTAGTCTCGTCACAGCATACCAGAACCCATTATTCGGGGCTATATGGACACTTCAGCGATAGCGCAGCTAGCAACAGATCTATAGGATTCTTCTCACGTTCTAGCCTTTCAGACTCCGTGCTATATCGCCGTACATGGTCGGTGAATAAAGTTCCTTCCTCTTTACCCTTTTTTGTCATGCTTTCCTTTCTTGTAATTTACAAAATTCTTAAACTCATTTGTGCTGAATATGAAATTCACAATAATAATAAAGGAAAATGTACAATTATTTTGTGACTGTTGGACACTGGAGATTGGTGGGCGAATCACACAGGGGTGCCGGAATTCCCTTAGTCATGAAATAAAGATCTTTGTATTGCAAAATTCTTTCTATGAGATATATAAAAAAATTGCAGAGCGACATTACTAAAAACTTATTGAATTCGTGTGTAAAATAGAGGCCCATTGTACATTAATTGAATGTATATCACGCAGTCCCTTTTATTATATTCCATTGATGCGACTCATACCTACAAGGGAACACGAAAATCTTGCCAAAAACGTTTTACTATCGCTGAGAGATACGAGTTATTTGCCAAATTTTTTGGTCAATTTGCTGGCTTCCGGCCATACGCACGTCATTAGCAACGTATAATCAGTGACTTCGGCCGAGTGAGGTGTGGTATGTATAATAAATTGTACAGTATACGACCGGTAGCCCACGGTAGCTACAATCGCAAGAACACGAGCTGCCAAGCGAGAAGGTTCGCCACTAATGGCGATATACACAACTTGAGACACATTGAGAATCTGGTCCAAAGCGAGCATCCGAGAAGCATGTGCATCGCCGTTTCGCGAGCTGGACCGACTCGGTTGCTCGCCCTTTCGAGCTCATAAATTCAATTAGTCGGTGAATATATCCTCGAGATCTGTGAACCACAGTACTCTCCAGCAGAGTTAGCACAAATATAAATGCAGCATGCGCAAAACCCTTTTCTTATACTTTTTTTCCGTCTGATGCTGCACTCTTCTAGCACTCTGTTTCCGTGTTTTCTGTTTCTATCTTCCGTTCGTTCTCGGCAGTGCCGAGCAACAACACACAATAAATTGCGTGCCCCATTGTATAATATTGTTTATGGAGTTTCAAAGTACTTGTAGAGTTCGTAAATGAAATATATTATCCGGCGAAGCATATGAGTATAAGAAAATCCGAGACGACATTTCTGAGCCTCGGTTGAACCTGAAATTATCATTGAGAAAAGGACCCGAAACGATCCATCATAGAGGAAGCTTTGTTTTTATGCATTTTCTTTTTTTTTTTTTTTGAGATTTCGAGTTAGAGGGAGAGACGGAAGTAGAGATGTAGTGGCAAAGATTGGTAGTGGAAAGAAAGAGGTTGATGAGACACAGGCAGATCGATGAAACAGGAGAGGCAGAGCAGATCAAAGAGGCGTCAAGACTCTGAATACTTATAGTTAATCATTTAAATATAACGTCATTAGAGCTGTAATTCGTTTCAGAGAAAAATGTTCAGTTGCAAAAAAAATGCAATACCAATTCATGAAGTCAAAGGTTCCTCTATGAGTAACCAAAAAGGCGCAACCCTATTTTTGTTTATTACAGAATTCACGTATTGTTGTATTTCAACATTTTTAGTCCGTTTTTTAGTTAGTTGTGATCAATGAGACGATAGGAAATTGTGAAACTGTAATCGAAATCTATAATCCGGCTACAACACACTTCGTATTGCCCCCTATAATTCTCTTGGTAGATATACAACAAACAACACAACATCTAAGAAACATTCGAGGAGTCTCGTCACATTGACGATTGTGTCTCGAGAATTATTACTGACGAGAACGAATAACCATGCATGTTAACCGAGGCCAAGAATAGGCAGACAGAGAGATAGAATAAGAATGAATGACTTGCCCACGTGCAATAGCATATTATTTATCCAAGTAAATAAGGCTCGAGTTGGCACATTTTGCTTGATACATTCGATGTCGAAGCTGTAAATTGAGTCACGTGGGCGAAAGTTGAGGGAAGTAAGCAAATCTCCGCAATTTCTTCAGCTACTACTGCTTTTGCTGCTGCTGCTGCTGCTGCTGCCTACTCGTTTTCCGCGAAACATTATTTTGCGTTACACCCGTACGATGTAAAGCGGTTCTCTAAAGCTCATAACTAATTCTCCGTTTCTCTATCACGAGGTACACGAGAATAAGTCGGCTGCAAATGACGACCGTACATACATATATGCATACATAAAGGCATGAAACTTCTCCCCGATAGAAATCTCTCTGTGCTCATTCAAATGTCTCCGACTTTAACCATTTTGACGTATTGACCGTTATGGACTCGCCGTAACTTAAGCCTCGTATGTACAAGGGACTCATGCCACATGAACATATATACATATAGGACATTCGATGCCAATTTGACCAGCCACCGTTTCTGACCATCTTAGATGTAGTTTGTTATTTTTTTTAGTGATTAATCGTGTGAATGAAGCTTGATGTTTCTTTTCCATCCTCTCCTTCTCATACGATTTTTTCCAAACGAACAATAACATTTTGAACGCTCATATCTTCTAACACATAAATTGTATTGCAAAAATGACTACATAAAAGTCTTTTATCTTGAAGCAAACTTCAGTATGAATTATATTTAAAGACTATTCAATTCTTCTAAAGCACTTATTCTGAATAAAAAATGTAAAATCGACGTTCGGGGAAAAAAATCTGAAAGTACAACATGAAAATTCATACATTTCAAGCAAGAGCAGGGAGCGTATTGATTTTTTTAGGACACGTTAAGGATCTTTAATAATTTAAGGGGGTTTTACTTACGTAGTGAGAGTAATCTAAATCTGGTATCAATGTATTTCAACAGCATCGATATGCCGAGACCTCATACTGTTTATTGATTATATTTTTACGACGTAATTTATATCCTGGAATACAGAAGCATATGAAATGATATGTCTAATAAATTTGATCGAACTCGTTAGTCAGTTTAAAAAATCGGCTGAAAAGTCTTTAAAAAATTGTTAACTCATATCTACAGCTGGAAAAAATTATCTCTATCGGTAAGGGTTGGAGACTGCTCAAATTGACATTAAATGACCCATATGTTAATGCCTATGTTAAGGTCCATGCTCCCAACAAGGTGGGACTTGAGGTGGGTCTTGCAAAACTCATGTCATAAATTCTGCGGATTGTCGACGTTGACTTATGTGTCGCTGCCACGTAAGCTCCCCGGTTGTTAAACGATGCATATAAAGAAGGACAACTGATAAATATTTGAAAAATTAGGAAGACATGGAAAATGCAAAATTGAATGAGAAACAAGCTAGCCTGTAAAGTAGAACCCTGCAAATTGCGTCCACATTAATTTATACCTTTGATAAAGCTTCTTCTATGAGGAAGCCAAAATTGATGAAGATACTTTCCAATGGAGGTGATTTTATCAAAGAGACCAATCAGGTCCTCTGGCAATCCAGAATTACAAATTTTTCGTAGTAAGAAATCAACATAGAAAGACAATAAGACGTTTATATTTTTTCCATCATTAAGCTAATGGAAAATCATAAGATTCCGAGGTTCAGGCAATGACAAGATAAATTTGAAATAAACTTAAATTCAGTGCTCTACTCATTTTGAAATATTATTTGTAATAACACCAAACTTCTCTAAATGTATTCGTGAGGAGAGTGCAGGGCACGAAGCGCTCGAGCCATTACAATCTGCTAGTTATTAGTTATCGATCATAGCTTAAAATCACTCACTCCGATAAGATTTATATTTCATTCGATATACATTTTAGTAACCAATAGTTTATCTTTGACTCATTCGATAGACTAATATAACTAAGGCACCATTGAGCTTACTCACTCATATTTTACCGACTATTTACATGTATAAACCTGTCTGCTAATCTCAGAACAATTTTTAATCAGTCTGTCTTTAATCATACAATAGAATGCATCGACCATCGATTACCGAGGAATACACATTACAGCCACAAATCGCACTCGACCTGAAAGTCAAGAAATGCAATGGCATACAATACAGTACCCGGTAAAGGTGAGTTACGTTTGCGAGTCCTGTACATTTACCCTTCCTTGCTACTTAACATTATTCAAAATCGTTCCACGGGGGACACACCAGAGTTTTCGTATTTTCTTCTGAGCGCCTACAGAAGAGCGCGAAAACACAAAGTTAGGCTTGGAAGTAGTACAACGTGCACTGAGTCAGAGTCTGGCTCGCTCGAGTTCCCAGCACGAGCTATGACCATTTATTATCGGAGACAAAGGTTACGTCGTTTTTTATTCTGTGTCTCTCTCCGAGGCAAGAGTGAAAGAGAAAATCGAGGATAGATTGTACGTAGCGACAATGGCTGCCTGTCTGTTCCGACGCGAGCACACTCCAGTGTGTGTCCTGTTGAGCTCTGTTTCTACTAGTGCTACCTTCTTCCTAAAGTCTCGAACTCAACACTCTGCTCTACTATTCTATACGTAGAGGACAATGCATGTCATACGTCTGTCTCCTTTTCTCCACTGTGTGTCCGCCCAGCGTGGATAATGTCAGAAGGGCGATGCATAATTTATCAGCACGCCCGAAAGGATTCAACTGGGTACTTAAAGGTTGGTGTTGCAGTCATAGTTGCAGAGATCACTGGTGTACAAATCTATGTCGAAGATCAAACCATGATACAAGATATTAATTCGTTGTAATCATGTAACGTATTGAGTGTTCATTTTTTGTTCTTTACAGACCGAACACTTATGCATGTCTTCTTTATGTGACCATCTTTTCACCACCCTCTAACATTGCTAGCTACTGTATTATTATCGAAATGCCACACTTTCTTTCGCGGATGTAACGTAGTTATAACGAAAGTGATGCGTTGGTCAAAGTTTCAATTGATCCCGTCACTACATCAGTTGCTTCACTTTTGGAACCTTTGCTTCACGGTGTTTGCTGCAACGTCATATAAATGACCTGTAGTGCGTATTCGCACTGGTCGCTCTCTGTATCTCGCTACACGTGTAGCAATCTAACGAACGAAATTTATTGCTAGATGCTCGATACAGTCTGCAGTATGGAACGTTTGTGTAACCCGATACAAAAGTTAAGAATTGCTGACATCTCTGATGACAACCAAAAAGGGAAGAAATGATATCGTACAAATTATATGCCTATCTACATCGTGCTAGAACCCATTTCTTCTTTTTATTGAGAATGTTAATTAGTATTCCTTGTGGAGTAGCAATTAGTAATCGATCCTTGTAGAATACGTATACTAGTATGATGCTTTTTTTTTAAAAGATGAACGATATACTTTCTGAGAAAAAATGGTAAGCGGTATATTATATAGAGTACGCTCAGCGTTTTCGCAGAGCGACGTCCCTGTCCACAGGATGTGCCACGCCATCCTGACAGGCATCAGCTCGAGGGATACGACTGAGTCACGTAGAACACTGTATATGTAATGTATCAGTATATACGGCTATTACTGCTTTAACTGTTACGAAAGATCTCAAGGAAATTATATTCCAAATTCTCAGATAGTCGATAGTAATCTATGCCGAAGAATTTTGAAAGGGTAAGCATAGAGACAGAAAAATGGCAGCAATCATCGTATTAAAACTCGTCGCTGAAACGCCGCGTTCACGGTTTATTATCGTACTTCGCACACGAAGCAGCCGTCTGCAGAACGGGCGTTAGCGCGGCTTCTTTCATTTTCGGGCGAGGCCAACTCATGCAGGAAGTGCTTCAGGTTGTTCCCTTTTTTTTTCATTTTTTTCTTTCTCACTCCTTAAGCGGTGCCGGAGTGAAACAAATCCATTGCAGCGTTCATACAGATCCGGAGGGAATGATATGTATGATATGTATTTTTTTTCTCTCGCGAATGGATAAACTCAGAGCTAAAGCAAGCAAACAGCTCTAGCATAGCGACGTGAACGTCGAGATCTTGACGTGCTGATAACTTGTTTAAAACGATCTTCTGTTAAACTGCGGCGTATACCTGACTGCACTCTGAATCATTTCCTCTTTGTATCTCCGGTCTTGTTTTAAGTGTAATAACCACCGATTCTATCTCTATCTGCAATGAGCCAAAAGTGAAATAGAAGGTTAAAAAAAGGAAACTAAGTAGAATTGCTTCCTTAGTATTTTCTATTTTTCACAAAGCCATCCCAATGAGGAAATACGTTAATCAATGTCGTCCTTCGCCGAAGCATTCGCATCATCTGTTAAACAATTTTTACTTCCTCATAGAGGAGTATATTTGATAGGTGGATAATAGTGAAGAACCAGTGGAAAATTTACGATTGTGCATCCGCATTATAAAAAAGGCGAAACGCAAGTATGGCGATATTTTTATGGTAAAAAGATTTGAAATTTCAAAGTGCTCTAAAATATTATTGCTTTAATACATTTTACCTGTATTTTTCAAATTTCTTCAGTCCAGTTTACCAATTATATGTAGTAAGAATATATAACAATAACAGCTTGTATTATAAATGCTATTCATTTTCATCTAATTAAATAATAAATAGCACTGGACGTGAAACATTAACAGATCGGGTTTGCGGAATCAGTGGCTTCCATAAAATACATGGGAGAGGCAGCAGCAAGTGAAACCGTAGTCGCAATAAAGTCAACACTCAATCCACTTCAAAGTCCCTTCAAGTGGGCGAGGCAAAAGATTTGCATTTTTTTGCCATCGTAAGCTTGAATCTGCTCCACATCGTAAAAACAAGAGCGACGAGTTAAAGTCGTAACATAGCCCTGTTGGGCATAGAATTATTACTTCCTTGATATTCATGATGACGCCAAAAGATAGTAAAGCAATATCCGCACTTAGGTCGTTCGTTTTTTTGACCAACGAATTAGATTAATATTCATCCGTTTATTTCTATGAAATCAAAGCATGAATAATATAAGCCCATTAAGCGTTATGCAAAAGATCCCCCATTATCTCAATTCAAACAGATATAAACTATGACCAGATACGTTTATGTTTCAATAGTCAATCTCTTTTGTTAATGCAATTACTACAGCAGAGTGCTTAGAATAATTTAAAAAGGCAAAGATCCCAGTTAGAAATATTCAGGAAATAGGTTTCGAGGGACAAACACATCTATGGTCATATATAATTATATAAAAATGTATAATATGTTCGTAAAAAATGCGATATTCGAAATACTATATCTCCGGCTTACGACTAAGAAAATGTACTCTTGTAGAATTTTAATTTGATAGATCTAATACTCCGTACTTTTCGACGATTCCCTTAAAAATGATGTCGATAGCTAATATTAAAAGAGCGTAACCAATATAAACAAGCAAGGATGTTACGCCCTTTTGATTTTCAGCCGGCGACATGTCTTTGCCTCCTTTATGGACATTGTTATGACGGATGGTTAACTCAGAGGCCAAGTGAAATACTGTGAGATTCGGAACGATCGATAAGACTACGCCTGATTCATTATAGCGGCATAAAATACGAGATTAATTTTGGTGATACTTTTTACCGGCGGATCTTGTGGGTCTGACCATTTATTTCTTTTTCTTCAAATTGCTACTAACATTGCTGGGACTGCATACCTGTTTATATGCCTATACACACATACTACACACATCTACACGTGAGGTTCCACCTTGATGAGCATCTGATTATTACTACGGATCTTGGTAAGTAAACGGCGACGCGATGTCGTTTCGTCCCGCGGTAACCTACCGAGATCAGAAAGCATTCTGAGTGTTCAAGAAAGTCGGTCGGACGCGTGCATCAGCAGGTTCGTTTTTTACGTTAGATTTCTTTTTATAATCTAAGTAATTTTTCAGACCTCTAAACCTACCATTCGATACCTATTCACACCACACAATGGCAGTGGCAGTAATCATTTGAATTCAAACATGCCGCAACGGAGAATGATAGGATACTCAATGATGGGTATAGTTCAATAAAATCTGCTGAGTAAAACTAGATTCTCGTATTCTTGCATTGGTCTCACTGAAATGGCTGGATTCACTCATTTGGAACACACGCTTTCAGAGGTTTGGAATTTCTTTGGGTCCTGTTATACGTTTCCTCACTCCTAGGGGCAGTCCATATTTTTGCCTCATACATTTTTCTTCACTCTTTTCGTACCTGACGTTAACTTTCAGTAAGTCCAGAGTATGAATATAAGAGAAACGCGAGGTTCGCAATAAAGTTCACGTTTTAATTCGCGACCGAGTGCGTCGGGCTCTTTTCTAAGTGAATTTAAAAGTCGCACCACACTACATTTACTGCGCAGTAAAACTGGCAGTCTCGGCGAGGCCTCTAATAGCATAGAGTGGTAACCATTGCAGCGCTGCACGCCGCCAATGCCGCGTTAGAGTGAATGAGTTCTTCGATCTCAACTCACCAGTGGCTGCAACTCTGTGCACTGTAGTGAATACTTAGGGTTACACTATACGTCGGAGTGGAATATTACAATCGGGAAGTTCAGTGCAGCGCGGGAAGCAAAGGCGATAGGATATTTATTAGGGGACATTAGGGCCCCGGGCGCTACTTTCAATAAATTGCCGCTTCGGTTATTCCAGCCCTTCTTGGCACTTTCCTGTCTACAATATTCTTTCTCTACTCTTCGTGCTTCCGTTGAGGATTTACTTTTTGTACGTCTCAGTAACTATCCGACTTCCAAGATCTTTCTTTTTTGAACTTAGAAACATGCGGTAGATGTGCTAGAGGCTTAATATAAAAGTGGGCTTTAATATAATTTTTTGGAGGTTCCACTAGTGATAACACTATAAGTATTGTAAGCACAGCATAAGGGACGACTAATACAATTCCGACTTTAACAATACTCGTATTTTATGGTAAATTGAGCATTTACCATAAAGCACGGTATAACTAGGGCATTCACATGTCGTGAAGGAAAGTAGTTAAGTTTAATGCCGGTAGTAGACATTTTCGGCACCTTTCCGGATCTGTGCGCGAACTTTAGTCCTGATTTCAGGCGACAGCATGAACCATTGTTACTTTGAGAGACTTCGAGGACCACTCATTGGCCCAGTCAAACAATTCTCAATTATATCAAGTTAATACAAGCCATCCCCTTAAGTTCACATTCGACGATTTGTGCCTAACTGCCGACTATAATTCATCTGTTTCGAATGTACGAATCAGTATATACAATGATTTCGCACATCACGAGTCGATTCCCCAGAATACTGGACCAGAAAGAACTGGACTGGACCAGAAAGAATGTCAGGTATCAACTTAATGCATATCAAAAGATTATTTTATTTCTAGAACTTCAATACCCTTTTGGTTATACGTGCATTGGCCTCGTGAATCACAGGATTCGATTCCAAAGAACGCTGAAGGAGAAAGCACAATTCGCACAATCGTCTTCCGCCAAAAGACAGGTATGCTGGATCGTCGAGACGATTGACTGCACGCACGTGCTACGAGTCTGCCACTTTTTGGGGTTCCTTACGGGAGGTCGAGAAGCCTCGCCGGTGCACTTGTCCACAGAAAAGCCGTCGCTGAACAATACAGATCACTGCAAATTATCTCTACGTTAATATGGCGGACGCAAAGAAAATAGTTGTAAACCTGAACTGCGACACCGATATCCACAAGATATCCACTTACACACGATCAGCTCTGTACAAAAAAAAATCATGAATAAATATATCATACAAAAAATAGAAATGTAAAATTAGAAAAAGGTTATTGAATTTAAAAAAAGAACCGAACGGTTTTATGTGTCCACTAATAAAGTATTTCTGCGCAGATAAGGGACAGACTTTGTAACATTGTTAATATTAGCGCAGCTTCAAACTCCCTTCGTTTTGTACGTCCGTCTACCAGTACTCGAGAAGTTATACGGCTATATAGGTAGGCCATTTTGGTTCGTTGCCGTCGTCATCGTCGCCGCGGGGTTACTGAAGGCGAGCGCGGCGACTCTTTAACCTGCCGCCAGCGTAAAGAACACTCGCATTTTATTTTCGTCGCTAATGATTCCTCAAAACAAGCTTTAACGTCCCGCAGCAGCGGCACTGTCCTGCATCGCCCGTATTTGGTACGATGCTTTATCGCCGGTATTTTCTGTCGGTTGCCGTGCGCGAATGTTAAAGACTGTTAAAGACTGCCACTTCATGGCTTGTGTGCAAAAACACTAAAGCTTATGTGCATAGATATACAGTAAGCGATACAGGCATTTCATCGCAAACCTGCATGTAAACCAGGATATGCATTATCAATTGACTATGAAAACAATTGATGGTTTATGTAGCTGGTATAATAAGTCTCTGTTGGCAATAATGTAATGTCATACCGGACAGAGCAGTTGTTCCAT
The DNA here is from genome assembly GCA_964016905.1 of Perithous albicinctus. Classification (NCBI taxonomy): domain Eukaryota; kingdom Metazoa; phylum Arthropoda; class Insecta; order Hymenoptera; family Ichneumonidae; genus Perithous; species Perithous albicinctus. Next base: position 13,277,073 of record OZ024698.1, on the reverse strand, counting down.
ATACCGAAAGGTAAGGTGCTATAGGACATTGAATACGGCTCTCCACTGTCTCAATAGATTTCGTAGTTCATGTGTGCTCTACTGCAAATGCATTGCAATTTACAATTGGATCAGCTATGGATACAATGAGAGGACTGCGTGTTGTTTGATCAAAATAAAAATTTAATTTCATGAGAATACTTATGAAAAATGTTGCATTTATAATCCAAGAGGATTTGGTGAATATTGTATCCAATAAGCATCTACAATTTAACTGCAACAGCGATATCACAGCAACTCTGAATGAGTCATATTTCGACTCAGCGAAAGTCCTGCGAAAAATCAAGATGTAAATCTTATTTTTATTTTTGCCTTTTTTGTAAACAACCGAAAGATTGTTATATTCCTTGTATTTATTGGGTATATTTGTTTCAAACGTACGTAGCTAGCACGAAGCTTCTCCAGTAATTCGTCATTGCGGTAGTCATTCGTCATTGCGTAATCCTATAGACCGGTCAGTCTATAAGGCTAAGCAAAAGCACCAAGCTTTTTCTGGTTCTGGTCGTCAGAGCCTATACGTCATAACTTTTTAATTATTTACGTCTCTTTATAACGGTCATGACCACCTTTTGTGTACTACATGTATACTGGGACATACTTATTGTCATTGGTTTACATGATAAGCAAACTTGGTGCAACAGTCTGGATGCAGCAACCCAAAGCGACAGTGTTCAGGCAATTTCAGGCTCATTGTCGGATTACGAACTGTGTGATCGTCGAGATACCGGGAGACTGCAACTTTGAGAAATCTGTGCCATCAGAGTAAGGTGCTAGAGAGAAAGGCCACTGATCCCATTCAGACAAAGAAACATTACATTGAAAACACAAATCATTACAGACTGAACTCAGCTTCACATTTTGAGTTGGTAAGTTCTTCTTTGAATTTGTATTGTACAACGAATTTTGATTGAAATTGGAATCAATATTTTGACCTTCTCATACAATACAATTCGGTGTTTCTATTTGGAATCGCAAAGCTGACATTTTTTAGCAAGGTCAAAGGTGGATCGAACAGCCAGTAATAATCGCTGCTTTAATATTATAATTCTCCGTCATGTGTAAACATTTAGCAGTAAAACTCAGTAAGTCTCATCATCACTCTACTGTTTAAGCAGTTTTTGATTTTCCTATTGAAAAACTTATATTAACAAATACAAATAATGCGTTCACGGCTTAGCGTCCTCAACGTACTGAAATAATGGTTGGGGACGCCAGGTCAGGGTCGCCCCGATAGTTTGGAATCGGATTTGTAGTAGCACAGAACACGAGGTTGTCACGAGTCAGGAGAATGGGCGCTGCCTGACATATCACGATCACATACCGATTCCATGCACATGGACTGACTGTTTGATCCTATGCTCCACATATTTAGCGTTCTAAGTGTTACGTTCAAAGGACGTGCCGCAGCGTTTGCCAACCAATCACTCTTGGTCATCGTCTTCATTCACATGAACGATTGCTTCAGGATAGTACTGATAGCACTTTTATCTCATCTACAGATGAGATACTGTAAAGGATTTGCAATTCAGCACAAGAAAGCACGATTCGACCTCCGGAATGAACACCGACCGCAAGAAAAAGGTTTTTTTTTCTAGCTCTCTCAGGTATTTCTTTCATAATTATCAACATTTGAGTAGTATATAAGAGTACTTCTTGCAACTTTTTTCCAATTTCTATTTTTCACATGCATTTTTTAAAAGTCGTCGTATGACGAAAAATATGTCACAAAAAAATGTCTTAACAGAATAATTGATATTTTATATCAGTTTCTTAATGAAAGTAGTCATATAATTTTGTCGGGCAAATAAAAAAATTCTTTAAAATAAGAATGAAAGTTTTATTTTACTTGCAGGTACTTATAGTTTAATTTCTATGTTTTCGTAAGATTTCTCTTTTTATTTCTTTTTCTTTCGGAACTTCGATCACTCCTCTTTTGGTGATTTATAAAATGAAACCCACATATACGGTTACATTGCGATCACTATAAGGAGGAAGCAGCAATAACTAAACCTACGGTGCTAATGACAAATAATAACGACCTTTATGCGTGTGTACCGACAATGCGAGGGCAGCTTTCGCGACTGGAAGTACGAACGACACACGGCGAAATGTGCAGGTGTAATATTCACCATTTGAGCCATTACTGGATATAACGCACATACGGTCCTTGAATGAATGAGCAGAGCAAATGTTGCAGTAGTAATCGACGAGCGGCGAACAAGCCACCGACTCATCAAAATTGCTTTCGCCGTTTCTCTCTTCGTGACCGAAAAAGTGGGCACCGCGTTCTTGAATTTAAATAATGATTATTGACCGCGAGCAGTATACGAATAAAAATTTATTGATAATACTTGTCGGACAATCATTTTTGTACATAAAATTGGACGACCGGTTGCCCTCTACCATCGTTATAACCGGTTGCTGAATTTAACAACTGATTTCAACACACTAATTAGACAAAATTGAATAATATTAGTTATTGTCAATCAGGCTGAGTCAGACAAAATTTAAAAAAGTTAGCAGTCAATTCCTCCTGAGGGAATTTGAAAGGGGTTTGAAAAAAAAATTAATATGGTTATATTTCGCGAAGAAGCTCACAAATAAATGATTAGCTAAATTACGAACGACTTGTGGAAAAACAATCAACTTTATTGACAGCTTTCTTCGCAAAAAAAATCTTATGTCCATCGAACTGAGAAGTATTTCCAAATTTAAGTAACCTCCAGTTATGAGATAAAAGTGTTCTCGAGAAATGACAAAACAAAATGACCAAAAAAAATGTTAGCTTGACAAGCGAGTTGAATGGCTCACTTGGTCCCAGTAACGGTGGTTAGATATTCTAACCAGTTATTCTATTATATCCTACGTCGAATACTTCGATTGATTTTTTAATACTATTTTTATACTTCCTTTTTTACGTGAGGATATAGCAGCAATAGTAACAGCGGGAGTTTCCTGGTAATACGCACTTACACACTCGTTATTCACCCCAAGGGGCTGCGACAAGATTGACCGGCCTTGCATATCCAGAACCTACAGCATTCCCTCCTATACTTACAGCCACCTAACTAACGAGCGAAAGTTGCATAAGTCATCGATATATATATATATCTTACTTTCGCGTGCCACAGCACGTACCTGAGTTAAAGTTCCTTCGGACGCTGCACTCAATCCCATTACAAAATTCCATCTTAATGGGGCTTCCGGCAATGCGTGCTCCGGACAGTACCCTAAATTATAGACATTTTTTTCAATTCCGTTTTTTATGAATAGTATCACGAATTCTTCAACCATTAGATTTCCATACCTAAATTACGTCATTAATTCAAATCGAGTAAACATGTCGTTTTGATAGGTATTTTTCTGTTTTCAAATTAAATTATGGACGTGGTGTTATTAACAGATTCGCTGGCAGATCAAGCGATGGGTATAATATTACGTTGTGTTTTTTAACGCATCATCAGATTTGCATCCTTTTTCTCGATGTCATCACTCGCACATCGCTTGATTATGAATAATATATTTATATAATTACGGTCATGGGATCGTATAATGAGATCGTGAAGATTGAAGCAAGGTTGCAAACTTGCTTCAACTTGGTTCAACTTCTTCGTAATTTTCAATTGATTGTAATAAGTTATGTGTTTCTGGCATTTCTCCGACTACATAATCAATAGCTATCAGAGACCCCTGAATGAACCCAAAGGACCGTGAACTGTAGTACGAACGGGATAGTATTGAGCCATCCCCAATATCTATCCCACCATACGTCACATCGATCAGTACGCGCCGCGCAGTGGGGACTGTCACGAAAATAAATAAAATAAATCGACTATTGATATCGAACAATTGAGGAGCCAAAAAATGAGTCCGATAGATAGGAATAAGTTGGTCAGTTAAGTTCGTAGAGTAAGTGCAGATCCAATAGATGAGGTTCGACTGTGCAGTCGAGGTATTCCTGTAAACATATCAACACATAGAGATACTGTTTGGATCGCGAATTCACGTTTCCGCACGTAGAGATTATGTACGTCGATACGAGGTAAGGATCGTAAGCACCTGATGCACGTGAGTGTACAGAGTGAGGAGCATATGGAAGTGAACAACCCTTGGCGCGCGCAGGTACTAAATCCCTTCGCCGCGGGCGCGGACTGTCGACTTTTATACTAAAGCCTCTCTGCATACTATATTGCGTGCACTACATGTACGATAAAATACCCGGGCACACCGGGTGTTCGTAAAGAGAAGGAAAGACTTTGCAATTCGGGTTTGATCGAACGCTGAAGGAGTGTTTGGAATTCAAGATGAACGTGACTCGATTCTCAATACAGTGTTCAAGGGAAAGAAAGAGCTAACCAAGATTCACCCGTGGCAGCAGATAGAGCTTGGCCTTTTTTTCTCTTCGTTTTCGTATCGTTTCATAGTATCGCGATCGTTGTCCGATCACGATTCAGGTGGGGAGAGTATAAAATAAATTACAATAAAATACTTGGACATCTTGAGATCATGATTTACGGCACTTTTATTCATCAGTTTTAGCCTTGTTCTTCAATTTAATTATAATGTGTATAACTTCAATGAGTCGTTTTAATTTTTATTTGGCCAAAATTGATCAATATACTTCCTGGTAGACGTAGCTTTGTAAAATAAAAAAGGTTGTAAAATATTGAGCAAGCAATTTGCAACGTTCTACTTTGCAGACGTGTTTGTGTACGGAAGATATCATTTTTCAAAGAAATGCAAAATGTCATAAAATGTAAACCGCTCGACCGACTTGCGTCAAATATTTACTCAAACTTTGTTCCATGGTAGTCCATATGTAAACTAAATTTAAGGTAAATCTACTAAAAATTCCAAATTTTTTTTTTCACGACAATATATTAATTTTTTTTTTTCAGGTGTTCCACCATACGAGGTGGTTGCCCTTTCACGTTCCCCAGTTCCGTCTTTCTTTCAGCCGAATTAGTTCAATATCCCCCCGATTGCGTCCGCAATCGACTTAGTCCATACTGTATAGCATACAAGTCTGTGCCGATACAGACGATCTTGATCTTTGCTTGACATTGCCGGAGCTAGTACGCGCCCCGTTGGGTGCAATCATTAGATTACAGATATGTATATGTCAACCTATATATCTGGACCTACATCCCGTCCTATGTTTTTCACGCCAGCAAAAACTAGGTCACCAGGATTCCAACTCACGCCCCACCGCGGTTCATGTACTTAGAGACGAATACGCTAACCATTAGACCATCGAACGGCTCCAATTTTTTACTTTTTTTTATGATGCAAAATCGAAGTTTACCAACATAACTCAGATCAGAATCTACATGACTTGATGTGTTTACAGGCATTTAAAAAAAAATTGAAATTGCAATAAATTATAACCGATTTGCGTTAAGTACTATCCCAAATGCTGTTCTATGATAACCCACTAGCGTGCCAAATGTGAAGATGGATGAAAGATTATATATCGGTGATTATATTATAATTTCAACTTAATATTTATTTATAAAATCAAATTTCTTTTTATTATAGTTTCTGTTAAAATTGGAAGTTTTTTTTATTTGTAAATTAATTTTTTTTACAAGGAATTCTACGATGGTGGTAGCAGTAACCATGAGTTTAAAAAATGTACAGGGCATCGAGTGTCCTGATATGAAAAACACGATTTTTTATCCATGAAATCAAAGTTTCCTCTATGAGGAAGCAATACTATAGAACATAAAAAAACAAACTGCAAACTAGAACTTTCTACACTGTTTCCTCATTAATTTCCAATTTTCTTCGAAAACTTTGTTCCGACTCAGCATCGTTGCCTTTATAGATTCGTTATTATTATTAGATTCGTCCAAAAACGTTAATTTTGTCATGATTATTTGGTTATGTTCGTTAAGTGGGCGCCAAACCAAATGCTCAATTGTAAATAAATACAAATATTGAATCGTCAACAATAAATGTGGAAAGTGTAAGCTAACGGTACCTGGTTGCACAAGCAAGAATGATCATTATTTTGGAGCTGCTGCCGTTAGCCGCCGCAATATGGTGTGCATCCACGACCATTATCTAAACGTTTTTGATCTTACCGCAACGATTTGTACGACGTACGCCCGTACGCGGTAGTTCCTCGAAGCAATGTAGCCGGAGGAGGCAAAGGATAGCGACGAAGTCGAATAATAAGACAAAGACAACGACGGATGTCCCTTGAGGAAATGGATATAGAAAAGGCGAAGAGAACGACAACGACACTAAAGAGACCATGAGTACAACCGCCGAGTCTCTCGAGTCTCTTCCTCGAGTCTTTTAAGTTGGTGAGCTCGTTCCGCACCGCGGTACGTATTCAACGACGAGTGCAGCAGTAAGCACGTGGTCATCTTTCACTCCCTGACAAATAGTCGCTGCTCGCGTGTGAGTCTTTTCTATGGCTCCCCGGCTTTAGCGATTTTTGTGCGAAGCTTAAGCGTGCGAGCCTGGTAAAGTCGGTAGAGATGGTACGAACCGCGAGCTCGGTGTCGTTGCCGCCACCGTCGCGCATAATTGCTACGCGACCGAGAATCGCGCGTAAATGCTTGACACTGAGCCGCATTCAGACGTCCGTCACTCGCAACAGCAGCAGCAGGTCCCTCGACTTCGTTGTCGTCGGCATCCTCCTGTATAGCTATAGTATGTTAGCCTAGCCAACAGATCGTTTTTCCTTGAAAGCACATGGAGCATTTCTATGTGAAAGATTCTGCCCGGAATGCAAGCCGTTTGACGATGAGAGATGTAAAGAAACATCATACATTCTGCTCTGGGCTGCTCTATAATCTTCGGAACAGGCTCAAACCGCCCTAGGTCTACTTATTGGGAGCCGTCCTTTTCTAGCGGCAACTGGAAGGACTATCTATTACGCCGTTTTATCTTTACTTGAACAGAATGCAGCTCCGGTAGTATTGGCTGATCGAATTCCCTTGACGGTCTTATTTTTTCTCCCAACAAGAAAAAACCCGAACTGCCTGTTGCACTAAGGCAATGCGACTTTATTTGTTTTCTTGATGGTTTTTGTTGTTATCCTAAATCTCTGAAGTTGACTTAATTCGGCTTGCAGATGTTATGCATCATGGCATATAACGGATTTTGCACTATGTCAAGCTGCGAACTCAAAAAGAAGTTAAAATGTTTACATGAATAAATAACTTACGACAAGATAACCTGGAATTATATTTTGATTGATAACGATCGACGATTTCTCTGATTAGCACTAAAGCGTCCCGGTCCCCTTATGTCGATTTTGATATAAACTTCGTGCGTTCATAATATTACAAATAGGTGAAGCTTGTTGAAGGAAACATTATTTTGAAACCCAAAAAAAAAAGGTGCTTTGCAACGATAAATCATCATACCGTTCCTGTAAATACAGCATATCATAATAAAACGCATGTTTTCAGTCCTTCTCTGCCTTGATAATTCGATCTTCCATCTCGGTGTTATTTCTATATGTTTTGCAGGCTCTTTCTGACATTTGCCGACGCGAGCTGTTAAGAAGGCACGTGGTACATACACCCGCTCGGCTAATAAATCACTCTTGCCGCCATGATTTACGACCGACTTAGCAATACGCCGGTATTTAGGCCACGTTGTAAATCTGAAAATTTTTGCAACCCTTTCACACACTGCTGGCTTGCATATGTGTGGCACATGGCTTCTTACACCCACTTGGTGACGGATGAAGCTGTCCGACGAGAAAGCAAAGGGATCTCTGTCGCACACTGCGACGTCCCACGAAGCTTTCCCGGATTCCTCAAAAAAATTCGTGCATGCAAATCATAAATGTCAGATTTGCGAAGGTGACGAACATTTCCACCTCAAGTTACAACGTAGCACGTAATTTGGCCCTCTCTGTTCCAATGACGCGTGTCTTTCGAGCTCTGCAACTCTCTGTAAATTAACCGCGGCATTTCAAGCTAATTCACATGTAGCATGTAAATTACGAAGTGCGCTCGCTTCGCTATTCATCCATGCTAAACCGTGTTGAATACATCGGCACTAAACTTATGAAAAATAAATGTTTCTGACGTTTTAAAGACAGCATCTACAGCAACAAGCATGTACCGTATAGGTCCTGGAATAGATAACTGCATAAGTTATAAAATAAATGTTTTAATTATATGTAATCCGCTTTTGAAACTTTAATCGCATTTTTTTCTAAATCATCTTTTCAAAGTCGGTAAGCAAAATGTATTAAAAAAACTAATGCATGGGATGTTCCGAAATTGTTGGGGTTTTTTACATGTAAAAACCTACTTTAATCGAAGGATTTTTTCCGATTTATAGATTCGATTATGAAATCACTATTTTTTGTTGTAAAAATTTCTTTGTCTTTGAAGATCTTGAGTTCACCCAATGTTTTGACTACTGTTTTCGAATCAAAGCGAAATTCCTAGGGTCCATTAGAATTTGAGTCAATTTTGAGTTCAGTTGAGTCAAGTCGAGTGAAGTTGAGTCATACGTTAATTTCGATGTTGCTTGGAGGAAGGTTGACGTACCAATGTTGCACTTATGTCAACAAAATGTTGTGTGATACATCTTGTAGGCACATCGTAATAAGAATAACTTGTTACTATTCTTTCACATTGAACAAGGCTAAGACGAATATTGGTAATTGAAGGTGTTGTTGCAGTAACCTGGCAGATCACTCAGTAAGTCGTCGACATATCGGCGCAACCAACTAGTTCTATCATAGCATAAAGAAAATTCCTTACGGGGTGAACCAGAGTACTGTAGCTTCGACAAAGAGATAATGCGTTCGGTGCGAGGGAAGGCGGACTGCTTGGGTACTGTGCACGTTCACCGCGGTAATTAGTATTCTTCGCTTCCTCGAAGTGTGCAGCGCTGCGTCCAGTACGATGCACTTGCCGAACGATAAATATTATCTTCCCATTCTCTGTTGAACGTAGTACATGTGCGAATCTCCCCCACTCCTGTATACATTGTATACGTCTCAACACTCTTGCGAATTTGCATCGTTTCGTACTACCGCGTGCATTCAACCGCCGCAAGATTTTTTTTTTTTCAAACAAATATGCCGGACTACACTTCCTATTTAAGACTTCACTTACTTCTTTTAGACACATCAAAATGTTTACTATACTCTATCACTTTGCATATGTTAATTCCTTTAAAATCCTCCTGGTATGGCATTGGTTATTAATAATAGTAATCCATAATCCGAAAAACAATTTTCGAAAAATTTTAAATCAATACATATTTTTCATTTAACCTGTGCATCTGTCTTTAGTAAAAGCCGCCATTTACCTGCTGGACCTTTTACCAGCGAGTAATCCTTACATGTACACCATTACTTCTTTTTGTTACATCTTATTTCATCGTTGAAGATCGCGTAAACAAGACTGCTATCGGACTGCAGCTTGTGCCCTCCACAAGTCCCTTAAGCTATAAACAAGTAGAGCAAACATGCACTAAGAGTACGATGTTAAAGAAAAAGAAAAAAAAATGCAATGAAGGAAACTTTCTAGGTCAGAGAAACCGTGTCATTTCATGTGTTCGTATATGACCACATTCGAAGCATAAAATGTACTTCTAGTGTCGCCGCCGTAAGGCTCACAATAAACATCCAAGACCAGGTTACTGTCCGCCCGTACACCCGGGTGAAGAAAGAACTAATAGTGCCAGAGAGAGTATGCGAAGGAAAAGTAGTAAGGGCAGCCCGGTGTCCAGCACAGAGGGCCGCCGCTCTACCTATACAAGAAAGGTGAGTTTACGAGATGATTGTCCTAGGGGTCCTATTCATTCAACTAAGGAATCTCCACGAGCGGATCTCTATTGTAGATTATAACGCCATTGTCCATTGTCGCGAACTGTTCTGGCCGGCACCCGCGCAACTATTTTGTTTTTTCTTTTTTTTATCGGAAAGTGAAGTGAAGTGAAGTGAAATGAAGACGAGGAACTTAGGGATTGTGAACGAAGAAAGCGACACGGCACAAATTTTACTATAACTTCTATTTCTCAAACTAATTTACAAACTTGGGGTGATACAGGGAAAAACTTTGAAATAATCTACCCCAACCAAGTTCTTGTTGTATCACAGTACTTAGTCATGTCAACCAATATAGTTTTTAATGCATCCAACAACTTGGTTGTGATAACCAATTATTTGAAAGGCTCATATCGCACTCATAAGTACTCAATTGACCCAACCAAGTTTTGTCCTTGTTTTTTGTTGTCCGGCACTTCTCCTTAGCTATGGTCTTGTGATAAATCAACATCCTGCCTGTTTCATTATTCGCAGAATTTTTAAAAGTGAAGTGGAAGTACTTATCGCTCCTCATAGTAGCACCGCCTATGAATAAACCGGCGCTTCCGGTACCGGATAAATCCGTTTCTCCGTACACGTTTTCCAGCAACATTTATTTGGACATTGTCGAGTCAAAGAATGATACTGTGTAACCTATTTTTTATGTATGAAAATTCCTAACAGTCGAGATAACATGAGTGGAGAATAAACTTTGATAAAAAAATGTTAGCTCATTTTAAAAAAGGGGGGTCTGGGATATCCCCCAGGTACCCCGGACCTTACAAATTTTACACACTGACGCACATCTGAGATGATGTGATTTGGGAATCCGTTTACCAGAAACAATACTGCGAATACTTATTGAATTCTTATATATTGTCTTCACATTTTTTCCAAAATGTGAACGTAGTTTTCGAAAATATAAAAAAAACCAGTTAACCAAATTCGTTTTAACACTGACAGAAAAGTTCTCCGTTCCAGACCTTAAGTGATGGATAAATTACAGATTGATCGGTTGACTGCAATAAAAAATAGAACCCACTGAAAATCCTTATTTCCGGGATGACTCGAATCCCTTAAGAGATGTGCGAAAATAAATTGCATAAATCTCGAGTTAATATTCTTCAATAAACATTGTATATAAACGAAAAGGAAAAACGACAGCTTCTTCGGATAATAATATCGAGCAGAAATCGAGTAGTATTTGACTGCCTGCATAAGTCCTCGCCAAGCAACTCTGAAGGTTCTATCACCTGTCGTCAATTTTCTGATGCTTGTCTCACGGTGGCCAAGAGAGGGCGCGTATTATGCACATTTATCGTTATACCTGTAAACAGCGCGCGCGCGCGCGCCCGTATTGGTCAACGTTATAACGGATAGCGTGTCCGCGTATGCTAATAAACGTGGGCTATTGGTGCGCCCTTCTGTTTTATTCTATCTTTCTCACTTGTCTCGTTGCATACTCCGTAAAAAAAAAGCTAATAAGTCTGAACTCAAGTCCAAGGCCCAGACGTTTTATCCAACTTCCTTATCTCAGTTGTTCTCGTTCTGTCCCACTTGTTTTAAATTGTAGATGAATATGTACATCGCAGACTTTCTGAAAGAGGGCCGCGTAAGAACCGTGAAGCCACGGTTGTCGCCGTGCAATATATTCCAGCACACATGCGAGTGTCGTTATTGCTTTTGGCCCACCACAAAACCGATGACCGTTTATATTATTAACCATGTACCACGGGCCGTTCCATGTCGACGAAAAAATATCATGATCTCCCCTTGATATCTTCGACTTCAACTACACGAAAGTGACGTGTTGTATATAAAAACGAGATTACGTAGAAAAGATTTTTTATCTTTTTAAAGTCGTTATGGAATTATCGATGTTTGTTTTTTAATGTAGTATTTAGTTAATATCTTAGGACTGCGAAGAAAAATAACACATTTTGTGTTATTTTTCTTCGCATGTTTTCCCTGTTTCAGATTCTGCCATGATCGCAATATCTGTTGGGTCTGAGTGCAAAAGTAAATTGTATGTTGTGTCCTACCTTATCTGTCCTGTCTCCTTATGTTTTCCGATGAGGAATGTTGATACACCGTCGACCATTTGATTCGCCCAAGGTGGCTTCACCCAAATGAGATGCTTCAGATGGCCTGCGTACGCCGCCGGCAGCATCCAATTCTCGATACTGAGTTCACTGTCAACAAAATACACGTACTGTTAAATATTCACTAGATATTTTACATCGGATAATCGAGTGAGCAATATTTTCATGACTTAGTATCGACACGTATAAGTATTCAATGCTAGTTGATTTTTATATTTATTTCGAAACGCAGCACAGCCGTGCTTTATGAAGCTCTAGTCAAGACTGTTACCTGCCACAATCGTTGCTAGGGCAATCATCTGACAATCACCTGCTATCATTCCACAAGATAAATTGCATTATTCATTAATACAATTGCTATTTTTTGCCTGTTTCGTGAATTGTATTTTAATTATCTTTTCAAATACTGTCACTAATATTTCTGGTCGATCTTGATTATTTTTTAAATAAATACAGTAACATCTGTTTTTTTAAGTTTCAAGTTTAAGATTTTTTAAGTACTGAATTAAAAAAAGAAAGTTGATTTTCGGTTGTATTTTCGATTTACAATATATCTTTTATTAATTTTCAATTACTTTTGGTTACGTAAGAAACGAATTTGTTAGAATTAATTAATTTTCACTATTTAAAATAAAATTTCACTGATGTGAAACTTTACAAATATCGGCGGCAGTTAGTGTTTCCGTAAAAAAATTTTTTCTCCAAATGCTCTAAAACGTGGAAAAAACAGTGGAAACGTGGAAAAATGGTCATTAGTTGGTATGGAGTTGTACATGGTTAAAAATAAGTAGTAAAGTAACTAACCACGCAACAAATCTTTCTTTATGACGAAACCAGAAATGATAGAACTTGACCTATTCATAACATAATTTTAATGAATAAAAAATAATAGCGGGGAACCAATGTTTCAATTTGAATTTTCGTCTTTTTTATACAGCTGTCCAGCTGATTTGCAGAAATATCTCGTCGATAAACTGGTGTTTGCACTATTTAAACAAGCTTACAAAGTAGAAGATATCAGGACACTTTCTCATAGCGGTAGCTTTATCAATGGTACAAATTAACGTGGAAATAATTTACAAGGTTCTACTTTGCAGGATTTTTTTTTTAGTATTTATGAAAAATATTTATTTATCTTTTTTTCAGTAAGACAAAGCTTCATAAATGAAGTAGCAAAAGAGCTACTCTAATTATTTTTTCCTATCTCTGCTACATATTCCCTTTATTTCTAAAATTTCATCCTCGCATAGATCGAACGTTTTTTTTCACCTTTGAAAATGTTCAAAGTTCGTGACAAATGATGAAGAACTAACCAGAAATTAATCATTGACCACTTGGTCCAAGCATAATTTCTATTTACTTGCTACCAGCGGCAGCACCCGGTCTCACTGGCACTGATCGAGTAAGGTATAGTATACGAAAGCCCAACAGCGACGGCGTTATGTATGTCCGCTGTTTGCTATTCAGCGACGAAAGAGAAGTATCGCAGCCGCCTTGGGGATGGCCGTGAAAAAGTGCATCAAGGCCCGACGAGCAGTACGGTAGCCTCTTCAATAGTAGGTACTATGCCGATGTACGCACAACGTGACCGGCTTCTATCGCTTATTCAGTATGCGAGACATGTGGGCGTGCAGCAATGGCCGCGTGCGCGAACAAGGACCACATCGCTAAACGTACGCAATTTTTTTTTCTTTTTTTTTTTGTCCATCCCTTCGTCCCACACGCATTCAAGCGATAGACTTGAATCACCGCATTGCGCATTGTAAATTACCAAAGCTAACCGTTGGAATATAATTCTTCCGATCGTCGCTCATAGACCCTCATTTATTTTTCTTTAAAATTTTTAAATTGTGAAAAAATGTAGGTTTGCACTTGAGTTTGGTGCAATTATTTGCGAGAGAGATAGACCTGTAGGCGTTTAGAGAACGCTGACTAAAACATAGTGTGATCGATATGTGGCGGAAGTAAAAATTTCGAAAAACTTCCGGTACGTTCTAGAAATTTATAAAACATTCTGCAATACCTTAAAAGCCTCTAGAAGCTTTTGGAAAATTCTAGAGATACCTACAAACTTATGAAACACACACAGTAAAACCCTTGTCCGTCATTACCTCTCTTCTTATGTGTCTTAGCAAAAAATGCTTCAAGCAAACGTTGTAGGGCTGAATGAGATCTATTCAGCGATATATCACATGTACATATTATCTTTGAAATAAAATTTTGAGATTGTTTTGAAAACTTCGAATGGCCGCCATATTGAAACCAATATGCCTAATCTGGCTGATCTACGAACTTAACCACTTCAGCGGCAGAAAGAATTGCACTATCAATACCACTGTGAGTAAGAAAAACAATTCTTGAACTTTAACAACAACTGGAATCTATGAGTTTCTGGGGTCCCAGAATACGAATTCGAGGTCACCATCTTTTCATTCAAAATGGCAGATCCAATTTGGCGGAATCTATCTAATAGAAACAATTTTGAGAGATCACTATGCTGTTTTAATCCAGCTTATCTAGGCAACCAGAAGTACAGGTCATGCCATCTGTATAAGAAGACTAAAAGCCCCTCGAAAAAAGTCCAACGTTACCGCTAATTGTTACCAACAGATCTCCATCATACCTACGGTGAAACAGGCGCATAATTTATTAACGTACAATTAAAGTTAACACGTAAAATGAAGAAAACAGCTTTATCTACTTAACACTAAATTAAAAAATCAATAAAACAGTATTGACTACATACCTAAATAGTTCATTCTTATCCCACACAGTATCGGCCGGCATGCTTTTAGGGAGAAGCATGTCCGGATGAGAATCCAAATGAATGAATGTATTTCCTTCAAAGGGCAAATGCTTGGAGCCCAGACACCGGTAGATGAATGGAAGAACCTGTTCAATTAATGAAAAGGACGATGCATTGACTGTTATCATTAATCATACATAATGATAAGAATTGCCCACGATAGTGTTGTAAATTTACCAGTGAAAAATTCGAAAAATTGCGTAACAAAAATAAATCACGTAACCAATGCACTCGTAGTACAGAAGAGTTGATATAATGCATCATATTTACTTCATTACGCTGGGTGCAAGCGTAACATTCATAAATACTTTATAATATATAATGTCTCTATAGAAAAATATTTTGTGGTTGCCGCCGTGTAGGACAGAGTTAGCCACACTCCCCTCCCAGGGCCCAATTTCCTCCAACCCCCATAATTCCAAAGTCTGATTTTTCCGTTAAATAAACCATATTTACAAAATTGACAAAGCTCTGAAAGGAAAATTTACAATTCTCGTAACAGGAGGGGGGGAAGGGGGGAGGGGGTTGTCGTGCCACAAGCGATTTTTTTAAAAATCGGATTTTATGTTATATTGCAAAAGTGCCAAGAAAAAATTGAAATTAAACTAGAATTAAATTTTTTTTTTGTGGAATGGAAATACAAATTTATAATAACATATTTTTGTCTTATTTTTTTCGAAAACTAGCGTCCTAACTTATTGCCATTAATTTTTACAAAAATGATTTTGTACCTTTGGGTACAAATTTGATTAAAACTACAAAATATTCTGTCCCATTTTTATTGTTCACTACCAACTGAAGCATATTTGACCGCAGGTACAATGTAATAAATCGCGGTGATTAATTAAAGGGATTATTTACTGATAATTTAGTCGGTTGTTTACTGTCTCCTGACACTACTCACGTGGCCCATAATTTTATGGGCGCTAACACATGTTGGTACGAGTATGCCAAATGGCGATGCAATCACACACTGGCCCTAGCCAATAGCAAGGCTCCAATGTATCAACAAAGCCAGGAGCGTAAAATACTCCGCAACTGCATCACCTACCTCGTTGTGATCCTCCACAACGTAAATTGGCGTTTTCTTGTAGTACTTTCGCAGCATAGACATGATGACTGGGTGACAGAACACTCGCACTTTATAGTTAACTATTCCTACCGTTACAGAAACAAAGGGATTGCAAAAAAGAAATGAGAGAGAGAGAGAGAGGGAGAGAGAGAAAGAGCTGTAAAAAAACTAGAGAATCGCGAGGGGGGTGGGGTGAGGCGTTAGGGTCGTACAGACACAAAGAAACACGATTTCGCGAGACGAAAACCTAGACTACTTGACGCGCAAATACGTGGTCAACGACTGTGGAACGATGAGCAGGACGCTACACGCGGGAGCTCTCTGCTTCATACGGCGCGACTATATTTCGCGAGAATATAAAAGAGTTGTAGTAGGACCCACCGAGTTTCGGGGCCTTGCACGCGGGGCAAGCGTAGAGCAAGGGCGAGGGACTTGAATTCTCACGGGACGAGTTTTGCTCCGACGATCGTCTCTTTTCTCTCTTCCTTCTAGATGCCTTTATGTTTTTAGGTTCTTCTCTTTTTGGAGATCAGTAAAGAAATACCGTCTCCCCCTCACGATGCATATACACGTGGTTTTATTACTAATATCTATATACTACGCATTCTATGTCAATACAGACACTTTTTTTTTTTACCCTCTCAGATGTTCCTCATAATTAGCTGGTTTGCGCCACTATTTGAGCGTTCTTTACTTACGTTTTTATCAATTTCTTTTCACAATGATGTTGAATTTTCATTTTTTCAAATTGTATCTTGGAAAGGAAAAATGGAACGAAAAATTAGAGAGGTAAAGTTTATATGATGTCCGCCACAAATAAAAATGGCGGACCGATGCAAAAGCTCTACTGCGCAATGTAGCGATTTGGAGTGAGAGGCTCTAACACGCCACTGGGACTACATACCACCTGATGCGACGGAGTGGGGACGGAGCTGTACCCCACCAAAAAAAAATTGTTACATAACAGTGACACCAAAACAACATGTAACAGTAGCATTACCTGTATGTAACGACCGATACATAACATATTATATCCATGTTATATAATTCTTATTTATCATAAGAATAACATTGTTACATTACATGCAGCTTTCATGTTATATTGCCGTAATAAGACGTGTTTACTGTGCTGCTTCTCACCGCTACTACTAGACCACGTGACTCCCGCAGGAGGGTATGAGAGGAGGGTCTGCAGAGCAGTACAGAGCATCAGTCTTTGACTTTCGGTTCTCTTTTGGAAATAACCCGCTTCGAAAATTCTAAACGAAATTCCTCAAGTGGAAACGCTAGTAACCGCTTCTATAGAACTGTGGTCCGCACCAAAAAGTAATAATTCAATAAAAAAGTTAATTGTAGAATCATTGCAAAAATATACTTTTTCGATCAAAGAAATTCGAACTGTATGGAAGGAAAATTTGCACGAAAAAAATATAGGGAAAAAATGTATGAATTGGACGTACTTATGAAACCAATAGTAATTAGATTTTTCATTTTTTTTGTAAATAAAAATTTATCAATAAAATAATGAAATGAAATCGTATTCGTCCAGTGATACCTTCAATTTTATTCCCGATTTTACAAGGATTCGTATAGAATCCACAGAAAAATAGGCAGAAATACTGTAGAATTTGCACCCCTAAAGAATAGAACAAGGATTAACATGTATATTTTCAACCAACTTTTCAATGCCATATTAATTACATTTTGGCTTATATTTTTCTCACAGAACAAGCAAAATATAAGTCAATTTATAACTAATATCGTACAAATAATTCGAACTGATAATCAACGAATAATTCAAAGAAATATAATAAAAGCACATGAAGGACTTGTATACGTTTATAACAAGATCTAAATATAAGTTTATTAACTTTGAAGTAATTTTGTTTTACGTCGGATATTGGAGATTGCAAGGTAACGATTTTACTAAAAATATTATTATTATCGAATTATGGTAACAGACATCTTTAATCTGTCGGTAAAAAAGAAACTTCATCTTGTTGATAAAGGAGAAAACAAATCTATCATTCATTTATGAGGGACATTGAGAGGGTCGAACCCACCCATACCAATAAATATTAGACCGAAAATGATAAGGATGATGATTTTCGAAAAAGAAATCATATTCTGTAATAATTGTCAAAAGCTGCTCATAGAGCGTGTTGAATCTCTTAGTGCGGACTCTTAGTTCTCTGCACAAATGATGCTTTAGCTAAATTCCTAGTGCTGGACGCATTAGTCGTTAATCGAAATTTGTATTTTATACTTCAAACTTAGTGGCGCTAGGGTCATGTCGGTGTCCTGAATCGACTCCCATATCCCCTTAAATAAAATTGCATTTACACTGCAAAAAAAAATTAAAAACAAAAAAAAGGGCTCACATTGTACCTAGTATATTGAACATAATAGCAGTAACGCATTTCGAAACTGACGCAGCGTAAACAAAACTATGAACTTTTACTTCTGGAGACTCGACATACACATACAGTTGAACCAGAGGATGAACCTCTCGTAGCTTGCAAAATTGGGAGAAAGGTAAGATATATCTCAAGAAACTATCAGGCACGCGGAACGACAGAATTTGTTACTCCGCTTCTCTCTTGTAAGCGCCAATGGGAGATGGATGTGCTCTTCTACCAAGCCGCCTCAATTTGAACCCAATCTGTTGAGTTATTTGGGTGAAAATAGGTTTCAAAATTTTGAGTAAGGTGGGTGAAGTGGCACTGCCTCTCTTAAGTGTGAATATATATTACGAAATTTCAAACTCCGAAGACCATTAGAATTACACAACATATCTGTTTCACTCAACGACTTTTTTTACAGTTCACTGTTGACGACATGGCAATGCATATATCGTAAAAGGTTACAAGTGGCACACAGCCGGAAAGCACCGACCGGTGCACCTACGTAGTAGTACCAGCTACATACGCCAATGTGTGACTGGCTCGTGACCTTTTCACTATCGATTTATCCGCATATGAGCCATTATTTATACGACCAAAACGAATATATTTTAGCGTGAGAAAGCTCGACATGATTAATCGTATTCACGACAATCCAGCTTTTAAAAACCACTCTAACGGAGCTTAGTTGAACATTCTATCGCGTCGAAAATATTACTAGAAAAATAAGCAATTTTATTCATTTTTTTTGTTTTTTTTTCAAAATTTATATCTCGAACATTTATGAAGGTTCAACTAAACTCAATTCTGTAAATATAAAAATTATTAATCATCGATAATTAAATTCGCCAATTTCCGATTCGTACCCAACCATCAAGGCAATATATTCTTGCATCTGTATTTGTTGCGTCTGTCGTCTTAGTTCTTCGAGAAACACTTCGACATCTTTGTGAACGATGAGATCCTCCCGATTATCGACTTTCGTGTTCTTGTAATTTCCTACATGTTCGGAATTTCGTGAAAATTCTAGATTTAACGAATGACGCCAGCCTTGCGAGTCGTGAAAATAATTATTTTGCCGATCTACATGTCCAGAAACACGAGCCTCGGTTTCGCAACGTGACAACGATTCATTTGTCATCATAGTTAAATCGTTTTGATCATTTTCAGGCTCACAAACGATCGATGTCAAAGGTTTAACTCTGCCATTTACGTTTAATGCATTGAAATGCATTGAACTTTTTTCTCCTCTGATTTTTGGCACTTCATTGTACGAAACATTGTTTGTTTGAACCGGCGTAAGCTTTGGCCTACGAATCAATGCATTATGCTGATTCCGAGAATTCAACTCTACAAAAATCACCTCTCCATTATTAGCAGAAGAATCACATTTTTCTTCTCTAAAATTCGCAGTAGAAAAATCATTTATTTCTTCGATTAAATTCACAGCAGAAATGCCACTTCTTTCTTCATTAAAATTCCCCGTCAATTCGTCTAGAATTATTCCCGAATCTCCAATACTCTGATTGTCCAAACTCTTAGTTTGACAGATTTCATTCGTGACAACATCAACAACAATTTTATTACTTCTTTGCTCATCCCAAATTTTTCTTTGAGCTTCCAAAAGCTTTATCAGATCTTTCTGATCAATCTTACCGCCTAATCTGCTTTCCATTTCTAAGATTTTCACTTCAATCTCTGCCTTTTCACTTTCGCTCAGAAAGGCGAGGAGTTCTTGAACTTTAACGGAATTCTTGGCGTCAGATTGAGTCTTTAGATACTTTAGCGCATTTCTGTATCGCTCAATCTCGTCTTTCGTCATCATCAGATTTGGATGCGGACCTTCAGTGTCGATCGGGTAAGGAAATCGCGAGACAAACTCTTTACACTGTCCTCGATGAATACTCTTGAATGTCTCAATTCCTTTGTACATCTGTATGATATTCGATGTCGATTCGTAGCAATAAGTATCCGTAACTTCTCGCTCGTTTCTAACTTCCGGATAAACGCAATGCAAAGCTCGCTTCTGTATTTCGAAAAAGGTCTGCATCGAATTAACTAATTGATCGGAAAATCTTGAAGTAAAAAAATTCCAAGGCTTCGCTTTTCTTTCCCACATCTCCAGCTCGTTCTCCAACACTCTGTTCCATAAACTCGCTTCTATTATGACCGCATCTTCAGTGGATATACGCTTGTTTTCTTTTGTCGACAATTTCCACTTTTTCAGCTTGATGTAAAAGTCAGCCAAATCTGAATCAGTCATTTTTGACAAATCCAAAGGCTCAACATTTTTCGGGATTTCGGATGACTTGGATTTTTCAATTTTCTCTGTTTCGATTGGAGAAATATCGTAGTTCAAATATTCGAGAACGGAGATGGAGGAGGATGATAAGTCATCTGGTAAAAGATCGGCGAGATCGACCTCGAAATTCATGCGTTCATTCAATTTTTGAAAAGTCGACGGCTGTTCCGGAAGTTTTTTTAATTCCAGTTTGTGTAAACTTTTGCTTTTTTCTGCAGAATTAATAGTTTTTACGCCTTGAATTTCGGGAATCGGAGATTCTTGCAATTGTTGCAATAATATGGGAATTGTAGTTTTTTGGGTCAATTCTGAGGTAGATTTGATTTTATTCGGGTTTCTGCGTCGTTCGCCTTTTGGAACTACTGAGTTACTAGAATGCCCGTTCAAGATCGAATTTTGGACGGTTTCTACTTCTTGGTCGACTGTTTTTGCTGCCTGAGGTAAAATCGTTGAAGTCAAGGAAATCGGCATTCCATTTTCGGATTGAACGACGGAACTTTCAACGCTTTCTACTTCTTTTTCCCCGCAAGCTTCATCGTCGATTTTCGCGTGAATTTTCTCAAAGATTTCGTCCTGAGTCGCCCAGAGATCTTGCGGATATTCGGATGGTAATTTTAACATCGTAAATGTTGAACCACCGATCGAGATCATTAATTCGCGAAAGTTCTCGACTTCTTGTTGTGAAATAATGGTGATTGCTATACCGTGAGAGGCGTAACGTCCGGCTCGACCTATTCGGTGTAAATATGTAGCGCCGTCGGTCGGCACATCGAGATTTATAACTAAATTTACGTTTTCAGCATCGATCCCTCGAGCGGTTAGATCGGTAGTTAACATTATTCGACACTTGAAGTCCTTCAATTTGCTTATAGCTTCAAGGCGTCTTTTCATGTCTTGATTGCCCGCAATGTAAATTGCTGAGAAACCCATCGTATTTATTCTGTTGCAAACAGACTGAGCCCTAAAATAAAAGTCATGTTGTAGACAGAAATTCGATATTGCACACTACAGTGCTGAACAATAAATCGATGGTTTTATTTCTTGATGGAGTGGATGAAAATCCTAAAAGTTGCTAAAAAAAATTGAATTTACTGGTTTCGGTAAAAATCAGTATTCTTTTAGTCATTACTATTTATCGATTTTCAGAATACTAATTTTTGTCGAAACTACACATTTTTATTCGTTTGAGTAACTTTGTTTTTAAAGAAAATTTCAGGATTTTAATTTTAGATATATACAAATTCAATTATAGAGGAATGCAGAAAGATAAAACCATCCATCTAGTTTGCGCCACCCTTATTATACATGAACATTGGAGGACCTACCGCGATTGATAATTCGAAAAGACTAGCGCCTGCTTGAAGGGAACTTTGGTGAAGATTTTTGACACCTCGTCTACTTTGATCTGTACCTACAAAATATGGAAAAATTGCAAAATTCGATTATTTAAATTCTCAGTAGAGTATCCATTGTTCACATGAAAATTTCTATGAGGAAGTATGACTATAAAAGACAGAAAAACATTGATTTTGTAATAATTATAACTTCAATAAAAAAAATGTCAAATATTTTACGAAATGATGTATTATCGCCGGTCCGTTTACCAATCGTTGATCGATAATAGTCGATCAATCGTGATGGCAATAGGTGAAAAGTCAAATGTTTAAACTTTTTTGAAATCCGAAAGTCAAGATTGGATAAATTTCAACGAAACATCGATGCAGCAGTAAAAAAAAAGGTTACACCGGCTTCCATTGTTATTTTGCTCGATGTAAGCAACAATATGACTGGACGGATTAAAGATAAACTTTCAACATCGATGAAGTAGCTTTTTTACTTAAGGCACAGGCCTCTTCCACGTGAGTTGTTTTTTCGTGGAAACGTGCACGAATTTCAATGTAGAACGAAATCGAAAAAAATCTGTTTTTCGAAACGACGCCAGGGATGATCAATATTTTAATAATCTAAAAGAAGATTGATACCTGTTTCATAGCGTTAGGATGGTAAGGAACGATTGAAACAAATTGTCGAAGTCCCACGAGAATCGGACCGTCGTTATCTGGACTAGATAGAACCGGTGATCGCATGTAAGATCCCAAAAAAGATTCCAGATCACCCGGATAAGTGGCGCTTGACGATATAACTTGTTTGTTTTCCGGTAATTTTGAAAATATGTAACTGAAAAAAAAATCCATGAATGAAATTACAAAATTTTTCGGTAGATTGCGTACCAGATGTAATATATTTTTTTAATAATAACTTCTTTACTAATTACTTTCTGGGACTATTATTATTATACAAAATAATAATAGTACCAATGAACCTGGGACGTTAGATTTGAATTAATTCAACAGTTTTTTGTATAAAGTATAATATACAAACTTAATATCTTTCTGGAAACTCGTGTCCATCAATTTGTCAGCTTCATCAAGAACGAAGAGCCTGACATTGTTGACCTTCAGAAGACCTTTGTCCATCAAGTGTTTCACACGGCCCGGTGAACCTACGGCAATGTGACATCCTTCAATCTTTTTCTTATCTCCCTCCATTGCGATACCTCCAATGAAACTTTCGACCTTAAGTCCTGGAAAAAAATAACGTTCCATGTAACGAATATGGATCAAACCATCTGCATTATTACTACTAAAAAAATCACCGAATGGACAGAAGTTTCCTGAAGAAACCTGAATTCTTTACTAAGGTAGATAAATCGTTATCAGTAAAAAATTAACGGGGAAAAAAATTCGCGGTACAAAGACCGAAGGGTTCTTTAGATTCTTGTTCTCAATCGACCTTTTTTCCCGCGGCTTTGTTTCTCTAGATTCAAAACACAAGACTGCTAAATATTCAATCGATGAAAAGTTTATACATTAAGATTCGAGCAATTGTAAGATCGAAGTAGCAGCAGTAAAAAAAAGGTGCACAAGCGTCCAACGTTCAGCTTGATGTAAGCTAGAATATCATCGGAGAAGTATCCCGATATTCGTAGTTCGAAATTATTAAAATTTATCAAGAAAATGTCAATATTGATGAGGCAGTATTTGCACTTGTTGCCTACAGAATAAACTATCTTTTAGTGGAATGATGCAAGAAATTCAACGATACAGTGGCTTATAATGTACATACCAGTCATTTCTGAACCAATAGACGTGATTACTTGAGATATTTGGACGGCGATTTCTCGAGTTGGAGCTAGTATCAAAGCTTGTGGCTGTACAATTTCGATGTCTAACATTTCCAAAGCAATTGTTGCAAATACTGCCGTCTTTCCAGTTCCAGATTTAGCTCTCATTATGAGATCTGCAAATAAATACGATATAAGGAAGATATTCTTAGTATCCGCATTTTATTCTTACTTCATACAGAAAATTATACTACAGCTTGCTGAAAAAAAAATTCGGAAAAAATATTTCGAAAAATCCATTGTTAGGTAAACAAAAAAGAAACAAAAAAGTCTTATAAAATGTTGTCTTTCAAGCAATATCTAAGATGTAACCGTGTGTCAAACCAAAAAATTGACTCTACTTTTTCGAAAAACAGTCCAAACGTTTTTTTGAAAAAATCTGTTGAAAGATAAATGAAAAAGGAAAAGAAAAGTCTGCAGACTTTTTTTTTCTCAAGATAATAGTTTACGTGCTACACTTTGCTAAAGTACAATTTTTGCAGATGCAGAAAATTTTAAGGTCATCTCCTTAGCAGTATATGAATTGGAAGTGCCAATAAAAATTCATTAAATCTACAAGTTTTCCATAGTAAATTTTAAATGACAGAATTTTCTTTACAAAAATACACTCTACCTTTCTGATAATTAAGAATTCAGTTAAACCAAGTCATGTTTGGATAATTGAAGGTTCAGATTATGAAATTTGGAATAATCAATGTTTTACTGTATTGAAGAACTTCAACTTCATACCTAATCCACAACGACCCAGTGGTATAGCTTTCAATTGAATGGGCGACGGCTTCTTAAAGCCGCAATTAGCCAGTCCATCGAGTACTCTTTGCGACAAACCCATTTGAAAAAATGTTACATCTTCCTCGTTCTTGATGTCTGTTGTACGAGGTTTGGCATTTAAATCATGTGCAGTTGATCGTCCCATTGTAAGAAAAGTTGGCTATCCAAAGGACGATTATCATGAAAGAAAAATTGGTAGCATTGTCATGCGGAAAGTACCACAAATGCCATATATTTAACGATATGCCGGTCGGGTTGACAGTTAACGACAACAAACGTTTAGGTTAAAACTAACCACACTTTTTAACCTGAAAAAAAAAAACAACTTTTTAGTTATCAACGAGAATGAAAATAACGATTGTTTGAAACGTAGTTGTTATGAAATACCTTAAAATATAGGAGCTCTTTAATTGATGAATTGAACAGTAAAGTTTGTTTTCGATACGGAAACGGAAGTAAAACTGAAAACAGGAATTAACGAGATGAGTAGGAGATAGTGTGTGTGAAGCAGAACCAGCACCCAATCAAATGAATGAATTAATGAATGTAGTGTTGTGATTGGTACAAGACCGTGCTCGCTGTAACAGGTTGTCCTCTTCGAATTTAACTGCGTATTTCTTGTACGTGCAAGCCCAGCAAAAATGAGAAATCAAAATCAAAATATAATATAAAATACCAGAGATGAGTAGACGTCTCTGCTAATACTACTCTAGTTATCCTCCCCTTAAGCAAGACTTTTTTGCAACGCTATTTTTTTTTTACATGTTATAGACAGATAGATTATTTTGTTCATTTCGTACGTATAAACCGGTATAAACCATGTTGAAACATATCTCTGTAACTGTAACATGCTGCCACAGACTGTACTGTTTTTACACTATCTCCAGAGATGAGAAGACATTTTTTTTATTTCTGTATCTCTCTTTACGCAACTGCCACAACTACCTGCAGCTTTCTAGTATATTTCTAAATACGTGGCTGTACTTGGCGTCGAGACGCTGCCATATCTCTTGCCCAGAGATTCTTGTCATCTGTGCTTCTATGGCGCCATTAAACCAACGATGCCTACCACTTTTTTGCATCTAGTATATGTCATTAAATATATACTAAAATTTCATACAATCTTAATTCGGTTTACAGTGTATTAAATATAAGACTTTCATTCTATAGTCTAGATCTTGAAATGTAATAATAAATTGTATATACTAGGCCCAATTATTATTAAGTTAGTAAAGTTTAATTTAATTATCAATAAAAACATTGAAAGAAACAAATAAAAACACGAAGGTGCAAGGTTCTGTTCCGAACCTTTTTCATAATGTTCAATTAAGTGATTCCTTGTGATTGTGGTAATATTATGAACTGAGTTAAATAAATGTCCCGCCCTATTAAATAAGTTTTTTGTCTTGTGTTTATTTATTATACTTTTTATGATCCCGTTTTTATTTTCTCGCGGGATATTATATTGCAAGGGTGAAAATATAGTTCCCAATGTTTTCCTATTTAACTATCTTAACACGCGTGATTGCAACACTCTTCAGAAAAAGTTTTATCGCACTAGTATCGTAATACAGAGAGCTGCGGGGTACCAGACGGATCGAATCCTCCCGATGCGAAACAGACTGAAACGAAATTTGGCCACTGTAAATTGCAAGCCGTCTGACATTTTGGGGTCGGCTATTTTATCGTAGTTATTCTACATGGTATTGTTTTCGATTATTTTGACATCTATATGTTTTCGTGTTTGAATTTTGGTATCTGATATTTCGAGTTTTGTTATTAAACGCATAAAACTGTTTCGGCAATGCAATTTTTATTTTAAAAAGTGCATTGAAAAGCTAAAACTTAATATTGACACTTTTTTTGTACGATAAATGGTTTTCGATAGACAATAAAACGAACAAAATTGAATAAAAAATGTCGGCATTAAATTTTGGGAAAAACACATGATTTAATATTCGGAAATATTTTGTAAATGTTGTTGTCAATCTAAACAACATTGAGTGCATGGTTCCTTTTTGAGATGACGCGAAACCGGGATGGTCCTCTTTCCATCGAAAGTCACATCCATACTCTCGATATTGGTAACAATATATCTGTCCTTGATGGAGAATCTTATTGAGTCATGTTAATGTAGTTAAACTCGCAATATATTACCTACATAACTACAATATAGGAATCAGTACAGTAACAGAAACGAGTCATAGTTATATTCACATTGTACAAATAGTGTTAGTCCACTAGTTGATATTGCGGTACCCTATCCCTATCGAAGCGTGGGCTTTCTTCAGGAGTCCAAGTTTGTGAACGAGTTACTCCAGGATCGAGTGACTGTTGAGGTTGTCTGAAATAAAATGTAAGTGATTTAACAAACAGCTATAAAAATAAATTCGCAGAAATTCTCGTCAGCCCAATAATTTCACGCTGACACTTAAAACATAAATCACCCAACTCAAAACGTAGATTCTATAAGGTTCTTATCACTAATAGAATGCATATCGACTTAACAGGAAAATGAGGAATGAGAATATTTCCTAATGCATGCTCACCTGGGTGCTGTAGATTGAACATAATTTTCACGATTTCTCCTTCTAAGTTCATCATAGTTTTGAGATCCGCTGTCAAACTTACCAAGAGGTATGGTACTCAAGTGGGAGGGTTGGTCGCCTAAAACGTAAAAGTGGAATAATTGTATTTTTGAAAAAGTGTGTCGCTTGCTATAAAGTATTCTAAGATTCTCTGTTAATTAAAACACTTCTTCCCTGAACCTTTCAAATATTTCTCATAATTAGTTTCATTTCACTACCCCTTTCGTGATATCCGACCGCGATTTTCGACATAATTTCACAATTATTAATTATCATTGATGAACTTAGTCAAAGGAACTGTCGATGTGTCGGTAAATTTCCATTTTGGTGAATAAAAAGGAGAAAATTGCCGCAACGAAAAAATGCAGTTTTTTTTTGCAGATTTAGCTTAAATACGGTTCACATATGGACTACCATTGAACAAGGTTTAATGGCAAATTTTATGACATTTTGAATTTTTTGAAAAACCTCGTTCGCGCACTAGCTTGCACAAAAAAAGTTCGTAACGGCTTGGAATTGAAACGGAGTTATTCAAAAGTCTCGCCTCTCCAAATGTATTTATATAAAGCGTACTATCAATATCGACTCCTGTAAATCCATCAAAACTGTTAGTAGACTGATAAGATTCCATGTCAGTGCCAGAAATCATTGGGGATACCGTATCCAAATCCATCCTTTCTGGAACGTATTGTTCTGATCCCGCTCTGAAAAAAAATGATAATAAAATATATTTATTGGCAAGAATTTATCTCGGAAATATAATGATATAATAACTTCCGCTCCTATGGTTAATAACACTTTTCTACCTTTTTGTAACATGCGTTTCATCAGGGCAGTTAACTCGAGTTCAATGCTACTTATTTCAGTATTAATACTAAAAAAAGCCATTTCTAATATAAATCCAATCTTAATCTTCAATCACTTGAAGATTAAGATTGAATTTTTTGAAGCCAATTTGAATTTTTTAATTTTGAGTGTGAATTCGTAATCAGCAACCTTGAAAACCCTGGAGTACCGATTGTTATTGGATTCAATTTGTTCTGTTTTTGCATCCAGGTCCGTTATATTGGATCCACCATTTTTAATTTTCGAATTTTTACTACAAGTTCAAATTCACCAACTCGACCTCCCCCCTCCCTCTCCCGTATCTACTTTTATCCGAATCAATTGAATTTTTATATTTTGGTCTACCATATTGGATTCGTCATTTTCAATTTCGAAATTTTGAGTGGCAATTTAGTGACCTCGAAAACCCTCGAGTTCCGGTTTTCAATCGAATCAAGTAAATTTTTACAAGTTGGTCTGACATTTAGGATATCCGAATTTTCACTCCTAATTCATATTCATCGATCTAAAAAGCCCCAAAGAATCAAATTTAGTTAAAATTGTTTGAGCCAATAGCCAAAATAAATGATGTGCGCCATATGGTGCGAATGCCGCTTCGGGCACGACAAAAATGTGCACCATAGGGCGTCATCGCCACTCAAGGGTTTAACCTACTATAAGTTGGTTAAGTAGCAGTTTTTGATACTGACAAGGGCAAGGATGGCGGTAGAGAGTATCTGCCACATCACTTTAATATTCTAAACAACTTTCAACAAATATATCAACTCTTTTTGAGGCGCGAAACACGCGAACACATTCTGCTCCTGATGAAACGCTTATTTTTATCTGCTCGAGCTATCTAAAAAAGCGACTTACATTGCGGGCTTTTGTTGCTGCAGAGCGGCATCAAGTTGCTTTCTTAAAGTGCCATTTGGGAGCGCCAACACCTTTTTGATACATATAGGTTTGTACGAAATTGTTCCTACAAGATATCCGATGACACTCCCTATAGCAATAGTTGGTACGAAACCGTATTTTAAATGAGGTTTTAGAAATCCTGTCTTCAGTCCATAATAAGCTGTGGCAGCGAACACAGCGGTAAATGGTAAACCTCTATTATAGATGCCCTCACGATTGCATTCTTTCATAATCGCTATTTCTTCAGGAGTCAACTGTACTTTCTGGAAAACAAAGTTTGATAATCAAATTTTACTGCCGAAGTGGAGGCAGTGTGAATGTATGAGTGTGAAGGAGATAAAATTATATGGCACTTAGCGATGAAGTAAAAAAGAAATAGAGATTATACGTTAATATATAATTAAAAAAAAATTTTTTTACTTTCGCATGTTTGTAGATTTCTGGAATATTTTAAACTAAGGGCAATCAGGAAAATCCAGAATCTAGCGAAATAGTGAGGAAGAAACAGAAGGATAGAAGGACATAAGTTTCGATTTTCACCTTGTGAAATAAAATTTCGTACAATACTGGTGCATAACACTTTTTTTAACTCGTGCGATTGCAACATTCGCCTTCGGTTTGTGCTACAAACTCACACTCGTTGGAACAAGTTTTTTCACCCTCGTATCGTAATGTACTATTTTGTTTAACAAAAGAATTCATACAAATGCACACTATTTTTGTTCGTGACTAGCGATAAAGCTAAAGATCTAATACTAACGAAGACGGTTTTTTGTTGACAAGTGGTGGAATTTATATAAATGTAAACTATGTTTTCGTTGAGAAAAAGCCAACAAAATTGTTGTTAAATGTCAATTAAAGTTGGTATTGTTTGTGTCAATGGGGGGCTCCCCCCCCCCCCCCCCCCGCCCTCGCCAACCGCCAGCAGGGGCTCGAGCCGCCAGCCCCCCGCCGGGGCTTCGCCACGGAACCCCTCGTTTCGGTTCCTTTTTGCCCGGAAAAACTCGCACCATAGCCCCACTGAACCTTCCCGAATAAAACTCAATTTTCGCGCAGACATTACAAAAAAAAAGTATGTGTATCTCGGGCGTACGCTTATTTTCGACTCGACCGATCGCTCTCGCTACTTGTCGCCGGCAAACCGGCGACTCGTGCGATGCTTTTCAAGTTTTTCATAAATGTACAAACATATGTAGGATATTCCTTTGTACTTAAAAAATTTAAAACACAATTCACAACACTGTTAACTTGTACTGAATAGTCCCATTGCTAATCCACAGTTACCCTGTGTAATTAAAGAACATTCAAAATTGCTCAAACAATCATAATATTTGAAGGCTTATTCTTCGTCAATTACAAGGCATTTGTAACAGTTATCAATTGTCCACTATCAGTTAAATAGTAAATACTATAAAAAATCTATATATGTGTATTTGTAGAATATATTTGTACAAAAATAAAGAAATGAGCCTTATAAAAAATTTGCATAAATCATCTGTTTGTACATATATTATTATTATTATTATTATTATTATTATTATTAGTTGAAACTATGTGCTGCAGTTTATTCTTAATTAATTATGAATTGTTTAAAAAAGTGTTAAAAATGTATTCGATCAGTGTGAAATGCTAAAATCTCTTTAAAATTAAATGAATTCTTAATCTAATACTATTATAAAATGAAAAGCACTCCTCATAAGCAAGTGTTCTTCACCTACGATGTGCGAAGAATTGCCGGTACGAAAGCTAATTATGTACGAAACTTACAACATTGGCTCCAACATTCGTAGGTGGGTACGTATTGGAATATTGTGGCGGATTCATATTTACTCTTCAAAAAACTAAAACTTCACTTTTTCCACCCTTTCGGCGAACTTTTAGATAGCTTTAGTGGAAACTAACCTCCAACCTGAACCGAAATTATTTTGTAACCTTTCATTCGGTGGCAATAGTGCGCAGAGATGCAAAATGACGGTCATTTTTAAGCATTCGTCACTTGAGACAATTATCTTTATTCCCATTTTCGAAATACTAGCACAGCACGAACCTCTCCCCGCTGTGTGTGGGCTTGATAATTATTTACCTTTTACATTATTGTTTTACTATTATTATTTTATAATCTTTGCTACATGTTTCGTATGTTATTTGTAGAGTTTAAGGTGATGCACTACATGACGTCTGTCTCTCTCAGATTCCCATAAGTGCGAGGGAGATAGCTGGATCTTTCCGAAGCGTTTTTCTCGGCGATGGTTGATTTTTCGGATAAAAACGAGAACGGTTCACTGCAGAATTCTAAGACGCAGTGAACTCTTCTCATCTTTTGTTCAAAATATCAAATGGGAATGAGAACAACACTTTGCATTTCTTGATACCAACCGAGCAGTAGCTAAAATATTTTGTTTGACAATGGATCATTTTGTATATACAGCGACTCTAGAAAACACCAATCTAATAATCTGTATTTAATTTTGGTTGAAATATAAGATTAAAAAATCTGAAATTATTTGTACTTATTTTAGACACGGCAGACACCCGTGAGAAAAAAAAATTTCAACATTTTTTTGAGACATCTCGAATATCAAAACAGGGGTGCTCCGCTCCGTGCGGATTATCTCAAACTGCCTCATGTAATCTGATATAATCTCCGATGTAATTCATAATTAGAGTCCATTCACAGCGTATCGAGGCGCCATCGCCTCACATGATATTTTTGGGTCGCAACATTGTAAAAACACGATGTACAGGTCGCCGACCTACCGTTTTCGAATTAATTGATATAACAACACAATAGTGATTCTATTACTCACTGGACCGTAGACCTAATTTGGTACAAACTACATCATGTATTTATAACCTCAACTTTTTTTTCTATACTTCTAAGTATCTAAAAGAATATATATTAGAAACATAGCAGGAAATACAGAAATTCTTCAGGTATGTGCAGATTTTTATAGCAACAAAATATAATTCATTATTCAATAGAATTAACCCGTCAAGTACAATACAACATCGCTTGCAATAACAACCATGAATATTTTTGCTTACAGGAGAACAACTCAGGCAGCATTAATTAACTTCCTTCTGTGCTGTCAAACTAAAGAGATTGAGTCACTTGAAAATCATGAAAATAATATTGTGTCGCAATTGCAAATATGAAATCTTGCAACTTTATGAAAAATACCATCTGATAAACAAAGATAAATTGAAAGATAAATTAAGAAAGAAATATTTTCTACACACTGGGATGATCAGTACATTTTTTTATTTTTATTTTTAACTTGCAAGTTTCATAATGCAACATTGGACAAAACATGCTTTAAAAAAGAACAGTAATTTCAATTTAAGACCCTTATACTGTAGTTATAGAAGAAATTTGAGAGAAATTAAGATAATTGAATGGAAATTAAATGAAACTAGACACCAGTTCTTTGTTGCAACCTGGAATCTGCAACAAAGTCAAAGAGGAAAAAACAATTCTGTCTTTTGAACTGCACTATGAAAAGATATTTTTATTAAAATGTTTAATTTTTCTTTTGAATTTAAAGGCTATCAATTTTTAAGAGGGGATTCACTCCTGTTTTTTGAACATTCTACAGCAACCAATGATAATGTCTAACACTTCTAAATGTAATGAATACTTCTAATATTGTTTGTAGCAAAAGCCTATATTTTAGACATTTTTTTGTAGACTCAGCCACTTTTTTCTTGAATCTTTCTGATTTTTATCACATCTAATTATTCTGATTTTACTACTACTTGAGAGTAACTACTGTAAATTGTTTAAGATTTTTTTTCTTTCTAAACTATTAAAGAGTTTTATTTATTTGTAGAATTATTTATATCTTGGATGGAAAAAATCACACATAAACATACAAGGTAACAAATGAGCTGTTATGAACTTTTGGTGCATTTTTAACTTTGCATTTAAAGTTTAAAATCAATCTTTTAGAGCAAATTAATTTTTCAATACTTTTGAATACTTTTTTAACCAGCATGACATCTTCAATTTTAATTCAATCTTCTCAAAATGTACAGGGATGTGTGTGAAATCCATAAAAAAATTGGCAGTGTGGATCTCAAACATTTAAGCAGTAAAAATAGTTTAATTATTTATTAATTATTAGACAGCGTTCGTACTTGAAGGGTTAACTGACAAAATGTTATTTTTATTTAATTGATTTATTTTTTTTTCGTTCTTTTAGCTACATGAACTTAGCAACTCTGCTGAAACATACCCGGAATTGTTAAACATGAACAGGACACTAGCAGCTATTTGAAATTTTGGAATACATGAGATAAGAATTGGAGTGAAAACGGTGACCACTATCAATGTCCGAAAATCCGACATACAATCTAGTCCTCTAACACTAAACTACTGCAATGTACAAACCCAGGGAAAAGGTCCTTTGGTTTTCTGTATTATCCAGACTAGCAGTAATTTTATTACAATTTATATTTAATAGTTTGTCTCCAGATCACAATGCCGATGCTTTCCGTACTCCTCGCAGTTCTGCGGAGCAAATTTCCATTTACGATAAAATAGTAGACACTTTATTGGGTGGTCTCACTAGATGGGATTCACAGTACTTCATACACATTGCAAAATACGGATATACATATGAGAATTCACTAGCATTCTTTCCTCTATACCCATTCTCTGTTCGTTGCGTAGCCATTGTACTGCAAAAAATATTGTTTATGCTAAACGAGCACAGTGTAATTACGATAGCTGCGATTCTGATCAATTTTTTATGTTTCGTCAAGTCTACCGTAATTTTCTACGATCTTAGCAAACGAGTACTCGAAAATACGAGCTTGGCTTACAAAGCCGCTATTCTCTATTGCATAAATCCCGCAAGCATATTTTTCTCAGCGGCATACACAGAGTCCATGTTCGCCTATTTAACATTTTACAGTATGCTAGCATCTTTGGAGAGTCATAGATTCGTGTATCTTCCAATAGGATTATCGGCTCTCGTCAGGTCCAATGGATTAGTTAACATTGGATTCCCGATCTATGCGTGGCTACAGACTTGGATTTTTCGTGTGTTGCCAAAGATTCTTCACGAGTACAAAAATCATTCCGTAAAGAGAACACTAAATTTCGGGTTGAGCCGCACTCTCGTTAGTTCGATAGAAATTTTGAATATTATTTTTCTGTCTCTGATTCCATTTGTCTTTTATCAAATTTACATCTGGGTTTCATTTTGTACCGAATATTCTCGCGGTATATTCGTGCCGGAACACGTCGCGTTGTTTGCGGTGGAAAATGATTTGCCAATGCCCGGTGACGAGTCTTTGGAGTGGTGTCGAGAAAGTTTGCCAATCGCTTACTCGGCAATACAAAAGAAATATTGGAACGTTGGATTCGTCAAGTATTATCAGCTTAAACAAATCCCAAATTTTCTTTTAGCTTCTCCTATTTTATACATTATGTTAAAGTGTGTTTTCCAATATTTCTCTGAACATAAGCGAGCTCTTTACAATTGTACTGAAAGACAGAACGAACGAATTGTGCGGCTTCCCGCACAAATATTCGTATTCGTTGTGCACGGATTATTTTTAACGATTTTTTCCATCTTATTCGTGCACATTCAAGTGAGCACACGTCTGTTGGCTTCCGCGAGTCCATTGCTTTATTGGTATTGCGCGAGCTTAATGTCTTATAGAAATAGTATTACTGATAAATCGAACGACGAATTTGAGGAAAGAAACAATGTGTTCTCTAGATGGAAAGTATTTTTTATGGTTCAAAAAAAGTACACCTTGACAGATGTATGTATCTTAACGTACTTCTTAGGATATCTAATTTTAGGCTGTATTTTGTATTCAAATTTCTTACCATGGACTTGATCCTGTGTATAACTCGCGTAGAATAAAAATGTATAAAAATACTTTATCTAACTTGTTTTGATTATGCGATTTTATCAAACATTTAACTTTGTTTTCGTGGTTATTTTTTCGTGTTCAAGTCAATATACTCCAAATGGTGTGAAAAATATTGTTTATTATACTACGTCGATGAAATTTTTTACTGTACATTCCTTGTTGAAATAAAACATTTTTGAGACTCTTACGAGGATTGGCGTGAAACTAGGATTGGAATAAAAAATGAAAAAACAAAATATAGACCTACACCAAAATAGTGTCGTAACACGAAAATTTGGAAAAAGCCTATTTTTAATTTGTTTTATTTTTATTTTTTATTCCAATCCTAGTTTTACGCCCATTGTTGAAATAGCGTCCAAATCGATGTATTTCAACAAAGAATATGCTTTATGTATACCGCACTATACATACTACAAGAAAAAAATATAAGGATCAATCACGATCCTGTTGATTTGATATAGATGACAAAAACATTGAATTTTCAATTGTTTTTCAAGCAAAGCCCCCACTATAAGGAAATAGAAAATTAAAAAGTATTTAATCGGTATCTAATGATTACAGAACTTGACAAATCGGCACTTGGTAATGTTTACCAACAGAAAACTGTAAATTCCCACGTTCGAACAGTTCTAAGGCGCAAATAATTTTATCACTCTTTTGATCCTGAATGCTTGAAGTCAAATTCAACGAGAAAACAAGCAGACGGATTTTTTTTCTTCAACGCGTTAATTCCGATAAAACTGTAACCGGGAACACGAAGTGAACGTCAAAATGCTTGCTGTTATCCAGTTTCAAGCAAAATCGGAAATTATCAGACAACTATCGTTAGGTAATGTTTCAATCAAATTTAAATCAACAACAATTGGATAACCTTGAATAGATATGCATTGATATTTGTTCACGTGATAAACAACAGGATGCGCTCGGTCGTTGGCAACAGGGAAATCTGGTGAAACGGAAAGTGCAAGATTGAAGGAATTTCGAAAGAAACTCCG
Organism: Perithous albicinctus; assembly: GCA_964016905.1. Lineage (NCBI taxonomy): Eukaryota > Metazoa > Arthropoda > Insecta > Hymenoptera > Ichneumonidae > Perithous > Perithous albicinctus. Next base: position 13,241,387 of record OZ024698.1, on the reverse strand, counting down.
TGAAAAAACGCCTATAGGTTGAATTTATTGTTACATTCATGTATATATATATATATTATGGTGGTTCCAAAAACATTTATTTTTATTTTAATCATTCTCTATTCGAATTCTTGCACCTTTCATCATATCTTATTGATAAAAATCATCAACTTTCGAGATTTTTGAACTTTGAACATCGGGTTTTCCGTTGACATTTTTCCAAAAATATTATAAAAATTATAAAACTTCAAACATTTTTCTCTTTATCTACTCTGATGTTTTATTATATTAAACAATAGCTCACGCTGAAGTAAAAACGTGTACGACAATATGAAAAGCGACGACGAGCGACGACCATAAAACAATCTTAAAAAAAAACAACCGGTTGTTTTGTACCAAAAAAGAACCGAATAAGTGACCTTAACATAACGACATTTGAAGTGTTTATCTTAATGTTCCAAGCACTTCTTCGAACTCTGAGAATAAGACACAATAGTGTCTGTCCAGTATCTGTGGAGTATAGAGCTGAAGTTCATGAATGTTGGGTATATGCATAGAGAGGTGATGACTGATGGTTCGACACCGAGAAACTCTCAGGTTATTTGCCATCTGGCGGACATGCTACGTAAAGCTACGTCAAGCGATGTTAACATAACCTGCGCGTTTCTTGTAGCTGAATGACACCGTACTATGAAGATAAGTACGAGGCTGTCAATTATATACTAAATTACTTTGCATAGTGAAACTAAAGAGTGGATAAAGAGTCAAGTTTAAACTTTCGAAACCCCAAAAACAAGATTGCGATAATTTCAACATAGCTGCAGTAGTAATTTAAAAAACTGCACAAATCTCCGGATATGCACAATCGACGTACTGTTCGATTTAAGTAATAATTTTAATTTAAGCTTTCAATCTTTCAAATCCCCGTAAATTATCGATTGAACGAAACTTAGACATCGATTATTTGTATAACTCATTCCACGTGAACATTTTTAATGTAAATCTCCACGAATTTTAATATGAATAAAAATAAAAATAATATACGTTTTTTTAACCACCCTAATAAATTCAAATGAGGCATTGTCTGTCAATTCAGCCACTTTTTTTTTAAACTCAGATTTCTCGTAATACACACTAATTAAATTTCCACTTGGGAGTACATCTTGCAATTCTTTTCATATATTTTGTTTCTAAGAAATTCAGGAATTGCATTATTTACTTAAAAATGTTGTACTTTTCGAAAGTGAAAAATCGCCTAAGAAAAACACACGGTAAAAAAAAGTGTATTTTAAATACAATTTTAATTTCGTAATTATTTACACTAGGAAAATTGGATTGTTTAAAACGAAATAATAAAATTTAAAAAATTTTCTTCCTTCACAATATTAAAATAGTTTTAAAAAATGTGAACCATGCATGTGAAATAAATCTGAAAAAGATTGCAGAATAAACTCTAAAGTTATTTTAAATCCTAGCTAACATCGAAAAATTGAAAGATTCGCCAAAAGTAGCTGAATGGACAAGAAATGCTTCATACATTTCGTTACTAAAGATTCGATATAAAGAGACCCTTTTCTTAAACAACAGAAAAGCTGGAGGAACTCGAGGAAGGAAAGCATCCGTATCAAGAAAAAGAGCCGCTGGAGGCATTTCCCGACAACATTAATCCGAAAACAGGCGAAGTTGGGGGTCCAAGGGGACCGGAACCAACGCGCTATGGAGATTGGGAGAGAAAGGGCAGAGTGTCAGATTTTTAATTAATTATTGTAACAAATTAAACAAATATTAGACAAAAATTATCGAGCATTTGAGCAGTTGATGAACTTATGATTCAATAGCTTTTGTCTTTTACCATCACGCTATAAAGGGAGAACGTGTACAAATAAAATGTTAATATTTCTCATGAAGTTGGTTGCTAAGTAACTGTATCAAGGATTTATTTACTGTTATTTGGAAATTGCAATTGCTCGACCAAAACAAGAAACTTCCCCTTTACTTATAATATTTTTCTCTATCAATCCAGTCGAAATGTTTCAAAGTGTTAACTTTGTGGCAATTCAATCAACGAGACAAGTCCGGCATTTCAATAGAGGTAAAAGCGAATGGGATTTTATGGTAATTGGATGAAAAAAGAAATATATATCTGTGGGAATATGCAATAGGTTCGGTAGTGCGAGCCGCGCAAAATACCATCGAAAAAGGACAACAGGGAAAGTCTGAACGAATGAAGAAATTTCATGAAAAACTGAAGACAGGTATTAGCCTTTTTGTTCCTTTGATCACGTTCGGAACGCCAAAATAAACTATCTAGGGTAAACTTTCCAATGAGTGAACGGCACAGAATCTTAAAATTGTTATCAATATTCTATTTGAAAATGAATGTGCAATTAATTGATAACCTAATTAATAAATAACAAATTGGAAACATACGAAGATTCGGAAACGCGATATGGCGACTTCGTTCTTTTGGAGACAGATCCGAAAAGTGGCGAAGCTGTGACGAATGGCGAAAAGGATCCAACCAAGTGGGGAGACTGGCAGTACGGTGGACGGGTCAGCGACTTTTAAATCGTTTTGACAACAACATTCACATAATATATAGCTCGAATATTTTGTTGAACATATGTATATCCAAAGTACAAAGGGAATTAACAATCTCAATTCTTTTTTACCTAAAAAATAATACCAATCGTAATTCTTATTTATTTTATATCTAAATACTGGTATTACCTCTAGTTTTTCTTCCTCTTATTCATTATTCATATATCTTTGGCACGGAAAACTGTTAATGCTAGTTGAGAGGCCAAAACGATGAAACCTTGTTGACCATATTAACGCAAAGTGTTTTCTTTACAATATGCTGGTACATAAGAGCGATTAAAAAAAGAAAAACTCTTAATTTTTTTGGTCAAGTTGCCCATCAAGACTTCGTTCCTTGTCATAATAAATACAAACAGGCCTGACATCAAAAAAATTATCTGACACGAAAATTTAAGAATTCGAAAAAAGCGATTTTTGTTCATTTTTAAATACATATATATCATTTATGTACATATTGATTTAAAAAAAAAACTAGCGTAATTGCAAAGCTTAAATATAGTGTAACGTATTTTTCAATTTACAAAAATCGTTAACAGAATAACGCAAATCTAACGTTAAACGTCTCCAAAGTCTCGAGTGTGCAATTTTTTGCACAAACAGAAACAAAATTGTTGACGAAGAGTTCACAATTCGATGTTTAATACAAACACTTGCACTTTTTTGTTGCATAAACATTATCATAAAGAATATGTACCTCAAAGAATTTTAGCCGTAAATACATAACAAATTTATCGAAGACACTCTTTTACAAATTCTAAAAATTCTCGTGGTTGTAGCAAATATTTTTCTTCCAAGTCTGTTCTTTTCGTGTAAAACTTTTTTTTATTACAACGAACAAGAGTTTCGATGAGCAAATTAACCATAAACTACTATAACCATGAATGCATATTGTCTGGCACATAGTGCGCAGCGATAATAATGTATTGCAATCGTTGCTTTCGTATTGTGCTTGAAACTTCAACACTACGAAATTAAATTGAGATTCTTTGATTAAGTCAATTAAAAACTCTACGAAAATATTGTCACTTTTAATGTTTCATCGTCATCTAGCATTGACGAGCATCAGTGCGCAGTCGTCAAGGTAGCGTCAGATTTAATGATTATATAGATCATAACGATTGATAAACTATAAAGTTTTATTGATGGCCAACACGTCGCGCATCATCATATTTCTGAGTGTCCATAAGGCGTTAACCACATTGCCATGATTGCCTACACCATTGCCGAGCCAATTGGCTGGCAATTTCGTTAAATCGGGTATCATAGTATTCTCAGGAGTGGCGTTCATCTGCTTGTCCCAATTGGATATGTAACGATTTTCAACGTTCAAGCCCTCGATGTATCTGCAAATAGATTGCGTATCGTTGCGTGATACATTCAAGAAATTATTTAAGGTAACTATGCCGGTACGCCAGAGTCAAAGACTGGTGAAGAATATTTATATTTAGGAATTTGTGAAATGAGTATTTCTGTATGTTCAAAATATGATATTGATACGTTACCAAGTAGTTAATTTCAAGAAATTATTATTCGTTTTTATTCTCAAGCTATTGACTACTTTTTCCAGTCGGATATTATGTTTGAAGACCTCGATATATTAAGTTATTAAGGGATTGTACGAATCAGTCAATTTTATTGCGAGCTCTATTTGGGTACCTGAAAAACATTATGTAAAACCCCAGACAAAAAACCAAAATCGATCCTTTCCAACAACACTGATTTAGAAAAAATTCATCATATCGCAAATTCCACGTACCCGTTTTTTTCCTGATAATAAACAGAGTGTCCGTATCAATTTTATTTGATGATAAAATTCACCATAATTTGGTGAAATTTTAAATCATTATGAAATCATATGATTTTATTAGCAATGCGATAATTTTCAAAGCGGTCACATACCAACATTAAATTACCAGTCAATTTGCCGCTCATATCTGTAATTATTTTATACTTGATACGATACAATAACTGTTTCGAACAATTTTTATTTTAATACCGAAATTTGTATCTTTTACTTTTCGCATGTTTTTCATCGAAAAAAATCGAACATCGAAAAATCTTGTTTTACTAGCATTATGTGTAGTTTCGAGCAGAACAGGACTACTTTTGAAATATCACTGGAGATTATAGGTATTTTTTATATCCTTTATACACAATTTTCGAATGTTGCATGTTCAATTACGAAATTACTTAACAGAGGACGACGAATTGCCATGACTTACCTTAAATAAGCATCCGAATGCAAAACTCGACTTGGGCGTGGAGGTACTGCGACAAAAAGTGGCTCCGGTTGTTTAACGACTGGCAAATTGCTCGTTTGCGTTGCGGCCGCTGTCGTTTCTGTCAAACAATTAAAGACAAGAGAACGTGGATTTGATTTATCTAGTAGACCGGATGTACGTGCTTTGTTATTCGTCAAACCTGTTTCCATTGGTGGTAGTATTGTTGGACCCTTCGAAGCCATGTAATTCCTGTCAATTATAAACAGTAACGGTTTACGTGTGTAACAGTTAAGAAATAAATAATTGAATAATTTCCAATGTCGTGATATTGTAAAATATATGATTTCACTTATGAAATATACTAACTTGCTTCTTTCAGAAGGTGGAATTATGCGGCCATTTCCTTTGAGAATGTGTACTTCTTTAACGTGCCTTGCGAGCCTCTGAACACTCGGGAATGGCGGCACGGTTTTTTTCGTTCTTCCACAACCGCGCCACTGGCATTGAAATTCAACATCTAAAAGTAAATAAGCCTCAATGTTATCGTCAGATTTCATGCCACGAAACGGTTAAATGGGACGTGTTAAATATAGCATATTTATTCTGTTAAATAATCACTACTAATCGAAGATAATCGAGCTTCAAAATAAATAATAAACATGTAACTTCATTTTTTAATTCAAAATATATTTATTTACTTGGATTCTACTGATACATGAAGTATTTTCTGTCAGTTTAAACACAGTTGTTCCTGACTCAAGGATTTTTCAAAATAAGCCAGATTTGATTATTTCGAGAGTATTTTCTATAATTTTTTTTTCTTTCAATTTGGAAGCTACAATTCTTTGAAACTGTTTATATCTTGGAAGGGAAAAATCGCACAAGAAATATAAAAGATTAAAGAATAATTTTCGAAAAAACCGAAAATGCTGCCGTCGGCGAACAAAAAGTATTGATTGATTTGTGCAAAAAAAAAATCGAATTTTTTATAGTTCAAGTGCGAAGTTAAAATAACATTTAAAAGTTCATTATAAGTATTAATTTTTTTTATATCGTATTTTTCCTTTTCCAAGATACAGATTTGAAAAAAAAAATGTAACTCCCGAATAAAAAACGATCCAAAGAAATCACAGGAATACTTCCTGTACTTATGAGAGAATGTAATTAATTACCTGGGGTAGCATTCAGGAATGACGCTTGAACGTGTCCATTCTGCTCAGCGATACAGTGATCTATGCAATCAGTCATATCTTCAAATTGCCAATCGCAAGTGTCCCAACAGCATTCGAATACTTGATCGATGGGCGTGCCAATTATAACCGCTCCTTTTGTCGAACCGCCATCCTCGTTCATTTTTATTGCCCTTTCTTCCCAAGCTTGCTTTTCACCGGCAGGCAATTTTCGCCACTGAAAGATACAAAAACTTCAAAATTCCTGTATTTGTTTCTTTTTTCTCTACTCCCGATCCGAATATTTTTTAAATCGTTAAACATTTTATCATATACTTTTTTTAGACAATCTCTCTTAGATATTCACTGTGTATTAGGGCGATTCAAAAAAAGGGCTCCATTTGTTTAAATTTTGTTCTTCATCAAGATTTTTGGTCTTTATCAAAAGAATCTCAAGTCTGAATTGTTTTTTCTCAGATTTGTTCGATTTGTAGTATCGAAAATTCGATAACTTTTTTTAAATCTAGTTATTTTTCTTGGAATTTATTTGCATTCGTCAAGAGCTCAAGTAAAGTCATAATTTCGACAACACACACGCACACACTGAAGGATTTGGCGATATTTCAATTTTTAAATACCCGAAAACGGATTTTTTTTTATTTCGCCATTTTTGTTAGACCTCCACTTGTACAAAATGTATTTTTCAATGAAAAAGGTGCAACAATCTCGACAAAAAACTAAAGTAAAAAAGTCCTTTTAATAACAGCCCTACTGTGTATAAGATATACAAATCCTCGAGCAGATGACTACCCTTTACGCATTTTACGTGCAGATTTGATATTTTTGCCTTTTGCATTGTCTAAACGACGTGAAGTCAATGGCTTGAATTTATTCCGGTTTCGTTTTTACTATTTTGCATAGAAAAAGTTAAAGCGTAGCCATCTAGAATAAAGATGAGATTCTAAAGAGGATTGTTGCAAGAAATTAATTTCAATTTTTTCAGTAATAAATAAATAAATTTGTTAAATAACAAATCCGTTTGTTACTTTAACAATAAGTCGTTTGTCACTTACGAATTTTCTTGTGAAATTAGCGTCGTGACAAAAAAAGGTAAAATCGGACATCTACGTTTCGTAAAAATAATTTTGTTAAATAAGTAACAAATCCGTTTGTTACGTTAACAAAAAAATCAGTTTCTTATTCACAATTTTTAATTGAATTAATAAATTGACAAGAAAAATAGCTGTAAATTTCACAAATTTACACATTTTTCACGCACTATTAACATACATTTGTCATTCTGACAAACATAAATTAACGAATAGAAGAAAAATATTGGAATAATAAAAAAAGTGTCAGGGTTAATAAAAATTTATCATTGTAAGAAAGCCGTATGTAATGACAATTCCTTTCACGTAAAATTGACAATTTAAAAAATATTGTACTTCTGGTTGTAAAACAAAAAATCACATAAAAAATGATGGACCTTTGCGGACAACAAAATTTTTGTTAAATGTACAAAAAAAGAAGGATTGCTTTCGTTTCAACTGCGTAATCCCGTGGAATCGTAAATCCTCTTTAGAAATCCCTTTACAGAAGAAAAATAAAAAGCAAAAAATGTTTGAAAAAATAAATACCTCGTTGCCAACAATTCTGCTAATCTCTCCAAAGGACGATTCGGGATTGTTTTGCGTAATCGTTGTTCTCATTTTACTCGAATACAAAATATAGCCCGTTACTAATTTCTTACCGCTCGTTTTCTAAACAGAAGAAAACACAAATTATAATTTTCGTTTTCATGATTCAAACGATGCCTGCTGTACATATCCTCGTGATAGACACATGATCTAATCATCGACGTAGATGTGAAGACAAAACGAAAAAAAAGAGAAGATTTAATTGTGTAAAAAACAAAAAATATGCTGGCATATTTTTGTAAAGAAAATAAAACTGAAATTAAATAAAATAGACAGTAAGGACGGCAAGGTGAGACAATTTTTTTTTGTTTTTGTTTTGATGAGCTATCAATTTTACACGTCGGTCATACCTTTTTTGTTGATACTGGCGTTTGAGTATTGGTTAGCACAGGTTGAGCTTCGGTGGATCCGACGGACGGTGGACCACCGGCGTCCATGCTGTCTTCACCTACTCCTACTCCCACTCCCAATCCCACTCCCATTCCTAGCACTTCGGCTTCCAGCTTCGGTAGCAATGGTGACGCTTCCTACACGATTTACGTCAATTTGTTACCTTTATACTCTGCTGCCCTTTTTTTTTTAATGACAATCGCGTCGTTTAGTTATTTTATTGCGAGTACAAGGTTCTAACTTTTACCACCTTAGCCTTTTTTCGCAAACTTGTACCGACACAAAACGCGATATTTATTGTTTATATTATTTTTATTTAAGAGGAGGGAGTCAGATCAACATTGTCGAAATTCATCGAAGAATATCTCATTTGCTTGACTACTGGCATTGTAAGCGAATATATATATTGTTGACTCCTAAGACTAATTATTTTTTCGCCTGCGAAAAAAGCATCTAGCTTTTGTAGATAGATCATCATAAATGTATGGGTTTTTACGTTTGTCACACATTCTTAAGTGAACCGGTCATCGAATTATTTCCAAAGAATATTTATATTTGTTACAATGCCGTTGATTTGAACATTCATTTTTTACATTAAGTTAGCTTGCTTTGTATCACAGGCCAAAAAATATATTGCTTTAGGAGTTAACAATATACATTTTTTCTTATAATACCAGCAGTCAAATAAATGACATATTCTTCAATGAATATTGGCGACTTTGATCTGACTCGCTCCGCTTAGGGTGATGTGAAACCTCAACAAGTGCGAGAGAGATAGAACTAATCTTACGATCCCAAATTTTTCTGTCATCGTTAATCTTTTGGATAAAAAGTGAGAAACTCGACATGCACTATCGTAAGACGGATGTCAATTTTCCCATCTTTTATTCCAAAGATCAATCGGGACGGAAAAAATCGGTTTACTGTTTTCGTTACCGATCGAGTAATTTCACATCGTCTTAAGGATGCTTCACACATTTCCAACTAAAAGTTTAATCACATCAGAATTTCAGTACTTTACGAGAAGAGAAAAATCGTTTTAAGAAATCAACTCTACTGAAGAGACATTGATTTTGTATGATGATAATGCCAACAAATTTTTTATACATTATACAAGAATAATATTACAAGTTTTTGGATTTTTTCCCTTATCAAATAAATCTGCAAATTTTTTCGAATACATACTTTTTTATTTTTCGTATACTTTAAGTCATGTATTTTTCCTTAGATACGATTTACTTGGAATTATGTGCTCGTAACTTTTGTAGGTCGTAGATCACAAATCTAATTTCAAATTTCGGAAATCCAAAATGGCAGATTCAATGCAGCTGAACAGAAATTAAAAAGCCTTGATTTGAACCTGAACTCAATCTTTGAATATCTCAAAGAAATATCTAAATTATGGTTCTGATATTGATAATATATTATGATAATATGCATCTAAAAAAATAAAAAGCACAAATGTTGACTATTTGTTTACTTATAGTAAGTTTGCAAATAGAAATTGACGTTTACCTATTCTAGCTTTACACTTGTTAATGTCCTAGTGACTCTACAAAAGCGAAAAAACCCCTAAAGTCAATAATTTCCTATGAAAAGTCACAATTTATATATCTTCGTAGACATGTTCTACAATAAGTTTCCAGGACGTTGAACGTACGGATTCAAGAAAGCACTCTAATAAAATGATCCAAAATGGTAATTTTGAAAAATAAAAAAGATTCTTTAAAAAAATAACTATTAGAAAAAAAAAACGACAAATTGGTTTCCTAAAACAAAAATAAAGGTTTAATTTTTTTTGTTTAATTCACTAATAATTTTTAGCATCAATATTATTATTTGAAATGAATACTCTTAGTCTCTTCAATATCGATGATATTTTTGAGATTTCTATCTTATCGTAAGCTACAGAAAAATCTCATTAAGTGTCACTTTTGGCTGGGAATGTATACGTAAAGCATCCTTAACTAAATAAGTGCTCCTAATAATTATGATGTCGATTTACCGATGACAGTCCTATAAATGTTTGGTAGAGGAACATAATTCCATCAAAGAAAATAATTTAAAAAAAAAACGGGAATGTAAATATGCCGGCATAGAATAAGGTGCATGCGTAAACGGAAACTAACACAGCGACTTCGTGATCGTCAAAAGCTGCAAGCCCATGATTCAGGAATAGGTGCCTTTTTTGTTAGTTGCATAATCTGTTTTTTTTCTATTGTTAACGGTAGATTTTAATCATTCACGACCGCTGTATTAGTTTACGGATGGATTGGGAAGAGCGTGCATCGACTTACGAATTTTCGGTACTAGTAGCATGAAGATATTAAAAAAAAAAAAAAAAAATGAGAAATTACCATTTCAAAGTGAGCTGTGCTGGGTACAACAGATTTGATGGGGTTTTGCGCCTGAGCCACATCACTTGAAACCTATAACACACGCAAAGCATGCGAAGCATGAGCGAGGATTATTTAGCTGCGTTCAAAAATAAAAATAAAATAATATACGAGGCATTCCACGTCAATTAAGCTACAAAAAAAGAAACTCTCAAAGAATTTCGGAACGTTACAACTCTAATAAATGAAAATCTACGGTTTTATTGAAGTCTTACAAGAAGAAAATCTATTTAGATTTAATGAGATAATTTGAAACAACATTTTACGACATAAAAATCCTTATTTCTTAAGGAACTCAAATACTTGAAGTGAAAAACGAATTTAAAGGATTTCTTTGTGTGGGTTTCGGAAACGCCAAAAATAACAGCATTTTTTTCAAATTGATTATGAAAAAAAGGGAACAGTTTGTGTCTATAAATAAAATCATTTCTCTTAAATCTGACTTTGTCCCAAAATTTTGGATTTTTTTTTTCAGAATGAGAAACAGCTGTTATTTACAAAAAAAATGAAAAACAATTATTACTTTTGAGCGGTTTTTACAATAATACTCAAAGTCAATTATTCGCTGTCAAGATTTAAGGAAATTAATCGGGCGACGGCAGAGTCTTCTTCTTTAAAATATGACTTCGAATTACTTAATTAAAAATTAATTAATTTTCTTCTTATAAACCATAACAAACACTATATTGTCGTTTTTACAGTTGTAGCACAGTGAAATTCATTGATATCATACAACGTGGTTTTTTAGGACTTATTAGAATTTTTTATTTTTCTATTTGCTGACCTGACTTGGAATGCCCCTTATGCTAATTAGAAGATCGTAGCGGTAGCGAAGTAGTTAATGAATAGTACCACTGTTTTTGTTTATTAAAAAAAAACTACCTTAGCGGGATTGATAGGCCTTCGGAAGAAATATATTTCATCATCCATTACGGCTGAAGAGTGATTGAATTTCTTGAGACCGTCTTGGATCAGCTTTTTCATCAGATTTTTACTTTCGTCGTAAGTCGATTCACAGATGTATACGTCATCCTCAGGAATTTCGGTTGGTCGACCTGTCAGTAATAATTATAGACGTATGAATAAAAAATCTTTATAGACGTTACAAATTGTAGTCCATAAATCTTCACAGTTTTTTGTACGCCAATTTTGCGATCAAACCGTTCGGTTTAATTTTACAGTGAAAAGTTAATTTTACAAATAGTCGAGCATTTTTTTACTGTAGAACATAGATAGTCTGAAAATCTTTCACAATTTTTTTATGAAAAGATAAGGAAGATTATTTAATTTTTTAAGAGCTGATATAAATCTGCAACTTCTATAATGTCATTATTATTCTGTGACTTATTGTTTTTGAAATACGTTGACCTGAAAAAAGTACAGCATTTTCGAGTGTTCGATTACAAAATTTGAAGTAAAGAAAAAAAATTAACAGACCGAACTTTTGCACATTATGAAAATTAGGCTAACTATGATAAATATGTAATATACTCAGAAAAAAGTGGCTGAATTGACAAAGAATGCCTCATAGACAGGATAGTGAAAGAGTAATAATAAATTATTTTAAAATATTGAACTTACTGCAAATGTATTCTCCGATATCGAGTACAGCGCACTTGCCAACGATTGCCACAATCGGATGTGTACCGTCGACGGTAGACAAGAATAATTCTTGTTTGTAGAAAAGTTTTGTTGGCGCATGAGGAATTTCTGGCGGTGTGAGTAACCACGGGCCCTTGAAATAACATTTTCCACTGGAATCAAACAAAAGCTTTTAATATACATTCAATGACCAAAGAATTTCGTGTTTCTTTTTCTTTTTCTTAATTTTAGAAGACTCACTCTTTGGTTGACCATATGGCATCAATTTGAGCAATCTGTTGTCTGCCGCCGTCGGTCGCTACGTACACGAAATCCCCAGTTTTTGCAGGCCCCGCGCAGGTATTATATTGCTCGTAATACGTGTTCTCAGGATCGGCCGCATTGTAAATAACAACATTCTGCAAACACCAAGTAACAGATCGTTCAGTGACTTCACTTCATAATATTTTTATAATTTTATACTAATGTAGCAAACATTTATACAAAGTACTTAAATCTTGTACAGTATTTTACAATGTTTTGTCAAGCTATAGGAAGCAAAAGTAAAAGTTTTCTTTGTTATTATAAGAGCTACCTTGCACATTGCTTTCTCATTTCCCAATTTATTAAAATCCATTTATATAAAAAAAAAAAAATTTACCAAATTTAGCTTTCTCGTAGCTGCGTGAAAATGGGATCTAGGAAAAAATAGCTGATGGAAAAAATGTGTCATAGAAGTGGAGGGAGAGAGCCAGTGGCACAATAGGAGAAAGAGTAAGACACTATTTAAAAAATGTGTAAGTTAATGTTCCCTTTTAAATTGAAGAGAATTATTAAAATAAGAAGGAGATGTAAAGACTACTATCTCATTGTCCTGGCTGCTAATATTATTTGAAAAAAAAAGTACTATTTACCTATCAAATAATTTTTTCCTAGGTGGCAAAAGCATATGGGTAATGCGAGTCACCCACAATCATTTTTTTTCCATTTCTACACTCTGCACACCTTTAAAAGTGAAGCAGTAGACCAAAAAATCCCAAATAATTCTGCGTTAAGCACAAGTACACAGAAAAATTGCGCGACTCACCGGTTTTTCTTTTTCAGTCAACTTCTCTCCTTCCTCGAGTTCGGCAATTTCCTCCTTGTGCTTTTCGAGACGTTCTTTATATACAGAAATGACGCGTTTCGGCTCGAGGCTTCTTTCCCTCGGTACGAGACGAAGGTTATCGGGATCAAAGTTCCATACTTTAATTTTCTTAAAGGCTCTCGCTTTCGTGGAATATCTAGATTCACAAACGTAGACGTCCTTGTCGGGGAATCCCTCCGGTTGCATGCGAAAGTAATCTTTAACACTGAGGACGCTACATCTGCCAGCGACTTTCGACAATGGTACTGCCACGTGAGCGTCACTTTTGAATAACTCCTTGTCAAGGAACTTTCTGGAAGCCACATGATACGTTTCGCTCGGTCTGTAGAAGAGATTTCCGTAAAGCATCTGCTGGCCCTCAGCGTTTGTCCAAAGTCGCTCGATCAACACTACACTGTACTCCATTCCACGTTCAGTTGGCTCGATGTAAGCAAAATCACCGGCTCGATATACTTCTTGATTGAAACTCATAGAGCCTCCGTTGTCCGTTCCATTTCCGCCGATTATTGGACTCGCTTCCTAATTTAATACACACATAAAATAACGTTATATAGTTGCTTGGTATTCTCTATATTATAGATGGTTCTTTGTGTATTTGATGCCCTAAAGAATATAGAATTTCAAGTTTTTTATATTTAATTTTATGTTTTGACGAACTTTTTTGTTTTGAATTTTAGTTTCAAGTTTTCAGTGACGAATTTTGAATATTAAGTTTTGGATTTGATATTTTTCATTTTGAGCTCAAAGTACTGAATCTTGTGTTTTGATTTGTAAGGATTAAAATGTGTATTTTGGATCTTAGTAATCTAAGAAACATGTGAACATTTTTCGGAATCACTGTATTTTAAAAATAAATAAACGTGTATGAAAAATTAAATAGTGCAAAATCGTCTTTATTTAAAAAATCTAGTCCCTTTTTATGGATTTACAGAACTTTTATTATAGTCAGTAGACTAGCATGCATCGACAAAATCTCCGTAATAATTGATTTTTGATAACTGAATTTTTAATAATAATTAATTTGTTTGATGTCATTCAGAATGTATCACTGATTTGACTTGTGTAAATTGGTGGTTCTTCATTATAAAAAAATGCTTTTGACGGAAAACTTTTAATAGCAAAATATGTGTAATTTTGAAATAATGTACAAACTTTGGTATCGTTTCCATCGCAGCTTTCTTCTTCGGAAGGCAGAGACAATTCTTGCTGAAGTTTAATACGTTTTAATTCGGCAACTTGAGTAGAGAGATCAAGTAGTGTATAATTGAGTGCTGGCGAGTGAAGAAGATCCCCGCTACGTGTGACTTCGTCACGAGTTCGCAGGAAATACGCTTGAAGCTCGACACTGTCCTCAAAAGGTTGAGAATCCGAGCGAGAGAGCTTTCGCGCTCTTTCCAAACAGGAGAACACATCCTCTTGAAAACGATCCAGTCTCTTGTATACACCTCGGTCGAGCCTACGTTTTATCAGGTCGAGCGATAATCCTCGCACCCTAACAATACAAACAGGACATTTTTATTTATTTATAAAAATCTACAAATGGGCGGTTAGAATATAAAATTGTCTTTTTGATTGATATGATCATCGAGTCCTTTGTTTCCATATCATAAATAACTAGTTAACATTAATTTAGTAGCCTTAAAAAAAAAGTTTAATATTGCCGCGCGAATTGTTTAATATTTGAAAAAACGTTTTAAAGCCATGCATGGCAGAAATTCTTATGTATATATAAGGATCATATGGAATGATGTATATATATCATTCCATATGAATTTCGCCAGCGAAAAAAAAATTTCTCAAAAATGTTCTAAAAACTAGGTTTGGTGGTATCAATAGATGCACCAAATTTCAAAATTTCAAAAAAAAATTCCCGGAATACAGCAATTTTTTTTATTTTTCATTTAATGTGTAATATCTCGGAAACGATTAATTTGAAAACAGGTAAATGGGAACATTATTTTTTTTTAACAACCATCAGGAACTAAAAGCCATCTAACTGTAAAATAGCTGTAAGTTTCTGAAACCAAAAATTGTAGTTTGTATTCAGAATGTAACAGGAAAAATTGGTTCTGTTTGGTAGCGGAAATACAGCCTGTTAAGATCAAGTATTAAATCAATAAATAAGAAAAAAAATTACTGTTACTTTCATCATTTTTGAATACCACAAATAAATACTCAAAATTTATTTTTCAATTACATATTTCTCAGAATGAAGTCAGTGATGATATCGAGAAATTCACCTCTTAACAAAAATTATTTACAATGATTTTGCTGTAAAGTTCTATTTTGAACTACGCAATTAATTAGAAACATAAAAACTAGAAGAAATTATTTGTTCAGTCATTAAACGAATCAACATAAATTGACACATCATGAATTTGTTGTTGAAATAATTTAATCTAATTTTTAGAATACTATTCAGATAAACTTTTTTATTAGTGGCTGAATTAAAATGGAATGTCTCTTTGGTCCATGTTTAAAAGTAAAAAAAAAACTAGATTGCAAAAATGTTGACGTTGATTATGTGATACTAAAAAAAAAATTGTACACATTTGTCAAAATAATTTGTTTGGTTACACAAAACATGCACACAAAAGGATGCAGCAATATTTCAATTTTTTACTTCCCCAAAATGGCAGTTCTTTTTTTAAATTTCAATATTAATGAATCAGATAAGATAAAATATTGTATGTGCGTGTTATTTTTGCACAAAAAGGTACAAATATCTCAATAAAGAATGAAATTTCTATTTTAAAAAAATTACCTTTAATGAAACAAGCAATACAAGAAATAATTTTTGTTTTATCTGCGCTAGTGAGATAAGAAGAGATATCTAAAAATGTTATTCAACAAAATATTGATTCGACTCAGCTTTTGTAATAAAATTGAAAAGTAGAAAATTGGAATATCAAAACTGTACTTTTTCCCATCAATGATGTCATGCTCGGGTAGTTCAGCCATAGAATCCGAATAGCACCTTCCTTCTTCATCCTGATGGTTGTAGAGAGCTGTAAAAATAGTTGCCAGAATCTCTTGCACAGCGGCGGCAACATCTGGTACGCTTTCCTCATCTTCACTCAATTGTAGCTTAGTTTGCAGCACTAAACGTTGTAAAATCAATGCATCCTACAATAAAAAAAAAAAAACCACAAACAAAGTTTAAGTACATGATATTGAGATCGAAGTACCAGAATAGTAAGACTAGTATTACTTTTCCTTCAGACTTTCTGTATTTTTTTGTAAATTGCTGATCAATCTCGTTATCACGCAATATTCGTACGGAACAAGGCCGTATTTGTCTGAGTCTTTGGGGGGTAAATTTACGATGCTCGGGATGTTTATTCATGTTAAAGGTTCGAGATTTGCTTATGATTATTAATAAACTGTGATTGGCAGACCCTAAATTCACTATTGATTCACACCGACATTAGCAGCGATTTCTTAAAATATTAAAATTAATCGGTTCATTGCCGAGAGTCAACAATTGATAAAAACTAATTCGACAAAATGTCAATTAGACACCGCTAAGTGAAATTCTACACCGCGAACAAATTTTCGTACATAACCCCAAAATTTGCAACGGCATAACGGATGTGTTCCGCCCGAATAGCGGGAAAATTGAATGGGCTTTTGCGAGTCGTTCTAAGTCCATTCAATAGCTTCTATTATGATCTTCTCAGATATTTTTCATAATTAGACATATTTGAGTACTCATTGAGACTTCATCCTGTGATTTTTACCTTTTTTTTTTTTTCTTAGAAATACAAAAGTTAAATGTTTTTAAAAACTAAATTATGGGAATGAAAAATGGCACAAAAAAATTAAAATCTTTTGAATGCAATTATTATTTTACAATTTTGCAATTGAAACTAAAAAAAAACCTGCACATTGCTTCCTCATTATTTTCCATCTTTCACAAAGTCACCTTCATGAGAAAGTATTCTTTTCGCTTTCTCATAAACAAGTTTTGTGAAAGGTGGAAAATAATGAAAAACAATGTACAGAGTCCTACTTTGCAGACTTGTTTGAGGAGTTTGTCACCAAAAATCATAGACAATGTATTCATTTTTTTCTTTTCAGGGATCCTCTAAGGGATCTATTAGCAAAGCTACACCTGAGAAAAAACTGCTCTGTGTGACCAACCTTGGTCATAACTACACTTGTTTAGAAAGTTCCTCCTTGATTGATGGAAATTTATACCAGTTGCTCGTACATTTTGCATTTTTGTAAAAAAAAATTGGAATTTCCCTAAAGATTCAACAATTTCCTTAATTTAAATTAAATTGTTCACGACAAATAATATTTCCGATAAAACGATTTTTTACTGTTTATATATTCAAGTTCCACAGTATCAACTTTTCAGTGGATTTTACACCCATTGTTGTAAATTCTGTGAAATTTTAAGTAAAATTGAACATATTACATTAGGTGAGAAAAATAGTTATTTTATTTTGCTCAAGATAATGAAATATAAGTTTAAATGGAACGTTACAATTTCTAACAAAATATTACTCAGAAACAATTTTTTTTTAAATCTGTTTTTTCTTACATGACTTTTCCTTTCCAGGATATTAATTGTTCTAAAAAATGTTTCTTTGAATTTTTGTACTAAAAAACTGAAGAAAATAACAAGTTACAGGAAATGAAGTAGTAATTTCAAGTAGTACTACAATGTGGCTAATTGCGAAAAATTACTAAGAGTTTCAGTAAAAAAGAAGATATCTTAATTGATGGAAATTTTTTCTTGTATGGTTTCCATTTTTTATTTTGTTGAAAACGTTTAAATCATGAAAAACTATAAGTTATATACTTATAGTCTAGATGGTAAGTTTACTGTGTACCAATTTGTGAGTTTGCACAAATTGATTTATATTTTCCAGCAATTAAAATATTTTCAGCAAGATAATGGTCAGTTTTAGATGATTTCACATTATTTTCATTCTTTCGTTCCAGAACTACGATCGGTGCTTTTGTAGCGATTAAAAAATAAATGGAATCCACAAATACACCTAAAGATAATATTGCAGCAAAATAATAGCGGGTTTTCTTGACAATTTTTATTTTTTGAATTTTTTTTTTTTGGTTAACAATATAAAGTCAATAACATTACTCGAAAATGTTACTTGAAAAGCTCATATAAAGCTACAATTTTGTATGGGAACATCTTTTTTCTGAAGTTTATAGTTTTTGACATAAAACATAAAAACATAAAACATAACATTTTACATAAAGTGATGCAACTTTTTCTAAAAGATGCATCTAAAGAACCTGGCAGAATGTATGAATAATTGATATATTTATAGTATCGACAAACCTTGTATATCTGAGAGTCCGGCTCGTTGTACTTGCAGGCGTTATCAAACATCAATATAAAATCCGATACCAATTCCTCGAGGCTCTCGTAGCCATGATTCTTTGCAGTAGACGCTATTTTTTCCATATTCATTGGTTGCTTTATCACTTCGTAATAATCCGGATACTCGTTCTTGTTTGGTAATTTCATAAATATCAGGGACAACTGCCGTCCCTTTGCGTCGTGATAATCTTTTATCGTGTCGTACATTGTACGTAATTTCTGCTGATGCAGCGGTACGACCTTCTTTGGCCTCCTAAACAATGTTTAGTTTTCCAATTTCATTGGTGCGCCGTTTAATTTTTACATCATAATTAATGTTAATGTAATTTCACCCCAAAAGTTATATTAGTTACTGGTTTTACAATAAAATTGCCAGTTAAGTTGCTGACTACTTCAATAAAAAAAACATCCTAGCACATTTTAAAATCTTATACATTCTTAAACAGGGTAGATTGTTTTAGAATGGAAAATCTTGGCGACACAAAGAATTTTTTTTAAATAGACGCCATTGAAAATTTTATAAACGATTTTGAATAATAATATGAATGTCAATATTAATGTTAATAGAATTAGTAAAGACAACATTTTTTAACAATCTTTCAGAAAACTACTTTTTCTTCTTATGAAATTCATTCAATGGTTTTTCCGAATTCATATGTTTCTATGAAATTGTTCGTATAATGATCCTAAAAATTCTTATATGCAATACGGAGCCTTCCGGTGAAAATATATTTCAAAAAGAAAATTAGAATGTTGCATATTGCTTTCTGATTATTCCAAATTTTTCGCAAAGCCATTTATGTCTATGAGGAAGTATGTTTATTTATTGTGGCACCTTTACAAAGAAGCTGTGTAAAAATGGAAAATAATAGGGCAGCAGTGAGCAATGTCCTGCTTTGCATCATTGATTTCTTAAAATTGTAGAAACTTAAATTTACGACATTTGAGAGGCTAAGATATTTTCAATGGCTCTGAAATGTCATTGCTTCCATATATTTGATCGAAAATTGTAGTTAATAACGAGAACTATCTGTGTAACTGATGTCATAAATTTCAGATTGATTGCTTAAGTAATTTAGAAATTACAGGCCGTTTATTTTTGCAAATTTCAGCTATCATAATTATAACAATTCAATGTTCTATAAAATTCGGACGACTTCGTTGATTTTCACTAAATTTGATACCCAATATATTCGAGCATTATCATTTTTAAGATACGGAGGTTTGAATTTTTCGAGATTTTAAGACAAAGGAGTCTGGTCAAAATCAGTGATATTCATTGAGGAATATTTCACTTGTTTCATTGATAATATTATTATTCAACGATAATATCTATATCTGATATATCGTTAGGTAGGGACCATCTAGCCCTACAACTTTTATCTGAACATTTTTTTTGATAAAACACAGGAATAAAGGTAATTCCTGGTAAAGCGAATTGCCTTTATTCCTAAACTTCTGGAAATTCTTACTTTCACCGCTTATCGGTCATGGTATGTTTCAGTCGCAGTTCTTCAGTTACAAGCTGCGTTTTTTTGACTGACTAAATTTTTTGGTTTACGGTTTATTCGCCTACCAAAAAATAGAGATCCAAAGCAATGTTTAAAAGTATCAAAAGGCATTTAGTAGTCAATTGAATGAATAATCCCTAGCTCGTCATAAGTCATAAGTGGTATAGTATTGCATATTGATGTGACGCACACCAAAAACAGGCGTGACGTTCTAGGATTAAAGTAAAATCAATTACTAAAAAATGAAACGAATTTTTAGAGAACTTAGAAATTTTATGGATGCAGTCTAAAGTATTTCGTATTAATACTTCTGGCTAAATGAGCACAATCCTAGTACTCATGATTGTTATTGGCGTAAAAACGAACTGTCATTTTTATAGACTCTGAGAGAATGTTGAAAAAAGTTGTTTAGAAACTTACCCAACGTTACGCGTCGGCGTTGATCCTGTCGATTTAATCGACTTTCCTGTATCGGGCAAGGGACCTAATTCTTTTACTTTATCCATTAGTACTCGTTCCAATGTATTGGCGTCTTCATAGATAAGCGAACATTCCTCGTTGTATTGACGGCAATTGTTGAACATCAACTGAAAACAATTACGACTTTTAGCGACGACACTCAAATCCATTTGAATTCGATAAACAAGTGTGTTTTTTTTGCTTTACTTGGTACCCACAAATTTGATTAACATATCATTTTTCGCAATTTAAGGTTCAAACTTAAATTCCGGTTAAGAAAATAATATTCAAAAGAAATGTGTGTTAAGGAAAGTAATATTTTTTTTCTTGTTAATATTTTTACAATACACACGAACAATTATTTACCTTGAAATCCTGAATGAGTTCATTCTCGTTCTGATATTTCTCGTCTTTGATGTTACTTTCAATGGTGAGCATATCGATAGGTTCGGCAATAACCTGATAGTAACTTGGATACAGTTTCCTCGAGGGCTTTTCCATGAACGCCAACATTGGTTGTCTTCCATCTTCACACTGAAACATGAAGAATTCGTCATATCAATCAATATGTCTTGAATCGCATCTTAGTCATATTGGATTAACGTACCACGTATTCTATAACACATTTCACTAATGTGTACAGTCTCTTCTTCAATGGTATATTGTCCTTGTATTTTCCACGGGTTAACATGAGCGAAGCTCGCTTCATGAGTTTGGGTTGCTGGGAATTGCTCTCGGATTCGCAATCAGAATCAGATTCCTGGAAACAAATAAGGCTTGAGCATACGAAAAACGATATCCACAATTACTTATCCACAAATTACAAGTGATATTTACCTGATCGAACTCCAAAAGTTCTTGTACCTTTTCCTGCATGATCTTCTGTAATTTCACGGCGCACTTGTACAACCGAGACGTATGAGTGTTGTATTTCTTAGCATTCTCAAACATGATGTTCATGTCACCAGCAACTTCGCTCAGAGTACCGTATTCACCTTTCTAAAAAACAATGTATACATTTTTGTTAATAATTATGAAACATTTGGTTTATGTTACATGTAGGGGGTATTCTCTGTCAGTTCACTCAATTTTTTTTCGGATTCTCTTAGATATTAACTACAATTAGCCAAATTTTATTTCTACTTGAAAGAACTTCCTTACTCTACATTAAAAAACCTAAATTTTATGTTGGGACAATTTGTATATTACATCGTTATTAATTTCCAGCGAAAAACCTATTTACAAATAGGCGGTTTTTTCATTTCGTTTCTAATATATGATTTCGAAATCTCTAATAATTTGTAAATGTCTTTGATACACTAAAAAAAAGTTTACAAAAAGGTTTCAACTCAATTTAAGACCACGAGAAATTGGAGTAGCCCACTTCCCATGAAATACCTCATATCAATTATATAAGTGATTGTTTACCTTAATCTTTGTTCGAATTTGCAGCAGGGATATAGGATTCTTTATCATTTTGTAGTAATCTGCATATAGTCGTTTCGACGGTAGTTTCCAAAAGTACTCACTCATCCGGACCCCTGTTAAAAATGATCATTGCTATTACTATAAATAACTAACAGGTTATTATAGTTTTCACGTTTTTTTGTTCGCTTTTCAATTTAATCAAGCATTTCATAAAAAATAAGATCGTGAAGGGAAGAAGAGATTATCATGAAATGTGCACAGTACAATGTTTTAAAGAAAATAAAAAAAATTACCTTGACTATTGGGCGCTGTTCGTATCGTCTGGAATAACTGCCACTGTGGATTATCCGCTTCGTCATTTTCACCACCCTCCTCGTCTTCGTCATCACTTTCCTCGTCCTCGTCAGGCAGTGAAGCTGTTTGGCTAATCAAGGTTTGCGCTACGCCTCGGCTACCTCTTTTGCTTCGAGTCGACGGAGCTGTTATTAGCTTGGACATTGTCGCTGCCAAACTACTACTCTCCTGTTTCCTCGCTGACGAACCTATAATCTTCTTCAACATCTTTGCATCCTTGTAAATTTGCGAACCAGGCTCATTGAATTGGCAAGCGTTGCGGCACATAAGCATCAAGTCACGTTCCATATCGGAAAGCCCGTTGTAGGAACCTTCCTGGATTTTTCTTGCGATTGTTTTCAAGTCGACCGGTGTTTCGATAACCTCGTAGTACTCCGGATAAAGCTGCATTGAGTAGGAATAACGAAGCTTATTTAGACTTATGTGTAAAATTCGTGGAACGGATTGACAGAGTGGAGACAATTTAAGTTTTACACGTTCAACTGATAATTAAAAAAAATAGAATCAACAATAACGCCTAAAAATCCTCTTTGAGTTTACAGATTTAAAAAAAATAAGACGATTTTTCAGAGTGGTCAGACCCCTTAAAAAGACAAATAATCAAGTAAAAAAAACCTTCTTAGATGGCTTAAGCTGGAACATTGTATGGAGTGGCCTGTTGTTATCGGAATGATCAGTAGCAGTCATCACAGCAGTAAACAAATCTTCGTAGGGTTGCATAGACTCCTCATCAGGATTTGTCGAACTTTCCGAAGTGTCCTCAGCATCCTCTTGTTTTAACGCTACTTTCCTCGCCTGTGAAAATATAAGTGCAGGTACAGATTCTCGAGGGTACGTAAACCAGTCTTGCGTTCTTACACGTTTGTTTACTAACCAGCCTTCCAACTTTCAATATTATCTTTCCTTTGGGCTCTGTTTCTTCATATTCATCCATGATGCGATTTTTCGTATTAACACAGAGATCCCATAAATCGGTAGCATCTTTGTACTCTGGAGATGTGCGCTGTTGAGTGCAATAGAATGCTTAGAATGATGATCAGTGACATTATGACACGATTTATTTTTCTTTAGTAGTCGTTATATAAAAAAACGTCTTGTCGGTAACTGATTCACCCCCAGAGAACTAGCACATCATCTTAAGTAGGCTTTTACACAAATTCGCCTTTGTTCACACTACTTTCTCCTTTAAAACGTGTAATAACTATTTAAAAAATGTTTGTACTCGATTGAGTTAACTCTACTGAAAGAATTAGCTCCCAACTTTCAGGGATTCTTAGACAGTTTGATTGCAATCTTCATTTAAAGCAACACCGGCAACGAGAAAAAAAGGCATCGAGAGTCCGTCGCGCAACAATTAAACGCACTACTGTTGTTTTATCTTTGGCGTAGCAATACTAGCTAAGGACCTGTGAGAAATCTGAAGCCTCCTCACTTGCGCTCCGATTTGCGCTTAATCTGCAACTTCTTTTATTTCACTCGCGCTTTAACATCCACTACGCGTACAGTGCTGCTTCACTTATAAACTTTGCCCCGTTGTTCTTAACCACATTCACTTCTCCGTTGAATTAGCTCATATATAAAAAAATATATGACGTATTTAATGGCAATATGCTGTTTCCTGACCCTTATATTATTCAATGTAGTTATTCAATTTTTTAAAAACTTTTCACGGCATCTTTTGTCTCTTTCGTTGCCGTTAAAGATATTTACAAATTGGAGGAAACCCCCAAATCACTCAGGTGATTATGCAAAAAGAAGAATAAATGATTAATGTACCATGTAGAAAGCCTTTGCATTGTTGACCATAAGTTGAACGTCAGCTGCCAAATCATCCATATCTCGATATTCATCTGTCTTCAATTTCTGTTGAACTTTGAGTAAATCGATTGGATTCGTCACAACTTCATAATACCCCGGCTCTTGTCGTCGTTTGGGTACTCTGATAAATGCGTCGCACAATAGCGTTCCGTCCTCCTTTTTTTGATTGCGTATAATATCGTACAATTGTTGGCACAAATCGCTCTAAAATATAAGAAACTATAGTTAGATATTTTGTTCTAAGTTGAAAAAATGCAATTACAGCGGTCTCGAAATGGGTGATATTTTTATTTATTAAGTGCACCTATATTTGCCCCCTGACTTTTTACCATGACCATTTTTTTTTTTTAATTTACTTAACGCACCCAAAAATCAAAAGACGCGGTAGTGCATTGATAAAAGTACATTTACCCTACTATAACTACCGAAAACGAAAGGCTCCAAGACCCCATAAAAAAATTGTAGGAAACCGTAAACTTACACTCTATAGCTATTATAAAAATTCTTTTAAAACGAATAATTTTATTTTCGATATCATTTTCAGTAATCCATTATCTAAATTATAATTGTTCGAATGTAGAGAGAACAGTGAATGGATGAGTTTAATAAAAATAATTAGTTAATTATCAGCATATGAGACATTATTTCATCCTCTTCCGATTTATTCTCGTAAATGAAATCTGTTACCGCATAGAAACAGCGTGTTGCTCCATTTCTGTGTCAAAAGAAAGCATAATCGGCCGAGGTCTTGCTGAAATATAGATCTCTGAATTTTTTTCAGGCTTACACATACGTAGTTCTAAATATGATTTTCCGACTATACAAGATATTTCAAGCACTCTGACACAAAAATCCAAAACAAAATTTCAAATTTTTCTCCATGTGCAAGTGGAATATAAAAATCGAAAGAAAAAGAATCTTTAAGATCAGACCTCTTCATTAAGAAGGTAAACTGATCTGAGCTCCCAGAGTAAAGATCTCCAGAGCGTTCGGAACCAAAGGGGTCTAGCGGGACATGAAAAACACGAGTTTGGCCAAATCCAGTTTAGTTTATTTCAACTACTTTCTGATACTAGCAGATAATTTGAACAAATCTGGTCCTCTGGTCGCAATCCAAAAGTGTTAGAGGGGATATAATACTTTTGGACCAACAAACACAAAGTGAGTGCTTTACTTGCACTTTGTTCTATTAACAAATTGACCTATTCAAACTGCTTGGGTAGGAAGAAGATAAGGCAATCGAAAATTCCAAAAATATTAATATCTGGCACACGATGAGATAATAAGTTTTGCCTGATTACCTATAAATTCATCTTTAATAAACAGTTACCAATTTAAAACAGTTAGAGTGTTTACTGACAACAAAAAATTAAAATTTTCATAAAATTGAAACCAGTCCGACGATTTTTGCCAAATTTAACACTAATTATGGTTCAATGATAATCCATTCATTTAAAAAATATCAGCTAGATATATTTATATCTCAAAAAGTTATAGTGTAAAAACTTTTTTTTTTTATTTCGATGAGCCATAAAATCGGAACTCTTCATTTCTTCCGAGAATGTGATACAGTTTCCTGTCTGTCTCCCTCGCTCCACCACGAGCCGCGATAGTCCTTTCTCTTTCGCACTCATGGTGGCCGCAAATTGCATCATGTACTCTTAAGGTGAAGTGTAATATATAAGAAAAAGTTGGTCTGTTCTCTAGCTTTCTCAGAGATTATTGACATTTCAGGCAATAACGGAGAACAGCCAAATGTCTGAGAAAACTAGGGTGTTTTTTTTCGGTTTTCGTTACCGACAGAGTTAATTGGGTCAATAACAAAAACTGCAATGCGATATTTTTCCGTCCCGATTAATCTTTTCAATAAAAGGTGATCAAGTCGCCCTTCATCTAGCAATTGTGAAGGGCAACTTTCTCGTTTTATATCCAAAAGATCAACGATGACAGAGAAATTCGGGATCGCAAGATTAGTTCTATCTCTCTCGCACTCATTTCACAGCTGAACATGCAACATTGAAAAATCGTATTTAAGGGCTAACTAAAATAACTATAAAGTTCACAGGCATCAAAAAGAAATCAATTGTCAATATTGATGAAATTTGTAGAAAAAAGTCGCGTGTAATATCACAGTACATAAATATCACTGCAATTAGTAATATCTTCTAAAATATGTGGGTAATTTTTATAATATTACTTTAGAAAAAATATTTTGTAGATTAGCAGAAATATACTTTTAAATTTTATTAATGATAATTTTCACTCACAGCCCTATAATACCCTCAACTTTAGGTTCATACATCTGTGAGTAAAAATTACTTAAAAATTCTTTAAAGTAAATATTTGTATTCATTTTTTAATAACTGCGATTTTCAGTTGCAATAGTTCTAAATCACTTATTTGTAGAATATTCCTAAAGAATTCACACCACATTCAATCCCATGTATTGATAAATTATAGTCAATTTGTGTACCAAGTTTGAGTACGGCATTTAAAAAATTGAGAGAGCTAACATGTTAATAAGGACATCTACACACACACTTTTTCTCTACATCACTTTCCTCAACATTTTGGACCTTTCTGAGTATCATCAGACAAAAATGTTGATAACAAAAAATTCACAAAAACAAAGTTTCCTCTATGAGGAAGCAAAATTGCCTGTTACAGAAGTAGTCTAATTTTGACGACAAGCTTGAGCACACTAACAGGATCTAATTTCTTGCGTCTTTTTGCTGGTTCAGGCTGCGTCTCTTCAGGATCATCCTCGGTGCCACGACTGGCAACCGACGATGTTCTTCGTCGTTTATTCATTCTCTATAACCTAAAAAAAAAAAGTAATTTGTTAATATTATACCAAAAAAAAAACAAAGTCAAAGAAAATGCTCAATTTGTTAACATTGAAAAAGTTGCAGGTTGTCATAAAATAAAGAAGCGTTTATCGTTAATTAACATATTAACATAAATAATATTTCACCGCCCTTAATTTCTGCACCACTTAACCAATTTTCATTATTAATTTAAGCAACGATTCAAGCTTAAGATTTAAATCTTAAGATTCTTTTCAATAAATACAATCATACAATTCAACACCTTAGTTTCTTCTTTTTTTTTCGTCCAGCAATGAAAATTCAGATATGAATTTTCGGAACTCAGTGCACTGCAAAAGACTTGCCAACTGCACGCGACTCCAAGAACAACAAAAAAAATCAAAAAGAAGTTTTGCTAATAAGAAAGTTAAATAATTGAGAACGCGATCGTGAATTGAGAGTTCAAATAAACGCGACAGTATTAAAAATCACGAAGAAAATTGTGAGACTGGAAAGAATCGATTTGTACCGAAAATTTGCCGCCATGACACAAAACTCTCAGGGTGCATCTAGTCACTCCACGGATATGTTGAAAATGTGAAATCATAAATAAGCGTTTCACTCGTGTTCTTACCGGTTAATTAGTACTTGTAAGCTTGTGTACGCGGATCAAGATTTATTGAAAAACGCCTATTGTTTAGTTATTTTTCTTAGAAACGCTTATATTACACAGAACTCGACTGACGCCATATCAACGAATTCAGACGTATATAAGAGTATATAGAAGCACAGTATATACCTAAAGACAAACTTTTTTGGCAACTACTGCGCTGCGGCGCTACGGTCGGGCTGTAACTACATGCGTTGAGAACCGTCATCACTAAATTACAGCTACTCGGTATAGTAGATCCTCTCTTTCGATGATATCATATCGTGAAGCTGTAAAGCGGAGATGAGCATGTGCTACATTCTCTCACTGCTATAAGTGCGAGTGAGATAACTGATTCTTCCCGAAGTGTTATTCCCCGTCAGGGTTGATTTTTCGGATGAAAGGCGAGAAGCTACTGACTGCAGTTTTCTCAGACACAGCCAGTACTTCTCGTCTTTTGGCCGAAAGATCAATTGTGGTCAAGAACAACGCTTTACAGTTTTTATTACCGACCAAGCAGTTACGCACCACTTTGGGCTCATGTGCTACACCGACTGAGTCACCGTAAGTGCGAGATAGACAACATCACTGGTGGTCGCGGTGGAGTGAGAGAGAACGACAGTAACGTGGAGCATATTACCGTAAAAGAATAAAAGATGTTTAATTATGTTGTATCTTTGGACCTTATTTCATTTTTACTTATTGTAATTAAAGGATTGACCACTAAACGTTTTAATTAGACTACCAATCACTAACAAACGACAACATTTTAATTAAAGTTATATAGATCACTTTATATCCTGCTTAATTAGTCGTAATTTATATCCTTTCATTTATCTTACGCGCGTTTCCGCAGGTCTTTCCCACTTTCCTCTCTTTCTCACTTGCAAGCCGGGCAGCTCAATAAAAAGAGAGGTATTATGTATCGAAGACATAATACAATTGCTTGATATGCTAACTGGGCCCAACTTTTGATGATGCATGTGAAAAACTCAGGAAGTTAATGTTTCGCGAAACATTTTTGGAAATATACCGCGGATCCATGAATGCATGCAATGCAATATGTATGGGGCATTCCATGACATCTCGATTAAGATCTGGAGATGACATCTTAGATCGGCATCGTAATTTTTTGTACAAAAGTACTTGTCGAAAAACACGTACCAAATTTTTTTTAGATATTTTTAACACTTTTCACCTGAGATATAATTTTTTGAATTTTTTTAAAAATCTGAAAAAATTCTGTAAAATCTCATACGATATAACAAAATTTTTGAGCCTTAAACAAAAAAGATATAGGCGTTTAGCATTGGGCGAAGAAATTCTCACCGCTGTACCTCTTAAGAGCACAAGCTTATGCGCAAGCTATTCTTCGGAATATGTAGTTAATAGAACACCTCCGAGGCTTGAAACGCTTTTAAATATTTAGCACTGATTTGACTAGCAGAGCGTCTGCCTGAAGGATTTCCAACACATAATCTTTAGAAAGTCGCCATCGTTTATTATACATGGGACGATTTAATATAAACCCAAACGTATAAAATGATTGACGCGCATTCATATTCGCAATTCCTATCCTTCTATTCAAATTCCAATAACACCATTGTGAGTTTTATCATCACAGAGGTAAATTCTTTCCAAACATGTATATTCTGAATACAGTTCCACATACCTACTTAGAATTTCCGATTGAAACTGATAGAATCCGATCAAATGGATAAAATTCCAATTAAAAATTAATCGGTTTTAAAATATTTCCATCTGATTTTTGTCCGTTTAATTGATTTTAATGAGATCATTTTTTTCCAGGGATATTATCAACGAATGTGAATGCCTCGATGCTCTTATATCACTCGCTGGTTACACAACCCACTGGATAACAGTGGCCGGCAAGTTGTCGACGAATCACTGCGCTCGTAGTTGATTCTGGAACAAGCTGAGATAGTCACATCATGAGATCAAGAAATCATCTGAAAGCAAGATCAGAAAATCAGTGTCCTTGCAGCAGCTGCTAGGAGAGGACTATTTGTAAGAGGCAGCTGATTATTCGTCATTCATCAGATATAATACTAAATAAGGTAGATTTGAGATATAAATTCTATGAATGAAATTGAAGGATAATTATAGATTGACGCTATATTAATTTCATTGATTTTATTTTACAGAATAATTCAGGGGCTAGCAACAGACAGCGCGCGGAGTCTGATTCTGCTGGTGTTTCCTTAGCCAACACCAATTACTTTTGTCACGCCTATTCCTCTACAATTATCGAGGAGTCGTGGTAGCGCGACTCGACACCAAGTATATTAGTTTGATTGAATTTATCTCGAAGTATGGCTCCCATGATAGTTGAAGCATTGTCGGGAAAAGTGTTTTTGATTGTGACTGGCGCTAGTCAGGGCATCGGTGAGCAAATAGCCGTAAATTTTGGCCATCTGTTGTCCAAAGAATCGCAAGTTGTTTTGCTTGCGAGAAATCTTGAGGGATTGAAAAAAACGGCTTCTAAACTGCCGGAATATTTGAAAGTGAATTATGAAAGTATCGATCTATCTGTGGCGACTGCCGACGTTCTGAATGGTAAGAGTTTATCGTTTGGTGAACAAAGTTCATCGTTTTAACTGAATCCTATGGTAGTATTTATGGTATCTTTATCACGCGCAGAATTTAAAAAGCCCTTAGCTCATTCACAATAGTATCGGTGTCAATAAAGCTGACTTGAATACTGACAGATAAATAGTATATTCTATGATTTGTAAACGATAGCATCACAAATGTTTTCCAGTGACTTCATAGAATATATCTATCGAGAAACAATATATATCACCTCACTAATCATCATCGAAATAAAGTTACAAAATTGACTCGAAGAGATAAGCGTAAAAAAAGAATGTATTATTCTTTTGTATGACAACGATGCATTGTACTTTGTAGGATTACTACAGAAGTATTTAGGAGCGGACGGTGTTAAGAATTTCGAGCGTGCCGTGATCGTGCACAACGCTGCATCTGTCGGCGATGTTACGAAGACATCGGTGGAGTTGTCCGATTTTGACCAACTCCAAAAGTACTACGATCTCAATGTCGTGGGCCCCATTGTATTGACCAGCGTATTTATGAAAATCTTCAACGAAGAGTCTATGGTCGAGAGGCTTGTGATCAACATTACTTCACTCGCTGCCATCGAACCTATGGGCAATATGACTCTGTACTGTTCCGGAAAAGCAGCAAGGGAAATGTATTTCAAGGTAGTTCGATTACAGTTACAATCATTCCATTACTTTTGTACTATATATTCAATTATGCCATAAATAATATCATGTTAATTTTTTTTTCTCGAATGTTTGATCATATTGATAGGAAAAGGAAAAGTTTTATTGAAATTAAAAAAAGAAAGATTATTCCACAAAAATTCATTAAAAAATGCTACGAAAGTAAAAGTAATTGGCGATTATTTCTTTTGTGGCATTTTTAAACAATTTTATGTGGCGAAGAATTGTATTCTTTTCTTTTTTGTATTCTTTTTGTATTCTTTTTCGTTTCAGACACTTGCCTTGGAGTTCTCGAAAGTAAACGTGATAAATTATGCGCCTGGGCCAGTGGAGACCGAAATGTTCGATACTCTGGTGAGAACAGCAGGTTCTGAACAATTTCGCAACCAATTGAAGGAACTGCGAGAAAAAAAAGGTGTACTAACGACCGAGCAAACTGTTAATCGACTGGTCTTGGTGCTGAGAGACCAGAAGTACAAGTCCGGTGATCATGTCGATTATTACGATCAATTGTAATTTCACTTTTTTGTTCGTGCGAAATATCGAATATTCTTTGTTACTATTTTATACAAAATGAATTGATATTTACATATCTCGTTTATTTCGGTCAATGTTTATTTAAGATGTAAAATTACATTGTTTTCAATACGTGATTACTTTAAAAGAGCGCAGAAAAAAACTCTGTTCAAATGTTGACAATAAGAATTTTTACAAGTATATCGATTTATGTAAATATCAACGCTAAAACATAACGCTTGCAGCTTACATTATATTATGTTTTTTATGATGTAAACTTGATACACAATTTACATCAAAACTCAATATTTTTGTTAACAAACATATTAAATCTTTATTATATTTATGTTGTTATCTATTGTGGATTAAATCCTCATCGTGTTTTATCTATCTTTATGTGCTCTGTCTTTTTTATTGATTGGCCTGAATTAACTTCCTGAAATTTGGCAGGTAAGTGAATTAATTACTAATGCGCTACCGTGGTAAAATTGGTTAAAACCGGTCAAACAATTAATGTTTTTTTTTCATTGAAGAACGACTTAAACGCGTTATCTTGTGAAAATCCCAAGCTGTCGAGGCTTAAGATTTCCACAAAAAAGGACAGAATCTGCAAAGGAATTCCAAAGTTTCAACAGTTGTAAAAAATATATTTACCATAGGTTAATAGTACATTACGATACGAGTGCGGTAAAACTTTTTCTGACGAGTGTTTTAATCTCACGAGTTAAGAAAAAGTTCTCCTGAGTACTGTATAAAATTTTACTTCACAAGTTGTGAAAATGGGGTTTTTAGGGTCGGGAAGCGTGCGTAAAACTAAAACTTAGTACGCTGGTGGATGATTTATTATTCTTTCTACGTTGCGAAATTGATAAAACTTGATAAAGCCACCCAAATTATATCATGTTAATTTTCATGTAATGCTAAGCTACGTGAAGAGACGCTTTTCTGAATATTATAGTTCTGACCAACATTGCTCGGTACGAATGGAACGTATTTATGATTGCGTCAGTATGAAAAGTTATGTATTCGTCATGTTTTGAATAATCGTTGATTCAGCTAACTTTTCGAAAATTCAAGCAGAAAAGCTAATGTATATAAATGTTACATTTAAACAAAGCGACAAAGTAGAAAATTACAAACTTAGATAAGACACTTATTAGTTTTCATCTTACACAAAGCTTTCTCTACGAAAACCAAAAATTATCGACATCCTCATAGAGGTTTATTAAACCATGTGAAAGGTGAAAAATAATTAATATTTCAAGGTATGATTTCTATGAAAAGATTAAAAACGTAATGATCGATTGCGCATAATTCGAAGGTTTTGTTAGGCAACTGAGCCATATTTCAACGGTAAATCATTGCATTCGTTGTAATAGATATTACTGTCAGTAGGTACAACTCGTGATTTGTTAGATAACTGTTAACCGCGGTAAGATATCAGCGAGTCACGAGGCCTGTTATATATCATAAACAAGCTGGAATTCTAAAAGTCAATTCTATCGCAACAGCTGTGGGCAAAAGTGTAGCTGTTAACGGCCGACGATTATTCCAAGCTTATATCAGGTATACATTAATGATAAAACTTAAGAATTTAATTAAACCGAAATACAAGTCGGCTGGGTAAAAATGAAAATCCAGACTGTACCTTAATTAATGTTTTTTAAATTCAGTTATTCTGGAGATAAAAATAAAAATATGAGGACACAGTTTTACCTGTTCAAGTTTACTATACATTCAATACACTTTTTTACTCGATAGAAAGCTATTCCTCGTAATTATGGCAGTGAAAGTACTATCGGGCAAAGTTTTTCTGATGGTAACTGGGGCAAGTCAAGGGATTGGTAAGCAAATAGCTATATCTTTTGGTCACCTGCTGGAGAAAGACTCGCAAGTTATTCTACTCGCCAGAAATCTCGAGGGCTTGAGAAATACCGCTGCAGAACTTCCTAAACATTTAAAGGTGCATTGCGAAAGTGTCGATCTGTCTTTGGCGACCGTCGACCTTTTCGATGGTAAGATTATATTCGTCTTACTTTTTAGTCTCATTCTTTTTTGACGTTATTGCATCTATTCCCTTAAAAAGAAAAAAAAACTCAAAAGGAAACCAGATTATTTTTTACATAAGAAAATTCATTTTGAGAAAAATTTGAAATAAGGAACTCTAGTCTCGCCAAAAACGAAAAAACATTGTTATTCGTTTACAGGGTGACAATAATGTTCTTTAGAAATTCTGAAAATTTTAACTTGAAACAATAAGCATGCAATATGCAAGATTCTACTTTGTAGCTTTTTTACATTTGAGAGAGCAATTCTCCCGTATTCGTATCAAGCTTTGGTAGAAAGTTTTAATAAAAACCCGACCAATTACCATATATTATGACGAAAACTGCAATACCCTGATATGAAAATCTCGAAAACGAAAATTCATGAAAACAAAGCTTTTCCCTCCACAAGAAACAACAGATAAAATAATTTTTCACTTTTATAGGAATGCTAAAGAAATATTTGGGAGCGAATGGTGCTAAAAGTTTCGACAGGGCCGCAATTGTCCACAATGCCGGATCTCTCGGGAGTGTTTCGAAAACAACGATAGATCTGACGGATTTCGACGAATGGCACAAAAGCTTCAATGTTAATGTATTATCGTCAGTTGCACTTAACAGTGTGTTTATGAAAATATTCAACGATGAGACTAAAGTCGAGAGGCTCGTGATCAATATAACATCGATGTGTTGCACCGAACCAATCAAGTCAATGGGTCTTTACGGTACTGTTAAAGCGGCCAAAGAAATGTTTTTTAAGGTATAATATACGATGGGTAATGATTCACTCACGCGTTTTCGTTTCCTTCGATGGGTTTACTTTCGAATGTATGTTTTCAGATATTCGCTCTAGAGTTTCCTCAAGTCAATGTCATCAATTATTCGCCTGGTCCTGTGGGAACAGAGATGTTCGACACATTTATCGAAAACTCCACGGCTGCCGATGTTCGCATTCAATTTCGTGAATTTCGAGAAAAGAATACTTTATTAACAACAGAACAAACTATCGATCGATTGCTCGTAATACTGAGGGAACAGAAGTACAAATCCGGTGATCACGTGTCCT
Source organism: Perithous albicinctus (assembly GCA_964016905.1). Classification (NCBI taxonomy): domain Eukaryota; kingdom Metazoa; phylum Arthropoda; class Insecta; order Hymenoptera; family Ichneumonidae; genus Perithous; species Perithous albicinctus. The sequence continues at coordinate 13,206,927 of OZ024698.1, read as the reverse complement.
ACTATCATAATTTATAATTTATCTGTAATTTACCTTCATCGGTCATTCGATATGTCGTTTTATTCTTATTACTTTCACTGTATTATATGAGAAAATGGATGCAATGTTTATCGAAATACTAATTGATGAAAAATAAAATGTATAAAACTCATATTGGCCATCTCAACAGTTCTTCAGGCTTCTACGTTCCTCTTTTCCTTTTTCACCATTCCTTCTTAGAGACCCCTCCCTTTGGATATTCTTATTATCTTGGTGACAAAGTGGTAGAAATTTAGAATGCAGTTAGAACTGGAGTGAACCGTAGTCAACTATTTAACCAAGTTTAAATAAATAAAGATTTATATATTGCCTGAAATCGAATATTTTTATCATACAGGCCTGAAATAAAACCTAATCTCCCTATATACGGATTGAAAACGGCTTTTTATGCACTGAAAACACAAAATGAAACCTTAACATCTTTAATCCGTTCGCTGATTCGATGTTGCGATAATAAAAAATTATGGATGTTATTTTGGGAGATTTGATTACAAGTTTTTTTCTAAACTATTGCAATACCAGTAAAAAAAGATCTTATTTACCTTAGATTAAAAATACTATTTTTGCTAAATTAATACGATTTATAAAACATATATTAGCGGTGTGTCAAAGGCACGAACCAGATTCTTTACAAAAAATATAATATTATAAACAGTAAGCGCGTTGAGCGTTTACCTTTAAAACCTTTCAAATCTGTTCGACCCGCGATTCATAAAAAAAAAAGATAAAAAAAATTCAAAGATCTCTCAGCCACTATCCTGATCGACCATATCGTCCGGCTTGATTACCAACTTGGAAATTCTCCAGTCTATCATTATCACTATCATAATGATAAATGCATAAAGTCCAGCTGACACGAGGTAGACCGGAGACGGATAAATCGGTGGCATATTATGCGCATAGACCATCGTGTACAGAGGAGCGGATGCGAGCGGTATTATCGCTTCCATCGACGTCGTCAAGGAGAACACTTTGCCTGTCGATAATATAACTTCCCGCATTAAAAAAAAAAAAAAAATGTAATGTAAACTGCAATATGAATTTCTCTGACACAATTGATTGCCAGAGAAAAAGCAAAAAGATCAAGCATGGCAGAGAAATGACAATCTAAAAGCATACAGGATAAAAAGCTTCTTGAAATTTTTATTAATTCTTTTACTACTCTATAATGACTTGAGAAAGATTACACATTACCTGTGTTTTTTTTAATCAATCGTTTAAACTCACCAGTGTCTTGCGGTGGTGCGGATTTTGACAGAGCAGTGCGTATCACCGGCCCGGAAATTCCACCGAACATAGCCAGAACAGTGGAGAGATACATGGTCCACGATACACGCGTAAAAGACTTGACCATCGCTCCGGCAAACGACGAGGTATTTGCTAATACAGCGATTAACATATCCGACATAGCTGCAATAAAATGTTGTGTGTATTTTAACCATCTTTTTTCTTTCCTAATTCTTGAAACTGTCGAGGGCGACACTAACTGCTGTCAATGAATGTTTTGAAGATTTTCGCGCCGAGCAATGCTCCTACAATGCCAAGTAAAACGACTACTGCCATAAAAATCGAGTATTCGTCAACTCCCCAGTTGAGCCTGGCTTTAGCAAACAAAAATCCAATACTTAATTCTCCTTCGCCAATGAGCATGCTAATAGCGAGGCTGCATATGCAGCACCAGATGATAATGCGGTCAAAGCCTTCGCGTTTTATCGTACAAGTTACAAGCATGTCCTTTATCAAAGAAAGATCGAACAAACTGCGCCAAGATTTCTGCAAAAAAAATGATGCTCGTAACAGGAATAATTATACAATTGTTTGGGAACGTTGTGGAAATAAATGTAATTTTTCAGGACTTACTTTCGCGTTGCTGCCATTTACGGATTCTGGAACGAGGAATAAAACGTACAGAGTTGCGAGTAAGTTGCCCGCAGATGCGACACCAAATACTGCAACGTATCCGAAATTTTTGAAGATAGCTGCACCCGCGAAATTTCCCGAAAGCTGACCCACGGATATGGCTGCCTGCAGCCATGTTAAATGCCAAGCTCGATCGCGTTCCTTTCTTATATCTGTTATGTAGCAATAAGTCGCGAGAATTAAACTATAGTATCCTCCCACGAGAGCAGGTGGCACTGAAGCGATTAGATAGAGCCATGGGTTCAAGTTTTGACTGCTGAGAATGGACCATAAAAGAAAACTCGTGGCTGAACCTGAAATCACATAATGACAATCCAAATCTGAAGACCACTTATCGAAGAGAGACAGTGCAAGTGGCATCCGACAAAAAAGGATAAAATAACGATCATGATTTTTTTTTGTTCCAAAATAAAGACCTGAAAAAAGAATGAGTGATACGAATCGTTATTCTTTATATAAATGCTGGTAGAATAGATTAATGCTTTCATGCTCTGTAGAAAGTCACCTTCCGATTGTCAAGTCCTATATAGTACATATTTCTTCTTTGGTTTTTTTTCAAAATTTGTATGGATCTCCTTTATAACAAATTATTTCGATCTATAAAAGCTTGAGGATTGCATGAAAATAAATGGCAATCGTCCCAACGAATGTTAGAAGATAAGAATTCGAAATGAAAAGTAAAAATAAAAGACCTTGTACACAATCTTCATAAAATAAATATGTATTTTTTACCTGCATAGCTTGCTATCAAGAGAGGTTTGCGGCCGTGAGTATCGCTCCAAGGTCCCAAGAAAAACGATAGAAAAGCCGGTACCAAACCGTCAACAAATGATTTGTACATCACAATATAACTGACATAAGGCTGAATCTTTGCATTCAAATCTTTAACGTCCTGACTGTCGCTGTTCGTGTGCAAGAGATCACAATCTTTGTTAACAACTCCCAAAATAGCTTGGCAACTCCGGTAGAGCATGAGATCCGACGTAACAGCTCCTAAATAAAAAAAAAAGACAGAAAAGTTATAAACAATTTACTTTTTTTTACCAGGAAGTTGGACGCTCACCTGTAACGGTCTGTCCAAAGAAGAAAAGCAATACTGGCAGTTCCACGAGAGTATAACTTCGCCAGCCCGTGAAGGCTGAATTTGTTGTTGACTCCATAATTCTATAAAGAATTCTGCCGAAAATAAAAATCTGTGCTTCTTTTTACACAGTTTTCAATCGGGTTTCAGTCTAATAGACGTTAAACGTCTAAGCTTAATGCGGTGTTCTTGGCGTTATTGGCGAGTATGATCAACGAACGAAAAAAAGCGCGTTGCCATCATCAGTTTTCTATACACTCTAGTAGCAACTCTCTTTGTTTCAGCGTATTATCGTAGCTGGTATTGAGTTTCCGTGCGCTATCATAATAACAATAATAATAATAATAAACGATACTCGAGTCGTTATCTGATTCAAGTACTCTGACGCTATTTTAGATAATTTTGAACTTTCATCTTAAAACTCCATATTTTGAAGACACGTCAAGTACTTCATTGCAAGATTTCAACTTCAGACTTGATCCCAGATTTAGGAATAATTTGCAAAAAGTTGATACCTGTTCATAAATGATGGGCGCATTAATACGATGCTATGGAAAATTCCGACCGTCGAAGCTATCGACTTGTATCAACTTGACTTTGAACGATCGGAAAGACTTATGTATTACAAAATCGTATACACATTTTTTTTTTACATAATCTATGGCATTTACGCAGTTTATAGATTTTGGGAAGATTAGTTTTTGTGTTTCTTTTCTTTGATTATATGAAACGTCCAGAAAAGTGGTTTATTTTTCATTATTATTTTTATTTTAGAACAATCTATAAAGCGATTGGAATTATACAGTCTTGAATTTTTTCAAAAATGGACAGTGAAACTCAAATTTTGTTCAGGAATTATAATTCATATTTAGTCGACCTAGATATTCAATTTAATGATCTGTAGAAGGGTTTCGAATTTATGGCACTTATAATTTTGCAACATTTTACGAATTAAAAAGCTAAATCTTTCAAACACGAATGTAATAATGTTCAGGAATATTTGGTTTCAAATTGGGTAAATGTGTTCTTTAGTCATACTCGCGTTCATTCTTGCGCAAAAAAAGAATTCAAGCATCGCCAATGATTGATTATGAAAGTCTACATTTTTTCAAGTGTACGAAAATGATGGTGTACGCGGTATTTGATCTGTGGAATATACCGTTGTTAGGATTATTGCGGAGTACACTTTACAATGTGTATATTTTTGAGGTCTTGGAAAATGTCCGTGCACGCTGTATGGTTGAACGAAACTGATCTTTTCCGCAAGAATGAACGCGTGCATGATTAAATGGTCTCTCAAATGTACAAAACTGTTCGTAGTTTATATAATACTGCAGTTTCAATCAACGTAACTTTTATTCGAGACAAAATAAACAGCCTCTGTAAGTACGTGTACAACTGGAGCAACTAACATAAATCTTACCACACCAGTTACGCAGTATAAGTTCTCGTTAATGGCCACAATTTTCGTTGAAGCATAATAAAGTAATAACATTTTTCAAAACCTTTGATTTCTTTTCACGTTTTTTAATCTACAGTTTCTACATTTTATATATAACAATAATTAATGTATCGAGCACCTTGCATGTTACTTCCTCTTTACATTTCATGTTTCAGAAAACTTTGAAAAAAGTCAGAATTTATCATAAAATACATAAAATACGATTGTTCCTTTAAAATCGTATAAATTCTCTTATATTGCTTTTTTGTCGTCCCTCTCCCAATTACGTATATTATAAATAAAAATTTCGCAACAATAAAAAATTAACATTTTAGTATCACAGTTAAATTTATCATTGAGCGTCGCTCTAAAACTCTATCAATGGTGTTGCATCAGTTAATTAAATTTAAAAGCACGGCGTGCGTTTAACACAATTATAAAAACGTTTGTGCGTTTAATAAAGATATTCATAGATCATTTGTAAGATACCTCGAAAGTATTTCGATGGTACTGCGTAAAGTTCACATGTATAAAAATATCCTGTCTTTAAGTTCTAAAGTGAACGTGTACAACGGTCAAAGCGGCACCATTAGTTAAGTCCTTGATCAATGGTTCCGAAGTGTGTGTGAACGTTTAAAGGAACTCAGTCCACTTGGTGATGTTCCTCAATCGAGGTATACCTAGTGTTTGGCGAGTTCGCAATAAGCCGATCTACAATTACAACCATCAAAAGAACAGTAACGTTAAGAGATGCGGTAAAGAGATATACCGGAGATGGAAAAACAGGCGGCATATTATGCGAGTAGATCAGCGTGAAGAACGGTGATGCTGTCAGTGGTACTATTGCTTCCATGGACATCGTCAATGAGAAGATTTTTCCTGTTAAACAAAAATTACACGAAATGAGTACACAAGTTATAAGTCAGTTCATTTAAATTGTGTTACAATTTTTGTACCTCTCTAAATAAATAAAAACGTATTAAGGCAAGTAAAACCATTTTCGTGTCAATATCGAAATAAAAAATCAACATACCCTTTTTTCTGACCAAACAAGGGCTCTGTCAAGTTACTTTAAAGGGCGTCTAATTAAAATAAATACCATTATACGTTTATTTAATTGAAACAGCCATGTAAAACGTTTGTTAGAACCGTCTTTTAGTAATTATACTTGGGATGAGTGGGACAGAAAATTTGATATTCTCTTATTTAACGAATATTTGTATCTTAGTGTCTCAAATGCAATTGTTATTTTCAGATTGATTGATAAACGTCGTATGATTAAAGCTCACCGGCATCTTCAATGGGGGCGGCTTTTGACAAAATAGCCCGCAAAGTGGGTGCCGAAAGATCAGTGAACATTGATAAAATGCTGGAGAAATACATGTGCCACGGTCTTGTCGTTAAAGCCTTGGCCATTGACCCGGCAAAGAACGAAACGGTGGCAATAACCGTAATCAATGTATCTTCCATATCTGCGAAAATATTCTAGTGAAGTTTCTCTGCATTTAAAAAGCACGCCGCGAAAAAAAAGAAAGAAAAAACAAGAATTATTCTGACTTTTGTCGATGAATATTCTGAAGAGTTTTCCGCCGACCAATGTCCCGAATATAATGACAATCATATTCGTTGCCATGTACGTCGTGCTCTCGTTGACGCCCCAGCCAAGTCTCGCGCTAGTGAATAAAAATCCAACAATACTACTTCCTTCCATCACTAGGACATTAATAGAGAGACCGAACATGCAGCACCAGGCGACAGCGCGATCGAAACCGTCACGCTTTTTTGTACAAGTGACAATCATGTCCTTCACCAAAGATAAATCGAAAAGGCTGCACCAAGAACCCTGCGAAAATGATTATTTTCGTAAAAATTTTGAATTATTTCGAAGTGTTTTCAAACGTTATTTTTGGTGATGCAATTTACTTACTTGCACGTCAGTCCGGATTATTGATTCAGGAACGAAAAATAATACGTAGAAAGTAGCGAGAATGGAGCATACCGAAGCAGTGCCATATAAAGTACCATAATCGAATTTTTCAAAGATAAAACGGCTGGTAATTGTGCCCAGAAGAATGCCCAACGACATGACTGCCTGCACCCAAGTTAAGTGCCAGGCACGATCGCTACTCTTTCTGATATCCGTAATATAACAAAAAGTTGCTACAAAGATACCACAATATCCTCCTAGTAGGGCTGAAGGTACAGATGGTAACAGGTAAAACCAAGGATTTATATCCTTAGTCGAAAGAACGGTCCATAGAAGCAAACTTACTGATGACCCTAAACACAAAACAAACGTGGACTGGATTAAAAAAAAGGGAGAAAAAAAAGATATATCTTAAAATTGATAATTATTCTGTAATGCTCTTATGAAATAAAATTACAAGATTGCCCAAATTTCCTCACCGACATATCCAGCTACCAACAATGGTTTTCTTCCACGTATATCGCTCCATGGCCCCAAGAAGAAAGATAAAAAAGCTGGGACTATTCCTTCCCCAAGAGTTTTCCACATGACAATATAACTGACATAAGGTTGTATATGTGCCTCCAAATCCATAGCTTCCTTGCTGCTGCTATTGGTATGAAGTATATGACATTTATCTTTCTGAGCTCCCATGAGAGAGCGGCAGCTCCTGAAAAGCATGAGATCGGTGGAAACAGCACCTGTATTTTAAAAAAAGAAAAAATATCTTGACAATTAATAATCGCAAAATAAGAAAATACAAAAAAAATTGTATAATTACCACATAGTGCCTGAGCAAAAAGGAAGAGGAAAAGTGGTGTTTCCACAAAAGTGTAAACACGCCATCCCGAAAATCTTGGAATCATTCTTTATTCATAGAGTCCCAAAAAAATAACGAATAAACTCACAACTATGACTTGTCTCACCGTTTTCCGCCAGGTTACATTCTACTTGCAAAAAGTAATTACCGTTGGCCTTGGTAAGCCTTAAATTGCCTTGGAGCGACGTTGAAGCTCCGCGCGTATTTATCCCACCCCACAGTCGCATGAATATTGTGCCACAATGGATAACGCGGGCAACGGGACGTTTGCCAGCAATTCTCTTTGTACAGAATTCATGTAGCTCACATATATTTCCGCATTTCTTACTACCACGTGGTTCTCATTATCTCCGAGATTTCTGTTTATGCATCTCGCTTCCAGTGACATAATCCTGGTGTAAAAAAGACATGGACAATCGAAATCAAAGTTCGCGATATTTGTGAAGCATTATTCGTGCTGTGATTGGTCAATGGTGGCTATGACGTTGACGCGTTGCGCCTCCTCTTATGCTGGCAGGCTATGGCGGTCATTTTGAAATCCAACACTTTTGCGCGGTACGATTGGATTCTTTTAGTATAAAAAATGTGTAGAATTGAAGGCGGTTTTTAAATAAGATTACAGTCAGCAACTAAAATAATAATAAAAAGAGCGCGCGCAGTGCGCATCTTGTTGCTAGTTGGTTTAATTCGCAACAATCCCAATAGAGGGAAGAAAATGAAATGAAAGGCCGTATACAGATACAGTTAGATCATGTGCTGTTCTAACGGGAGAACAGCTGATTTCTGTTTACCAAAATATCGCGTAGCCATGTCTAATCTCAGATGGCTGTCGTGATGCTCATGATTGTCAATGAATCAATCAGCTGATTTCCCTCACAAATCGCCATGAGGATGTGCGTCGTATCGCAATTATACATACAACTGTTTAACGTAAGGCGATTGTTTTTATCGTCGGTTGTAAATATGTGTCAGGATAATAATGGACACGATAAGAACAATACTAGTCGGCCTTGTACACCCACGAATGAGGATTGTTGTGGAAATTCTTGCAATCCATGTGTTTACGATGTACACCAAAATTTGCTGAGAAAATATGAGAAGAGGAAACTTGAGGGGATTAACCACAGTAAACCTGAGAAGAATATTTTAAATCCACTTTCGTATGAAAAATTTGTGATAAGCGAAATTGGAGAGGTTGCTGATGAATTTATCAAAATAAGACTCAATTACACGAGTAAGTGTTTTTGCCAGTGTCTTTATCTTCTAATGTTGTGTTTGAGAGCTTTTGGCTGAGTAAGTTGAAAATGAGGAAAACTAAATTGTCGCAATCTTCTCATAAATTGCATAACAGAATCTGTAATTTTTTTTTTTTTTTTTTTTTATTTATGGGCTTTCAATGCAGATTTCTATCAATTAAAAGTATTCTGCAATGTAATAACATTTTTTAAGTAATATGGTTACTTAAAAAAAAATTGTTTTTTTTGTTTAAGGGCAGAAAGACAGTGATTCTTTGCTATTTATGAATCCAAGTCAACATGTAATTTTGTCTGTTAATGGGCTATCTAGAGCTTATACGCCAATCTCTTGGTGCAACAATAGTATTGAACTTGTGGTCAAAGTTCATTCCAACGGTGCGTTCTCGCCAGATTCAAAACGACCAAAGATTGGCGAGGAAATACAAGTCAGGGGTCCATATGGAGATTTTGTTTATGAAAAGAATAGGTAAAAAGGAAGATAATGGCACCTGAAATTTAAAGGCACTGTTGCCATTTTAATCTCAAGTTAATCTGTTTATTTCATTTTCTCTTTTAAATTTTTAAATGCAACAGTTCGGAAAATGTTGCATTTTTTAACCTGATAATGCTGATTTTTTACCAAAAAATATAAACATCATTTTTGTTTTGCTGTAAAGTTGCTGGAACCTTCAAACTTGTGGTTTCAAATTAAAACAAAAAAATGTAAATCACGTAAAGTCTTATGAACTTGTGATAATTATCTTGCTGAAATGCTTTGAATCGCGGGAAACTATAAATTACTTTGTACTTGCAATAAAAATATACGATTTAGGAAATAAAAAAAACTTCGAGTTTCCTGCACTTAAAACATTTGCAGCACAAGAATGGTCATAGTCACAAGATTTTGCATATAATCTCATTTCTCTTCTTTTTTAACTTCGGAAAAAAATGAAATCCACACGTACGCTCAGATATTCACAGAAACTATTTTCAGATTAGTACTAAAATGTGGCTGACTATATGAGTAGCTAAAAGTGTGACCCAATGTGACAAACAAAAAAATCCTGCCGAGATTTTTTTGTTTGTAAAATTATTTCTGTAAATTCACCGCGTCAACGTTATCAGTTATCAATCGGTATACCAGAATGCTTTGAAAACCTGACCTGCTGTCTAAAAATTAAGGTATTACAGTATAGAGCGAAAGTTTAATTGTTGATTTTAGTTTCAGGCAGATTGTCGCATTCTGCATAGGTTCAGGAATCGCCGCAATCTATCCCATCGCAAAAGCAATAGTGGACGACGAAGAGGAGGAAACTCGGGTTCACATAGTAGCCGGATTTCGAACGCTTGGGCAAATACCTTTGAGGAACGAGTTAAAACAATTATCGGACTATTGGAATATAAATTGCACGTTGCAGTTATCAAGTCCAGCGAATGACGGGGCTTCTCTTAGCGGCATGGAAATTCGACGAGGCTGTCGATTGAATGAAAACACGGTCTCAGAGTTGCTAGACAATTATTCAGTAGAAAAAACTCTAGTTCTAATATGTGGCACTCCGAATTTTAACAAATCTGTTGAGCGCTGGATAAAGGATCGTAGCTTTTCCAATTATCATGTTTTTTAGCTAAATATATTTATTATAGAGTAACTAAAAAAATAAATAAATATATATTTTACGGTTACATCCGTTTCTCGCTCGATACACTGTCATACTGTGAATCCTCTCACTTTCCATTTCACTTTTAAAAAATGTATATCGTACAGTTTGTACAGTTCATACAGTTGCTCACAGTGCGACAATTTTAATTTACGTCTTTTTTTCGGTTATATAACAAAAATTAATATATTCTGCGATACTCACTGATATATTTGTTTCATAATGCAAAACTGGTTTGTAAGAAATCTACATATTAAATCTACCCTAACAACGGGGCATTTTACAATTTTTTCAAAATTTAAGCAAACTTTTGGAATGACCCTCTGGTACTATCAAAGATACACATCTATTCAATATATACCGATGGTTCTAATAACGATGAGTAATTGTAAGAGCAGTATAATTATTAAACTTTTCTTGAATGTAGAAAAGGAATGAGATAATCAATCACAATCTTATTATTTGTCTTTGCCAGTCTATTCAGTTATTCTCGCTAAATTTTTAATACATTTTTTATTCAAATAATTAGGTTCTATTGCGGAGTTGATAGACAACGAGAAACCTACTTTGCTGTTGTCTAAAAAAAATACAGGCTTGGAAGAATTGTGGAAACTAATTTGATATACCTACAGTGATATGTCTTTTTCTACCATTTCTTAACCTGCACATTTGATAATTTTTTTAAAAAAAGTAAAATTGCAGGAATCGTTACAACCGAAAAGAATACGTAAATGTTCTGTCGTTGAGGTTTATTTATATCTATTTTTCGAAAAAAAAAAAAAAAAAAACATTTTTTGCGTGGATAAAGAAAAGTTTAACTCCTTCTAGGATTATTAAATTGGAGTGGTGATTGGCTCACCGCTATACGATAACTCCGAGCTCAGGTGATTCTCACGGTGCACGATATGCTCTCGCTGCAATTGGGACAAGTGCCGTGAATACGACCGAAGGAGACCTGGTTGACGGCAATCGCTTGAAGCCACTGAAATCAATTCATTCAACTTATCGTAAAACTAAAATGCTGAATGAAAAGGATATCATATTGGTGTCCAAAAGCAACTTGCATCGAGACTAACAAGTGTTTCAATATTTTGTCTTTGTAATGTTAACATGTATTCGAATTGAAGAATTTCTTGTTTTATGTATGGCAAAATTGGTCTCGATAGAAATTGCGCTTTCGGCACACCTATATTAAAGCCACTAGAAAGAAATTTGTAGATTTTGGGTGAAATTAGTACCTGCAGCAAACAGGATGTGTGAAAGTGCCGCCTGCACTTGTCATTGTCACATATCTCTACAGGCAATTGGGGTATTGGCGAAGTATCGTCCAATTCCATTAAGAAACATATACAACACTCTTCATCCTCGACTATCGCTGCTTTATCTCGAGGTTGTTCCACCTCAGGTGGTTGGGGCAAGTCATCTATAGCCATCAATATTCTTAGATTATCGGCAATTGAGCTATCAGGATCCCATTTCTGTAAACCACCGAATTTTAATTTGCTTTCGTGTTCAGAACAAGCATTAAAAATATTTTTATAAATGAATAATGTATAGAAATAAAAACAATTCTTTTGTCATAATTATCTCAATTGCACTCATGTAATTGTAATTGACATCACTTTTTTTTATTATTCTTCAGATCCCTTTGATAATGTTGACATAATTTTTTTTTAACATCATAGTGCAGATATATATTCTTGAAAGAATTTGAAAAAAAAAAATAAAACATTTTCATAAAATTCATATTTTTGGCAAAAAAAAAGTATTTCAAAAATTGTGATTTTAACCAAGTGATGTCCATTCGTGATATAGGAAAAGTCTTTAGGCATATCTTACTAGGAGATTGCTGCTCATTATATTTCTATATTTCGCGACGTCGCTGTCGCCACCCAATAGTTTTATGTCCGGCAATTCTGTGACGTGAGTAGGATCAACTGTAATTAGAGCCGATAGCGAAGGTGTCAATTTTACTCTTCTATACAAATGATAAGGCTTTGGCTGAGGTGGATCCAAGATCCAGCAGGAGCTAGAAAATAAGAAAAAAAAAAAAAGGTTTAAGGGTCAGAGATAAAAATACTCTGGACCAATAATAGAGGCATTGTTAACTTGTCTATGTCGATCAGCTGGTTCCAAGTGTCCTGCAGCATGTCTACTTGACCCTGCAATTTGATCATAGCATCACAGAGACTTGAAATATTTAATTCAAACGGCTCCAAGCATGGTACTTCTGGCAAATCCGAAGATAAAACTTTCCAAGAACCAGTAATTACATCTTTTCGCATAGTCACTGTCACATTGTCCATAGACAATTTAACAGAATTTAATCCACTGCTCGCAGAGATTATTACAGGCTGGAAAAACATGTAATTAAAAGTGTTATTGACCAAAGGAAATATCACACATTGGAAGGATAATATACCAGAGAAATGGAGTTTAACTTACGGAATTAAGCTGAAGCGCTGCTTTCAGCTCTCCGACTATTCCTTCTTGCAAGTTCACATCTCTACTATAAAATTTGTTGCCATACTTGTCTTTTATAAGATGTGTCTAAAAAAAATGATATGTCTTGGATTATTTCAATCATGAAATGTTGCAACTTGACAAAAAATTTCCACATAAGCTCAAAAATATTAAACATTTTCATAAATAAAATATTAGCTTGTAGTGTAGTTTGTTGATGCTACATATTTTTTTTTTAATGAGTTGAAATTTCTATACTCTAACTGGAATTATTCTTATGTTATTAAACATTATTATAAGAAAAATATTTTTTTGTAGTTCATCTATTCTAAATAGTTGTTTGTCTGAAACAAAATGAAACTTTAAAAAGCTAAAATTCATTTCATCAATTTATCTGAAAACTGCATAGAGTATACATTTTAACATTTATATTCTTCCAGCATTGTGGTATACGATACATTTGTACAAAATTGCAAATTTATAATGCTTTATTTACATTTCCCAAGTTTTAAAAACAGAGTTATATGACTTTCTTACTTGCTTTATTAATATTTTTTCCAAAATATCCAATTATATTCGTAAGAAGATGTACATGTATTTTAATAATAAGGTTTACTCATTACCCATTATCTTTCTTAACATTCTTAAACAAAACCATGTAGGAAATATATTTATTTTGCTTTTAATAAAACATTTGTATATTTTCTTTGCAATATCGCAGAATATATATTTTTTTAAATTTAATATCCAATGGTTTAGAAAAATTGCCTGCTTTTTAGTGGACTCCTCTTAAAATAAATGCAAATCATACCACTATTCTTTTCAATTGCAATAGCAGCGATGATACACTCGATGTACTCTCCAGTAGTTTGATTATTTTCTCATCAAACCCTGTTCCATAAAGCAACGATATACTTTGCCCGAATAGTAATGTAGCGTCTTTAACTTCAGGATAATTTGGCACAGTGAGTTTAATGTCAATATTAAATCCCAAATTAGTATCAACAATAAGAAAACCCTTCCAAGTCACGGGATTCTGAGAAATGAGAACAATACCAGGATGCGATTTAATAATTTCCGTGTACTCATCCATCATAGAAAAAGAAAAGAAAATCTCTCCGTGCTTTAGAAGATGCTACATTACAGCAAAAGCTCAAAATATCACAAAATGTTCTCGAGACGTGTCCCTTTTATTGTTGTGAATTGAGAGCGTTTTGACTTTTATTGAAACGGTATACGGTAAACAATCGCCAATCGACAAGGAAGAATATCTGTACAATCGACGGAGCTGTAAAATAAAAATAAAATAAAAACGTGTGTTCCACTTGATAGTGGGGGTAAAGAAAATCTCGTGTGGGGGAGAAGATGAGGAAGTGGAAGAATGGGTGATGGTTTCCACGCAGATGGGAGTCGATCACGTGACGGTGGAGTTGCAAGTCCGCTCGTCGCGCGGCCGAGCCTAAAAGCGTTCCTCGCCGTGCGCCAGCCATTTTGATTAAGTATAACATGGCGTCAGGGGATATTAATATGGCGTCCTCGGACATAATAACCGAAGTGGAGATTCAGCCTGACATTCAGGAGGTCGAAATCGAGAGTATACCAGTGGAGATACCGTGCGAAACCGTGGAAACGACAATCGAGGGTGACGATGGACAGCCGATGATAACATTGCAACCACTCCCTGAACCGGGACGCGAAGAAATCATACTGCAGACCCAAGAGGAAATCGTCGGTGGTGATCCGCTCTCGGTTTACGATCAGATACCAGTGCCGGACAACGATATTTATGTGGAATCGAGCCCGGGGCCGTCGAGAAAGACGACGAAGAAAGCCCGAAAGGGTGGAAATTCACGTTTTCGTACTCCCGATCACACGATATTCGGGGACATGGGATCGGAAACTAAAGCGAGAAAGTGGGAGCAAAAGCAGGTGCAGATAAAGACCCTCGAGGGAGAATTTTCGGTGACTATGTGGGCATCGGGAACAGATGACGGTAAGTCATCTTATTTAATTGCCTGTCTCTCTTTTTCTTTTTTTTTTCTTTACTCTTGCAAAAAAAAAACATCTCATAGTTCTGCTGTGTGTGGCTAAAGGCTTTTCGGGATTGCTACGCGTTCACGAATTTTTACACACACACATATACACAGGCACACGAGTTTACGGGTACACGCACTTCCGGTGCGCTCCACCGATCAATACTGCAGGCTTTTCCACGTGGCTTGAGCGACGAAAACTTATGAAAATTCTTGTTTATTTCAACGCCGGTTCTTTCACGTTGACAGTCTCGGTTGTTTGTTTTGATCGACCGAGAACGCCATTATGATGGCAGCCATATTTTGAAAATGGCTTCTTTAACGCGGATCGGTCACTCCGTTTTAATCATGGCGGATGTGCCAAGGAGCAATGAACAAAGACGCAGGCCTGCTCTCCGATAGTTCGCTTATGGCTTTTTTTGCCTTGCTTGACATTTATGCTTTTTAGAGTAGGTGATTATGAAATGTCGCCTGGATTTCCGTCATGTTTTGTTAGCATTAAAAGCTTCTTGCATGGGCTTGAAAAGAAAAAAACTCGCTGAGAAAAAGAGTTGACAGAGTGCACAAAGGACGCCTTCGCGTTTGTCCTCACACCAGCCATTGCCCATAATGCAATGCGACACGAGGTTACCCCCACTACGGTCGCTTTAAATTCGAAACTCTCCCGGGGATTATAATAACTTATTATCGCGACTGTATAGATGAATTGTTGAAAAATTATAAATAATAATTAAAAATTGCTAACAATAAAGTGTTCTGTTAATTTATCAGTAGATTAGTATTTATAATTGCTGTAATAAATTTGCTTATTTTTTATTTTACCTACAGTTTTTGTTTTCATTATATAGTTGGAAAATCGAAAAAAATAGATATTAGCATTATTGTACAATGAAAATGTGACTTATAAAAATGTTTTATTATTTGTTTTACTGTTTATTGTGACACAATTTTGTTGGCATGATTTACAGGTTGTTTAGACGGCTTGATAGCAATAATGGACATTTTTTTATTAGTACATTTATTTAATAGATTAAATAGTAAACACATCACTAGAGATAGCTGGTATGAAATACACTAGTTGAGAATGGATTTGTGATAAAAACATAGTTGTAAGTGTAGAATATATATACAATGAGTTGAGTTAGCGGACTTTATTTGTATTAGGTTGATAAAGTACCAGTGTAGAATGTAGACAAATATGTAATATTTTGTCTAAAACAAAAATATGTAAATAATGTTTGCAGTATTGTAATAAAATACCATTTTAATACCATTTAGGAGTCTCAATCTCATTTGAAATTTTTGTTTAAAAATAGTTGCTAAGTAAAAAAAATACACAGCATCCTGGATGAGAAAGCAGGTAGTTAAATTTTTTCATTTTTTTATAGAGAAAACTTTATGTACTGCAAGCCAAAAAAAAAATAAATCACTGCCTTATTTTTGTTTGCTTACAGTTGACAAACCTGAGGTGTGAGGTACTATTTGTAATGTTTCATTCATATTTGAGGCAACTGTTTTCATATTTTCAATATAACTTTGGTATTACACATTAAAAATTGAAATATTAGAATTTTTCAAAAATTCAGAATTGTCAACCCACTTGCTGCTAACTTTTTGGACTTTTTTTTTAAATAAAAAATGTAATCACATGTTTTAATTATTTCTTAAATTATAACAAACATACGAGCAGAGCTACTTAATAATTCTAAAGATAGAGAAATTTACATTTTCACGCTTGCCATATATAAAATAATGCATCCAGACGTTCTTTCCAAATGTCATCTGTGGATGTTTTGGAGAACATTCATCATCCTGATATTAACATTTTGGATTTTTAAAAAATTCAAAATCATCCTCTATGTGAAAGCAAATGCATGAAATAGTAGTCAAGGTTATTGGATGAATGTAATACATTGCAATTGCAATTTTCAAATGCATTACAATATGTGTTGTTAAATGTTTTAGATGAGGGCTCAAATCCAGAACCCGATCCGGACTACACGGAGTACATGACTGGTAAATCATCGGGAAAATTCAATCACTCTGGAAGTTCTGTTTCCGATGGTATGCCGGGTCTCGATTTATCGGATCCAAAGCAACTCGCTGAATTCGCTCGACCTGGACACAAATTGAAAGTGCGCAAGCCACCGGTGATGGACGGCGTCGAGCGTACAATCGCTTGTCCGCACAAAGGTTGTACAAAGATGTTCCGGGACAACAGCGCGATGCGCAAACACCTCCACACTCACGGGCCCCGTGTTCACGTTTGCGCGGAATGCGGCAAAGCCTTCGTCGAGAGTTCGAAACTCAAGAGGCACCAGCTCGTTCACACGGGCGAAAAGCCCTTCCAATGTACCTTCGAAGGCTGCGGCAAGAGATTTAGCCTTGATTTTAATCTAAGAACTCACGTAAGAATTCACACCGGCGACAGACCGTACGTCTGTCCGTTCGATGGATGTAGCAAAAAGTTTGCGCAGTCAACCAACTTGAAATCTCACATATTGACGCACGCCAAGGCAAAGTAAGTCGGGAAACATTTACCTATTTAAATACAACGTCAATACATTCATTCTCATGAGTTGAAGTAAATGTATATGAAATTATCTTTTCCATCTAAAAATCTTTTTAAAAAACAGAATGATCTTTTTTTTTAATCAAAGGAAATGACTAATAGTGTTCTTAAAAAGCGTAACGGTTTTTCTAGACATTAACGGAAGAATACATCCACTTTAGGCTAAAATGTCTTTTCAATCGTTTCAAAAATTCGAGGAAATACATAACAATAAATTAATCTCCTATCATTATTTGTATTCAGCCTTGGACATTGTTATACGTGTTCAGAACGCCTTTGCGAACAATCGAGGACATGGGACCTTTTTATACAAGATTTTTTGTACAAATAATGCAAAAGAAAACACGACTTTTTTTGTTTGTTTTTGTTTGTATTCCAAAAAGTCGCAACGGCTCTTTCGGAAATTAAGAAAAGAGACCAAAAGTATCCTATTATATTGGGAAGTATATTGACCAATTTTAGCTTCCTCATAGAGAAAGCTGTAAAAAAATGGGAGATAATAATGAAGTTAAACGAAATTTGAGTGATAAAGAAATTTCAAGTGCTGTCAAATCTTATTGCTTCATTATATATGTTGACGAAAATTGTAGCCAATTATCAAGAATTTATTGTGTAAACTAGTGCGACAAGTTAGTAAATTGCTTACGGGATTTTAAAGTTGCACACGTTCCATTTTGCAAGCTACAGAAATTTCGAATAAAAAATGTAATGTAACATTTCAACGCATCCATCGTTTTTGCCAAATTTTCTATTGAACATCCCTTAACTTTATTGAAAATTTGTACAAAGCTTTTACTCGATTTTTTAAGCTATTTCAAAGTTGTCAGACTCGTTTTTCGAAAAATTCAAAATCTCAAAATCTGAAGCTGGTCTATAGATTTCGCTGAAAATTTTCACTGCGAGACTTTGCAGGCTATTGAAAAGAGAAAAAAAAAGCTTCCTCTATGTGGAAACGAAAACGTAAAGTTTTTCTGGAAACTAAAAATGTCCTTAAAAGGCATAACGGACGTTTTGAAAAGTTGGTAAACAGCCAAAAATGTAAATGGATAATAACTACGCTAACAAACAACTCGGAATTATGTTGTAGCGTGAAATATTAAGTACACGAAAGTAACTCGTTATTTTCATTCCTGTTTTTCAGGTCGCGTAACGCTATTGGAAGACAAGTATCCCAGATTCAATTGCAACAGCCCCAATTCGTACAAGTGGAGGTGGCCGATGTGGATAATCAGCAGTTCATCGTCTACGCGGATTAGCCCCCTTGATCTCCGCTCATCTCCATCGTCCTTAAACGAGCCCAATATTAAGTATCGTAATCATTAATTATTATTAATCCACAAAAAAACAGTGTACATATTTACAAAGCGATGTTGCGCGTGGAAAAAAAAACGAGTTTAGTAAAAACGAAGGGAGATAAACTAATGTTATTAGTTTATCTAAAATAATAAACTAATGTTATTAGTTTATCTTGACAAGAATTCGAGTCTATTGATCCTATGAGTACCTCCGTGCTTAGCCAGAGAGAGATAGAAAATGATAAAACAAAAATGAAATTGCAACTGATCGAGAACGAGTAGTGGGCGCGAATGGAACGACTGGAACACCGAAACGACTGGTAACCCGGGACGAATTACCTAAAATACACTTCAGAAATAGTGTAAACTCTTACACGAGGCATACGAGGTAGACTGTCGCGCACTGCTCAATTTTACGTCGTTTATCCATACGACATAATCTAGTGCGTGCTCGTCAAAACATGACTGTATATATTCTATAAGTAAAGTTAAATATTGTATACAGTATATTTTGGAAATGAAAAAAAAGGAAAAAAAAATCAGATGAGAATTAAAAAAAAACACAATGAGACGCTACTTTATATCTCTATCTGTCTCCCCCCCACTCTCTCTCTCTCTATCTATCTACCTATCTATCTATTATAATGACTTTTACGAATTGCGCTTTACTGTTGAATCTTTCGAATAATCGTCAATTGTCATGCATACATAAAAAATTGTGACTCGTAGCTCGATAATATCAAAGTTTTTCGCGTCGATTAAGAATATCAATCCCGTTTTGTAAAGAACGCAAAAACGAATTATTGAATTACTGTCGTTAAAGCAAAAAGAAGTAAATAAATGATTTTATTGTTATACTACATGAACACAATTTCAATTGCAATGAGAAATAATACTTGGAACGCAGAATCGATTGTATTGTCCTTATCAAAATAGATATACGTTGTTTTTAGGAATTTGTAAATTTTATTGAAATTGCCCACGGAGAATCGTGAAGAGATAAAGCTTTCGCACAACTCCGGAGATGGAGAGAAGACATTTTTCATTTAAATTCCATGCCGATATTAGATTCGTCGTTAGCCCGGAGACCCCCTCAGTCTATCTAATATGTCGATGGTACGCCTTTTCTGATGACGATCACGTGTCCCAAATATGTCCTGTGTAGGATATATGGGTGGGATTTATAAAAAAAGAAAAAGAAATAAATAAAAATATCGGTCGTCCGATAGTGTCGCGTGAACGAGAACGAATAGATGAGAATCTTTACGCACGGAGACATTGTACTGAAAAGCGCGGTTTTAGGTAACGACTCGATGTTGAAGTTGCGCGTTACTGTAAAAGATTATAAAGAGAAACAAAAAACAAGAAAACTTTTTAAAAAGTAATAAAGAAAAAATCACAAAAAAGACGGTGGATCAAATAGCCTTATGTGACCATAGGAAACGAGAAAAATCTTTGTTACAAGATTGTTTATACTACAGCGGAAGCAGGATTATTTAAGCGAGCTTTTCGTACAGCGCAAAAAAGCACACACACACACACACACACACACTTACGAACGTTTGAATGAGCTTACACGATGAACCGATCAACATTTTTCACGGCCTATTATATTAATAGCGAGCATGTATATTGAGTGAAAAAAGAAACTAGAAACAATCTTTTAGCGACGATGCCATTTACGCATTTACTACTCTCTATTGGCAATAAATTATAAGAGTCATCAGAGGAAAATGAATAAAATGAGATGCACGTTTGCGAGATACCAAAAGTAGAGGAGAAAAAATGAATCTATCCGGGAGTAGAGCGCGTGTGAAGCAAGAGAGAGAGAGAGAGAATGTGTGCGCGCTTGTTGCTGCACACTGCGAATTCCTGTATATCACGAAAAACATAAAATACATTAAACACACATACATAAAACGAGAGGGAGAAGAGACACTTTTATTATTAGTGATGAAATGGAAAAGGACAAAAGTAAATCGTGTTTTTTTTTCTTAAATATATGATATCACACTACTGTCAAACTCAATGGTATACTTAAGTCTGTCGATTTATATGAGAAGAGATGGCAGAAGGAAACGTAAATACAAATGTTCTATATTTCGGGTGTTTACCTTATTATCACAAAAACCTCTTCCCTGAATAGAATATCTATTTTCATTATTTTCACGTTAGGATGTTGGTGTAAACGAGGGCAGCGTTTTTATTTTCAGTGGACAACTTTGACTCTCCCAGAATATATTGCAAGTTAAATCCTAAATCACTTTGAAATGTTTACTTGTATCCTACTTCCAATAGGTACACTTTTCTATAGGTTTAGGTTCGTACATTTCTCGCAATCAACCTTTATTTCGATTTTGATGTCAGATTTTTTCCATAAGAGCAATATTTTTTTGTATCTTGATTTTTTTTTCCATCACATATCCAAAATTCGTGAATATTCAAATTTCTCAAAATAAAATACAAGAAAAAATGTTCTCGGAATGAAATGCGTAAATTGAATTTTATAAAAACAAAAGTTTTCAGAATATTTGTTTAACTATTTATGATAATTAATAAATAACGTTAACTTTTTTTACTCCAAATTCTGTTTGTTTTTTTGAGAGCTCCACTGAAAATAATATTTTTTTATATCATCCGAGCGTTATCGTAATCGAAACCGCAAAAAAAAATCCCGGTATTCACAAATTATCGAAACATTAACTGCTGACTAATAATTTGATATGAAATTGTGTAATTTGTCGAGGCGTCCGTGGTAATATCCATACAAATATGCGAATGCTATCGAGAGGTCTGCCGAAATGTTGTTTTTTAAACTTATCCTCAAGCTATGTAAATATTAGCATAAAAAGAATTAGTGAGTGTTGCTGTACCGAAAGTGCTCGATATACATTTTTGTTATCAATATTTAAACGTTGATGAAAGGAAAACCACAATTTTTTTTTATATCTGTAAGTTATCGAAATATTTTTCAAACTATCCCCAAGTTATTTAATCATTAATGTTCAGATTCAAAATTGAATATGAAATTGTGCAATTTATCGGAAGATAAAAACACCAAATCTCACACGAATGTTTATCAAGAAGGGAACCTGAAATTTTTTTTTTTCGAGTTATCGCAATTTAAGAAAATTATTTTGTCGATAATTTAATTCTTTGTAACAATAAGTACTGTTTTTCTGATAGTGCTGAAACTTATTAGAGAGCTTAGCTATATATAACATTATAATTAAAAACACTTTTTGAGGCGAGAGAAAAATCTAAAAAGTATCAACGTCATTGAAGATTTCGAATAATAATAATGCCAAATTAGGCCTTCGGAATATAAAAGTATTTAATTTTAGTTCGATAACATTTGCAAAAGTAGTTTAGAAGTGCCGGTTAGGCGAAAAATTAAAAAAAATAAATTGGAGCTCGGGGTAACGTCGCCGCTGAATACGCTCTTGCTAAACAAGTGGAGACGTTCCTCGTCGTTGGATCGAACTAGGTTCAGCTGACAAGTGTCAAAAATCTCTCTCCCGGTCTGTATGTGTGCGCGCCACATACCGCGAAAATGTCGACGTAGACTGAAAGTAGCCGTGTTCACGAGTTTATACTTATGTAGGTAACAGCTTGCTATATGCCGTCGTATCCGAGTAAACATTCCATCCGTTAGGCAAAAGCTGTGCCTCTCGTCAATTAAACATCTCGACGAGACAATAAGCGTGTAATCCTTCACTGTTAGACATTTAACGAATACATAATTATAAAACGATGGAGGAAACGGCTGTGCTGTGGATGCTGGCGGTGGTTATGTTGGTGGGCTCTTATCTCGCGGGATATTTGCCACTTGTTATGAATTTGTCAGAGGTAAATAAGCCAATATGTTGAAAATGCAATTCTGTTGTTGTTTTATTTAATGTTAATGACCAATTAAATTGTAGGACAAGCTGCAGTTAGTTTCCGTCTTGGGTGCTGGCCTTCTTGTAGGCACAGCACTTGCAGTCATCATTCCAGAGGGTATAAGGGCTCTTTTTAGTGGAGCAACTGGAGGAGAATCTGGCACAGCGCACAGTGAGTAGAAAATATATCTTAACAAAAAAATATATTTTTGTTTTTACTCTCAAATACTTGAAGGATGTTATAGTACTTTGCGCTAATAAAATCAGAGCTAAATATTTTATTCTGTTTTTAGAAAGTTTTAGAGATTAACTGAGTATAGTGAAAGGTATTTTTTTGTATTACAGTATATGTTCATTACTCAGTGGGACATTTGTAACAAAAGATTCAGAAAAATATTAATCAATCAGGAGACATTTTTAGAGATTTATTCTTTGGGTATTTCAAAGAATAAATAATTTCTTACTAATCTTAATGCAACATGGATTATTCTGTATCTTTAAAGACCCTCACTTGGATACTTCATAGTTTCAGTTTGGTAATTATAGTTGATAGCTCACAAAGACATTTTTTTGCTGGATTAACTGACTATCATTTTTAAACTTATTAGTAACATCAAATATTTAGATGATGAATTTATAGAATGTTTTTTGAGAAAGAGAATGAGCATTAATATTGATGGATAATAATAGGACATTTTTTAAATTCTTTATATTGGTTTATATTAGTAAAATCAGTGCTAAATATTTTATATAGTTTTTACATAGTATTCTGAAATATTTCACTGCAGTAAAGGGTAATTTGCATTACAATGTGTGTCCTCAACTCAGAAACATTTGTACCATTGCTTTTACAAAATATCTTCCAATCAACGAACTTTTCTTCTTCAGGAATAATGCACCATTTTTTTACCTGTTTTTATGTAACATTGTTCTATTTATTTGTTCAAAGATGCTGTATACATTGTATACTATATACATTGACTGTCCAGATATTTGGTAGTGTTAACTGTTTAACAATTACAGTTGTTTGTTTGTGAATGATTTTTTTTCACTGGCTATACAACAGACCCTCATTTTATAAACGATTAACACTATCAAATATTTAGATGTTTTGTTTTCTGGAGCAGCTTTTGAAAAAAAAAAAAAACTGGACAGATTATTCTTGAAATAAAAGAAATAAGTTAAGCAGTTAGATTTTAAATATCCATTGGTATTATTGTTTCTCTAGTTTAAGATTTACTGCACAAAACTTTACAGGAATATCTTTATTTTTTTTTATTCCCCCATAAAAATCGTCTTTGGTTTGTTTCCAGATGATCTTCACAGTGTAATAGGCATAAGCTTGGTGTTGGGATTTATTTTCATGCTCCTGGTTGACCAGTGTTCGGCGAGAAGGAGCGGTGGCAAGGAGAAAAGCGTCACCGCCACTCTAGGCTTAGTGGTTCACGCGGCAGCTGACGGAGTAGCTTTAGGCGCAGCCGCTACCACTTCGCAGGCTGATGTGGAGGTCATCGTGTTCCTGGCTATAATGCTCCACAAAGTGAGAAAAACTCAAGCTCTCGATCGAAATTTCTATTTCGTTACTATTATGGAAGTTTAAAAATAGAACTTACTATACATTTGCATCCGTATAATAAAATTTAGCTGTTACACGAGAATGAATTCTTACTTTTTCTTTTAATCTCAGGCTCCGGCAGCTTTTGGATTGGTGTCTTTCTTGCTTCACGAGGGCGTCGACCGAAAGAGAATAGGGCGACACTTGTTGGTATTTTCTCTGTCGGCACCTTGCCTCGCGCTACTAACGTACTTTGGCATTGGAAAGGTGCGCAACAGTTGACTTGTACTCCGGAGCGTTGAAATAGCCACAGTCGTAAAATTCGTGCTCGAATGACCGCTTTGTTATATTTTTTATTACCAGGAGGGCAAGGAGACTCTGACCAATGTGAACGCCACGGGAATAGCAATGTTATTCAGTGCTGGAACGTTTCTTTACGTAGCGACGGTTCACGTTTTACCGGAGCTAATGACTCGCGTCAGCACTAATTACTCTCATTTACCAACGGCCGAGAACGTCCCGGTGACGACTTCCGGCCTCAAGTTCAGAGAGATAGTAGCTCTCGTCATCGGCTCGATCGTACCCGCAGTTCTCACCACGGGACATCATCATTGACCTCGAGATATCGGCGTTACCTTGGCGCTCTTCAGGACGGAGTTTCTCATCGAAGCTGACTTCTTCGATGTATCGTACGCTTTTCACAGCAATTTACTCGTGCATGTACTACTAAAGACTGTGAGAAGAAATCGCGAATTTATCCGAATTCTTGAAAAACGAAAAACAAAGAAAGCAAAACATCTTTTTTCCACAATTCTTCGCTGTACTTGTACCTGAAAGGTTTTTTATAATGTATATTATTGAGAATGTGTTGAGTGAAGACTCGATGATGGGTTTAAGGAAATGATTCAGCCAATGAGAAAAGCAGTTTAGAATAAACTTGTAGTATAGGGAATATTTTTATTACGATTCGAGGCTCTATTTATGTAGAGTGGAACAAAGATCTGTTGTTAATCACGTCGTCAAACCTTGCGTGATAATTCAATTATCATTTCATCTTCACGGGAATTTTGATGATTATAGTGGTTTTACAAAATACAGCTTTTGGTGCCAGGTAGTTGTTAATTTATATTCGAAACTGTTAAGGGTCAAACGTAGAATCTAGCGCCTCGGAACGGGAACACCAGGAATTTAATTCTTTTTATTTGAGTACAAAAAATTACAGATTCCACACCAGAATAATTTTTTTTTGCCATGTATCGTAATTTTCTACGCATTTACACAGTAATAATTATACCCATGTTGTAATACTTGTGTAAATGCGTAGAAAATTACGATACACACCAGACATTTTCCATAAACAAAGTGATCAGAATTATTTCAGTAACGTTAAAAATTATTTTGTTGTTAACCTGAATTATTTGGGAATTTTAGTCCTGCTTGAAAGATTATAAAAGAACAATTAAATAACGATTTTAAAGTATTTTTATTTTTTGATAACTTTGTGCTTATCAAGTTATTTGTTTCTAGACACGAATGAAAGATATTTAAAAAATTGATGAAGATATTCGCGATAATATTTAGTGCTGCCTGTTCAATCTTGAAATTGTGTAAACTGCATTTTCAAAAAGTCAGTATTCTCATATAAATAAAATCAATTCTGGAAATGTAACATTTTATAATATTGAAATATTTCAATATCATACAATTTCCTTCCCCTTCGATTTTCTGGTAGGTCTCTACCTAGATTCAGACGAATTGAGAGATCGTCGATAAATGTAAATAAATAAATGCTTCCAGAATGGTAAAGAACATTTTATTGATCAGACCCTATAGCAAATGTTACCGTACAAGCGCCAAATCTAGCGAGATTTTTTTAATAAACCGAAATCCAGGACTAAACCTACCAAAAAATGGAAGCGCAGTGAAATATTACCGAATTATAAAACGTTTCAGTTCCAAAATTCTTTTCATTCTTGGGAGAGTACTATCGATCGCTCAATCGTTTATTGCATGTACACTTTTTCTACTCTTTACTGTTCTTTTCCAACGAAACCAGTCACAACGTCATTACAATAGTTATTATTCCTTTGCCATCTCTTTTCCTTTGGCTATCATTTTTTTTAACTTTTTGATGTAATTGTATAGTGCATTGGTAAAAAAAATATCAATGAGAATGATCATACTGCATTACAGTTTTTTTTATAGCACTGTTTACAAACAGTTATTTAGTTTTTGCAAACTTACGTGTTAAGATTGATGAATCAGTACGAAAAATCATCGCAGATATCACAAATTTTTCAAATGATCTCTAAGTTTTCGAATAATATAAATACCTTTAAAGCATTATTATGTGAACTTTTATGAATCATCGAGACAGTACTAAATATCATTTCATGGCTCACACCTTTCGCGAGTATTATTTTCTCCCTTCATAACTTCAAATCGCGTTTGGTTTCAATTATCAGACAATTTCAATATCTCGTTAGCGCCAAAACGTGTATATTTCTTTTTAATGAACTAAATAACGACACATTTTGTCATTATGGAGTGATGAGTTGTACGGATAGATTTATTTGCTCAGTAATTTTGGGCCTATGGAATATTAGTTTATAAGTATTGTTGCGGCAAGTATCCTTAGCCACGTAAAGTACCGTTGCATTTACGAAATTAGAGGTACAAATTAAGATTGTATTGTACCGTCGTCCGCGTGGTAAAAATCTATGCCGCATATTGTCCGATACCTACTACATATCGCAATTGTTGAGATTATAGGTTTGTAATAAACAACAATTTTTTTTTTTCGTAATCGTTCGGTATTTTTATTGTGTTGAAATTTTTTTAAAATATGTTATTCTTAGCATACAAATTGCGGTACTGGAGGTAATATTTGCGACCTGACAGGCCAAAGCTCAATAAATAAATAGGAATGAATAATAATTAAATAAAATCTTGTAAACATAAAATAATCTACAGAGTTATACTTGCATCGATTTGTATTCGATTTCCTTATTGTGTAATCAATCGTTGTTAGTATTGCCCGCTATTTCCATTCTACCTGCAGGACTTAATTCTAATAAATTCAGGTATTACTTAGAAAAAAAAGGTTTGCACGTAAGTTTATAAAAAATGGCATAAATGAAAATGAATCGATAATGAGTAATGGAAAAAAATAATTGCCCATTATTTCCATTAATTTAATTTGTACAGTTTTTTTTTACAAGAACGTTCGCAAAAATTCGTTTGAATTCGGCGCCGAACCGAAGTGGCGCTGAAAACCGCGGCGCAAGTACCAAAACTCTGTTACCGCCGAAACGCCGCGTTTCTAACATTTGTGATTTTCGAAATTTTTCCATTAAAATATAATAATACACTCAGAGCACGAACGTAAATTAAATAATAAAGTCATACATTTAAAATTCAGTGACGATTTGAAAAAAAAATCACCTTTTTCTTTCTTAAACAAATTGATGAAATCAATGTTTATAGATTTTAAAAAAATCATCGCGATAAATTGAAAAACTAGATTCCCCGACACGCGAAATCTTACATTTCGAGAAAAGCGCCTTCAATATTTTCAAAACGGAAAAAGTGATTTTTATCGCTGTTAATTTAACCGATATATACCGGCTTTTGCCAACGTTTGTGCAAAGATGCTCATCTCTGGATTGTGAGTCGTGTGGTTACGGAAAGAATTGGTGAGGTGATGAACGGAGAGAGGCGGAGGAAGCCAGTGTGATAATAAGTTAGTGCGCAAGCGCCGCGGGGCGTGGACGGTTAACGGTTGGGACGCTCACGTCCGAGGGTGATACGCGCGCGGAAAGATTTATTTTTTTAACCGTCCTACCGGTCCGAGCTAAATTTATGCAATCTGACACGGGCCTTGTCTTAAAAATAATTGAATCATTCCTAATTTCGGTGTATTGTAATGACAATTCACGAATCTCCTGCTTTCCTGATTGTCCTGCTGAGGGAGGATTTCCATAGCCTCAGCCTCCTTTGTTTCATGCAAGTTGTAGATCGAGATGTAGTGAGTTTCTTTTTTTCATTCTTTTAGCGTCTCAAATATTTTGCAGTAATACCAGAGAACATATCTTTGGTAATGTTGAGTATAATTATTATATTTTGTGCGTTGTATTATTTTTTTATCAACCGTTGGTGCATATTTTTGTTGTCCACACAAACACACAAATCTATTGTATTATCAGCTTGAATCTGCAGATTCCCATTGCCAACTTGAAAAACATAACCCCTTGTATCAATCTATCAATCAGACAGTTTTTTCTCCTTTGTAGCTGTAGCAAATTTTCTTTTAAATATCGGCGTTTCATTTACCTTTTGAATTACACATTACTGTTGATATAATGAGTCACATAATCGTGGTGCGATGCTACAGACCTGGCGACGAAATAACATGTCAGGAAATGATAAAAGAAGGTGTTATGTCCTCCGTAAATACAGCATTCTTTGCAAATTTGTTTAAAGAAGTGACATTCCAATTTATGATATTGGGTGCTGCGATAATGTTCATTTTCTTTGGTATGCCGTTTACCGTTTGTCTATTGGTAATACCGATAGTTATATTCATAACTTATGTCTCTACCTACCTTGCTTTCACTGCCAAAGCTATTGAAATTAATCAGGAAATATCTAACATTCCAAGGTAAGTTGATCTCTAAATAATGGTAATTTTTTTTCTCTCTCTCTAATGCAACTTCAAATAATAATGCTTGCATCTTCATTTATTTTTAATTCCATTGCAAACTACTGTTTTTATTTCTTATCATGTTGCTATGTGTATATACTTGATAAATGATAATAATTAATATTTTTTTGCAACGTTAGGATATACATGTCAAATGCCTTTTCCTGCTTCTGGGTTGCCGAGGCCTTCGAACCCTACATGACAATTCAGGATCCAAAGAACTCGCGATATGCCATCATGACGGATAAACAATTTCGAGAATTGAACATAGATGTTTCATCGCAGTCAAAGAGGATCGTCGGATCTGTTGCACTTTCCAAGAGCCACAGACTCGACAAGGGTGCATGGATCAAGAGGCTCTGTGTTCATCAGCGTTATAGAAGAAAGGGAATTGCCTCGTTTCTCATTAATGTCGCTGTGCAATTTGCCATGGATGAAGGTTACAGTTGCGCCAATACCGTCGCTTCTGAGTATACCGATGGCGGCAGAGAGCTCTGCCTCAAAAAGGGCTTTGAACTCAAGCAAATGTATCACAAACCTCTTCTAGGACCTATAGTTACTGTACTTATGTACGAGTTGACTTATCAGATTAAACTCGGCAATGATTATTGCGAACAGCCTTACCAGGGTTTTAAGCTTAACTGAGACAAGTCTGATTTTCTACAGCAGAGGTGACCAACGGTATTTTTATTTAAAAAAAAACGTATTTAAAATACTTTTCAGAGCTTTGGATAGTTCCGAAAAATAAGCCATAACTCTTTCAACATTCTTATTGTAATGTATATTTAGCGAAGAGAGAAGATATAATTTTGAGGCTTTTAAATCATTTATTACGAGTTATTTCGTCTGGAAAGTATTTCAAATACCTTTTGATATTAATATCAGTTATCCTTGCTCCACAGGGTTTAAGGGTCATTCCAATGAATTCAGGCAAACAAGTGGCTTTTCCTTCATTTGATTAATACCAACAAATTGTAGTGAAAAGTTCAATGCGATTGATTATTCATAATAAGGTTTTCATCTTGTAAAAAAATCTGCAGGTCTGAATAAAAAATAATGGGAGTTCCATTATGCAATACAATTCTGTTTGGATCCGAAAAATGATAAATGATTTTATATGGTTACAATACTGTTACGAAAATGCAATCGCATGGAATTCTTCACACGTTTTGTTTTTTCTACCAACAAAAAACTAAACAGAACTTTTTGCCTGATTTCGGTAGTGCCCGCACTTAAGAAGTTTCGAGCGCTTTTCACGCTAATCAAATTAGTGCGATATATATATTTTTGTACAGTTTGATCGATCAATTGACTGCAGTCAAGGGTGATTCGTATTACAGCATGTACTCATAATCCACAGAATAGGGAACATTAATAGCAATCAGTATATAGCAATGGATGTATAGAAAAGTCAACTCATTAATGATAAAAATAAGCTATATTTTCGCTATATTTTATAGCTCAAAACTTACTGCTTTTGAATTTTTCGCCGAAATTTGGTTTTTTAGAACAAAATGACAATATTACACAATTTTTTGTAAGAGGCCTTATAAAAATTCTAAAACCACATTTTTTCATGATTAAAAAAAAATCAATTCTCAGAAATCACATTCAAGTACCGTTGTTTGCACTAGAAAATTGCTTTAATGTGCAAATTCGATAATATTATTTCCTATTTACTATTATGCATGTGCATCAAGTACATATCCTATAATATCATCCTTTATTATTAATTTGACTACTGTAAAACGCTCCAACCTTCTATACAGACCGCGTTCCACATATCGACAATTCCATATCATTGTTTAAAAAAAAAAAAATTGTTTCTAAGATGATAAATATTTTATAAAATGTTTCACGAGCAAAGCTTGTGCTGCTCGTGTCAATGGGAATAGTTAGAAGTAGATGTAATACTCACGGGTTGTACCCACCATACTCGGTGAAAGAGTGATCTGAAGCCTTCAGTATTAATTTAAGAAAAACGTGCGATGATTTTTATTTTTTGACAACGTGATAATAAATCACTCTTCGATAACGAAGATATTTTATTCTTTTTAACGTTATACTTATCTATATAGTAATATCGACTTTATTGCGAAAATGTAAAATTCATACAAAAATATATGTACTTTATATGCGTTGATTCATGGCTTTTTGGTATCGTTCGATTTCGAAACCTTCCCAGTGACTGCCTTTCACATTTGACAAGTACCTGAAATTAAAGGACAACAATTAATATGGATAAATTTCGAGGCCTTATGGCTGTGTAGTTCTGCACACATATATCGCCATTTTCGAAGACTACGTTTTCTTCTGAAAAAATGAGCTAATTTACTAACTCTCAGATTTTTTTCTTCTTTTGCCATCTACCCATTGATACGTAAATTGTTGGTGTATTTTCGCGACTCACCATATACCAGTTCGTTGGACAACGGGAGATTCAGTTGTATTTATGTACACACGGGGAGGAAAATCGTTGAGTAAGTCGAGGTACGTCAGGCGAGAGATTTTAAGATTCTTCGATAGCGGGAACTATCCGAAAATAGAAGAATATACGGGCTTTTTACATAATAGTCATAAGAATCCCAACAATTACCCCTTTGTAATGCGAAATGAAGCAAGCACAAACCGGATGTTTGAATGAACCACCGTCTTTTGTTTTTTTTTGCCAAACGGCAATCTGGGGGCGGTTTAAAAAAAGCGTGTTTTTTTTTACATTCCGTCCTTCGTCTTTTTTATTTTTTGATTTCCTTTAAAAAAGCTTACGCGGAAACTGGGTTTTGATTCATTCATTTTTTACTGCCATGATATTAAATTAGTATAAACATTCCGAAAAGGTCGTTTTTCGAGAATAGAAAAATTGAAAAATCGTTAAACGCTTCGGTACTTATTTAAAAAAACAAAAAGTTAATTCCTGAAACTGATTTTTTTTTAAAAGTACGATATTGATGAAGCTGTAGTAAAATACACGTCTAAATCCCTAGTTTCTGGGTAAGCTATTTTTATTTTATAAAAAGCTGCAAAAATGTTGATATTGAGCGGAATGTAAAATAAAACCCTCTTTCAAACCGCGTTCGTCAGTATACATACATTTGAAATAACTTTATGTGTGAGATAGATAAAAATTAACAAAAATAGCACACCAGTCTAAAATTTGGCTTTTTACGAGCCAAACATGCAGTTTACGAGTCGCACGTTTAACTCACTTTTCTTGAAGATCGCGAAGAATTTCCTTCTCCTTGTCGCTGATTCCTTTTCTCAGCACGTCAAGATTGCTGGACAAATCTTTGAGATTTTGCATACCCACTAAATTTGTAGACACGTCCGGGCACTGCATCGAATGCCAGACTGCAAGTCTTGCCAGATTTTGATCATGGTCCTGTGAAATAAATTCACATTTCTTTAGGATATTAAGGTAGCTCTACCGCTACGCAGAGGTCATGAATTCTAGCGACTATAAAATAATACAAAAAAATAAAATCGCCCTTAACTTCTTATGTGTAATATTCAACTTTTCTTCGAAAAATGTCTCTCACAATTACCGACTTTTTAACCATTTCTAAAAAAATCCAGAATTTATAGATAAATTTTCAGAAAAATCAAGTTTCTTTAAAAAAAAATGTTTTCTAAATATTAAATAATTTATTTCTAAACTAATTTATTAATAATTATTTGGCACGATTATTATTGAAAATCAATGTACTTGTTATTGTACGTTGTTATTTGTTTTTCTTTTCTAGTACAGGCAGCCAAGTTATATGAGCATTAAACTTTTAGTTAAAAATCTATGCGCCATATCTATTTTGTAATCCATCGATCATTCAAACGGTAAACAAACCTTGCAACATTGCGCAGCTTGAGCGCACTTTTCCTTTACTTCATCTGACGCTGGATGCCATACAGGCGGTGGATTATTTGTCAGTAGACCCATGCAAGGTCCGGCAGCATTGATTAGTCCAATATTTTCTTTCTAAAATAATCAATCCATTGTATTTGAAGCTATTTTTCGTGGAGAATTGAAAAGGGCCAAATTGTATCTACACCATTGTCTTCGAACTCTATACCATAAATAATTTTAAAAACTTGTAAAAAACTTATATAAACATTTGATTAAAAAGAAGAAAGAATATTTGTCACGTATTTTCGATTAAGAATGCCATAAAAATATTAATGTATTATGTACAATAGGAGAAATAGTGGCTCATTATTACTTTCTCCATTTGATTTTTCTGACATTGTTTTTTCAATTTTATTTAAACTTGAATTTTTACTTTCTTTTGTTATTTTTAATCAAATCTTTTGGCTTTTTTTTTTATTTGGAAAAAATAATAAGTTTTAAATTACTTATGTGGGATATAGACATGATTTATGCTAATTTTAGATGTTTATGGAAATTTTTGTTTTTATGTTCATACTGGATGAAGAAGGCAATAGAGTTCGAATGTAATAGAAAGCAGATTACAACTGTGGAAAGGGAAATGGAAAGTTACTTTGAAGAACTGAACATAGTCCATTAGTGTTTCGTCGATAAGAGTGTATCTCGAGTAGGTAAGTACGCAGCTGATATTGATGTTGCTTTTCTCAATGCACTCTTTCAATATTGATACCGGGTAGCCAGTGATTCCGATGAATTTTGCCTTTCCGTCTCTCACTTGTTTAGACAATTCCGGCAGCGTCTGAGATATGATGATATCGAGAGAAGGCGCAAATTCTATATCGTGAACCTGGTGAAAATTTAAAAGTTACGTGTCTTATCTTATTCGGATGAAGATAAGAGCAACTGATTAAGACTCGTACTTGTAAAACGTCCACGTAATCCAGTTGCAGTAGTTCCAGACTCTTTTTCAGACTTTGTCGTGTCTTCTCGACTGTGAAGTCAAACATGTTGTCAAAGTCAAGCTCATATCGTCCGACCTTTGTCGCTATGTAGTAAGCTTGTCTTGGAATTCCCTTAAGGGCCTGGAAAAATGACGCAATAAGATCAATCTATGTTTCTTTTAATATCGAGTTGCTGGCACCACTCGAACAAAAACGTCATTCAAATTATTATTTTCACAAAATAGACATGAATATCTCATTGAAAACAAAGAAATGTTTTTGTTAATTATTTTTAGAGGATCAATTATTTGTTGTTATTGTAATTTTCCGAAAAATTACAAATTTTCTTATATAAATTATATAGTTTTGTTCATTATATTGTCTATATTGGAAAATAATGAATTGCACGGTTCTATTTTAAACGCTTGTTTAAAATTCTGAAGCGTAATTGTTCGAGCTTTTCCTGTACCACATGACTATCATACTTTTCCAATCATCATTTCGGAACGTCCTTGTCCGTACCACGGTGCAGTGTCAATATAGTTTATGCCTTGACGAATAGCCTGCCTGATGGTCTCGATCGCTTCTGCTTCGTCGTAAGTTCTATCGATGAAAATCATGAATTAAAAGTCAATTGTATTGAATTAAGGTTGTTTCAATGCTCGGAATAAATGTTTTGTGTAGTCACCCATAATGGCAACCCATAGGCCCTCCTCCAAAAGACAATTTGCTGACCAGCAATCCTGTTTTTCCCAATGGTCTGTATTCCATTGCCTTAACGGCCTCCAAATCGTGGAATCCTTCCACATAGGTTGGTGGCAATGATGCCCTGAAAATGATTGTACAATCGTTATCTGTCGTGTATTTTCCATTGAGATCCTAATCTACTTGGCACGAGAGTGCCTTTTGTGCATTTTCCACGACACACTGAGCATATCCCCACACATATGTTATGTACTTTCTACTTTTGGTATACCCAACTTTCCGTAGACGAGTATCACGCATTAAACTATAGTAATAAATTTGTTGTTATATTTTTCTCATTGTCAGTTGGTTCAACTTGTCGCAACGTTTTCAAAATAACTCGTTACGAAAGATCCAAAATACTCTAAAGCATCTCAAAAATTAAATCACATGTATAATTACAAAAAAATATTTCCACAGTTAAATTAAAACAACAAAGATTATTCGTACCCGTCACAATAAAAAATGTGATTATTCCTATCAGCGAATATTTTGATTTGCATTGTTGCATTTTGTTTTTTAAATCAACGATTGATAAAGAGATTTGGATTTTAGAGAATTTTGTTCACGTTGATTTGAGTCACGTATCGCGTATATAACGAGAAATAAGTGGGCGTATCTTTATTATTTAAGCGACTCTGATATTTTGAATATTGATAAATATTCATTATCGCAGTATACATTCCTGTTGTTATTTATAACAATGTGTAAGTTCAAGGCTAGTTACGAAATATCAACGTAAGAGGACGGCACTTTGGTATAATATACAGATCAGCGAAATTATGCACTTCCCCGCTTAGAATTTCCGACCAAACCTGATGATGGAAACCAATTGAATGAACAAAATGATCTTTAAAAAATGAATCGGTTTTAAAGGGTTTCAATCGGGTTTTTGTCCGTTTTATTGGCTTTAATGGAATTCTTTTATCAGGGTTTCGAATGCCTGAAGTAAAATAACCAAAGCACTCACAGAAGATGGAGAACAAAAACTTCAAAAACTCTTATTATTTTTAATGATCTTGACAATAAATTCAAATTTATTCAATTTATTCTTACATGTTTACGGTTTGTTTTCTTTTTAGACACTACGGCAAAATCACAATTCTTCTATTCTTGAGATCTTCACTATCTATTTCTCTCCTGCAGATAATTACACTTTTCTAAGACAACGTGTCTAGTAACACAATTATAAATGTTAAACGTCTAAATCACATAAAAATTTACACCATAGGCCAGAGACGTGCTTACTGAACGAGAGTTGATTCGTCACTGATGTATTTGAGACGAAGATAAGTAGGATTGTTGCGCTTGTATTTGTGACTGATAAGCCGAATAACGTTCTTACTTGCTTCTTCGTCCGACAGTAGATTTGATAGGTAGCATTGTAACCGACCGCCAAACGTAGGCAGTCTGATCATATACGAGCTTGACCTACTTGGCAAATAGAAGTCTGTTGTACGACAGTTTATACCGACGTTTTTTTATTCCCAAATTTTTTCCATTTTTATCATCTGATGGTAAAAATAATACTTTATTCTGCAGTTAAATATTCAACATTTTAATGTGAACGACGAATTATATCTTGTTTTTCTGTGTTCACATTTTTTTCGGTTCATTGTGAAACTTAATAATTCTTTTCAATTCCAATAGAAAAGTTGTAACCAAACAAACGAACAGAAGTCGTTGCGATGCCCGACTTGTGAACTAAAAATGAGTACGATTGAATTATTAAAGACCAAAATTTTAAGATCGAACTTATGAATTAAAATTCAACCCTTAATCATATTTATCAGAGTTGATTGAGAGTAAAAAAAATTACCCAGAACATTTAAATTTGTTAGCTAAATTATAACAAATATATATGTACATCTGAGCGAAGTACGATCGAAGGTGCTTTAATTGAAGGCTCCTTTTCTATCGGAATACGATATTAATTTAAAAAACCACAAAATTGAGTTGCAAAGAAGCAAGTTCGGTTAGTCGTTAATTCACGAATCTCGACAACGCATAGACACGCACGCAGACGAATATACACCGGTGATTTACATAGAAGCGTCGTACTGCCAACGCAAGCTGTTCCCGGGCAAGTTCCCTTCTCTCCTCTCGCCGATTGAATATGTCATAGCGAGCGCGGTTCCGTCGCAGCTTTAATACATGGCTTTAGGGTGCTTTTGTCGCGCTATATAATTCATACTACACCCGAGAACTCTTGCACTCCTATCCGCTATACCAATTTCACTAGTGAGCTGTGCGATATGGTGTGTTGGTACGGCAGAGTCATCGTTCTCCACACGTGTCTCTGCGAATTTTCCATTTACGAATATGCATATATTTGCCATAAAGAGGCCATGTGACGGATTTGCTAGGGTTGCAAAAATGAATATCCGTTGGTGAGAAGTGATTTCGTACACATACTTATATTCATATCGTCTAGTACAGAATAAGCGCAGTTTTAAAATTTTTACGGGTACCCGAAAATTGTTCCCTCCGAAAAATCTACTACGCTACATACGTCCAACATGACTCGACGCATAATTGAGTATTGTGGGCGGCGTATAATTGACAGGCAAAAATGCAATAGCTATAAAATATTATAGCCGGACTGTCGGAATTTTCAAAGGGGAATTCAGAGTATGTGTACAGTACAGTGAATACTCAATTGAAGCAAGAGTGTCAATTCGAATATAATTGAGAATTTGCAAACTATTGAATTCCGTTAAATCAATTTTTTTTTCTTTTGTTTCAAACTTTGTATTTATAATTTTACGTCGAGTGGTTTTTTGATATTCAATATTGTTTTAAATTTTCAATTACGATTCGGTTTGTTTTCTGAATTTAAATTTGTTTAGCTAGATCAAGTTCGGTGGTTAATTTGGGGAAACTTGAAAGGTATCCCGGTTTTTTAAAAATTTGGTTGAACGGTGTTTACTAATAGAACCAACGATTCGTTACAGACGATTTTTTTTAAATACAGAATGTGAACGTCAGATCTGCAGATTTTAGGGAAAGAGATGTAATGAAATCTCTTTCGATGACGATAAATTGACTCGAAAAGAATTAGGTCAGACGAGCAAGAAATTCTTCCCAGATTGATTCTTTCGATTCATTTAACTTTTCTCGCAATCAGAAATTCGCCAATGGTGTTTGCTCGACTGTGGACATTGTCTAAAGCTAGCAGATTATACACACACAACACCCTCTTAATCAACGATGATTACGTGTTTCCATTGATTACAAAAATAAGACACGTTTTTTTCTCGTCACATTTTTGTAAAAAATATGAATTTTCGATGCTCAAAGTGTCTTTTACTTTGGACGATTGCAATTTATTCCAAAATTCGTATTCCAGGCTGATTTCTCAATTCTCACAATAAATCACACATCACGTTGCTCACATCTCTCCAACTTACAGCGATTAGGTTAATTGAATAAACCACAAATTTCAACTATAATTATCTACTTGTGATAAGTAGTGAAAATTATTTGGCTCATGAGCATTACCTGAAAATACGATTGTGTCTGAGAGACCAACACGACGAGATGGTACAATTTAGCGCGTATCAAACAAATGAATTTACGGACAATCGGATAGCAACCAAACAGTCATTAACCGAGTTTCCACTGTACTATAACGGGTTAGCGTTAATTTCATTCCGTGGTCCGGAGAGGCTTCTGGCTCGCGAATTAACGTCAGGTATATAATTCTAATCGATAAGCTCGACAGCGGTTTATGTCTATCCGCCAGAATATGACATCAGGTATATCTTCCACCAGTAGTTTACCGTTCGTTTTCAAATGTGTGTAGGTATCTATTTTAAATAATCAACTAATTAAATTAATATTTTTTTTCTCCAACTCCTACACCCTTGATTTTACTTTTAATATTACAGAATTCACCAGGATTGGTCTAGAATCCATAGAAAAATAGGGAGTATCGAACGGCAATGTTTAAGCAATCAGAAAAAAAATTTCAGTCCGAAACCAGATGATATCGATATTTATTCCATTTTTTGCCCGACTTGAATATTTGTCGTTCACCCTGCTGACTTTTCCATGTATTCGACAAAAACTTGCTGTAAATTCCTTCTTTTTCAATCATGAGAATTTTCGGAAAATGTTAGAAGAGAGACTTCACCGTAGTGGATATGTGGAAGAAGCTTGTACAGTATTGCTCCTTGAGGTGTACTATTGGAGTCTGACCAGCGCGGGATATTATCACTTCCAGTCGGCGCGCCAACGCTCTTTGGCTCGTTCATTCGCCTCTTGGCTCGCGACGTCGACTGCCCTAAGGTCTGACTGTTATGACTCAACCGGGGCGAGCTACTTGCGTCGGTGGCGGAATGACCTTTATCTGCTCGACGACGCGAGACATTTTTGTAATAGCTCGGCTGCAGAACCGAAGAAATGTTAGAGTCTAGACTTTAGTTTGTGTTGTAGCTAACAATTCAAGTTTTTCAAGTAGCTTTGCTTGTGAAATAGGATTTTACCGCATAAGTTTTAAATGTTTATAGTTGCATATATGAAATTACAATTTATTCATTTATTTTAATGAATTAAAGGGCATTTTTGTTTATAACAAAAATGCCCCTAATGCTAATGAAACCTAAAGAACCTAAAGATCTTTTGCACCGAAACGATTACGCCAAGACGTCCTGATGCCAAAATGACTAGAGCCGAAACGTTCGCGCCGAAACGTCCTGCTCCCGGATTGGTTGGTGGCTTTTGCCCTCGTCTTAATTTAAAGATTATCGTTCAGCCAGATCGCTAGACAAGAACTCCAAGAAGGACTGGAATACGCATAACAGTGTTAGTATTAGTGTAGTTATAGCTGTATGGGACCTTCCTTCGCGAGCAACGAAAATGAGGGGCGAGCATCGACTTTAAGATTGCCAGCTCGCATGCACAACCACGATAATCGACCTCGTTTCCCGACTCGGCGGTGTTTATAGGTATGCCCAACACCACCAACCCCCGGCGTGGAGGGCCGCACCCCGTCGCCTCCTCTTTTAAAAATAGATTCCTCGCGCTCCGTTACCTCCAACCCGCTTTGGCAGCAACCGATTCTTCAATTGTGTCACTAATTGCCGGCAGAACTTTCGAGTATTTGGCACTCTAAACAAAAAACATGACCCTTTTTGTTCTTACTTTAGTGACGTTTTGTTCAAAACATTTCAAAGGGTTATTGTCGATAAGCTCCACTTGATACGTAAGTGGGTTAAGTGTTTCTTTTTCCTTTTTCTTTTCGGGAAGCTATTACGAGAGATGGTAATTGTTGCAGCGCTGAGGGATCGAGGTGGCAATTTCGCTCGCAGAAGAAGAAGAAGTAATGCCACTTTTCTGGAAAGCAGAGATACAAAGAAGATACTTAAAGATTATGTTAATGTTATCATTTTCCGAATGACAGCCGAATTTCGGAGATGCTGGCTTTTATCTCAGAAAGAGGACGTATACTCATTTCTATGAGACAAACCAAAGTACCTTTATTATCGTTAACTCGACTGCACTCTAGTTTAGATCCTTAAGCCATTACGCATCCTATGTGCCTACTCAGCTGTATTTTCATTCGTGACTCTTCAGAATGTTTTTTGGAAACGATTTCTGTTGTGTTTTCGTCTCTATTTTAAAAAAACGGTGTACACGAAAAGTAAGGATCATTCGATATTAACTTGTGTATAAAAAAATCTTTCACTTTTCGACTCATATTCTGATACGTTGGAATTAATTTCAATCTCCAGGCTTTTCGGCCTATAGTCGAAGCATTTTCCAGTTTATTAAAAGTCGCATTTTTTTGTTGGATCTTTCTTATCATAACAGCGTTTTCACGTGCAAATTTGGTTCCTACCAGTGTGATGTGATCGTGCTCTCCGATCAATTGGTTTTGGTCTTCTGATTCAATTCCCGATGGCTTCGAAGAACGTCTTTTCATAATCAATAAAGACTGACAATAAGTATAAATCAGAATGTTTTATAATATGCGTTATAGATTTACTTATTAATGTCGCTTCTGTATTCCGTGGCTTTCGTGGACCGATTTTAATGAGGCAGGCTATTTTAAGGGTCGAGCACAACACCAGGAGCCTCAAAACGTGATTTGAATTGCAAATCCGTAGAAGGCTTCCTATCCTCCTCGACTGTTCACCGCTCGCATCCACTATCCGCAGTCCTGTCAGCGTGGCTGCAGGAGTTTCTTCGAGACAAAGAGAAACAGCGGCAAGAGTAAGCGAGAAAGAAAGCTGACGAGGAGAGGCTCGACTGGAGAGATGAACAGCCGCCCCTATCGAGTGAAGCTAGGTTTTAAGAGGGTTGCGCTTCAGTGTAATGTCTATCTACACCAGTAGACACAGTGGTATAGAGTTTAGGGGAAATGCGCATAGAGCCCAAGGCGTAGTTGTCCCCTCAGCCGTTGTGGCTGCCGCTATTTCCGAGTATATGCGATCTCGAATATTTTCCTTTTACTATCCTGCCCGCAGCTCCTTGCTCCGTTCTTCAATTGCGGTACCAGGGACATCAAAAAATAACGACAAGAGTGAAGGGGCGGGATAAGAATAAAAGAAAAGGCAAACCTGCCTCCTCTACAATTATTTTTCAGCCGAAGGAAACCACCGGTTGTAGACTACGGCGACTTTTTCAAGACAACTTTTCTCATATGCATTTATTATTATTATTATTATCATTATTATTACGGTTATTAGTTATTGCATTGAAAAAAAGGAAACAATCTTCTTTACTTCTTTTGCTCAAGGATTATATTTTCCTTCCTCATAGGAGGAAGCTTTATTTTAGTGAAGAATAGTTTTTTCAGTTTTGCATTTCAAAATACTCAGAAAGGTTCAAAACGTCGAAAAATATGGTTTAGAAAAAAATGTGTGTATGCTAGTGTAAACATAGGGAGTCTACGTGCCAGTTCTGCGGGGGTTTATCCTGAAAACCTGTACGTTTTCGAAGAAAATTCATTATTTCAGGGCTCACTGCGCCCTCACATAACTGAAGCCAACACCAACCTGTCCCAGTCTGGCGTCTACAGTAACGCGTGAATTGCACAAACGGGTTTTTAAGCCACAGGCTAAGATAATATAAAGTTTCTTTTTTGTTTTTGCGCATTTTTGCTGGGTTCTTTTTTTCTAGTAACGTCAAAAGAAGTAGTGAATGAGCAGAAGTCGCTCTTTAATTACCTCCCACGTTAGCGCACTTAATTCCTTAATTGCTCAAGTTGTTCGAGCTGCCGGAAAGAGAGTGAGAACAGCTGTTTTTTTTCTTTCTTGCTTACAGAAAAAAAAAGCTGCCAAGCTGTACACCGGTGTAATTAGGAGGAAAACTTGCGAAGGGGAGAATTTGCACGAAGCAGTACAATACACTGTCTGAGAAGATAAATTTACTGACTTGTACATAAAGATTCGGCTGTAATACGTAGCTACAATGTTTACCACACCGCACATAGAACTGTCTCTGTAGTAATCGTGATTTGTCTCGTGTGTAATTTCTCCACTGCGC
This sequence comes from Perithous albicinctus, assembly GCA_964016905.1. Lineage (NCBI taxonomy): Eukaryota > Metazoa > Arthropoda > Insecta > Hymenoptera > Ichneumonidae > Perithous > Perithous albicinctus. Next base: position 13,165,213 of record OZ024698.1, on the reverse strand, counting down.
ATATTGACTCTACGTTTGTATTTCGGTTGAGTGTCGCGAGCGTGGATTCAACTTCCTTGTTGCTTTATTAATATTGTGATTTAACACTTACATATGTAACTTTCTTAATTTAATAATGCTATGAATGTCGGAGATATTGAACTTCCAACTTGTTTCTTCGACCTCCCTTTTCACTTAAGATATTTCGTGAAAGAAGCGACTTTGTGAAAGCTTGAAATAAAATCCAATGTGCAAAAGCATCGGCTTTTCACCCTTGTTTTGAAACTGAGAAAAGTGAGAAAATAGAAGCGTGTTGATATGATTTGCGCCGGGTGAGTGAATAGAGAAGTAGGCGCAACGAGCGATAGAAACTTGGAACAAAGGGGGTTGGTGGGGCTGCGAGGGCTTAGTGAGAAGGAGATGCGGTCGTGTCGGTACGTTAAGCGTTCCTAACGTGCGCTATATATACGTGCATCAAGTACACGTAGGGCTTATATGGTAAATATGCTGGTGGCGTGAGCGTGCGAGTTTCAACGTCGGAACGTCCACGGGAACGAGGTAGACGTGATTCACGGTGTCGTGGCACGCGAGGAACTTGCCTCGAATAATACGCGGCCCACACGAGGGACATACGGTGAGGTTACATAAAGTGAGAGAAAGAGAGATCGCAATATTGCGATCTCTTTGGATCTCCGAAAGTGTAGACCCAAAGCTAGTGCTGGTGCCGTTGTAACGGGAGAGCTTCCGGTTCCTCGCGAACAATCCTTTGTTGTTTCCCAACCGCTGTACTATCCGAGAGATTTCGCGCGATTACTGATAGACCTAAAAATGATAGATTAAAAAGATCCTGAATTTATTTATGAGCACGAAAAATATCTAAACTCTATCTCGACATAATTTTAAAGAAATTATTTTTCATACATGATAAGGTAAACATCTGTTAGGAATTAATGAATTTAAGTTGGTGAGATTGACGAAAGTATATGAGGCATTCCATGGCAGTTCAGCCACCCAAAAAAAAAGAAAGATTGGAAAAAACTCCAAATTCCAATTCATTTAGAATCCGATTTCGAAAAAAATTCTGAAAATTCATTTTTCATGTACTGGATTTGAGGAAATTAATTTGGCTGAAATGTAGAGCGGTACCTTCGCTGAAAAAAAAAAAATTATTTTTTTTGTTTTTGCCGTAAAAGTCGTATTAAAATATGTCAAATAAATCTAGAATAATTTTTTTTCGTATACGTTATGAAAAACCACGTATTTTCATTTTTTATAAACGTCTGTCCGATGAAGCCTTCCCAAGATACAGCGATCTGAATAAAAAATGAAAAAATGCTAATATCTCAACAGGTTTCATCTGTATAATTTTGAAACTTGGTGAAGTTTTTACAAAAATATTATTGGATTTTTTGCAATTTTTTTTTTTCTTTTTGGGTGGCTGAACTGCCATGGAATGCCTCATAAGTGAGTACGCATGCGTTATAAAAAGCCTTTGTCCGTCATCCAGCAATGCCGGTGCGAGCATGCTAAAATATTTCTCAGTAAGAATCCGTCCATAAGTTTGTCAGAAAAACTAATCCATCGCCTGTACATCGAAATACAACGTTAGCGTCAGCTAATATATTAAGGAATACACAAAGGTCCGTACATTTTATAAGCAGTTTGTTAATCTCAGCCGTACAACAACGCGTACCAATTCTTTTGTAAATGTTGGTGGCGCCTTTCCTTATCTTTTCTTATCTCTTCTAGTTTTACATGAAGTTTGAAATAGAACAAGTTCGTCACTGGAATCTCGTGATCATTTCTCTCACATAAAACCTGAATACTTACCGACTACTCAAAATTACAAGAATATCCCAATAGCCGAAGAGGAACGACAATATGATGGCCGCACGGAGAAAAGACTAGTCCTCATGACTCCACTTCCGTTAGGCAGAACTCAGGACCACATTTATTTAGGGTGGGACAAAACCCCGCGTGCTTTCGAGGGCTCGTTGCCATCGTTCTTTGCCGAAGGAGAAGCCGCGCAAAGGAAGAGAGAGAACGGGCGCGCGAGACTTGCTGGCTGAATGCGCAAAACTGGTGGGGGTAGCGTGCCACCCCGTGTCAGGTGCTCCACCACGCGGTCGCCCGCAGTCAGTCTTAGCGAAAACATCCGGCGTTCTTATAGGCCTCGGCTTTCTCTCTCTCCTCATGATATTTACCTCGAAACATTTGCTACTCGTTTTCACATTGCGAACAAGAGAAAAAGAAAACCTGAGATACAAGATTTTTTGTTTTATTAGTTTGCCAGTTTTCATATCGCAACTAGTAAAAATTGTTTTTCGCTATTTTTAAGTGCTCCTTGTTTTCGCTCTTGGAAAAATCGCGTTGTGATTTTTCGGCCTCAGTTGGATTTAATTTCGGGCAATCCAACTGTAACGCCTATTGTTTATCATACCTACAAGAAGAGTGAAAGGCAAAGAGACATCAGTGCATTTGAGATTAAGGAGCTTCCAGCTGGTCTGAAAGAGACTGCGAGGTAGATCAACAGTTTCGAGGTTCGATAGAGGATTGAGAGTCCAGGTTGGTAGACACACTGACACGTTTAATTAGGTAGTTTAATTTATGAGAATATGGTTTAGCCTTGCTTGGCTTAATACACATTTTACTTTCACGTTTTTACTGTGTAGACTATCTTTAAAATCCTGCTTTTTTACTCTACGATTTTCTATAATTTATAGTGTTGGCGTTTTCACGCTCGATCGTGGAGCTGTTTCGGGCTGAAGCATCGAAATAAGACGATCGTGTGTAAGGAAAAGAAGATATAAGTTATATACAAAATTTGCGTTATCGAAGAATCTCCATCTAAATCCTCCCAAGGGTCTACAAAGATCCAACGGAAGCCCTGATAAAGTATCGTATTAGCATTTCCCATCGTCAAACTGTCTGCCAGAGGGTTATTGGGGCATCAATCCTGCTGAAGCGTATATTATTGGCATCGAGAACGAGCCAACGTATAATTTTGAGTTCACAACCGATATGCCGGAATCAAGAGGGTCAATCTATAAATCGATGATTGTACGATACGAGTATAAGTGTCTCGGTGCTCAGAAAAATGTACAAATGTGGATCTTGCTACTGCGGCGAAATGTCATGACATTTGTTTTCTTTTTCTGCTGCCAATCACGGACAACACGTCGTCTACCCAATCACTCAATTTATATTACACATACATTCCCTACGGAAAATTTGTATTTAATTTGAATTTTAGGGCACCGGCTTAGAGACCAAAGGGATAAAAATCTTCAATCTTCAACAATAATAATGCTTGAAAGCTATTAATTAATTTGGAAAAAAGTTGTACCAAAAAATTGATAGAAAACTCTTTTCTTTATATGAAATGAAAATTCACTGATTTTGCTAAAAAAAAACATATTTTTTATTTATTTTAAAGTGTAATCTATAATACAGATCTTACAAAATTTTGATTTTTTAGAAAAATAAGTTGATGGAAGTTTTGTCGGCTTATGGCGGCCAGTTTGAAGAAATTAATTCTTTGATGTATTATTTAATACGTTTCGACTCTGGTCTGGATCCTGATCACTCATATTTATTTAAGTTTCTACAAAAAAAATTGTATTATAAAATAAATGTAATCTAAACGTTAAACTTCAGAAAAATAAGTTCGATCCCATGATTTTTAATTTCAATTAACTTGCTTTGGATTTCAATTACAGTCATCCCGATATTAGACTTTTTTAAAGTACTTCGATTTTGAATTTTCAAATTTGTCTGTGCTACAACTTTGAAAAAGTTTAAGAAATCAAGCCAGAACTCTATACACATGCTTAATAACGTTTAAGAATTTTCGACAATTCACAAAAACAATTTTGATAAATTCTCGTGATGAGAAATTTCACAATTGTACAAGTAAATTACTTGAAAAATCATAAATGTGAATACCATAAATTTACTTTATTCAAATTTTTCCATCGAATTTGTTAAACGATTCAATAATCGTTTTATTGATTTTTATTATTTTCTGTATTATTGTTATTATTCAAAATGAATATTCTTGTCTCAAAGTACCTAAATTCCGATCAGGTGAAACTATTGGTTGGGAATGTATGTGCGATGCGTCCTTAATTCGACTGTACTTTAAGCTCAATAGAGAGTCACGCTCGAACATGCTCTTTGACAAGAACGAGGAGGGAGGGGATGCTAGATTACCGAGTCAAGAAATTGTATACATAACCCCCACGCTACCCTATATTTCCTCGACAATTCATCGCGCGTTTTTCGTTGTAGGATGACGGCTGTGCCGCCATTAATTACCGATAGTCCTTAATCACTGCCTAATTGCGGCAATGTCGTACTACATTTATTCGTCGAATTCGTCGTATTTCTTTAACCGGCAGAGGGTAGGGGAGGTTCAATGAATCAGCCCTTGGCTCATGCCTACCCTTCCCTTCTGGTCTCCTCGTCACAATTAGTCGTCGTCACATTAATCATTTTACTATATTGCTCCTCCGAGCGAGAGGGAGCTTACATATATAGGGTATGGGCAGCACGCGTTTTACTCGATAAATTGAAAGCCATTTTTTATTCTCCGGCAGTCGACCTGAATGCCTCGTCGATTTGGCCATTGGGGCTGCTGCTATCTTTTTCTATCGAAAACGTAAAAAAGTTAATTAATCCTGCTTCGGGTATTGATCGAATATTTTCAATTAAATTAACAGTGAGTAATTAGAGAGGGCAAAAATAAAGCACATTTTTAACCATCCGAATGCAATATAATAAGTTAATAAGAAGAACAACCAAAAACTTGGTCCAATAATTGCGAAAAGAAATGAATTCGATGAGAATCTTCTATCAATTTTCCATTATCTGCTTTGTCCCTGTAATTGTGTGTGTTACACTTAATAGACGGATTGATTAGGGTGAAATCTGGTGGTATTGGTGCAGCGTCGTATTCAATTACTTCTAGGTTTTATCGTGTGTCGAGACTATCGCGTCGATAATAATAATTAGAATTTACTGAATTCGCTTATTCGCCCCTATTTTCTCTCGTTCCATCTAGCTCTTCAGTTCTCTGTCTTGGTGTAATTATCTTTGAGGCTTGGGGCGCTGGTGACCCGTATAAGTTGAATCAAGGTGACGTCGTATTTCCCCCAGAAGTTAACGTCGGGCTGGCTCTCTTAAAATGTCATCTTATATTATTTCCCGGTGGAATACCGAAACGTTATACTTTGCAATATTGTCGAGAGAATTTATAGGAGGCCACGATTGACGAGGTATTAAATGATCCTGCATTTAGAAAAACAGACGTTACAAAAATATTATTCGCCCCTTATGGAAGCTCTTCACCTTAGCATTATTTAGATGACCAGTTAATTTTCAAGACGATAGTTCTTAGTTTATAAAAATTTTAATTGACATTTATTTGCATGTAGATTGTCGATTTAATCATTTCTGAAGATTCGTGTTTTCACAAGGTGTTAAATAAAATAATAATCAAGACCATTCGATTAATGTTTTATGGTCTGTTTTGTCCGTTAATAAACAAGTTGTTTCAATACTTAAATAATAAGCACAATTTTTAAACATTCGTATCTGTATCATCACAGGCAGAGCAGATTTTGGAAAATTAAAATGTGTTCAACCTTCTCGATTATATCGTTAAAAAAATCGAAAGGAAAATGTACATAATTGTCTTAATAATAAAATGTACAAATTATATGTTGACTGTCAATATTTTTATACTAGAATAATGCTTTAAAGAATTCTTGGCTTTTTCACTCGAACAGTGATACGATCATTGAAGAAAATATTGTTATTAATATTCAGAGCATTTTATGTTGGCTACAATATTGATGATGATTTATTTCATTAACCAATTACAATGATGTCTCTACAAGTTTAAAAGAAATACAGACACAAATAAATAATTACAAACGTTAATAAGAATCACATTTTAGTTACGAAAAAATTGAAGAAGAAATAAAATAGTTTAATGAAAATTCATCCATTTCTACCTACTTATCATCATGATTTTTGTACTTTTTGTTTGTTTGTGAGTCTAAAAATTGACCAAACAATTTGTGTGATATTTAGGAAATACTTCTACAGGCGTTTCTGGAGAAAAAATTCTTATCAAAAATTCAGAAATTACATTTTAGTATTTACGATTGATGAATTTTTTTCTATTTAAGATCCTAGTGACTTTTTTCATTCGCGGATCGTTTTACCCTTGTGGGAATTGCTTGAGACTCCTTAATGGTACAACAATCGTAAAAGATGGAAGTTTACGAAAACGCTTTTTCTTCTAGTATTTATGGAAGCAAGTGTAGTTGAACTCGATCCCACCTACTGGGATATTGCATGTCACTTCCGCTGTTCGATAACCGCGAGCTAAGAAGAGGTGAAGAAGAAACCGTATAAAAGCTCCCTATACCCCAGTCACTTATTTCAACAAGAAGCGACTCTTTCGTTTGGAGCTTAGCAGCACATTCTGATCGCTTAAGCCGCGGCGATTCCGTATATGTTTTATGGAGCGTGAAGGAAAGGTCTTCCATATTTCATTGCCCAATTCCCTCACCTTTTTACGGCAGCTCAAAACGCCTGGATTCATTTTTTATAATAAATTATGAAAATGTTTGATGGTGAACAAACTATTATAAGACTCACTAACTAATGATTAATCTCAGCACTTTAAATTTCAGAAATTACATTTAATAAGTCATTAATCTCGGTTTTCAAGGAGAAACGAATGATTTTCAGTCTATTAGTCGATTTCAATTATTTTTAGTGATATTATTCTGCGGGGTGTCTAATGGGAGTTTATTGGCAATTGGAGGGTAAAACCAATTCGGGTCAACGTTATTAAATGAACCCGTAACAATTCAATGATCATATATCTAATAGACCGTCAATCTGAAAGCTCATTTCACTTTGATGCCGACGTTGTACGATAATTAATTCGTCAAGTCGAGAGGAGAAATAAGCGGCTGGGATTCGGAGGCAAAAAGTCAGTCGGATCATCTTCAGCATCTTCGCACACCCTTCCCAGATACGGAGTGGTTCATTGCCAGCCAGCGAAGTAACCCTCTTCCATTTCCACTTTGTCGTAGGGAAGACCGGGGATAGATGGTTCACGGGGTTTTTCTCAATTATAGTTTTACGAAAACTATATTTGTAAATTCTGGAGAATTTACAAAACCTTTGAGGTGTTTTTCAAATTTTTCAACAACAAAAGAAATCCGTGAAATCCATGAATTCCGTAACTATTAGAAGCGGGATCTAGTACTATAGCGAGAACGCGAGTCGACAGAGTGGTTTGTTACACACATACTTTCCCTCGATGTTCGCAATGAATATGGTATTTCCCGGGGCGTTAGTACCTATTTTTAGAGATTCCCCTCGACGGGAGTAACTGACATCATTCGCAAATTTACCGTTCACCAATGGATTTCGATCTTCTTCGATTCTCCCTGTCCTCAAGCGCGTAACTCAGAGTTGACTCACGATTTTTATCAGAATATATTAACCTCGCTATGCTGGCAAAGGTTTTAACGTATGTTGAACTCATAGAGGCGCGTACACAACACGCGACAATAAAAGCGCACTCTAAAAAAAAGTTTTATCATTCGTGCTAAGTAATTCTATCTTCGATAAGTAGACGCCTACCGATCAAATCTTCTGTTTTATGACACGACGATCGACGACAACGATGGCAAAGAGCATAAAAAAAAAAAAAAAAAAGAGAGAAAAAAAATATATTTGCTTTGTTGGACGAGAAGTCGTGTGACACACATCAGTTCAGAACGCCGCAAAGAATACACAAGACATGCGCTCTCTCATATTTTCTTCATTTTCTCTGTCTCCCTCTCTCTCTCTCCTTCTCTTCTGTGCTTTCGATTATTTTTTTCGTACTTCTGATAACGCCAAAGGTCACCTCGCCTACGGCGGTTATAGTCACGGCATTAGATGTGGGTATGCGATACAAGAGACTACAACCACCATCGCCTACGTCTAACATTGACGCCATACCACCCTTCGCGCTTAATACCATCGATCCCCCACCTTAAATTCGAAGGAGGGTGTAGAGTGGTAGCGATAATAATGCGACGATAAAAAGATCTCGAGGCGGAGATGTAGGACACAATAGGTGTAGCGTGATAGGTGCGTGCTTTCTCCGTGAAGTTGAGAAATATAACAAAAAAAAAAAAAAAATGATGCGAAAAAAACACGTTTGCATAAACTGCCGTGGAGCTTGTGATGGGGTAATAAAAAGAATCAAAGTTGCTGGCTGTAGGGTAACGATGAACACAGTGTGACTTTAGGGGCGGTAAGATAATATACGGTTTTCTGAATATTTCGCGGGAGGCTATTCGTCTTGAAAAATTGACATCTGTTTGTATTAAACAATCGTATATACATTCTGTGCACGGATTAATTGTTCTATTTATGCGATGATATACAAACAAATGGGGCTACATAAATTGCACTGTATGTGTAAATCCACTATTTTTCATTTTTGACTTTTCAATTCAAGTTCGTAATCAATGACCTCAAAAATTCTTAAGTGCCGAGTTTTTTTTAATCGTGCAGTTTTTTGCTGTTCGGTCTGTCACATCGGATAAGCTACTTTGAACTTCTGAATCCTTGGTCCAAATTTGTAATAAACGACCACGAAAACCCCAAAGTACCGAGATTCTTTAAAATCAGGCAATTTTTTTGCTGTTTAGTCTGCCACATTGGGTACGCCATTTTAAATATCTGAATTTATGTTTTGAAAATTAATATCAAACTAGCAGACAACAATTTACGTTTACACTGTCGTACACACTGTCGTTTTTGTTTTTTTCTAACATTAGGTGCCTCCAAAGTGCTTTCGAAACATATAAAAATTAACACCATAATCCATAAGAAAATATTTATTTTATATAACGAGATTAATTTATTGAAATCTTGGAAAAAATATTTTAATAGTGCTTTTTAAGTACTTTCAGACCGTTTAAAATAAAAACCCAAGATTCAAAAGGAAATATAATTCTTGATTTTAACGAAAAATAAGTTTGACGATTTATTTTTTCATTTATACAACAAAAAATGATAATTTTCCTTTTAAAATATAATTCTTTGTAAAAACAATACAAATTTAATTTTAGTATTTTTTCTTCTACGTAGATATCAATAATTATTTGAACTGTACTTTCACTTTAAAAAAACGGTAAAGCCTTACAAAAAAGTGATTCATCGTGTTCCAGTCTGCCCTAACAGTGTTTCACGATAACGTCACGTCATGTATCTTCCGTCATGTTTTTTTTTATTAGCGGATAAATGGAAAGAGCATTGCTTGGTTCGCTTGAGACATTGTAGATGAAGAACCGCGGCTATAAGTATTCTTTTTTTTTTTTTTTCGGCGATAAAGGCGAGAGGCAGGTAGAACGAACGAGTGAGTAAGAGGGATGTAAAAGCCAAGTGCACGAAGAGAGATTCGTACTTTGGGTTAATGGAAAAAAAGTGAATGAGGAAAGAGTGCAGAGAGGATGAGAGAAGGGTGCGAGAAAGTACATTGAGAGGGTGGAGCGGAGAGAAATAGAGTATCATCAGTGGGGACGAAGAGAGACAAGGAGGAAAAGGTGAAGGGTCGTGGAGAAGGGAGATCATCCAGGAGAGGTATAGATTGGCGAAGGGAGGAACGACAAGTGGAAAGGGATGCTGGGAAGGTGGGTCACATTAGCTTGCATCGTGGCACACACGTACACAGTTCTTCGAGTCGATCATGCTAAGTGAGAATGCGCATCGGTGAGTAACATACCCCGCGGTTCTCCGAAGCCTTAATGGTACTTCCACTATCCACTAATATCAAGTCTCTTCGCTATGTACTTCTCTGGATCCTTGATTTTGTGGGTATCCCTGACGGAGGCCTACCTATATGTATGCGGGGCATTCCATACCGATTCGACCTCTCGAATTTGATCCACATTTTTTTATGTTGCGGCTCCAATTCTAAGAGGCAAGCAGAATTTTTATTAGATTTTTCTTTATACATTTGATTTGATTATGATTATTTAAAACGAACATATTATCAGTCCGAATTTAAAATTCTGAAAAAATTCTCAAAAATCCTGTACTGGATAGAAGTTTGAAGGTCTGAGCCAGGTCGTGTCGGTATGGAATGCCCCATACATTAGTCTGTGTCTTCACTTCAATGTCGTCAGCAAGGAATACAACCACTCGGTTTGCTGGCATTGTACCATTTGTGAGATTACGACTATCGTTCAATGATTCTAGTTGTTTTCGTATCTTATATGTTTTGACGAATACAATACACGACTTATCATCTTGCAACTTATCAACGTCTATTTCAGGACGAATATAAAAAGAAGCCTGCTTACTGGAATACTCTTTATTTTCTAATTATTGTTAACCTTCACAAAGTCACGTTCATTGGAAAGTATGATGATTGACTTCGATTTCCTTATAAATGAAACTTTGTGAAAGGTGAAAAATAATGAGTGTTCAATGAGCAGTTTCTACTTTGCAGATTTATTTGGTACATACGTCATTGCACATATGTTGCAAATTTGTAAAAGTTTGATTTGTTGATCGATTCTCACCGAATTCTATGCAAATCATCGTTCAATTTTAGTCTGACCAGACAAAAAATATCAGAACGATTTCTCGGATTTTGTAAGTTCACAATTCTAGATTTTTTTCTCCACGATTGGACTTGAACGACTGAGCGCTAAAAAGTGTATTAATACCGCAAACGAATATTACATTTCATTTAATGTACTTTTATGTAGAACAATATGTCTTTTGTAATGCAAATAAGTCTACAATGTATTCTCTGAGCATTTCAACTCCAGTGTCGTGTAAAAATTCGCGCTCCGATATCCTTCACCAGCGCATTACAACCTAAAACGAAGCGTTAAAATTCCGTTTTATCGCGTTCATTAAAAAAGAAATGGTGGAAATTTATACATTAATAGACCGCTCGTTGTCACATGATCGATTTTTGACTCCAGCGGAAATAAAAAAATGTTCATTAAATCCCATTACTTAGATTGACCATAATCAAAATGTTTCATAAACACCGGAGCAAAGATTTCGAAAAAATGTTCAGTTGTGCGTGTTGCACATCTGAACACTTGGGTTTCTTGATCACTATTACCCCGAATGGAATGAAGACGTTAGGAAAAATTGTCATATATTCATCGGCTACATATGGCCACCTCACGTGCAACACTAATTAGCCATAGCTTTTACACGACTCGTTACTAACAAATGTAGTATCGGAGAGTCCAATGTTGGTTCGCAGTCAGTTCGTTTTCACCAGGAAGCCCTGTTGTATGCTGAACGTTGAATGAAAATTCGTCACGTTCAGTTGTTCCATAGCACTACACAATTGTAAAAATATGAAAGCTCGTAGAGCTCTCTCATAACCGACCAATGCTAAAGGAGCTCTTGACCGTGTAGCTGCATAACTGAAAACTAAAAATTCACCTGGCAAACTACGTATTCCGGTTTATACGAGCTTGTATAAATATTATCAAGAACCTTTAAACGAACTCATATAGCCGTAATTCGCGTTCACCTGTGTCACTGTAAAAGTAGTTGACCTTATACTTGACATTATGTCGCACGTCATAACTCACGAAAATTCCTCCATCTCTTGTGTTTGAGGTGAGTGGTGCGGCCGATACCGCGCTATACCCGTGAATTTTCATTCAACAATGTATACGGTAACAACGAGCAATTGATCCGTTGAAATTGATGATAGTCCATGGGTGGCAAAAGATGTTTCCGTCAATTCCAGGACAGTAGGATCGAGTTTAGAAGAAAAAAAAAGGTGGTATATATACCGACAGGAGGTTTGCGGTTGTGCGAGAGTTTCGGGCGAGGACTTTGGCAAGGCGCCAGGTGACTCGTCTCGCCGCATCCCCCGACATGCCATTCGGTGATACGGGGGTGGGTTTGCGTTGGTGCTTAGAAGAGGCGAAACTCACGCTCGACAATTCGGCGCACACCATTTAGGAGACCGGGGCTAGTTGGGTTACTTTTCCTTTTTTAATTTCAACATCTCGACGTATACCCTTTTGGATTTTTCCGTATTAATGTTGGCAACTTTTTCCTAGGACTCTCTATCCGCGCTTAGCTAAGCGAACCTAACTTCCGTTTACATCCGCAGCCGATTTGTGGTCAATGTACCGTATTTGCCATGAGTGCGGGAACCCATGAAAATCTAGTGCAGAACGAGAAACTGCTTAAGGAGGCTTTAACTGTGGAGTCAAGTCATTCGAGTTATGGATTTCTGCTTCGAGTTCAAGAAATACACAACAATGAATTTACAGAAAAATCATTTAGTGTACGCCATGAATATAGGACATATTTTTATGCAGTTTTATAATAGTCAAGTTGACCATTTTTGTTATATCTCATCTTGTGAGAGCACATTTTGTTTGTTAAGAGATGCACTATGTATTTTCCAACAGACCTTTATAATAATATTCATTTCTTAAAAATTACAGCCATTCGTATATTTGAAAAAAAAACTGAAGCTATAAAAATAACTAAACCCTTCTCCTAATTGACAAGTGTTACAATTACTCAGTGAATTCGTGAAAAATCATTCAGCGAACAAAAAGCTTCCGAAGCAGAAACATGCAAATTGCTTCCTTATTTTTGTCGCTATCCTCGTGTTGGTCAATTTTGGCTTAATCAGAAAGGAAGCTTTGTGGATGGTGGGCGAAATCCAATGGTAGAAATTCAATCGTTTCTAAAAACTGTAAACCTGAACTATTTATTAATCATATATTTTTATGTATGGCAGTAGTATCAAAAAAAAAAATTTCATAATTAAAACTCATTCAATTATAATAAATGTCTCCGCTTCCCCAAGATGATGTTTGACGACGAGACTTAGAATATTTACACGATCTAGTATCAGTTTCCACACAGGATTAAAAAAAAATTTATATGTATTAACGTGACCCTCACTGGTAATCATTCATTTAAATTTTTTTAAATGGCGGGAAAATCAATATGATTGAATTTTTTAAATGATCATGAAGCAATAAAAATACGATAAAATGAATGGTCACCTTTACTGCTCACATCTCTAGGCTTGACTCTATTTGCCTCCTGACTCAACTAGCCCTGGTCTCCATTACAACCAGATAGGAAATAGCGTCTATCTACCCCTCGTCGTTGGTTCATCTGGTATGATTAATGTTTCGTCGCTTAGGGTAACGACAGTGGCCGCATCACGCTTCGCTCGAACCATCCTGGAGTTATCGATCTTCCACGTCTTGCACTAATATTTCCAAGAGAGTTTCTCCGCATATTTGGCGGCTCATCCGCCAACCCAGTCAGAGAAGATTTGCAACGTCACTGATTGCTTGTAGACAGACTCCCTTCTTTAGCTTTCCTCCATTTGTCTCGTTCTTTCTTCCTGTCGAATGATCTCTTAGCTTTTACCCTTTGGACGAACTCAGTTTATTTTGCTCAAAGTACTTTACGCTATTTTCGCTTCTTCCGTTTTCTGCAAATTCCGTTTTTCCCACGTAGTTCCGGAAAGGGAAGTCTTTCCCGTTGTAAATGTTTTTAGGGGACTTTAAGTAGATATTTGTGCTTTGAAGCGACATCAGTGACTCAGGATAATTTTATGCTTTCAAACTGTCGTACAGTAGAAGCACAATTTAAGTTTATTCACATTTTCAAATTGAAAACGTATTGAGTTTGTCATGGCATCTCAGTAGTTGTCTAAACTGAAATACAAAGTTTTTAGTGAAAATCTTGTCGATCTGTTCTGTTCGATGACTGGAAAATTCATTTTAATTACAATTTATTTATATTTAATTTAATACACTAGCAACGGAAGTTTATAGTACACTTCTTTTCAAAGTGTGCGTAATTATAGAGGGTCCACCCTCGAAAATCGCCCGACTACAATACGTGAAAAATTATTTATTATTTCACATTTTTTCTATATTAAACTTCCTTATAATTCATCTTTTCTTTTCCAGTCAGGAGTTTTTTTTATTTCATCCTTTTATCGATTCTGGATTCTAGAATTATTAAAAAATAAAAAATGTCATTTAGGTTTTTATTAATCAAATTACTTGATATCTTGACGAAATTCAAATAGAACTCATCAATTACTTGTTACATTTTTTTTTCAATTGCAAAAAAGTGCTGCTGATGGTTCTATGGTGAAACAGTCAACATCATTTCAAGATGTCCTGCATCGCATTATGCTTCTGCGCCTCACAACGGATTAATACTCAAAAGCCAGGAAGGATAAGGAAAATTGTTGGTGTGGGCAGTAGCAGCAGAACGCGGATTCAGACGGAATTAGGCGCAGAGTGTGGAATGTAATTTCACCCTTATCCGGTATTCGGCACGGGCGGCGGTGAATTATACACACCGGAAACTGGGACATAGTAGCAATTGCATAAACGAGCTGGCTGCAGTTGTACGATCTCCCACGCCGTTATTGAGCAGACTAATACAAGTAATACCTGCTCCAACGTAACCGTATAGCGTGTATTCGAAATTGCTGCATATCCCAAGGATGGAAAATTAATCACAGATGCATGAAACACAAAAAAAAAAAAAAAACAGGGTGTAAAAAATTTCAAACGAGCACATTTCCGTAAGCAGTCGCCTATGCTTATAAAAAGTTGTGAAATAAATTGAAAACATCTGAAGCATGTTTTATCAATTTTATGTTGTGGAATTATTATATTTAGTGGAATTTTGCGTATATATTGACATTTATTATAAAAAAAAATTTTATTCATGAATTTGTAAAAATAATAATAATAATAACGGTTGTATGGCGAGTTTATACAGAAATATGAATTATCATATATAGAAATAACAATTTTCTAAATTTCATAAACGTGCCACGTACAGTCCATTTTTTTGTTTACAAAATCATGAAATAATATGACTATAATTTTATAATAAATATCAATATATACATAAATTTTCGGGATGCTACAAGTAAAGTGTGGCCATTTTTATTCTGGATACCCGAGACATCAGTGCCATGACACGTGAGTGTGCTGGAGGATAAAATCCTCTCGAAATGACGTGCCCACAGGGAAAAGGCCCGGCTTCTGGTTGCCACTACTGCTTTTCTCCCCTTGCTGCCAGTCGGCCAGTCGCTCTTGTCCGTTGATGTGGTTCGAAGCCCTCGCCACCGGCAAAGCCTAGTCGACCTACTTCGCCCTCCAACTCCTCCTAACTCAGAGACGTCGAGAGACTCGTTCCGACGGGTGCGAGTGGGCCTCAACGATATTAAATATAGCACTGTAAATCACGAATGCGGCTGTGCCGCTACACGTAGAGAGCCGAGCATCAGCTAATCTCTGCTAATTAATAGATAGTACGCGGAAATATGCAATCTGCCAACTGTTGGGATACATGCATGCGCACGTCTGTGTCTTGGAGAATCGCTCAGGCAGAGAACTCCAGATGTACACATTAATGTATGGTGGACGCAACTGTAAGATGGGCTCTTTAACATCGTGTTTGCTTTCAATTTTCTATGTAAGAGAAAATATGTAAGATACGTAGCGGCAACGCCAATATATTTTTTATGACACATTGTTGCAGATTGACAAAGCTCATCGGTCATTTGAAAATTTGAGAAAACCGTAGATCCCCAAAGTGAAACAAGGACCATCATAGAACTACCCTAAGGAGTCTTTTCGCAAGAAAACTGGTTAGATGCTCGTTCGTAGAAGCAAAACGGTCAGCATCACCGCGCGGATTTGACAGATATTTCCATGTTCGATTAATTTCAAGTTTTCAATCTAGTAGGGATGCTGAAGCCTCAGAGGATTGGACCGTGGTTAGCTATATCATAGCGTCTGGGAGAGTTACGTATCGACTGACGTTGATTAATAATTAGCCTTGATTGGAGGCGATCAGTCGCTATCGACTGAGAGAACCAAGTAAATAGTCGTTGGTTATATACACTATATACAAACCAAGCGTCTCTTGTGCATTTTCGTCGCTTTCTTCAGAATTCGACGAAAATTAATCTTTATTCCCGTTGGTCGATTTGAAGATAATGTGAATTAGCATGAAAATCGAAGACTTGGAATATTAAGAACGA
Source organism: Perithous albicinctus (assembly GCA_964016905.1). NCBI lineage: Eukaryota > Metazoa > Arthropoda > Insecta > Hymenoptera > Ichneumonidae > Perithous > Perithous albicinctus. The sequence continues at coordinate 13,149,114 of OZ024698.1, read as the reverse complement.
GGGATTGGTGATGAGTCTGCCGAGTCATTGAGCAGCCACCAACGTGGCAAAAGCCTACGCTCAAAAGGCTACGTGCGATGAAAGTACCTATATGAGTTCTTGTAGGACTACTGCTGTGACTTGCTGTTGAAGGAGTATATATAAACTGAAAGGAAAACAAGGAAGGGGAACAATGCCTGGGCGTGGGCCTTCTCTAAATAAAGGGCGGCTCATTATTTATGGATCGCGGAAGATCCCACTAGCACAGCGGTACGATCGTATCCCGAACAGCGGTAGTAGTATATAAAGAGGTCGCAAGGAAGAGAGCTGCGCGCTCTCTGATCGACTACGGACGACCGCCTGCACCTTTCTTTAAACTAGCCTCGCTCTGGCTAGACTGATGTACTGCGATTACACCACATTATTACCTTCTCTTGCACTCTCGTTCATGTCCTTACAGTGAATGTCGATACTTTGTCAATAATTCAAGCCCCTAAACATATACTTCCAATCAATTATTTCGTTTATTATTTGATTCTTCCCTTAAATTATAACTACTAAATAGGGGATTGAACAAAATTACCATTCAGTTAATTATTATTTATAACGGTCATTCTTTAAATTAACGACCCACTGTTTCTATGTTCTATTTTTTACACTATACAATCGTTTGAAAATACATATAACTAAGTATATTATATAATTATATGGATATCATGAACAAATTTTTAAGAATAAAAATGATACATTGGTCGTATGTCGTTATAAGGAATAGAGAGGAGGCTACATTTCACGCCTGCGAAGCTTTCATATATAGTCGAGTTGAATCGGTACTGTCGGTGGTGGGTTAGCGTACGGAAACTCGCGGGCCGGGTACAGCGATGCATGACACATCGGTTTGGAGCGAGGAATGACACATAGGCGAGTCATTGGACAGTCTCGTGGATACTCTCGGGACGTACCCGTGCTGTTACAGGTACCCTACAGCCTGCGGTACCACGCTACATCTATACTTTGTTATTTGATGTGGTGCAGATGTATATGTGTAGGATTAAATGTGTATGCAGTGGGCCGTATCGCTAGAATCACTGGACGAGTCGCAACCAGGTGGAGATGGACAATCGGGTTATAGGCACTGCTGAAACAGGCTCGCAGACTCAACCTTCGGGAATTTCGCAATCCACGACCTTCCCACTTTGCAGCAGTTTATATCGTTTATCCGTAATCGGAGTGCTTCCACTATTACGCGATTTATTTTTTCATAAATTATTTTTCCAATTAACAAGGCCTCAGCGATACAGTCAGATCAGCCGATCTCGTCGTCCTCGAGATTGACTGACTTAAGGGAGTCGAGCCAGTCAGAAGAAAATGATTTTTCAAGAGTTATAGTTTTTATTCAAGTCAACAGGAAATATGAAATTAAATTTATCTATTAGTTAACGATTCGAACCAACAATTTTTGTTGTCAGTATTAATTCTAATTTTCTTAGCCGGTTCTCTTTTTAACCAGATTTCGGCTTTTTCTCTGTGGCGTCCCATTTTGTTCGTAACAACATTCTACAACGGCTAAGCTGGAGGATCTTTTTTTATTGGTCCACAGGATAAAGTTTTCCACTAATTTAGAAATTGTGAAAATAATGTTGGTGTTTAGAGGTTGATGGTGGTAAAGTTTTGAAATTTCTCAATATTTGCTCCGCCTAGCCGGTGTTTCAAGAAGCTGTATGGAACCATCGTATGTTTCGACGTGCCCCGTGTTCCCACTTGCCGTGGTCTCCCCTACCAGTCAATTCTTGCGGCAAACTTTACAATTAGTTTACACCTGTCCCCTTGACATCCTTTAGAATGTTCCGAGCCTTTTGTAGCAAATGCCGGATTCAAAGAGAATACTGACTTATCCTCCGCAAAACTCAGCATCAGAAATCAGCTTTTCGCTCTAATGCTCAAATAGAAAATTCAAGAGAAAAAAATGCAACTTTATTTTTGTTTATCAACTTTATCAAATATAATATTATATAATATTATATATACTACATGTAATTCACTACAACGGCAAAAAAGCGGTTTTTTTTTTAAAGAATTCTCAAAATTTGTGAGCATATATATTTGTCGTACTTAGTTAAATTTCAGCAGTAATATAGAGTAGTTTCAGTTTTTTTTTCTGTTTCTTAAAGTCAACATTTCAGAAAATACTGTATTTGAAGTATATTAAAAGTAACCGAAAAGACCTCACCATTTTTCTTCTATTACTTATTGGCTTGAAACTACGTTGGCTTAGAAAAAACATAGTGTTTTTGTTAAATGTTGGGTTTACAAATCGAAAAAGTAGATGTCACAACGTGCTCTGAAAAAGTACTCTAATCTTTTGAGATACAAGTATAGATGGATTAATAAGGGATGTCTCATATACACATTGTTTCCTGATAAACCTTTGAAATAATTAAATACACAAAGAGCTCTGTTCGACAACACCGTAAATAATAAAGAGATTCTTGGTATCTATACATAATGAGTACGTAACACACAATCATTTCCATTAACATGCGAATCCCACGACATCCGTCATACACTCCTCTACTCTCATGCAAATAAGGCAGCATAGTGATTGTACTAGCAGGTGATGGCGATGAGGATTCGAAAGTAATCCTCGACACGTCATCGTCTCTATTATTATTTCCTGTGAATATTAGTCTGAGCATATTGCAATATTATGATATTATAATGTCTTACAGCCAAATATACTGTACTGCCTATCTATTCTCAGTTGATCTTTCGCTCAACTTTATTAGCATTCAAAGCTGCAAATATCAGCTTTAGTTAACTAGAACCTTGATACTACAATATGTAACCAAACGCCATGCGGAATCTTGTTATATGCAAACAATTCATTTCATATCAAGTTCAACCACTTGCGATCGAATGTGACACGAATGGCATAAAGGACTTTAAATATTATGGCATTTTGATTTTTGAGATATCGATCTGAAATTTGGTTCATAAGTACACTCTATGATCAGACAAGGTTTGGGATTGTATTTGACGTTAATCCATCGAGAGATTGAAACTTTTTGTAATTTTTAATTCTTTTAAGAAAGTTTGTTTCTTTTTCCAACTTCCACAATTTTTGTGATAACGAGCTGAAATTTGGTTTAAAAGTACACAACGTTTGCAATTAAGTCTGGATTGAATCCGTTAAGCGGTTCAAATTTTAGGGCCATTCGATATTTTTTTGACCAAATTTTTTATTTACTTCCAGAAACAGTTTCGAGTACAACCGCTTTTTTTTTTAAATTGACATATAGAATTTTTTTCTTCCTAAAAAAAGCAAGGCGTTTTCAACCGTCAGTGTCTGCCCGCAAATTGGAATTCCGTGCGGACACTGATGGTCAAGAACGTCTAGACTGATTGTACGATATCAAAATCGAAAAATTATGAGATCGTGGATTCGCGTTTTTGAATTCCTGAACACTTCAACTCAGATCTGCCGAGAAACCTTAGGAAAGCCAAGAAACTGAACCGATTCAAAAAATTTTTTTGAAAAATGCACATAAAAGCCGTAATTATTTATTTCTGTGTGTACATGAGGTAAAAAAAATACGTGCAACAGAGTGCCCGAGTATACTCGCATAGGCATACATGCGCTAATGGACATATATGTCGCTAATAATACGCCTTGAGATGACAAAAAGTAAAATGTCGCCGGATATTTTCACAGCTTTGATCGCGAATATTTTCGGATTTGTTCCCCGGCCAGACGGTTCTCGATAATGCAAGAAAAAGTGGGGTTTAGAAAAATAGTTAGGATTATTATATATAATTATAAATATTTTTGTCGGTGATCTAAGTAACTGCGTTACAGTTGACCATTGAAACGTAGAAATTTGCGGAGCGCGTGTCTACTATTTTACAGTACTTTTGCGTGCAACGAATACATGCTATTAGTATACGTTAGATAGGAATATATTCGAGCGCTGAAAGCGAACGCGTAATATAGAGACTGTGAAGGAACTGCGATAGAGTAGAACACGAGTTCGACGGTAATTTCATCGGTTTCAGCCGTATCTCTATCGCGGCAATAGTGTTTGCACTCGCGACCGTGAAATTAGACAAGTCGAGCGATTGGATTTCGACGTCAGCCTCGTCGTATAGTCATTCGCTGTTGAGCCCATAGAGTTAATAGTGGAGCTGTAACCCGACTATACATGCTATAATGGAATATACAACAGTTACAGTAGCCTAGAAGTAGTACGTATGGAGTGGGGAACAGAGTGGTACAGATAGAAACGAGAGTGAGACGCGTAGTTTGCTTTGAAGGTGCTCGCGTGTCCTCGCTATAGTACCATCACTTATATGCTTATACTTATACTTGTATGTAGTTACAGTCGCATGACTATATATACTTATCGGAAAAATGAAAAAAAAGTCTTATTTTTCCGATTCATTGTAAAATCATTTATTGCACGAGATGTCCTTCAATAAGACGTCAATGATTATTTATGGTTTATACAAATAGGTAAAAAAGAATGCTTCACTAATTTATTTTTAACATACGTAAATTTTGTAATTTATTGATTTCTTATCTATGTAGAAGTAATTAAAGTCCGTGCCCGTGAAATGCTCTAGAGCGGAGCACAAAAATCCCTCGCGAATTCGTGCTATTTCGGAAAGTATCCTGAAAGCACGAATTTGGGAGTATCCTTGGCTCCAAACGATTTTCCTTCCTTCGGTTTTATTTCTTTTCTTCGAGCCTTCCAATGTGTGCAGACCTGTAATTGGTCGCTGATATATATAGGTCGTTCTTCCGAAACCCGACACTTGTGAACCTCGTAGTCTTCGATCGCCTTGTAACTTCGACATTCGTTTGGACACGTGAAGCAGAGAACACTCAGTTTTTTTAGAATTTTAAATTAACATTCCTATCTCTGGTCTAATTCCTAATTTTTCGTAAATTTTCAAAATTAATAAATTAATTTTTTCAACATATAAACGATGACAAAAAAATTTGGATACAATACTTTTTTTCGTGAAAAATACTCAGTTTTTCAATGGAAATATTTGCGATTGAAATCGTCTTCAGAAAGGCACTGAAAAACGCGAAAAAATAATTTTTTTTTCGAATTCCTTGCAGTGTTTCACCTGCTAAGGTGTCGTTATTAACGATCTTTATGGAAACAGTAATAATAAACCTGAAAGCAGTCGACCCTCACTGAGCTCAAAATTTAAAACCCTAACTTGCAATTTCGAGTTTCGACCACAGTGCGGTGTTCGCGTCAGGTATTTCAATAGTGCATTGTCGTCTCACAGTCGCCAAGCTGAATGTATGAATGACATGTTGATACTCTTTTTTATATCAAAATTGTCGAAAGTCATAGTGGAAAGATTGCTAATTTTTCTGAAATGTCATATCAGGATTAACAACTAGAAAAGTATCTTCAGCCATGTGTTTTTAACCTCAACATTAAACCCAATCCGTGAGTTTGGGTTTATTTGTGTTTAACGTTCAGTGTGATTAATTATCAGTACATTCCTAATTGATAATTCTTTAAAATCATTCCTTTTCTGTTAATAATTGTTTTCCTTTTAGGTCTGCAACAAAATTCATATTTTGCTTATTGTATTTTTTATATATAAACAAAGCTGTTTTTTCATCTCATCTGAGTGACTACTAAGGTAAAACAATAAAAATTAAGAGGCGCCGCTGTACTGAATTATTCATTTTCTACTGGCTATTTGTATGCAAGTTTGTCAGTACATTTCAGACCAAAGTATAATAACTTTTTTTATCAGTATGCAAATTGAAAATACGCTTTTTACAATTTTTTATTTTTTTTTTTTCACATTTCAGGTAAAGTATTAAAAGGAGCTGGTGTTTTGCTCTGAGTTTCAATACAAAAACTATATTTCATATATAGAAGACACACAATAAGTTTTACAGTGATCCATAGACTCCTTCAGTAGCTTTTGTATTTTCAGACAAATCTCTTTTGCATAGTTTATGAGTGATGAGAAAGTAATAATTTTTAATGGAAACTATGGACCACGTCCAAATTTATTGGGTATCTTCGATGAATGAAATATAGTTTTGGTATTAAAGCTGAGAACAAAACACCAATGCTTTTTGGTACATTATCTGAAATTAAAAAATAATTTTTTTTCTTTTTTCGTGTTTCAGGTAAAGTGTCAGAAGAAATCGAGATTTTGGATTTCATTTCAATACCAAAATTACATTTTATACATAGAAGACACACATAAAAATTCAATGCGGTCCACAAATTTTTACAAAAGTTATTGTGTTTTTGGACTGCCACACACAGATAGAGAAACCTACAGACAGATAGCAATTAATCAATATTTTTTTTTTTATCTAGGACCTTCAAAATATGTATTTCCATAAAAATCTGCGAGTCGATTTTTATTGTATTGCAATACTTTCTCTTTTATTACATACTTTCTATAGCAGGAGAAAGTAAGGAATTAAGAAAAATCGGGGGAAAAATAATAATCAGCAATACTAGAGAATTAATTTCATATACAAAGAAGTTTTTTTTTCGTATATGATAAACGATTATTTTTAAATCATAGTATTAGTACTATTCAATGGCATTATTATTATTCAAATTCAATATTCTGAGGTAGCTTTTTTTTGTTAATCACTCGTTAATAACAATTTAAAATTCGTGTTTTATTCGGCCAAAGATGCACTTTTTTCAAAGTGCTATAATTTATACAGTTTTCATTTTTTCTCGTTTCTTTCATAGCAAATTAAAAGTAGCTTTTCTTAAAAGAATAAACAATCTTTATGTTTTTTCGAATAGTATTAAAATCTGATTAAATATGACATACATATTTAAAAGGATTCGAAAAAAGTATCTTATTTGACAGAGAATGCGTCATATCCCATAAGTTGTACCACTCGCGGTTTCTTTTATAACATTTCTATACCATCCTCGCTACAATACCCTTTTGTATAACCTCCTCGGTTTTGTATGTACTTTTTTTTTCGCACTAGCGGCTCTCTTTAACATAGGTCAAACGGACCTCTTGGTCGACGTGAGCAACTCGGTTCTACGTTCTTTCACACTCGTCCATTCGCGCTCTCGACATTGTAGCATGACGGATAAAGGGTTCCCGAAACGTGTGGCACGCTATTGCCGAGCCCTCAAGCTATGTTCTACCTTCTTATTTATTTATGAGGTCTCACTCGCGTAAACGAGATTTATGCCAGGTTACGTTTGTTGCAAAAATAAAAAAAAAAAAATAAAAAAAAAACAAACAAAAAATAACAAAATGAAACAAAGGGAAGAATCCTGTCTGGAGCCTCGAGTGACTTCGATCTATTATTAGAATTTGATGTATACGTATAATATTGGTTCTTTCATCCCCGGTATATCGACATTGACGTAGACGACGAGACGACGAGCTATTTCCTCCATTTATTTCAATTTCGTTCGTGTCATCGCGCTATAAAGGGATCGAGATAACAAAAAAAAAAAAAAAAAAAGGATGAATCTCAGAAACATATCGTGCTACATGATAAGCATTAGAGAAACAATTCATATACGGAAATAGAGAATATGGTAGCAATATTTAGATTATTTTTTTAAATTCTCGCTTTCACCGATGAATTCTTTTTCTGAAGGTTATATGCGAGATGAATTTTATAAAAAATAAAACAAATCCTGAGTAAGATGAAAACCAAAAAAAAAGCAGGTATTGTCACCCTCGCAGACATCGATTTCTTCAATTCTCAATTGAATCAAGAATTTAATGAAGTTGAGAACCTCGAGAGTGTCTCGAGATACGGTTTCTCGTGTACTAGCAGAGCTTGGCTGGCGCGACTTCTCTCTTTTTCTCTCATCTCTCTGTCTCTCGGAGCACGAGTACTTGGCCGCGAGAGCACATACCAGGCGATCCTGAGCTCTCCCACTATGCCCCACGGCATTTTCACCTTTATCGTGTATTTAGCACTAGGCACTTTATATGACGTTATATGCTCTCTAGGTTCAAGTATACTATATAGCAGTAAGGCACTCCAGTCTTGTCTCAGACTCTTTCATTGCCTTCTCTCATTCTCTCTCTCTCTCTGTTTCACACCCTTTCTTCGTCTCATTACCTCGCCCCACCTACTTCCTCACGCTCCTCCGCGTATAACGACATCTAGAACAGAAACCGAGCGTGTAACTCAAGCGTCTTGACTTCTCTCACCTACGATGCACACTCGTATATTCGCGCTTTCATATGTATACCCTTCTCTGTTATTTCGGTGACATTTTTTTCTGCTTCCCCTCAGATATATCTCATAATTAGAGAGATTTAAGTAATACCTAAGATTATTTACTGTGCATTTTCGTCAGATTTAAAGAAAAATTTCTTCAATTTCAGGATTTATGCTTTTAAAAAACTATTTATATCATCAGCAGGAAAAATACTTCAAGAAAAATAGAAGACAGAAAATGGCACTTTTTATGAAATAAAAAAAAATAATATCTTGAGCAACATAATGCACTTTTTTTTACAAAAAAACTCATTTTTTTAAAAACAAAATTATAAAATTTTTTTTTTTTTTGCATAACGAGGCACATTTGACTTTTCTTAAACTTTCACAGTTTCCACGGATTTTTGTAGAATTCACAAAAAAAGTCGTTAGTGGAAATGATTAAAAATGATTACACATTTAAATGATCGAAAAAAATGCAATAAACAACATTAATATGCGATATCGAATAAAAACGATTTTTTATTGCTAAAATATTTGCACTTCAAAGTCGATTTGCCTGTGGATATTCCACAAACATACTTGTTAATTCTGCAAAATTTGAAGTAAAAAAAATTAATTTGATGATTTTGCTAAATTATTTTTTGTCATGTCCTTTGACTTGCGGTTTGCGATATCGTGTAATTCTGGATACAAACCATTTTTTATTCTTTTCTAGATTTTTGTATGGATTCTACACACATACCTGTACATTTTGTAACATTTACAAAAAAAGTTAAAAAAAAATGATATCGGACGAAGAAAAGTATATTCGTTTGATAATTTTGCTCAGAAAATCATATTTTATTTATTTAAATGAGTAGTTAAAATAAAATCCAAAAGCTTATAAAAAATATCAATATGCCATTTCATTTTGTTCTTATTTCTTGATTTCTATTCAAAAATATGGTAAAAACAAACTCGTATTTTTTTTACAAGAAAAACTCGGAAAAAGAATTTACAGTAAGTACTTTAGAGTATTGCTAAAATCTATCTAATTACAAGAAATACTTTCGGCATTGCGAAAAAAAAGTTGTTAAACTGCCAGAGAACTACCTAAAATATTACATCGTATTTCGTCGTTGAGAGCGCCGCGACTGACGCGCTAAACCGTTTTTTCTTATCTCGCTCTCGCTCGTTGGGCTGTTTTGTGCTCAATTATGTATTCACGACCCTCTCCCTCTTTCTTCCTCTCCGCTTTCCACTTTAACTTCCCTTTACTGTTTTATTCTCGTGTTTATCTTTTTTTTTTTTGTACCTGCGAGAGACACTTGGGTCAAGTACTTGCGGTAGTAGACGACGAGTGCCGCGTCGCACGTACGGCAAGTGCTCCCCGCCGCTTCCATTTCCTTCTGTCTCTCCGTGCCGGCAGTGCTGGCTCTGCTGTTTCAGCTGTGTGTGTGTGTGTGTGTGTGTGTGTCTCGCTTGCCCCACTCCAACTCTGGCTTCCTCTATCATTCGCTCGCTCGATTACCTGTCTCTAATTATTATTTCTCACAGCTCTCGAGTGATCCGTCGGCTAGTTTGCGCCGGGTTCGCGAGCCGAGCGCCGCACCGGCAGGGGCCCCCTCACTATATCGTACCATCGAGGAGTGTGGCACGTGTTTACCCCCTCCTCTTTTCTAATTGTCATTCGCTATCCTAATCTAGCGAAAACCATTTGCAATATTATCGTTGAACGAACGGCCAACTCGTTCGTAACGTTTTTCTTTTTTTATTACATTTTTTTTCTTTCATGTAACAAGTAAACTCCGTGTTTTTTCGTTCTGCAATAATAATTTGACTTTAAAGTGGTTGGAATATTGGAATAAGTGCAATTGCTTCGATTTCGTTTTCCATTGTGCGCGAAATTGGCGATATATTGTTAACGTCAGGACTGCTTTCGATTTTGTAATCGTAATTCTTTCACGTACTTCCTGCTTCCGGTTGTGATGTGAGATAGAAATGTTATTGAAATGAGAAGACATTCAGACAGTGCAGTATTTGAGTGAACGAAAACAGTGCTTCGAAATAGGTACCATTTATGTTAGGAATTTAATTAGCCGACATTTATCAGGATGAAATAATTATTACGAATTTTACTTCTAAGAGACTTGGTGAAAATATGTCTAATGGGTTCTCGGAGAAAATTTAGTTATTTGTCTGTAAAAAGTCTTCTACATTTTTTGCTTCCTCATAGAGAAAGCTTTGTTTTCATGACAATTTTTTTTCAGATTTTTTATGTTAGTTCGTATACGCAAAATTGTCTAAAACATCGAAAAAAGTTGTTTAGAATCAGTGTCCGGATGTGTGTGCGTGTGATCGAGGTGATACAATTCATACTGCCATAACTCGGGAACTACTCAACCGAATCGTCTCAAATTTCTCTGCCGTATACAGTACAGTGAAATATTTCTTTGATACACATTTCATAAAAATCGCTTGAAGCATTTTGATTTTATCGCATTCTTAAAATTTTGAAAAATGTCTGCTATCACTTGAATTCGACGAAATTTCTAGCTATCAGGCTGAAACTTGGCATATAAGTTAATCAAAGTGAAAAGACTAGAAAAAATATTTGTCATTTCTTTTTACAATATTTTTCATTTTTTTAAATTACAGAATAATGCATGATCGACAAAACTACCAACAATGGCTTCTGACTTAACACAATAATTTTTGTTTATTTGACTTCTTTTTGTCACATCTGATTTCACACTTTTATCCCGTTAATTCGACAAATTTAACCTTGATTTCGTCATTTACATTTTTGCAAAAAAAAAAAAATTTAAATAAATAACAATAAATAAATTTGTAGTTGCGCCGAATTTACGTAATCTTTGCGTTACGCTTCAAATATAAGAGCAAAATTTGTGATAGATTTTAAAAAATTTGTCAAAATAACACAAGGAGGTACTTTTACAACAGACATTTTTGTTATTCCTAAAGATTTATCCTTTCAACAGATATGCAGCGCATTTATTAAACGAGAAATTAAAAAAAAAAAAAGCGTACGGAGCGCGTGGAAAAGTTAGATACTAACATTTATATCGGCAATCGACTTAAGTTCTCCAATCGTATATCGGTAAAAATTTGCCGATAACGTGCCGGGTTTTAACACTAGGAGACATGTTTCCTTATCTCGGAGACACTCCGAGACCTTCTTCTCTCCTCTCGGGAACGTAATACGTATTACATACGTAGCAAAAGAGCTTATAGTATATATCGTGTACTGTTATATTTCTATATAGCAGTGGAATTTCTTGTCTCGTTTCCCGCAGTGCCTTTGGCGGATGTTGCCGAGTCAAGTCAGCTAGCTTCACTTGTCCCGCGCGCGCGCTCTCGAAAAAAAAGTGCAGTGGTTGCGAGTCTCGGGTGCTCTCTTCTTTGCTTCTTTCTCCTCTTCTTCCAAAGCTTCTTAGGACGCTCAAGGTGTGCTCGTGGCGCTCTCGATTGACGTTTTCCTTTCAACCGGGTGAATAGTTGATGAGTGCAGCTTATCAACGGTGATGAAGTCATATACTGAATTGATGATATTTCCAATACGATAATTAATTGCCAAAATTAATGCATTTGCGTATCATATTTTTTTTTTTAGACATTGAAAGTTTGACACAATATTTTTGTTAATTTAATCGACAAAAAATATTATTTTTATGTAAAAATATATGTCATGTTAATTAATGTTTAAAAAAAATTTATGTATGTTTTTTCCTACTACAAAATAATGTAAATTCGCAAAATGTACAGAATACTCATGCTAGTTTTCAATAATTAATATTGGTGGTTTCTGCTTTACGAGATCTGAATTTTAGAGATTTGTATATTCGGAGGTCATCTTACGCACGCACACACACACGCACACATCTAGACATTTTTCTAAACCACCTTTATCGATGTTTTGTACAATTTTGTGTATCCTGACATGAAATTTCCAAAAAAAAAAATGTCTCCACGAAAACAGAACTTCCTCTATGAGGAAGGAAAATGGGAGAATATTGTGTTTTAGAGAATTTTCAGAAGTTTGTCGACGTTATTATCGCGAGCGAGGCTCACACGTGGTATGACTAAATTGCTTTTTGCATAGATATGCAAATAGCGTGATCGCCGACGCGGCTTATATGCACCGAACTCTACGGTCGTTAAGGGGTAAAGGGAGTGACGTGTCTGTTTATTGGAAGATTATAGTAGGCAAGTCATCAGGTGGTGTTAACGGTATGATTTGTAATATTTGTAATATTTTTTTTTTCAATTGCAAAAACCGTTCACCCATCCTTGTAGTGACCGCAACCAAAGCTGTTTAATTGTTACGATTTCTCACTGTCTTCTCAACTCTTTTCACCAGATATATTTTTTATTGATTTTTATAATCAACGTTATGAGCCCGATAAAATTATTTCAACATTTTCATCAATAAACTATTATAATACTAATATAAGTTACATGATGAGAAATTTTTTCGATATACGTTCCCAAAAAAAAAAAAAAGGCATTTGAAAAAATGTTAAACTTACAGATCTGAAATAAAATATTACAGACAGGACGCTCAGAATTTTGAAGATATTGAAGTATTTATTTGAAATATGTCAATCTTGAAAACAATTACAGAAGATTTTGAAAGATATTTCAAAATAGGAAATCAGTTCAAAAGTTAAGAAAAAAAAAAATTCCTAGTTATCATATTCAATGGGAACAAAAAAATTACACTGCTGTTGACTTTTTATTTTTATCACTGCATCTAAGACGGGGGACATCTCTTGCCAGAAATGTTTGAAATTCACAACATTTCGATGACAATACCTGTTGATATATAATATACATTTGTTGTATAATTGATTTATTATTTCTAAATTATCATTTTTCAACAATTATCTGCAGCTATAAGACGCCTAAACTTGTAAATTATCGCAAGGGAAATTAATTTTTCATTCAATTTCAACGAATTTGTTTTTTTTTTCAATTGTAGAAATATATTTAATTAATTGAATGATAAATAGAGGCCTTTTCTTCTCTTAACTTTTTTGGGATGTTTTATTTAAACTTTACACTTGTTAAAAAGTTCAAGCCCAATTTTATAAGCATTGCTGGTTATATTTGCATTTTTATTTTTTGTTCGATTATAAGAGAGTTTTCAATAGTGCATCGGTTGATTAACATGACCCGGCGAAGCCTCTTTAATCAAATATCGTTAATTATGAGAAAAGGTCATAAAAAGTGGTTGATTTGATAGAGAATGTCTCGTATGTGCAACTCTCGTACGTGCATATTCAAAGGGAAAAGAACTTCGCGCACGTATCTTAAGATGAGTGATTGTTTAGACGAGTAAGAATTGTTGCGCGATACTTGTTCATATATATATATATATATATGACGTGGTTGGATCGGAGATATAGCTATAAATTCACTGGACCACGGACGATAAGCTCGTGTCAAAGCGCGCTCTGCCATTGCTTGTCAGATTGCTGACGTTTAATTTCATTGCGATTATTAGTTTCTGTCATATGTGCACGAACGTACGCTCAGAATTTCAAAACAGTATTCATAATCAACATTTGATCGACCTGTCGAGTGGATGATACAATGGGAAAATGGATATTAAGGATATTCGGTGTGATCTCAAATTCGACATTTCTTTTTTTCTATGGAAATTTGTTAAGCTATTTTTTGGTTGCTTTCGTTTTGACATTATTATTATTCAACATTTTTATTTCTGCATTTAGTCACATCAATTGAATGAATAAAAAAAAATATTTTACGTTCACTCAATACTTCCAGAATACTGTATGTAAATAATTAATAAAATATTTCTTATTTCTGGAGACAATTCAGTTTTTATATGTATACATAAAAAAACAAGCCTGCAAAGTAGAACCCTGCAAATTGCTTCCTCTATGAGGAAGCAAAATGATTTCAATGATTTCATGGAAAAATGTACTTTATTGGGCACAATGAGATAATTTTCGCAGCCAATGAATTTGCCTTTAGAAAACCAGTATTTTTTTCAAGAAGTATATATCTCTGGAGACCTTCGTTTCTTAAAAAGAAAAACTTTTATTTTTCATTCTCCGTTTTTAATAAAGATATTCAAAAGTGTTAAAACTAAATTTACTTGAATTGAGCACCCATCAAAAAGAGCGATAAAGTTTCGTTCTTATTCTCGATATTTATAGGATCCCATCTTATTGCAGTGCAGTTAGAGTTGCACTCTTGTGTACATTTGTCTGATACGAAATACAGAACAGAGCGAAATAGCTATTTACGGTAAACTATAGTCGTTGAGCGTCGCGACATATGTGCATACGAAATGTCGTAAACGACGATTCGAACGGTTGGTGGGAGTAGTCGTAAAGATTTTGATAAGACTTTTATTGAGCCAAAGCATTTTGCTTCACGTGCACCAATCACTCTCGAGCGCGTTTAAACAGCTAAGATAGTGTGCTTATATTCTCTTCTTACGATTCTATTTCACGGTTTTAGTTCAACGCTCTTTTTTAATCTCTCATTTCTCGGTAAAGTGAATGCAACACTGGCTTGCACTTGTTTCGGTAGCTTCGCTGATTACGGAAAAAATATTAAGTCTCACCGAGTGATTCGAGAGTGACTCGATGTAGAAATCGAGCGTCCATGAATTTATTCGGTTCTTTCTTTAATAGACGCCTTAGCTGTGAGTGCCCGACACTTGTTCAAATACGTAAGACGCACGTTTAAAACTCTATCTCCGTCTTTTTCTTTTCTTTTTCTCTCTCTCTCTTTTTCCCTCACTCACTCTCTCGCCACGTCGCACCTGCTTTACACTCAAAGCAATCTGCGTGCTTGAGAAAACTCTTAACTATACCGTGTTTAATTATGCGGATCATTTAATCACGCACTCCAGCGTGCAACGCTAATTCTCACATTCCACTTTCGCTATAAAAAAAGTCTCTCTGGCTCTGTGGCCTCTTATTTTTCTTTTTGTCCCTCGTTCATCTTCCGGTATGCTCAAAGTCCGGGGACACTGGCCAACGTTGAAGATAGAAAAGTTGCTCATGGTGTGATCTTAACACGTGACTTTCTCATCACTTTACACTTTACACTCAATACTTTTGGTATTGAGACTGAAGTTATGCAAAAGTGAAAAAGAATGTGGGTACTTGAAATTGTTAAGTTATTTGCAAGCAAATTCATGAAACAACATGATTTTAGTTTCTGATATACAGTGTTGATGTTTACATAAATTTTCATACAAGTGATTAACAAGATACTAGAAAATGCAGGCTTCATATTTTTGCTTTATTTTTTCATTTCATTTTTGATTCCTCATAGAGAAAGCTTTGTATTCATGAACATTTTTTTGTGAAAGTTGGCAAGGCGGTCTGAATTTTATAAAGCATCATATTTTTGTATTCACAATTGTATTTTAATTTTAAAGATATAAGAAATAATGAAATTTTTAGTTTAAAAAGAAAATGAGCAAAAAATTATATATAAATATAACATACTTTTGAAATTTCCTTAAAACAAGTATGCAAAGTAGAACTTTGCACATTGCTTTCTGATTGTTTTTGATTTCATATACTTATAGTCTTTACTGACATTAAAAAAAAATTTAATGTCATAACAATGAAACCACGAAAAGACTCTCGTAAAATTCACACTAATCATGGTTTAATGTTAATCCATTTCTGTGCATGAACGCTTAGCGCGTTCAATGACGTTGAATTTTTCAGAGATTTTTCAATCTTCTAGATAGGAATGCATGTGTAATATGCATTCTTAAGCGCATTTTTTAAAAATCAAATTACTAGACGAATTTCGCTAGACTCTTTGCATCAACTGTTATTTAATAGACTCGCATTCTCGAGATTCAGCATAGCTTATCGCCCCGCAATCTTAAGCTTGGAATGGCGTCGAACGCCCGCTATACTCGTCCGCATTGGTTCCAACAGAGTCGATTTGGATTGTGTCCCTCGGAGGAAATTGATTCATGGCCTTGTGAAGCCTCGCCCGTGGTTAGCCAGGGATAAAAGCAAAAAAGGGTTTCCACTCTGAACTACATAGTAGCAGCTATGTATTTGCTATTCGATATCGTGCAATTGTCTTCGCATTAATAGCGTATCAACATCGGACAACATATAGACATGTGTACATATGACATTAATTTATCTGACTAGGTTAAGAGGGATCGCCGAATAAAGTCCACGAACCGAGGAATCGCAGTCTACGTATATATGTATATATATATATATGTATATATGCACACGTATTCCGTGTAATAGAGTGTACAGTTACAGTGCGCGTGTAAATATTATTCTGTGATACGATACACACTCTTGAAATACTATCAATGATATATCGAGGGAATAGCAAATATGAACCAAGTCAAGTGTCGCCGGGTTGTTATGGTGAATGCTAAACTGTGCGAAACATCTGTGAGTGCATCGGATACGAGTCAACACTATCGTTGGATTGCAAAATCCAGCGATAAACGAAAGATAAAACGTGAGATTTGCGCTCCTTGAAAGAAGAAGAAAAAGCTCTCTGATAGTGCTTTTGTTTTTCACCATGACTCTTAAAAAGGATGGAAAGAAGAGTTCGAAGAAAGTGGGAAAGAAGGGACAAAAGACGTCGGACTCGTCGACTCTTGGAGAAGCATCGAATGATGAAACGAGTGGAATTTCCGATGGTACGAAGAGCAGAAAGGATAAGACAGGTGCGCATTTAAATTGTTCGATTATCCGGAGACCAAGTAGTTTATGACAAAAAAATGAGAATCGAGACGTGATAGATATTTTTTGGAGATTATATCATGTCCCGTTGTACTGAAAATCCTGGGAAGGATCTTAAATTTCTCCCATGTTCTCAAAATATTCTGGAAATATCTTAATATTTAAATTAGGCCAAAAGACTGTAATGTCCAGAGGTATATTTTTGAAAAATTTTGAACGTAGTGCGGGTGCCACCTTATTAGATATGAAATATCCTTATTGTTAAAGTCCGATTCCAACTTTTCTTTTGCTGAAAATCTTACATGTGTGGTTTTTTGTTTTTAATCATTATTTTTTGTACGTCTTTCCGGTCCAAAAAAATTAATGTTCAGGAAGAATATCTTAGAATTTTGTCAAGACTTAAAATATCCGATTCATGGGTCTTGGAAAAATTACAAAAGTACGATTCTTTTTTTTAATTTTACAAGAAACTCCTACATTTAAAGTCGATTTTTTTAAATAATTTTTTTGGTGTCTGTTTCCGATACCTAGAAATTTCTTTTAAACGCTATTCTTTAAAATATCTTGGAAATTCTCTTGAAATTCCTTGGGATATCCTCGAATTTCGTAGAGACAAATTGCTGGACACCATGGATTACCTACTAGTAATTTACTGCATCTGGAATCCTCGACTTATCTCGTTCAGAGAGAAAATGACCACCGGTCAGTGAAAATCTCTAGAGACTCCTTTCGAGAACGAAACTCTCATTTATTTATATTATCGGAATGGAGTTTCCGAACCGCGTTGAAGTAGTAATAGACTGATTCCTTGATGGGTTACCCTACAAATTATTATTTTCAGAGAAATACAAATTAAAATAGATCTAACAGAATTGTGCTTTGTTTAAGCAATATTGAGCTATATGAAAGGTATTATTTCGCGGAAGATATTTCTACTAGTTTTTTTTTAACATTTATTTATTTGACTCCCCGTAAACTAGACCCTTGTGTAAACTCACGATACGTCGGTCGATATGTTACATCGTGAACCTTGTTACCTCGGTCAAATACATAATTACCGCGTTTAGCGTTCCAATTAGAGCACACGGTAAAAGTGTGCAGGGGTTCGTGCTGCGGTCGTCAGGGGAATCCTCTTGGTGCTGGAGGGTTGTGTCGCGGTGTACCACCGGTGCTGGTGAACACCAAACCTCCCTGACTAATCGTCACTGTACTCACTGTATTTAGCAGTCTCTGAAAGTGGACATTATTACGAGCCAAATTTACCATCGTAAATTCTCCTGTCACGCTCTTAGCAAGTTAAAGTATGGCACATGGATGTTAATATATAATATGAAAACGACAATATCATAACATTTTTTGTCAAATTTCGGTGTATCCAAGGTGATTAATGTTTCTGTGTTTCAAGGCTGAAAGTGCTTAATTTACTTATTTGAAAAAATAAATCGGTCATTTTTTTTTTTTCGAATTCATAAGAAGTAATTATTTCTTCGATATTTGTTAAATCAAGGATTGTGCATTTTTTTCACGAATACAATTGGGAAATAAACGAAATTATATATTGTTATTTCTTATGCACGCAAGTCTAAACATTCAACAATAATTCAAAATTAGATTTTGCTTAATAGGTAAGGTTTCATAAATAAGAAGCTTGACTTTTGCTATAAGAACAGACTTTCAGCATCGTAGAAAACAATAAAAATAATAGATTTTCACTAGTATTTAAAAAATGTACATAATTGAAAATGAAAAAAAAAATCAAGCCAGCGTAGAACTTTTTGTTCTTTAAGCAGTGCATAGAATAATTTATCGGCACGATATCAGTGTATATCAACGAATAAATAGACAAAAGAAAAATACGAAAAATGTTAATTCTAATCTTGTCCCAAGGTAAGCCACATGTGAAAAAAAAATTCATGAGAATGTGCCAATTTTTTTCGCTCCGGCATCAATGTTTTTTGTTTTCCCGAAGCATAATTGAAATTTACTAACACAGTGGCCATTCCTTGGACTAAATTCACGGCAGTAGGACCGTAGTGCCTGCCTGGCGACAAGAAACCTACTATTACTTACGACTGTTTTTTTTATGGGGGAGAATCGAACTCCGTCGTCTGTTTGTTTAGGAGAAAAGCGCTGTGTGCTGATGGAGGGTTAATTAAATTGTAATATGATACTACATTCAACCCACTCCGTAAATTTCAAGTTAACTCAGGAAAAGCACTATTTTTTTTAGACAAACATCAAATTCTGTTTAAGATTATGGGACTGAAAACAATGGGTCTAATACTTGACAGATCTTTATCCGTTTTCTTACAGAACAGACTGTAAAATTGGCATATAAATAAAAAATTCAGCAGTAAAAACAAATCTGAATCATGCGAGATCATATGAGACCGATAATTAATTAGGTATATTTGCAGAAAGCAGATATAAGAATAGAACTTTTATGTCGAAACATTTTTTTGGCAATCTCGAGCATTTTTATATACGGTGATTTAAAATAATACAGCAGTTTCTACAGTAATATAGACTTTTTAATTCCGAAAAAAGTTGACAGGTATTATTAGCAAGTGGTACTAAAATCTGGCTAATTATGAAAAATATTCGATAGACTAAAAAAGTTGCTGAGTCGATACAGTTACATTTTAATTGCAGAGACGTAAACACTTACATCGATTAAAACTTCAAGTTTTTGGACATATTCCCGAGTTTTTTTTTCTCTTAAAGATTTTATCCGTCTAATTAATCTTTTTTACGCTCCCTGTGACATAGATTGCATTTTTTTTTAAGTATGTCAATCACGAGATTTGAATTTTTCTTCAGGTGCCTCCTCGAAATATCCAAACACGCCACAACTGCAGCAAAACAAAAAAATAGAGTCGACGAGTACCGGCTGCGGCAGCAGCAGCAGCAGCAGTCGCAAACTCGACCGGAAGCCCTCGTTGCGCCGTACGTTTGGCGCGTTAATACGTGGGAGCGCGGACTTACCGGCGGCTATCAATCGGGGACTCCAACCGATACGACGGAGCTTGAGCTTTAGCAAGGATCTCAACCGGGTGTACGAAACCCAGCCGGCTTCACATCACCATCACAGCAGGACGAGAAGCGCCCAATGGTACAACAGTCTCTGCTCTTTGGCGGAAATTGACTCCAAGGATGAGGATGATGGCAGCCATAGCAATAACAATAATAACAACATTAACGACAATAATAATTCGGAAGGTGATGAAGAGGATGAGGAGGAAGTGCCAAAATTGGGCAGGAAGGGCATTAGTAGGACTCACAGTCTCATGGAGAAAAATCTTGTAAGCCACATTTTGTTTTATTATTTTCTTTCATTTTAGAATTATAATTTTATTTTTTCGTTATTCTATTTGTTTTAATAACAACACACGCACACATACAAAGGTACATCAGGACACTTTTTTTAAACAACTTTTCTCGAAGTTTTAAATAATTTTGAGTACACTGACATGAAAATCACGATTTTTTTTTTTCATGAAAACAAAGCTTCGTATGAGGTCCATGAGTGTGTAGGGTGAATCGCCCATTGACTGAACACCACCCATTGAATGGACAAAATTATAATTTTCGAAAAATCATTTTTTCATATTTAAATTACATCAATATATTTATTGATGTTTGCAAGATTTAATCTTGTATGCATCTCACAACACCGAAAAAGATAAAGAGTCGATGGCAATCATTTTCGGGCAAATTATTGTAAGAAGCCGTGTGTGAAGTCCCGTCATCTAATAGTAGTTTTTTGCAACTTTTGTGACTACGAACGATAAATGTTAATCGACTAGGGCGAAGAAATGTTTGTTTTTCAATTTTCAACGATAATATTTATAAAATAATAGGAAAACATGCGAAATATATGGGTGTCCATATATAGGGTAAGATTTCCGAACGGTTACTGAATTGGTTACTATATTCTCAATTGGTTACTGAAATATAAGGGCTTTTTTTGTACTTATTAACAAATGATCTATTATTCCAAAGATCGAAATGCGCGACACGCGCCTTAAGGGTTCATTCAATGAGCGATTCAACCTATTTTTTTCTCTCAATAATGGCCCATATACAACCATTATACTTATTCTTCCCTTCGTTCAACATAATCTCTTGACAATATTTTTCTTCGTACTACAAGACTCGCAGCTTGGAGTTTAGCAAACTCAGACAGTGTATATCTTTACAATGTGAGGGAATAGTGAAGAAGAAAGAAGAATTTTCGTTTCAGAACGTACGAGCAAAAGAGATTGCACGTGTTTCAGCATTTATCCTATGCGCTACTCCGTGCAGTGCAGTACAAACAGCGACGATATTGCATGTGCATCGCCCGTGTGGAGCTATGGAGAAATATCGGAGAACCCGCGTCTCGTTCGTTTCAAAGATTTTTCCCTCGTGTACATTCGAGTACAGCAAAAGAACGATACGCGCAATTCTCCGCTGCATACGCCGGACATTTTTTTCTCCTCCAGATATTTTTATATTCCGTCGACTAAGTCTGCAGAAAACATTGTGATTGTGCGCTAAGGAAAAGTGAAAAAAAAAATCGTTATGATAAATTACATGGTACACATTTTTACTGAGCTTTAAAAAAATTCGGATTTCCTGCGGAATTAATTTCACATTTTTCTTAATCGCCAGAATGGTGGAATGCGATAAATTGATATCTTACCTGCAACAATAACGTGAAAACAAACTTGAAAAAAGAAATAGATAAAACATTCTTTATTAAAATGGTATCTTGTCCCGCCACACTTTTCGCTATTTAACGGCATTCCCCCCCCCCCCCCCCACCCTCTATTCTCATTGAATACTTTTCACTGTATTTCTTTTGTACTTGCGTCTCTGCGTAATTTTTGTTTAATTCTTTTTTCGCCGACCTTCGCGTAGTTTCATCCCGATTTACCGGGAGCTTTGCTCCTTTCTGTGCAGGCATTTCATTTTTCGTTCTCTGCATACCCGCGGAATTTACGCGAGGAGAAATTATCGCGTCGCGACACTTTGCGATGAAAAGAACAGTTTCTGTTTGAACTGCCTTTTTTTTTCTTAGCCTTCCTCTGGCGCAACCGCTACCAACTCGTCATTAAGCCAGGGCTTAGCAGTTACCGGTAACCCAAGGAAACAGCCAAAGATAGAAGAACGATACATTCGAGATTACGGAATTCAATATAAAGTATTATCGCGACATGCAGTTGCGACTCAAGCAGCCGATAACGATTATGTGAGCTGACGTTGTTTGGTTGGCCTGAAATCTCTCGTCTGGTTGGTTGCTTTAATCTACTGAAATATCAACTCGATTTATGGATAAAAGTGTTGTTGGAACTCGACGTTAAGAGAGTCCCAAGAATCTGCACTTGTTTAACACAAATATGTACACAATACAGAATGAACAGAACATGTCAAGAAAATCTGTTCTCAAAGTACAGAAACAAATGTTTTCAAGGGTGACGGGACACTTGGAAATGAAGAAAATGAAATTGTGTCACAATTTCGCAGATACGAAATCTTGCAATTTGATATAAAATAGAAGATGATAAGCTCAAAAAAATATAAATATTTTCATAAGTGAAATATCTGTTCATATAGCTAAGGTCATTGTTGTATTTTCCATTTTCAACATGTGGAGTTGTGATTGCAAGGATGTACTATAATAGTTTTGCAAAGTCCCATTCTCTTTGTATGAACAATTGTTTGTCTGGTTCAAGTCTAGAAATATATATTTCAAGTTGTTGCGGATTGGTTGCATTATTAGCCAGATTTGGTAAGATTACTAAACGAAAAGAAAACCCACAGCCACTACTATGGGAAAAACTAAGCTATGTTAAGCCCTTTTTAGTCATCTTATTTTGTAAAGCGTACTTCTTTTTCTTCATAACATGAATTTAAAAATTACTTTCAATTATTACTTGATCTCGCATAGCGCTTGTCCGCAATTTTCGGGAATCCGTTTTCCCCAAGTCATCGTTTTTGTTTCTCTACTGATAATGTTTTGTTAATCCACGCGATTGGCCTTTATTTTTCCTTCTCCATTCTTCTTTATTTCCGCTCTGTGACTTTAGACATGGATCAAACAAAACATTGAAAATAGGAGTGAAACGTATACCAATGGTATTCCTCTTCCATGAGTACGAATTTCGAAGTTTTTAGGCTTCATAGTCAGCCGCATCCCGGTCATTGCATCATGTACGAATGGAGTTTATGTACGTGCCCGCTTTCGTTTCGTTGAATTCCATCCACTCGAATGGACATGCCGGAAATTCAGGCTTCTCTCCTTCAGAATAGTCGGGTTATCTGCAAACTACAAAGTTTCTGGTTTCCCTCAGCCAGAAGTGCATTCGTCACAGCCCCCCCCCCCCCATGTCCCAGAACATCCCACCAGGCATAAGCTGAATGTATATAAAAAATGTACAAACAGACAATATACCCGAAAATCGATAAATTCGAGATGAAAGGTTTCAAACTCCCCGTCAGTTGTACGCAATACCACAAAGCTCCGAAATCCAAGCACATGAAAAAAAAACAAAAATTATATCACTCGCTCTGGCATTAAATGTTGACGTAGTTACGAAATTACAACCAAAAAATTTAAATTCTAAGTTGCCGATTGTTGGCCAACTACTTTTTATTGCTTCAGAAAATTTCTGATCAATTTTTACTTTTCATAAAGAATCTTTTGTAAGCGATGATAAAGAATACAGACTTCAGAAATCGATATCAACTGAAAAGTTGTGAAAACAGGAGAGCAAACTAAATTTCTAAGTCCACTAAATTCCTAAAAAATGTAGTTTACATAAGCACGCTTTCGCATGCGAGATTCGGAAACAATTGCCGTTATATCGTTGTGACCAATCGATAGTTACAACTCATGTAACTTGACGATGTGGCAGAGATGGGTGCGTTATAAACTCTACTGAAATCTTGTGTTGAAACTATTGGAGAGCTCACAAATTTGGAGAACTGCACTTGGACCATCGAAGCATAAAGTGTGTACCAACAAATGCATTCTCTCTCTCTTGTCGAAGTGACATTCCGCACGAGCAAGAATAGGCACATAGGTACACGTGTATGGCACTTCGCACCAACGAGACTAACGAACAATTCCACTCGAAAGGTTTCCAGGCCGATCGGAACTCGAGAGCGTTCACTGTTCCCTATCGTCCATGTGTAGTACATAAGTTGTATATATTCAAGCTTGCCTTCGGTCTGTGGACTTGCCCACCAGAAGTTTACGATCCGTAGAGGCGCGCTTGTGGCTTGCTCGCCGGCAATATTCCTATAACGCGAATATAGCCAGAAAAGCTGGGGGGGGCGAAGCGACACAAGTGGAGTGGAGTGACTTCCTCGATAGTCACAGGTGGATGCATAGAGCTATAGAGCGCGTATAGCTTGTGACTGTACATGTGAAATGCCGCATAAATATCCTCTATTTATGCTCCTGATACATATACATCTCCATTTTATGCGATTCGCTAGTAAATCTAAAGCCCATAGAGCTAAAGTGAGACTACAGTATCCAGTAGGTATATCCGGAGTGTTATACACGGGACATTTCATGGCAAATCGACAGTATCGTGAACGTCGTATATATTTATGAATTTTTCTTTTAGTATCTTGTGGTACGATATAGAAAAATACTCAACAGCAATTTTTACTTCTTTTTTCCAACATTAGTTTCTTCACAAAAATGTTATTCATCGCAACTTAACGATTACTGTAGAATAAATATTAAACGTTAAGGATTTTATATTTTTTCTACAGTGTATTCTTTATTGAAAAATATTTCTTTTAGACCATACAGAAGATTGCGTGAAATTCGGATTGAAACTAAACATAAGAGTCAACAATTCATTATTAATATTTTTTTTTTCAATTTGTACGACACACTAGAAACACTAAGAAAAAATGACATTTCAATTTTTATAATTATTTCGATATAAATTAAATATTATACTCGAAATTGGGACAAGTCAAGTTTTATGATTATACGTTTTTTTTTTTGTGAGTGAATATTTGCAAACTACTTTGACTTGAAAAAATAACGGCATTTTGTAAAATTTTCGATTTAAGAATGTGAAAAAATTCGCGGGAAGTATTCTAAAGTAGTACTTAAACGTGGCTTATTATGAAAAATGTCTGAGAGATTTAGAAAAAAAAAAAACGTGTGTTTGTACTGAGGGAGAATGTCTTATATGCGTATATAGCAGAGAGCTAGTGAATAGAACGAGGTGGCGGAGCAAAGTGGAGGTGGCAGAGCAAACCGGAAGAACATCGTTGGTCCTCCGAAGCTCCGTAGGGAATTCTCGCGATAAATCGCTTCCTGACTACGGAGTTTCCTCGATGTTGCGTGCCGCCCGTAGTTTCCTCTCGAGCTTCGGCGGACTTTAGCATTGGTTGTTGTCGCGTAGAGGCGAACAAGCCAAGATATGGAAAGGGACGGAGAAGCCGATTCGAGCGAGTTGTAATCGTAGGTGCACCGTTCGAACTTGGCCGTCCTGTTGATTTAAACTTTATTGCATCGATCGCCAACTATAACGGAAATTCTGCGCGTTTACATCGGACATATTATACAATGCAGTACTCTGGTATAGCTATAGAAAATTTTACTCAGAAGTAAACCAACTCCTGGGTATTTTGTTTGGCACCGAATAGTTATGACCAGTTGAGTTGACCCAGAACATACGTGTATATACATACCAGTTGAATCACTTTCAGCTTCTAAATTTTTTAAATCTATCAGTGGGTGAGTACAGCGGACATCGGGTTAAAAGAAAAAATGAAATCGAATTAGCGGTTCGTTTAAATAAAATACGATTTTATTTCAATCTAATAGGATTTGATAACCCGACGTTTCATCCCAAAAGATTTATCCCGTGACAACCAATCACACTAAACTCATCTCACTGATACGTGAAACAAATAATTTGCAATAATTTTTAGTTTTTATTTATCTTTATTTTTGTCTCAGTTTTTCTGCACCATTTTTAAGTAAATTAAAATTAATTAAACTTTTTGTGGTAAATAACAATTTTCCGGGTTCAATTAATTTCGGGATGCGTTGCGTGGGAATTAATTTTAATATTCGTCTCAAATGCATGAAACATTGGGTTACCAGCGTGTTCACCAATTTTTACCTCCACATAGAAGAAGCTGTGAAAAACATGTGCAAAACTGTGGAAATACACATTTTTAAATGGAAACTGGTAAACGATCCAAGTGTAACAATTAATTTTGAAACCAACATGACTCTACTTGTCGCTGATCCAACTGACCCTAATCTCCTATAGGCTGAGAGTTATACAACCATAACTGTGTTTCTCGCATATTGTACCGCAGTAGGTGATATTTATATGCAAAAGTCCGGGGACTTTTATCTCGCGTGTATCGCAATCCGATTGAACCGCGTTTCCACCCCGTTGCGCTTTTTCCTGCGGATAAAAAATAGTGCGACATCGAGCTAAATTGTTTTGCAAATCGTAGCGAGGCCCGAGAGAGTACGCCAGATCGACTCTATCTTGCCATAAATCAGCAAATGCCACCGCATATGCAGATTCATTCGAGCAGATATGTTATTTACTTTTCTTCATAGACGGAAACAAAACTCTCGAAAATAAATTCAATGGAAAAAATGCCTATGGAAAAATATATGGTTTAAAGAAATTTAATATAGTTAATAGAACTACTCAACTCAGTGTTATCTGCAACTTTTCTGATATTCGAAAAGGTTTTTTTTTTTTTCAAATTAGCATCAAACAATACACATTTCGACGTTGTTTAAAATTGAATAAAGTGCTTTCGCTTAATAATCATTATTACATTAAAATTTGTTGCATTACGACCACATATAAATACCAAACTCGTTCGTCACTTTGACAAAATGTAATTTTATCATATACCAGATTTTTTTTTTATTGATAATCCAGTATGAGAAAAACAAATTTGTAAGTTTGTCTATTTTTAACATTTGTCATTTTGACTGACGAAAATTGTCATGATAGCAAGGAAAAATAAATTTGAATGGTTTAGTCGTCTCGCATCGAATCACCCAATATATGAATGTACTCTATTTATCTCTGCTTTTATTTTGGTCTTTGGGCTTTCAGCTACCTTATCAGTTCCATATCGTTAAAAGTGTTTCATAAACTTCGTATTTGCACAGCCAGTAGCTTTGTTTAACACCTGTGGATAATCGATATGAAGCATATATCGTAAATAAAACTCACTATTGGCAAATCTCTAGTGATATATACTCTCTTTTTTTGTTTCTCTTGAAACTCTCAACATTTTTTCGATTGATTCGATTGCCTGAATTTGGCGAAAGCAACATTTGACAAAATTATACCACTACGAAAAAAAATTGAAAGCTTGAAAAATTGTCTTTTAAAAAATATTTAAATATTATTCCAAACTGGAGTAATTCCTAAATTTTGTATGTTTTAGCATACTTTCTTTTCATAACTTCGATTATTCGTATTTCTTTTAGTTTTAACAAGCTTCCTCTAGGAGAAAGCAAAGATTTAATTTCTTTTTCGCTGGTAATTAGCCAATCCTTAAAACAAGGTTAAGAAGAAACAAAGAAATTGCGGTAAAAGAAAAGCATAAAATGAGATGGTCGAGTGGTGGGAGTGAGAATGGCATTGCGCGATATCAACGCCAGGCACTGCTGTCGCTTCAACGTCCCCGTTGATTTACAACCCCTGCGATAAAAGGGCCTATCGGCACACATTCTCTCGTACAGAGGCAACGAGCTTTACACACACGCACGCACAAACGCACACGATGCGAACACGTCACCGACACGTGGTCGTCGGTTGGGAAAATAAACAGCTAACTACATATATGTGTAGGTATGTATGTGTATGTGTATGTGTGTGTGTGTGTGTGTGTATAACGTATATATATATAAATTCCATTGTGCTGTGAAGGGCAAAGAGCTGTCGTAGCTCCAAGTACGATCGATCGACATGCTTCGATATAACTACTAATACGCAAACGAAATAGATACATAATCCGATGAAGCTCATTGCAGCTGAAATGCTTTTCCGTGGAAAGTAAAAATATAATTAATATAGAGCGTGATCAGTGGTGTAAAGGTTGTCACATGATGCTGCTTACAGGAATGCCGTAAAAATGACCGACATGGTCGCAAAATTAAGTAGAAGCGTTTTGTAAATCTTGACTCAATTCGTTTTATGTTCAATAATAATTTTAAAAAAGTTGCGAATGGCATACTCGCAACACGTGACATTCTCATATTATTTTAATTGACGTACTGTTATGTTATCGTGAAATTGATGGGCTAAAGTTATTCTCTCTTAAAAAAGACATTGTCTCGAAACGTATCGACATCATTAAGACGTCAGTTTATAAGCCTTTTGATTGGTCGGTATGTCGTAGAGCGAATTTCAGTCGTTTGTCATGACTGCTGCAGAGTTACAGAGATCGCGCGCACAGCGCGTTTTTTAATCTACCTGCAGTCAAATTGAATCGCAGACCCTTTGTCATGTACAATTGCCTTCCTCCTTCTTTTAGTATATCAAATGTGTATAAAAAAACAATAACATGCGGTTCTTAAAGTATACATTACGATACAAGTGCGGTAAAACTTTTCCGATCTGTCTGAGTTTGCAATGAAATGAGTTAAAAAAACGTTTTTTTTTCCAACGAGTATTTCCAAGTGAAAATAATTACTGGCATTTTTGCCAGTGCTTTTCATTGAAATGCAAACAGACCGTCATTTACCATCTATACAAGTATTCAGCGTCACTTTACTGTAATTCGATATTTTGCACAGGAAATGTTGAAAAAATAAAATATTGTTAAATGACCGTCGCAAAAGCGTGATTTAGTTGTAATTTGACGGTGACTCAAAATGATCATCATTTTATATGAATAACCGTGGCTGCTGCTTGGTCTCTCGTATAGCTTTTTATAAAGCACTTCACTCTGACGGGATTAAGCGCTTCGACCCTCCGAAGCCCTCTCGACCGCTAATGACATTCGTATTTGCTGACCAGGTGACGGAGTGATGAGGAATCGCTTGTGGACTACGAAAAAAAAAATGGGTAAAAAAAGAATAATGACCAGTGGCAGTTGTGCGCTGACGGAAATCCGGCGCGAATTTTCCCTCTAATTGATTTCATTTCGTTGCTCTGATTAACCACCTCCAACTGCCGTTTCGTATATAAATTTTATTCCCTCGATGTATATCTATACTCACCCAACGTTGAATATACTCCAATCCCGTGAAAATATAACATTCGCGTGGGATGTAATCATAATATTTCTACGTTCTACGAATTTTCTGAGTTGTATTATCAAAATTCGTTAATAATTCTCGTTGGGAAAACATTACTGCGCTCCGCAAATGAACTCTAACGACGCAAACTTGCACGTGATTCATTGAGCCCACACACCTTCTGTAAAATTGGAGCTAGTGCATAACTTTGGCTTACGATATAAAGTGAACGATGTCGTACAGTATGGTTATCCACACGAGAGAAACAGGCCCCTCCATTCAGGACTCCTCAACGATCACGAATAAAATTGTAACTGGCACGTCTCTCTACTCTACTACAACCTACTACGGTTTGTGCAACGTTACACCCGGCGCGCATGCACCTCACAGTGAATTTAATTACACGAGCAAATTGTGGTCTTGAGTTTACGAGTGCGATTAAATTATTGCAATTTTGTGGTACGCGTAATATCAGTCGGTATGACGGTAAAACATTTTTAAAATATATTATCGGTTTTAGTATACTTATCGTGATGTATACGTTAAGGCAATGATGTTTTTTGTTTATTTTCACAAATCATACATCCTCAATATTGTCTCCACTCAGCCTCCAACTCCACTGGAGATACGAGACGACACTACGATTTTCTGAATCAACGACAACTATTTGGTGAAACGCCAAACCCTGCCGGAAGATGTAGCTTGCCCACCGAAGCATCATAAACTTCAATTTCTCACTCTAAATCGGTCCAAAGGCTTTGCGCGTGAGAATATTAAACGCCCCGTCGACCAGTAACTCGCACATTGAATAAACAGATTAAACGTGAAGTTTCCTAGCTTTTCACTTCATCACCTCTTCGTAGTTGCCCCGTAGCGATGCTTCTGCACTCCTTTCGTTGCACAAAGTTCGGTGCAATCTCGGCAGTCTTCCCTTTGGATCTTTGAAGCTTCGACAATTTTCTCGTACACCAACAACTTTTGCCCTTTGTACGCAAGAGAATTTCCGAAAACAAAGTTGTTGCAGTTTCTTTATAACAGTGCTCGGTCTGAGTCGTTCAACAGTACTTAGTAGTATGTCAATTGTTTTCATGTTAAAAGATACTAATATTTCAATAATTCTGCCTCGAGCAGATATTCTATGATAAAATTTCCCATACGAAAAGATCGTGTCTGAATATAGTCCAAAGATCAATGTCTCGTACTCAAATAATAGCAATTATGCTCTTGTATAAACATACCAATTTGTCAGATTTGTTTTGGAAAAGGATCAATACACTATAATCTATAATGCACATAAATATATATGGGTATTTTTTATTAACAGAGAAAATATATTAAAGCATACATTTTCCTTACATGCAATCGAATTGGAATTCAAAATGGCGGATTCAATATGGTGGACCAGAATGCAAAAGGTCGTTTTATTAATGTGAAAAAAAAACAGTTGTACTGCAGCTGCTTGCACGAAATCTTGTAATGCAAAAGAAGACCAGTTAAAAAGCGCGAAACGTATATTTTTATCTACATTGCAAGATTGCAATATCATCATCATGATTCCTAGATGATTGGGCTAACTTAACTGAATCATTCGACACAGAAATAATCAGTCATTGCAAGGATTTCATAATCGGTGACTTTTGCCTTTCCATAGGCCGTACTTCACGACGATATTTAATTTTTGTGAAATACATAATTTTGAAACATTTCGTTCGTTGCTACCAGTTGAATTTTTAGTTTTTTCTAGCTCACAATTTTTAATTTCACAAAAACTATTAGTAAACTAGATATGTTTATAAAGTTTTTTTCATTTATTAGCTAGTAAACGAGACATGTCCCTTGACAACAATAAAATTTATGCAACCAATTACAACTTCACGAACTTCAAGAAGAAAAAAAAGCACCCTCTGTACGTTAAAACAAACATAAAAATATGTAACTGTAGAAGCGAGAGTTATTTTTCGAGTAAATGTAGAGTTTTCTGAGCATGGAATATTCGTATGGCGCGCGGTATAATTTCATAATGCGAATGGCAATGGAACTATAGACTTTTGACTCTTGGCGTACTTTCACGTAACTATGCATATACTCTCTTTACAGCCCCTTATTTACGCCTGGAAAGAGAGCACTTAAGTGCCTCGGTAGCCGTCTCCACATACATATGTACTTACACCACTTACAAGTCTGTTGAGTACGCCTCAACGGACCTCTAGTGCATATTTCTCGATTGCAACGCAATGCACACTGATGCAACACTCAAGTTTGCACCAGTGTCACAAATTACCTTTGACTTTTTTCTGATAACTGACTCCACTTCACAATAATGCATATCCAATACATGTGCTCCACTAACCCAGTTGACATTGAATGACGACGGAGGGCATGGCAAAGAATGATTTAAAAATTGATGACTTTCTTTTCGTTTGGTTTCAGGCTACGAGCCCCAGAAGAAGGATTCACACGGTATCAGGCAAGGCTTCTCTTTATGGAAGGCACAGTGATCACTATGATTCGTCCATAGGTAATTTATAAATTCGATTATTAAATTATTTAAAGAGCTATAACAGTCATGTCATTCGAGTATCAAGATTTCGAATATTGTTTCTATATGCTTTCAAAAGGAAACTTGCATAGATGTCGCACGTGAAGACCACCAAGAACCCATGAGACATATTTGTAATGAATTTTATTAATTTTATATTTTATTCTTATTCTTTCTTTATATGTTTATAGATTTTGGTTGATCTTAGAAGCTCAATGTTAATTAATTTTATTATTTAAAAGGTAATTCTAATTTTAATATAATCACTGCTTCGAGTGTCAGAAATTTCCCAACACAAACAAGGTACATGCAAAAAAATTATGAATATCATAACGGCAGACAATTCGATTATTATTATAATTCAATCACTGATAATAATTATAACAGGCAAAAGTAAATATATAAATCATTTTTGTAAAATTTACCAGGATCACTTGTAAATATTTTAAAAGAACTTTTTTCAATAAATGCATTACATTAAGATAAGTTATTTTAATAGATAATTAATTTGTCTAAATATTCGAATGTGAGTAAATAATAATCTTTCAGTATAAAACCAACAATATTCTCGCGGGGCGTACTCGGTTATCTTGCACTGAGTGCAAAGCTATGCTGAATGCAGTTGTTCTCATCATCACCTCGTCTATAGCGCCGAGAGGGCTACCAACTACGTACGAGCTTAATTTCCGTAATCCTCTTCGGATTACCAAGGGATTAGAGTCGCGTGTAACGTCAGGCGCTGTTAGTCGCTCGAAAAATGAGAATTCCTGTATATGGTCGAAAACCCCACGCGCACATTGCAGTACGAGCAGAGTATGCAGCATTCACGAGAATCCAAGGGAATATCATATTTAAGTTGAAATGCACGAAAAGCACTTTCGTAACGCGCAGCGCCAAGAGGAGCTGCCGCAAAATAACGTTCTCAGCACTTGTTCTAATTAGTCGCGCGAGATTTCGCGTTCAACTAAATGTTTATAAACATCGCAGAGTTTCAGTTTCGTTAAGCCTCGATTTTCACGCACACATTATTTTGCCTCCGTTACTAACTATGCAATACACGAAACATTATATTTATTTTGTACAGTGGCATGCCGTCAGAATTAATACATTTTTCAACGAACACTTTTAACACAGTGCTTAAGGTAGTTATTATTACATTATCAAAAAAGTTTTTTTTTCCACTGAGGACGCGATTATTTAAAAGTGCCTTGTTATAAAAAATATTTTCAAAGCAAATTATTATTTTCTATATTGGCGTCGAAACTCTACCGACTTTCTTGATATTCGCATACAAGACTGGCTCATTTTTCCCTCTAAATTTAGGCACTGACGAATGAATCATTATACATTTTTAATTGTTCGGGCAAATTTCTTGACGCAATCTTAATTACGATGGTTGGAAATTTTATCTTTCCGTATTTTCATTTAGTAATTTTTTTTTTACAGATTTGAGTACACCACCCTTCGAAGCCATCAGCCTGCCTGTACTAACGCACTCAGCAATTGATGAGGATGAAACAGGCTCGGAGCTCAAGTGAGTACACACATTTATCAAAATTCCGATTCACTTGAGATTCAAATTTGTGATGCGAATTTTTACGATACATTCATCTAATTGTAATCTCAGAAACCATAAAATTTAAGTAAAATTTGATATTTCTTATCACCGTCAAGTTCTTCGTACTTGTCGAGTTGTAAGCGACATCCGACTAATATTTATCATAAATTCCTGGCGCACGTCACTATAATTTGGCAAAATGAAAAGTCGTTTTCTGTAATTCAGAAACTCAAGTGTCCAATAACGAGGTGACAACATTGATGTCATTCTCTGTTTCGATTTTCCACGAGCCGTTAACTTTATTATTATTATTCCGGAAGTATCGAACAACAGCCGTCGGTAATAAATAAATCAATGAATACTTTATTTCCGTGGTAAAACTTCCTCAATGACAGAGCAGCTTCGAAATGATTGGTTTAGCAATATTCCGGAAGTAGTCACTTTTCAAGGGGAGAATTGTCTGTCTTGGCACATTTCTTATCATAATCTTTCGGTTACGAAAAGAAAACCTATCTTATATATATATTTTTTTTTTATAAAACTAGAAAGTTGTAAAAAAAAAGTGTGTCGAATTAATAAAATGCGGGCGTTTCTGAATTTTCTCGCAAGAGGTTCTGCTATTTAATTTGTATTTCTTTTTATTACTTCCGAGTTTTGACTCATAAAAAACATCTGCAAATCCTAGTTCTCACACGCGAGTTTCGAGACGTGCAATTCAATTTTCATGTGCGAAATTTCGTGCGTTTTCCCCCATTGCCAACAATTTTTAGTAGCATCTCGTGGGGAGTCCCGGTAATCATTTCTAAAAGTTACCATACCAGACTTGAATTTTTTTATAACTTCCTGATATTTATTTAGATTTCTGAAGAACTATTCGTTCTTAAATTGTAGGCCTTTTATCATTTGAAAGTACAATAATGGAACTTTAATATGAATCCTGAGCCATCCAGTTTCATAGATCCTGTTTGTTTTTATAAATGGTTAAACCTAGGACCAATATGGTAGGCAGATAAAATACCCCCGGAAAAAAAGTTTATCATGACCAAATACCTATACTGATAAAAAATAAACATTTTCGAGGGTATTTTTCCGAGATCCGTCCAATATAAGGAACCCTATTCTGTACATAATAATGTTCCTAGTTGAAGAATCGATTTGTAGGGTTGTACGATAGTAGATATATAGCGGTGAAGAAATCCAGTGGATAAATGTCTAACGTTTGGGATTTAAGTATAACATCGGTTTTCTACCACAGTCGTCGACCGTAAAGATCTTCCCATTTTTTACCTTTTTCCATTCTTGGACAAAGAGTTATACCTCGATTTCGATCGTTTCCGAAGTTCTTTGAACAGGAAGGGCCAACGCTGTTTTCGCTAAGCAGACCCCGACTCTTAGATCAAGTCAAGCGTCTGGGACAAACTCATTCTTTATCATCGGGATGCTATTGGCGGTATCCCCGTGACGTATCAGTTCTGAAATCCGAACAAAGAAGCTGCTTAAAGAGAACGAAAACGAGAGGAAAAAGGCGTTACGATAGAAAGTTGGGAAGATAAAACGGTAACGAAAAAAAAGAATGGATATATTTGGCCGAATGCCTTTCTCAGAGACATAAGGAAGAGAATAAAGAAAAATTAGGTGTATGTCTTCAACTAGTGCCAGGCAAGGATGTAATTTACATTCTAGATGCCGTCTTTTGCAGTGAAGCTGATGCTTCCAGCGGTGAAGCTTCCGGCATGGAATTGTCAGGATGAAAAAAAAATCGAGCCCCTATTGGATGTAGCGGACTTGGCGTTATTTGCCTTACCTCTTCATTCCTGTCCAGTTTGTTCGACAAAATAATAAATTATGGTCTGTGAGGTGTAGGTATACGGGCGTAAGGTTTAACGGACGTTGGTATTACTCGCGAGAACTTAACGTCCAGTGTCCGACTACAAATCACTCAGCTGCTACCGGAGATCGAACGGGGCTGTGGTACGATGTAGTTAAACAGGAACGGGTTCAACGAGAGTACCTTCGACAATGCCGATACACTTCCTATCTCTAAATCTCTGTAGCGTCGAATAATTTGCTTGGATAATTATTACACCTATCACTCATTCAATGGGACGGGTTTGTTTGTTACAGACTGAAGGGATAGGATCAGTTTGCAGCTTCGTAGTAACTTAAAAGGGTAGACCGGGGCTGGTTATGTCAGAGGAAAGTAGTAGAGTCAAGATCCTTTAAAAATCGGCGTCTTGGCGGTTCTTAATGTAAACTTACTCAAGGCTTGTTTTATCGCTGGAGATTTTTGTGTTTTTACTTGTAGGAAGGACTATTGATTCATGTTGATTGGCTGTCAGTTAGTATAAAAGTATAAAAATGTCTCTCTTTGTATTCAATTTTGTAATACAGAATATTTAATGTGTTGGATTATGTCCTGCAGAGTTAGGCTTGTGTATGGGGCATCCCACCTGGCTTCGACCTTGATCGGAACCTTGTCAGAGAATTTTTGTATATGGTTGACGTAACTCAAAAAAGCATTAATTTTTTTATTATTTTTTTCACACAATTTTTGTTTATCTACAATTTTGTAAAACAAATTGTCGAACGACACATTTTACAAATCGACAAAAATTCTGGGAAACCTTTTTTTTTTTTAATTAAAACGTTTGGTAACCGAGCCGAAGTTGGCCCACGATACCATCTATTTTTCCGGCTTTTCTTCAACAAAAAGAAATTTTAAATAACAACTTTACAACGAGTAGCTAGAAAATGTTTGTATGGAATATGTGATTTTTGAGAATTTTTTCAGATTTTTCCAAATTGATGTTGAGATTTTGCTTAAATAATCTCAAATTAGGCCTTTTTATTAATGGTTATTTAACGTTCGTTATAAAATAAAATATATATACATTGGAAACATGCTTAGAATTTTCGATCTCCTCGTTCAATGCGGTTGGCTTAAATGAGACATTTTTTTTTGAGTCCCAAATAGTAAAAAGAGCTCTCGGGTACCTACTGAAAATACTGAAGATGCCCCCGAATAGGTATTCACGTATTAGTCTTGATCGATTGGTATCCCTAAATTTAGAGCAACATAGTATTGAGAATTATAACTGGGATAGCTGTCTGTATGTGACTCTTACTAAATACGGGTGGCAGCACTTACTGGACGAAGGACAGCCGGCGAATATTGAAAGCAATATACCGCAGATAATAAAATCTGTGGTACAAAAACAATTTCAAAAGGATGTAATTAGAGCGCTTATTTCCTCTTACAGCTCTGTCTATTGAGACATTAAGATACTTAATAATGTTAAGTGCGAGGATTATCTGAAATCTAATCTACCGATCACATATCTCAAGGTTGTAGCGCAATGTACACTGGCTGGCCAATTCTTCCTGACGATTGAGATTAAAAATTAAAAAATATATGTTGTACATTTGATGTTAACATGCCATGCCAAACATGTAACAAAAACGAGAATGAAACACTGCGACATATTCATTCGCATATACATTTTTTATGTAACAATAGTATAAGTTTTCAATCTACTTTTTTTTCAGCTAATTACTCGTTGTAATTAATACAGTGACAATAAAGTATGACAATCGTACGTAGTGTGTAAATATTTATATTTGTAATAGGTATTTACCTGATGTCAATAAAATTATACTACTACTACTACTACTATACTACATACAGTACCACCGTAATAGCTTAGTTTGGTGGGTCAATATCGAACCAATTGGTATCCCAGATCAACTTCAGCCAATACTCTGCATTAACTGGTTAATTAAATTCATCCTGCACATACTGTACATGAACGCAGGGTTATTTTGTATAAATAGCTTAATGTGTCTTCTCTAAAATAAGCCATCGTCGACTCACATATACTTTTTTTTGGCCGACTTATAATAATGTTAGTTAAAAGAAGTTGTTAATTTCTATAACAATGACAATAATTTCATGGCATGTTAATTATATGGGGATTAAAAAACCTTTTTGACCAACCTCTAAACATTTTTTTAACGATGGTCGTCTCAAACGAGAACGGTCTGTAGGTCGAAAACTAGATTTTTCAATGGTGGAAGCGGAAAAAAAGCTCCAGAACTAATTTTTATTGAATTTCGGATAAAAAAAAAAATTATTACCCTACTGTTGAAGAGTCATATTAAACTTTCGATGAGTACAATTCTCGCATTGAAATTGCAGTACGTGCTCACTGAAGCTATTGATCGATAGTATAAAAGCGAGATCCGAAGCGCTGCTACGAGATTTCCTATATCGGAGAATGCAATGAGTGAGCGATCTCACGTATACTTCTCCGTATCTCGTGTGACCATACTTTCCAAGAGTGCTTATCGACCAGTGTACATCGATGATAGTCCAGTCGTTTTTCTTTTCAATATACGTCATATACTGGGTACTCGCCTACGACAATAGAAAGAATATTCTTCTCTTTTTGTTCTCGGTATACATCAACCATTCTGGTTGGTGAATGGAGGCTATCCATCCGATAGATGAATATTTTCCTTTTGTGTACGATTCGCAACAATCTCGTCTGAAAAACCCTACTCAGTTTCCGCGCAATTGCGCAAACCAATGGATATCCCGTTGGATAATTCATTGTTGCTTTATTGCCGGATATTTTTTATTTGCTTCTTTTACTTATTTGTGGTCGTAATACTGCCACGAGAGACTCCTGTCAGACGCGAACCTGAAGCATGGAGTGACTGCGGAAGAGACTGTAGTGTCCTGTCGTATACCAGCTCTACGGAATGAACGTCGCGCCGGACATCTCAACGGGTTTTAACTTTTAATGACCTGCCCTCGTGACGCTCGCGTCGAGTATCACGCGGCATGCATTCTCTATCTCTCTCTGGAAGAAGAGAGAGCGCGGCAAAGTTCAGGGATGTGAACGATTCGCGGTTTACGAGTTTCCGGGCCAGGTTTCCGGTTGTACCCTCGACTATCCCGAAAATCATCGTGGGTACATAACGAACAAGTGCGATCGATCAGTGGAGACTCGTAGAAAAAGGTTTGCAGACACAATGGCAGTGGACCAGCTGGAAAGCTTTTCAAATTAAGAGGTCGAAGGGTCACTGACTTTTGACTTTTGCTTGATCTTCAGACTGACACTAAATTCGTGCACTGAAACATTTGGTTTATGTGAAATGTCAAAACTTTATTTTCGTCTATAGCCCTATTCCTTTTAAAGAACTGTCTTTTTATTCTCGCCGCTTTATTCGTGCTCTGATTGGTTAGATACTTGAACCAGGATCAAAGGTATGTATTGAAACTTTTTATTGATGTCTACTATAATAAAAAGACATCCAGGCGCATCACCGCACGAATCCGCCTAAGCCTAGTTCATTAAAAAAAAAAAAAAAAAAAGAAACATCGGTTTTCGTACGACTAGGGAAAGAATTTTCGTAGCCTTGGCCACTTCATATGTCATTGCAGAGTTGCACATATTACGGTGGTGAATAGGATGAGGGTTGCACTTTGTGCGGCGCAACACGTCGAGATTTTTCCGCAAACGCGGTAGCTTCGGAATGCCTGGCGTAAACATAACTCGTGTGCAGTTCGGCAGGATCGCACGCCTCGCTCTCTCGCCCTTCACTGTGATACTCTTCAGTATTTTTATTTCTTTTTATTCCTCCTCTCATATGCACGAGTTTACTTAATGAAAGACACTTCTGCACATTTGCCTCGACGAGAAAATATAAAAGATAACGGTAACGAAGGAAAATTATATATGTGTAGACAGTAAAAAGCGATAGTAACATTTTTCTGCATTCAACAAAATCTTTTTGTCTACCAAGATCCACCATTTTTTTTGTTTCACAAATAAAAATGTGTAATAGTACAAACAGAAGTACAAGAGGAAAAATTATTTATACGAAAAATAGGTTCTGAATATTCATTTTATAATATATTTATAGTAATATAACATATTACGATATTTTTCTTGTCACTATGATAATGATCGTTTATCAAAATAACAAATAATTTATGTAATTTTTTTTCGTTACTTTACTACTCGTTTTTCTCTCGAATGTTGAACGAAATTTTTTAGTACGACGTCGGGAATGTGCGAAAAGTGCACTTTTCTGCACAGAGGACTGAAAAACTGTTATTCGTCTTGCCTCTTTGTAAATATTCGAATACTTTACTAGCTACCATGACAATTTTCGTTTATGAAAAAAAAAAAAAAAATAGTGGAAATATTTTTTATCACTTCTTTAAATTATAACAACGAATTTGTCATTTATTTATAAACACTATTTTTAAAAAAAATAGGACTTCCATTATGCAAAGTTATTTTTTGTTTCTGTGCTTTGCGCTTCACCTTCTTCTTGGCACTTTTTCATCACTTTACATTAACACGTCCGCACATTTCTTTCACCGCAACGAATATATTTCTAATCTCTCTGATGCTTTTCGAAGTAATAGTGGTTACATATTTTTCTTGGTAGTTCAAGATGAGATAGGTACGGATGCAACGTGTGTAAATTCTCGTCGCGTCCGACCGTGGGACTGAAGCTCATGACCTGCGAATGTTGTGAAAATGTTGCAAAGTGTGCGATTCATGACAAGCGTTTGACGATTCGTCGGGTTTCCGAGTGACACTCCAGTGGCGTTCTGGAGTGCTGTATGACTG
This sequence comes from Perithous albicinctus, assembly GCA_964016905.1. Lineage (NCBI taxonomy): Eukaryota > Metazoa > Arthropoda > Insecta > Hymenoptera > Ichneumonidae > Perithous > Perithous albicinctus. The sequence continues at coordinate 13,109,209 of OZ024698.1, read as the reverse complement.
GCGTCCGCCACGGCATCACGAACAAACTCAAAGGAACTACCGAGCGAAAGTTCCAAACAACAGCGAGTGTATTATATGAAAATCCGCGTCCTTTGCCCTGGTTGTGGCAACACGAGAAATCGAGAAACTACAGCCGCACATACAGCACCAGAGGTAGTTGCTGAAATAGCTACGAAATGGCACATTCTTGGATTGAGTCGCTTCATAAAGTGGTATATAGCGGCAATGAAGACGTGGGAATGCTCTTCTCTTCGCGAGTTGGTAGATATTCAACCTTTACGAGTTAACTTTAAATTTCCGAAAATACTGCGTTGTATCATGTTTACTTATTTATCCATTATCCAACTTCTTTATTTTCTCATCACATATGGAGTGTGTAAAAGAGAAAGTATTGCAATCCAAGCAAAAATGTCGATATCCAGATGTTTATGGAAATAGACGTCTTGAGGATCCTAAATTCCAAAAAAAAAGCATTCATTCATTTATGTCTCTCTGTCTGTAGGTCTGTTTGTATGTGACCCACTTGTCTCACAGTTCATCGTCATTCACCCACTTGACGTTTTTCGCGCCTTCCAGTTCTTATCGGATGAAAAGTATAATGTAACAAATATATCTCAGCCAATATTATTAGCCGCGATATTGAATGTACTCCTAATGCTAATTAATAACTATAGCCATAAATTTCTTGCGGTATCATCCAAGTCGTCAAGAGAAAATTATTGAAAAATAATTTATTTCATCAGTTGCAGGCGAGAGCATCGAGTCCGGAACGGATGGGGGAACCTGAGAGCGAGCGCGCGAAATCTCTCGGTCCTGCGTCTCGGCTCTTCCTTCACCAAGGAGCGTCCCAGCTACTCGGTAAGTTGCTCCACTTCTCTTCATTAACAGTTATTTGTACTGTAGTATTTAACTTTGCATCACGGATGAACTTTGACCGTGAAGACGTGTCTCGTGCTTGCTTCTCCCGCTTTTCCTGTTACTCTTGATATTTGTCACATGGATATGAATTTCTGCAATCCTCCAGCGACGGAGAGTTACTGATAAAATAAGACATCTTGGGTCTCCTGTTCGCTCCTTAATTCACACCCCGTGTGATCCTTCCTTAAACCTCCTTATTTCGATTTCTTGTTCTGTAAAGCACCGCCGAGAGTTCAACTGTGAAATAGCTTCTCAACTGTACCTTTTCCTCGTTGAACCCACGATACCTCGCGATACTCGCTCACGAGAAAAAGGAGGCAGGAATCAACGAGCCCGAGTAAGTGAATAGTGAATCTTCCAGATGTACCATAGCTTTTTATATACGAAATCAGATTATATGTGTGTACTCATATATATATATATATATAAGTAGTCTGAGCACTTTTCCTACCCTTTAAAAGTATTATATCTCATAGCACAATAACGCCAACGACCAATAGCAGTAGTACCACCACCACCACCACAACCCCTACTAGTAACCTGGCATTTGGGCTTATTATCTGGAAATATTGCTAACCTCGCTCCAGATTCTAACACTTTGCTCTCTGCCCATTTCTACGTTGCATTTATTCCCCTGTTAGTACACAAAATATGTCATAAAATAACTACAAGTGGAACTATTTTATGCCCTGAAGGATTTTTCGTTGGTAAGTAAGCATTTGCATTGTTTCGTTAGAGTTCTAATGATGGAAAAGGAAAGAGGATTTTAAGTGGAGAAATAAGGCGTTAAGATTACAAAAACCAGCTTACGAACATGTGAGTGCATATACGTATATTGTATAGTAATATACAGCAGTACAACTGCAACCTGGATTTTATCAACCTTCTTGTTTCTAACAACCCTTCACGATGGTTTCAACTTGAAGGGTGGTAGCGGCCTGCTAGCATCACTTAGCAGGGACAGTCACGAAACATCTCGGGCAGCCCTTGTTTAGACTTATTCTTGATTGCTCACATTTGTTTCTTCATTCACTCGATACTACACAAATCTCATACGACATAACCCGACTATAGACATTCGTTTTTCTACACGAACAGACTGTCCATATACGTTTTATCCAAACAAATAGATTGTCTTCATTTGAGTGTCCATCAGCTGGGTACTCGAAATTTTAGTCTATCCAGATTTCTGATTCACCAGTTTGAAGGTGTTTGGAACGGATATACTGTTTACACCATCTCGATACTTCACATACTCTTTGTGCTATATTTACGCTACAACATTTCAGATCTACACCTGGTTGCTTCCGTATATATTGATTCCACAAAATATTACAATCAAATTTTGTAAACTTATAAATCTCATTGTAATATTCATTAAATATAGTAATAAATACTACACACTGTGGATAGTTGATTATGTAGAATTTGAGCGCGTAAAAAATGAAGTCTGTCCTTATGAATAAAATAATCGATCGACGATTATTATTTGATTAATATGAAATAATAATTATATGTTCCATTATATAAAGTATTCGTTGAGCAGGAACGAAAGAGACACACGTTTCTCCTCTCCATCTGTTCTTCTTTGCGCGAAATAAAAGCGAGACTGAGAATATATTTTTACCGTCGAAACACGGGGGCGTGAATTCTCGCCTACGCGTGACCACATTCGCAACACCAAGGATACGCTACGATGCAATGAGCAAGCTACCACCCTCGTTTGTCGTATACAAAAGCGTGTGGTAACTTGGGAGTATCACAATTTTCTTATGCTCAGACTTGGCGCCTCAAAATTCTTGACGCCCGGCTTGTTTCGTTCAAATAAATTATTTCAGTTTTGTGGTTTTACTTGCTGCTGCACACTCAGTTATTTACTTTAAAATTTATTAAATTCATCAACCGCACAAAGAAAAGTTTACAATTGACGTAATAGTTCAATATTTTTCCCGTCAATTTACGGAAGTTAATCTTTAATTTCGAGTCAATTCCTTTTTCCTCTAATGGTATGTTCAAGTTGTCGAAATTGTTTTGCTGTATTTAATTAGGTGCAATTCGATACACAGTCAGATAATCGGTGATAAAAATTAACCCTACAAAAGTGTCCATAAAGTCCGCACTATGTCAATGGCTGGTTTCCAACAACTGGTGTCAATTTGAATTATACCATGAAAACTATTGGCACGTTTTACTTGAAAATTGGTGAATGACATTTACTGATATTTATGGATTTTTTTTCGTACCATTATTGTGCATTGATTGCCAAAAAATTATTGTTTCCAATCTACTTATCTCGGACATAAATAGATTTAAAGTTTTCAAGTCGGAGCTGAGTAATTTGAACACACTCGCTTGTGTGAATTGAACATTGTTAAAAATGAAAAGTTAGAAGAAAATGAAAAGTTATAATTACCAACACCAAATGAGTCTACACTGGACAAAAGTCCACACTGATCGTCTTCGACTCTTTTATAATCAGCCACATTTGAGTACTAATTAAGATAACTTTTTGGGCATTTATTCAATTTTTGTAAATCCATCGACACAGAAATATCTGAGAAAACAAAAAAGTAGTGAAATTGACAGAATACACCTTACATAGATGTTACCGAAGGTCTTGATCCGTACTCCGCATGTTAAATGTAACATATTGCGAATGCGCAACATACAACAAGGCAGAGTACTTGTTTTGTAATAATCCAGCAAAGTTACCATGTATACCTCGTCGACAAAGGTAAAACTTGCAGCAGTAGAGCCTCTCTTCGACATCTCGAGAGCTTTGGCAGGTTGGCCTCATTAATTATTGCAAGTTCAAGTGGGTTGAGGTGCTTGCATACAAACCAGAGTTAAGCGCCTCGAAGACGCGAACGAAGACACGGTGCTCATAATATGAATAAAACTTGAGTAATGGAAGTCTGAAAGAAATAATGAAAGCGAAGGCGATCTCTGTTTACGTTGTCTCACCATGGAGACACGTAGCTTTCTCGCCGCACGGTTACGACCGAGATACACACGGAGAGAGGAGCGAGGGAGCTAGTGGAGTGCTTCTCAAAGATAGCGCTTCTTTGAAGCATGGCAAAAAAAAAAAAAAAGAAAAAAGTTGCACAGACGTCCGTCTATCATAGACTTTTCTTTTATTAAAAGCTTCTGTCTTCTTCTTCTTCGAGGCATGTCCCTCTCGTTCCTTCATCTCACCGTTCACCGACAGACCTGCACCTTTTCCGGATAATGGACCACATTATTCTCGTATGAATCACGACGCCAGACACCATGACGCTTTAAACGGCAACTAGTATGCGTATGTCAGTTACAGCTCTACTTACTTTCTTCTAAAGGAGCCTGTAAGTCTATACACTATTCAAACTTAAATACGTTCATTAGAACAACAATAAATTGAACACCGCAAAAAAGTAACAAGCAAATTTATCCGCTTATTTTCCAATCAGATATTAATTATTATTAGTCAGATTTGAGTACCACTTGATAATACTTCTTTAATATTTTCTTCAGATATTTGAATCCAACGTTAACATTTTAATTTTTTACTCTCTTTTTTAAGACTGATTTCTTTTTCTTTAGTGAGAGTTTGGGGTTGCTTAAATATATAGACGTTAAACAGTAATAGCATAATCCCGCAAACTAAAGTCAATAAAATTTGGTATCACAGATTCAGAAAATACATTTTCTAATTTTTGCTAACATGTCACGATTTTCTTGCGGTATACAATTTATTTATTGTTATAATTCACGTATGTAAGTTTTAACGGTCTACATTTTCAGACTCCTCACTCGTTCTCAACGAACTGAAAATATTTCGAGAGACTTTATTCTATTTCAACCACAAAATCTCTTGCGAGAATTTTCACCATTTTTCTTGCCACGCTACTGAGAATTTTCGACTGAAAAAAAAAAAAAAAAAGAAAAAATACTTCACATCGCAATGGAGAAACGAGGATGTAATTTGGAATACTCGTTATGCCCATAGCAATTTCTTACCGTACAAGAACGGAAAGTTTTCTCTGCCACTAGTCTGATATTTAATCCTCCCATCCGTTTCTGTATTCCACCTTTGCCATCGTCGTTTAACGAGACGTGGCAAGAAACAGAAGGACAGGAAACAAAAAATAAAGTTTCAGCTTCTTGCAGCGTACGGTCGTGCGTCGTACATTGCCTGCCAGTGGCTGCAGTCGTGCATATATATGGTAAAAAGTGTTTAATGTCAACCGACGGGTTGAAACAGACCAGTAGTGCATGTTGAAACGAATGCCGCCTCTGCAAAATGTGAAAGATTATAAGCTACAAAACTTGTTATCAAATTTTACAAAGTTTTCTTTGATAATTTACAAGTGACTGATTTTTATTATTTACAAATTTATATTCGTTATAACGGAAGTGATTACGAAAAATTAAATTGGAATTGACAAAAAGAAATTGGCAATTAAATCAAATTATAAAAGAAATATTAAACCTTTTGTTGTTGTTATTTTTATTGTTAAAATGACAAAAAATATGTTATCAAATGAAAACGCAACATTTTCAACAAATAATTTTTGTACTTTTTATTCGTAAAGTTGGAAGCTGACAAAAAAAATTGTGTGAAATTTCCAAAAAGTTCTGTTAAAACTACACAAACTTAAATTTTGTTTTTATTGTTCGACGTCATTAAAATAGTATGTCTAAAAAATATTACAAAGTGTACTTTTAGGTAGATATTTTCACCCACGAAACGATTATTTTTCCTCTGAGAGTAGGGAACCCAGACCGATGTAATTTAGTGTGCCATATTCAACACCTTAACCGTATATATATATATGTATTTATTTATGTAGAGAGAAGAGCACGAAAGTCGAGGCAGTGGAAAGAAGCAGTCGAGTGTCTGACTGCACGTCGACCGCAACCCCCTTGCCGCTTGCCAATAGCACCACGGTTTATTTCAACTACACATCTGCCTCTCACTCTCTCTTTCTCTCTCTCTCTCACTCTCTCGCAGTTTCTCGAGCTTTTGCATCTTTCACGTTTTCCTTCCTGATCCCGATGGAGACCCAGTGCTCCGATATTATTACGCAGTGGTGAGTACTCGCTTGCCAAACGCGATAAGAACATGTAATGCAAAGAATTTATTATTCGTGCGAGACGCAAATTGGTTCTGTAGAAATGGACTAAAAAGTCAAAGAAAACGTTTCACCATTTCTGGTTTTTTTTCCTCGGTAAAACGTCGGAGAGGTCTTATCATTTGACAACGGTTGAGCTACAAAATTGCATTTTTGTTTAGTTAAGGTTGATGCAAAGGTGCATTATTAGGCAAATATTTGTGGCTAATAGGTAGCAAAAGCGGTTTAAATTTTTATAGATTGAGATTCAATGTTTTTCTGAACCTATCTGACTTAAGGAAACCTCACTGTTAAACTGGGAAATTATAAGAATTTCTTTCAATGCAAAATGGTAAAGATGCAAAAAAATATTGCACCGGTGAACTTTTACATGATTTTACATGTGCAATTTCTGTTTTAGATGACTCGGGAACGCGTAAAGGAAAGCTATAATCAATCTTGAAAAAAAAAATTAAACAATTTTTTTACAAACATTCTTCACATTTTGCCCCATCTAAGTCGAGAATTGTGCTGTACGTTTTACATCTACTTCCCGTTGATGATAATGCTGAAGTAACAATTTTTATTACAATAGCTCAGCAGACGTGAAAATTGAAACATTTCTACAGCCATCTCTTAAAAATATGTCAACAATGCACGCATGCTATTTCAGTCAATTAGAGAAGTTGTACGTAGAATTCGAAGAATTTATAGTGGGATTTCGCGGTAAACTATTTGCACCGCTTTTTATATTTATTATTATCCTCCATTGAACAGGGCATTTTCTTTCTCACCCTCTGTTTTTCCTTGGCTCCCTCTCTCTATCTCTCTCTCTCTTAACGATTACTTATATTTTTCCTGCGCGACTCTCTGCCCCTCGCGAACTTCGTAAATACTTGGCAATAAAAGTGGATTTATAGCATTTAATATGAAACCGAAAAATGCGATAACCGGATTTTAACCAGGCTCATGTACACCGATATCGACAAAATTTATATTTTATTCGATAATATCCAGTGCATTCCGGAATTTTGTGTAAAAAATTCTAGTTGTTTTATTGAATTTATGGGATGGGGAATTCAAGCGACCCCTTAAAGAGGTAAGGGATAAAAAAGTATAAAATTGGAAATTCAATATCTCAATTATGTTTCGTGGTTATTAATAAATTTTATTCTAGTCCACTTCAAACTATACTTTTTATAAAAGCCAATTCGTATATAATATTTGTGTATTCTAGGTACGGTCGAAAATTATACCAACTATATTGTAATACTATTTTAATGCTTTTGCAAAGCGGACTCATCTCGTTCATTAAATAAATAATAAAAATTACTAATCAACTATATTTTTGACAGTTGAACAACGGGTTCAAGATGTGCCAAAACATCCAGAAATCACTCTTTGGAAAAATATCCGTGAGTGTGGCTTGAAAAATGTTAAGTTTGTACTTGATCCACAATACTGAAATTTCACAACCAATTTATCCCTGTTTAATGTTAATATTTGTTTTGTGTTATGTTATAATTACGTTTTAAAATTTTTTAAATTTCTTTACACTTGAGTTTGTACGCAGTAACAAATGTATATAATTTAATAGAAAGTTTATGTGTCTAACGGATTTTTCTGTTTAATCTAAAAAAATAATAGCATGGTCGTGTTAATTTGATATATTTTTCTATATTAACTTAAAAGTGACACAATTTTAAATGTTAAGCTGAACGTGTTCGATTAAATTGGAATAATTATGTAAAAATTAAATTACACTTTTTTTTTAAAGACACAAAATTTGTGTAAATTAAAAACACATATTTTTCAACATATTATTTATGTACTTTTTCTGTAAAACTAGAACAATCTTTATATATAACTGCTCTATTTTCAGTTTACTTTTTACTGTGTATTATCTTTATAAAACAAGGATAAAAAGTATAATCCCACACGTTGCTTCCTCATTATTTAACATTTTCAGAGTTGCTCACATTGGTACGGCTTTGTGGAAAATGAAAAATAATGAATGTAGCAACGAGCAAGGTTTTACGTTGCAAACTTTGTATTTACAGAATAATACCAGAGATATAGAATTTCCAATTTTCTTTTCTTTTACCCGACTCGCCCCGGTTTAATTCGACCCCAAAACTCGTGCGTGACGTCGTATCTCAAGTCTCACAATCCCTCTTCGATATCACGACTCACTTCCGGGTCATCTGACCTGTTGTAGAGCAAATATTTAAGGAGACCGCCATCGATCGATCCGTCATCCTATCAATTACCTGTCTCTTACCTTCTCCGCCCTCTGATCTGGACGTTTCTGGGAGTGGGTTTGCGTATATGTACGACGCTCGTCTTTCTTTACCTTTTCTTTCCACACTTCCTTTTGGTGACGACATACCTCGCCTTTTTACGTAGTTCTGCGGCAATCGCGTCAATAGACATACATAGAAAGAAATGAAGAATAATAAAAGCAGAATATTTTACGCATTCAATAAAAAAAAAATATATATATTTTTGGCATCAAGCCGAATGAACAAGAATAATGAAATATATAATACGAGACGTCTGTGACAAAAAAGATACGACAAAGTTCAGACAAACTTGTAATTTATCCCTTTTGCAGCGACTTTTTTTCCACTCTCTCACCTTTTCGTGCTCTCGCTATATATTTCCCTTTCATAGAACTGCGAACGATATATAGCTACTTTTGCCAGTCGTCCATTCGACTAGAACCACTCAATCACCTCAACTGCCTTCTTTTTTTTTCTTTCCTCTTTTCTTTTTCACCTTCACCATAGTGATTCTTTCAATACTGTTTCACTGTGCGTTTATTAGTGGATACGAGTGCGAATTAAAATGGCATCGTAACCCTAGATGAAATTATAATCCCTTAATGGATTTTCTATTATGGCTTTTTCTAAAGCCTTTCGGTAATAACCCACGTTATTATAGAACCGGACTTTATGGGAACGATAAATTCGGTTTCAGCGAACAAGGGATGACAGTCTTTCTGACGACAAAGTTTTCATTCTTCCAAAGTATAACCACGATTTTCACCTTACAATTTGTTTTAATGTCTTCGAATTAAACAATTTTTATTTTCGGAAAGGTTTTAAGACTGTTTTTAGAGAACTCTGAATCTAAAGATGCTCTATTTCAAATATAAAAATGAAGTTTTATATCAAATATTTTTTTTACAAGCTTATTGATAACTTTTCATCATTATTATTACTCAAAATCAATGTTCAAGGACTTGGATTTTTTTCAGGTTTATTTCTCGTCTCAAAGTTTCCAAATTTAAATAAAATCAAGATCTTCGTTTCGAACATATGCGTAGATCATTCCTAAATACTGCCTAAATCTGACCGAAAATTGTAAAAGTTAACGAAACAACGATTTAAAAAAAAAATGGCAGATACATTAAGTTTTTATTGGAGTTGTAACCATCTCATTATTTTCGAGCTGAATCAATACGATTTGTTTATTTATTTGATAAATAATTTAATATTCATTTTTTTTAATGTCCAGACTTTCTGGTACGAAAGTGTATTAACTTTTTATTAAAAACAAGAATATATTTTTTCCCCAATTTGTTTCAAAATGTCAGAAAACGAAAATTAATGCATAATGCGAAAATGAATCCATTACTTAACTTTTCGTAACATTTTTTACTGAACTTTTTCTCTTTGTTTTTAATTGTTTTAATATAATGTATACATTTTATTAACATAAAAAAATTATAGATATCAAATTATTTACGGAATAAATTAACAAATAAAAATGATTAAGCCTCTGCTTTTCATACCTATGAATCTATGTTAATGAACCTGAGCTGTAATTACACTTGTCGAGAAAGTTTCAGTTCGATAGTTCCAAATTACTCGAGTAAGCGTGTTATTCGTTTTTGATTTTTAGAAAAATTAGACATTCAAAAAATTTAAATAAAATCCCATTCTAAAGAAATATCAGATCGTCTACTTATAAAATCTTTCTTTAACCACAGCATGCATGCACGCACGCATTTTTCAGTAGATATTTCTGGACGTTTTAAGTATTCTGACATTGAAAATAAAAAAAAAAAAGTTTCACGTGAAACAAGCTTCCTCGTGGCAGAAGCATAGGTATGCAAATTTTCCATCGTTATGCAAGAAGTACCTACACGAGAATTTAAAAGATGTCCGCAAGAGAATTTAACTCTGTATGTATCACAGATTATCCAAAGCTTATCTGAATATAATATGAGTTTCACGCAGAATTAAAAACTATTTTAGCAATTCCGTAACTTTTTTTCTTTTACAAGGCATCGGAAACTTTTCGGGCACTATTCTGAAATTGTTCATTCCAATTATTGGTATATTTTAATAATTATCGGAGTATTTTAATGATGCTTCCACATAAAATTAATAATTTTATCTCAGTAAGTGGTATAAAGGGTAACTTCATTCGTAAAGCAATTAGAGAATTATATAGAGAATTTGAAAAGCCGTCTGCACCGATCTAATTACATTCAGATTTTATTAATCCTCCGTTCTATTATTAACGTGGTATGTCGCAAGAATGTATTTTCAAAATTAGCATCAATCAATTGAGTAAACGGGCCGCAGCCGTCTCGAATATGGAAATAAGGCATTTCGCCAGCGTGCTTTCCTCGCCTTTTTATCTATTAACTATCCTTCTCTCTCCCTCTCTCTCTCTCTCTCTCTGTCACTTGATTGTTTTGACGCATAAAAACAGGAAATTTTGCGGGCTAGACGATCCATTCAGGAGGACCTCTGCCAACTTTTATATCCGGATTCTCAAAGTTATTCTCAACTCTTCTTCTTGTTCTTCTTTCGACTCGGTGTCTCAGTTTGAATATTTCAATAAGACGGTATAGTGCACAAACATCTACAGGCAATTGTAGAACTTAGTTATTTCCAAGTTACGAAAAGAAAAATCATTTAAGTTGGAATAGTTGGAAAGGTTGTTCACTTTGTAAAATCGGCAGATGTTCCAGGATATACTATAACGAAATTAGAGGTTAAGATTGCGCGTCAATTAATCTGAGAAATTGTAATCCGCTGTTCAATATTCTGCTTTAAAACATCTCTCATATTTACCTTAGAGAATTTATGAGAGTAGTCAAGTATGGCTGTATATACACTGATATATTACAATGTATAAATTATTTCGAAATTATTACTTGAAGCGATTTAAAAAAAAGCTTCAAGTATTACGGGATTAATTGATACGGACTACAAAATACTGAAGAAGCATTTGCAAGATGGAACTTCGAAATTTTAAAAATGATCAAGTGGCATGATGAAGATGCATCTGGATGATCGAATATTTTCTAACACTACTTTTTATGGTTTGCACATTTTTTAGAATATGCTTTAGTATGTGAAAAAATATTTATGTTTAATTCTCACAAGAATGTAGAGTCTGCCGTATATAATAGCCTTTCATGTCTTTCCGAATTATGCGAATGTGCAAAGAGCTCATACGTTTTTCGTGCTGTTATCTGAAACAGCTATAATTTTGTCAAACAGAGCAGATTATGGTTTACTTTAGGGATAACACTGATACCGAAACAAAAATACAATGAAAGTCACGATTTTTTACCCCTAAAGTATCAATTGAAGGATGTGCTGAAGGCCGATCGTTAAAAAAAAAAACGAGATTTATAACGTTCATTGAACCAAAATTAAATATTAACCAGCGGCTGTTCCCTTCCGACTAGGTTGTAATTTAGTGAGTTATTAGAATCCTTTAAACAGAGATCACATGAATTTTTTTTAGATTTTTCATTTTTAATTGAATTTAAAAATGTATTCGCATATTAAAAAATCTCAACTTTAAAGAATTAACATAGAAGTTAAAAAATATATCAACATTTTTAGTTCGATCTCAAAATTTCGTCGTGGCAAAAATTATAATTCAATTATCAATTTAAGTAACGAATATGTGGACTATTTAGCACCATTTATACAAGTACGATATGCATTTTTTCAAATCTTTTTCTACGTGTCATTTTATTTTTTACGTGCCTATGAATTTATGAAGTTTAAGCAATAAATCTTTTTTAATTGTTTTACATTAACTTCATTTTTATTATGATATATAAAAATGTGGAAAATTTTGAGGTTTTTTCTCTGCAGTGATTAATGTAAATGGATGTAATGCGCGTTGCCCAGTGTCACAGGACTAGTTAGTGATCCTTGTGTGACCACAATGTGTAAGGACGACGAGAATTAGTGTAGTCGCTGCATCACAGCCTCCCCCTGTCTATCCGTAGTTCAGAATTGAGCTACATCAGAGGGAGGTCTCAGTCATTTGGGTGTTTGATGGCATACCGCAGGTGCCACACGCGGTCTTCTGACTATGATGGTCTCCCAAATCCTCTTTGTGATTATCCAACAGAGTATAAGCTCAGTGTAACTCTAATAACAGACAAATCGCAGGAAGCTGTGCTTGCATCGATATGGACCAGCGCAATTTTCATCGATAACACGAGGATGCACAATTGTACAGTGTGTAAACTGAAGTGATGAGCTGATCTGATTTTTGCATTTTTATCCAACTGAAGATCAACGAGCGGTCAATTATACAGAGATGTGAAATAAATGGTTTCTGATGAGAGTCCACATCTGGGACATAGAAAATTTAACAGATTACAGGTGGACCGGAAGTTCCCGATGCCTAGCCACTTTCCAATTATAATTTCTCTTATCTATGGCCGCCTACACTTCCAACTATCGATAAGTGTCCGAAATTATTAAATGCACAGATTAATAATGCTGCTGCCTAAGTAAGTGTTGTTTCGAAAATCGTCAATTAGAGTTCCGCAAATGTTTTTTCAATTTCGTATGCATTCCAACTGGCAGGTGAAAAATGTTTCTTGGAACACATTCAAGAAGTATTCCTGCGGCGTGCCACACGCGACATGTATTTATTGTTCTCCAGAGCGCGCGAGTGGGTTGCGCGCGCGCACCCAGCAGATCCTCCCTCTTTCTTGCTCTCGTTCTCGCTCGAAACCACCCCCAACGTAGCGTACATATCCTCAACTATTACTACTACTACTACTGGTATATCTGTACACCGTTGGAGGGTTGAGATCCGTACGCGCCGTTTTTCCACGTCCAGTGCGACGCGCGACCTTAAGGCGGCGGGACCACGCCGCCCACGGCTCCTCTCACACACGACATACAAAATCACAAAATCCCAATTCACGAACAAAAAAGAAGTGCTTCAGCCCCTTTTTTCTTTCACTCGAAAAAAGAAACAAAAAAAAAATGCGAATTTCCCATTTCGCCGAATAATTTAGTGCAGAAACGTTTAACGACAGAGAATGAAGGAAAAAGATAGATAGAGAATGAAAAAGAAGCTACTAGGACAAATTTTGCGATGCAGGAAAGTGGGAAAAACGAACAGGAGAGAAAAAATAAATAAGGAAGATCAAACTCTGAAGCAATCTCGAAGATTGCGCGTCTCGACTCCTCGACGTAGCTCGCATAATCCTTTCACGAGCCACAACAAAAAGCACGTCAATCTGTTCTGTTACGGCTATGAGATCAAGGCTATGCTATAAAACGACGAATGTGGTCATAGTGGATTGCCGGACAGATTTGTTGGCTGAATATCGTCTGATCGATCGTGATTTAATCCTTCGTTATTAAAAAATAATATTAATAATTACCAGCGCGGACCAGAGAATAACATCCAGGTAAGAATGATGAAGTAGAAGTTCATACGAACGTTATGTAAAAAAAAAAGAAAAATAATAAAAGCCCGATTGATCGGATGACAAAAAATATAGTAAACGTGCTCGTAGTAGTTGAAGTCTTTCGAGCTTATCCGTCGAATGCTACAATCTAACGAAGTCTGAAAAATCGGAAAATCATGAAAATAAAATTGTGTCGCACGTAGAAAGTCTTGCAACTTGAGAAATAAAAGAATAAGCATTTCGGGAAATGAGATATTGCTCTTTTGAAAAGCCAATTTATTTTATCGATACAATCTTAACTCTACAATAAGTTGAAAAACGAGAAAAATATTTGTAATGCAGCTACAAAAAAAAAAGGAAAGTAAAAAATCACTTATGACAATGTTTTTTTTTTGTGCTGTTTAAATAAGTGATCATTTTTGTAAGGTTGCAAGATTTTATACGAAGAAAATAGTAAATGTGCTGATAGTAGTTGAAGTCATTCGAGCTAATACGCCGAATTTTATAACATAAGGGGTTGAATCATAAAAATCGGAAAATCATTTTTTTTAATTATTTTTGCGTAAGAACTTGAAATAAAATCAAGTCAGTCCTATTCATAGACTAGACAGAGCTTTTTTTTTTAAATACAAAAAGACCTTGCAAAACCAATTTGTTTCATTGGAGCAACCTGAATTTTGTAAGCAAAAAATGGAAATACTTATTTGTATGGTAAAGGTGAAAGAAGGAAATACTTGCTGAGGTTAAATTCCACACGAGCCGGCGAAGGCGAGTGTCGTACTTAACACTCCTCGAGAATTTCCTTCACGCCCGGGCCCCATATTTTCCCGCTATTTTCTGTACAATCTGCTGATGAAAGTTCGACTTTTGATGTCCCTGATCTAACCTCAAAAAGGATACTATTTGTAGCGGCTCGTAGAGCTTAAAAAAAGTCCATGAAAAGTGCGCATGCGTCGGGACTTTTTACGCATATCTGCTACAAAAAGTGGCCAAATGCATCGATAACCATGATCGACAAACAAAAGTCCCGTATGAAAAATATATAATTTGCACCACGATTTTGAAAATTGCTCGGGCCCTTTTTTTGAAGGGAAACTAGTGGAATCACAATTGCATAGACATTTAAGTTTTCTTGCTTAAAGTACAAAAAAAAATGATATCAATCGATGTACAGAAATAAAACGTCAGTTTACGACAAGAACCAATCAGATGTATTTTAACTTAGCTTTTTAGAAGCCAAATATGTATTATTAATTCGATATTATTGATGGACGTCAGTTCATTATGATAGTTAAATTATGTTTTACAAAACCAACGCGTAGACTACATCGTTTCTCTTTTTAATTAGAACAAAAGTTTAACCTTCATCGTAGCTTCAGCTTTAAAAAAAAAAAAGAACAAATGGTTGTACTTGTTAAACGATCATTATTATTTAAAATGTTTGTTGATTAATTCATAGTGGATCTTCCATCTAACAACATAAGCTCTCACTCGTTACGATGTAACAAAAGTTACAAATTTGACTTCTATAGAACTGCGTAAAAATATATATCTCATGGGTAATCGATGTGAACTAGAGTTATAAGCACCCATTGGGAATTCGCTCTGTTTCTTTTTTTCATAAATAATAAGTAATACATTTATTTTCTACAATATCCTTTACAATATTAGTGAAAAGTATATAAATATTTCATTGAAATCAAAATTTCGTCCCACAAAAATAAGTTTTTAAAATCCGACGAAACTGAAAAATAAAAAAAATTGTGACAACTCTAGTGTAAACCGAGTTGTTCTATAAATCTCAATTGTTATGCATTTTTGTTCTACATTAAGTAGCTACCTCTTTAATTATATTTACCTTCGTCTATACTTCACGCTAAAAATGTCTCGAAATAATTTTGAAATCCTAATACACGATTATCCTGACGCTAATACTGAAGCTTCCTTAAGGTAATCCTTGCAATACAATCAAGTAAATCGGCTACTAAGATTTTGCAGATAGTTTGTATACGGTTTAAAGGAGCCACTAAGGAGTGTTAAGGAAAACATAGGTTATAAATCGTCCACGCAATTATTCCGGTTGTGCAAGAGGCTAGTGAGGGATGAAAAAAAGCTCAATACTGTGGTACAGCTGGTCCGATAATTCCGGTGCTTTTATGAAAGAGCCCCTAGCGCCGGTGACGTTGGAGTAGGGATATGATCGACACAGCTGTCGCCTCAACGGGTCTGGACGGAATAGACGTAGCGTTTGTGTTATTTCTATATATATAAACACACACACATATTGGCAGAGTAGGTATATATCATTCTCGTGAATAAATTTGTTATTATCGTGGTATAGCGCCATCGTTGGATCGAAGTCTCTTTTTTTCCTTCTTCCTCTCTCTCTCTCTCTTTCTCACTTGGTCTTTACTTGCACTATAGGTAAAATAACACGTTCATGCCCCACTCGACAAGCGAGGGGATGACACAGATACTACACGAAGTGATTGCAAAAAGAAAAGAAAATTTAACTTGATACCATTTCGTAGTAGAGTCTCGAATCATAAGCCATCACGGAATATTGCGATACTCAACTCTCCCTCTGGAAAAAAAAAAAGCGTTTGAGTGTCACTTTCACGTTTCACGGTGGCTCGGAAAAAACAAAAAAACTTTCCTAGGTAGGTATCGCTTTAATTTAGCGTTTATAGTCATCGATGAAGAAGTTTATTCATGAATTAGTAAAAATAACAAAATCCATTAACAATTTCGATAGAAAAGTAGAATTTTTTTTATGCTAAATCAATTATTTGATTTTTCCACATGTATAGGATTCAAAATACATTGTTTTCTTATAATCTTTCATTTTGAGGAACTCATTTATTCGATCATAAAAAATAGAGACCAATGCAATGTGTAAAAAAGAGCGAAATCCACCTTTCCAACTGGCGCTTGTTATCGGAATTTACGGGTGCACGCTTAACGATTTTTCCTTAAACTTTTGTTCGCAATCGTCGACGGAAAGTTTTTCATAAATTAACACTTCTTTTTTCAACTTCTAATCTTATAAAAAAGTACAAAAATAGTTTGTTAAAAACATTGTATCTTCATGTTATGAAATATTTTTTGTCACTTTAACAAAAAAAGTTGTTATTTTTATTTGACATATATTTTTGTCATTCTTGATAAGAAAAAAGAATTGCGCGTAATAGTTTAATTTTTTTTTTCTTATAAATATGACAAAACTTTTTTTTCACTTCTGATTTAAACAATTTTATATTTATAAGTTTCTACAACTTTCTTTTGTCATGAATGTTGCGATGCTGAAGTCTCAATGGAAAAAAAGCGTTTAAGTGTCACTTTCACATTTCACGATTGCAAGTAAAAAAGAAAAAAAAACTTTCCTATGTACGTATTGTATTAATTTGGCATTTAGGATTATCAACGAAAATCCTCATCCTGCGGGCAAACGGCAAACTTCGTACTCACGAATGTCATTTTATATCTACGTGTCGTCCGCACGTTCAACCGCGAATGCTCTCGTAGCTCGCGAAATATTTGCGGTGTACCGCCTGATGCGAATTGACTAGCCACGTCCTAGCAAATAAAAGCGAAACTCTATCTTTTCTATATGTCCGGTTTGATCAAAGAGAGCTGTTTTATGTGTCGGAGTGGATGTCTATATACGTGCCTCAATGTATACAAACTGATAGCATATTACAAAGAAATGTTGGAAGTTATTGGGTTAAATTGTTGGCATTAAAATGTTAAACATCTTTTTTTTTTCCTTTCCTTTAAAAACTGCATGTCGATCTATGTTATTTCGGTTTTTCATACACTGTTAAAAATATCTACAAACCTTAATTGCCGCAAGTATTATTTCCCCCAAATAAGTACAAGTAGAAGTAGAAAATAAGCAAATCAAAAATTATATTACCGATAAGATATATTTCATTTTATTCGGTGCATAAATTGCAAACCTCCCTTTCACACGTAGTGAAGTATAATTTTGTACGATACTCGTGCGAAAAATGTTTCGGCTCGTGCCGGAAACACAGACCCGTCAGAAAAAGTTTTATGCCACGCGGTGCGATAAAGTTGTATACGAAACACGTGCGATAAACTTTTTCTCAACTCGTGTGATTGCAACACGCGTCTTCGACTCGTGCTTGCAAACTCACACTCGTCAAGAAATGGTTTACTCGCACTCGTATCGTAATATACTATTATCGCACTGGTATCATAATGTACTATTAATTTTACGCATCGAGTGAAATAATAGTGATTTACGATACGAGTGCGATAAACGTTTTTCTGACTAGCAGCAGCAGCGCACGAGTTTAGAAAACGTTTTATGCACGAGTCTCTTACGAAATTTCACTTCACGAGGTGCAGAAACAGGGGTTTATGCACGTGAAGCATGCATAAAACTACGTTTCTCGCACCGAGTGAAGTAAATATATTTTTAAACACGATGAATGGTAGTGGGAAAAATTCATTGCAGTTCTTAAAACAATCCTTATGCATTCTTTTGATTTTCAGTTGCAAATGTTTCGAATCCCTTTATCTAATAGTCATACATCATACTTAACGACTCACTGTGAGACTGTATGAGCTTTTCGAATATTTTTATCTAAATGTTGTTATAGATGCAACTTTTTTAATTCCATTTTTTGGTTTAAAAGATAAATTATCGAAACAATCATTCGATTTAATAATTACATACACCTAATCAAATAAAACAGTTATCATAGAAAAGACACATTATTTCTTCGAATTGAGAAACGATAGTTACGAACTTCAAATAAATATTTTATTAAAACTAGGCGTACCTCGACTAGTATTGTACGTTAATACTGGTCGAAGTACGCCTAGAGTTTTAATAAAATATTTATTTAAAGTTCCTAACTTTCATTTCTATATGAATTGTTACGATACGAACCGTAATCATATTCGATTAGTAGTAACTCTCTCATACATTTCGATAAACAGATTATCGGAAAAGATACTTTGATTTCGCAATTGAAAGCCTTAACCCAATTTAGTAATTATGTTTCTCAGTATGTATTTGCGATATATTTTCTTTCGTTGGACAGGCGACCTACGGGCCTTGGTGTGTACGTACATAGCATGACTCATCGGTGCGTTACGCTGCACATATCGGCCACGTATAGTTTCCGGTGATTGTGCTGTGTATCCATTTACATCGGAGTTGTATAGAGGGTCGAGCACGTCGTCGTCATTTGGAAGGGTCGTGCGATCGTTGCAACGCAATCCACCGTCAGCACCATGCGACCACTAGTGAAACTCCCGTCATGCCCTTCGCCACGACGATCCCTCGGAACGTTCTCCATGCTCTCTCCTATATATATATACGATATAATACAACGAGGATGCTCGCAACGCTGGGCTTCAACACTCGACATTGGGAATCGGATTGGGGCTTGAGAAATGGCGGTGTTCCGCCAAGGGTTGTGCGGCCCTATTGAAATTGATTCCTCCCTCCCCCTTAGATTCCGCCTTCTTCTTCTCTACTCCTCTACTTCCTCGTCAGGAGGACGTACACGTATATGTTCGGTCACCTCACAACAAGAAATTCGATACTTCGGTGTTTTGCCTGTCGATACGCTTCTGGAAATTCGCGACTGCCATTTCTCTTATTGGAGTAAACGGAGACGAATATTTATGGCCTCGACGGTCACTATAGAATAATACTGAGATTTAGGCACATCCGAGATTTTTTGAGAACATGAGAGGGAGTTATTACTGTCAGGAATTCAATTTTCTTCAGTAGTTGCACTCTTAAACATCTTTGTGAATTTCAATTACCTGCATTTTATTGAATATATGGAATAATAGTGAAGCCGGACACTAGCGGTTTGAAATCGCCTTTTTCGCCGTTTTTGACCGTCAGTGTCCGCGCGGAATTCGAGTTTTCGGGCGGACGCTAATGGTTGTAAACGTCTTGTTTTTTTTGGAGAAAAAAAAATTTAGAAGAATACATTTGACTCGCTTCTTGAAATGTATTTTCTTGAGCCGACTCCGATTCCATCGTCAGATCTTTATTTTCACGCAAGTGTGGTACCGAAAATGACTAGAAGTCAGTTGGCGAACTTTCGAATCGACTAATTTTAGCTAGGTTTTTCAAAGGGATATCGGAAAATCTAAGTCGACCACCGCGTGCAGGAGATCGAAAAACTAGAGTCCACGAGCTCATAATCTTCCGTTTTTGATATACCGTATAATCAGCCTAAACGTTTTCGATCGTCAGTGTCCGCGCGGAATTCGAGTTTGCGGCCGGACACTAACGGTCTCTGATTGGTTAACTCTGCTAATAACTTGGTCTATTCCGGTCGTAGAAAATTTTGACCGCATGCTTTTTTCTTCTGCGCGATCTCCCCTATTCGGATATATAAATATCATCATATTGTAACGGAATCGGCAATATATAGGTCCGAGACACCCTGCATATATTAAGCTGATAGACTCACACACTTATACTCGCACACTGAGATTGAAATCTCAATAAAAATAAAACCATCGAGAATAAAAAGCTTTCTCCATGAATAAACAGAGACACATACTTATCCAACCATTTGTCAACTGTATATATTTACTCATTTTTGCATTCAAATCATGTTTAAACATATCGGATGGTCGAAAGAGTCGACAGAAATATAAACGTCTCTGACTCGTAATTTTAGTCAAAATCTGTGAGTGCCAATGAGCCGAGAGAAAAATTTCTCCAAATCCGAACAGTATATTTCGTTTCTGAGTAATATATTCGATGGGATTTAAAATAATTGTAATTGCTCGAGGGTGGATTATTCGAGACGTCTGGAAAATATTCGCTCCTCTCAGAGTATCGGCAGGGTGAGCTCAGTCGAAAAGGATGGGAGACCATAGAGGGAGAAGGAGGATTGGAGCGTCTCGCGGTAATATTATTTGCCAGGGTGTAGTCACGTTATCATCCAACCCTGAGACTATATGTGCAGCAGTCTCGACGTAGCAGCTATAACGTTCGGTAAACTCTCGTCGGCTGTATATTTTCACGTGCTTATATATAATACCTATATATACGACATAGCCTTGCTCGTGATGCGCCATTGACGGGTTTAAGGGGCTTGAAGGATCCCCCGAGGAATAATACTCGCGCTCGAGGTCTATTACTACGTGCGTAACGTTAGGGGACTGCGCGAACGTTAGACCTCGACACACACGACATCGCCTCCGATTAAAGGTTATCACAATAACTTCGCCACGCTCCCTATTAATTCATTATATTATGCTCATCGTTATCTTTTTATTTAAATACAAAAAAGTATGCGAAGTAGAGAATTGCACGCACTGTTTCATCATTATTTCTCATTTTCCGCAATGGCACATATGAAAAAATATGAATTTTGGAGGAAGTTGTACATTGTCAAAAATATCTACAAATTTGTATTAAAGTACTTTTAGATGCTGGTATATTTAAACTTGTTCCACTTACACGTGCACCTATTTTTCCATCCACTTGTGATATTGTCCCTCATAATATAATATTATAAAATCCATACTATACCGAAACGTCGATTCACACTCAAAGAACGCCACACATGGAACGACAAATCTGGCGCGCGGAGTTTCAGACTTCTACGCGCAAACCGCTCCCGTAAAAGCCCAGTCGCACTGTCGTGCTTGTAACCAGCAAGCGAAAAGCTCTTCTATCCTCTGAATCTGCTTGAAAGTAGATATACATTCAAATTGAAAATTCATAATTTACAAAATCCGACCCACCTATTAATCTGATCTGAAATGAGTTCCGAGGACCACTGGTTATTACCAAACTATTCAGTTTCAGTGATTGATGCTTATGAAAACTCGAGGCACCGAACAGCTTTTTTTTTTTCTTTAAAAATGCAATAATTGAATGAACAAAATACAAATTGTTTTAGTAAACATTTATATGCTTGCGGACATTCGACTTTGCAGCTTAAGGCGTTATATTGCTATTTAAACGTCTGTACTTTACAGGTCCATTAACATAGAGGAAGTCGGGGTAAAATGGAGACCAGTTTTAAAAAATATGATTGTGTCGAAATTCATTCTTTGTGATATTCCGAGGTTTTTTGAAACAGGAATATACGGAAGTCAGCAACGTAAACTATGAGAAATTTTTTAAATATTTTTTAACATCGATTCAATTTTAATAAGAATTTGAAAAAGAAAAAAAAATGTTTTTGTAACCTTTGTATGAAATTTTTCCATGTTTTGTACTTTCTTGCTAAGACAACGTCGGACAATTGAAAGCAGTCGATTTCAATAAAGATAAATTTATTAATTTGTTTTCCGTTTTGCCTCCATTTTCAGTGTAAAACTGTGTCGACCGTCTTGCCCCTACTTCGCATAGATCTCAACATTTTTTTTAATTAAATGTGACTTTTGAACGTTTTGAAATCATTAATATTGAAAACTCAAATAAAAAGAAGGAAAAGTGTCACGACCACAAACCCTCCTCTATAAGAAAGCAGAATAATGTCGTTAGAAATATATACATAAAATTAATATTAAATTAATAACCCGGAAAAGTTGGAGTCTCCAGACGTGGATAAGAATATACCGGATAGAGTGCAGTAGATGAGAGAGAGGAGAGAAAACACAGAGGGTAGAAGCCGCTCTTCGGTAAGCCGGTTACCAATTTAAATTTTACACCCCCGCTGTTTTCGTTGTTACCAGGCTCGATGTTGAGCCCTTCAGGCTATATTTCGTGAAATCCTCGACTTAGTTCGCCGCAACAAGGCAGCAAAGTGGAGGGGATGTGGTACTTTGGTCCAAGCGATAAAAACTTAATTGTTCTGAGACCCAAAAGAAAGTTTGCTTTGGTTTGCGCTGCGGGAAAGCGCACGGAAAGAAATTTTTACTAGCACCTTCAGTAATAGAGGACTTATGAGTCCACGAAAGTATGATCGATGAACCTGACTCGCCTGTCAAGTAAAAAAAAAAAAAAGAAAACCTGACTTTTCTCATGAACCTCTGCTGCTGATTATTTTTATCGTGCTTGCAAAACGCGATAGGACGGAGATCTTACTTTAACAAGACACGAATGAAATTGATCTCGATGGGGGGGATATGAAAATTGCCACAAAGTAACAATACAATCGCAGGGGATTTTGTGATTGAACAAAATCCCTACCGACTGATGTCATTACAAAAGTTTTCATGAAGCCTGTATAAACCGTGATTCCCTTGATTGTTATCTACGTTATGATTGACGATAAAATCCTCGTTAAGTGAGCCGCGCTGACAGCCAAACTTCCGCTTGCTCATGTAGCCACCTAATTCCCTACATGAGCGAGCGAATATACTAAGTATAAACTGAATGAGCCCAGCATGACGTGTCTCGGATAATATTAATTCTCGCAGATTGTGCTCTTCGATGTTAGAAGTAAAATATAAATAATAAGCGTCCAAAGACGAATATTGCATATTACTTTTCATTACTTTTCATCTTCACCAAAATAGCTCTATGAGAAAGTATGTTGATTGATTTTTGCTTTCTCTCAGAGGAAGCTTTGTGAATTCTGGAAAATACTGAGGAAACATAGTGCAAGATTCTAATTTACAGACTTGTTTAAATACTGCATATAGTGCGTTAATTGAAGTGAATTTTTCAAAGTTAGCAAAGAAACAATTCTTTTTTTTCAATTTGGAGAATTTAAAGAAATGACTAATGCAAATTGAACCAGTCGATCGATTGTCACTGAATTCAATATCAATAGTTGTTAAATGCTAGTCCGTTTGTGTCTAAATTTTCAAAACGACGTATTTTTAGTGATTCACAGAAAAAAATGCGACAAAAAAAGTGCAGCTTTATCGCATTTATAAAAAGAAAATTTTCTTTTTTGCAGAAATGATAAAAACTATATATTACCAAAGACAAGTAACCAATTCTTACTTTCTTTTCTTATAAATATCTCAAAAAATATATTCTGAACGGAAATAAAATTCTTATTAGGAAAAATGGGGAAAAAGGTATTTTGTAAATTAACAATACAAATTTCCAACAAATTATTTTTGAATATTTGTTTGTAAAACTAGAAACTGACACATATCTTTCTTATAAAATTTGTAAAAAAATTTTTTAGACTTTTTCCTGCTGCAACGAACTTAATTTTCGCCCAAAAATTGAAGTTAAAGTAAAAAAAAATAATTTTTTTAGAATTGTAATTGAATTTCGGTCACAATCCATTAATAAAGTATCATCTATAACTGTCTCAAATAAAAAGAGAAGCGGAGTTTCCCTCTCTCGCTCTCTTTCTCTCTTGTTTTTTCTTTTTAATGATGTGAATTCTGGTATGGTACATAAGAGGCATATTATCATCAGGTTCTGCAGTTCGATCGATTAACTGGGAATATATTGCGTTTGCCTAGTATATACAAAAACAGCTGTTTATATATATATGAGGCATTCACATACATAATTTGAGGCAATTTTTCGGATGACGAAATCTGACGCCCAAACCGTAAAAAAAAATGTTTGTGTTGCCGTAAAATGTGGCTAATTACACAATTAAACCTGAATATTTTTTTCTTGTGGATCATGAAGAAATGCACATTTTCATTCTTTAGAGTTGTCGACACGACTAACGGTTCATAAGATCTTACAGATTGAATAAAAAATGAAAAAACTGGCATATTCCGGCAGGATGTTTAGAAAAAATTAAAATTTGGTGTATCTATTAGAACCATTAAACCTGTTTTCAAAAAAATGTTGAGAATTTTTTTTTTTTGATGGTGTAAATTGATGATTTAGAGGTGCTTTGGCGAATGACGTAATTTGTAAATTTAAAATGTAAATTGATATGGAAAGCCTCATATATATTTACCTTGTTTGGTAATGGGCTTGATGATCGCAATCGCGGACAACAATGAAACGATAGGTTGTCGTTGGTGTCGGTGTGTACCACGTGTATTCATTTGGCTGTGTTATCAGTAGCGAGGTCTCCAATTTACCATTCAAACTTACAATCATCAATCATCATGACTCCTCCTATCTTCATATCGAAGTCTCTCGGCCTTACAGTATGAATCGCTAATTTTCCCAACAATTACCAATCGATTCGCATACCTCACTCCGTCTTTCTCTCTGTCCGTCTGTTCAACCATCCCGCAGTTACTACCAATTTGCAAATATACCTCAAGGATTAAACCAGCGGTATTCCCTCAGATGCGTCTATTCGAGGATGTAGATTGAGTTTCTTGTGTGTTAAAGCCGGAAACGGCGCGTTGAGAATCGATACTTTGCTGGTCGTACGCTATACTCATGTAAGTGTAAGTAGGTATTGCCGCCGCAGTTAGGGATCAGAGCCGACACCAATAGGTAGAATGTGTTGTTCGTTGTAAAACGTAACAGAAACTCGTACTGGGCGCATGAGAGAGGTACAAAGTTCACAAAACGTCACGAGGTCGTATCGAGGTTTTGGCATCGACCGAGGGAGGGAGCGAGAGGGAGAAAGGAGAGAGTACGGCGCGTCGAGCCTGCTGGATCGATGTGTTGCTGAGCCACTGAAGACTGTAACGCAGAGTCTTACTTGGCCTGTAGACATAACAGCAGTGAATGTAGAAAGTATTGGAGATTGCACCGATGCTTTGAGTATATCCTAAGACATTATGGCAAGCTGTCTTTTCTACATAGTCTATAGTCTGAGCGTATACCAATTGTTCACATGAGTCGAAATCTACACACGTGTATATTTCAGACTTTTACTCCGATTCAATTTGAAACTTCACTTCCAAATAATTCGTTTTGACAGCCGGTTTATGCCAATCTCGTTTCCACACGATAGTAACCAATATTTTTGCTGATGACTTTTACAACCGTTCGGGAAGCTGTAGAGTATACTGTGGCGGATAAAGATGCGGAAGAATTGTATAATCAATTGTTATTCCACGTTTCATAGTAACGAGACAGTCTATTTCCGTAATGTGGAAAAGATACGGGTAGAAACGAGCTATGCCGAATTCGCTCGGTGTGTAAAGCTGGAGAGTGTAGACTAGCACCTGTGTGCAGAATTGGAATATTTAGCATCGAATTGTGTAGAATCGCTATGTGTATTGACGAAATCGTGTAGAACCGGCATGAGCAGTATAGTAATCGTAATATTACGTAGAATCGACGTGTTTAGTTTTAGAATGTGAAGTATTGAATTTGTATAAATGGAATATGTTTGTAGAATTTCAATGTAGAATAGCATACTCCGAAGATGTAATGTAATTCAATTTCGTAATGGCGTCCGGCCGCGTCTCAAAGTATTCAGGAAAAGGGAACATATTGATTTCCGCATAACTTAATAAGGTTTAGACTTAACGGTTTGAAAATTAAAGTGAAGAACTAGTTCGTGTGTGAGTAATCATTGTACTCTCCAATTTCGATAGAATAAGAAATTTTCGGCTGAAAAGGGAGTTTGATTCGTATGTATTAATTCCTCCTGTGTTAAATTGACACCTACTTATCAGTATTCATTAGCAGTCTACTATCATTGGCGTTCAGCTTCGAATACGTGTGAAGACACATTTCCTCATATAGATGTATAGTATTGTACCGTCGGAAATTCCCGTAGCAGGGCGGAAATTCTACAGTCCTCGAGCCGAGCTGTTTATCCAATACAAGTAGGTGCGGTAGATATGTTGTGTCGGCGCTGGTATATATATCTCGAAAATGTACACGTGCAAGGTTCCACTAGTTATAGAATCGAATAGGTTAAACCTTACGGAATTTCGATACGCCCGCGTGTCCACCGATGACGGTTCCTTACTGTTAGCAACCCCGCACCATTCACTGAGCTAGCTTGTAACAGGTTTGTCAGGAATCTACACAATTTCTCATTTGGTAGAATTCCGAGGGTATTAGGCTATGTTTCACTTCGTGTAAATGCCCAGCAGCTATGTCGTTTCAGACATCTATTACCACGCACGGATAAACCCACGATCGTATTGTCCACTTCCGGATGTTCATGAATCCTGATTTTCCAAATAGACCAGATTAGATTAAATGGAATGAGATTTGATTTGAATCCCGTTAAGTTTGGTCCAATATACTTAGGGTACTACATTCTTATTACGATTTTACCTAGACAGGAAGTGTGGACGTTTCCTTCTTTTAATATAGAACAAGTTCTATCATAACGTAGAATAAGACTTTTTCAACAAATATGTTGATTTAAAAAAAACAAAGAAATTTATTAAGATCAGTTACATGAGAAAAAATCGGCTGGACATTTGTGTAATTTTTTTTTACGGTTTTAAAAGCCCTTAATGGTATCTGCATTGAGATACAATTGAATGGAACAAAACTTTAAAATTCAAAAATCTAAATGTGAATGCTTTGATCTCTCAAAAGTGCATGAATACACTAGATTGATGAATTTCGGGCACTCATAATGAGATCCGATCCGTCGACCGCCAACATAGAATTTAATTCACGCGATACCAACTAGGGGTTTCAAGTGTCTCTGAACGAGTAAAGCATGCGTTTGCCGTTGGACTTCAATAGGATAAATTCAATAACCTCTGACTCAGGACCATTTGCTTCACCGGCTAGATGAATGAAAAAATTAATAACTCAAAATACACTTGTACATAGAACTTTTTATTCACTCTAATATTATTAAATATCGAAGGATAATATTTCATAAAAATGAAAAATCTGGCAACTTCAATAAGTGCTTAATTAAAAGCCTTGTATGTTACTTCTTCATTCTTTTGGTCCGATGACGGACCAGACAATTAGAACAAAGTATAAAAAATTATAAGTCTTTGTAATAAAAATAGGAAACATTTTAGTTCATCTTTTGATGTTTAGAAATAAATTGATCCCCAGTAAAACGAATAACCCTCACTTTGATTGTACGGACTCAGTGGGCAGTAGAAACTAATCATCGACGAATATTTTGCTGTAGTAATTGGCGAAAAGTTTGAAAGACTTCGATTAACTAAAGCACACGTATTCAACTCATCGATTTACAATCCTATTCGTTCGAGAACTTTATTTATCTCGACGAAGGCATCTATCAAGCTGAAACCTGCGTCTTTCAATTTCCCAGATACAAAGCTCGGCTGCAATGTACGTCTAACGAAGTGAATTGAAAGAAAAGTTGTTGTACGAGATTGCCAGGGGACTGTTACCTGGTAGCTTCACTCTCGAGGCTTGTCGTTTATTTTCGTGGATGAAGCTGGCGTAAACGGTATTTCGTCGGGATGCTCAGCGTGGTGCTACTGAAGAAGGACCGGTTTTCTTGTTACTAAGCTAAAAACTTAATCCGACGAAACGCCTGTGAGGCAAGGAAAGTGTGTAAGTGAAAAGGCTACCAAATTCGAGATTACCCTTTGATAGAATTGCAAAGAAAGGAATTTTTGCAAAGGAGGGCAAATAAAGAGGAACATCGATGGGAACGTTTATAACAGTCTGCTGAGCAAGTGGGAACGAAATCTTTGAACGACAGAGGGGCATCGATCGATCTTCGATGAGGGAGCGTTCGGGATAGCATAATAACCTTCCGTACGGTCTCACAACCATCCCTACTTCTGGTGGAGGGGACACAGCCTGCTCGCGTTTTTCTCTGACGCTCGCCGTGGTTTCTCGGCATTCGAGATCGTTGAGGCCGTGGAGGCCGCCCTTGGACTAATTTGTGAAGCGTCGCCGAAGTTTTGTAACGTTGGTAGACTCGCTCGATCCGCACGGTATATACCAAGCGGGGCGTTGGGTTGCCGGACCCCTGCTTTATGGGTGCAGAAGCTCGCCAGGTTACTCCCTCCACCCGGTGGCAGTAACGAGACGTTCGTTAACGACAACTTTTGAACTTCGATGAACGATCCGAACAGTCAAAGGGAGCAGTGGCAAGACATTGAAGATTCTGAACGGAGGAGAGGATACTTATGAGACGAGGAGAGTGAGAAAAGTGAAGGAGTTCGGAATGAATTCCCCCTCGTAAGTCTCTCGGAGCTTAATCCTCCAAAGCAAATATTATGACGGAACATTTGTCAGAAAAGCCTTTTGTTTGAGTTCCATCGTGTCTCGAGTGTCCGTACGCGATATCTGTAATTTGCCGATATGATAAAAGCCACTCGCACGAGTCCACGGTTAGCGGATATGTTTAAAGTCACCATGCTTCCTAAAAACTGTGATGCTTACTACATCAGAAGACTATTCTCTACGTAACCGTCTATAGATACGCATCTAGACGATTCATAATCGCAACAAATCCTATCAAAATACCTCAACAAAAGCTTCAATGCGTCGAAAGCGCGGTGAGTGGTCGTCATCGTCGTGGTCGTGTTTGTTGGTCTAGCTGGTCATATAGAAAGAGCAAGTACGCATCGAGGCCGGAGTGTGGAATCGTCGCAGGAGACGACGCTACTAGGATGTGATGATGACGAGGGTAAAACGAGCTGTACATCGAGACGGAGTGTCTTGCGAAGCCTAGTGCGTAGGCTTAGCAGCGGGGGTGGAAGTGGCGGCGGAGGCGGAAACGGACACGGCGGAAAAAACCGTACGTTATTTGGCTGTGGCGTTGGAGCGAGGACCTGGAGAACGGGTCTGGGAGTAGGAGGCGGGGGCGGTTGTATTACCACGGTGTCTGGATCCGGGGCCCGGTCAGGCCGAGCCGGCACCGTAAGCCGTCGGGCGAGCAGGGAGTTAAGTCCCTCGAAGGTTCCGGGCTCGCCGGGTGCCGTCGTAGTTTCCTCCCCCGCTGTCGAGGATGTTTCTGGAACTTTCGAGAACCAACAGCAACATTACGTCGCCGGCGGTCCGTCGTCTTTTGCGGGTGGCTCTGGTGCACCGTCCGGGACTCCTGCCCCCGTCCCCCAAGATTGGCGAAGGTTAGTCGGGAGCATAAGGCGTAAGGTGCGAAGGAAAACGACCCAGGGAACGGGGGCGGGAGCGGGGGCGGGAGGAAGCGGTATTTCCGCTACCGGCAACACCATCAATATTCACAACAATGCAAGAAATCTAGTCAATGAGGCCTCCTGCCCCTCGCTTCATGAGACCACCTGCACCAAGAATCAGGACGATTTTCTCAAGGCGACGATGAGAATCTTCCTGGTCGTATCACCGCCCATGGGTCGAGTCCAGGTAAGCTTTTGTTGCTACAAAAGAACTTTGTGAATATACATGTATATGTGTGTAAAGCTGATATGGGGTGACGATTATATGTGAAGAAGTATTCTTGCCTTTTATGCCCTCGTTTATACCCTCTACTAGCGCCCTAGGATGACCCAGTTTAACTGGGCCTTTGTCAAGGATAATAGCACTTCACTCACGCGAAAAGGTGTATTTTTACAATATACGGTTATGTGCTGCACATAATCTTCTATATACCTTTCAAGTGGTTGAAGGAGGTTCGTAGATACATTCAGGTATATTCTTTTTGTACTTGATAGAGTTATGAGGGTCGGTATTAGGAGAATTTCCCAATAAACGTGGGTCGTCAAGCTGCTATAGAGGAGGATAGGGATAACGGCGGTAACGACGTTAATGACGATCGCTTGTTGTCGCGACATCATCGTGATAAATCGTTTGACAGATACTCTTCCGGATTTCACATTTTGAAACGCGGTATCCCTTCTTCCTCTCTACTTCACAAACCCCGTTCATCCTGCGCGAAAGTTCGATGTGAGACTTGTGGAATAATGGGGCAAAGCACGGGAAGCGTTTGCGGTTTAGGGATAGAATACATAGATGTAATCATCGTCGAGTTAGAATGAACGTCGGGTCCAAGACATCGTAGCCTACTTCTCAGTCGTATAAATCATGTCGGTGTCGTAGTTAAAAACATTAGTCCTAATTTTCAAAAGATATTATCCTTTACCAAGTTTAAAAGCGACAGGGTCAATGGTGACGTGAACGTCCAAGATTTTAGTGCTAGCCAAACCGAAACTCGTTCGAATGGATATGATGTTGTCGCTGTCAAGAGCTATAAACATACCACTCCATTTCCTATTCCTTCCTCTTTTCTTCGCTGCACAAATCCATCCAGAGTTATCTTCCTTGAAACCCGACTCGGAAGGGCGGGATGGAAGGCGGAAACCCATTCTGATAGGGAACGGAAGAGGTTTTCATGGACGGTTCTGTAACACAGCAGAGGGATGGTGCGGAGTGAGGCTCGAAGTAGAATATTACCGTCTTGATCCGGCAGTTTATGAGTCTCTCCGAGCGGAAAACTTCCTTTCGCCGGTTCCTACCGAATATATATTCGTGCGCAGGGAGTAGGTCTTCGATCAGAGCTGTCTTCGTAACTCAGCCTCCTCTCATTTCAGATACATCGTATTATATAGATGTCAATGTAGGTTCAACGCCTGTAATTTTTTTTTTCATGGCCATGGTGATAATATCGGGGTTTCTTATTTTGGCGCCTGTTTTAGTCTTATATCTGCCTTGCATTAGTGTAAAATTGAAAGAAGAGAAGCGATTTTATTAAAGGCTTAGTTGTATTCTCAAAGACTAACTTTTCTTCGTGTTACAATCGACATCCTGAGCCAAATACCATCCGTAGCTTTCCCCAGATCTCACCTTCTTCCTCTATTAGTCGTAGGAGGTCCTTGGAGTAGATGTCGTCCTTGACCCGAATCTTCGCAGATCACAGGGAACAACGTCCGCAAGCACTCTTTTGACTTGATGCTTGCCTCGTGTTCTGTCCCTGTACGCCCTCCTTGCTTCTGTATCACACCCGTTCTGATTCTGTCACTTTTCTCGCTCAAACACTTTGTCCATTACAGTCCCTTTCGATCACACGAGTCTCACGAGTTGACTAACTTCGAACCTCTATTGGAAACCGGACGTGTAGGAGGAGACGCTCGGGACTATGACTATCTGAGCGACAGCTGACTTCGGTTATTGATTCCTATACTCCCGATAACCGTCCACTATCCAAATACGAACGGTCGAAAATAGTGGTAGAGCCCACGCGACCGCAGCGATGAATTTCGGGAGATCGCTATTGGGACGTACTTCATCCCTTGCTTCTATTTCTCTTGCTACATCCGAATTTACCACAGTACCGATTTTCTGTATGTACCGCTGTGATGAATGTTGAAAGCAAACGCATATGCAGTAAATCTCTAGCTCGTCAGCTGGAAAATTGTGCAATACCAATTCACTTCCTTCTTGATGATCGCCTCTTTAGAATTCTTTTACCTTATCTTCACTTTGAATCTGGTAATTGGTCATGCTCTAGTTAGGCGACGTATCTTTTTTCCTTTTTTCCACTCCAATTTATACGACTTCACCCTTTCCTTGATCTTCTCTCGATCATTAACGCATGTAAAGCTCCGCTTCCAGCTGTATTTCCCCTCAACCTACGTTACAACATTAACGAATTTATCGAGATGGAAAAAGTACATGAAAGAAAGATAGAGATAGGAAGAAGGGCAGTAATTGGACAAGTGGATTCCAAAGGATATTCGATATATAATCAAATCTTTGTATATACGTGACCCGGAGGACTTATCTCTACCGAGGAACTAGTTCGACGAACAACCGAAAGACTCAGGTTGATCCAGGTTCTGTTATTATGTTTCATCCTATCGCGATGAAAATCCTGGGCAGAAATGAAACAGCGAGGAAGAAACAACGTTAGATCAACAAACAAAATTAAAGTTCAAGATATCAGCATCCTTATTCGCAGCAGAGAGTACATATGAGATCATATATCATAGTGGAAGCTTGGTTACAAAAAATAAAAAACTTATATCGTGGTTATGAAGTCGTTCCGATGACATCGTCCGGTGGATATACCTGGTAATAATCTTTGGCACGACGCCAATCTTCCCCAGGTTTCTGGTGTCCGACCACAACGCGGCGTCTAGCTTCCAAGGCTCTAAGAGTTTCCACTAACGTCACAATCATCCAAGTAAAGAGGTAACATCAGTACTTACCTCTAATAACTCTTTTTTCTATCGCTACACTCTGCCGGCGACAGGATCGATAGCGACAAAGACATCGAGAGGTCGATGTATCCGCAGGTAGCGGACGCCTCGTTTATTTTTAATCCAGCAATTAATAGCGTTATTAATTGGTCTAGTGTTGTCTTGGAACAGCTAGCCCGTTCTACGACAACGCCATCAGTTTCGATAACGCTAACCACTGAAATTATAGTAAAATTGTACCAGGGCGTTTTTTGTCACAAATTTTTCCGCGTGGGAGTTCAACACGGAAAGAAGGCTATATGCTTTATTCGGCGGGCATATGTACTTAGAATGTGGATGAATACTTTGGGATACTTAATAATTAGCCCAATTATATACGGTCTGAAAAATGTTGGGAGGAGAAGGTAGGGCACGGTCGATTACTTAACTCAAACTGAAATGGGTTTATTATAATCGACGGCCGAAAACGTGGCTCTGATATGATAAGGAACGTAGTGAGCAACGTTGAGAAGAATGAAGAATTATAATACAGCTGTTGGGATAATATACACAACAATTAATAGGCAATAAAATAGACATGAATTGCAAATTAATTCTGGTAGGGTCACATTTTTATTTGGTTCTAATGCGCGCAGTATTCTTTCTTCACGATGGCGGACCCCTTTAAAACATCATAGGCATTTCAGGTTTAAAAAACTGGATCCGCACGGATGAACTAGCATTCCTGGTAGACAATGTGTACGTATCAATGTTGGAAAGTTGTATCAGGTCAGTATTGGCAACCAGTAATATGGCAATAGATTTTCAAATGTGAAGAATATTGTAACCTCTAGAACCTTAGAATCTGCTTCTGGGATTTTCTGTGGAAGATCATAGTTCCGACTGTAGCATACACTTTCTATGTAGGATATCCACGTAACATAAGAAAAATAGCTTCTAATCCAATAGTGACCACTAGTTTTGTGGGACTTTCGTAAAGTTTTAAATTGTCCATAAACTGTCTCTTCACCAACATTAAGTGTCTTATCTGTTACATTAACGGTGCTCGCTCATTTCCCTTCTATCTATTTTATATATCCCTTTTATCCGCTTCATCGCCTTATATCGTACGTGACAAGGTAGCCCAGCGAATGTATGGGTTAGTGAGTAATTAGTTTGTCGAAGTAATTACGATTATCCGTGAGCGATAGCACGACGGGGCCATGTCAAATTGAGTGCGCGTTGGTGGTAGCAACAGCAACGACGGCGACGCGGTTCTGGTGTACATGGTAGACCTTCTCTTCGTGCACTCGTTCGAGTGTGTGGAAACTCGCGCCCGTCGTCATCGTCGTTCAAGAGAAAATACAAGTGATACAGGCGACGAAGCTTGCGAGATTGCCTGCAATCGATTGCAGTGGCAACCTCGAGAAAAGTGAAGGGAGCTTCGAGCTTGTGGACACTGACTCAACTCACGATGTATACCTCGAAAGTTTTCACTGGATCATTTGTGTCTCGGAGCGAAAACGTAAAGGTGACAAATGCAGTTCAAAGAAACATGACAACAAAGAGAGAAGATACCAGAGACCAGAATCTTCGATTTATTTATAGAAACAAAACCTTATTTGTAGGTATTGTGAAATGAATGTATCGTAATCAATGAATGCAATTGCACCGACACGTCAGAGCAGCTTTATGATATTAAATTCCTATCGCTTATCTATATGCTACATTTGAAAAATAAGCAAACAGCACATTGCAAAAACAAACAGAGAGAGAGGAATCTATGTAGCGTTGTAAAACGACGCGCTGAATCACCATTCGCACGGCTTTAGTCGATTTTAAAAGGAGATTACTAATCGAGATTTAGATTGCATCTCACGTACCGAGTGAACTTAACGAGTCTCGTGACTCGATTAAAGCATCAACGGACGGCATAACTAGCGGGACGAAATTTTACAGATGTGTAAGAGAACCAGCTACCTCTGTTACAGGTAGTTGCATTCTAATGTGCATTAGAGTCCGTGTGTAGACTTATCGTGCACGTTTATTTTATATGAGTATATTTCTGGGACATTTACACTCGGAATAGCAACTACCCGTAAAGATGTCGAGTCGAGCGTGAGAGTAATAGTGCATATAATCGTAGAAGAAAAGTTGGCCGCTACGTACTGCAACCTGAATTGTGCAGTTACAGCAGCTGGTGCTATTGTAACCTCACACAGTTGCCGTTGGCACGCTACACGCCGATGAATGAAATCTCTCTTTCATATAGCATCTCGACATCGGAAACCCTAACTGTTCAGCTCTGTATGCGCATACTGTTATATGGATTTACCTTGGATGTACATAAACAACGCAGTGACCGCGAGGTCGGAAGACACTCGGATGATTAAAGCGTTGGGCGTCAGTCCGAGCGGAATACTTAGACGCCCACAACTCACCGGAAAGACCATCCTCCTAACTGCCTTTCCGTTCAGCCGTTTAACAACCGAACGCTCCGAGCCACAAGAACGGTTTACGTGTATGGATGGAAGCCTGATGGCAAACACACTTCAGAGACTCTTGAGATAAGAGAGAAGTCGGATCCTAGAATATCCTCCCAGAAACACGGGCTGTGAGAATAATGGTTTTAGCCACTTGAATGAGAATGATTCATGGAATCGAATATAAATATACTACCACCCATTGGGCGGACTAACAACAACAACAACAACAAATAATAGAAGAGGTTTTGAAAGACTTTGTCATCTTGTGGAGTGTGCGCAGCTGATATATGTAGGTTTTTAAGGGTGTAAAAATAACGTAGACAATAATAACAATACTAAGGATAATTTAACATAAGTTATCGAATTTTTGTAGGATTTGATACAAAATAGTTCTTGATGTTAACTTTTTGACTTCGTCCGAAGAAACCATGACTCTTACTACTGTCCTGTGCATTGGAAAATAGTAATTCAAGGAGTTTGTACATACCATGGGGATATCGTTTCTCGTGTAAATCTCATTAAATCTGGAATAGAAAAAGGACCCGTCTGTTCGCTCGACCGTGAAAAAGCGAAATCGAGTTTACGATGGCGCGAGCAGAGCCTCAGAAGGAGCTGGACGTAAATTTATAGCCGACGAGGATGGGAAGGCTGTGCTACAGTGAGGATCGTCTGCGCCGAGTGAAAATTTGCAACGACATATACGATTCGGCGAGTGATAGGACCACACGCGCACTATTTACTACACAGCTGATGCTGTTGCTGATTCCTTCTGCCCAACACTCGACGAAAAACCTACACCTCCTCCAATGCAAGTTTCACTCTACTCCAACGGAATCACATTCGTTCGATTTCAAATGACAGTTGACAATTTTTGCTCACTCTTTCCTGGCTCATTGGCAGTTTCGTCCCTCTTTAATAATGCTACTCGGTATATAGACTGTATCCGCACTTAATGGATTTACAATTATAAATCAGAAAATGTGACGGGATATAATTAAGAGGACCTCGTTTGTCAAAAAACTAAAATTTTGTGTGAACTTTGTGTTATGTTTAGTTAGCAGTTTTTAAATCACAATATTTTCTCGATGTAGAATATTATTGAGAAAAAACTGAAACATCATTGAGTTAAATCCATCAGATATTTTATTCGGAACCACGCGCCAAATTGAAAAATGCTAAAGCGGATTCACATAGGAACTGTTTGACCTAATCGGTCCTTACATCATTGAAAATTTTTTTTTAATCATTTCAGAATACTGAAATGATTCCCAATTATGGTTACCAGTTCATTTGAAAAATGAATTTCAACACAAAGTCTACGTTATCTGATATTTGGACAATTTGGACTGGCCCTGACATCTCATCCCAGTTACAATAATAATAATAATAGTGCCAGCAAAGTGAGGTTCTCGTTCCATTTACGGTGTAGTATCCTTATGCCATGGGTATTCCTTATTAAAATTGGTGAAATTCTATAGACTTAAATAGCAATAGTTCTTTAATGAATATCAGCGGTTTTGATCTGACTGTCTCCTCGTGAAAAAAAAATCTGTTCTACGTAGACTCATGGTAAACTTATTGTGCGGTCTACCAAAAGTCTATCTATTGGGACGATTGTAGACTTCGATACAGACTTTTGCAATAACCGAGTTCGCGTTGCAAAGTCCACCTACTTTACAACGAAAGTCTGCTTACCGTAGACTTAACTCTATATAGACTGAAGGTATAGACTGTCGTTACATTCTGTACTATGAGAGTCGACCAACTATAGACTTCAGTTTACATAGACCAGCATATCGAAGTCTACAATCGACCCAATTGATCGACTTTTGGTAGACCACACAATAATTCTACCACGAGTTTACATAGACTAGAATTTTTTACGCGAGACCCCTTAAATTACACAATGGGGATGATATCAATGAAAATGTATGTAAGTCTTGTATAAATGTAATGTAAAGCTCCAGATGGAACTACCATTCCAGAAGTAGAAGTAACAGACTATAATAGTCTGATAGAGTTAATTTATCAAAGAATTACCGCGGTATGTGTATTACGAATATAGCACTTCGAAGGCTCTACCGTTCGAGCAAACTTCCCTAAGCCCTTCGTCCCTCTTTCCTAAAATTTTCAGCCAAGGTCACTGTCTTAAGATTCATGGCATCGCGGCAAAGTTTGCCCGTGCTTCTTCGCGTGCCGGCAGTCTTCAGATATATAGTGGTATAGATTCCGGTTGAAGGTATAGTTTGACGTCAAGGGGAGCTGGCGTGACCACGTTCATCTTACTTCTTCTCTCCACCGCTTTTGCGCGCTGTGGGCTCGACCTCTTAGACACGTATACTCTTCTTTATGTCCCGGTGATTTTGCGACGGAACTGGCTTCTTCGAAACTCGTAAGAATGATGAACGCGGCAAAGGAGGAGCCACAAGAGGTTCTGGAAATCTTGATTCAAAAGTTTCGATGCTTCGGACGTATGATACCCTGTAGCTGGCAAAGCTTGGACAGCTACAGTAGATCGCTCGATGTTGCCAGCACGACCATCCATTAGGCGCACGGTTCATTATGCAAATTCTCGGGGCGGCGAGAAATACAGGAGGTTGAAACTATGGAATAGGGTAGGAAAGCTTGCGCATGTTAAAGAGTCACTAGAGTTGTACGTCGTGCGCGGAAAAGGTATCTGGCACGGTCTCGAAACGAAACTTTGTGAATCACGTCTAGTTGGGGCGTTTCGTTGTATGTAAGCTAATCAAATATGCACTCCTATTGCAGTGCATACACAGACCTGCGGTAATCGTGCCTTGCTGGCCGTAGCGAAGCACGTAATGTACCAGCGTCTCGCTGATATGAGTTTCCTAATGGTCGGTGCGGATATAATCAGAATGGCTCGAAGAGTGAGAGCGAAGGAAAAAAGGAAAATTGTCACGAGAAAGTCACAATAGCGCTGAACACATCATTTTTACTCTATTTATTTTTTCGTACAGACATTTAGAAATATTTATTTCTGTGTATCAGCATGGGAAGCTCATACGAGTTTATTGCACCTCACGGCGAGAATGTGAAATGAAATGAAAGTACCGGAATGGTGGGAAGCCTCGAAACATTCCATGTCATACATTCCTCGGGGAAATATATGGCGGGATTATTAATTAAGATAGTGTTATTCCATTAGGTATCAGATGAACTGTCAAGGCTTTATATATATACATTTTTTTTCGTTACTACTGTAGACTTTACGATAAAATTACACGGTTATTTATCGATTGTTTTTGGCAAGTAATTTCTACACGAAAATGACAAAATTAAAAGTGGCTAAGGAAACAGTTGGTAGATTAACGATGTATTACGGAATTTCATGTGTATTTTGGTGAAATGTCGCTGGAAAAGAAAAATGCAAGTCGTACATCGTGTTCAGGATTCCGATGCCAATGTGATAAATGTGATGATTTATCCAGTATTTGTAATGAAAACTATAACGTACGAATCAAGAGATAGTAAATCCTAAAAATCGATCAGCCCATCTAGAGTGATTGAAATCAGTAACAACACTTATTTAATTTCTAAAAATATATTAATCTGGAATCCCAACTTGACTAACGCGTAGTAAATATGACAATCTTATGGGAGTGTAGAATTTTATCTGCTACCGTTTGTCCAGTTTGCAGCATCCAATACTTGTCATTAGTACAATATGTGTATGGCTTTTGCGTGGTGCTAGTCAAGACACATCGAAGAGGTAAATATTGAACTTGATTGCGCGCTTAAGATTGATCTTTGAACTTACGATCGATCTTGAGCACGCAATCAAGATTAAAACAAAGTTCGATTTAAGGATAGATCTTAAGTTTTAATTAAAGTTCGATATTAAATTGAAACTCAAGATCGATCTTAAGTACAGAGAAAAATTGGAGTAAAAGTGTGCAGCAGTTGATTTGATGGAATCGACCAAGATTTCAAACGAAGAAAGTTTTTCTGGGGTAAAGTTTACTTACCGCAAGCGCGCGCCTTTGCTTTATAGTACACACCGGTCTAGCAAACTTTGTGTGCTATGGAAGAAATGAGAACAGTATGGAGCCATTTTCGAGACTTGCCTCGGGGCCAAACGAGGTTGTAATATTGCTCCCGCTTTGTGGATTCACCGCGTGTCAAACTTCAGCACGAAGAACCAAGAGAGCCACATGGAGTTTTGTGTTCCACTCTCCGAATTTATATTGGCTTGGCCACCGAACCGATCGTGTCCCTGCACAACTCAAACGAAGGACCAATTCCGGTGCTGTTCTACGTTCCACTTTTATGGCGCAATCGAACAACTGCACACGCTTTACCTAACATATTTCTTTCGTTTTCCAAACATACAAGTAGAAATCTCTAGTACCCTATCGAACTAGAAAGGAAACTAATATAACTTGCCGTTCCGCACCTCTCACTAATGGTTTGTATATTTTACAAATCTTTCTGCATTACTTTTTGCGAAACTGCATAGTTGGAAAAGTTTTCGTACAGTATCTGGAATATTCGATTAAACATTTGAGGAGCATGTCTATTAATATTACGTCGAAAACTTGTTTTGTATACCAAACAGGTTTGAAAAAATGAAATAAGGCAAAATATAATAATATATTTGGTGGTATTAGTTTTATTTTAATGTTTTGACACTATACCATTTTTATATTAATAGCATTCCAGTACATACGCATACAATTATTATACTATTATCCGAAAAGAATTATCCACAAAGTAGAGCTGGCAGTTGGTTGGTCCAACAACTGATTAGTTTTAACAGCAAAGTAATTGGTAGGCTCAACTAACCAGTTGATGAGAAAATCAACGGAGTAGTAGTTTGGCCAGCCAATTAATTGGTTGTTGAAGCGAAATATACTTTTTAGAGAAAACATTTTACAATGCAGTTGATTGTTGCAGCTATATATTTTCGCCCAATTACCTTTTTTATTGTGCAAAAAAAAGGAAACTTGTGGTTAAATTAAGTTTTACGCTGAATATACATTTTGTTAGTTCATTGAGTACTCCGTCAATGGGCAATTAATCCTACTGCGATCTGTTTATATACCATAAGAAAGATACCTTCTTTCAAGAATATTTATTAAGCCCTGCTCTTAATCTCGTGAACCAAGGTGCTAAAAGTTGAGTGTAACCAGTTCGACCGTCTCATGCTTGTGACATTGGGTAAACGAGAATTCCGTGTTTCCATGACAATGAAAGCTGTCGATACGTCGTCGTATAACACTCGAGAGTTCTGGGCGAGTGCCGAGAGATGCACGTTCGCTGTCAGCTCCCACTGTACATCTAATTGTCGTTGTACTCCGAGCCGAGAACCTCTCACGAAGCTTTGGAAAACACAACCCCGTACTATGCATTACATACTGTGTGCTACACTAGCGGATGTATATGTTTCGTACAGCAGTGTACCTTCTTGAGACTCTTGCGGCCATTAGTGAGAACACGGCGTCCGTGAAACTACATACAAAGATAGAGCAACATAGCTCAAGCGATTTGACCCGCGAATTCTCCCAATAAATTTTCTCCCGTGACGTTTCCTGTCACTTGTACGTTTTCGTCATATTATATATGTGTGTGTGTGTGTGTGTGTGTGTGTGTGTGTGTGCAGAAGAACCAGGCAGTCCTTTTTGCTTACACTTCTCTTCTTGAAGCACACACACACACAGTGAGTCTTCTCTGTATTTCCTTTTAGACTCGTCGCCAGCTCTATCTAATTTTGCCTCGCCACTTCCAAAGACTCGTCCCGCATCTTAATAGCTTCTCGTCGAGGGTTTCACCTCGGAAAGCGAAAAGGAAAACGACCTTCGTACGATACACCCTCTGCTGCCTACGCGGGTGCCGCAAGATGGTATTTCATTTATTTATCTTCATCCACCCCACTTTTTTTTTTTTTTTTGCAGAAAAAATATTAATCAGCCAACGAAATCGTGATTCGTAGGCATTCTATCCTATCTTGAACTTCGACTCAGAATAACTCAATCAGTAATAAAAAAAGACTTACTTAGTACCTGTAAAAAAATTAGATTTAGTTAA
Organism: Perithous albicinctus; assembly: GCA_964016905.1. NCBI lineage: Eukaryota > Metazoa > Arthropoda > Insecta > Hymenoptera > Ichneumonidae > Perithous > Perithous albicinctus. The sequence continues at coordinate 13,068,107 of OZ024698.1, read as the reverse complement.
CGGTAATATGTACCAATAAATAATAATTCGGAATGTCTAACTTTTGTACATTTGCGTAGGCAGATAACAGCAGAAGTAACGCATGGAGATACGAAAATTCACGAGTGGGGAAAAATAGACACTTGATGTTCTGTTAAAAAAAATGTATATTTTAATTTACAAACTAAATTGTCCCCTTTTTGATGTTAAGGAGGTATCAATTTTGCGCAATTTCCATTTTTGCCCAAATTGACAAAATAATCATCATGCGTTCCTTTTTTGGGGTACAAAATACATAAAACTTGATCGGTCAATCATTTTGCTACAGTTCTCACCTACCATAATTTTTCCATAATTTCCATTAGTCTCACCAGTTTTCATGGTGCTTCACGTTTATTTACGATTTTCGTAATATAGACCGGTAAAGTAAAAATATAGACTCGATTACAAAATCAGAACCAACATAAATTTATAGAGCCCCAAAAATGCACGACTATAGGGGAGGCCAGTCTAAACTCTATATAAGCTGTCATCGATATAAATAGCCTACGACAAAACATGCATAATAAAAACATTGAACCCAACGAGATTGGGGGTGTTCGGTCAGCTGTGAATGAGAAAAATCACAACTTTTTATACATTCTGCGCGCAGTCTGTGCCGGAGAATCTACGCTGTCAACCGAGCAGAACAGAAGACCTGGGCTTCGGGGACAAATGTTTCGTCGGCTCGGGAGTAATACGAATGAAACGCTGCTCTGGACGGGGAAACTGACGGGTGAAACAAACAGCGTTAAGCGTTGCGAGAACAGAGATGAAGACAGAGGGGTTTAAAAGCAAGGCCAGCGGGTTTTGGTATAGCAGGGATTGGGAGACGGCGGGACGGAATCATCCCTTTACATCGCGTCGGATCGTCACCCTTCGCGAGCCCGTATATCCGTGCAGAGAGACGACGGAAATAAGAAGGGTCGTCGACTCCTCGCGCGAATCTAGTCTGTCTCATTCCTCTTGTACCTATATACAGTGACTCACGTCTATCTGGGTATAATACATTAGACACGGGTTATAGGCAGTGAGTGAGTGAGATTATCAGGGGTTATCAGGACAAAATTACTATGAAAAATAAGGCAGCGACTAAAAAGGTCGAGAATTATGAGGAATTGTGGCTTTTCACTACAGTAAGATCCCGCTGTTCGTAACTCGATGGGAGCGAAACCTTTCGCTTTCCCGTATTTCCCCTACTGTTCTCACCCTCAATAATCCGCCGTCAGTATAGGGGTATATACCCTGATGCGCATGCGCAGGGTATGCTTGCGAGAACACACGGATGAATAGACCGGTAAATAAGATAACGTGCAAACATTTTCAAATCGAACAGGTATAAATCGTATAGCTGTCGGTATAAAAATATTAACTGCAACAGTTCAAGTTTTATGTATTTTTGTTTTTGTTCAAATATTTATTTGTAATTATTTGCGATAAATATAACGTTTGCATAAATATTTCGAAATATTTGATTTTTCCATACGATACCTAAAATAAAGAGTTTAACGTTGTTTAAACCTTGGCAGTACAGATTATAGACGTTCGAAATTCTTGCCTATAACACAGATATACAGAATAGCGAAATAGTTGCCATGGTAATGAGAACAGTAAAGCGAGCGATTGTTGAATTAAGGGAGAGTATCGGACTAGACAGCGGAAAGAATAGGTGAATTTTAGGAATTATTATTTCTAAAACTATTTGTTCAATTTTATCCAGGCTTGTTTTATTCGAAAGTATACATGTTGAGGTATGCTGACAAATTTTGTTTATAAATATATATCGACTGGGAGCGCTACTGTCATGGCCGGCGTAAAAAAATGTCTCTCGCTCGCACTGTATACGGTCCCCAAGATTACATGCAATCGGTTGATCTGAAACAAAAATTTCAAACAGATTCTCAAAATGGAATGTATCATGCCCTTCATAATGTTAGTATTTCGAGAAAAAAAATTCACGTGATGGCGGCCTATTGAACTTTACTTTCATTTTCAAACTTAATTTTCGACCTTTATGGCTTGATAAAAAAACAATAATTAACTGAAATAAAATCCTACATCCCGAAGTAGGTAACTTGTCCGAAGTTCTAGATTAATTCAAGTTCGCAGTTTATCTGCCGAACCACTCACGCGACTAGAGTCGTGTTCGGATTCATAACGATTGTTGGGACGACCGCTTTTTCAGGCCGGTCTTTACGAATCATCTTATTCGCTTTGTACGCTCCCGTCATTTTACTTTCACGATTTCCTTTCCTGCTATCCATTTCACTATATAATTTTCACAAAACGAAGCATGAAGTAATAAACGTTGCTCACTGCTGCACGACTGATGAGGGAATGACGCTCTAGAGGAACGGTTAGAATTCACAAAGGATCCAACCTTCCATAACTGGTAGACAAAAGAGTCTGGGTCAGGCGGTGCAACGGGCGACCGGCCACTCGACCGCATTCCGGTAAATTGCCCGTAACTTCCACAATTAATGGAATTTCAATATGAAATTTACACACAATATGCTTAAGATTACAAACTTTAAGATCAGCGAAAAAGCAATTGAATTTTTTTTTACTCGAATATTGCCCCTTAAGTTAAGAAAAGCGAGATCTTATTGTATTTCTGTTTCGGAATTTTTCGTTTTTGTGTGATCGTGATGAATGTGATGATTGTGACAATCATATTTATAAATAATTACTAAACTTTTTTCCGCTACTATTATTTCCTAGATCCTAGGTAAAAGTACGGATGAACATTTTTTTGCTTACTGTACATTAACTGCAAGAAATTTCAAAGTTAGACAATTAATAGTTCATTGGGTTGGAAAAATTAGACAAACCAGAATTCAGAATCGTTTAAATTAATTGTTATCGTCAGTTGAGCTGTTACGTTGGATATTTTTTTACGAGTACGGGTCTGATTTACTTAGGGAAGAACATTTGCGAGGCAAGTCGATCTCGGGACTCTCAAGATGCGTTGAAAATATGGATTAATCTTTTCTTGTACCATACTCCCTTCCATTCACGGAATAACTGGAACGTTAAACTTTCAAGTATTTTCCACAACAAGGTTAAAATCACATTGTTGAACGTTGCTGAGAATATTCTGACTAGATCTTCGTAGCATTTCGTTACACATTCTTCTCTGACATGACCTACATATATACTCTTATTTATCGTGAGGAATGCGGGTGCTTGGCTTTAACAACAAGCCCTTTGTTCACTTGCTGCTGGTAGTTCAGCTGAAATAAAAGTGTTTCCACAAGAAACATTATCATTAATTCAAGAATTCTATTATACATATATACCTTTTGTGTCAAGTCCGTGTCTTTCATAAAAACGTAACGTATTTCGAAACCGACGATTTTTTTAAATGCAACTATTATAAAAAAAAAATTCGACGTTTTTAGGCAGATTTCAATCAAATTTGGCACACATGTCGATTGCCGTAGAACTAGCTTTGGGTATAAATTTTACTCAAATCGGTCGAGCGGTTCAAATTTGAAAATGTCATCCTTGAAAAATCTTGTTTGCGCACTAGCTTGCACAAATTAAAAGATACCGGCCTCAAATTTATTCCACGTATTGAGCACCGTGAAGCAAGGTTTGAGTACAAATTTGAAGAAAATCGGTTGAGAGGTTTAAATTTCATGACGATTTAAAAATTTCACAAAAGCTTGTGAATGCGATTTTTGTAGAAGACAAATTTTTAAATATTTTTTTATATTACACACAAACAAGCCAGCATAGTAGAATCTTGCAAATTGTTTCCTCATTATTTTACATTTTTCAAAAATGTTTACATATATGCAAAGTAGAACTTTGCAAATTATTTTCTCTACAAAGCCTCCTCTATGAGGAAGCCAAAGTAGATAAACGTATTTCCTCATAGTGGAAGCTTTGTAGAGAAAACAATTTGCAAAGTTCTACTTTGCATACATGCTTCGTCGACCACAGTGAAATAAAATGTCTACCCAAACATGTATACGAGATATACAAAGCTTTGCCGCAATAATATATAATATACATCAAAAATATATAACGACAATATCTGGCAATATACTTTTCAGGACATATTTAGCGGATATATAGTGGACATCAAACTTTTCGCTGTTTCGTGACATACATAAATTATACATTTTCAATATATCATTTCTATATTTTATTTCCATGGTGGTATACATTCCAAACGGAAAACTTCTCCTTCGGGTCCCCGAAAGAAAAGGAGTCTGTTCGCAAAATATTCGCGATTTTTCCACAACGTGATATCCATTGCACGAATTCGTCGATGCGATCACCGCGCATCGGTATGAAATCAGACGTTGCCCAAGCGCAGCAATTCTTCTTCGCATTCCTCGTTGCTCTGAAAGGAAGTAGCAAGCAACGCCATTAATCATACAGAAGCAGTGTGGTCCCGGGGGTGGGCGCGCGTAGATATATGCGATAATATCGACCCTGATAAGAGGCTGTCCAAAGGGAGCCATATTGCGTAGCCGGTAAAAAGTGACGATGATGACGATGGACGCCCGGGACACACGCTTCGAGGCTGTTGTCCGCTTCCGCAAATGTCTCTCTGGGTCCGTGACGCGAGTAACGTCGGGAGAAAAATCGATTGTGGAAATGCTTATAAGTGAGAGAAGGAGAATACACTATAACGAGGCTGCAGCCGATGGCCCATTACTCATAGTACCTTGTCGTGGAAAGACCGGACCGACGAGATACTCTGTCAAGTCATCGTTAGCAGTGAACATGCTCGTTAAATGAGACCGACTTATAGAGGAAATTGTGTCGTATAGTCAGGATATCATCCACTGTAAGCTTTGGGAATTCTACTACAACAGGAACTGGTGTGTCTATAGAAACTAGAATGAAAATGGTAGATGGAAGCAAAAACATTTCTAGATGTTTAACATGGATGGGAATATTATTGTGGTGCGAATACCGCAGAGGGAGAAGCCTAAACAGCGAAATAGAAAGGATGAAATAGTAGTGATGAAAAGCGATATCAGACGAGTCAGAAATACTCCTCTACCCTCATTGAGCAAGAAGGGTAGGTAGTTTCGGGTGGTATAATTCGATTGGACGACTGAAGCAAGGTCTTTCCTCTACAAAATCACCAGCAGTAATGCCACTGTGAGGCCGAACAGAATGAAAACGACACAGACTGGAATGGGAACTCGTTTCAGCCTTGTAGATCGCTCTCCTTTTATCCGAAAGGGCAGGGAATGACGGAAGTGTCTAGGCAAAAAGGGAATGAGGATACGAAGCGCGAGGCTCTATTTGTAAAATAGAGATGATCGTTAGCACGTGTGTTGAGCTTTGTGATTCGCAGTCCTTCTCTTCTAGCCCTCCGCCCTCGTCTCTTTTACCCTAGTTTACATTCATTCGTAATACGTATACATATTTGTATAATGATTTAGTTATACGAATGTTGTATACGTTTTACTATGAGCGAATAACTGGATAACATTTATATTGTTTTTTCATGGAGAAAGCTTCGCGATGATGAACTTATCTTTTCAAAATCTGTCAAAACGTATACAGAAGTAACGCAATGGTCTCGCAAATTTGATCTAAAAGTTGTCACATCTGTAGTGCAATAACTTTTTGTTCTTCCCTTCTAATTATTGTTTAAATATATTGATGCAATAAGATTTTTGAGCGGTTTGAATAAATGATCTTTCTTCATTACTGATATGTCGTTAAACTTCAGTGGTACCTCATTATTTTCCATCTTTCACTTGTTCTATGAGAAAACCAACATTGATCAACATACGTCCTCATAGAGCTTTGACTTTGTGAAAAATAGAAAATAATGAGAATCAGCACGGCAAAAGCAGTTTGAACAGGTGACAATGAACGAAATTCTCGTTCAATTCGAGTTACCTTAACTCTACATTCTTGACGGCACTACTCTGACCCAATTCCTATAAGAATGGAACAAATTAGTGATCCGTTTAATTCACGCTTGCCAGCTGGACTCTTTTATTAAGATCTCATTCAACTATCTTACCACGAATAAAGCAAAAGAGAGTCGGTGAAAGGGACAATGAACGATAGAAAGTTTCTTGCTAATTCCCCACTTTATGAAAAGGATCTCGATGGCCCATAGGGACAACTGCCTCATAGTTGGAAGTTCTATCAGTCATTCAAGAGTTTTCTGGAACTCCTGCGGTCCAGTGAGTCCAACCTTATCTCTTTTCCGTAGTATTTATACAAAAATGGCAGTGAAGCTCGTCGCTGCACTGGTACACAGCGTGATGACGTCTGGGAAACGAAAGGAACGAGGAAGGCCCGATAATCCCCGGGAAAGACGCCCCGAGAGTTTAGCCGATAAACATTCTCACGATGTGCGCCGTTTACTTCACCGCTTTCCTCCTTCACTCTGCCGGGTTGACAAAGATGAGAGCGGGGCAGCGGGGAGTGGTGGTCCGAGGCTCAGCGCTGCTATGAGGAGAATCTCTAACGGGTGTTACCCCGTTTCATCCCTTTCCATCTATTCTCAGATCTATCCGACTTCCTTCTCGTTCGACAGCGGGTATACCGCCGCGCGTTCTCCTCAGCATCTCCAGGATATAATCTCTCATAGGAACCAATTTCGTCTTCTGTGGCTCGACGTGACTGCACTTACCCTTCCAGTTTCAACCGTTGTTCAGCTAACTTCTCTTAACAAAGCTAAGGAAATCTTCAACCCTAATAAGCTAGCAGTATGACAGTCTCGAAAATGGATTTATGGTCGTCCTGCTAGTTTGATATAGCTTAAATCTTCGAACTATCATTCGCGCCTAGTTGTGTATGGAGTACGGATGTTCTTGTAAAAACAAGCACATTCCATCTTGCATATTGCATCTTTGCACCTTGTCATCGTAACTTTTTACCTGGTGGATCGCTTTCACTCAAATTCAATAGCGATCACTATTGGTTTAAATATTTTTTCACAATACTTGAAAACAAAGTCTGATTGCTTGAAAACTGTTGTACTTATTTCGTTCATCGACATTTTTTAATAAATAATAAATCGCATAAAATTTCAATTGTCATAACAATTCTGACGAAAATCATGTCACATAAAAAGGAAATGCGTGATTTACTTGGTTGCAAAACTTCGGCAAGAAATTTTTAATTTTTTTCACGAAAACAAAGCTTGCTCTATGAAGAAGCAAAAATTCTTCTTATTTTGCTTATCTATTCAATTGATTTCCATTTTTCTTTTAACGATGTTACCATTCTTTTTTTAGCATTTTATTTCGTGAGACTGAAGAATTTGTTTTTCCTCTAATATCCGTAGATGCATCTTTATTCATGGCGATTCGAGACGACGATGTATATATAATGAAAAATATGAATCGAATGGTCCTCGATGCGCTACTACTTTCAGTGGTGCAGGTCGTTATCAATCGGACGGGATAGGAAAACGCCTCTTCCTTGTGGCTGAGTGGTGTAAGTTTACTGCGGTAACTTATACATCGGAAGCTAAACGTATCGACCTGCGGCTACTGGGAAACGACAGGCTCGTTAGACAAGCAGCGTGGAGAACGTCCGATATAACAAGGTCGTTCCCCCTTCCTGTTGACATCCTCATCGACGTTGGCCATTGTCCTCTTGGGCACTGTACAACTGATGTACGCCTTCCTTCGCCTGGGGAAGCTACTATATCGTGCAAATGCGTTCTTCGTATACGCGTACAGTGTTGATGGTACAAGACACTGGGGCTAGTTGGATCACTTTTTGCTTTGAACTTTTTTCAAACATTTCACTGAGTACATCAGGTTAAAAATACGACCATTTTGAGGCTAATTTTTGAGCTATAAAATCTGTTGTTCTTCATTCTCTTCGACGTTCATAACATGATCCGGCAAGTTAGGTGAAGAAATTTTTTGTTTTTTTTGTTAAAGTGTATTGACTTTATCATCTGACCCCGGTCTCCGTTACACATTATAAGCGCAGGAAGCGTGAAACGGAAACCATCAGGGAAAAGCTAGGCGGGAGCCAAGGGCTCTGTTGTCAATGTCGTAATTCTCCGTTGGTGCGGCAAGATATTCCGTGTTTCACTCAGACCGCAGAGACGCCAAGAAATACAACGGGTCCTCTGAACATGAGAGCATCCCACAAGCTGCCACAAATTGTTATTCCTACAAGGCATACATAGCAAATGTAAGTTTGGGTGCAAGGATTGTAGTTATGAGACATTGCCTCCGAGTTGTACATTGTCGAGTTGTACAGAAATACCGACAATTTGAATGTGTTTACAGCTTTCATGGAGTATTACAATTCAAGGAACGTTACGATGTAATTATTATATCCTAAATAATCTAAATAACTTCATAACCTAAGTAACGTAAATAACCTAAACAACCTAAATGTTCGATCAGTGAGCACGCGATCCCTTAAGGATTAATCCCTTGAAACAACGAAAAAACGACACATTCCGTCGCATGTAACTTTTTTTAAGAAAGGGCAGATTTGAGAAAGTGTGCGAGGGACAGAGTGTGAGACGTAAATGATTCAAAATACTTCAAAATGCAAAAATAACACAGAACCTAAAGAACTTAAAGAACCTAAATAACCTACATGGAATAATGTAATCTTATTAACAGGCACATAAAAAAGTGGATTGTCGACATTTTTTTTCTAAAAGTCAGGTCAATATTGTTTTCATCATACCTACTAAAATGTTTCATGTATTTAAAAAAAAAAACAATTAACAAATGTCGTTAAAAATCATAAAAGTCGGGCTTTGCACATTGCTTCCTCATTTCCCACTTTTCACAGAACCACATCTACGCGGTAATGTGATTGCCAATTTTGGTTTCCTCATAGAGAAAGCTTTGGGAAAGGTGGAAAATATCATCTTAAGAAACAGTCTGTACTATCATCTTAAGATTCAGAATTGTAAGTAGAACACTTCGGAAGCATCGGAGACGAAAATATAGAAAGCTCTCTCACGACGTATTTTAAGTTTGAAAAGAAAAAGAATTTGGTGTTGGCCGTTATAATTTAATGCTTTTTCAAAAAGCTTGTAAATCATTTCTGTAGGGCACAGGGAACAGAGGCAGTAAAGGCTGCCTGTGGCAAACGACAGCCTTGGAGCTTTTGCGCTAAGCTCCTGGAGTCTTTGTCGGCTTTTCACATCGTTCCCAAGCTCCGGCGTCCATATCGAATCTCGCTTCCCTTTTCTGATAACTGACATAGGTCTTCCCAGACTTCTAGATTCGCGACGAGGAATGCCCTCATCCCTTGTGGCTGGTTTTCCTCAATAAACTTTATCCTAAAACGATGTACCTTCTTCTATAGATTAGGAAACCGTAAGTTAAAGTAAGAAGATTTTGCATTCGTGACTCTTCGTTGACTTTTAATTAAGGACACTAAATCACATTAAAAAACGATGGTAAAACGTGTTTGCTTTCTCACGATCAAAGCTTCGTTAGCATGACATTTGAATGATGAAAAAAAGTCTGGGGACTTTTCTTTTCCTTTTTCGATTACCTAACAACGGATTTGTGAAAAAATTGACTACTTTTTCGAAAAACAGTCTAAACATTTTTTTGAAAAAATCCGTTGAAAGATAAATGAAAAAGGAAAAGAAAAGTACTCAGACTTTTTTTTCTCAAGTTAATAGTTTAGGCACTACACCTTGCTAAAGTACATTTTTTGCAGGTGCAGAACATTTCAAGGTCATACTCGTTATTTCTCATTTTTACACAGCTTCCTCTATGAGGAAGTCAAAAGTAATCAAGTTTCTTCATCATATTTTATAACTTTGGAGATGATGGGAGATAATAAGTAAATAATGTGAAAGTCTCTACTTCGCAAACCTTTTTTGTGACCCAGAATGCTCTTAAAAATTCCATCTCTGAGCTATCTATGTATCTATGATCATTATCCAATGGGGATATTCTTTAGTTTCTATTTGGTAATGAAATAACTAATAGAACGTGTAATAATCGCAGTCGACACGTCGACAGTTTGCTCGTTTGTCCCTCGCATTTGCACACGAAACAAATAATTACAACGCGATGTTCTTCACAGGATCGTCAAGGTTATGTTATTACAAAGTTAGACCATCATCAGTTCGCGAATAGAGTGCAGGAAGAGGCCGTAAAAGGAGCTTCCTCTGTTGGTACGAGAATTTTTTTCTTTAACCTCTTTGACGCGGATGAGCCCCGAGAAGTTTCTCTATTACAGACCCCGAAGATCTTTCTTCATCTCACTGAACACCGTCTCTTTCTGTCCCGCACTCTTCTCACCTTCCTTAACTCTCATTCATCACGCTAGCCATCGTTCTTCCAACGGATGAGACTAATTTGTTTGTCAACTCGTGCCAGTTTCCAATTAAAAGCTTCTTTTGCCTCGAAGTATGCTATATATGATCGTGGTAAAGTCAAGGCTGAGGAGGCAGCAAACATCTTGTCCGTTTATCAAGTCAACGTACACTTTGACAACGTAAACTTTCGACCCTCCCAAAAATTATTCCTTCATACCCAGTACCCAATAATGGCAACAGGACGTTCTTTGTTGATGTTTAACATGAAAGTTAAAACTGAACTGCCTTTAAGGTTTGCTGAATAACGTTTTTCACTCAATGAAGACTGTCGAGGGAGGATCGATATTTTACTTTTTAAAATACCACTTGACAAGCATAAAAAATTAATTAATTTCATGAGTGATCCTTTTTTTGTAGCACCGACTAATTGACTCAATTTTTTAAATTTATTTTCGGCTTGTAAGCGTTGTTTTAATTAGGAATTTCCATTTGAATTTAATGCGCGGAATTGTGTAACGAAAAAATTCAACAGTGTATATATATTTCTAATGAAAAATGCCGTCGTAATAGAATTATTTATAAGGAAAAGAAGACGAAGAGACAAACAATTTTTGTGCGACTAAGAAATGAAAAGATAATACTTTTCAATTTTTTTTTTTTTTAGATTCGAGGCAATAATTTCAGAAATTGGCAAGTCACCCAAAAATGGTGTAAAAAATATTCGAACAGCATTATCCGACCCCGGAGGCGATCGTTAACGCTATTGCGCCTTTCCACTCTAAGTTCCGTCACTGTACTTTAAACTTTTCCCTCTTTCGTACGTTTCTCCACGTATTTACCGGTTTCCCCAGTACTTCGAGGGTGCAATTTCTATTCCGAGTCCACTCACGAGCTCTCATAACTCGGAAAACCGACTGGGCCAGTCTTTCCCTTTGGTCGATTTTCTTTTTCTGACAGGCCACATAATTTCCGGTGTACGGTCGTGCAGTCTTATACTTTTTTCTGCGAAATGTGTTTTTCACCATCTTTTCTGTAACTGCATTATCACATATTGGTGATATAAATTGACCTAACGGTTTCACAAAAACTATTCTGACACGGAGTTAAATATTTAGACATAAATATTATTTAACGCATTTCAAAGATATTATAAAATTTATTATCAAAAGCCCTATGAAATTTTATTGAAATCGGAAAAATCACAACCAACTGGTTCAAGAATATTTCAAACAAATTATGCAATTAAATGGAGCAAATATTCGACTACAAAGTTGCGACAATATTTCAGTATTAAAGGAAAATATATATTTTTTATTTCTCCAAAAGTTGGAACAGCAAGAAAATTATTAATTTTCCTGTGGCGTTAGTTTCCGTTGAGAGTTGAACTGCAGGAGCGAGGAATGATGAAGAGGATTGAAACCGAGTGGCCACTTATTCTGCTTAGTCGTGAATTGCCGAGATATCCCCACAGAGACCGTGCTGGATTTGTTCCGACAGCTTGAGGAATCTTCTTAATCCCGGAGAGAGAAAAACGTGTTAAAAGAGTTTGCGCAGTAGGCGACTGGTGAACGTGATGATGACATGACGACAAGGGAAATGTTCTCCCTCACCAAACGCAATATTTCTCTTTTACATTTTCTGGTTTATCTATTCTTTCTCAGGGATGGGGAAAGGGGGGGGCGGGGGATCATTTTTAAAATGTATGACTGCGTGAGGCATAAAGTATCAGGGATTACGTTTCTCGCATTGTAATTATTTTCTACCCAACGACCGCGCTTTTCTTCTTTTCACGATAAAAGCCCGTACACCATAAAAAATGTGGTAATGATTTCAACACCACACCCAATAGCTTCATTCCTTTCATGTCAAATTCAACATTGCATTCTTTACAATGTAGACTTAAGGTTGGAATGTGTTAAAGATTTGGTCGGCATTCATGCACGTATACATTTACAATAAAATGTACAGACGCCCAGCATCATAAAATTGTTGATTTTGTGTAACGAGCATTCCCACTTTAATTGGTTGTGTTATACTCGCTATACGATTTATGTGTTTATTACTTGTTAACATAGGAAAATGATTAATTGAACTAATATTCTTTTTCTCAGAAATTGTCACTGTTTTCTTATAGTTTTTAGCATCTTGGAATATCAAGTTTTTACAGAATGGTTTATGTTAAATCAGTAAACTTTTGATAAAGATTATAAATACTGTTTGTAAGACTTTCTTACTATTACACTATTCTAACACCTTTCGCTCGCTCACTTTTTCTTTTTTCTTCATTTCCTCTTTCTCAGGACTAGTAAGTCTGATGATCATACGTGCCTTATGTATAAGGCAGCCTCTGTAAATTCAGCCACTTTTTTATTCTGATCCTCTCAGATTTAATAAATAATGACACTGATTATGCGTCCTAATTGACAGTGATTTTAGTGATTTTTTTTCATTCACATTTTTGAATTCAAGATTTCCGAAAATGCTGCACTTTTTATTGAATCAGCGTATTTCTAAAGCTATGAGAATCGGAATAAAAAGTGTAGTTTTATAGTCAGCTTGTCAACGAATTAAAGGAAAAAGGTATCAGTCGAGTGAAGTTAATTTTTTTTACCAATAAAATATCAAGTTTATTTTTGCTTTCAACAAAAGTCACTTTTATTTAGCTGGAAAATTGATACTACCGATCGAGGATCTTAAGTGAACAATAAAATTACAGCCATGTGAAGTCATATAAAACCGTCTAAATTCTTAACTGCCAATGTTACATTTTTATTTTATGAAAAAAAAAATGTATATATATTTATTATATATTTATAAAAAGTTCTCTCAGGTAGTATTAAGATTCGACTAAATTATAAGAAACATCTGAGAGTGTCGGAAAAAAGTAACTCAATTGACAGGGAATGCCTTATATATCGCAGCTTTTTCATACCGTCTCGCGGGGTGAGAAAGCTTTTGTAGATATTACTTCCAGGAGTCGAGCGAGCGTGGCGCGAAGGGGGTTTTTATCGCAAGGCCAGAGGGATCGAACGAACAGGCAAACCGCGTATGAGAGAGAGAGAGAGAAAGCGAGAGGGAATAGTTCTCTTTCTCGCTTTCTAGTTCTCGCAGCCAACGACTTTTGGTGTAACGCGAATACCAAGACTAGACATTCCCGCGAAGCTGATGCTGTACGCCCTAGAGGACCACTTCTTTTAGTGCTGGAACCTCGTTAACCGGAATCCGCCTGTGCCAACACCGAGCGTTTCTGCCGATGGTATAGAAAGAATATACATTGCCGTTGGGTTAAAGCTAGCAAGGGAGAACGTTAAGCAGCTTATCTAGATATAGGACGAAAGCTTATCTGTTCATCGTTTATTTAATCGATAGGAATAAATCCAATGGAGTCGTCAGCGGCGAATTATCGTCCCTGGATTTGCCGATATAATTACGTTTTTGCGACCCAACTTTCTTCGAGAAAACTGAGTAGTATATACGAAGTGAAAGCTGACAGAGAAGAAGAAGATGAAGGAGAGCAGGATGGAGAAAGTGCCAGTAAATTTTCTGCGTAAGAAGTGTAATAGAAACATTTGTTATTGTAAGTTGCCTGTATTTGGAAATCTGTTCTATTATTTCTTCTCCGCAGATTATTTGATTTCTCGAGTTTCTTTATGTAGGACATTTTTTTTAAGAAGTCACTCGAATTATTGAATGGCACGCGTACGAAAGAGTTCTATTCACCGAATTTAAGAAATGCTTCTTAAATTCGATATTTTTCTGCAGCCCCAGCGGTATTTCAAGCACGCTAGAGAGAGAGCTCATAGCGGATAAAATGTGGCAAACAAAAATTCTATGACTCTACAGAGATTTCAGTGAAAGCCTGGAAAATACCTGAAAAATATCGTAAAGATTTGATACTCCAATATAAGGATATAGAAGAGAGACCGGGGTTGGTTGGTTGGTTGGGTGAATTTTTGCCTTACTTTTCTTTTATTTTCCTCAGCAAAACGGATTAAAAATAACGCTATTTTTTACATGAATTTTGAACTACATAATTTGTAAATGTTTATTTCTTACTCAAGCAGCGCTATCCGGCGCTAGCAGTCATTTAATTTGATAGCATATTTTGTGGTTCCCGAAATTTTCTCTTAAATGTAAAAAGTAGCGCAACGATTCTGTGAATTTCGCAAATTAACACTTTTTTTTTTGGTAAAATTGAAAGTGACGGAACAGAACATGTCAAATTAACAAAAAAATTTTGTGTCAAATTAATATACAGCTTCTGTGGACGTTTGTGGACATATTCTGTTCAACCCTCACAAACGTCAATAAAAACGTAGTTTTTACTGTATATCTTGTCTTGTAAGACGTGCAAACTCACTAATACTCATGAAAAAAGTAGATAAATTGCTTCCTCATTATTTTATACCTTTGAATAAAGCCACCTCTATACGGAAGTACGGTGATCAATTTTGGCTTCCTCATAAAGGAAGCTTTATCTAAGGTATAAAATAATGAGGAAGCAATTTGTAAGGTCCTACTTTGCAGGGTTGTTTAAATACTGCATACTTTAATTCATCGGCGCGATATTTGTGAAAATCAGAAAATAAACAGTCAAAAGTAAAGATACAAAAAATGTAAATTCTGATAAAATCTTAGGTGCTCTATAGATTCTCGACAAATTTTATACCAATCATGCTTTAATGTTACACCAGTTATAAAGAAAATTGCAGTCAGACATTTCGTAATATTTAAAAAAAATCAAAATGCCATAGAATTTGAATTGATTGACCGATTTGCGTCAAATTTTTACTCTAAAGGTAATCCACGTGCGAATCAAAGTTCACCACAAACACGTTTTACGAGCCTCAAGATGGCTATACAACAATTCTTATAGCTACCCTTATGCCATAAAGTTCGCCACTAGTCACGATTTTTTTTTCTCTCCTTGTCCTTACGTTTTTTTTTCTTTACCTTTTCTTTTTCGTTTTCTTCTTTATTTCTCGATGGATTTCACTGACGGGTTTCGCCGCCCCGGCGCGGATAACTTCCATACCCTTTTACGAGTGTACATCAATCCCTTAACTGCGCGAGCAGGAGAAAAGGAGGAGAGACAATAAATGCGACAACGTACCTATATACAGTTGGCGTTGCATTTTAGGATTCGGGCACTTCGCGCCCTGACGACGATCCTCACGATATATTGGACATGACATTTTAAATTACCAACATGACTATTTGTATTATCGACGGGTTTCAGATGCTTTTCCTCCGTGAGTCTCGGCGTGACGGCTTCCGAGCAGTCGAAAAATCGTTGAAAATCCAGCAGAGCTCGTCTGCAGCCGTAACTCGTCATCGAGGATACACGTGTCCCGTTGCGAACGTAGATTTTCCATTAGTCGACAGTTTGCACGCTCCCCAAGGATTTCCCAGCTGAATCTCCGAAATGCGGAAGCAACGTACACGACGAGAAGTAAAAAAAAAATATTGTGCGTATCGGCGAAACATAAATAAATGTAAATAAAAGAAAAAGAAGACAATAGGAAGCTGTCACAGGCATGAGAGTTATCGGCGATGTTTTCGAAACAAATCATAGGGATTTATAGTATCGCACAAATATTAACCCTTTAATGGGGAGGGAGTCAGGTAAAATTTACAAATATTCCAAGACTAATATTTTGGATTTGTTTGACCGCATAATTATCGGTTGTGCTTGAGATTAGCTTTATCCAAATAAATAAGATTTCGGATTGAAATAAAATCGATACCAGACAGTCTGTTTCAATGATTTTTTAAAACATCATTTTATTAAATGAATTGTAACTCGACCAATTTTTATTAAAAAAATCAAAAATAAATAAAGAAAGGTCATCAACCGGTGTGAACAGATGAAAAAATCAAACGAAAAAGAAACCCAACATTGTATTGAAGGAGAATTGAGTTTTGTGGAATTTTCAATCATAGGCGAGAAATTGAAACCAGATTTCCATCTCGGTGTGAAGTGAATCAACGAACACAATAACGAATGAGTAAAATTGCACTGAGAAAATCGATGATATTAGTCGAGTGCTGGGGAAACGGCATCGCTCATCGAGTTAAGTTCTCGTCCTCGACTAGGCCAAGGGTTGACCCACTTCTAGCTCATATCTCATTTTTTTTTTCCCTTTCCTACCTAACGGCTCTCATTCGTCGATCCTTGGGTGGATCGCTGCATCTAGCTAACCTTTTTCCCTATTTCTCACGCCACCGCATAATGGATATTTACTTGCGCATCATGCCAAGCCAGTCTATAAATTGGTTAAACGAGAGAACCTATGGATGTAAAAGGGCGACATAACACGCCGATGCATACGCGAGGTTACGGATGGTCTCGGGCACGTCAAACTTTTTTTATTACGCCTATAAAAGCCTTTCGTGCAGCAATAATGCTACACGCATGATGATGATTATGCACTACAACGTTGTTTTATCTCAACGTATATATATATATATTTTTTTCTTTCAGGAAAGAGGCTCGAACTAAAGGGTTATATCAGTAATTTAGAAAAAAAAATTATCATCGTGTTTCTTTATGCAGTATGTATTTATATATATATATATATATATATATATATATATATATATATATATATATGCTGAATATATATATCATTAGTCATTTATAAAACGAAAATGTAAATTTGACAAACACTTTGATCACTTTACCGATTGAACTTTTAATGTTTTTCGGTGAATCGTCGCAGAAATGGTGAATAACCTAATTTACTAAAATAAATCATTTCACAATATCAATTAAAAGTAGTAAATGATTGCTGAAAAAAAATGTGACCCATTGTGCCCCACTGTCACATATGTCACCTACGTGGACTAAAAGTACTGAACAACCTTTTTATAACAGCCCACGCGCGTCAACAAGTGCATCGGACGGCTGTCATACTCAAACTTTTATAGAGCTCGTTAAAAGGTTCCGCTATTTTCTCCTCAGTTGCTCGTATTATCCGCAGTAAAAAGGGAAATGATCCAAATAAATTTTTTTTTTTATTCACATAAAATTTTATCATCTTTAGGAGAATTCGCAACTCATACAGAATATTCATACAGATATTTTTCTTTTTTGAATTATTAATATGGATGAAGGTTTTAGAAAAAAGAATAATATTGATGAAAAATAAGAGAATCTTTTCAATTTAATGTTTCAGGTGCGCTCGAGGTCGTTGACCCAGCTCGACGCCCTCGGGACGAGCATGCTGGACACCGGTGAGCATCATCTTGTAGCGGGTGGTCCGTCTCCCCATCAGCCACATCAGCAGCAACATCAACAGCAACAGCAGACACAACAGCAGCAGCAAACTCATCATCGCTATCACCCCTCACATCAGACGCAGCAACACTATAACGCTGCGGGTGAATGCAGTCCTCGCCTTTTGGTGCCGAATACAGCATCCACCGATGCATCCCACCCCAATCGTCAGCGTCACAAACTCTCACGTTCCCAGGTATGAATAACTAAAACTGAATGCAAAGTAAAAACATGCACGTTATTTTTTTTAATTTTTCACAAAAAGTCATTTCTATGAGAGATAATGTTTATCTGTTATGGCTTTCGTATAGAGAGAGCTGTAGAAAATGAAAAATAATGAGCAAGGTTTGGCTTTGCATATACTTGTTAAGAAAAAAAGCTTGCAAATATTCCATCTTTCGCGAAGCCACCTTTATGAGGACGTATATGTTGATCAATATCTTCCTCACAGAGAAAGCTTTGCGAAAAATTGAAAATAGTGAGGGAGTCATTAGTAAGGTTGTGCTTTCCAGGATTTGTATCATATTTGAGAGGGCAGTTCCTCTGTATTTTAGAAAAGCTTTACTCAAAAGTTTCAATAGAAATTTGTCCGGTTCACATATATTTTAAAGGAAATTCCAGTATAGGTAACGAGTGTTCACTGTTCTACTTGCCTGACAAATTGTAGCTATGTTGCTCAAGTGTTTCTTCGTGTACAATTCTTTCGTTTGTTAAAATCATAGCAATATTAATATTTTTAAATTCAATATAATGTAACACTTACTGAAACTTACGTGAACCCTAATTGAAACGTCTCATGGAATAGTTTAGACGTCGGATGAGATTATAGGTAGGGCACGCGAAGGTCTATAGCTAAGTAGGGCAAATGCGCAGATCCTTGATCCTTGTGATCCTTGTTCTCGATCGACACCACGTCGAAAGCCCATCGAGCGAAAATCGCCTTGATTCTAAATTAGGACGAAGCTATGTACCAAACAGTATACAGTGTCTTCAATTTTTGTAAGTATAAAGTTGACTGGGGTCAACATCAAACTTTAGTTTTCGACCTAAAGAAAAATCCTCGTTCAAGGCCAACTTCGTGTAAACATTTTTTAGAGAGCGCTCAACGAGGTTTTGTGTTGGTTGGATCTAGGACAGACCCTAATCCTGACATTAAAATGTCTTCGTTAGTTAATCTTTCTTTTTTCCATAAAAACAAAAATCCCTCTATGAGAAAGAAAAATTGCATAAACAGGTTCGGAGATCCGCGAACGAGATAGAGGAGCGAGTAGTAATAGTTGCGCAAATCAATAACAAATGCCCGGAGTGATGCACGTGGTTATAATTATCGTCGTGGGACGAGTTTCAATTGGCAATTTCCATAGTAGCAGAGCCGCCCGATGAAAGTTCTCACGTGTCCATGGAGAGCGGAGTAGCAGTGAGAGAACAGAAGCCTCGGGGCTAAACCCATCATCCCCTGAACAGAGAAGAGTTGAAACACGTCATGCACGGAGAGCTCTACTCGTGCTCGCCAGAGTTTCCAT
Source organism: Perithous albicinctus (assembly GCA_964016905.1). Classification (NCBI taxonomy): domain Eukaryota; kingdom Metazoa; phylum Arthropoda; class Insecta; order Hymenoptera; family Ichneumonidae; genus Perithous; species Perithous albicinctus. The sequence continues at coordinate 13,049,032 of OZ024698.1, read as the reverse complement.
ATACCGGAGAGTATATCGTCTACAAGGATATACGTAATTCAACAACTCACAGCGTTTGTCGTCTAGCTGAACTTTTCACGGAAATATCTGTTGCAAGCTTCTTCAATACTATTTTATTTTGTAGCTTAAAAACATTGAGATCGTTATTGTTTGAAGATTGTCTTCGATCTGATGTCTGAGAGCGAATTTATTTAAAAAAAATTTACTAGACCCTTATCTTAGTTACTTATAGTCACAGATTGTTAGCAAACTTGATTTAAAATATTAATTATTTTTGTTCATTAGCCAACGTTTTTTTCAGTCTCCTCTTCTTTCGTCAAACCCTCCTTAAGGTACATGAAACAGCACTGAGACTATTTTAAATATTGATATAACACCGGTGAGATTGTGCATCAGAACAGGTGGAAGGATTTCCAAGCTGACTGGGCAACGCTTACATACATTCTTCATTGATACTATATACCATCACTGTGTCTCTATACGAGCAGGGCAACCCTTGCACTTTGGACCAATTCACGCTCTCTCGCTCCTCCCCCGGTCATTTAAATTGCTAAACGGGCAATCGCCGTCTACCCTTCCAGTTTTTCACTCCCTGCTAACACTCAGTATAAGCCCTCTCACACGTGCTGCTGTAGCAGCTGCTAATCCACGAAGAAATTAGTACTGGTAGAATCGATCGTTTGTTTTTTCTCGAACGTCTCTCCTGGCAATTCTCCCTTTCTCTAACAAAACCTGCAGTTGAAATTCTGCATCTAGGTGTCTTTTTTTCCCGGCCTCTCTTACTCAACTGCTGCTCAATCTCTTACATCACTAGAGAAAACAGAATTTTTTTCTTCGGAGAATTCCCCAGTCGTTTTCCGTGGAGGAACGTAGTGAAAAATTCGAGTTTTAAACTCTTTCATCTGTAAAAAAACACCCGACTGTGAGATATAGGCGGATGATGCAGGAAAGATATACCCTCGCACTTGAACATTATTTATCAAAGTGATTGAAGAGTTTTACGTTTTGCCGTAGGAACTCTTCCTCTACTGGTAACAGCAATAAAAGCGCTGAATTATTTCACTATTTTTTATAGCTGGGAGGATTAATCATTTTTTAAATATTGTTTTGTTTGTGTTTCTAACATTTACGACAAATACAACACCTTTTTCGATTAGGTAATACATTTTATGAAACTGTATACACGTGATTGAAGCAGAGAAAAAAAATTAGTAAACAAAAATATCGATTATAAAATTCGATAGAAAAATTAATTTTTTCAATAGAATAAATTTCTTGGTTTTCCGAATGCATCTATATAATTTTTGAGAAGCTCATCGTATGCGGTTCTAGCGTAGCGTTTGATATACGACTCTAGATACTTGAAAATATTAAATTCGAAATGCGGGATAGCTGATTCGGTTTTTCGAACACTCTACAAATTTACCTTTTAGATATTTAATAGCTTTAATCTTCCAAATGTACAACCGATTATTTGCCTAGTACAGTAAACATTTTTGGAAATGTTATATTTACCGTCACTGGAAGCTTTTATTTATAAACTGATACATTCGATATACGATAAAATGTACTTCGAAAATTTCTATTAATCGAACCAGCGATTACCGGCTGCCTAAATAAATATTTCGTTAGCTCAATAGTATTTTCTCCTTAAACGCCTTCCTTGGTTCGCTAAACTGAGCAACTGTTAAAAAAACCAAACATTTTTTTACTGAATGAGATAAATAAATTAATTATGATAAAGAATAAATTTCGAAGCGTTTGTAAAAACGATAAAAGATTTTGAGCACCGATTTAATGCCATGTAAATATTGAAATAATTCTTACGTCAAGCTACTGTTTCCAAACTTTTCGTATTAAAAAAAAACTCTGACATAACGTCAGATGCCATTCTCTTATTGTTAATGAAATGTAAATTATCTAGTACCATTTTCCTTTCACTCGTTTTTTCTCGTTATTCCGTATATGGTTAATATATGATGATCCATGGAAAACATGCTCTCACGACGTAATAATATTTCATGCATCTTTCGCGTGCTTGAAATAGTATAAAGATCGCTCGACGCTCAAGACTATAAAAAAAAACATTGGACTCGTGAAACTCGATGCTCATATGAGTAGTTATAGCACTGACGGTATCGACCCTTAGAGGGATACGATAAAATGAAGTGAGGGACGGTGAAACAGAGAGCGATCTCAACGAGAGAAAATATGAGATGGTCGACGATGCACCGGATAAAAATGTAGTCGACGATAAATCGCTCGAGGTAGATGTACGGAAGCTATACCAGCACTCTTGAGATACGCTGGTAAAACAGCCAAAAGTGTTGTTTTGAGAGGAACTGGCGCTTAAAGTTTCGGTATTATATTAATTTTCAAACAAAGCTCTTTACAATTTACACATCTTTTTTACTTATACACCTTTGATACGTATGTAAAGCAGTAACGGAGACGCGCAGCAAAACTACTCTCGCGATTGGCCAGCAGAGCACGTCACGTGCACCCTTACACGCGTCCGGACATGTGCCGCTCTGCGTTTTCCATTTTTTCGTTCTTAATTTTGCCAATATTGAACTATATTTTACGCCAGATATTTGCATGCGATTATACTAGGTTTCTATGAAAAAAAAAAGATTTTCTCAATATTTTAAACGTTACTGGTTTCCATGAGCGAGTCATTTTGAGCATGTTCAACAATATACTTGATAGGAACATTTAAAAATCATGGTTCGTATATCTATAAATAAGCATTTTATAAAAAAAATACTTTAAAACAGCGTCATAGAAAAGACTAAAGATTAATGACATTAGAAAAATGCAACGACAATTCACTATATGCGAGCATAAAAGCCGATATTTTTATTTTCATTTTCATCGCGTCTTTTATACAGTAAGTGAGTCGTTCGTTTTAAGGATTTTCAATAATGTACTCTAGTGAAATTTCTACAATCATGTTTGATGTATATATATAAATAAGCCTTTCATAGAAATACTCCGCATCATATTTCTCGTGGCGGATTGTACTGCGCGCATTTGCGGTTAAAGAAAGCCTTGAAAGGCTTTTATAGCTCTCAAGGGCGAACAATCAAAGTGCTGAGAATGATCGTTACATCAGCGTGAGATAGAGGAATTACTGCAAGGTGGGTGGAATCTCTGAACTAATAAATCTCTGTTGAGTATTACGAATCTCTTGACGTCGAGACTGTACGGCCTCTGGTATACGGTTTCACGACGAGGCACTCGAGCAACTCACTCCTTCTCTCTATCTTCCTGTAAGAGCGATGGATCTCAAGAGCTGAGCATTAATTACCACCCACCCCCTCTCTCTCTCTCTCTCTTTCTCACTCTCACCTTCTCATTTCATCCGCACCGATTCTCGGCCGCGTTCTACTCGCTGTATAGACGGAAACGGTCCTATATTACCGATCAATTCGAAAATTTTGGAAAATTATGCCTAGAGCGTGTGGTCCATTGATGGTGACCAAGAATTTTTTTTTAATATAGCGGAAAAGTTGTCTAATTAAACGCATTTTTATAGCAAACTCGAAAACTTCCTAATCGCTGAGATATAATGTGATGGCGCATACTGTTAAAATGCATTAACAGAGCATTCGAACTTAGATAAATACGAGCCTTGCCGAGAAATTTAAACACTTGAAACGCCTATAAAAAAAATGTTCAAAGTAGAACTTTGCGCATTGCTTCCTCATTAATTTCGATTTTTCACAAAGCCACCTCTATGAGCTTGTTTATCAATTTTGGCTTCCTCATAGATGAAGCAACGTGAAAAGTCGACTAATGATCAAAAGTGGAATAAATAATTAATGAACCAATGCGATAAAAAAATGTTCAGGTGGCAGCTGGCATCAATTTGTGGCAGCTAGAGGGCGCACAGATATTTTTCAGAAATTGCAAAGTTAAATAAAATTTTTTTAAAACTTTTTTTTCACATACATAAAGTACATATTTAAGAACAATTTTTTTATCAGGGTGTTGTAACCCCTTAAAGAATGAATATATTGTGTAACACGACGAAAGCGTTGGAGTACAGTTGCACTCCTTTCTGAACGATATATCTCAGCCCAAACTGGTTCCCTCCAGGTGCAAGACATACTTTCTTAGTTTGTTTCCAGAGAGAGAGAGAGAGAGCGTGCTCCTCGTCGCGGGTGGAAAGGAAAGGAAGAGGAGGTTACACCCAAATCGATATTATGCAAAGTATCCAAACGACCAACGGTGTCTCGACCATATCGTGCTGAGGCCAGACAACTACGATCCTTACTCTATTTCTCTATGGAATCACGGCTATAGCTTGAAATTCGTTCATATCCGGCGAGCACATGAAGAGCCAGTGCCTCAACCACGATTGAACGAGCGATCTCTCTCGCTTACCCATCACTATACCGAGTGTCGGATCAGTGAGGATTCCTCTTTCTCTCAATCCGGGTGAATTTCCCGGTATTTTCTCATAGCATCACCAGTCAGCCAACACGAGTAGTAGTCCCGTGTGTCGATCTTGAACAGGGATTACCTGACTCTCTGTACTATCACGTTTCGTGTTACCCATGCATTCATACTGCGCTGTATCCCACGTTATATGCAGTAGTAGCAATCGTAATGATAGCCGTAGCTATATATGCATAGTCGTATGTGGATGGAGGATCAAGATCGAACCGTTGAACACTTGGATCGGTATCCTGGCACGAAAACCCTGTCCTGTGGTAGTCGGCAGCTAGCGTTTACATTTGAGTCAGCATGAATGCTCCCTGTCTACTTGGCTTTCCTTTCCACGATCGGAGAGCTTGCGGTATACCCTATCTCATATACTCATGGTAGATTCCAGATACGAGAAATCACCTAGCTATACACCTAGTTTACATTTCTTTTTCGGTTAGTCTGATGGAGTGGTTTTTCTCGATACCACTCGAGTTTTGCTGACTCGGGTTATCGACAAAACTCCCATCCACATTATTGTACACTTGGTTAGCAAGGAAATTTTTAAAGTACTTTTCAAGAAGTTATCGAACACTGAGAAAAAAAGGCTTGATGGAAACAATGAAGAACTTGGATTAAAATTGTACAAGGAAATACTTGGTAAACCTGACCAAGTAATTGATTCACACAATTAACAAAAAGCCAACCTGTTTTGTAGTTTTAGATCATTTTTCAATACGTTGAAAGAAATCAACGCTTATCCCTGCCTTCTTCTAAGGCTTTCCTTCAGCGAGGGAACTCTTTGACCAATTTGGTTCTGAGATGACACAAACTTCTTTCTTTATTCCAATCCTCAACTTATAGACTTTTAATCATATTATTCGTTTGTAGGCTAAAAAAAAGTCGCTACTTTATTTTTTCACTCGGGAAGACCTTATCAAGACCATAAATTCATATCGACAATCCACGTACCGTTCCATATTTGATGAAATATGTACATTCGCTCTTGAAATATTTATATGTTTCTCATGAAAACATCTTACACACTTGTTTTTTTTTTTTTTATCGGACCACTGGAACCTCAACGATACAACTCGAAAGAGGAAGTCCGTATGCATTTCGTTGCTTAGTGCATACGCAGGTCACTCATCCAGGAACGCGTACTGCCAGCAGCAAGGCGCGAACACAAGCTGAACGATGTTATTAATATACAGGAACAGCGCGTGTTCGTTGAATTTTCAATTTCGCTGTTTGCGACAGAATACATACACCTATATGGACGTATGTACTTTTCATTAGAATTTGTGCGCTCGTGTGGTGTACAGCCTGATTTACGAATGCTCAATTCGTGCATTATTTATGAGTGCTCACGAGCCCGGTAATACGCCTATACATCAGGCCCATCGTGGCTTTTATTCGAATATTTATTTCACCTACGAGGCTGTGTATAAGGGGGGCGGGGGCGTTGGGGTGACAGGGAAAGGCGAATCGAGAGATTCACTGGTACTCTCGGCCACTTGGACTCTCGGCTTTCACACCGTAACTCTCACCCCCAGAACAGACTTACGAATTTTATATTACAGTCATTGCCCATGCTATTCTCAAAATATTCATACCGACCGAATATGCCTCCAAGTTTAACAACTGGCATTCAATATTCGGTTAATATAATTTATAAAAAAAATCGTAGGATGTTAGGTAGAATTACGTTGATCAATTTTGGCTTCCTCGAAACTAATAATTCTGAAGAAATAAACTTTATAAGACTCTAATTTGCATATTTGATTTATTTTAAATTGAAATAGAATTTTTGAAGATCATTTAAAATTCGGATAATTGTATTGGAATGAAAAGCCTTACGTAAATTGAGATTTATTTCGAAATGCGTTTTTGTTGACGTCTTGCACATTCTGAAGACATTGGCAATAAAAACACGAGAAAGAAAAACACCGTCGTAAAGCTTTCTCTATATGAAAAATAAAAAAGAGCAGACATATCGGGTGACATGTTTTTTCGTCGATTATGCACAAAATTTATTTTTCATGTCAACTATATTTTTTCTTTTCTTTACTTTTTTAGGTTTCCAGCAGCGAATACTTCAGCGTCAGTTTCGAAGTTGGCGACGAGTCTGGTTCGCAGGAGCGAGAGGAATTTCTACCTGCGACAAAAGGAACTTTTTTGGTGTAAGTGAAATATCGCTTTGCCTCATACTATAGCGTTATATTAGACCTGCACATTTATGTCGTCGTTCGAAACATTGCGGCGAAGAATTTATCCTCCCCCCCAGATTTCACTTTATTACGCCATCTGTCTCACAATACATCGAAACGCACTTTTGTAATAAAAAAATACCGAACAAGAACTTCCGCACAAAAAGGTCTGTGACCCTTACGAGGATCTATGGGTAACGACCTCGACGCGAGATCAAAATTATTATACGTTTTCTTCTCGCCATTTGACTCCTGCAGTAGCGAAAAATTTCGACGAAACTTAAATCTTCGCTGTTGGTACCAGTGCACTATTTTTAGCATAAAGTGTTCTCAAAAAGTGTGATGCGTACACTTTGTTGTGATTTTAATTGAAATTTCTAAATGTTGTTATTTACTTTAACGTTATAAAATTTACTCTATTGCTAAAAGCCCAACGAAGTATATTTACGGCACTGATACTTAAAAGGTTGGAAAGCAGCAGTTACAGCAGTAACGTCGACTTTAGAGTCCCGACATAAGAGTCGAAGTCGTTATACGATTGCTTTAGAATGGATTACGTTGGATAGGGGGTGAGCTCGAGATGGTTCATACAGACGATCGTACTACGAATACTCGAGGAAAAAAAAAGTGGGTTGTGTGGGCGGCCGTGAAACGTGAAGAGGGTTCCAACGATAAAGAAATCGGGTTGGTGCGTGCCCAGAACGCTGGCATCAGCTGTGGATAAAGCGAACGGTTGGAAAATCGTACTTGGTACTTGAGCCCCTTAAGATGATACTCGTCCCCGCTGCTCTTTCAAATCCCACAGGGATCATACGTCCTTCTTCTTCCCTATTGTTGCTCACTGATGTATATTCCCCATCACTTAGCAATTAGGAAGTCATGGTACTTTTCTCTCGCATTCCTTTTCCTCCACGTGTCTTATATATATGTAACTGCCGATTTTTCTCACTTTGTTTCTTGGTCAAACTGGCTTTCTCCGGCGATATATACTTATCATCCCTCCGGACGATCGTAAGGAATGTTATTGGGATACGTGATCAATGTCTCGGAAGAAAAATAGGACAAGTACACATGGATACTGTTACAAAGTTTCGTAGCTAGGCCATTTCGAACTTTTTCAGATCGACATGATAGATATTATAAATTAATGAACCAGAATTGTTGATGAATTTGTGCCATACAGACTATTGAACTTCGAATCAAACTTTTGGTCAGAACATTGAACTTAAGCTAGAAGGTTCGTTTAAAATTGAACGTTTTTTAAAATATTCAATCGATAGCTACATTGACTGACTGCTGATTGCTCTCTAAGTCATTGTTAAGATGAATAGTGTAACATGAATTGTAACGAGAAAATTACATTTTAAACCCAGTTTAAAAAGAATGCAAATCCTATTGAAAATAAATTAACATCCAGAACTCTCTAGCAAAAATATAAAAAATCAATGATTACTTACTTAGCTCTTTGTTTTTTGCACAATCCATATATCATTTATGTAAAAATTATAGAAGCATCATCCGCAAAAAAAATGTTCGTCCAAGTTTGAACTTAAGTTCGAAACAAAATTCCATCTCAGTATCGATATTAAGTTCGAAATTTGCGTTAAAATATTGACCCATTTTACACTCAACGAAGAGTATACAAATTTCTATTCGAAGCACCGAAAAAAAAAAATCTCACTGAAGATCTTGCATTTTTATGTCGGTGTGAGTGAAAAAAAAAAAAAAAAAAACTAATGGAAAAAAAACTGGAACGTTCGTATCATGGTCAGTCTATCGCACGGATACAAGGTTGATCGAGCGTTATTAACAAGTCTTCCGGCCGAAACTGTTCGGATAACGTGGTCTATATGTTATATACACGCTTTTCGTACTCGCTCATGTGGTTTCGTTCGTCACAGTGAAATCGCTTGCGGCCCACGGATTCTATACATTCTCCCTTTGCATCGTCGCTGCTATTACTCCTGTTGAAATGTCAGTTTCCCATTAAAATCCCATAAATCACTCTTCCTCACTACGATCCAGGCTTTTTTTTTTTTTTTTTTTTTTTTTAAATACATCGGACGCAACTGTCACGCTATCCAAGTTAGGGGAATGAAACAGGCATCAGGCAGGTGTACCAGGTCAACGCGAAGGTGAACTGGCGAACCAGATAACCAGCGTATATATAACTTCCGTTAATCACGCGTTCCGGTCGTACAAGCGAGAGTGCTTGTCGAACTTAGACGAAGCGATAACGTTCCCTGCAAGATTTCAGTCGTACAGTCGTTCCCTCCTATACAAGTATTTTCTTCAAAGAGATTATTCACAGGTCGAATGTACGTTCCTCATATATCAATAATGTGAAGTAATAAATCAAATTGCGTCAAACATTTGACACTGCTAAATAGAGCAAAAAAGTTTTAAGATCTAGAAAAATGTAACAAATGTGACAATGATACAAAAATATTTGGCCCTGATTCGACTAAGTGTGAAGCTATTGAATTGGTTTTGATTTCAAGTTACTTCGTGGCACTTGATTTCAACGATATTTACTTATAATAATCGGTCATCATTCAGAGTAAAGTCACGCAAGACACCACATGAATTTATCTGAATTTCACGTGACTTGACTCTGAATTGTAGCTGCTTTTGGCAAGCGGATTCCTCTTTCCCCAAGCGGAGATTATCCGGTGTGTTCATCTGATTTTTCGTCTCATCTCATCTTACTCAAAGTGTTTCATTGTTTCCGAGACCGAAAAATCTATCTGTACACACTGTTCCTATTTTTCTCCTCTCATTATATACAACATTATTGGTTTGTACTTGTGCTGGATTCTTCTTTCCAGTAGCTTGAAATATGGCAAGAAAGAAAAAGAAAAAAAAAAAAAAAAAAAAAAAAAAAAAAAATACCGTTCGTTCCCTGTAAACCTGAGAGTCCTTGGTTGCGTGTATCTCGTGTGTATCTCCGTTGCATTCCTGACGAAAAATGGAAGAATGAGGCCAGAGAAAAGCAAACCGGGGCACACGGAAGAGAATGAGGCGGTGAAATCACGACGATTTTTCATTTCCGTTATTGTCCTGCCTCTCGTACCGCAGTATCTGGAATGTAGCTACTATTGTATGGAGAAGCGTACTGTATATCTGCACTCCACGGTTTGTAACTGCACTTCTGATTGTATAGTTCTTTTTTACGACGGAGGAAAGCTATACGAGTAGGAAGGTATGGAAGAATGCGTAAATCTCGTGGCCGTTGCTTTGTCGTAAACTACGCGATGAAAGTCGTAGACGAGGCGAAGATTGACACGAAAGATTCTTTCTCTCTTTCTCTCTCTCAGTAGAGCTACCTGTTATTGAGGCTTGTATGGCACAAGTCGACCCTGTATAAAGCAGTAGCAAAAGCTCCTCTATATGTGTAACTCTCGCCAGCAGCTCTTACGAGGGTTACTTTACTTTTTTCCGGGCAAACGGCGCGGCTTGGAGAAGTGCCGACGAGAAGAGCAATTCAACGAGACCCGTGGTCTGTAAAATAAAGCATTATATATCGTTATATTGCATCGGTAAGCCAGACGCGTAGACGCGACTCGCTTCATGAGCCTTTTTCTGCTCGTACAATCTTCTTGAACTCAGAAGCTTCGTCAAAGGGTTGCAAAATAAACAATATGGGAAACAGTTTATGGTAATTCAGCCACCCGAATTTCAGAGTCGTGCAATATCTCCGAAGATTACCATTATTCTACATAATTTAAAAAATATGTGTCTTTATCGTTGATAACCCAGTCATTCCGTAATAACAACTCCCCCCCCCCCCCTCCCCCGAATTAAAATAGGATGACAAAGTCACGTGTTGCGTTTTCCCGCCTGTCGTAACTTTTTAACTTTAAGAAACGATTATTGTCCTTAAACAAGTAAAAGAAAAGTGGAAAAATACTGTAAACTTGTCAAGTCTACATCGATATTTTAAGCAGTTCGGTATTCCGTCTGTCGGTGTTTTTACGGTCAGTATTTTGAGTGACGATTATTTGGATGCTGTTGAAAACGTATAATGCATCGGATGTAATGTTTTCCTAGTGCAAAAGATACAATATATGTTATACACACAATTCGGCGCTGCTAATGATAGCCCCATTAGTTTACTACTCAAAATAATGCGTAAAGTTGCTTCTTGGATGTGTTTTGTACTCTTAGGGCGACATGGACGCCACCAATTATTATACAGTAATATACGATAAAGCGTTGCACCGCTCGAGTACAAACATAGATCCGAGCCGCCCTGAACTATATTAAATGGTTTAACGAGGGACGAGCTGGTCGGTAGTTGCTTTAATTACTACACCAACTTTGCACGCACCCTTCTTGCTGTAACGTTTACAGCGCGTCTATTAGAACGTATCTCGTGAGCAGTATATCAGAAAGCAGCACAGCTTTGTCAACTGGTCAAAGAGAAGACATTGAAATTTTTCAGAAATATACTAAACACCAGCATTAGATAATTCATTTAATAGCTCTTGAATCTTGTATAAAAATCTGTCCATAAAAACAGCATCATTTGCAAATCTGAAGGAATGAATTTATTTTAGAATCCTGAGACAAATGAGATTTTTCGGGGTTTTTGTTTTAATGCAAATAGAAAGGTTGTTCCAAATGCCTATTCCTGCTTGCGGCACTTGACAAAGGACACAGAGTAATGCATGCTAGTTCTGTTAATGGTCTGCCTGTTCCGAAAGCTCCTTGTTATAATAATAAATAAAATGTAGTACTTATTTAGATGCGAGGAGTTCTGTGGCACGTGGAGAAATATTAAGTAAGCGAGTCAGAAGGTGACAAGAGAGATAGGAGAGGACACGAAATGAGAGGATCTCAGTGAGACAGGGTGCTGAACCTGGTCCTGCCGACTGTGGGGAATCTTATAATACCCAAGTTCCTCGTAAGGGGATCAGCCAGAGGAGTTTCACACGTTTCCCTTGAATATATTATGTCAGAAAGATAACGTTTAGTGTAATAGCTTTTCTAACGGGATATATTCACTGATATAATAATAGGATGTAGACCATAGTACCTGATGTCGTATTTAGTGTCTGCAGCTGTACAAGGTGCCTAAAGAGGATTCTTTATTTATTATGAATGAAGAACCACCGCGGGGGATCATGAATGGATGAGAGTGAAAGTCCGACGAGGAACGAAAGAGACGAAGAGAAAAACGAGTGAATAAATAAGTAAAACGATTGGAATTCCAAAATGTTCTAGTCCCACGGGTTACAGACGATCCACTTGAGTGGCGCTATCAAGAGACGCGGTAGCGTCTCGACGCCAAGTATTAAAGAAAATTTATAGTTTATCTCTTGTCGGCCACCAATGCGATCTGCTAAAATGGAATCTATCGTTTATTAAAGTACATCGATTACAGTAAAGTACAAAAAAGATATAAAAAATTGTAAGAGGAAAACCATTTCAAATAAAAATAGAATATATATTTTTTAAATTATGTTGAAAAAAATTTTAATTTCTATTTATTACACTTTTTATATGCTTCTTTATTACGGATGAAAAAGCGGCAATTTAGCAATTTTTTCACACTCAATCGCATATTTTTTATAATTAGACAGATTTGAGTAGTACTACTTGAAAGTACGTACTGCCATTTTTTTTCCTGTTTTTAAATCCAACAATTCCGAAAATGATGTATTTTTGTTTGAGTCAACGTACGTTGAAAAATACATTAAAACTTTCTCACCGTATAAGTTATAGTTTTATACTAACGTTTCAATACTACCAACATTTCTTTGGTGTTTATTATATCGATTTAATTTTAATAATTTTGATTTTAAAGATAATAATTCAGATCCAGAAAAAAAACGTGATTGAATTGTCAAAGAATGTATCTCATATATGAAAGTTCTACAAATATGTTAGGTGGTACGACCCAAAGTGAACGATTACACATGATTTAATGGCGAAGCAATCAAACCGATCTTCCGGCAGTTTAAAGCTATTCCACAATTGATTCAGCGATTGAATGATCGTCAATCCCATCTGGGCTTTTCGTATCTCGGGTAGTGTCATATATATAGATAGACAAAAATAATGAAAAGCGAGAACAGGAAAAAAGTGAAGAAAAGATTTCTTGGGGAATATACCGGCTCTTTGCTTGCAATTACTTTTTTTTTTTTTCTTTTCTTCCCTGGCAGTCCAACCCTCTAGTACTCGACGTTGCGTGGTTCACATTTCCAGTAACTGAAGTCTCTCGCTCTCATCCTTCGTCCTTTTCGCCTTTTCTATCGGACCCTCAGTCGTTTCCAGCATCATCGGAAAACTAAGTTAGACCGAGCAAGCCCGTGAGATATAAAACCGATAAAGTTTCTAGAGTTTTATATAGAGATGAGTATGTCGATCGAAACCAGGAGAGACCGGGGCTAGTTCAATCAGGAGTAAAATGTGGCATTTGAAAAACCGATAAATGTTTAATTCTTGTAAAATAAAAAAATTCTAATCGTAATGAAATATTTCTGAAGAAACAATATTTTAACCGTACGCTGTTGCAATCTTTTTCAATCGAAAGTTTAGTTCTTCGCTTCAATATGATCAATCAAAATTTCAAGATTTTCAACAAATTACTTTTGTATTTTATTTTATAAAAGTAAAAACCGACAAGAAATGTTTGTCAAAATTTATTTTTAAAAATGAACAGTTCAGTCAAAACTAGGAAATAAAAATGTACACATTATGTACCTTACGAATGACAACAAAAATAATGTTATTTTTAACCCGGTGTACTCATGCAATTTTTTTTTTAACTCAGAAAGAAAAACCGCAAAAAATGACTGAACTAACCCCGGTCTCCTCTATATGAGTGAAGCGGTCGAAAGTTTTTCTGTAGATCCCGTTGCGGTTTTCACGAGAACGATGACAAGGTCCGAACGACATTTTCTCAAGTACTTCAGGAGAGACAAAGAATATCTCGGGGAGACACTTGAAATAAACACTTTTTTTCAACGTTTTACTTTTTTTTTCTTCTCAAGTATAGACAATCTTTTTTTCTTTCTCGTTACAGTGAAGCACTTGGCGGTGTCTGCGAGCGTCGGGGTATCGATCTCGGTCGTGTGGACGTATTGCTCGACGCGTTCTCAACCCCTCTGCCAATTCTCACCACCGAAACCGCCTGTCTCGGTGGAAAGCACCTGCGAGTTACCGGTAAGTCGATACTTGTGCATAATTGATTGCTAATTACCGACACTTCCAATATGCTATTAGACTACCATTTATTAACGAGGGGTTAAAGCACTGGATTGAATTGGCACGTCAAACGACAGTGACCTCTGAGTGTTCAAGTATAATTTGCAGTTCGGTTTACCGGTCTCATGAAAATTTAAGTGTTTTGAAATTGCATCACGCTTGCTGCCATTTTAACGATCAACGCGGACGAGATGATTCCGCGAGTAATATCCCCATTTGTGGGAGATCAATCGATCAATTTACCGTCAAATGAGATTCTATTAATTTTCTTCAATCACGAAATGAATTTTGTGATAACAAGTTCTGACAATTTGTTAAATATTTCTTCATAAATAAAGTAATGTTCAAGGCGAACTTTGGGTTTGAAATTAAGCCGATATTACACGAAGATTCAAATTGTACAGGATTTTGAATTTATCGAAAGAAAATGACGTTGTCACCCTGACTCGTGTGTGTCAACGACGATCGATTTCAGCTGAATTTTTCTTCAGAAACAGAATAATATTCAGCAACCACAGCAAAACCAACGTCATTAATATTCACCGATGCTGAGTATCAAATATGGTGAATATCGATAAATGGAATCGGATTTTATAGCAATTCGAATTTTTAAATATTTTATCCAGTTCGTCATAGAGGTGGCTTTGTGAAAAGTGGGAAATAATAAAGAAACAATGTGCAAGGTTTCACTCTGCACCGATTTTACTGAATAATATGTCAGAGTGATAAATGCAGTAGATATCATAACCGAAGTTATCACTGTGATAGAAAAACAATTAATAGATTTGTAAATATTGCCTCCTATGACAGAATGCTAAGAATAATTTTCGAAATTTGAGCTACACGTTATTACTTATTTTGCTTTTAGAAGATTTTATTGTAGTTGATGATGCATTTTTTTAGCCCAGCCTTAAAACTATGAATATCGAGTTTACATAACAAGGACCAGATTACAAGTTGTGGCCAATAATCGCGATTAATAACCAACGTCGCAATCGCAAATCCATCTGCACATACGCCTATGCCTCATATACAGCGAGCTCGCTGACTCTCACAATATTATATCCCTGCACTATCCTCAACTTCGTGCGCTTCATTATCGCGCGTCATTACGCGTAGACCAGCCTGGCGCATGGTCGAACCAACGCTTTGGGAAGCTCGCGAGCAATTTAATTGACGGATTTAATTATTCAGTCGAGAGCTGCGGCGAAGTTTGTCAGGCAGAGCTCGTCCTCGAGTTCTCGTTTTCCGTCTCCCTTACTGAGCCTGCCGTCCGTGTGCTTCGTATACTACTCACAGAGGTTTATATCTTTGCCAACTCTGCTATCTGTTTCACCTTGGACACATTTTCCAAAACTTCATCCACTCTACAATCGATTCCTCGCTGAAGAAAACTTTCCAAGTATTAGATATCCTTTGAATCAGAATTAAATCCTCGATAGCGCATTCAATAGTTATTTCTGTCAAAGCTTTGATCGATATCTCGATATTACTCGGCTCGTGATGTATATACTGCAAATATTGATTCCACGAAAATTAATAAACCTTTATAGAACAAAGCATTTATGCATAATTTTTTCTATTTAATTTTGCTACTTCTATTTATTTAAACTTGATTGTTATGTGGAAATACAAATTTTAATTAAGAGGGTAGTAGTAATTTTGAAAAGGGCATGCAACGTTTTTTTTTTTTTTTAATTAACGATACCGTTGCTTAAAAAGTATAGGTATTCAGTATTCTGTGAGAAATCAATTAACCCTAACCTATTATTCAGTCAATTTTTATCAAATCAAGATTTGTTTACATATTGTTTTAACACAAATTTTTCTATGGAGATGTGAAGATTGGTAAAAATATACTTCCTCATATGAATTTATGGAAAATGCCAGATAAGGAGGGAGCAACGTGCAAGTCTCTACTTTGCGATCATTTTGAATTACATATTTATATGACCAGAATTTACAGATTCTTTTAAATTTGATTACTGCAAGAATAACTTTTAATACTCTAACATAAAAATTCAGGAATAAGAAACGTACACATTAACAATTTTGCACTTTAATACATGTTTTTTCATATGTTTACATGCTATTTAATAATCCGATTTATGCTTCGTTTTCTAGCAGCACATAAAACTGTGCTGCTGTCAATAATGCCAATTACAACAATAAATATTGATCGCAAAAGTTTATCGATGAAAGCATAGATGAAAATGCTATAATTTTAATAATTAGTTATGGTGAGTGTCGTAGTCATCAAATCAATAATGTTGATTGTCACGAATATCAACTGGATGCAGATGACGAGAAAGTTTCGGCTGAACTCGCTGAAAATGTCGTTTAGCAATTTTAAGATCATTCCGTGGAGCATGCAATAAGGCTGGTCGATGACTTCCTTGTAATTTATTTCGAAACAAACCAGCTCGACTGCACCAACAAAACTGCATATTATCAAATATTACGAATATTTCACAAAGCTACATGTTATCAAATATTACGAATATTTCACAAAGCTACATGTTATCAAATATTACGAATATTTCACAAAGCTACATATTATAAAATATTACGAATATTTTGTGTAGCAAGATCGTCACAATGCAACGTACCTCGAATTTAATATTTCTGGCATCGCAAGTTCTGGGTGTGCCCGGACATAGCGATTCAACGATCGTTGAGTTTCCGGACTGATTTCCCAGGTGGAGGCCCGGAGATTCGGATTAACGGGCCGGAAGTTTCGACGCTCGCTTGTCCTCTTCCAACCTTCATTCAATTCCCCCCCTCTCACTCTCTCTCGCTCTCTCTTTCTTGCACTCTGGCTGGCACTGGTGCGAGAATCCTCTTGTTCTGTTACCGCACCACGTCTTATTCGGTGCATCGACGCGGACGAGCGATTTCAATCCACCCACGTTCCACAGGGGACTCTTGATATTTGAAGAATTGTCCGGGGAAAATGTACACCCAAACGTACACAAATGTATACGGCAAAATGCTGTAAAGCGGAGGCATTCTCTATTAATCTAGCCACTTTTTCATCCCCACCAGATATTTCCAATAATTAGCTAATTTTGAGTATTCCTTAATTGTACTCTCTGTGATTTTTATTTCAAATATTTAAATGCAGAATTTTAGAAAATAATGCATCAAATCCTCAAGTATAAAAAAATAACATTTTTTTTGCATGGAAAAAGTGTATTACCATTAATAGATCGACGAAATTCTTTGAAAATTTTTATTAAAGCGTTGAAAACTTACAGAAGAAATATAATACTTCTTGAATAAACGATTGAATTTTTTTTTTAATTATGCAGAGTAGAACTTTGCACACTGCTTCCTCATTATTTTCGATTTTCGAAATTTGAATTTGACTTCACCGGTCGTGACATTTTTTTCTAAACCATTTTTCTCGATATTTTGGACAATTCTGAGTATCCCGACATGAAAATTTTGGGAAAAAAATGTCATAAAATCAAAGCTTCCTCTATGAAGAACTAAAACTGAGAAAAGGTACTGATATGTAGCTAACTATGATAAAAATCTGACAAATCCAGAAAAAGAGTGGCTGATTTGACATAGAATTGTTCGCATGTGTTTGACTCAAATAAACTCTTAAAAAAATCCACTTTATAATATAAATCTTTCCCTAGTGCGATTCCACGAGGCGGAAAAAAAATGTGCACTTTATTCGGTTTGGCAACAGCCGTTACCGCTCACTCACTTTCTCTATAATATATAGAAATAGAACTTCCGGGAATGGTTAACATGACATATTAATTTCCATTATTACTTCAGAGTCAGTGCATCGGGGCTGCGCACGGCTGTCGCGTTAATTAAAGCTTGCGGTGCTAGTGAGGTTTTACAGTGGAGCCGCTTCGATTACCCTCGAGGATGATGTAACGAAGGAGTGTGCTGGGCTGAGGTGACGAACAAACAATTTTCCTGGCTCGCATTGGTTCTCCTCACGACTGTGTCTCTATAATTCTTCATCGTCCTCGAGCTAATCCGACAGCCTCTTCGTTATCTCCCTTCTCATCCGAAAGTTCGGTTCGAACTAATTCATGTTACAATATCGAGATACAACGTTCTATATCGTCGCAGCAAAATGGAATTTCGAGATAAATCACAAGAAGAATAACACGTGGAAAGTGGAATAAATAAAACGTAATCTGGGGAATTCATTCACGGAAGGAACATTTCTTCTATTTATATAGTATATTCAATATTTAAGCGATAAAATACGGTGGTTCCGCTTGTAAAATAATCCGCATAGTAACGCCTACTATACTTACGTTTTTACTGTGTCAATTTCTCCCAGTGTAACAATACTTTCACGTTAAAAAAAGATTTTAAATGTCTTTTTTTTTCTAAGAAAAATCACTGTTGTTCTGTTGTACAATGATATTTGAAATTTGTTTAATCAACTCGCGTTTGAAAGTTTGTAACAAATCTGTGAATGAATGTAAATATTCTAATTTGTTAGGAGTCTATGAAATTATAAAATAGGAAAAATCTTCATCAGTCTTTCCTGCGGCAATAACACAGGCGTATAAACGAATTGATTGAGGAGATTGTAGTAAAATCCAATTTTTTTTATTGCCGGTGGGAAATTGATTGCAATTCCAGACTACAAAAACATAAAATCATTTGACAATATTTTATTTCTGCTGGATCATAAGTGAAGAAAAGATAGAGGACATGTCTACGCTCAAAAAAGTCGGGAGAGTCTTGTTGGATTCTAAAACACAGTCGGGAATAAGATTAAAAAAAAATGTGAAAGGGTCAGAGAGAAAAGAATGAGGCACATGAGGAACGTAAGCGTTGCTTCGTCGCACTTGGGAGAGCACTGAGTCTCGAGCTTTTGAATCCAAGACGTTAGTACACGTCGGATTACTCTACAGGGAGCGTGAAAAAAAGAAAAAAAAAAAAAAGAAAAACGAAGTAGATACAGTGAATAAAGAGGAGAGAAAACTCAGAAGCTGAGCGATCGCAACCCGTTAAGGTCAGACCTGACTTTCAGAGATTCGGTTCATCCACGTCCTCCCAAATCCCCAAGTACAAGCTTTAACGTTTTTCTGGCTATGGAAACATCACATGTTTTGATAAGTAGCCAGGAAACGAACACATGTGCAGTTTCGTCTGATGACACGCTTGTCTATGACTACTGCCACTACCACTGCGACTCGTGACAACGTAAGCCGAAGACCACGACGGAAAGTGGTCCGGAAACTTTTCGCATCGATAAACTAGAAGTAAAATAACACCTTACTCGCCAAGATTAACGGCGGAACGGTTGGCCAAGCCTCGAGAAAGAGAGTGCGAAGGAAAAGTTTATTCCACAGAGAGAAATACCGAGTGAAGGTAGCTGTAACTCGAGAGCAGTACTTTTCACATTCACCCAGATCCTCTCTACGTGCGATTGACCTGAGGGAGGATGACTAGAGAGTTATAAAACTAGTAGCAAAGTGCTCCGATAGGTTTCGAGGCACTATCGTCTATCTTCCAAACCTGATTTATATTCTTGTCCGAGCTTTAAAAAAAATAAACGAATAAAAGAACACAGACGAAGGAGAAATTTTTAATAAAGTTACCTTCCTTTTTTTTTTATTTTGTTTCAGCCAAGGACGAAAAAATCGCGTCACGTTCGGCGAGTCAGAGAAGCAATCAGAATGTTTCCTTGCGAAAGACGAGTGGAGTAAGTATTTCACAACAAAAAGAACTGAAGCGTAAACAGCATTTTTTACATTTTTATTTAAATGCCAGTTTAAAAAAAAATCCCATTTGATTAATTTGACCGATTTTTTCATTTGATGTATCTTTTTTGTTAAATTTTAAAACTATTTAAAATTTTTTTTTTAATTTGAAGAGATCTAGAAATATAAAAGCAACATTAAGTGTAAAAAGAATGCGACACTAGTGGTTTTGCGATCGGCATGCGGCTCCGGCAGTGCTCCGGCAAGGTTAAATATTTTTTCGTTAAAATACTAAAAAGTTTCTGTGGTCTTTTCATTATTGAAAATATACAAATTTTATTATTACTTTTTATAATGTATTACATATTAGGAAAAATAAACTTAGCAACTAATAATGAATATTTGTTTTTTCTTTTGATAGAGCTACCGCGGTCGAAGCGGTGGTCGCTTCTTCAGCGTCTCGACCGAGGACTCGAGCGTGGATTCGGAGATCGGAACCGCTACGGCGCTCGCTACTGCCAAGGGTTCTGCTGGGGCTGCAGGACTCAAGGCTAGCAAGCAACGTTGGAGCGGTTTCTTCACGAATACCAAAGGCACGAAAATGGAAATGCTCGTCGAACAACTCAACGGTTACACAAAACACGGTGTGCCCCGTCTTCCGGAAATTCAACTGCCTTTCGACCTCGCCTCCAACGAAGATGGTAATTAAATATTACCAGCTAGAAATACTGTCTTTTGCCTCATATATCACAGTATATGGCAGAAATATCGTCGAAATTTTCTCACCATATTGCCATATTTTAAAAGAAACCGAGTAAATCTTGCCAAGCTTACTTCCAAGGAGAAAGATTACTTCGCACGACTTGGCCCAACTTCCTTGCCAGCATGGTTGCGAATCATGTATGCAGAAGGAGGAGAAAAATTTAAAGCAGCCCACGACGAAAAGTCGAACACGATTTATACCTCTATAGCCGTGACAGGTCGCGAAGCTACGTTCATCCCAAGATCCCCGTTGAAATGCTGCGGGTTCACTGTTAACATGATGAAAATTTTAAAGCAGGAGTCACGCGTCTCTGCCAGTTGCAAATACGATAGGAAGTCCGCACAGCGAAATGTCATACTCGACATACGATTATGACATATAGGCTGTGCGTGCACAAGGACGAGGGTCCTGGGCGACGGAGAGGCAGAAGCACCATGCACCCTTCTCTAAATATACGTACGATGACGGACAACTATAAGGGTTGGGAGAGAGGGCATGATAATATCTTCACTTTAAAGTGCAACTACAGCTTACTGAAGGATGAAAGGCAAATTTATATATGCAATACTCGACAGAAAACTCGTCTATGCTATGCATATGATAATGCGCTTTCTGATATATACGTGCGTATATCTAACCGCGGATACCGTACGTATATAACAACTTTCCGCGTAAATTTATACAACTGCCCCCGAACACGATAATGGAACGCGCGATTCTACCGACACTCCTGAATTATACTGGCGAACAAAGTTGCGCCATTGTTTTACACCAATGTATACCATGTATTTGCTGGTTAAAAAAACTCATCGGAAGAGTGTTCCTCAACGTCTGCGTGTTTGAAAACAATTAATTGAATAATGCATCGAGGAAAAAGACAAAAAGTTATGCAACTCCACTGGTTATTACTAAAAACTACAAGCACCCGGGTTTTTCCAAGCTCCGAATTCTGTAGAGTTGCTCAATTTTATTGTATTTGCCTTTTCTGAGAAACACAGACAATTTTTGTCACGAATTTAGATTACGAGGATAGATACGCGAGTATACGTAATGCAGGACAAATGCGAACTGGAGATTTCTATTCAATTTGTCCATTTTCCGAAAGTCTCTGTTTGGAGAAAAATAAATACATAATCTTGCGATAAATGTATTTGCCGACATATTAATAGCTCTTCGGGAATAATCTATCGAGTTCCTTTTAAATAAATGCTTTTAAGGGGGATTAATACTGTAGACACTCGTTTTTTAAATGCTTTTTCGAATTAGTAATTAGTCAGATCCTACTACTATACTCCAGAAAAATATAGATTTGAAAAAATAGTAGTACAAATAATTTCTTTCACACTATGCGATATTATTTATATTTCACGAAACTGATAGGAATGTGTGTATAGAAATGACGAAATATCGGGAGTGCAAATCTCGAATATTTCAACAGTAAAAAAAATCGTTCCCGTCTTGAAATCCTTACATTTTTTTTCCATTCATACTGCTAATTATTCTATAAATTTTGCAAAAAGTCCAATGGTTTCTGTACAATGTAAGGTCAAATCGAAAGTTTTTAACAAAGCAAATAAAACTGAGAACTTTTTTTGTTCAGAAACCTTCGATTCAAAACAATTGGAAGAGTGGGACTCGTGTATAGAAGGCGTACGAAATGTACAAAATGAAGATGTCATGTGATTTCTTCAGTTAAAAGATATTTTTTTTTACTGCTTCAATATTCGAGTTCCACGCGCCGATTATTCTGTAGATTCTACAAACAGCCCACGCACATTTTATGAAATTTAAAGTAAAACATGAAATATTACACTACATAAAAAGAAAAAATTCATGTTGGTAAAAAAATCGACTCTTTCGGTTTAAATCTTAAGTTCAAATTACAATCGACAGTTTATCGAAAATATACATTTTTAACGTTGTAGTTTCCTTGGGCGACTTTTCCTTTTGAAAATATAAGTAGACAAAAAAGTAGTAGTAACTTTGAACTAATTATGAGAAATATCAAGGAGTTATGAGAAATATCAAGAGAAAATTGTTATCTGGAATATAAAAAAAATTGTAGACGAAATAGATGGACCCGCAGTTCGTATCGCGAAATAACAATCCAATTGCGCTCGTTGATTGCGGTCGTTCTGGTTATCTGAAATGAACGAACCATTTTTTTTAATAGTCTATTAAAATGGTTATGGTTTGACCCTCACTAAGTAATATGAAAAGAGCGGTTCTTATAAAAAAATACTCCTATTTTTACTCACTAAAATCAGTAAGTTCATGTGTTTCTAATAACTGGAACAACCGCAATGAAAACGTCTGGCTGATGAGTTATCTCGCGACCTTCGGTCTATTCTATATATTGCGCTATATTCAAATAAAATTCCTTATGAAAAATTAAATTGTTCTTAACATGAACTAATGCCAAAAACTATTAGTTCACGGTTAAACGAATTAGTTCAACTAGATAAGCACTTTCGAAGATGATCTCTTGTTTTTATTCACGATAAACAGGACTCGTTGAGAGTATTTCTTTAATGTTGTCATATTTTTTTTTTGCATCAGCGTTGTACAGCTTGGAGGAGGATTGGCGCGACATAGTGGAAAATTCGGATCGACTGACGGAAAAGCAGCAGCAACAACAAACAGCTCTGTGGGAATTGGCGCAGACCGAGGTTGCTTACATAAGGACTTTGAAAGTGGTTACAGACGTAAGTTGATTGCCCACAATGTTTTCATAGAGGATAGGAGCTTGTCGAC
This sequence comes from Perithous albicinctus, assembly GCA_964016905.1. Classification (NCBI taxonomy): domain Eukaryota; kingdom Metazoa; phylum Arthropoda; class Insecta; order Hymenoptera; family Ichneumonidae; genus Perithous; species Perithous albicinctus. The sequence goes on along the minus strand of OZ024698.1, from coordinate 13,025,972 downwards.
CAGGGATTATCTACTTCACAAAACGTGTAACGAGAGTACATTCAGAGTGCTGGAGTCACACATTTTTTTAACTTATTGCAGCTCTTCATGGCCTGTCTGTGCAGTCTACAAGCATCGAATATATTGAACGAGGTCGACAGAACTCGACTATTCAGCAATATTCCCGAAATCTACGCGGCAAATCGTTTCTTCTGGAACGAACACGTTATGACAATGATTAACGCAGCGAAGACGACCGGACATCCACTGGATCCCGGTCACCTTCTTAATGGTTTCGAAACGTTCGAACAAACTTTTGCGCCGTACACGAGGTACTGCTCCGAACAGAGCAAGTGCCAACAGTACTGCAGAGACAGACTCAACGACAACGAACTCTTCACGGCTTATCTAGTAGTAAGTATCGGGTCTTCGTCGGATCATACAGGAAAAAAAAACTAACTTGGAATTTCCTTCTACAGCAACTTTTTGCTGTATTTTTTACAAAATACGCGTACTGTAGGTATATGAAGACTTTAACGATCAGGAGGAAGCCATTTACCTTTATAAAAACAAATCATTATCGTTAAATTATAGGATATCTAAAAGAAGGCCAATAAAAATAAAATGTGAAATATATGCTGAGAAAGGACATTGGTTGGTCCAACTGCATTTTCAATTTCGTCTGCTAAACTGAATTTTCCACAGATTGTTAAAAATTAAAAAAAAAAAAAGAATAGATTATTAATTTCCTTTTTTTTCAGTGGTGCGAGACGCAAAAGGACTGCAATCGGCTGAGACTTCTCGACATTCTCGTAAAACCGATGCAGCGATTGACCAAATACTCGCTTCTCTTGAAGGCCGTCCATAAGAATACGGAGGACGAGGAGCAACGCGTCGAGTTAACTATGATGGTGAGAAGCGCTACGTCTTTTTAATTACTCTCTTGAGAAAAAATGTATTATGAATAAGATGTTAATTTTTCTGTGTAGATAAAATGCGTGGATCACTTCGTTGCGTCTGTAAATGCAGCATTAAGAAGAACGGAGGAAACTGCGAGGCTGGCCGGTGCAGCTTCGCGAATCGAGAGCTACGACGTTGTCGAGTCAAGAGATGAAGAGCTCGAGAAGTTGGTGAAAATTCACAGTAGTCTAGATATCACGAGCGCGCCGATTCCAGGATGTCCGAAGGATACACTAAGGACTCTTATTCGGGAAGGCGATCTTAGGTTGCGCGATGCAGCAACGAGCAAGGTAAACGATAAGCCAATTAAAGAAATAAAGAAATGAATCGTTCTTTCCTCATTGGAGAGGAATTAAATATTGTTATCGTTATTTTTGTCAACAGACCGACGTCCACGTGCTTCTTTTAACGGACATGCTGCTATTGTGCAAGCCATCAACGAAAAAAGGATCGACCAGCAGTGGTTCCGGTGGTGCCGGAGGTGGCCTGAAAATAATTCGGCAACCGTACGTGGTCGATCGAATTCGTATTCATGAACTGAAAGAACCGTCCAGCTTAGGCTTGGTTTACTTGAACGAGTACGGTGCAGCATCGGCTGCGCTGGTGCTCAGCGCCGGAGAACCAAAGCTTGCAAAGGTGCACATTAAACATTTATGAACATTAATATACATGTTTCGAAAATATTTGTGGACTATAAAACTGGATTATGAAATCAAGAGTCGCAGTAGCAACACGACACCAAGCATAAAAAGACGAACTTTTCAATAAACGCAATAAAAAAAACTCGTGTTTAAAGCAAAAGTTATCAGGAATAGGTAATATTCGAATGAAAAAGAATACAATTTTTTTTTCGTTTCGAATAACAGTAGGTGATTTTCGGGATCGAGAAAAATGTTTCTTTTTTTTAATTTTAATAAATTCATTCCTGACAGTTGATAATAAAAACTGTTTATTATCGTTTGTTTTTTTAAATTGTTCTCAATTAATGAAAATCAAAAGTATTTTGAATACAATTTTATTCGAATAAAATTGAGATGAGATTTACAATGGAGCTCATCGTGCTCCATTGTAAATCTCATCTCACGAGTCTCTTGAAACTCCTATAATTTAACGTTTTTTATTTGCGTGTTTCTTCAAGTCCTGGATGGAATCGCTGAGAAAGGCTCAACAACAATTCGCTATAATGAAACTACCGCCGCACGGTGGAGTGCCGGCTGTTGGAGCGGTTAGCAGACAGGCAAGCACATATCTGGGTGATGGTGATTATGAAATGGAGGAGTGTGACGTGATGCCGAGAACACCTCGGGGAAGTAGTAGAGCATCGCGTGTCAGCAGTCTGGCTCACAGCCACAGGTATGCTTTTTCGCTAATACACTAATTTCATTTTGTACACAATCGAGATACACACGTTTTAAGTACTCAAATATTAGCCAAAACCACATTTCAATCAGTTCCAATAGTTTGAAATCTACTTTTTAATTTATATATATTTATTTATTCGTTTATAAATTCATAACTTTTGCTTGACAGTGGAAGCATGGAGATGGATGGTGCATCTCCAAGCAGCAGTAGCTTCCTGCCGAGTTACAACGCGAGTCGAAACGTAAGCGTTGAAACGAGCGAACCACCACGTGCCTCGAGCGTCTCATCGGAGGAGGGTGCTGAAGTAGGCGCGGGACACAATCACAGAGCTTTGCAAATCAGGTAAGGTTTCAACTTTGCATGGACTCGGTGCCAAGTTGATTAATTGTATACATACTGGTACAATGAGCCACGTTCAGTTTCGTTGCTTACAGACGTTCGCTGCTCAGCAAATCGCCGACACCGAATACTCTGAGCGTTCAAGTTCCGGCCTATTCGAGCCTCGGTCAGTCACTTCCCAATCTCACTCTCGCCACTTCGCCGCAGACCTCAACCGTATCACCGACACCCCCAAATTCACTTTTGATAGTGCCACAAATCACTAAAAGCAAGGATACTCTTCTATCACCTGGACATAGAGGTATGATAATTAATAAGTAGTGACTTTTTTCGTTCTCATAGGGGAATTTTCTTATCTTGGACATGTCAAGATAAATAGACAAATATTGAATGATGATTGCTCATCATAAAGCTTTCTCTGTGAAAAAACCAAAATTGACCAACATATTTTCTCATGGAGGTGACTTTGCAAAAGATGAAAAATAATGAGTTGTTTAGTATAATTATGTATTTTATTAATTTCCTTGATTTTCAAAATAATCACAAGAAACGGCTTCTAAATTGAAATTAATTTTTCTCAAATAATCGGTGTTGAGTCGCTGCTCTCTTGATTGTTTTTTTTTCAGTAAATAACTTTAATTTCAGGTATCTCTTATCCACCCCCATCGCCGCCGAGAGGGGCTCTCAGGCGAGCTTTCGCAATACCGCAATCACGGAATCCCCCGCTCATAAAAACAAGACACGTAAACGCGTCGGTGACACAAACGGCGATCCAGGCAACCCTGAGCCTGGATACCGAGGCCATCGAGGAGAGACGCAGAAGATTGGAGCCCAGTCAAAGGGCTCCTTCGACTGGAAGTATCGCTAAGGAAGAGAAAAGGTATAAAATTTTACAAATTCCTCAATCAATTCGCATTGATACTCATTCGTTTATTTATCATTTGTGACGACGTAATAATAATTTTCGTAGAACTGAGGAAAATCGATGAAGTCTACGAGATTCCTTTGAGAGGATGTCAGACGCGCATCGTTGAGGACGCGGGATCGTCCTTTGCCATTAAGCCTCGAGGATTTTCACATCGGCAACGCCACCGTGTCGGCAAGTGTGGTGTCGCACACAGAGCGTTTGCACTCAAACTGACGTGGGAGGAACGAAAATTCTTCGTTTGTCGAAATTGTCTTTGTACACTTGTAAGCCTACGAAACAAACATCGAGCAAATCAAGAATCGGTGAGTCTAATTGTGTCGCTTTTAATTTGAATAAAAAAGAAATGGGCAACTACGAAACAGAATAGTTCGTTACATTTTTTTTCGTTTTGATTAACTAAAAATTTTATCACAGTAAAAAATATGTATTTTCTCTGCGGCAATTTTCATTAACCACTCTTTGACAGTCCGTATTTGACAGAAAAAAAGGACTTCGGAAGATTTCAGCATTAGAAAAATGTACATTTTCTGTTGGTTATTTATTTAATTGGCCTTGGAATATTTGCAAATATATAATATTTTCTTTTACAATAATCTCGAGGACACTCCGTGGTTAATGAATGAGAAACAAAAAAATATTTCTAAAGGGGGGGGGGGGGGGGGCAAGATTTTATACACCACTCTATGTCCGTGGAAAACGCCGAAATGTTTCTTCAAATATCTAATAAAATGTTGTCTTTCTTCAAAACAAAGAAAAAACACTCGGTAAGTGGCAAATTAAAAAAAAAAAATGATTTTTTCTTCTTCCAGATAGGGGCCATTTGGAGTCAACGTGGGCGTTTGTAACAACACGACTATGCGATTAGTACCTCCTTAGCGTTAACGCGTCTTTTCATTCCGATTTCTCTCTATCTCTATTTTATTTTCTTTGTACTCGTGGCTGCTCATAATCTCATCTTGCGACTAACGAGTGACGAGTGAGCCTGCGAGTAAATTAGATTATTAAGCGAACAAACGGGCCTACGTAGGATAATAATTGAATAAAAGTTAGGGAAACGGCGATCGAATAAATAGAGAGAACGTATTAGTCTTTGAATGTAATTATAGTGAATATCTCGGCTTGTAGAAGCACAGAGAGAACGTGTGTGATCTTTTTAGTAGGAATACGTAAGGACCATTTTTGTAGATAATAATTAATCCAAACGTACGCAACCTGACCGGCTACGGTACCGGTTATCACGCTCCATGTCCAAAGCAGAGATATATAATATACTTTTTAAGTATAAATTAATCATTGTACGAAGGTGAGAAACGCTCGCGGGCTGTTTATCGCGATCGGGGGCGCTGATACCAAACTAGAGACAACTACTATATATATAAAACTACTGTATATATAGTAGACGTACGATCGCTATATAGTGTAATGATTTTACGTTCGAGAGCTCCACATCTTTTTCTGTACCTCCTATTACTTTCCTTCGCTCGTGCCGCTTGCATCAAGCTACGTTAAATTATTAAGAAAAAAAAAAAAAGACAAAACAACTAAGGCCTAAGATTGTACGACTACATGCGATGAGATATAAATATAATGCGTAATTTATTAAATACTTGTTATTTATTACAATCAATGAATTTTGCCCACATCATTTCCTCGTTGTTTATCAGGTACATCTGAAACGGCTTTGGGAGAAGTTTGAAAAATTCCTGATTGATCGCTCGAATATTTCTTCAAATACAAAGGTTTGTATTTTTTTTTGGGTCTTAATGTTTTCTTCTAAACTATTTTTTTAGATGTGAAATAAAATCTCAAGAATAGAAACAAAGCTTTCTTTTATGAGAAAGCAATGTTGTATTTTAATATTAGAAATTTAAAAAACGTATTTAATCAACACCTTGCAAATTTTTCTTGAGAGTTTCTAGTTTTTTTTTGTTGCCCAAAACAAATTTATTGATGTGCACTTTACATTTTTGAAAAAGGAAAGGAAATGTTTCATACTAGGGGTGTGATACATGAAGAAAATTCATCATTTAAGACTAAACATCTTTTATAACTTTTTCATAATTTACAAAAACAACGGATATCACTAGAAAACCCGATAATTTGACTATTTCTAAATATATATGTATTTTACAACGCAGTCCAGCAAGCGTATTTGCGAATTGTCACAGCTCTGTGACAATCAGCGATATCGAAGCATAACTATAATATCGTTTTTAATTGGCTGCACTACTGAAAGCCCAGTACATCTCTATCCTACTATATTTTTGTATGTGAGCGATAAATACAGCGATATACTTAGCCGCACTAGTGAAGCCAGTTGAAAACACTATAAGACACTGGGTTTGTTAATTTTGCCTACACCTGCTGTAATTCTTTTCTTTTTTTTGTTATAACACGACGATTGTCGCAGAATTGCACACGAAAAGTCTAGGCAAGAGGAACAAATCTATTGTCACGTGGAATGGAGCGTTCTAATGAGAACGCTCGTTAGTTGGTTCAGTCGGGTATTAGAAGTGCCACTGACTTCTCGGGCCCGGCGCAATCGAGACGCTGAAGAGTCAAGCTCACTCTAAGTCCGTTACCGGGCAACGGAACGTGCCGAGCGCCCGGACTACGAACCCTACGCCGGCGACGGTCCGAGGCCAACCGTCAGCAATCGCTTGTCATATCCTGACAAGTTCGCGCCTCGCTTCTCTCGTCCGCCAAGGCATCCAGTATATCCAGTAGTAGGTCTCTGCTCAGCTGCTTGAGCCTCGGTAGCCGAGCGACCTGCGGATATCGACAGGAAAACTTTCAGTACCATCTGAGGAAAAGCGTGACAATACGATGCGAGCGATACCGTACCTTGCTAAAATGATGAACTATGAGATTCAAGGCGTATTTCTTCATATCCGCAGCCTGCATCCTGTCTGCTGCCTCTAAAATTTGTATTACGTTCTCAAAGGTAACGTTCATCTCGAGATTCTGCTTGCAAAATGCCTGCAACCGATTGTTCGTGAAACCGTAAAAAACCGGAGCGGTGAAGAGGTATAACGAATCCTCCGGTGGCATTGCTACGTCCGCGTAGTATATGTACCTCAGAAGTGATGCAAATGATTCCGACGATGGAATCATCTCGCCTATTTGTATCTGAAAACAAAAGTAGACTATAATTTCGAAACTAACTCTAATTTTCGACGATCGAAACTAACTCTGATTTTCTACGAAGATAATGATGTAAATATAAAGGTGATTTGGCAATTAATTATTGTTGCGAGAGGATTTTTTGACACAGGATCTTGTTATCGGCCATCGTATAAGAATACAGCTCAAAATAAAACAACGAATAAGAAGTATCTGGTAAAAACGATAACAGCGATTTCAGACAGAAGAGGCATGTTTTATTTTATTTCTCCGTAAAAAATATCGAATAAAAATATCGTATGCCCTTAAGAATTGAAGAAAAAGTAATGACTATCATTGTAAGGCTTGCATTTCTTTACTCACGTTCACGGTATTATTCTCCGGCATGAATGATCGGAACATAGCCTCGAAGTAGCTGCAACGCGCGGCAAGAACTGCTTTGTGAGCTGGTATCGGCACACCGTCGAGCATCAGCGTGATATCGCAAAATTCACGTCCGACACTCTTGAGAAAAGCCTCCATATCCTGCTCCAATGTAGTTCCCGTACCGGACTCGTATTGCTTTGAGAAGTTCCGAGTTTGCGGCATCTGCCGTCGTCTTATTATTTCGACCATCAGCGGCTGATCGAGTGTCTCGAACTCCTGGCTCATCACTATTTGATTGTAATTGGTTTCTTTGACAACGAAACCAAGACAAATCTCTTTGATAAAATGAAGATTCAAATGTGCCGCATTATGCAAAGCTTCCAACACATTGGCGTGCGTTATCGTCGCCTCAAGATAATGAACGCACAGCTGTTCCAAGCGTTCCATGTTGAATTGAACTGCAAGACGATAAACGTCCATCATAAGCAAAACGATACGATTTCCGGGTTCAGGATCGTCCAATCGTTTTGTTGGATCAATGCGATCGGTGTAAATATAATTGAGCACCATTTCGAAAGCCTCTGAAACCGCATCGTCGAGTCGTACCTCTAATAACGGCATATCTTTTATTGGAATATCGGCATTGCCAAAAACTAATTCGAGATGTTTCTCGCGTCTTTCTCTCGCCTGTTTTATCCGAGCACTCAGAAACTCTGATCTCGCAGCAACCATTGCCATATGAGCTGGAATTCTAGTTTCATTTTCGGTTTCGCCGACGATAAATTCAACGTCGCAGAATAGTCGTGAATTCAATAGTTTTCCAAAATCATCGTGAAGAGTGCATTTGGGATAAGATGAGAATTGAAAGCGATATGTCTCGCCCGAACGAACGTTGTTGTCGACGGTTCCGCCGAAGATGAACATCGCTTCACCTATCACGGCTGCTGCGTGAAAAAGTCTTCCTGACGGAATCTCACTCGTGGCTGATGGAAGCACGATGTTCCATGTTTGAGTGTCTAAATCGTAGCAGTGAAGATCGTTCGGCAATGTCGAATCGGCTGTGCCGCCGAAAACGTAAAGATGACGATCGAAACTAACCATCGTGTGACCGTAACGTCGTGCTGGTGGCGGAGGCGCACCACGTAAAATATGCTCGGTTGAAATACGCGTCCATCTACGGTAAAATGCCCATTATTATTATTTAACTTTTTTTCATATCATTTTTTTTCTCAAATTAATAGGTATTTCTTCTTTTATCGGTATTTGTCGAAACATGAGAATGTCCCATATTTACAGAAACATAATAATTTACCGTTTGTCTCTGAAGTGAAATTGGAATAGGCTGTTTGTGATCTTAGCGCCGCTCTGACCGCTGAAAACAAACATAGATTCCCGAGCTACAGCAACTGGAAAATTGCAGCATGTCGGCGGACAGTCTCCCGATTGAACGACTTCTTCCCAGATCCTCGGTTCTCCGGGCAACAATGAAATCGTCCACATATCATTGAGACGAACGTTTCCATCATATCCCGCAAAAATCCACAATTTGTTGTCGTATATTGCGGCCCCGTGCGCCGATCTCGCAACTGGAGTCCTGAAAGGCCAAGTTCAATTAAAAGATATATTCACTCACTAAATAATTGCAATCAATTTGTGGAGAATTGATCGTTCACGACGAATCTAAGACAGAAGAATAATTTTCAACTAATATATATATCATAGAAAGTAAATCCCCCCATTTTGCGCAGTTTCCAAAAGAGTTCACATTTTCGTTGTAAGTTATTTAGTAGTAAATTATGTCAAACTTTTAAATCATGTACTTTGTTCTTAAATACTGATTTTCATTTGAAATCATTCTTTCATAGAAAAATGTTTCAATCAGCCGTATATTTTTTTGACAACTAAAATTTGTTCAGTCCTTTAATCTAAAAGTTGCAACAAATAAAAATCATCTTTAATCTGACAGCAGTCTGCTACACTGTAAAAAAACGCACACACAGAGCTTCTACGGAGTTTCGTATGTATATCGTGAGTTTTAAATCATTTTTTTTCTCTAAGTAACAAAATAATTAGTAGAAAATTCATTATCATACCATTTTTTTTTGTCCTTTTCAGTGAAAAATCAATAAAATGTGTAGCTACTTACTTTCCAATAAACTTCCACTCGGCCCACTGTCCAGTCTGAAACTTATACTCAAAGAGATCGTTCTTGTTTGTGAGATTGGAGTTAGAATGAATATCACCGGTATAACCGCCAAATACAAACATCGATGAATCATGAACCACCGCCGAATGATGATAGCGTGGTGCCGGGGGAGCACCAGTGGCGATAGCTCGACCCCATGATTTTTCCTTGGCGTCAAAACGCAGCAGATCATTCAACATCATTATTCCATTATCTCCTCCAAATACATAAATAGCATCCTTGAAAGCTACTACGGTATGTTTACTACGCCTGAAAATATACACAAAGAAAAGCTTATTCCCCAAAACTCTTTGTGCGAGTCTCTGATAATGATTTAATTGATCGACAAAATACTTTACCTAGCGCCTACAAATTCATCGCATTCCGGCATTCGTTGCCATCGATGAACTGTCTCGAAAGGACCAAAATCCAGAGTGAGGCACTCTGCGGTAGCCATACTATCAGTTCTGGAAATCATGAATGTTCGATTTTTTTTTTTCTAAACCCGACAATAATTCATTTTCGTTGAGATAGTCGTTGTTACTCCTGGTGTGGACTACGGAATGTAACTGGAAGACAAATAAGCATGGAAATTCTAATTGCAAAGTTATAAATTTACGTCAGATTGCACCGAATTGTGATAAATCGAGTGACTGTCAGAAGTATAATAACGAACGATTTTGTTACCTGACTCGAGACCAGCAGCCAAGTCTTTTATCACTGGAATGCTTCTCAGTCGCGACAATTACCATTATCTGATGTGTTATTTTTTAATTTTAACGCGGATCCTCGGAAATTTCGGCGCTTTCACGATTTTCAATTGTTTCACCAATTTTTTTCATTATTTCCGGCAACGCTGAGAGACGTTTCGCCGTCGATACTCATCACCTCTGTGTTCCCGTTTCCTGTAGCCAGCCACCGCGAACCGTTCATTAATCTTCACTACACTCAACGAATTTCATGAATTAACGAGTACACGGGAGGCAAACCAATGCTCAGCTGATCGAGACTCGAGAGGAACACGCCCGTAATCCGTAATGGTAACCAATGTGCAACAAACAACGTCGACTGCTCTTTAAAAACATAACCTCAATTTTAGTAAGTAATATAACATAAGCTTATCAATGATAATCGTCTATCAAATAATTGTCACTGCACAAACATTTTTCACCTTCAACTTTCAAACATTTATAGTAAAATAGAAAATGTTGCGTATGGCTTTTATTCTTTTTTTTGTTTGTAATCAAGTACTATTCGGCGATGATTGGTACACAGTTTCGTCACAATCTCCAATAACAATGGTTCAGATTTTAGAGGATTTTGAATTCTTCAATTTTCTATAGTCGTAGCTTCCGAGAGAAATGCGAAAATCATTGTTAGCGATGGGGCAATTTATTTTTTTTAACGCCCCCTTCGAATCCTGTAAGTTTCATTATACTCAAAAATTGATCTTGGCTGCATTTTTCGAGATAAATCAAGTCGAAGAATAAAAGTGGGACATCCTGTATAACATAGTCAACTTTATTTTTGTCAGCCATGTATTCAATTGTTTTTCTGTATGAAAATTTAAAAAATTTCACGAATAAAATGGTAAAAAACAAACGAAACTCAAAGTAAGTGACAAAAGTTGCCCATCTCTGATTTTGTATTTAGGGAAAGCTATGTTCTCAGCGGTTGTCAAACAGCTCACCAATCAGCAAGACGAATGTCAATTGTCGTGCAGAGCATTACGACTAATTCGGTAGTAAAATAGCCCTCTTTCCGCTTCATTTAATTTTCTTACATTCCAAAAAAGCACCTTGACAACAATTGAAACAAAAGAAATGGAAATAACGGTGTTGCTGAGCAATACTGTAGTCAGGGTTGACATTGCCCACAACAAATGCTCGACTTTCGTTGCTATGGGACGCTCCATATGTCAGCAGTCACCGAAACTCTCTACAGGACTTGTGAGCTTTCAGTCACACTGACAAAGATAATTCCGACTATAGTTGACGTAGGTAAATCAATTTTGTGAATGTCATCGTTCTCAGCGAATTAAATTTTTATGTGGATGGAAACATGAGTCGAGAAGAAAACTCACCGCGTCGCTGTCAGTCGAAACAGGATATTTCAAGAGCCAGTGGTTCGACAATCGAACAATTGCATTACACGAATTACAATTTTGAGAATGAAACTGCGGAACGACCAAAAAGTAGCAGCACGCCGCTCAGAAGAAAATGGGCTATTTCAGGCTCAAGTAGCAAGACCCAAAGTACACAGTAAGAACATAAGTAACATTTTTGTATAATTTAACGAGAAAATTTTATCCCCTGCTTCTTGAATTATACTAAAAATAGTTTATGTTTATGTTTTTGTTTTACCAACATAACAAAAAAAATCAATGCTTTTTAGAATACATTTAGAATTTCGTACAAAGTGTGCCACGCTTTTTTCGAGATTTCACAAAAAATGTTTTTGAAAGTGGTGTTGGTGTAGAGTGTCTGAAATATGTATATGGGGCATTCCAAGTCAAATTAGGGAGTCATTTCCCTCGAACCGGCGGATAATTTTTTTTAATTCCAAAATTTGTTCACCTCACCTTGTTGGTTCAGCATGCTTTTTTTTTGTTAAAATTGGATATAACTCAAAATATACCTTTAAAAAAAAATATTTTCGTCCATAAATTTTGTGGTGTAAAAATATAACTTTTTTTTAATGTGCAAGTGGGATCTATTATCCTTATATTTTCTTATTCATTAAGAAAAATCGAAAAATTAAAAAAAAAATAAAAGATCTTTCATTTTTTGACATATATATGTATAAATGTAAATATTATAAATCTGTTAAATTTACAATATTTTTCTGTATTTTGATTCACCAAAAATAAATCGTAAATAATAAAATGACATTTTATTAAATTAATAATTGAGTTTGTTTAACTTTATATGTTTTTAACTTTATATTATTTTGTTTTTTTCTTTCTATGTAGCAGACGTGACAGCAAAGAAATATCCGATAAATTGGAAAACGAAGTGGACTCGGATAATCTGACGTATACAAAATATTGCGAGCCGAATAAAGAAGACGTCGCAAGCCCCATAAATTCGGTGCGCAAGGTTGAGGAATATTTATTGAGACACGAAACACGAGAAAGTGATAGTCCCGATAATAACGCAGGGCGAAGACAGAAGCGACGAAAATCAAAGAAACAACGAAAAGAAAAGAGCCGAACTTTGGAATCGAAAAGAGCGGACGATGAGGAAATGTACGACGAGGATGGTCGATCGACTGAAAGACGAGAGAGTTCAGAAAATAATAATACAAGAAGGTCAAAGCGACGAAGATGGAAAAAAGTTGAAAAAGAGAAAATTTCTATTTTGGAATCCACGAAAAAAGTAGATGAGGAAACATGCGACGAAGATGTGCCGTCAACCGAAAGACGAGAAAGGGAGTCTCCGGAAAATAATAATACAAAAACGCAGAATCGACGGAAATGTGAAAAGGAAGAAAAGCCGAAATTTCGAACTTTGGAATCCAGCAGAACGGAGTTTGAAGAAATGTACAACGAGGATGGTCGATCGAGTGAGAGACGAGAGAGTGAGAGTCCAGAAAATGATGATGTAAAAAGGAAAAAGCGACGAAAATCTAAAAAGGAACGAACGGAAGAAGCTGATCTTTTGGAATCGAATAGAAGAGCCGATGACGATGCGTACGACGAGGATATTCGACCAAAAACGGACAAGCTTCGTCACGATCGACCGCGTATATCCAGAAGAAGAAAGAGACGACGATCCAGACCAAATTCTTCTTCTGGCAAAGCTACGAAAGAAGAGAAGGAATTACCTATAACCGAGATTCTGAGAAAAGCACAGGAAAACTCGAGAAATCATAACGAAGAGCCTGTACCGCTTCCCGAATTGACGACAGACACGATTTACGTTCAGAGAAGAAACGGTTTTAGTGCTGTGAAGATTTCAGGGGATCGCGGAAACGCCAGAGGTCGTCGACACTCGCTGTCTGGGGGGCCAACGCTCTACCCGATAAAGCTAGCAATAGCAGCGCAGAAACTCTGGAACAGCACGGCTCTTATTCACCAAGGTTTACTCGCTGGAATGGCATTGATGCACCTCCTATTAGTAAGTTGGTCGCCAAGTACTCAAATTCTGATCAAATAAAAAATTTTAACCGAAATATACACGTGAAAGAACTGCGAGAAAAAAAGTGTAATTGCACACAAATTATTTGGATTAATTTATGTTTCAGATTCAAACATTTTTCGAGTCAACCCTCGATTTCCTCGTCGACTATTCTCTCATCTCTCAAATCTACTCAAATGTATTTTCATATCTAGTCACGATGTGCGTTGTTTCAGTCTTCGATAAGTAAGTCTACGTACGTCAATAATGCCAATTATTTAAAAAAAATTATTAACGTACAATTACTTTAGATTTGATTTGGCACATCTCAATCTTGAGCACTTGAGAGAAATCTACGTTGAGCATTCACGATCTTTCCTGGCAGTACCGCTCTACTTGGCGACGTTCTGCTTGCATCAAGCCAGTCTCCTCGTCGACGATAAAATATCACTGTTCAATTATATGAGCAATGCCACAGTCTTTGAAAATGTACGTACATCTATTGAATAATTAGAAGTCTAACTATTACCTTTCATCTCATTTTACTTGGCAATTTATTTCATAAATAATTTCATATTCACAACTTTTTGTAGAAAGCCCTAATTCTCCACATAATTCGTAAGAAAATGCACAAACATTTTATTCAAAACTGTATATGTTAACACGTAGATTCCTTTGAAAATGCGATAAACCAAAAAGAAAACTGGTAAAAATAATGGCGCACTATTTTCATTTTTCTAATATTAGGTAACCATTTTTCATTAAAAAGACTTTCATTTAAATAAAAATGTTTATACATTTTCTTATCAAAGTCATGGAATATTCTTATAAAAATGACTATTAAATTATTTGAGTTCTTGTGAGAATCTCATTTTTCTTTTTTTTTAAACTATTAGTTTCATCTCATTACTTTCATAAAATCTAAAGTAACAAGATGGTTACAATCCCAAAGTGTAGCTGCAGGAATTATATTTTTTGAAAATACGTCTTTCAGAATTCTACGGAAACAATTGTTGAGGAGCAACTTTTAACTTGGCAGAAAGTAACTCTCGCAAAGGACGGTCTCGCCGTCATAGCTTGGCTAATCGTGGCTCTCGGTTCTCACGAAGATATGCTCTTGACGCATTTAAAAACGATGGAGAAGTACACAGACAATCCAGAAGAATCCCGCCGTGAAATTGTAGAAATAATGAGAGGAAGCATAAGAAACGGATGATAAATAAAAAAAAATTTAAACAATTGTGTTAATTGAACATGATCGGTTATTATTCATCGTCGAAAAATTGCATGTACCTTGTAACTCACAGTACAATAACTATAATACAAAAGACACTAACTGTGATCGTATGATAATAATTAGAATCGTAGTGGTCATTAGGTGAGGATGACGATTGATGCTAAAAGTAATGGAAGGGATTTTCGCGGGGTGGGTTGCTGGGTCGGAGGGTGGGTTGGGAGTCGTTACATTTAACAAAATAATTAGTGTTTTGTTTGAAAGTTTCAGTCGTTCACAGTGCATAATCAATGTTGGTCGACGTTCCTCGGTTATTCGCGCCGAACTTAACACCATTTTCGCACCATAACTAATTTTTATATGTATATATATAACTATATATAGCCATATATAGCCATATATATATGCATAGAATAACTTCATGTATTGTATATATATAATATACTTTTTATCATATATATATTTAAATACTTTTACGGATAGCTTTGACAAAAAAACGTGCTCGCGTAGTAAATCGCTTCTAAGGTGTCTCGAATCTTATCGAATTTTTCATCGGTCGATGACGCTTCACGGTTCTTTAGACATTTATTATAGCACATACGTGTATGTGTATTTTTTTTTCATTTATCATATTATGTACTGAATTCTATATGGGGACGAAGTATGTATGTTTTTTTTGCTTGGTATACAGATTCTTTTTTTTTTGTTTTGTTTTTATATAAATTCGTTCTCTCCGTCTTTTTATCCATTCATCGGCCTTAGCAGTCCATTACTTTCTGCGCATAACATTATTATCATCACGCCCATCGTTCGCCGCCCAGAGATCAATAATCAATCCCGTTATCGGGAGGGCGAGAACTGTCGCACTTTTACCACAATGCTTTCGATACGGCGGCTTAATTACAACAAGTTATTTATTTTTTTTTTCGGAAGTATTATGTTTACCGAGGGTGCGATGCCACGGAGTGCTCTATAATTTGCAAAAACAATTGACCAGTGGTTTTGGGCCACTCGGCAAGGAAATCCACGCGTCCGAGTGCTTCAAGGATGATGTACAAATGTTACAGCTTGAACGTTTCTTTACGTTACGCCGAAGCGTAACTCGTGTATGTGTGTGTATGTGTGTGCATTTTACTATTCTCTCTCATAAATTTCGATATATTAATTAATTATTATATTACTTTTGGCAGGAATGTCGTAACTACAGTCTTCACCGACGTACGAGGCTCGTTGCTACGATTCACGATTGATCAATCGTGTGTTCTCACATACTTTCAGAACTCAAACGTAAATTAAACAAAAAAACTTGATAATCATAATTGTTAACTTCTATAATTTATCGTAAAGTGACACGAGAAATGCTTGGTCCTAAGTTTGATGGTAAGAACTCAACGCAAAAATATCGATTTCTCCCAACATTTTTTACATTATTGTATATTTTTAAAGAATCACCCTGATTTTTCAAAGATTTAAAAATCAAAACGTACGAAATATTTGTATGAGAAAAAAAAATTCAATAAAATCGAATATAATATAACAAAATATTTAAATACCTCTTTAAAAGTTAGGGTTCTTTATATTTAAAGTTCAAGCTCTACTACTTGAAGATTGTTCGAGTAAAAGTATATGAATTTTTCTTTTTAAACTTGAAACCATCTAAAATTAAAGAAAAAGAAATTCGTTCACTCTTCGGATAAGTTTCAAAATTTTATTATTTCACACTTGCCACATTTTGTGGCATATTTTTTTTTTCAGATCTTTAAATTCGTGGAAATATGTTAACATTTTTTCACTGTTCTTTTTAGATTAAAAGAAAATTTATAAATCAGAGTGCTTCTTTCAGCATCTACAATAACATAAAAAGTATAAGTCTAGGAATTCTTATTCATATTAATTGTCTTTTTAAGTGCCCATTCATTGCCACAGTCCAGAGTTCAGATCGGCACGAATCGTTGTATTTTGCATTTTCGTGTGGTTGATTAATCTGGAGCAACAAGCCAACTACGCGGTGACGTAATACTCGTAATTGATTGTAATATGATTTAATTTGCAAAGGCATACAACGAATTATTAGGAAGGACGTCCTTCACGGAGAGACGCTTAATTATACATAATTAATTACCGTTTCTTTCATCGACAATAAACTCAATCATATTTATTTTTTTTTAAATTCAATCGATATTTCAATATGTAGCAATGGTATTCGTTATATATACAATATATAGCACTGTCAGCGAGGAACCGAGAGGTTTCGAGTTGTGTCTCTTGGATTCGGGATGTCTGTGTTTTGTTTTTACTTTTATTCGATTATCATCGAGTACAACACTACGAGGACGCGCTGCTATATACAAGTAAAAAACAACTGTTCGTAAAAACATACAGGGAAGAGATGAGAGAGAGGGTTTTAATGCCAGAAGTATCACAAAACTTTGCGTTCGCGACCTTGCTTAAAAGACCTGTTGTCGGATTTTCGATTTTTCTTTTTTTTCTTTTTTCTTTTTTATCAACATGAAAAAGTGCGAAACCTCACGATCTCCCGAAGTGGTCCGGTTATCAAGAATGGAAGGAATACGGTCTATCTTACAAGCCGAAAAGTATTTGAGTGCTGTTGTTTGCTTTTTTTTCGTGTTTTTTTTTTTTTTTTTTTTAGTTTTTCGTTTTACGTTTAACCTATTACAGTGCATTCGACATCAGCTACGCGTACTCACGAGTAGCTTTTACACAGCGGTTAACCTCTTCATTCGGATTCACGTATAGTATAGTTATAGTATAATTATCCGTTATTAAAACTAGAAACAATCTCTAATGACTTTGTGAGTAGCTTTGCGTAATTAGGCTTTTGAGCAGTAGTAGTCTAGTCACAAGAAGAACTTAACAAATAGGTAGGTTGCGCGTCGACCCCTTTTTTCTCCTCTTCACTTACATTTTGTATTTTATTTAAATTTTCGTGACACGCGCGGAAGCTTGGATATAACGCCATTATATTCTATACAATACTCTGCCGCATTCCAAGCTCCATAAACCAAGTCCAGGTGTTACGCGCACTTTGACACACTATGTTCTTTTTTTTACTCTCCATGTATCGTAACACACACGTAATACGATTATTGACGCCGACATAAATTAACAAGGCTAAGGAAATGAACATCGAGGGCATTGCTGTGGCTTACTATATCTTCTCGTAATCTTGCTCGGGGTAGAACGAGACACACGAATGAATCTCAATTGCCTGACGTCCTTTAAAAAGGATCTTGCACGCGTAAATATATTCACGCGTTCCACGATAATCGGATCTCTTAATCACCGCGTTTATTTTTTTAAGTATTAAACACACGTCGTAGACGAATAGAAACATGTAAAACAAACTTCACTCTCGCTCTTTCACACATACGGACAGTATTCCGTTCTCTCTTGCACGCATTCTTTCGTGTTAATCGGTCTCTATGACTTAGAACTACGCCCGATATATTGAAAAACTTTTCGTCACCTTCAAACTCGCATGTTCCTTTCTCTTAGTTCTTAGGCCATGTCGGCCAAAAAAACGCGTTATGCAGTTATCTGTAAGCTCGCGTTTTTTTTTGTTTACTGGTAGAACGTTTTTTTTCCGTCCATGTATATAAGTTTAACAAGCAAGATATCGATTGCAAGACTAATTTGTCTTGCTAAAAAAATGTCTCGCTGCCAGCCACAAAAATTCTTTTTTCTAGTCGTTTAGCAACCACGTCCATTCAATTTTTTTTACTGACTGTGTAGCCGTCCGGTAGGCGGTTTTACCTGATTGTTACCGACCTTTGGTATTGCTCCGATAATTTTAACCCGGCTTTGCTGTTGCTGCCGCGTGTCGCAAAATTGCGGCGGTGGTGCAAACACGAGTTCGTTATCAGCGCCGTTACTTGCCGACGGTCCGGCGTTGAATTCAGGTGGCGGTGGAACGAACATGTCGTTGTTTTGTTCCTCGGCGTCGGCTTCGATTGGCGGCGGTAATTGAGCGAGACTAACCGCGTGCCTTGTGAGCATTCCACTGCTATAATTCATCCTTTTTGGATTATTGTTCTCTTTGTCAGTAACGATTGACTGCCCGTTGTCATTTCTCGAGGTGTCGTCAAAGCCTGTTGGTGGCCCTACGGGCACATCCTGATCGGAAGACACCCCGCTTGAACTATTATCTCCGTCTTCGACGAGTTGCTGTGTCTGTTGACTAAGCAGAAACTCGTTCGGATGGCTCTTGGATGATTTTAATTGTGTTCTGACCTTTTGAATCTCTTCAACGCTGAAGGAATGAGGCAGAGAGCTGCTACCAGATGAGCTGCTGCCCGAGGCGTTCGAATTACCCGAAGTTTCGCGGGTTGATTCGAGTTTTTCTCTCGCTGCAGCTTTTTCGAGTTCCTTGGCGATTTCGGATTCGCCCTCGTCAGTTTCTTCCTCATCGTCATCGTCATTTTCCGATTCTGAGAGGCTATAGTCAGGCTCGGGAATCGGCGGCGCTGCGACACTCGATGAAAGATTCGTAACTGAAGAACTTGCGGTTATGGATTTCTTCTTTCTCTCGCGTATACCGGCTATACTGTGACTGCGATTGGTCTTGAGCGGTTGAGCGTACTGATTGTTGCTGCCCGAGGCGTTTCCGGCTCCACCGGTTGATGCAGCGTTCACGTTCGCAACGCTGTTGGAACTTGGTTGGCCGTTTGTCGGCTTGAAGGAAGCGTTGTTTGGCGTTCGGAGACTGTGGGACTTTCTTATGTGGGAGCCTGTTGTATGAGCCGGTAAGCTACGCGAGCGATATCCCACGGTCTTCATATCCTCGGGGGATGCGTAGAGCTTGGCGCTGTTAGATGGCCGAAAACTTGACATCACGCCGTAACCACCTTCCGATGACGCTGCCGCCAATTCTAAATAGTTTAAAAAATTCAAATATTGGCAGCTCTCAAATTGCACCGGTTGTTGGTCAAAATATTGATATCACGTTAGAATATCCGTAACAAAACATCCTTGTCAAAATATAGACCTTCGTTGTATAAAACTCTCTACTACCTGTGTCAAAAACGACTATTTATATCATCGACTATTTATATTCTAGAGCTTAAAAGCTCCATGAAAAGTGGATGCGAAATTTATTTATTTCTTTTCCAACAGATATTCATGTATTTTTGTAACTGAAAATATCTTTGAACAGCAGCTATTTTTATATAGTAAAAATATTTAATAGTCGCACATTTTTTTCATTGATATTTTGTTACGGATGACAAGTTTTACTGAAAAATATTGATACGTACCTTTGACTTGTTGAATATGAGCCATATTATCGTAAACGGAAGACGGTGTCACTACGTCCGGCGCATTGGGACCAACGTTGACCTTGACAACTTGACCAACAGGCGGAGGCGGCGGAGGATGATTCGGAGGTGGCAGAGCATTTCTTCCTGTCAGAGCATTCACATCTTCCTGGCTTCGATGTCCCTTAGCCCCCAGAATAGCAGATTGCGCCTGAACGTTAAGATCCGGTGTGCTGTGGAAATCTCTGTGCAGGTCCGAGCCGCCACCGAGACCACCGAAGAATCGCACTCTTGAGTTCGACTAAAGGAGTAGTAAATGAAAAAAAAATGTTTAAAAAAGTTTCAGCAAGGCCGCTGTGTATCAGCGGATGATGCGTGCTTTCGGTGGCAGGCTTAGCATGATTTCATGAAAATTCGATGAGGATTTGTGATACAAAAAACGTGTTCCCAAAAAATCACTACAATATCGTTAAGGATGATCGGACGGTTAATATTTAGAGGGAAAAGCGGACAGTCGTGGCAGGTTTGCAGTTTTTCCCTTCTATTTGTTAGCTCGCTGTATTATAATATTATCAATATATTGCGCAAAGCGTGAGTGATAAGCAATCGTGACATTTCGTTAGTACGGAAAAACTCGTATCGATCAGAGTTTTGCTTGTTTGCTTTGTTATGCTTCTAGTCACCTGATGTCATGCTAAGCTTTCGGTTGCTCTGTAAATTTAACGTATTATCGATCAGTAGTACAAGTAGTCCTCGTCCGCCTGCCCTTGTCTGCCGTTGCGAGCCCTGTTGCACGTTCTGTGTGCTGGCTTTCGCGCGCACTACAACATAACATGCAGGCAGCCACCATTACCGGGGTACATGCAATGTCGATTAATGATTCACGTGTCAGTATTAACAACCGTAGTCGCGTTGAAGACCTGCAAGTTTCTTCTTTAGCAAACACGGAGAAAAAGAGATACCGATAATTCAGTAGATTTTCAGTTCATGATACTGGAAATCGCATTAGTGCCACGCCTCGAAATGCGAGTAAAGTTACATTTTTATTTTTCAATTTGTGTTACAAAATTACTGGCATGACACTGGTCATTTTTAGGATCCAATACCTCGAAGTATCGATGGACACTTTATTGTTCAAAATGGAGAAAATACTTGGAGAAAGCCTTAGCACAATTAACTATAAATCTACAATCACGAGTGGCGAACGAAATATTTTTATTCATGTAGCATCCAGTCGACCGAACGAAAACAACATTTTTTTAATCCGAATCATTGGTTGGACAAAAAGTATTTCGTTCAATTAACTCGATATTTAGTTACCCACCCGAAAATGCAGGTTTAGTTCATTTTGCTCACAGTCTTTCTCGGAGAGTATAGTAACATAAGTACATAAGCCTACTAATTTAACGTCTCGCAAATTAATTACACGAACCGTACATTTTTTACTGTTGGTATGAATAATAATTATGGGTTACACGGAAAAATGTAGGCAACGATCACTGCGGTGCGGTAAAAATAAAGCATAATTTAAAGATTTGTTTCTTAACGAAAATTGAATTGCTTTTAGTATCAAAATAGCTCCGTTACTGTTTTAAGCATTCGAGGTATCGAAACCAAAGACAGTAGTGAGGGTTTTATTTTTTTTTAATTGTAAGTTTAGACAAAATAAAAAAGTGGGTTTGAGCAAACTATTAGTAAACTATTTGTAAATATTTTTAATTAAGATACAAAATCAATGTCCTTTGATACTTTTTATTATACTAATAACAGGAAAACGATACTTTATTTTTGTACCACAGTAATAAAGATAATTATTACCCAAACAACAGTATCTTTCCGGTACCACTCTGAATTATTAGTAATTATTTTTTTCCGTGCAGCTGCGCGCAACGTTGTTTTAGAGAAAAAGAATTTCTGTTTGTATAATGATAATCGCGCAAAAAACCGCCATTCGATTACCAGAAGCCATCGATATTCGACGAATGAACACTAGATAGTAAATCGGGAATGGTTCAAAGTCTACTGACTCGACGCTACAGCGATAAGATCAAGTATAAGAGTAACGAGACAAATTCCCGGAGCGACAATTGGGAACAATGATTCAGCGATTCGAATATTAACCAGAGCAGAACACAACGAAAAAAAAGATAGAGCCAGTATAAAACCTTTAGTTGATTATTTAAGAAAAAACAAAGAATCAAAATCGAAATAGAAGAAAACTCTCAGCGCACACGCGGCACTTTTCTTACTTTTCCCTTTCGCTTCATTTCCGCAACGCTCGCATAGACCCTGCCGGTCTTCGCGGGCGATGACGGATGTGATTTAGTCGCTTGACCAGTCTGAAAGTGAGAACTCATCATGGAGGAGCCGTACTGGCCGCTAGCGCTTCCCTGCTGACGTTGAAACAGTTCCTGTAATCGAAGCAATGCAGATGCTCGAGTCTTCGAATGGATTTCGTGCTTCGCCGACAACATTCGTGATGGATAGTTTATTTTTTTGTTTTTCGTCTTTTTTTTTGCGAATGATCAAAGCGCAATCTTGTATTCGTGCAATCGGGCGCTTCTTGCAATGATCCACAACTTACCTCGAGTTCCGCGGCTGTTATTCTACTAGATGTGGGTCTCGATCGGATACTCGCTGTTCTTGGCTGAACCGGAGTGTTCTGTCCAGTATTCGGACCCGTCGATGGCTGTTGGGGTAAATGAATCGATTCCGCACTGCTCGACTTTCCTCCCGTTGATGTTATATCATCACGGTCATCTTTTTCACCTCCGCCTTCTATAGACCAAACCAGATGATCGAGAAAAGAAAAAATATTTTGGGAATATGACCCTGACAATTGAGTGTAAAACACAATAAAACCGATTCGAAGTTCGATTTTAAGATGATATCTTATGGGTGAAATATACACCCATGACTAGTGATGAGATTTTGTGAGTACAAACTCATATAAGATTATATCTACCTATGTAATGAGCATATACTATTCCTAATAATATATAAAATTTCCTAATTGTTCTCAATGTGGTTGATTTTTAAAAAATATTCTCTCGTCGCCAAGTACTTAAATTCATCTTATGAAAGCATTATCTTGCTGAAAATATTTTAAAAACATAAAAGTTTTTTTGGTAATTAAATTAAAAGACTGAGCAAGGTAATGGTCAGTTCGATAGAATTCGCATGATTAAAAGTTTGAAAACTTACCCAATCCAGCCACCATTGATCTAGCTCTCGCACGTCCAACGCTCAGTGTAGTTTTGGGATCTCTTCTCGGTGGAAGCGGCGCGGGAGATCTTCCCAGTGTACCGCTCATCGGCACGTTGTTGCTGCCTTTTCGCGGTAATGTCGCGTATTGCCTTTGATTGGGCTGACTAGTCGGCAACGCCGCTGCAGATTGAGAATTCGGAAGACTCATGACCGGTGAGACAACGGTCATTCTTACTAACTCGCCTGATCTTCTTATAAGGTCGACCACATGCTCGTGTGATGCGGTTGTTACATCTTCACCGTTGATCTAAAAATCAAATATAAGTTCAATTGTGTATTTATGCGCACGAAATTCTATTTTCAAGCTGGATTTGCACCTAACTGTGGGCACGAAAAAAATATTAGTGTTGTCTGTTGTTTTTAAAAAACTTGCATTTCATTGCATTTGCACTATAAATCTGCAATTTTCTGCAGTCAGATTGTTCAAAAAAATGTCGCGAGAAGGAATTTATCTTTTTTCTCCTGTCGCAACTTTTGAAATAAACTAGTAAACGAATTTTGGCTTTTAAAGAGCCATATTTTTTTGAGGGTTAAAATGTTTTCTGATCCGATTGTAGAGACTTTCGTTGAAAACATGTACGACAAATCTATTCATTGAAATGTCTCAACAAGTTTTTATTTATTAAAAACTGACTGAATAATAGAGGCTATGTTTGATCTAATAATCTCTGATATACATCGTGACTTGCTATGTTTGATCTGGAAAGCTAATACCGTTGAAGGGTTTGAATTAAAAGATGTGGTATATGAAAACTTGTAAATTCTCCTCGCAGCATTTTAGTGCAATTTTATCTGCAATTTTATACATCTATAAAATAGCAGATATCAATGCTTAATGAAGTTTAAGTGCAAATATTTTATTAAAGGGTCTAGGTTTAAAATATAAATAATTGTTTTACGTTTGTTTGTATGTTTGCAACATAATACAATTTCTGAAGATTTCCAGGATTGTTCCTTCACCGTATATTTTCTTCAAAGCAATTATACCAAGAAAATTAAATATCGAACAATAATTAATAAAATGGCGTTAAAATATGACTTTTAATTGAGTTTTTTGTGATGGAAAAGGTTGTAACCATTTTTTTAAATCACACTACTAAAATTTTTTCTTTGCTTTGTCACTTAAATTCTTCGTTACCTGAATAAGAAAATCGCCTTTCCGGAGTCCCGCCAAATCAGCTACACCTCCTTGATCAACATCATCCAGATACTGGAGCGCGGGGTATCTGGCCGACGGCGTCAACTCCATGAGTGGCGAGGTCGCTTTGGCACCGCGAAGAACAAAACCGAAACCTTTTCTCGATCGATGAAGCACCACCGTTCGCGGTTCGGCCGTTACTCTATCCGACAGAATACAATTTATTAAAATAATTGAATCCAAGTCTGCAGAGAAAAAAAGTCATTTGTCGCGGTTGACTTACGGTTTCTTCAATCTCGGCGCAGTTGCAAAATACTTGTGCTGAGATTCCCGTCGTCCGAGGACTCTGTTGCGTCCTTCCCTGACGATCTGCGGGCCCAGCGGAATATTGGTGTGACGAAGACGAACCTCCTGAACGCAGTGAGCGGGAAACAGTCCAGTGCCCTGTCCGCGAACAACTCCCTCCAGTAGACCGCAATCCGTTGCCCCGGTTACTACAGCACAATAGTAATTGGACGATAAGAACATTTCCTTCGGGATTTTATATTTGTCTCTCAGCTGGTCTTCTTTACCTTCGAGAATGTCTCCCTGATTGATGGTGAGGTGACCGACAATACCGCTGCTGTAACTCTCGACGCATACAACTGTGGTGCCTGGAATGGACAGAGAATTGGTCGTGTCGGATTGGGAAGTGCCGACACCCGAGCTGTCGCTGATGACGTCCGAAGCAGTGTCACCGAGACTCTTGTCTGTAAAATTCAGTGGGTTCGCCGATCGTTAGTGAGAATATCCCGAGACATCATTAACGATAGATTAATCTTGGTTCTTTAACTTATTAGAGCAAAAAAGAAAAGAAAGGTAAAAAGGAGATTTCAAAAAACGACCTCGAAAGTAGGATAGAAAAAAAGAGCTAGTATATAGCTATAGAAACTCATCTAATCGCGAAATTTCTTCAAGGTCTATCGAGCCCGCTTTTTCTTTCGCATTTTATTTTATACATTGCGCATGCCAGCACAGCCTTCTTTTTTTTTTAAATATGATGATGAATATTGCAGTATGATTTTTTTTTAGTGAACTTTTGGCAGTCGATGAGTCGATAAGCCATATTTTTACAGGTGAATGGACAAAGGGGACACGATCAAAAACATCATCAGCACGTTTAAATGAATCGGACCAACACTCGGACAGCTATTGTCATTTGCCTTTTTCACAACATCCCATCAATATCCATTGAACATTAGAAACATAGAACGGCCTGTCGTATATAAATCGTTTGCTGCACAAATCAATCGATCTCGATCGCTGCTTCGATGTCGTCCGTTGCGCTTGGCTCGGTGATGACGATAAACTTCCGTACCGGTTGTTTATCGGGATCTTCTGACAGGTTGTCCTTCCGAGGGTTGGAACACGGGATCGACGTGGACAAGACGTCGAGACGTGGATTTTTGCAATAAAAAAAAAAGATGAATAAAGACTTGTGTACCTGTGACGATGCTGGCAGAGTCTTCGCCGGAGGGCTGATTGCTGCCCTCGGAAAGGCTGGAACTAGCCGAGCTGAAGGGCGCGAGGCTTCGGCTGCTCGGCGAGGGCGAAGGTGGCATCTCCATTGTACGACCGTGAATGTCCAGACGATGCTGCAACTCGATACGATGCTCGTGCAGCCTCGTCAGGCCCTCTATTCTTAAGTTCTGATAGTGCTCGGCGGCCGGCGATCTTGAAATCGTTCAGGGGTACGTTGAAGAAACGTTGTTTTTTGTTTGTTTTTTTGCGAGATAAGCTTAAATTGTCTTTGCTTTTGTTGGGCAGAAATTCGTCAAGGTAAAGCGAAGAAACAAATCAAATATGTAACCCTTTTATTGGCATAATACCAATTTACGAATTTAATTTATAGCAAGGATGAAGCAAGGGTGAATCTATATTTAAGGATTAATGCTGCAAGTATTAAAAAATGTATAATAATCTACAGAAAAATAACTCAGTTTATCCTAGGAACCCATGAGATATATTTTTAGGAAAATTAATAAAACGAAAAGAAAAAATACAACGGGATTACAGTCCCCCAATAATTTTAAAGCTGATTTTTTTACGATTTTCAAGATAAAAAAAACCAGCATTTAATACCTTGTGAAAATTCTTTAAATTTCGTAGAGTATTAAGCGTTTTTTAACTAATGTAAACAAATTACAGTTATGAATACTATTTCCATCTAATGTCGCGAATTGTCAGTCCTTTCAAGAGTCTTTTAATTACTATTTTACCTCGTAAAACTAGAAGAGACAAAAATATTTGTTTCTTCGCCCTCGAAATCCTGCCCAATTCATATTCTCCTCGTTCCTCAGCAAAGACAGTTTATGCTTACCTCGCTGTTGGATCCCTGAGGGCACCGGGACTCTGGTACTCGGACGGTAGTCGATTAAGGTTGTTTTGCAGGTGTTCGCTCCTGCTCAGAACGGAATGATGACCAGTCGGATGCTCTTGTTGTTGGTGTGTACCAACTCTGGCTGTCGATCCCATCAGATGTTGTTCGGACGGTATTCTGTGGAGCGTGCCAGAATCGGCACGAGCTTGCTCCATGGATGGTACTCTGTTCAGGTTACTTTGATGGGACTCGGTGCGCGTTATATTACTACTCGAATACTGCTGCTGCTGCTGCTGCTGCTGCTGCTGCTGCGATTCCGTGGATGAAACTCTGCTGAGACTCGCATTCGAGTACTTTTCAGTGGACGGTGTTCTGCTCAGAGTACCAGTCGTAGCGTATTGTTCTGTGGACGGTGCCCTGCTTAAACTTCCTGTTGTAGCGTATTGTCGCTCAGTGGACGGTGTTCTGCTCAATGTGCCGGGACTCGAATAATGTTCATTACTCGACGAAACTCTGCTCAACGTTCCCGTTGAATATTGCTGCTGCTGCTGCTGCTGTTGCTGTTGTTGTTGCGGCTGCTGCTGCTGTTCAGCATTAGAAGATACTCCACGATTTGAACTATTCGAATACTGTTGTTCATTAGTTACGGTAGTTGATAATCTATTCAACGTTCCTGTTGAGTATTGCTCAGCAATAGGCAATCTGCTCAATGTTCCTGTCGAATATTGCTCAGCAATGGGCAACCTGGTCAACGTTCCTGTTGAGTATTGCTCAGCGATGGGCAATCTGCTCAATGTACCGGACGGATACTGGTCGACTGATATCGTTCTGGTGAGTGTTGCCGTGCACGATGTCGAAGTAACCATGCTTCCCTGATGGTCGCTCGACGAAGGTATCCTCGTAAGGGTGCCCAGATTGCTGGCCGAACAGCTTGTGGTCATTCCGCCGAATGCCACCGATCGTCTCTTCGGGTTGTAGCGTGGCGGCCCTTTAAACGGTACTGCAAAATTCGAGGTTGCAAGGATAAGTAAAGAAAGGATTACTTAGCCTTACAAGGGGCGGGGGGAGGAGAGCGCCCCACGAGTGTAAACCTCGGAGTCTGCATTCCACGGTGGTGGACTTTCATGGTACCAAGAGGATCCAAAGCCGCGTATTCAGCCAAGTATCTCAGCAAATGCAATCGCTTTCTTACGTAATTCTCATTAACCACTTGGATACTCTTGAACCGCCAAGCCTTCGACCGTCGACTACCGAGTTCGTTGTACTCGTGTGCTTTTTTTTATACCTTGTACATTCTTGACATCCCACTTTGTCATCCCTTACATCGATTAGTCATATCAAGATTACTACGTGAAAAAACTCAATGTGTCCAATTTACCAACTTGATTATAATTTCCTCTTTTTTTTTAAACCACACGCCACCAACAACGCACATCCCTCGACCGTTTAATACATGGAGAAAAATTGTTAATAATAATTCAATAGGCCACGGGAAAAATTAGTGGAGTTTGGGAAATAATTGTGTTTAGTTAAGTAACCGTTACTTGCAATTGCCATTTCCAATAGTACTGAAAAGTACAATAGTATTAAAATTACAGGTATCCATGACATTTTCCATCCCTGAGTAAGTTTTGGATATATCGATATTACTCAAATGATTCTGCTATTTTTTCTGATCCTTCTTAAATGGCATACCAGTAATTATAATTCATGTATTAATAAATAAAAGTGTCAGCACTTGCTTACCGGGGCAGAATATTAATGGAAATTCCAGTATAATTAGTTGAATTATTAGTAATACGTTTTTTTTCTCCGTGCATAAAATATATAGTACATAGTACGGAGAGATCAATGTATCGTGATTACGTACGGATCAATGGATTAATCATTATATAATAGCACAACGACGATTACTCTGTTAGTGGTAATTTACGAAGCGGTGAAGCACACACACGCACACCCACATGTCACAGTCTCACGCGGTTGTATCAGTTTCGTTGGATACAATGCGAGCTACACGAGGGAGGATTGCAAAGATGCTGAATCACCTCGATCGATCGCACGATCCCTCGCACGCTCGATAGCATATTACAATGTGCACAAGAGCTCTTTAAATAAAATGCACGCGATTCGCGATCCATCGACGACCTTTTCCTATTTTTTTTCATTTGACCTACGTTAATGTACACAGCAAAATATAACTTTATTGATTGCTACGTTTAGTAAAAATCATTTTAGAAATAAGTTACAAAATTCATTTTTAACCAAAAAGAGCCATTTTAACATTTTCAATTTATTTGTTAAACTAGTAGAATAACTTTTTAAAAATGACCAAATTTATATATTTTTGCGAATTTTTAACATAATATTTTTATCATGATAACAAAAATAAATACAATGTTCAGTGAGGGTTAATACCGATCTTTTTCTATTTTTTATTAATGTCCAAAAACGTTACTTTCATTTTTACGGTTTGTGTGTCAATCAATATTATTTATTTTCACCAATTCTACGAGTAACTTTTTATTTTCTCAAAGACATGGATGGACGTTGCTGATTAGTTCAGAAATATTTCTTAATAATTCTACCAATCGAGCCATTACTCTACGAGTCTCGTACCTAAGAAATATTGACCCAGTCGAGCGAGAAACCAAGCATAATTTATGATAATATAAGAATAAAGATAATTAAAAAAACTCAATGCGATACCATACACCGTCTCGATATTTGCTATTTGTCTTAAAGACTTTGTCCCAACAGAAAAAAAATCGTGGATTGCCGGGAACGAGGGAAATGCACCATCCGGTGATTTCAGTTATTTGATTTTTTTTTTCTTTCTTTCTCTCTCTCTCTCCCCTTCGTTTCACTACTATTCCGTATTCCTTGTAATCGTTTCTTCGAATACCGACAGATGCTCGTGCGTTACCCATCCACATTGAGCATCACCGTCGGCAACCAAACCACCCAAAGATACATTACTATTTTATATAAAGTATACTATTCTGCGGCAACGAGCCCGCGGCATTTACTTCCTCGTGCTTTTCCACCGCAACACACCGGTAGATCGATCGATACCGATATCGGCCGGACGACGACGACGACCACTAAGACCAAGACAACAACGACGACGACGAAGACGACGATCGGACTTGGATATACTCTCTACAACCTTCTCTGTATACGTCTTTTGCTAGCTCTGGCGCGTCTATACCGTTTCTATCTCTCTGCCTTCGGATACCTCTAACGAACATCTAACGAGTATGCTAAAAGCGTGCACGTGCTCATGCCCAAGCCGATACAGCATGCGATATAATAGTATACGTACACTACTACGAATACCGTCGGCTACAAATTTTACGGTACTGTACTTGTATGCAAATGTGTTGTACAGCTTTGATGTACAAGTGTGTATAGTACTGTAGTAACGTAGTGTAGGATATATGAGGCATTCTCTGTCTGTTTAGCCATATTTTTTTTCGGATCCTGTCAGATTATTCTCATAATAAGCTAGATTTGAGTACTATTTCAAAATACTTGAAATGTCGCCTTAATTTGATTATTTTGCTTCAAGAAGTGTTTTAAGTATAAATGCCTATGAAAGTTACATTGACAAGATGATAAAAAATATATCTTGTAATTTTTTTAGAAAAATATCTGAGCAAATGTAACGTAAAGTACTCTTTGGTATTACTTAAAAGTGGTTTATTATGAGAAATATCTGAGAGGTTGAAAGAAAAACAGTGTCTGAATTGACAGAGAATGCCTAATACGTAATGCGTCTCTCGATCGATCCTCAGAGAGGTTTCCAGCACGCTCGCGCGCACCTTACTATCTCAGAAGAATCTCGAGGGAGTCACGTCGTCGTACGTCAACGTCAGTTGGAGCTTTTCGCAAGTATCTCCTTCTTCTTGTTTCTTTTCTTCGTTCATCTCGCGAGACGAGACGAAGTAAGAGAAGCAAGAAGCAGCCAGACAGCGACTGAAGAATCAAAGACGAAAGCGAGTTCACTTCGCCCACTGCGAATATAACGGCGACTCCGAAGCCGTAACGGAGAAAGCCGGAAGATTCTACTAGGGAGACACTCTCGACATTGGCTTTGTTATTTTCTTTAAATCGCAAACCAGCGAGTACTCGTTAGATCGAGACATGGAAAATCTATGTTCTTCGCGGGTAGGTCCATCAGTCAGTCGGTTGGTTACCATGTGTTACACCGTAATTGTCTCCGTCTGTTTCTCATTCCAATTTTGTTCCGCCTTTTTTTTTTTCTTTCCTTCGTTGCTTTCTCATACTCACCAACTTCTTCCGGCTGATAATTCTTGATGACCTCGGCGAGCTCCATGTTGCCAGCGATCACGGCCACCTGGTAGGGCGTCTGATTCGCGTAATTCAAGCTGTCTTTTTGGGCGCCTCGGAACAGTAATTGACGAATGCACGACGCGTCCGTGTTGTTTACGGCGCACACGTGAAGAGGCGTGTTTCCCGATGCATTACGGGCATTCATATCGGCGCCGTAGAAGAGGAGGTGATCGAGATGTTGGACCAGATTATTACGGCAGGCCTGAAATACGAAAAAGTATTAAAATAATTATTAGACGGCATTTCGGAGCATTCCATGTTCAATAATTGCGTTTGGCTTCACCGTAGAAGAAAGTTTGTCTAGGTTCGAAATTGTTACATAAGGATACTTGAAATTATAAAAATAAAATTGAGAAAAAACTGGAATAATTGTCCAGTATTCTGAAGAATAAGCGGTGTACAATTTTGCAAAAGCAACATGAATAATTTCTTGCATTTAGTACCTGCATGCTGTAATACAAGTGAATCTCCATTACAGTTATTAAATGTATAAAACTTAACAAAAATATAGCAGTGATTTAATTAGTGCTATATTTTTGTATAAACATTTTTGTACACTTGCGTTTTTGCAATTTTTTGAAAAAACTTACAAAGCAGAATCTTGGAAATTTACTATGAGAAAGTAAAAATTGATCAACATATTTCTTCGTAAAGTTGGCATTGTGAAAAAATGAAAAATAATGAACAAGCTACTACAGAGGTTCCTCTATGAGGAATCCAAAGTAGATAAACGTACTTCTTCATAGTGGAAGATTTGTAGAGAAAACAATTTGCAAAGTTCTACTTTTGATACATGTCAACATTTTAAAAAAATGTAAAATAATGAGGAAGCAACTTGCAGGGTTCTACTTTGTACGCTTATTTTTCTACTCTTTTACCTGATGGACCTCCTGCCAGCCCTGAAGATCCTGAGCACCGATAGTTGCATGATCATGAAGAAGAGTCTCGCACAACATCGGATCAGTTTTATAAATGACGCTGTAGTAAAGCGGCGTCAATCCCTTGGTATCTTTGTAATTCGGACTTGCACCGAGCTCGAGAAGTGTCTTGACGGCCTCGAGACTGTTCCTCTCGACGGCTCGATGCATTGCCGTGAGACCCTCTTTCGTTCGGTAATCCAGAAGCGCACCACCGTTCACCAGAGCTATTATCACTTTCGAGGGTTTCTTCAAACTGGTAGCGAGGGTCAGTGGTGTTTCTGTAATAACAATTTAAATTAATCACAGATAAATCAAAATTCGCATTCTTCAAAGATCAAATTACCGTAAATTATTATATCACTTTTGCATCAAATCAATTTGCTTAATAAAAGAATTCGAGCTAATAGAATCTTTTAGGAAGCGCTTATCGGATTACACGATTTCTTGAACGAAACTAATTCCATTTATCAGAAAGAAAATTTGATCTGAGATTAATGATGAACTTCATATTTTCAATGACATTTACCTCCAGTTTCCTGACAATGAAAATTTGGATCAAGCCCTTTGCTGCACATCTTGGCTATTTTCTCAACTTGACTGTTAGCCACGTAGTCGAGTAATCTTCGTAGATTCGTCCGTGTGTGTATGGCCTTGAGTTGTTTCTCGTCGAGGTGTAGCATCTTATACACCCGCCTCTTGTACTTGAGCTTGAATCGTAAAGATAAGAGTCATGAGGGGAGGGTCGATTAGTCTCACTCCTGAGTTGAGTCTCCACTTCCTATCCTAGTTTTAACGACTCTCGTAAAAAGCACTGCTAAACGGATGACTTCATATTCTCTCAGTTTCTTCGTGGTAACCATGATACGCAGGTATATAACGTAATTGCCGCGCGAAGAAGATCTCGGACACGAAAGACTCAGATTGCGGTATTTAATAAAAGACTATTAGTGAGAATACTCGTCTGGTTAAACATCGTTCTCGCTGGGGCGTCACAAGATAATTAGTACGGTGACACCCCGAGACTTGTAAAGACGTCATAAATACGCTGAATGTGCGAATTCAACGCTGACACTATAATCTCTTATCAAACTTACCAACAGACGAGAAACGTACCGAAAGGCTTCCTATAAAATGCAAGCCGTGGCAGATATTACCATGGACTCGACGATGCTAAATTTCCATTTGTTTCTATTTTGAAATTCTATTTATTTGGAAATAAATAAATAATTAAATTCTTTTCCCTTTTAAACATTAAATGCTATAGGTCATAAAGTATCAAAATATTTAAATGAAATCCAAAAGAATATACGATTTTGTATGAAAGACCATGAAAGACCTTTTGAAGGAAAATGTTTTTTTATTTGTTTTCAAGAAAAAAAAATGCAGATATTTTATTATTAGTTCAGTTGGACTTTGGAAACGATAATTAATATAAAGTAGATCATATAACAAACCACAATTATGGCAAACCACCGATAATTCTAATGCATTGCCTTGTTCAATAAATTTGCAGACGGTTCGTTACACTTTTTTCAGGACAATCTTGGCATTTTTACAGTATTTCCATAATTAACATTTTGGCGATTGTTCTTTCAATTTCTAGAAGTGCTGTAGTGCTTTTCGAATACGCTAAATTTCCAGAAGAAGCTGTAACAGCAATAATAACAACGAAAACCAGAACGAGCATCGAGCAGAGTTTGGTACCAATTGTAATTAGACTCTGATGCCAATTGTATTTACGCAAAATCAACGTAGATTTAGCTGTACCTACTGTATATGCTATATCTTGGAGGTTTCGCATTGTCAACGATGCTGCGTATAAACAGTACGAGAATTCTTTGGAGTGCATTAGCGAATATCCGTGACAACAATGGGACAATAGCGATAACCACTACTTCTCCGGGTTGCCACGTGGACATTCACATAATAACCACTAGCTATATAACAGTTGTACACTGCTGGCAGCTTCTGCTGAATACAATACGCTCGATACGAATGCAGTATCTTCTTATAATACCGCGCCCCATCGAATCAAATTCTATCGAGGATATTCCCGCCCGCTGCTGCTCTCCTGCAACAGCAGCATCCCGTCTACCACGCTCGACCGGATAGCCACTCGGTTGCCTCGGCGTTTATAACGGTTCGCGATAACTAGCGATCTCCAGTTTGCTACACACTGCTACTGTCCATTGGGTCTGCAATGCGACTATCGAAACACACAACAGAAACTTAGTAAAAGGATTGATAAATCACACTGAGAAAAGATTTTACTTGTCGGTACCAGGATTTCTTAAGGGGACCAAGTCACGTAAAGACTGTGAAAATAAAATGGTGCGGGAATTGCAAATAAAAAAAAAAATGCTGTTTACTTTGACAAAAATTAGTACAAGGCAAGCGTTAAATTGGAAAAAAAAAATTTGTAATTGCACTTTTTTTTTTCTAGCTACGTTCCATGATGCTATTATTTTTCTTGGAAAAATCTTTGAATGGAAATTCCTATATTCGGACTGGACATATATATAGTATTC
Organism: Perithous albicinctus; assembly: GCA_964016905.1. Lineage (NCBI taxonomy): Eukaryota > Metazoa > Arthropoda > Insecta > Hymenoptera > Ichneumonidae > Perithous > Perithous albicinctus. Next base: position 12,991,537 of record OZ024698.1, on the reverse strand, counting down.
CTAGCAAGTGTTTTTTTTTTAAAGTTGAACTTACACTAATGTTTTATTTTCTCGTACTTGCACAGTTGTAATTTTTATCAACATAAAAGTGATTCAATATAACTTTGATTCTAATGTGCTTATTAACAGCCTCTATTCAAATAATTTGACTAAAATAATTTGTACATTATTTCGAGAGCTGTTAACTGTTAACAGATTTGTATTTGTTAATTATTAACAAAATTTAAGTAATTTACGGTGCATATTTCAATAATAGAATAATAACATTTCTGGCTACTGGAAATTTGCAAACAATGTTAAACTTGTATATTTTTGGGGTTTTTCAGTGCCTTTTGGTACTGAACTTTCATGATATTGTATAATTTTTCATTTTTTTTTACTCATTCTTTTTTTCTGTGTTTATTACCGCCTAAATTCTTATCGTGTTTGAACGAAAGTCAGGAGGACTATGAGTGCCGGACTATTTACTCTACTGCGGCATCACTACTACTCGAAATCACTACTATGCTAGTACCAGTATTACAGGACTCCCGGCGCGGTTATTCACGGTTACGTAAGAAACCGCGATGCGGCATCTAGAACTCGTTAACCCGACGGGATATTTGTTTCTGTCGTTTTTGTTGGCACTCGGGTCTAGCAGAGGGGGGGATAAGGAGACTGCGGGGAGAGGTAAGCGAGAGATAACACGTTTGCTGTTTCCGATCGATCAGCACAAGCACAATCTCACACCATGATATCTGGCAAATACATTATTATTATTCTGTAAAAAATTGCATATGAGAACAAAACGTCTCTGTCCAGTTTCTGCATTGAATTAACATTTTTCTTAACTTATACTTGATTAAAAAAAAAATTACTCAGACTTTTAAATCGGGACAAAAAATATTGGAGTTCCAAAATTCATACAAAAAATGTTTCGTTAGAAAAAAAAATCTTTAAAATCAATCAGAGTGTTTGCTTTAACAGGTATAATAATATAAAAAATAACAGGCAAAAATTAACAAAAGCTAACAGGCCTTGAAGACTTTGAGAATTGTTGGATTTACACACCACAGGGTTTAATTTGATCTTGGAGTATTTAATATATTATGAATATTGTATGTTAAATTTTGTTGTTTTTTTTTTCACCTGTATTATGGATTAATATTCCTCGAAAATAAATAAGCATTTTTTATATCATGTTTAAAAATATTTGTATCCTCAGCAGCAACTTTTAAATCATGGTCGATCAGGCCCAAGTTTTGCACAGATTATATTTAAATCTATTATGTACAATACTTTTGATTGCCTAATTAATCAATTCTAATTTAATTGTTCTGCACTGATTGAGAAAAACGGATCCATTTGATTGAAATACTTATCTATTTGATTAAAATCGAATAAAATTGTATTTGAAATAGATTCTATTTGATTCAGATATACCCATTTTTCTTATTTTCTGCCATCGCGGAGATTTGAATGCGATAGTCAGTCTCCGAAAAAGTTCAACGTCATCCCCTTTGCTTATTCTGTCTTTTTTTTTTTCTCATAAAAGCATCGTCAATTCAACAATTTTTTTCTTTTTCTTCTCCTCGACGTGAGACGGAACGAGTAGACCTAGCCACATTCATTTAGATGCTTGTACACAACCTGACGAGCTCTGGCATCAATGAAGAGGGGGAAGAAGAAGTGGAAGCACAAAGAAGAGAAGAAGAAGTCATTTACGCTTCCATTCACTCGGCCTTCCATCTTCTCCCCTCGTCTTTCTTTGCTTCTTTCGAATTTCCGCAGCACAAGAGTATCTTCTTTTCTTATTCGTCAGCCACTAGACCAAAGCGCGTGTAATAACGACACGTATCCAGATTTTTCTATGTATATTTCGTAAGAAATTGTGTGTTTACCTCCAAGTAACCGACAGGACCATTGAACGGATAATCTCCGAGACGTCGTTCCTCGTCGAGGAATTTGCCAGCTTTTCCATTCACCGGCGGACAGAAGAGGCCGTAGTTGAAGCTTTCCTTGAGTTCCTGAAAGCGAGAGTTTCGATTTAGTGAACAATGCATTTTTCAATTTTTTATTCATTCATCTTTAGGCTCTAAATATTTATAATACAAGTATTCACATATTTATTTATAAGACAAACAATGATCTGGAGAACAATTTATGCATTCTCGAGCTGAGGAAATAGTAGTAGTAGTAGTAGTAGTAGTAGTAGTAATAGTAAAATTTATTGGCAATGCATGACCGGTTACAGTTTTACATAAATAATTAATACAATTTTATTGGGTGTTGCGTATTGACAATAGGCCATCGAACGTGGTCCTCCAGCCCATCCGAGAAAATATTTTGTGCTGGAAGATGAATAAATTTGTATTTTGAATGGAAATTATTCCACCCAATAATAATTGTACCTCAATCTCTTGGATTATAATTTTGTGATTTTACCCTAGGTCATTATGCGACACACGAATTTTTTTTTCAAATCCCTTTCTATCTCCCATTTGATTTTATCCGTGTCTGTCATGTGTTTAAGTAAAAAAAAAAAAAATTATCGAAAAAGGAGAGTTTAATATCCGTGGTAGGATTATTAAAAAAATAGCAATAATACAAATGTAAACAAATGTTAAAACGTTGCTGACGAGCCTTAAAAAAAATGTTAAACTCATTGAAATTAAAAAAAAAATGAATCTAGTCTTTGGTGGAATGATCTATATAGTTATATTTTAATAGTGTTTGAAGGATCGGAGATATTAAAGAGATATAGAGTACAGAAATTCGAGCAGACGGTTCTATCTACTGCAGTGATTCGGGACACCCTATCAGCCGGGTCTAATAGGACCTTTAATGAATACGAAATTGAGGTCCGACATGCGATATACCGCGGGTGGGCTTCGAGACGATAGTTCGCCCCGTAATAACCGGTTTTCTCCCTGTGAGCCTTTTGGCTCCGCGTGAATTGGCTGCGAATTTCGTCTTCGCCCAATGTGCTCTTCTCCCCCCTCCCCTCACCCCGCCCCCGTACACGCCAAAATAATACACTGATCGCTGGAGGGTCCTATAAGCGTCTTAAACTCTTTCCAGACCCTTCAACGGCTTTTAGACTCTCGTCTTATCCTCTTAAATTTTAGTATTGTAACAAATTCTCGATAATACAATGAAAATATTAAGTGAAAATTATGTACAGTCTATCCATAATTTTCTATTTGCGTTGTATTAGCAGAATTTTCATTCACTCTATTCATTTATTTATTTTATAAATAATATATTAATCGATTTTTTAAATGTCTGACTATGTTAGTAAAAAATATATATAACAGTTTATTTTTTAAAATAGCCACAAATATTGCACTTAGATTCATTTAAAAATACAACAAAAGGAAAAAAATAATTCATGATGGGGAAAATAATGAACTATCAAAATCTTCATTACTTTGATTTTCGTGGCAATTTCTACTGAATTTTTGGAAAATTTTTTTTTCTTGTTTTCAATAAAATACTAAAAATATATATATATATAATAATAAAGTAATATAAATTGACATGTAACAAATTAAAAATTCGTTTGGGTAAAAGATTATTATTATTATTATTATTATTCTTGTTCATTCTTTAAATTAACATCTGTGATTTTCAGTTGAATATGTTAAGAAATGGGACACTTTTGGAATATCCTTAATTAGAGAAAAGAGCATTTATTTTCCATATACGTTACCTACGTAGAGTTTGAATCGTGAGTTGACAGAGCAAGGTAATCGTTAGTTGTGATTTATGTATAACACGGTGTGAGCTTAGCAATCAGTTAATTGAGCGAACAAAGTAAGTAGTTGCTGGGCTAACGAATCAGTTGATTTGTGCCAACAAAGTAAGTAGTTTGGCGAAACCATCAGTTGATTGTGCCAATCAAGTAATTAGAGTTCGCGGTCATCCAGTTAACTTGTATAACACGATTAGTTGCTTTTTCGAATCTGCAGAGTTGTAAATCAACTATTCATTTTTTTTTTTTTTTTCATTGTATATGTATTTCGATAAATTTTCATAAAATGGTGGCGCGACAAAAATATCAATGTTCAACGTAAATAGTTCGTAAAATTCACTTATATTACAAATTATATTCTAAAGAAATTCTGATAATTATGAAAAATAGAAAATTACGATAAACAAGTTATCGTTAAAGAGAAAAGAAAAATGTGACGACACAAGAGAACTACATAATTTCGATTTACAATGCGACAGGATAAAATCAAAGCGCAAAAATTGCATTATTAATATTTCATGAACCCCAAAGCCCAGAACACCAATAACTCACCGCGGCGTTTTCTGGTATAGCATAATAACGTCACTACCGTAGTCGAGAGTTCAGGGCGTTTCCGTCAACAGAGCAGAGGCTGCTGGGTGGTCGCGAGCTACTCATATCGATTTCGCAATTAGACCCGGATTATATCCTCTTAGAATCTCCTACCACCCCCCAACTATTTCTAATCGTTTATAATTGAAGACCGTAATAACACGAGTATTTTCATCAAGACAAAGTGTGTATATAACATTTTGCGTTATATAAGAAAAATTTTGCTTTTTTAAGGGTTTTTTTTTTTCAGGATTCCATAAAAACCGGTTTCTGTTTGTAGTTTTGCAGAATAAATTTCGATGTTTTGCCGAATTTTATGCAATAAAAGACAGTAAGAAAATGTCCGATTTTTCGGAATGTTACGTGACGAAGAAAAAAAAAAAAAAAAAAAAACAAAGAAGGGAGACAGAGTAGTGTTCACGCGTGCCGCGTCTTGTCTGCTCTTTGGAGATTTCTACCCTGCACCGGCGGCGTATAGCCGCATCGCGCTCGCATTATCACCGCAAGTGGATGCTCTCGCGTCTTGCTCAGTACCAGGCGGCTAAAGGTGCCGAGCACAAAGGGCAATACCGGTACTTTAGTGTGTACGACATGGCGGCATATGTGTATGTTCATATACGTATAAGTATATACATGGTAAGCAACCGATAATCATTGCAACAATGGACGAAGACGAGCACGGTGTGCGCGCTGGTACACGTGCCAAATTAAAGGGCTGGCTCGCAGGTAGAAAGGATAATGGATACGGCGAATGTATGCCATATTCCATGTCACTATTTCATGTATCTCCTTATCAGCCGAACATTTTTTGTTATCTTGTAACTGAGCCGAAATAATAATTCACTCCAATTTTCCGACCTTCAAGTCGGATCTTTTAAGTTATGCTCAAATAATTATGTTTCGGAGATGTGAAAACTCCGCATTATTAAATTTTTTGGCGTACTTTGAAACTCTCATTTTTTTCAACCTTTGAAAATAATTATGAACGTGTCGTTACTCTTTTCGGAATAAAAAACCAGGGAATTTGTTTTTTTTTTCTCTATCATATAATTATATTGTAGATAAACCTGAAAACAACAGAAAAAGTGGTGGCAGGTTAAAAAAAAAGTTGCTGTTGTTTTTTTGTGAATTATTACACGATCGATTAATTTGTTAAAAAAAAAAGACGAAAAAAAAAACGGAAAGTAAAAAAGAAAGGATATAACTATGGACAATTGGTAATGCTGGGGATTTCCATCGCTATGTTACAAACGAATCGGTAAAAAAAAGCGGAAAGTCTGCAGCAAAAGACATTAAGCGTGAATACATTGACGAAAAAAAGGAACCTGCTACAAGAGGGGTCATAAAACGCAAGTCGAAGAAAACGAATGACTAAAAAAAAAGTTGGTTAAGTTCACTTGGCACTCGCGTTTAAGAAGAAATAAATAATACATATTTATGAAATAAAATGCTTGCTTCCGTCAGTATTCAATTTTAAATTATTAAATCGGTTTAATAAATTGTTTCAACCCGAAAGTATCTTGAGATATCCGATTTCAAAGCATGGCCAAAAAAAAAAAACTGAAATATCAGGAATCCTTCATTTTTTAATTCATTTTCTCCACACATATCGAGATTTAAAAACTAAGAATTCAAAATTATATCCATAAACCACGAGTATTTGAAAAGAAGAAACATGCCTGAAGTGGCTAATACATCCGGTAGTACATCTACCCTATCTTACTAGATTATTTTACAAGTCTGCAAATTTGTGTCAAGGACAATTATGAAAAATACTATTGCAGCCTTCATTTACGAGGGAATAAAAAAAATATCGGGGTTCGTTTCGTATGGAATAACCCATATATAAATATATATATATAAGAGGTGAGGTACGTACGCCCGTTGAGGCAAACCCTGTAGCAAGCGGGAAGGCGTGGTGAGCAATGAGCCTCGGTGTATACGCTGGAATAAAAGGAAGGGGAAGACCTCTCTCTCTCTCTCTCTCTCTCTCTCTCTCTCTCCCTCTCTCTCCTGGATAGGACCTATATAGGGAGTATGGAGAGGGTTGTGGTGGCAAAGAAATATAAAATAAAAGTCGATTTAAATATGAAGAAAAAAGGAATGAGTCACGAGTGGAATGCATAATAAAGTGAAATTGCAAGTTTCGTGTATATACATATATTATATTTATATACAGTATATCCATATTTTCTCGGGATACTACACAGCTGGAGAACGGGGCTCCGGGGGTTTCCAGTAACTATCGATGAAATATAGATAGATATTGGTACCTACATGGAGATTATGATCCAGATTGTCTCGCGACCATGAGAGTTAGCCAGATTGAATATTATTCTACAAGGTATATGGAGAACACCGTCGTGTATCTGGTGTAAACTCGGGTGTTATTACATTGTTTAACGATTTTATCGATAGTGATAACAGGTTTATTGTCTATCTGTGCCAGATGATCTCTCCCTCATTGGTCCGTTTGGCATTCGATATTTTGAATCCCTATTCTAATACTCTTTGTTGTCATAAAATAAAGAACATTCGAATGATAATATATTGAAAATACGATACGAAAAATAGTGAGCAATTTTCGCGAGTGATGAAAATTAGAAAAATAATGTAAAACTATTGGAGATAATTACACTGAGAAAAAAATACAGTTGAACCAACAAAATCTGTGGTTGAATAAATCGTTTCTTCAGTTGTGACAACAAAAATGTTCTTGCCTCAATCACAATGTTGTCAGTTGAAGCAAATAATTATTTGATGCAACAGATAATCAGTGTCATCAACTAAAGATTTATTTGATCGTATTCAACCGCAGATTCTGTTGATTCGACTGTATTTTTTTGTAATAATCTTAAAAAATATTGATTACCGCTGGTCTTTAAGAATGATTATTAATAATTGCAAACTAGAAGTATTTTCGACAATAATATTATTCGGATATTGCCCATCATTGCTTCACATCCAATCAAACATTTTTGGAATATCAATAAAAACCTTGGAAACCATCATCAGATGCTAAAATTTGAATTTTCTGTCATAAGTTCGAACTTGAGCTTACAAGACTTTAAGAAAAATGTAAAAATTTGAAATTACAAAGGATTCGTTACAAAAAATGTACCAAACAAACTACTTGCGATGTATATACTTGTCCGCCAAAATAAGCGCGATCAATCGGGACCTTCTCGATGTACAGCGGTTTGAATTATCGGAGACCATCATCTCAAGTGCGATAATGAATGAAAATTCGAGTTTAAGAATAAAGAAATAAGGGTGAAAAATATTGTCACCCTGTAACGCATACAACGCATCTCGAATGATTGTTTCCGAGGGTAACCGAAGATGCACGCTCGGTTGAAATTTAGTGGAGTTACATTGGATCGCTATTGGAAGACCGCTATAGCAGCCGTAGAATGTAACAGAGAGAAGGACGATACCATATCGCATCACTGTATCGTAATAATGCGGTAAATTCACTACTATATAGGCATAGTATGTGCACTCGACGTTGGTGTACGTATACGTGTAGCGGCAGTGCATCTAGTAGGCACAGAGTGCACAGTGGAAGCACTCGGCTGGCAGACGATACGCGCGCGGTTACCTGGCTTCGTCGTAATTTATACCCATGAAATTTGCAGCGGGGGCACCTTAATTAATATCGCTAAGAACGTGCGGACGCGCGGACACGTGCCTTTAACCCGACGCAAGCCTAGCCATCGCCCGGTTCCTCAAGTCTGGAGGGTCACGGGTAATAATTTTCCGCGTGCGTGACCGTACCGCGCACACGCTCGAGAACTCTCCGTAACTGCGATCTTGACTTGGGTGGGAGGTATCGAACAGACATTCTGCGCTGTCGACATACACAAACGAGACTGAGAAGGAAATTAAATAATTACAATTTTCTGTGTATGCGATGAATGGAACGAAATGTGCGGACAATCGCCTTTCGATTAGTAGATCCGAAGATTTTTGTAGGTAAAAACGATCGGTAATGCTGTCAAGTTCACTGTACGATCGAAAGAAATATGTAATTTAGTGGATTGTCACTTTTTTGTAATTAACTTTTTTTTTTTTTTTTAATTCTACAAGTGTCACTAGTTGCATAGTCCTAACGAACTGCACATTTGCATTTGAAACTGTGGAGGGACAAAAATAAACTTCAGTGAAGTGTTTGTTTGTATGTCGAAATTTGTTTTTAAATGTTCCAGCTTTGATATTTTCGGACTAATAATAAGAATTTTTGAAATGATTTTTTTTTGTATAATAGGATATTTCATTGGCATTCTATTTTTCTGGTAGGTTTTGATCTCGTTTTTGTCTCAGTGCCTCCAACACCTTTTATACCCGTACGATTTACTACAGAGTTTGATCAATGAATTACTTTTAGACTTTACTATTTCGGAGCACAAGGATTCATTTACTTCCATAGCCAAAAATTATTTGGCCTTGTTTGTATGTAGACAGAGAACAATGTTTCCTTTTAAAATTTTCAAGCTAACGTTTCTCTACTTATTACCTCGTTAAACACACTTATACAGCGAATCACGCACTGCATTTGTACTATACATTATTAATTAATACATGAAACGTGACAACGCTCAGCGCGCGGAATGTTGCAAGGACGTTTTTTTATGCGCTGGGCTGCATATAGTTTTTATGATTTTTAGGTGACTCGATTACCACAAGAGCCCAAACAATTAAAGCTATTGTATATTCCCAGAGAACTTGAAGGCAGATGAGACAAAGATGAAGTTTGTTGCTCATAAAGGGATGTTAAGCAGTGTTGAGCCATGCAGTTATTATATACATATATACCCGTACAGCGTTATAACTACTGCGTGCCTACAGAAGCATAGTGAGAGGAATATAGCTCTCCCTCTCCCCTTCCTCCCTTAACGTCGATCACCTTTTTCCTAACTTTTTCGGTTTCCAGGCACGTATATGAACATATACATTATTTATGTGGCCATCTTGGCTCAAGCGTCTTGCTCCTTGCATCGTGTATTGCGCTTGTTGCCGTTCTGGCCTTCCATATTCTGTATATACACTATGTAACATGTAATGTTGCGCGCTGTGGCGGCATACAAGAGATAAAAAGCAACGCGGGCGCTGGAGCAATTTTTCTTTTCTCCGCTACGTTCTTTTCTCTTTTGTGGCATGGAGCACTCTCGGCTCGCCACGCGTGTATGTATGCATATGCATTATTTATGATTCGTAATTATCAGTCGTCTTTCTTTTTTCACCGTCGATTCCCCCCGCTTCACTAGCGTCCAGTCTGCGACGGATAATTCACCTCATCTTTCGTACCTTCCACTGGAACCTTCATATATTAGCTACATTATGGTGGTCCTTATTTGACGAAATTTCGATTTTTGTATTTCTCATCCAGCAGATCTCTTGCATTTGAGAAAAATAAAATCTGTGTCAATTATTAGCCCGATCAAATAATATTGATCCGTACCATGATCAAAGAGGTTGAAGTTATTAAGGAGGTTCTGTCGATGCATGCTAGTTGTGCAAATACAATTTAATAAAAAAAAAACAATTTCGCCGATTAAAAGTTGCAATTTCTGTAAATTTTAGCTTCATTTCTTTTTTCGCTTGTTTGCAAAGCGGGTGAAAACTATTTTTTCGTCGCGTTTAAAAAACTTCAACCTCTTTGGGCGACGGGTTAATATTATTTGATCGGGCTAATAATTTACAGATTTTTTTTTTTGTTGTCAAATGGAAGAAATCGGCTGAATGAGAGATTTAAAAAAAATCGATCTTTCGTCAAATAAGGGCCACCATAAGATATATATATTATATAGACGTGAGAAATTTTCCAAAATGCCTGGAGAGCTCCTGTGATTGTTATTACGGCGAGAGTCGCACATGAGTAAACTCTGGAATTGGTTTTCAACTGCGGAAATATATTTCAGAGTGTAGGTATGGACACTGGGAGGGTCAGCGAGGAAAGCGAATGTACCCTCCTCGCGAATTTTCGTCGGATTGGAGAGGCGGAATAATTGTCGTCCTACCCAATTGTCAACGAGACGGGAATCTGGCCGCTCGTTAAGTAACGAGTACGACTAACGAATCTCATCGATCGTTCTAGGGTTTATATGCGTTATATACAATTCAGGCAAAATGGAGACCTTGGATCAAATTTTAAATACACCGGCAAACATTTTTTGTGATAAGCCCGATTGCCAGTTCTTTAAGTTACGTATTATTAGTGGATGTTATTTCTGTAAAAAATGCATGACAATCGATAATCGAATATACGAAATATTTGCGAAGCAGTTTTCTGCAGCTTCTTTTGTCATGAAAAAAATCTATAAAGAGCATTATTGCTGATCTTGTTAAATTTTAAAAGTGCAAGATTTTGTCATGTTAGCAATTCCACTTTTCTTTCTGAAACTAAAAGTGAGATTCTTTTTCGTTTAAAAGTATTCGTGTGTTAAATTAGAAGTGACAATAAAAAATTGTCAATTTGTTAAATTTATAGAAAAAAAAGTGTAACATAGAAGTAACAAAAACAGTTTGTCAAGTTTACAAAAAAAAAAAAAATTGTTAAGCCAAGACTGATACATTTTTTTTTTATAAAAACGATAAAAATATATTATCAAAAAAATAGATTTATATTTCGTAAAATGATAATGCAACATTTTTATGAAATACTTTTTGGTACTTTATCTGCAAAACTATGAATTGAGAAAAAAATAGTGTATTGTCAAAAAGTTTCTGTATTTGTAGACAATACATCAATTCAGATTTTTTCAAATCTGAACTTGATCTGAAAAAAAAAAAAAATGAAATTAAGGAATTTAGAATTAATTAATGATCGTAAATAGCAATCTGAGAATGAGCCAGAAAAAAAGCAGGTATTTTTATAGACATATAATTGAAATTCATATAGCTTCGTCGTCATATTAGTTTAGGCTTGGATAATAGTTCAATAGGAATGTTATCGTCGCATCAACTATTGTCTTCGTTAATAACCGTTTAATGAGACCTGAAGCGAGATTAACGCCACGTGAATATTCGGGAATTTCGTGAGTGCTTCACCAGATAGGAGAAACGGGAATGGGAAGATATTCAGCTCGCATGGAAATATAGAAGAGGAAGGAGTAAATGAACGCGTGTGAGGGGCCATGCCTCAGTCGAGCGACTACTTCTAGTCTAATTGGAACATAATTGCTTCATAAAGTCGTCTGCGCGAGAATCAAGGGTTCGATCGCTCGCTCGCGGATATCGCGTAATCGATGAGATAATGAACGTTTTCGTTCAAGTGTCTTTCTCTCTCTCTCTCTCTCTCTCTCTGGCTATCTACCTCTCTCTCTTTGCTTCTCGTGAAGAGCACGCATCCACATTCCCCCAGGAGGAACACATCGAGGCTAAATTTAATCAACCGGTTCAAGGCGTGATATTAAGCATGCATTACACATACATTCACAACCAAAAGTTTCATTTTAATAGGGTTTGAGTACTTTGAGACGAGAACAAAAATTGAAAAAAAAAAAAAAATGAGATTGCAGATACTAAAAATATTGATTTTTAATAATAAAAATAATAATAATAATAGAAAAAATAAATTAGTGAAATCGAATTAAAAAATAGTTCAACTATTTAATAGACTTTTTTTTTCTTTAGTATGATCATTTATTCTCTTCGTTTTCTAAGTACATACGAATTTTTTTATTGTGACATTATATAATAAGGATTTTTTGTTTTGTCTTTAGGAAAATAATAGGACGCGAGTATTCGATATTTTTTCGTAAAATAGTTCGATATTGCACATAAGTAATTTTATTATTATTGAATGAAAAGTTTCATAAAAATACCAGACTTAAAAAATTCTCAAAAACAAAAATTTCACAATAGCAAGAAAATTTTGAAAAATCCAATGTCTTCGAAAAAACATAGAATCTATTTTATGTTAATAAATATAGTTTTCTATTGAGTTTATTCAACTTATTGTCATTATCAGTATTACAATTTAATTATTCTTGATATCTGTAATGACGTTGATTTTTTCCAATTTTCCTCCTGTCTCATAGTACCGAAAATGTAATGAAATTAAAATTTTGGTTTGGACTGTGCGTATAATGCATCTTTAAACTTGAAACTATATTATTCCTTTTGGATAGAAGGAAACTAGGGAGGAAATATAATTTAAAAAGTAAGGTTGCAAATTCGACAAAAAACTTGATTTTTTAATATAAAATTAATTCTCTATTTTTTTTCTGAATACATAATTTTGTAATGAATTTTCTCAAAATTGTAAATTTTTTTTTTACAGACATGATTAAAAATTCACAAATTTTGGACATGATTTTGTAGAAAGGGTAAAAATTGTAAATAAGTTTCACTTGAAGCTAATTTTTTCAAATTATTTTCTCATATTTACTCATTTTCTAATTAATATACTAATAAGCTCAAGATAAATGATGTAAATCTCCAAAGAGGACATTTTCGAAATGTAAGAAAATAAAAATAAATAATATGCGGTCGAAAAAATTACAAAATTTATTTCACAAACAAAAACCATTTTCCTTTGAACAAGTATTTTTACTAATTTATCAATAACTTTTTAGTATTATTATTATTTAAAATTAATGTTCTCGCTATCTTCAATCCTGTCTTTTTTTTTCATTTTCCTCCCGATTCGAAGAACTCAAAATCTAATCAATTGAAACTTGTGGTTGCGTATTTAAGCGCAATGCATAAAGTCTCATATTCTTATTTCTTTTGAACAGAAGAAAATGAGCAATAAAAAAAGAATTATGAAAATGCATGACTACTCCGACAGGACCTTCGCGATAACGCGATATGGAAATAACACGGTCATAAAACTCGAATAAAGACTCTATATTACAAGAAGAGTCATAAATAATATTCAACAGACAGAAAACGATCCCAAACGAAAATCAAAATTGCAAGTATGAAGTACCAATTCTTCATGTATACAGTATTAACCGTGCGTTACGAAACTTAGGAATAAAAATTGTGTTTCTTGGTCCTTGACTTTTTGTTCCGTCTATCTTGAAGCTTAATTTACGAGAGACACACGAAGCCTCCGTCCCTCCGTATGTATATATATCGAAGTCTGAAACGATTTATCGTCACTCGCTTTTTTGGAGTGAAAGTTGCCAACCAACATTGCTTTTTTTTTTTTTTATATCCTCTCTTGCTTTTCTTCGTGACGTTTACGCGTCATTTTCGATCTCTTCCCTTCGACGGATTCTTCGACAAAACTGTTGACAACGCACATTATTTGTTTTGGTTTTTGTTCCTCTGACAATTTTTTTTTGTTTTTTATAGTTGATTATCGTCATTGCGTGTCTTCACGGTTTGGTGTCAATCTTCCAGGATGTCACGGCTGACTCAATAAAATGATAATTTCGCCTCGAGTGCTTCAAGGGGTACTGCTCGTGATTTTTAAATGAGGCATTATCTCACGCCGCGCCTTGAAAACACGCGATGTTTATGCACCTATGCGTTTAGTAAACCGCGAGTACCGAAGCGGATGACGGGTCTGTGTGTGGATTCTTGGGTGCCGGGGGCCGAAACGACCGGGACAGAGGAAACAAAGCCGATGAAATTGCTACGTGGCGAGCGGGCAGTTAGACCGGACACTAAACGGAAGATACAGCCCATAAAGTACACTGATACTCGGCGTATATTGCATCGACGAAGACGACCAACGACGACGAGGACGACGACGACGAATATAGAGTCAGTGCCGAGAGTAAAGTGTGTACAGTAAAAAGTCCATTGGCCTGGAGAATTCCCAATCGAGCTTATTATTCTCAAGTCGAACGTCGAGTAAGAAACATTTACGTGATGTCATTCTTTCGATATCATTCTGTATAGAATTTCTTCATCAATTCTTTCGAAATTCTATTGGGTTAAATGTATCTACTTTATGAGATAGTATGATTATTTATGTAAATACAAGTGGGTTGAGTGTTTTACTAATTCTATTAAATACTGCAAATAATGTCATTACGAAAAAAATGTAACTTTAGAAATTGTCAGAGCAATCTTTATGTGCGAAGTTGATAAATTGTTTTCAAATATAATCAAGAGCGAGAGAAGAATTTTTATTTTCACGTTTTTTTTTTTGTGATCTTTCATTCAAATAAATTTAAAACATTTTTGACTTTTTCTAGTTGCACAGCAAAATCCTATCTAGTTTAGCTTTTTAGTGTCTGGGGTGTGATATATTTTTGTATGTTTAGTTCAACGGTAAACATAAATATGAGAACGGTAGACTGTATAAATGTGACAAAGCTTCATTGACCGATTTTTCCACGGTTACTTTTTTATCGGTGACCTGTGGAATTCATTTAGAATATACACGTATCCAATACTTAGCAAAAAATTCAAATTTTTACTGTACATCTACTGGACATTTATTATTCATAAAAACAAGTACATTAAATTTAACGTACCAGTTTAATGTAAAATTAAAGTACTTTTATATTAATCACCATATTTGAATATTTTTTAGTATACGATACATTTATTTGTATATCTTGCATATTAAATGAAATATACCAATTAAAATGTTCACCTCTGGTACTTTAAAGTTTCAAGCAAACTTCTTGTCCCAGTGATATCACGTAGTGTTTAAATAAATGTATTGGGTTGTAAAAAAATACTAAGTCGTTCAGATTTCCGTCATCAACTATTTACAAGGAATATCAGCTTTCCTTGGAAAGATTTCCATATATCACCATTTAAAAAGGGTGCTATCTTACTCGTCTCTCACGTGACGTGGTTCATAGCCGATAATTTCGCGTCTCTGCTAACGGCAGCACCACTGCCAACAGCAATATCAGCAGCAACAGCAGTAGCCATCGACGAGGCAAAGAGAGTCAAGGTATAAATTACGTGGAAAACGAGAGCCAATCAGCGTAAGTCAATCGGGTTGTACTCGGGAGATGTTTCTTTCACGACAAGGTGCTTTACCCCCGGGCTTGAGCTCATATCCTTCCGTACACTCTCTACTTCATCCTCTCTCATCTTCCTCTGCGGCTTACGCATATAGGAAGAACTACCGCAGCAGCTACTGGCAGTACGTATAACGTCATATACCGCCAGATCGTATAATACGATCGATGATTAGTTTCGCGGCTCTCACGGACTTACATCGGCTACGCTCATACGCGGTATATATAAATTTCACACCGGCAACTTAAGATATTACATCGAGTTTAAGTAGAAGCTGGCTTTCGTAGAAGTAATAAGAGTGAAACGAGGATGAGCATCAAAATGTATAGAAACGAAAAATCGTGTGGCACTCGAGTGTCGCCTCTAATCCAGTCTTTATGTCCATGAGTATATATGTAATCCAATCCAACATACGCATCAAAAGGACTCAAGTTGGGACACTTTTGATTCGAAACAACAACAAAATTTGCTGAGTCCATCGATAAGGTAATGTCATTATTTTTGGAACCTTTTGGAACCTCTTTGGAAATTGAAAAAATTGGTTCCCCGATATTTTTTAAGTTCAAAAATGTACATTTTATTCACATGTAATAAATGTGTCATGAAACTTCTGCATGAGTATTGAGAAAAAAAATTGGCTTCCTTTAATCATTACATGTTTACGGATCGTTTTTCACGTCAATTCCTGACAGCTTGATTTTTTTTTTCAATCGTCGACTAGACGTAATCCCTTAAACAAAAACTTGACTCCACTTGGCCCTGATGCAATTAGTCTATCTACTATAGAAGCTATTTGTAGAGTGTACATAAGTGTGTTATATATACACGCTTGGAAATTTAGAATGCAAATTGGAGGCGCGATCGCGACCGTGACTCGTCGACAGAATCTGCTTAGGTAGCTGTGCACATAATAGTTTGGAGACCCATGTACACCGGTTATCCTGATTATCCATGTATAGGTTGATACGCCTATTTATGCGTAATACATGTCCAACGAAATCTCTGCACGTTCACACCGTATGACCGTCTTATAAGTGTGTTGGTTACGGGGATTGCGTGTAGTTGTATATTATATATGTGCTCTTGAATAAAGAGCGGGCGAGTAGGTGCCAGTTCCACTGGTATAATAACGTCTAATATAGTGGTATTCGTTCGGAAGAGGGTTGGCGCTTGGTATGGCGATAAGGGAACCTATGTGTGTTAAGGTCACACATTCAGTGCTTGTATGCTGACTAGTAAACGGTGTACTATAACAGAAAAGTGGGGACGACGAGTATGCAGATGCTCGAGTTTCAACCAACACGAGCCTCTTCGATGCATCTTCCTCATCTTCGGTCGCAGCATACGATGAACAACTTTTTTGTAATCGACTTCCGAGGGATAATTCATGTGCCGGAAAATAAAAGTAAGCTGCATGTACTTGTGGCAATTACAAAATTGATTTTACAACACTAATAAATGTCGTGTGATTTTTGTTCTTTTCTTTTCTTCGTGTCGTGTCTCACGGAAATAAAAAAAATCGAAATCACAGTATCAGTAAAAGATATATTTTTATTTTTTCATGTGATTTTAAACATCGCATCAACTGCCACAATTTTTATCAATTGATTTTTAATATTGTTAATTGATTCATTTGAATTATGGTTGATATATAAATATATTGCGAAAATGAAGAATATATATTATTCATCGCCATTGATCAGAGATGGTAAAAAAAAAAATCATTTTCAATGTGTATGTATTTATCTATGTAATGCTGAGGAAATAATATCGCCAGTTGTATCGATCGAAATAATCCTGTTCGGACTTTTTTTTTCTTCTTCTAAGAACAGATGTTGCGACAATATTTGCGAAACTTAAGAGTACAAGCTGTATGCCATCATTGTCAGGCTATTCGTCTGATAGGAAATATATCGGTGACAGCCTCGGGGTGGCACAGCCTCAGGCAACAAATTTAACGTCACTTTCGATTAGAGGCTAACCCAGTTTGCTTGTCCCCGTACGACGATAAACGCGTAGCGAGCAAAGCAGCATAGTGCTGGAAAGGGCCGCGTAGGAGGGAAAGGAAGCTCGTAGTTGCTGCCAATTTCCTGTGGGAAATTTCGGCGAGGTAATATATCGTAAGTTGAGTATGTACAGAAGGGCGCTTGATATCATGTGTTGACCAAGAGCCGGAAAGTTTTTTTTTCCGATGGTACGAAATGATATTGGAATGTGCAAAAATATGTAAGATGTTCCAGGCTGATTCACGATTTGATCCAATATATTATTTATTCACTCACCTGAATGAGTGGAGTATGCTTAAATTTTTTTTAAATTTTCATGTTATTTTTAAATGATTTGCAATTTTTTTTTCAATCTGTCCACAATAAAAAAATGTAAAGCTAGAATTTTTTGAGAATTTGTAAGTTACCCAAAAATGGTGTACGAAATGTTAAAAAAAATAAAGAACAATCCTAGATCGTGTCTTTTGAATCGATCTTGCAGCTCACAATTTTCCAGTGAATTAATACTGTCAGCCTTAAATCAAATATTTTTTTTTCTTCTAGTAGGGCACACAAATGAACAGATCTGTAGTTAAGGAAATTTGAAGAATTGAATATAAAAAAGCTTTAGAAATCTGAAAAAGGACAAATGTATAAAAACCTAAAACATCAAACGAAACGTCTTTAAGATTTATTAAGTTCCCTCAAGTTTTGTCAAGTTTTATTAGGTGTCGTTAAGTTTTGTTAAATTTATTTAAGTTTCATTCAAGTTATGCCAGATTGATTTGTTTTCATCGACTTTTAATTGGATCAATCTCGAGACATCTGAACTTTTTTTTTTTCTTCTTTTTTTACATTCGAGCATCCGTAGTTTTGTTTTGTATCGTTCCAATTAAACACAACACAACGATAGAAAAAGCTTCAGCAGTCACGAGTAATCTACAGAGGGGGCGAATAGTCAATTTCCGGTCTCGGTTAATCTACGGTCCAAGTATACTCTCCTACAGAGACGAGGTTTCGGCGAGACGACGAAGGTCGGCGACTACGCCCACCTGTGAAAAGAGGGAGGAAAGAGAGACCCTCGGCGTCTCTCTCGCGACAAAGTCAATTTCCGCAACTTCGGGCTCCAGCAGAGACCGAACCAGCACTGTTCTGGGCATCGCAGCTAAAAGCCTCATATAACGCCCGCGAAATGCAAACTAAGCTATGAGAAAGATAGAAAGTGAGAAACACGGGTTTTACTGCAGTTACGAAAGTGTATGGGAAGGCGAGAGGCGGCGAGAAGTCGCGGATTTTAATCGAGCGTTAACTACGTCTTTACCCTCACGGAAATTACTTGATAATCCGGCCAACTCGGAGGCTCACTCGCGGAAGCAACTCGACATCCAATTTTAGATCTGCCATGATTCATTCTTGCTTTTTCTTTTTTACTATTAAAACACTGTGACGAATACTGATAATCGTTCCGATAATCTAAATGACTATTTTGTTGAATTTAATGAATGTTTATTCATTATGGTAGAAGTATGTGAAAAATCCGAAGGAATATGTGTGTGCTTTGAGAGTAATAAGAATGATATTTTTATAAACTGCATTTTTACAACTGCTGATTACTGTAACATTGGCCGAACATTAGGACATCCGCTTCACTCAGGCACAAATTTTAGTTCATTGCTTCCGTACAGAGCAAGCTTTGTTATCATAAAAAAACATTTTTTTTCGAGACCCTTACGTCAGGATATTCAAAATGATGAGTGACGTGAATATCGTTTATGTAACTGCTTAAAATTTTGAAGGATTGCAGGATAATTATGAGGAGTATCGTGTTGGGCAAATCGATAGAGCCAAGAAGACCGAGGGTGGAGATGTTGGATGACGACGTTATCGAGGTTGGGGTCGAACTAGAAGACCGCAGATGCGCGTCTCTGTCCTTCACCTCAGCTATCGTCTACACTCACGCACTCATACTATTTTATGAAAGGTCAAGCTCGTGGGGGCGACGTCAAATGGCAAAGTTTAAAGCGACGGAATAAATCCTCCACTCTATCTCACCCTCTTTGCGGTATACGCCATACTAAAAGAATTTCTCACGTCGGGGCGAAGTTAACAAATGGATTTCTTGATTAAACGAAAGTTTATTCCCTCATTCGAGACTTTCTCAATAACACAGTGAAGCCATGATGGAATAATACGAGATTTAACTACCGAGATGACTGAGTCTGAAGCTATATAACAGGAGAAGTAACGCGCTAGAGGCAAGAGAGACGTTTGATAACTCTGTCTGTCACTTTCAGTCATCTGTATACAAGAGAAATTTCAAAGTTTAATTGAAAAATCTATTCAAGCACAACGTGAAAGATTAATGCGACTATCGGTAGGAAGTTTAGCAAAAATAATAATGACCAGACCAGCGAAATTTAGGATTTTCTCGAGACGCAAATTGCTGCCATTCGAACACGAGAGAGAAATCTTAGTACTGCCTTGAGGAGGAACAGAGTCGAGGAATCGAAGGTCGAGTGCAGGAGATTTTATGACATCGTAAAGTGCAACGGAAGGGCCTTCTGGTTCGTCTCTCTGTTTCTCTCACAGGTAGAAGCAAAACGAAAAAACCGAGAAACCAGAACGATGATGACTGGCGTTGGTGTGTTGACGAGAGCCAATATAGAGTAAAGGTTGCCGAGACCGGGGCTACCTGAATCACTTTTTGCTTTTGAACGAAAAAAAAAAAAAAAGAAACATTTGGGTGATTACGTCAAGTTACAAATAACGCCATTTTTTGTATGATTCTTAAACTGTAGACTTTGCGACTTTACAAATTTTTTTTTGTAGAGTTACAAGTTTCAAGAAAAATATGTCGAATTGCTAGAAATAATTTTATGTTAATTCAAAAGTAATACAATTTTTTTCTTATCGGAATAACGAAATATTTCGTGAAATGAAAATACAACATTTTTCATCAATTGTTTTTGTAATTTTTTTTGTAAAGTTAGAAACTGATTTTAAAAACTCGGTCAAGTTAACACAAAGTTTCAATGGACGTCACAAATTCCGTTGTTTTAGGTTGGCAGCATTGTGCATTTTGATCTTGGTCCTGGTCCCCGTCTCAATGGGTACAATATAGCACTTCGTGTACACTCGATAAGAAATCGAGTCGGTTGTGTTAAAACTGCACAAATTTTTATTTACTTTTTTTCTGTCCAGGGTCAAGACGCAACCGTTGATTTTTAAACAGACGTAACTCTATCCGTCCTTGACCCAAGTATCCCCGGTTTCCCCTATACAGAAATAGAAGTAGAAAAAGACGAGTGACGAAGAGCTCCAAATGGTCGGATAAGAGTTTTACCCCTTCGCGATCTCTATGGGTGACTAGGCTGATACTCTCGAAGGCTGGAGTGCACGAAATCACTTCGGCAAAACTCTCTAAGTGCCCGCACTTACCTTATTACAACAACAACAATAATGCTCAAACCAGGAGTCGTTCGGGACTTGCCGAGAGTTCAGGTAACTGGGATACCGGCGCGAGGGGCTGCTTCACTGCGATCATCATCATTATTGTCATCATCATCATCATCATTATCATCATCATCATCATCATCATCCATCATCATAATCATCATGATCATCATCGTCATTGGAAATCTCGTAGGGTAGCGAAATTGTACGATTTCCTAGGGGTTTGAAATCATTCTTCCTTGTCGAAGAGAGCTCGGAATGTCTTTTCGCTCCTGGTTCCGGGAGCCGATTCCCAGAACAATGAAATCAGCAAAGAGGTTCCTGAGATTCTTGATGTCAAGTTAACGAGGGAGAACAGTGACGCTGATGGGCCGGTAAGACGGACGTAAACGAAGGCAGCTTTGGTGCGATGCCACTTTGAAACTAACGCTAGATTCTTTACTGTAAAAACAGTCGTGTTATGTTACGCTAGTTGGAACAGCATCTTCAATGCATCACAGGACTAAATAGCAGTGAAAACATAAAACACAAAGAAAATACATAGAACGCGTTCTCTGTATTTGCTTTTATATGTTTGCTGTACAAACATAAAACTGTGCCAACGTTATAGTGCGTTGGAAATGACTATTTCGCGAATGCATATAAACCGTAAAGGAACAACGTACGTAACCCTGCGTTGTATCAACAGAATTTACTCACGTTAAGTGTACTAACGAAATTTAATTGTTTCTAGAGTGATTCTCTTAAGTATCATGCTCGATCATATCCAAGCTGCATGTAATTTTCGTTGTTGTAATTTTAATGAAAAAATTATTAAACGCCTATATACTTTGTTTTGAAGCCCTTCAAGACCCACGAATATTAATTTTTCTTTCAAAAGTGATGAGTTATTCGATGCAGGCTTTTACAATACGCTGTTCTGTTTGATCTTCGCCATGTATTTGACGCACCCAGGGGAAATCTTTTCTCCAACTTCCAAACGACATTGGCTTGTAAGTGGCTTATAGGATATAGCTTGGTTCATATCAATTTATATTTTCTTTAGTTATAAGAGTATTTTGAAAAAGCAAATACAATCGAAAGGTTTATGCAAAAATTAGGAGAAAGTGACTATCAGTCTTTACAAATCTGTAGATGTTTCAAAATCATCGTAGCATAATGAACTAATTACCAAAGCTTAAGCAATGAAGAAAAAGAAATTTAGTCATTTTAGTTATCGAACTTTTGTAACCAAAATGTAAACTATTTTCTATTCAGTATCTAAATCAATGTATTTTTCATTCATTACAAATTCATTACAAATTCAGTCTTATTCAAATTGAAATTTGAATAAGACTGAACTTTGACTGAAAATTGAATAAGAGAGAAGAATCGTCCATACCTTTTATCGAGAATTTAAAATACAGTTAATTCAAAAATGTCAAATTTATATTATGGAGTAAAATAAATTTCTGAAAAAATGCTTCGACATTGAATATTTGAGAAATAAATATGAAATTGATTCACGTTGAGTTCTTTACTTCCACGGTTTGCATTAGAGCATAACTTAGACTAGTTTTACCCTTTTGTTTGATTATATATCCGTAGATAAAATTGCGAAGCTTTAGAGAAAATTATTGCGGATAGTGCGGTCGTGGGCAGTGGACAGGCACGAGAGATATGACGCAAAAACCCTTTGAAAATGATAATAAACCTTCGAATGCATCAGGTGGTGCATAACTCCTAAGAGCAGCAACAGCAACAGCAGCAGCAGC
Source organism: Perithous albicinctus (assembly GCA_964016905.1). Taxonomy (NCBI): domain Eukaryota; kingdom Metazoa; phylum Arthropoda; class Insecta; order Hymenoptera; family Ichneumonidae; genus Perithous; species Perithous albicinctus. Next base: position 12,969,080 of record OZ024698.1, on the reverse strand, counting down.
AGCAGCGGCGGCGGCGGCGGCAGAAGCGAAACGCCGCAAGTGTATGCCTTCTGCGTATAACGCAACGAGAATACCGAATATGGTTTGCGGTTTGCTCGGTACCTCGAGCGAACGAGCGAGCGAGCAAAGCGAGAAGACTTTGCGGAACGCATGATTCCCCATGCCTTCGAAGAGAGCAGTTACACACGCACATAGTTGGAGAGCACACACGCCATACAGAAAATAGACGGGTCGTTCAAATTCCTCGACCTTTTCAGGAAGCCATCGCAAGGAGCTGCTACGAGAATCATCAGCGCATCAATGTACGTCCAAAAGACATAACTTGCAATCGAATCCGACAAAATACTCGCCTTTATCGCGAACCATAAACTTATCGAGGAGAGTCCTTCAACGTTTTCAGTCTTTATCACATCAAAAAAGTGGAACCTCGCACATTGTTTTTTTATTATTCGTAGCTTTGCAGAAAAAAAAAATAAGAACCATGAGAAGGCAATCTGCTAGTTTCTACAATGCAAGTTTTGATTTCTTACACACCACGTTTCCTCTATCAGGAAAACTAATATGCTCAACAATACACAAAAATCAATCATATTTTTATGTTAAATCAAAAATTCTTTTTGTTCATCGTTACTTTCAAGTTCAATCCAAAATGTATATTATTTTGCAAAATGATCGATATTTGAATCACCGAAAAATGTAATTTGAGCTCGTCTACTATAATTCTTACAATTGCATGTCCGATTGAAACAATAACACATTATCTAGGTAATTTTATTATAATTCTTTTAGATGTAACTATAAGAGTTATAAATAAAGTTGAGATGACAACAAATGTTTGTGGCAACCCGTAATGGATGATTTTTTTTTTTTTTTTTTCGAGTGCGAAGAACTCATTTCATAAAATAATGCAGTATCAACCGAAATTGAAGTGCCGCAACAAGTGGTTTTTATATTACGGTAAATTATCATTGTAACAGTCACGAGAATAGTGGTTGGCCAGGTTGGTGCGATTAAACGTTCAGCTAAGGGGTTAGGTCGTCGTGTTTATGCGGCAATTGGTTTAGTTCCGCACCGGGAATGCGGAACCGCATCGTCGTCATCAAGCTATCATTGTGTTTGCTCTTGGCCGCAGCTGCGGAGGCGCAGACAGCCATTGCCAGTCTACTGAACGGTGTCAATTGACCCCAAAATGGAAAAAAAAAAAAAATGAAAAAAATAGTATTCATTCCCCGTTCGCGTAAAACACGACATTTAAGTGTTGTCTTGGACACCTGAGGCTTGGACTTGGAATAAACGGAATAAAGTGTAAATTTATGGAAAAGAGACTCTGAGCCATTTCAGCATAATAGGTTGAATAGCAGAATTATTTTGTTGTCCATGCAGTCACACTACTTTTATCGTCTAGAATGACATTCATAAATGACTTGTCGATTTTTTTTGCATCGACTTTCTCACTTTTTATAAGAAGTCTCGATAATTAGACTGCAGCGATGCTCTGTAAAATTATTTTGGCCTACATAGATAATTCATTTCATACTTATAGTTATTACTTTTTATATATATATTTTATACATCTAACTTTCTCATTACATACACTTGTGGGTATTCCAAAAATTTTTGAAAAATCAACAACAAAAATGCTGTTAAAAACTTTATACGGTGCCTCATTGAAATAAACTTTTTAATTAAACAAAAAATATAATATGTACGATTACTCTTTTTTTATATACTTCCATACTTAAATTTTTTTTTAAATACAATACTTGGCATAAGATCTTAATTTTAGCGAAGATATTTTTGTCGTGATTACGATTATTACGATTATTAGAAGTTATTGATGAATAGATTCAGGCAATGGTTGTCAGTGAACCGGATGTGGAAGCGGAACACGAGATCACGTGGGGGCTGAACGACTCCCATAATATTCTCAGCATCTCGGCCCCCGCGAACTTGTCTCTTAGTTTTCTTTGTCTATCTGTCCTATTGGCAGAGAGAGGCCAAGTTCGCGAGACAACTGGACAAAAGGAAGTCGGTATAACAGTGCAAAATATTCGCAGTAGAGCAACACTAACGCTTTTATAGTAATGATAATGAATAATGATCCGCGTCCTCTCTAACTAAGAATGTGTGTGTGTGTGTGTGTGTGGATATGTATTGTATAGCTTGGTCAGCCAGTTCTCGTTTCTTCTCAGCTCCTCGCGGGGTTAGAGGGCTCGAGTTCTTCATCGTCGTTTCTCTTGTTTTACTCTTTTTGCCTCGTGAAGCAAGAAGAGGAGAGACACACGAGTGCTCGTCCGTTCTGTCTCGGGACTGGAACATTTTCTAATGCTCAGTTTTGCCCCTCTCACCACCGAACCTCTCTCTGTAGCGACTCATTGCCGAGGTATTCCTCTTCTCGATCACGCTATACAAGTCACAGCTCTAATACAGAATAGCCTGTATTTAATGTATGGTGACTAAACTCTAAACACCAAACGTGTTACGAAGTGGGTTGTTTCCTATCCTTTAACATTGCGAGGTCTTTGTACACATTTAAAACGTGTTTTCTTTACATGGTAAGGATAGGTAAAAAACAATAAGTTTTATGCGTTTGAAAAGGCGTCATAATGATAAATGATAAGGAACACTTCGCAACACACTTGGTTTTTGAGAGAATGCCGTCGTTTTCAGACGAATTCAGAACTGCAACCGTATTGTTACTTTCGATAAATAATTTGGTATTCATTATTTTTTTTCTAACATTACTACCATATTTCGTAAGAAAATGTATAAACATTTAAATCAAAATATAGAGAAAAAGCATGTTCCATAAAAATTCATTAACTAAAGTAAATGAGTTAGCATCGTGTACACGTATTTATAAGTACACTTTTGGTAATTGTATTCTGGTAATTTTCAGAACGGTCATTAGACTTTGGCCTTTACTTTTGGTTTTTTACTTTTGGTAATTTTACTCAAAGTTCAGAATAGGCAGTACGCTTTTTTAAAAGATTTTTAAAGGAAGAAATCTTGGTAAAAATTTCTTCCTTAAAAAATACCGCAAAAATCAAAATAATGGAGAAAATAATCCCCTTACTTTTTCCACCACCCATTATCTTGATTTTCGTGGCATTTTTAAATAAATCAGCCTGCAGAAAAAAATTTCGTTTTTTAAACAAATTTTTATACATTTTCATGCCGATATAGCAAAGAATATTGCAAAAAAAAAAAATATTTTCATCGACATTTTTAAGGAATTAAATAAAGATATAGATGAGTGAGTTCGAAAGTAATGAGCACTTCCCACTTGTAGTGAGCGTTGTGCAGGGACATGACAATGTCGACAATGAAAAGAGAGGCACTGTGTTCGAGGGGGGGCTTCAGGGATATCCTCACGTTCTGTGGCGTCCATGCTTTTTGATGGCGATGAGCGTGTACCGAGTTCTCTCTGCAGCTACCCAGGTCCAACGAGTGCGCGCTCGCGGGGCTTCAGGGTGTAGCAGGAAGGTATACTACGTGGAATTCATGAATACGAGATGATACTCGAGGTCCCCACGAGTTTACGTTACCCTGTTCCTTGCCGAAGGCTCTCCTATATACTCGCTTCTTCGGTCTACATATAGTACAGTATATTATTGTGTGTGTAACGTTTGTACGATATGCTCGGGAGATTCGCGAGCAAGCGACAATTAGGCCGGATGTGGCGGGAAGAGAAGAGAAAATACAGTGGTTGTCAGGATAGAGAGTCGTGAAGCACAGTTATTGGCACATTTATGTTACCCTTCGCCAATGTGCAGACGGAAGGCAATATAACATTTACAAATGTTTTCATTACTATCAAAGTAAAGAACAAAGCTACTTTTGAAAAAAAATCAAAGTGAATTTATATCAACTTGTTTCTTCATTACCATCTTTAATTAAATTCAATTGAAAATCCTTTCATAATGGCAAATTTAGTTTAAAAAATTCTCACAGTCATGGACATTTTAACGAATTTATTATATAGGGTTTTGTTTTCTTTTCTTTTTTAAAGGAAAAACCACTTGAAATAAATGTTAACTTTGGAGAGAACCAGCAAAAGTTTTTGAAATAACCTTTTATAATAACTCGAGAACGACTTAAATTATTGACTTTTGTTTTGTTACTTCTAACAAAATATATAACTTTTCACTCTTATTTTGCTTTGTTTTGTCTTTAGCTTTTTTTTTTTTTTTGTTTGAATATAAAATTAATAACATTTATCATATTAAAATGCTTTAGAACATTTTCGAGGATATCGATCATGCTCAAAATTGATGCACGGAGCTGTTGTCAGCTGCTTCATTGGGTGGGCAATAACTGTGCTACGACGAGCAGAAAGGACTTTTAGGGCAAATAAAACGGCATGCCAAATGGTATTGACGAACCGTATAAAAAGGATTTCAATTTACTTCTTCAACGTCAGGTAGCTATAGTGTGTACGTGTTATATAGATGTGTATACATTCGGTTTGAAAGAAGAGGTACGAAGCGAAAAGGGTGGAAGGAAGGAAAGGAGGAGGATGCCGATGTACAAGAAATTCATGAATACGAGATTGCGTACCACCCAACCGAGCCTCCAGTAAGAGAAGCAACCAGCAGCAGCAGCAGCCTCCGTTTGCTGTGCTTGATACTGCTCGGAACTCTCTCTCTCTCTATCTCTTCCTCTCTCTCTCTCTCTCTCTCCCTCTCTCATATATATACGACAGCTCGAGGACCCGTGATGAAGTAAGACTCTCCTCTTCGAAGCGCCAAGCGGCTGGCTCCCTTGAATTTCGAGAAACGAAAATCCGCAACGCGGTGAATCGCTGAATCTCTGACTACGCGTAGCATGAAAGTAAAGAGGATTCCGGAGCTCTGGCGCAGCCAACAAAAATACGTGAGGGAATGTAAAAATACTTTGAAATTCCGAACGAAAGCGCCCCCAGTACCCTTCTTGCGACCTGGATATTAAAGTTATTCTCATATCTTAAGGATAAAATATATCTGCAAATACCATTATGTTTCTCTCATTAGCAATTCACAGTCGTATTCGAATTTCATTTTTTTTTCAAAAGAATTTAGTTATTCTTTACCCGAACAAGACCAAGAAAAAAAAGATACCTAGTATAGATGCAATGCAGATTTGCCAATACGTGATAGAACTTTATTTCATTACTCGATGCAATAAGCAATGATATCCTTTAGTTCTGTGAACTTTTTTTGCCTGTCAACAACAATTTAAAATAAGAAATTAACGATTCCTACATTCATATTTACTTTAAAGCATCCTGTATGATTTTGTAGTCCACAGACGTCTGCAAATTCCTCTTTTAATGATTCAAATATATGTTTTCCTACACTTACAAAAAGAAAAGTACAGAAACAATTTGCTAAAAAAATGTCGTTCTACAAAATACTGATTTGTAATTTTGTCACAGAAAAAAAACAGTTTTTTTCCGTTTCGAATATATTTCATATAATTTTGTAGAAACCTTAAGCTATCTGCAGGTTAATTAAACATTTCGTGATTTTTTAAACTAAAAATGCGAAACAACATAATTTACCAGTAAATTGACAATGCTAATTCGAATACATTGTAACAATATTTATCGGCTCGTTTCGCCGCGGCATTTGACTTTCGGCATTGAAGAAGAAAGGTGAGAAGGAAGAAGTGCGGAAAAGGAATAAAGAGAATTGTTCGGCGTGCCGCGCCGGGTGATAATCGGCGCGTGAAAAGAATACCAGAATGATTTGGTGGTGTGAGCGTGCGGCGCGCGAGGTGCAACGAGTCAGAAAGCAGAAAGGTACGAGAGCTCTGCAGAAGTCGATGTGGCGCGGCGAGAGTCAGCATAGGGCCCACCCTGAGGGCCAGCCGCCATATTTATCTTTCGCGTGTGTCCACACATCCGGTTCTCGTGCTGCTGCCGCTGCTGGGATCGTCTCTCGGTTTCCCCGTCAGCGCTATACGGTCGCGCGAGGACTCGAAGAGTCACGGGCGGGTTGTTCTCTTCTCTTTTCGGCCAAATCGTCGATCTCTACGGCAACCGAAGGTAATTGGCTCTGTGTGTTTCTGCTTTTGCTCATCCCAAGGATCCGAAGTTGCTGCCGTTTGCTCACTCGTATTCTCGAAACTCGTCGAACGTTCGGGCCAATTTTATAAGTCTTGGCTATAATTATATACGATATATTTAGAATAGAAGGAGAAGGATCTTTGCGTGTTTCGTCTTATACAGACACTTCCGATATATTCGCAAAAGGATCGAATTTTTGGATACATATATTTTTGTGAAATTCTGATATTAGGCTTTTTCTGCCATTTCTCCCAGTTTTCTTTTCTGGGTCCTCTCAGATGTTATTCATAATTAATTGAATTTTTATATTACTTGAGAGTAATTTCTATGACTTTTTAACACTAACTTTTCAACACTACTTTAGACGTATTTACATTTTGCAAGAGAAAAATTGCACGAGGAAAATGTAAGGTGTAATTTTTTTCTAATTGATGAACTTTTCAAAGCAATAGTAATTTTTTTACATTTTAACTTCTATTATCTACATAATAAGTTTTTTCTGGAAGATAATTAAATGAATTTTTATTTCCTCAAAGCGACACTTTTGATGCAACTTAAGAGTTTACAATATCTAAAATCAGCATCAGTGTCAACTTCAAATATTTAATCAATCAAACAAAAGCGACCAATTCATTTTTGAATCCCCACAATGCCGATGTTTCTATGAATTGTACACAGATCTCTGTAAATTATGTAAGATTTCAAGTAAAATCGAAGCTGTCGCATTGGAGAGACAAAAATTAATTTGATTATTTTGCTAAAAAAAAGATCAATTTTTTAAAATCAAAAGTTAAAATATATATTTTTCGTTAATTCCATTGACTAAAAGAGCACTGGACGTCGTGTAAAACAATATCTCTCAATTCATTCTTTTTGTTTCGTCGCGCTCTCTGAAATGATCCAAAATTATCTAGATTTTCTGGGAGTGAAAAAAATACAAAAATTTAGCACTCTAACATTATTGTGAAACGAGAGAAAATTTTCATGTACTTTTTCCTACAAAGTCGGGTAATATTCTGGCTTTGATGCCGTGAAAGAGACTTTTGAAATAAAATAAATCAAGTTAGGAAATACCGTTTTTCAAAGAGAATAATGATTGCCAAGTATAAATTGATCGTTCACTCGTGATCGCGATCTCAAGCTGCTAACAGTTGAGAGTACACCGGCTGGTGTATAATATGAGTGTCGTCCATAGGAGGGGGCGTGTAGATGGTATGCTTGAGGGGATTTCCACGTGGGCGCAGGATCATTGTGATCCACGTTCGCAAGCCAGGATCATCCTTCACTTCCGATAGGATCACTTCTCTAAGCTTTCCAATTGGCCTCAAGGCAGAGAGCGTATCGTCGCAATCCAACTGCCTTAAACACATATAAGTATAAACACACGTAGATGGATCCCACGTGGCTCATTTCGCCTCTTCCCACATTCTTAGTCCCGTACTATACGTCTCCCACTCTCCAATGTAGTCGTTTTAATTCTCAAAGTATCCTAATATGAATTATCGCATATCCGTACAATCAATATATCCACCATCTAAAGTTATTCTCATCTTTTTTTTTTTTTTCCCCACCGTCTATTCTATAACTCTGAAACACCTTTGTTAATTCATCTATTAAAACCTGACGTTTCGAGCCACTTAACTTCACCACTTAAAATAATATATGACACATTACGGTGGTATAGCGTACGGGGTGTGTTCCACGTACAAATGTTACAGGTACAGGCTCTCTCAGTCATAAATAGGAGAGACAGGTTTGTATGTGAGTGTGTGTGTGTTTGTGTGTACGGAATCCACACGAGCGAAGAAAATGCATAAGGCATTGCTGTAACGAGAGTAACACGAGGCTAAGATTGTGTTGGTAGTAGTAGTAGTAGTAGTAGTAGTAATAGTAGTTACAGTATAGCGAGTAAGAGATATACATAGCCTAGTGGAAATATGTATCAAGCATTCTTTGCCAATGTTTAAGAGTTTTTTCTTTTTTTTCAAGTCATAATGTACAACCATTATTTTTTTTTTTTTTATATTTCATCATAAAGCTGATGTAAAACTACAACTTTTAAAATGAGAACCTTCTTTGTGTGACTTACAATTTCCGAAATATGTTGAATTAAAAAAAATAGAACTTTTTCTGTAATACACGCATTAAAAAATCTTGTAAAAATCACAAGATATACCGTCAAGTATTACTAAAATCTGTCTTATTATAAGAAATACCTGAAAGGGTCAGAAAATCCATCGCATATCGAATGAGTGACGTATATGCCTCGGGGCCTCGCGTTGATCTAATGCGATAGCTATTATACGTTTCCGTAACGAGCCGACATCGTTAGCATCGTATTTGGAACGTCCTTAATGCATTCATGTAGATGTAGAAAAAAAGGCAGACAAAAACCACCGAATCGACAGAGGAAAAAGTGAAGAAAGAATCGGGGCTGACTTAAACAAGAGAGAGAGAGACAGAGAAAGAGAGCGCGACAGGCGAGGGAAATATTGAACATTTTACGCATCAGTATTCAGGCATTATATTTATAGACAGTTAGATAGTTATAACTGTGCCGATAAAACTTTCGAAATCATCTACTCGTCAGAATATGACTACTAAATTGCCCCAGATCAATTGCGTTCACTAGTGAAGAGAACTAAATGAAAAATGATTAAGTCGACAGGTGAAAGAGGAGAGCGTGAAATGAACTCTAATAGTACGAGAGCAGTTTGTATCATTTTATGTAACTTAAATTATTTTTAACCAAACAGCAAAAACAGCACCGCCATTTAGAATTTAGTTGCATCAATCAGTGTGCAACATCAATGTAATAAAATCATAAAGTTGCTCCTTCGATTATTTTCTCTTTCAGCATCATTTAACTATTGGGTCAAGCCTGAAGAACCTAAAGAACTAATAATAATAAAGAAAAGTTATAAAATTGTGAAGTGAAGGTGAAGAGCGTATAATTATCTGCACAAGTGCAAAACCAGGTTGTTATCATTTTATGCGACTTTAATTATTCATACCAAATATAGCGCAGATATTTCGAATTTATTCATTAATCAGTCTGCAGCATCGACGTAATAAAATCACTGCGATCCTCTTTCGATAATTTTCTCTCTCTCTCTCTCTCTCTCAGCATCAATTAACCGTTTGATCGATTGTAATATGACCGATTAATCATCGATCAATGTCGAGTAGTGCCTGCAATTGTATTTTGCTTTCTCATAAAAGAAGCTTTACATTTTTTCCTCAACGACATTATCGACGTAATATTACTTCTGTGTTCTCTCAGAGATGCTTGTTTTATAATCATCACTCGCTATCGTTTCATGAGAAACGTAGTGTATGCGTAATTTTGTATGAGGCTATCATTTGGTATTATTTTTTTTTCTCAACAGGTGCCACGACACATGCTCATAAATTCCGACAGTGGCACGTGTCAATAAAAGTAATACACGTGTCCTTATGTGGGTTAAGCGTAGAAGCAGTCGTGGGCTTATGAAAATTGTGAGGGACGAGAAAAGTGAATTGACGTTTTGAAGCTACTGAGGACATTTCTACGTTTTATTTCTCTTACTAGGGGCCGAGTTTATCGATGGAAGGTTAAATGATATCGTGGGTGCAGCGCGGGTCGAGGGCGTGGACCTCGGGACAAGGAAGCACCACGATGCTGCTGGCATGTGCCCATGGAGCATCGCCCTCTTCAACGGACACACACACATAACTTTAAATGTATGTAAGATACTATATATATATATATATATATATATATATATATATATATATAGACACATATATAGTATTTTACACACATTTAAATTTTACATGGATGAATATGTAAATGTAAGAGGAGACTAGGGCTAGTTGGGTAAGGAGCAAGTAGAGTACATTAAGTCCGTTTAATAATCGGCATTTCTACTAATACATCTCGGCCTTAAAAGGCCACATTTGTATCGTTAATTTTGAAGTTTTAGTGGAATTACCGCCAATAGCGATTAAAATTTTAAGAGTTGCAAGTCGAGAGATTATTCTTGCTTTGGTAATTTTATGATTTTCTGTAATCATAATAAAATACTTTTCACGAAGCGACTATTAAGCGTGTGCATTTAATTTTTGTTTTCATCTGAAGATTTGGTTCTTTGCTTAAAATTTACGCCCAGTTCATACGCGATTATTTCCATAGAGATTCGATATTGTATTGACTACTAGAAAGGCAAGTTCAATCATCACGAAATGAGCGAGTTGAGTTAAACAAAAAATTTCATAGTAAAAATATTATTAGTAACTTCACATTGCTGGACGATCATTTTTGTACCGTGTGAAAATTTTCCTCTTTTTTCCTGACTTTCTGTCACTCCACGTCTGACGAGACATCGTGCTTCGTATATGCGACGATGACGCGTAAGACGCAATGAAATATTTGTTGCTTCGATTAACCCTTTGAAGCATGATACAAATATTCTTTTACTACAAAATGGCTGCACTGTTTGATGTCACAACATCCCCGAGGCTCCAATGTGTCTAGAAAAAAAATGATAACAAGCATTTATTGTTTATAATCAACGAGTTATAAATAAAGAAACTATTGAATCCGTGTTTTTATTTTTAACACTTCAAAGGGTTAATAAATGACTGATATATAGATTGCAACTGAGACATTCAACGAAGTTTGATTAATAAAAAAATAAGAAGATCCTAGTTGCTCTAAATCAATAAAAGTACGTTTTTTTTTAATCCGATGTACCAGAATCTAATAAAAATAAAATCAGAATGTAACTCAACTCGCCCCGGGCTCCCGTGTGTATATATCCTCTATTTTACTACTGTAAAATGATGATGGAATTGAATACTATAAGCGGAAGCGAGACGGAAGAAGAGGAGGAAAAGAAAAATAAAGGAGGACGGAGATGAGAGGGAACCACGAGCTTACTCACTCGCTTTTGCTTTCTCTCTCTGTGTCTCTGTCTGTCTCTCTTGCTCTCTCTCTCTCTCTCTCTGTTTCTCTCTCCGACGTGCTCTCACTATTTCTCGCGGGTCCGCACGATGGTTTCGTTAACCTCAGGCGAAAACGAAAGTCACCGACATCGCCGTCGCAGGAGGAGAGGCAACGTGCCCCGCTCCACGACCCCGTTTGAGCTTGTGCACGCGGTATACATATTCCCGGCATTCTGTGATCCTCGACGTACACGTGAAATCTCCGAGTGCGAGGGCGCGATTGTTACTTTATACCGGAAGACGCGACAGAGTCACGACCTTTTCATCCAAGTGAATTTTCAATTTTTATTGATTGAATCGTCGACGATCCTTCACCATAAAAAATACTTTCTTCTTCAACTCGTCTACAAGTATTTGTTTAAAAGAAATATTATAAAATTAATCATAAATAAATGTGTCATTTTTTTAAAGGTCGTCTGCCATTTACGATTTTTTTCTTAAATTACTGCAGTCACAAAAAAAAAGTAAATTTATCTAATGTACAAATTTCCATATTTTTTATGCACTTTTAAGAAAAATATATATAAATACACTTTTTCTGTAATAATGATGATAAATATATTGCAAAACTTAAAGTAACAATATGTCTTTTTTTCGAACTTAGAATTATTTTCGTATGTTTGTACTTTTGTACATAAAACTAGAACGATTATTCTTCTTTTTTTTCATTTTTTACGTTGTAAATAATTCAGATCAATAAAAATGATCTTTCTCTCTTGCGTGGAAGGAACTGAATAAATCGATAAATTATGGCAACAATAAAATCCGTAAAATACATTTACCTATTTTCGGATTAAATGAAAATGAAAGTTTTGATATTTACGGTGTACAACAGTGTAGGATTGATATTTGACACCGTATTTCTTTACAGCCTAAAAAGTAAATTGATTACAAAGTCAGACTGTAATCTGACAAATAATTAATTAAAAATTGCGGATAAACGAATTTTCTTCCAGCACAGAAGATATGCCATTGAAGCAAAATGTCACTGTAAAAGAAAACTTTTCTTTTTGTCTACATTATCATCCAGCTTGAAATATTTTATAATAATTTATTACCAAATCTAACTTAATAATATATTTAGAAATAAAAATTTCAATTTATTAGAAAGTGTTTCGACACTTTTTCTCATTCCTGCTGCTCGAGATGATAAATTTTGTTCGTAATCACTTACCGTCTCATACATATTAATATTAATTCTGATTTAATCATGCACTCGTGCAACATGATAATCCTCGGAGCGACATAAGTGAAGAGATTACAATAAATCCCCGTATTATTATGATAAACTTGTGTATCTGTCGCAAATGCTCCAAAAATGGATTTCGCAATGTCGTTCTTAAATCTGCATAAGCGCTTGCTCGTATATAGCAGTAGCAGCTTTTTCGATACACGTATATATGTTTATTACGCCAGTGGTGGCGTGGGACCTGGGAGTTATATTCTCCCACGAGACCAGTTCACGGTTATATACACGTGTACGAGAAACTTTAATGTATGGTATGTAACGTCCGGCGCTTTTGCGAAGCAGAGTCTATATCGCGGACTGGTGAGCCTTTACGACCTGCTCATAGGTACCCACAACGTTCGCGTAATAAATAATAGGACATACATGTAAATGCATAAACGCAAGTGAATCTCAATTTCGCGAGTCAACGAGTACAGTATAAATGAAAATTAAAATTAATTTGAGAGCTTGATGCAACATCGAATTAAACACGGGACGAAAAAAAAAAAAACATCACACAACATTTAAATATAAATCTAAGTGTTAAACATGTACAACTAAAGACAACGAAAAAAATTTGTTTATTTAATTTAAGTATATTTAATAATTTTTAATACACGGGACGATTTTTTATTTTTTATTTTTTATTTTTAGGTAAGAAAAAGTTTGGACTGAATTTTTTTTTGAAAATTAGTAAAACATCCTGTTATAAATAATAATAATAATAATAATAAAAATAATATGTAAAAGCGCATGCTATTAGTGAAGTGAGAAAACGTACCCTGTACCAAGTGGCGACCTGCGCATCGAAAGGGGGGTGAAGCGGTGATGCCGAGATACCCGTGTCGTGATAACCCATGTCGTAGGTGAGGTGCCAAAGGGGTGGAGAAGTAGTAGTAGTAGTAGTAGTAGTGTTCACGCGGTATTGTCGTATTTAGGCGTACGAGGGCGCACGTTCACGGGCGTGCGTGATGTGAAGGAGATTCGGTTCGTACGTGTTGATTTATAGTTGGCCCCACAGCGCAGCGCGCACACACACACGCGTAGTAGTAGTAGTAGTAGTGTATCGCAGCACACAATCCCAAGTGCAAGTGAAGGGGGGTGTACAAGCGAAAAAAAAAACATAACAACACCACAGGTCAGAAACATATATTTTGCCGTCGACGTGGATAAAAAAAATATATTTTTTCTCGCATTAATATCAAGTTTTTTTTTTTTTTTTTTTTTTTTTTTGTTGGGAATAAAATAACAATAAACCTAGTAGTAAAAAAATGTAAACTTTGTGTACTCATGTGAAAACATTTTTGGAGTAAATTTGGTACAGGTTTAATTTTTTTATTTCTAGTGATATGGGAAATTGTTGTGATTTTAATAAATATCCAGAAGGCCCGTTACGACTGTTGACACTTTTATCCATTTTCCAGAAGAGCCATTTTTTTTTAAAGAAACTTTCAGCCATTTCGCTGGATTTCCAGAAAAGACTACATATCGTTTTTTTTTTTTTTCAGAATTTTTTTTGGAGTGAAAGATTCCTACCAAAGTTGTTTTCACATAAAAACAAAATGACGATTGAACGAGTTCGAAGATTGGCACTTCCTATTCCGCAAAAAAATTCGCTTCCTTGTCGGCAACAATAACGATCTTTTCAGTCGGTCGTCGCGAGAATTGCGCATCCGGTCTCACGATGAAACTTGTCAAATGTCTCACGAATGAACGGTCATTAAAGCGTCGCGTTGAACTCTTGAAGCATCCTCGAACTCGTCGCATCGTTTTGTCTCGTCTAGCGAGAGAAAAGTTTATCACACAAGCAGGCATTTGAATTTATAATTTTTTTAATAATTAATGTGTGACATGATATATAAAATTACGAGGATTGGATTATCTTTTAACGGGCTATATTCTACTCTATTAATTGGAAAATAAATGAGAAAATAAATTCAACAGGGTTTATTAATTGGCAAGGTTCTGATCTATGTGCTGTACCTCCTGTGTCCCGGAAGGCAAGCATGTGGGACAGAAATACAATGAGACGTCGCGCGTGAACGAAATAATTGTCATTTGCGTGAATCACACAGTGAGTGATATACCAAAGACGATGTGACAGAAAGCAGTAAAGCGACACACAAATTATTTAATATATATTATATAATGTATACTAATGATTATTAATCGTAATAATTATAATATATTTTCATAACCGTTCCATAATGAAAGACGTTTTTTTTTTTTTTTTTTTTTTTTTTTTTCAGCTCTCATAATCTATCTTCACGGTATCTTTAACCAGATTAATGACGGTTTTTTTTTTTTTTTTTTTAGTTTTTAACCGCACGAGAGAATCGATTAATCTTACCTTCGGCAGGGATGCTAGGCATTGCTGCTTCACGTCCCAGACCAGCTGGTCCTTGGGAAACTGCAGACACTTGCTGACGTAAAGCTCAGGCACGTGGACCCTGGCGAGCAGTACACCTTCCTCGGTAGGTCCTGACTCACCGGTTGCCGGATCCTGGCCCTGTAACTGCTGGACGTGAGCCTGGCCACCAGCGATACCTACACTTCCGGCAGTACCGCCGGAAGTTATACACGCGCCCTGCTTCGGTCCCGCCTCCATCGCGAGAACCACGAGGGCTAACGATTCACCGTGCTCCTCTTATCACATCTACAAATTGCAAACAAAGAGAATTCCATTAATTTGCTGATTAAGATATTCAAATTGGCGTGAAATATCATTTTTGCAGAAATGTTAGCTTTGAGGTCGGTCGATCAACAGAGGATTTACAACATACAAATCTAGATTTCCGATATGTTGTAGATTGGCTTCAAGCCGATCGATATGCAAAATTTTAATGAGTACAATCGTATAGTTTTTTAAGATATAAAAACGTAAAGTTGAGACTTTTTACGTGAATTCTCATTGCTGAATTGGGGAATAAGCCGAGAATCTCACATGTACCACATAGTTAAGTGCCCAAAATTCAAGATAGAGATTTAAAAAAAAAAAAAAGAAACTTATGTATTTTAATCGTTTCAAAATACGAAAAAAATTAAAAAGCATGATGTTACCACAGATTCAGGACGAAATATCGATTTAAACTCGCGAACACAGACAGGTTCACAGACGCGAATTTACTTACACATTTATATTTGACTTCTAAAAATGATCTCCACATTTAAGGCATGTAAATTCTTACTATTAATTTATGAATAGTTAACCAAAAGTAAAGAAGTTCCTTTGCTAGCTGTTTTATAATCTTTATAACCTCTGACATTTGACATTTGAAATTTCATGACGCACTGGTCAAATCGAATTGTCAATATTATTTTTTATTAGTTTTAGACAACTCAATATTTTGTTAAACCTTCATATTTAGATCTGTAAAATTGCTAGCTTTTTAATAAAACTCGTTTTATCGTGAATTACCGTTATTAAATTACAGTTGCACATTTGGTTAACATACGGCAGTGATCGACGAACCTTAAATAAATTTAAACTACCTAAGAGGATTTAGAATCTAATTTTTAGACGTAAACTCGAACTTAACATCGAACTTGATTGATTTATGGCGATCCGAAATTGCAGTTTTACAGTGAATTTGCGAATTCCGTGAAAAGTCACTTTCTGATTTTCAAAACATGTATTACGATCAATTAAAAATATTTAATCCCATCATTTATAAGATAAAAAAAGTAGATTACTTAAATCTATGTCATAATTAGTGCGCAATTTTTCATAAAAATCCTAATACTATTAAAGACATTAAAAATATATCATTCGACTTATATCTCATAAGCTGAAATGAAAAAAAAAAAAAAAAATATATAATATTAAGCCGCTGATAAAGACATTTGGTTTTAAGAAAGGTGTCGAGAACGGAAAATTTTCATGGTACATCGTTTAAAATTATGGAATGAAGAAATAAAGGTGTATTATATAGTATATTCTAAAGTTTTGACGAGTAGCGTAGTAAGAGAGACAGAGTGGAGGGAGGTAAAATAAAATATGTCGAGGGCGTCTTAACGTGCCTCAGGCAGACGAGGCCGAGCTCGAACCCACCGGGACGTCCTTTTTATCGTATATATATATACGATATAGAGACGGTAACGGTAGTACACCCCGCGTGTACGTGGAAAACGTACGTGGACCTCAAGAGACCCAGGAGAGAAGATCGCGCTGCGTTATACCGTTGCGAATAAAAGCGAGATGCTTGAATCGCAATTTTTACGGCACCGTAAAGATTTTATTATTGGCAAACGCTCGCGGTTATACGGCGGTGGTACGGCCGCTTGATCGTCCTGGCATCTTCTTTAGCATTTTCTACTTTTTTCGCTTGACACTATCCCTCCTGCCGCCCCTTTCGTTCTCTTGCTTATTCTCATTCACCTTCTTCTTCTTCTTTTTCTTCTTCTTCGTCTTCTTCTTCTCTCATTACCTTACGCGATCAACTTTTTCCCAGGCTCTGCGAAACGAGAATATACCGAACAACTTATCGATAATCGTATCCAGGAAAGATTCATAAAAAAGTTGATCCAATCTTCACCAATATCCGGACAATTTTTTTTGCCCATCATTAAAATAGTAATATTATCCATATCACTATCATGGACGAAAACCACAATGACGTGTTTTCGTACAAGAAGATCGCCTTCTGGTTTTAGTCAGGAGATCTAATAGTAATATTAAAATAATTGTATAATAGAATTCTTATGTTGGCTGAATAAATTATGAACGAGGGAAAAAAAATTGTTTGCGCATAAGAAATCACAGACACAGAAAAATGAAACACTATAGAAAGAGAAATCTTTTTTTTTTGTAGCTCAATTCATTTGTGCAAATTTACATATCGTGTATTTCAGTATTGTTGAACTAAATTCGTTTTCAGGGTCTCATTTTCATTATTCGAACACTCTGCCCAGTTTCAGAAAATTTGTTTCATCTTCGGAATGTTTGTTGAATTTTCTACATGTTTTACTTTGTTTACATTGTTTCACTTTGAACGTAAGTTCGAAATTAAGTTCCTTTGAATATCACATTGAGAATTAATTTTCTCAATTCAAAATCTATAAAATGTAGGATTCATTTTTTTTTTTGTTTAAGATCGATTAATCAAATCTTCTTTTTCATATGATGTAAAAAGCAAATATTTTCTCACGTCCGGTGTTATGTACAAGGTCTTCCGATGCTCAGACCCTTTGGTACACATGTACCTGAACTTTTCCTTCCTTTTCTCTGTTCTCTATATCTTGAGGCCTGTGCCGTATCGTCGAAGGTTTACGATACCTAACAAAACGAAGCATAAAATGATAAAGACGCGATCATGAAGAAACACGCCTCGGTTCTTGTACCTGGCTCTCGGAGTTAAGTGGCTACGACGTGGTGCGATCATTGCATCGATTATTATTCCGCAGTATAACCCTTCTATGCGTCTGGTTCAGTGATAGGTTTTGCGTCCATACCGAGCTTTGGATTATCTAACGACTCTTTTTGACTACATGTATCATCACGGGGAACCCGAGTCCCCTGACGATTCATAGTCGGATATGAAGAAGATTTCAGACCTGTTTCCTTCGTGTGATAAGAGTAATAATGGAAAGAAGAGCAAAAGCGAGAGAGTGTCGTCGGCACAGCTTTTGCATTTTTCAATCCCTGTACACGCTTTCTCTCATTCATTCTCACACTCAACGATTCACTCGCGACAGGAATACACATTACTGCATATACTCGTAGCTCTATGAAAACCCTTTCTTTATCAACGATCAGTCTATGACATCAGAACTAGCTTCGAAACTTAAATCCCAAACTTTTTGTTTTTTCTCTTCCACTCGTCAGCTCATTTGACTAAGTGACCTTTAATATTTTAGTCATATTTACCAAAAACTAGCCTTTCAAAGTCGAAGAAAGATGCTGGGGGTTGAAGCGGGAAAGTATTATTGTTTCGTGACAATGGACGAGAGATAATCGTGTTACTAGAATATTACTATTACGAGATGAGGCGAACGAAACGGAAGTATCCACTGTCGAATTAGAGCAGTGTAAATAGCAGGAACGTGTAGATACGTTTCACATAGAAGTAAATATCGGAGAAATCATTCCATGAATATTATTCATTCCCATCATTACCATTGTTGTACACGTGATAATGGACACACAGTAAAGTTGAAACAACACGTTTTTTTACGAACTATACTGAAAATAATAATAGTGAAGTTTAGAAAGTGATATTTTTGTTGAGGCAATCAACATTTTTTTGGAATTTTTTTGAAACAAGAACAATATCTTAATTTTTACAAAGAATTAAAGAATCAATCTGTACAACATTTTTTTCTCTTTCTGCAAGAATTAACATTTTTTGGGTATTTTGCATTTTTATAAAAATCGAAACTTTAGATCTTGCTAAACGTTTTATAAAAATCTAAGCAGCGATAGAATCGGATTATACGAAAACCACGATTTGGAAATTGTTCGTACACATTATGAAAAGGAAACTAGTATTTAAAATTCTGAAACCACGCACTCCTTTTTACAAGGGGGAGATATAGGTGCGTATATTCCGATGGAATCCTTTCGCACGAACGTAATATTCCTCCCATCTCATTCACTAACGTACAGAGTACACCTAATGCGTGTACGATACTCGAAATGGCACCGTCACTTTCAACACGACGCGTACACTTTACACGCTCAACACCACTCGAGTGAAAGTTTTTCAGAGTCGATCGTCACTCTGCGTCCGACCTCCGGTATGTTCGTCGTGGTCGTCGGCAAATAAGTTATTATTCGGCAAGGTCCATCCGACAGGTCCAGGACTCTTCGGCGAGGAGCTAAGGAGAAGTTATACTCAACCGTTGCGGTATTACACGACGGTTTGTATTGCTATACACTCGCTACGTACGACAAATCACCGTATCCAACTTTTCTCTCATTGTCGCTGCGAAAAAAAATAAATAAATAAAAAAAAAAAAACACGAAGTGTACAGAGATGTTACTTCATATTCTCGGCTTGGTCGTAAAATACATACACATAACTTTACATAATTTATTTTCACTTTTATTGAGTGAACGTTAAACCCTTTAAATGATAGTCCTTAAAAGTTTGAGTGTAAAAAGACAGCCTGGAAGGTCACGAAGTTTTAACGCGATTTGACGTTTCTGGAATATTTTATTAGCATTTAATGTTCGACAACACCGTAAAGAATATATTGAAAATTGTGTCATTTTAACAGATTGATGTCCACAAAAAAGTTGTGTCAGTGTGATTATCAAATTTCTGTCATTTTCTGGTTTTACAGTGAAACAATTTGCGAAAAATTGTGTATTTTCAGTCGTTGAAGAGTTAAAAGTTGCTAAATCATAGTTAAGATAACAACACATTTGATGTAACGATATATATTTCTTTTCTCAATGTGGATTCACGGGAAGACAATTAGCATTGAAAACGATTGAATCGTCGAATATGGCAATACGTCGGTACAACATTGTATAATTTGAGAGAAAGCTCGATTACCGAGTTGGTTTGAACAGGGCGAAAAGAGAAGCAACTGCAGTGAATCACCGAGTCCGGGGTGACCGCGTGCGATAAGTCGAGCTGCGTGTGCCCGAGGAGTGAAGTTTGATGGGAAACCGCAGACGCCATTAAATACAGAGAGACTGACTGTCGGAGAGACGGAGCTGCTGTTCCCGATGCGATGCAATTGGGCTGTGAGTTAAACTTGGCGAATAACCTACTGACCGCAACGTATGTACACGGTATGTACACTACAGTCGACTATTGTACAATAATGCCATATATATATATATATTATCCTCGCGAGAGTCAAGGGAGCCGCTTGCGAGGACAATGCGTGTGGTGGTCACGGCGGCGGCGGCGGCGATTGCCGTGAGATGAATCAGAAAGAGTCAGAGATAGCGACAAATTCAAGAGCAACAAAGACGCCGTCATTGTATAGCCTACTGGTGGATGCCAACAGTGAATTCCATCAACTTCTCTCGAGGTCAAGAATCAAATGGGTTATTACGAGTTTCAAGGATTAAGGATCAGTCCTTTGGACTCTATTTCAAGGTGCAACAGAAAAGTATATAGAGGATGAAAATGTTTGCTTTGATTCCTGATAAAGAAAGTTCTGTATTCGTGCATTTTTTTTCGTCATTTTTCCACCTCAGTATAGTTGGTGTGTGATAGGGGTTGATTAGGAGGGGTTACAATTCATATTGCCATAACGTGACAACTACTCAAATTAATCATCCCAATTTTTTGCGTTGTACACAGTTCAATATTTCTTTCCAATTTGAACGAATCTCAAGCTATCAGTCTGAAACTTGGCATAAGACTTTATCGGAGTGATGCCGGCTTTGGTATTAAATTTGTATTAACGTAAATAAATAGTTGATTAACAGAGAAAAATAACTCCAAACTGTACATTTTGTTTGATACAAAAACAATTTTTTTTGTGGGTATTGACGAAGAGAAAAATATTGTATACCCCACTAATAATAAGTTGAATCAATGAAAATAGTGTTAGATTAACAAACCTTTAGTTGCAACAAGTCATTTTTCATTGATTCTATCAAACAGTTACTAACTTACAATTTATTTTATCTGCATATCACCGAATTCTTTACAAAAAGAACTTACATTTACAGCACGTAATTTAACAACTGTGTTTACAGTTTTATTTCTGTAAAACACCGAAAACCCACTTTAATGTCATCTTAATTCATGTTCTTAACATAAAAGCGTTAAAAAAAAAAGAATAAACGTCGTAAAAATAAATATCCAAAGCTTCTTTATCCGTATTAAAGAATTGACCCAAAAAGCACGTACATAAAAGCACAAAAAAAAAAAAACGACTTTTGTATTTGTAAAAACGGATACATTTAATACCCTAAGGAAAATCCCTATCTGCAACAGTAAGAGAGCCAGAAGGTTATAAAATAACATCCGGAGTATAAAAAAGAAGAGAGGATCTGCCGCTAGTGTGAGAAAAGGACGAAGAAGGAAAATCGTCTCGCTGGGCTCATCTTCTCTGGTTCGAGGAGCCGATTCTCTGACCGTGCAGGGATGCATCAGTGACAAGCAGTAAATCATAGTTTTACGGCCCTCTCGTCTTTATGTGGCCCTTATTCGCGGCTGCACTCATCGAAGAGTTTTGCTCTCATGGACGCACGCACATTTCCTTTTTTTTTTTTTGCCCTCTCGCTCTCCCCGGAACGAAGGTAAAGGAGAAGTTATACGAAGGAACAAACGCGTCGGTCTTTCTCAGTGTTATATACATACGCACAGCGAGAGAAGTAGCGTGGGCGTCGTCTTTTACGGGCGCGGCAGTATAAAGTGCTTCTTCGTTCTGAGGGCCTACCTTCGTATATGCCGAGAGGTCTCTCGAGCGCGAACTGCCGAGACGAAAACCAAAGCGAGCGCTGGTGGTAGTAATTCCACAATAACCGTGGAGTAAGCAAGAGGCAAAATGCACACTATGTTCACCGGTGATTCGAATGTAATTAAAATCAAGGCCATACGCGAGGTTTAACCAACAGTCAGGAGAGTAAGAGCAGCAGCAGCAGCAGCAGCAGCAGCAGCAGCGAGCAGCGGCGTCGGCGAAAATAATAGTAAGAATATTATTGCCAGCTTCTCGCTCACTTTTTAGTCATCTCAGCATATTCGACGCCCTATTCGTATTCGTAAGCGGTTATTCCGTAGCAAACGCGCCGCACTCTCGGTACACATAATATATATTTTCCGAAGCGTATATTAGGCATTCTCTGTCACAATTTTTTGAAAAACCTATCAGATTTTTTTTTTGCATTATTAGCTGGATCTTTCGACTATTTAAGAACTGCTTCGCGGGTATCGTTTCAGTATTGTTTTTCTTAGCAATAGAGGAGTTTAATTTTTTTTTAACCATCTATATCTTGGGAGGGAAAAAGTGGAAGATGAAAGATTCCAAGATGTAAATTCGTTTGTGTACTACCTAAATTTGCATATATTTTAGGAACAAAAATCTGAAAAAAGAAACACAAAAAGCACTTTCAAGTAGTACTGAAATTCGGTTAATTATGTGAAATATCAGACAGGTTCAAATAATTCCATCTTGGAAGGGAAAAATCTGACATTATAAATATAAAGTAATTGTCGATGAACATTGAATTGCAAATTTGACTTGGCATTGAAACTGAAAGAAAATAGCAGTTTATGATGACAAGAGCGAAACAGCAGACTTTCGACGAAGGTTGTGAAACTGACGGCACGAGCTGTAAGCGAGAACATCACAGCTGTCCGTAGTATTTGGAATCTGACAAGTTCAGAAAAAAGAAGTGTCAGAATTGACAGAGAATGCCTAATATACGCTACGTTTAAGTATATTACAGCCGTTTGGCCGACTCCATGCATATACATATACAGCCGCAGTACAAGACATGGGTGGAGTACTGAAAAATCTCTTGCCAAGATTTACGGCAAGTGTGTTTATCCTTGTCGTACCCTCTCAGCAAAACGTATAGATTTTAATTTCCGTTGTAAATTGGCAAGTGACTGAATGACCCTATCCAGCATTTTCCAACATTCAGGGTCAAAGGAGTTGTCGATCCAAAGGAAGGACATCAAGGGGTTGGTTCACCGTTGGTTCAAAGGGTCAATGGGATATACCATATATAACCGCATAGGGTAACTCAACTAGCCTCCTTTAATTCGGTGACAATGTTTCGAGGGGAGAGTATTCCCGAGGGGCAAGGGGAGGATAGTTTCAACCCCTTCGTTCGGCCAATAAGCGTCCGACTAGTTGGATGAACGACCCCTCTGTCTGTGTGTCGGCGCTCATATATACCACGGGGCCAAATACCTCTGTGCTGCTGCATGTTCATGTCAACGACTGACCTCTGTCTCCCACTGAGCCAAGTAGATATGTACGCTTGGTGCATCTCTCCGCTTTGCTTGACGCCCACTGGAGTCTCGGTTCCCCGCACTCGTGAAGCAAAGCCATTTAAGCAAAGATCAACGTCATCCGGTCGAGAAGTACGAGCCCCCTTTTTAGGCCTCTTCGTCTTTCAATATTTTCTACCTCTTTTTCTAATTTTCACGCTTAAAAGTCCAAAAGAGCAACACCCTTTCGTACATATACGTTGCAATCCGAATAAACGCCAGTCAACGCGCTTGCGCTTCTCTAGCGCACTAACTCACCCACAAAAAGAACACATAGATGATTGATAAAGCACTGATAATGGCAATTTGTTTTTCTTTCCTTTTTTTTATATCCAGCAATGTAAAATCGCGTTACACGGGAGAAAAACAGTTAAAGCACAATTGCAAAATCGTTGGTAAGCACTCGCTCACGAAGTCGCGATAGGAGGGGTCGTAAACCCCGAGAGATTTTGTTGACGTGTGTGAATGGAAGCCGGAAAACCGCGGTTGGTAAATTCAGCGGAGTGCCAAAGAGAGCAATGCACTGGACCCTCCTTTTTGGGTGCTGGCTGCACCGAAACGTTCTCGCCGATCACTTAAGCAAACACACCCCGCGTATTTGCATCACAATCATAACGTTATCCTAGGAACAAAAACTGTTACACGATATAACATCGATGTAGAAAATCGGACGTAATCACAGTAACACAACTTTCAGCGTTGATAAGCCCTGGAAAAATTCCGTTATCTTTGATTAGTGTCGTTGCTATCAATGTCAACAAAAGGAAACAAGAGATCAACAGTGTCATGACGGAGCAATGTACCCTAACTGTATATTGGGCTGTGATGTGCCTCCTCGCGCGTACTGGTCAATAAATAATCATCGATCATCAAAGTGCAAAACATTTATCGACAAAAACACCGCAAACAACTACATTGCTGTACCATTTTTGGACGGGATTGACGGTATTGTCACGCGCGCTTTTTTTTGTTTTTTTTTAAGATCCCCGAGGAGGCCCCAGGACGACAGAAGGCAGTGATCCCACAGCGATTGAGGATGCTGTTAGGCGATGATAAAAACAGAGTAGAACAATGCTGTCCGATACACAAAAGAGCGATGAACAGGAGAAGTGAAAGCAAAAACCGAGAATGACAAAAACGTAAATATGACACGAGAAAAAAAAGGTGAAGACACACACCGGGGATGACGATGAGAGAGGCACGGGCAGGCCAGCACGGGCCGGGCCTCGATCAGTCGCTCGCGGGGCGCATCTCGCAACTGTAGGGGTGGGCAGGTGGCGCCACTAGAATCACCGGCAGAAGTTCTAGCGCAGGGTTTCCAACGGGGTGGGTTGGAGAGGGAGGCGTGGATCAACCCCCGGTCGCCTGGCAACGACGAGAGATCGACCGGGAGAACATAGCCAACCCCTGTTTGCCCCCTCACTTCCCATGTAGGCTCACTCGCTCTCGCTTTCTCCTTTATAGCCTCGACTCCTACCTTCCCTTCGCTTCGCCTTGCTGCTTTTCGAGGGGGTGGTCGCGAGCACCCTCGCGTTCTCGTCCTCACCGTCGTCACAACCTCTCTCACACCATCGACGACGAAGCCCAAGAACTGCTTCACGATATAGGAGCTATTATGTTTGTCATTTTCTCTCTTTCCTTCACGGCGTTATGTGTGGAGATTTTATGTGGAGCTGGAGAATGTCGATTTTACGTGGAATCGTGTATTATACGTGTGGGAGGACTTTGCAGACATTTGATGTGTATACGTTAGGTTGCATATATGGATGCTGGATGGGGAAAGGATTTTGAACGAGAGTCACAAAGTTTCGTCGACCAGTGGCTCAAACCAGTTGGACCCGGGAACGTTCAACCCTCTCGCTTCTTCTTTTTTTTTTTTAATGCTATTACTCTTAGTTTGCTATCGGTGATTCCTTTCAAAGTTTCTTGCAACAAGAATGTTCCTTTTCCTATGTCGCCACCTTTCGCCAACCTCTGTCCTCCCCGTAACTTGTAAGACACGCGGATAAGGACGGTTCAACTGATAAGATTTATCGTGCACTTTTCATGGCGGTTATACTACATCAACGAGGATACCACAAGAAGACAACTCTGTGTAGAAATGCCACAGATTTTATATACGTATGTAACAGGGTCGAAGATACCGGTGGGGTTATCGAGACGTAAAACATTCGAGAAATATGCATTTATATGTACCTTCTAGATGGCGATGTGTAATATACTTTCACGAGGATATGCGACTGTTTGAAGGGTTTGATAAAACATTCTGTTATTGCATTTCTGAATGTACCGAAGATCAGATGATACAGAACGATTTTTCTTGGACAAAAACAAATAGTAATTTTCTCTCTGGTTATTAAGTTTTACTTTGATATATTTTTCTACGTTGAGATGGAGAAACGAAAGGTATCGAGACTTTCTTTTCAACTGTTATTTATCCAGTTTCAATGACACCATGCAGGATTCGGCATTACTCGGTGAATATTGATATAAAATACTTTTGACAACAAAGTATTAGTAATTATTAAAAGAGTACATCTTTAACCATGATGAACTGCACACAGTTCGTAATAAATTTATGAACGTTCGCTAAATCTGCATCACAGCTTTATTGTCTTATGTTTATTTTGACCAATAGGCAGAAGTTATTCCTCGAAGCTGAATGAACTTCGAAATGTACGGTAAATTTCAGGGAAATTTTTAGTACCTGAAGAATTCGTATATGCCAGATAGCCAAAATAATATCGACAGAGAAGTCTCGTATATGTATACCTTCGAGGGTACATTATTATTACTTGGATATCGCAGCCAACTGATCGATTGCTTTTGAAGAATGATATCTCGCGTAATTTGTACCGTCGATGAGCGATCGGAAAGACTCCTTCAAAACCGCGAGAAAAGCTTGATCGAAGAAAAAAAAATCTCGACGAGATCGAACGACCATAAATCATCGGTAAATTCAACGTCGACATATGGATCGTTAATGCGTCTCTCATGGCTAAAGGGAAGAAGCTGGTTTTACATTTTTCAACCCCGATTTTTCCTTTACAATTTTTTTTTTCCTTCTTTTTTTTTTTGGCTTCATGAGAATTCTCATTAGCGTCTCATAAGGCGAGAAAATGTCGGCTCGTTTTCTTGGCTCCGTACTTCTCTAGTTATTATACTCACGACGTAAGAGATAGAGAGAGAGAGAAGAGTTGAGCTTCTCGCAGAAGGTTAATGAAGCTTGGGGCAACCCTTTCAGAGCCACTTTGACCAGGAAAGTGTCGACGTTGCCGGTTATAGGTGTATAATTAATAATTAACGCTCTTGAAGGGCTCGCGACTAGTGTGCTCGAGGCAGCTTGTGAAGTTGAATAAAATCATTCTCCCCTCTTCCTCTCTCTCTCTCGCTCTCTCTCTCTCTCTCTCTTTCATTCTTCGTTGTAGCGATGAGCGCAAATCATGAGCACTCGTGATTTACCAGAAGGAATTCGTGACGGTTCTTCGCGCGCGAAGGAAGAAGGATGAACTGCGAGCGTGGTTGCAAACCTAACATTGAGAGAATATTGCCGGTGCTGTACTGTTTCACGAGTGAAGCTACGTACGTGAATTCCTCGAGTTCCTGGATTTTTCAGAGTTCTTGTAGTCCGGGCATGAGGAATACACCATGAAAAACTAAAAATACTATTTTGACTAATTAATGGTATTTTGAAAGCGGTATTACAGATTTGTCTGATTTTTTTAAGGTATTAAAAAATAAAAGTTTTTGTCGATATTTGGATAAAGTGTAAATTTCTGATTTTAAAAAAGTACAATGATACTTTGTTAATAATTCGTATTTTCATTTTTCAATATATTATATAATATGCTGTAAAATAAAAATATAACGATCAATACGAAATTGTATTTATTCATGATAACAAATAAATACAATGATTCACCAGTAACGAAGAAAATTACATTTTTTCGTACTTTGAACTAAAATTTCTTATCGAAAAAATCCACATTTTATCTTCAAAATCTTTTAGTTAGATATGAACATTTTTTAACTATTGCAGAGAAAACTACGAAAAATTATGTAAGGTAAAAAGATGTACCCACGTGGTTACTACCTATAGGTAGTATAGAATCATATATTTATTGGTCAGCTATTTTTTTTGCCGGATGAAGTACAAACGCCTTCATCGATTTTTATGAAATTTCGTCGACAAACAAAATTCTTCACAATCAATTCATCAGTTTGGCTATGATGCACAGATAATAATAATTCATCCTCGCAACTTATACATATTTCGTTATCCATCTGGTTTACTCGAACATACACACACACACATATCCACGACTTGCCGAGAATAGCAATTAGTCGCTATGGGTTTTGCCTGTTTGAAATTATTAATCGCTAGTTTCCTCCTCCGTAGTATTGCACCTCAAGTTGCGAGTATGCACCACCCCTCAGCAATGGGTACGAGTGATTCGCGAGTGCTTGTTGTAAAATCCAACAAATTATCGTTCGATGGGGGGGGGGTTACAGATAATTAATATATTTGCAATAAAGCGGGATGAATTAACGCGAAAGCTTTCATTCGTTCTTTCTCAATGATTGAGGGTGGCAAGAAAATTGAAATCTCGACGATGAGCGATTATTCACGAACGATACAACGAGCAGTAGAACGAAAGGCAACGACGACAGAGAGGGAGAGAGGGGGGAGGGGGCGGGGGGGTTGCTTGCTGCTGGCTCTACCAACAGTTCCGCCAAAGATAAAGCGTATAAATATGCTAATGGCACTTTGCAGACCGGACCACCACGAGAACCCAACCACCACCACCGACACACACCTCCCTCGCGAGAGATTTCTTCGTCTTCTTCTACTACTTCTTCTTCTTCTCCTTCTTCTTCTTCTTCTTCTTCTTCTTGGCCTCCCTCGCGTCTCAAGCACCAAGCAAAACGAGCTGCTAGAGCTCACTGTACTGTGTGTGCCCCGAGCGAGCGGGTGTGACGTGTTGAGAAATAATTTAGCAAGCTATCGCGCGCTTCTTCTCCTCGCTCTTCTTCGGCGTATTACGCAAAAAAGGCTGGTCGAAAGCGACTGTGGTTCTTGCGGAGAGATTTATCCGCAAAATTTAATCGATTCTAGGCAGTAAAACATGAAAACTGACTTTTATGTACTTTTCACTTCAAGCTTTTGTCGATAATAAACTGTTTTTGGTACTTTGGAAAATAAAATGTCGATCTCTGGGTAACCAAAAAATACAACGGGCCGACCTTACACAGCAAAAAGAAGGAAGCTTACATTTTCATGTTTTTTAATTAGATGTATTTATTTTAAAAAGTTTATCAATCCGTGGTTTTACAAAAAAAGAAAAAAAACATATTTACAAAAAAATGTTAATTTTACAAAACATTTGCTCGTTAGTTATCCAGCGTTATTTTTCTTTTATAATAACACCTCATTTCTATTGAAACAAAAAGTTTGTTTAATTAGACGTGACAAATTCCTTTTGTCACGTCTAACAAATTTCATTACGATACTTCCGAAATCTTGAAAGCCCTGTTTATTGTGATTCGATCAATTGTCGGTCAATTGTAGTTGTAGTTGAGAAGTCAAGTTCTCGAGGAGCGTGAAAGGCTTCTGATTCGATTGATAGTGTCGAAGAGAGAGGAGACGACAGAGCGAGTATAGTTGATCTAGTTAGAGAAGGAGAAAGCATCTCCAAAGGAGTAAAGCACACGCGTCCTGTTTTAGGGCGCGTGCTCGTTGATAGCGGAGTAGGGTGCGCTGTACCCAGAAGTCCCTTATATGATCGATAGTGTGCAGTGCGTAGCGCGCGACGTAGAAACGGAGACACTGTAGGGAAGCCGGAGAATTGGAGGGACTGGGTACTCCACCATCGTCGTCACGGCATCCGAGTGCGGCGATAGCGGTAATGATCGTGGTAGTGATGGTAGAGAGGGGGGGTTATACCCGAGGGATGCATCGTCGCCGCAGGGAAGGGTAATTAAATCGAGCCTTTCGACACGCAACGAGGAGAGAGAACCCAAAGAGAATTCCAGAGTCGTGCTGCACCCATCATAAGCCCTGCGGCATCAGAAACTTACATTTTTTTTCCTGGCACATAGAAAATTGATGGAATGTATATATGCATGCACGTACCACTCTACGTTGGCATGATAATTGAGCTTATAGAAAATTTAATTTTAATAAATCTTCGGTAAGGGCGAAAAATTTAATGATACTAATGAACAACTGTTGGAGATGACAATGAATTAGAAACTCGCGATGAAATCAGACTGAGCGACAATCTGTAGAGCAAAATCTCAAAAGACTTCACGATACATCGATTTTTTGTTTGTTTATAAAAATCGGAGTACTGAGGAAACAGAAAAGCAGAAACAAAGTTGTGAAAAAAAAAATAACTAATTCACTTGATAGTTTGTAAAATCAGAGTAAAACGAGGGCGAATTTTTACATTTAATATTTACTCTAATTAATGTTAATTAATTGAAATTCATCTGCCAATCAGAATCGATGAATTTTGTAATTAAAGCAAATTGCGAACGAATTCGTGATGGTGAAATTCGTTAGCGCCTCTGGCTATTTGAATTTTTGAGTGCATCTTCATTTGGTTGGATTGCGAATCTGGACGTCAAAAAGTACTGAAATCGATACCGACAGATCGTGACCTGAAAATTACAGTTTTTTCGATACAGAGTAAAAAAAAAAAACTAATATTTAACCGAAGTTTCCATTAGAAGTTCTCAATTACTTTTGCTTTATTTTTGCAAACAATGTTCGTAAGTAAAAATTTTTAAAAGAAAAATACTGTAATTTTGACAAAACATAACACTCCTGTTTTTCAAAAATATTGTTTTGTGTGTACTTAGAAATGGGTGAACCCGAAATGTCCATGCACCTCTCTATGAGAATAACAATTGAAGTAAAAATAACCCTGCAAGGTAGAACCTTGCAAATTACTTCCTCATTTTTTATACTATTGACAAAACCGCCTCTGTGAGGAAGCATATCAATCTACTTTTTTCTTTTCAATTTTCGACTCATCAAAAAATAAAATAAAACTCAGTGGCTTTGAGATTCCGTTAAATAAAGTCCTCCACGATGATACATATCGATAGCTACACTTTTCTCTCTTCCACTTGGGGGGGACAATCATTGTCCTCACTCAACGATACGTTTCAAATAAAAAAGAAACAGATCCCCAAATCTTCTGTCCTAAAAACGTCGCGTATTTTCCACAACACAGATAGGGGAGCAACAGGAATGCACGAACAACGTTACGTCCCCAAAATAATAGCAACAGAGAGCTTGTCCCATTTTAATAAATCTTCGGCACACTAAAAAAATCAAATGGAACACTTGCTGAAGATGAAAATAAATACAAGTTTGCGAAGCGATGAGAGCCCAGAGGGGTTGTAATCATTCCCCTTTGTTCGAAGCTGCAGTGCGCAGCATCTCGAGAGCCTCCACGATGATAGATCAAGCCACCCTATTCTCAATCCCACTTTGCGTCATTGTGATCGTTACCCGGAGTACTTGTCATGAAAAAATAACGAAATAGCTTATATACCAAGAGCCAAAAGGGTGTGAGATAGATGTAAGAAAAGGGTACCAGTTTTTATAGAGTGGAGAAGAAATCAGAGAAACAATGTTGGCTATATGAAATAACACTGTGTATAGAGAAGAAGGGTAACAAGTAAGAGAGAGGGAGAGAGATAGAGATAGAGAGAGATAGAGCTAAGCCTGCCGGTGCATAATTGGCGCTATACGTCGCGGCGCGTATATGCACCGACTGTGGTACCACTGTGCACGTCCCTAAGTATAGTATAAGTACCAGCGTAGCTGTCGGTCTACGAGAACGGGACGCCGTAGGCACGTAGAGCACGTACGACATATACACGTACGCCCTTCCCGCTGTACAGGGCTCATCGTCATATACTCGACTCTTCTAGTAAGGGAGACCGGGGCTGTTTGGCTCAGGTACAAGTTGAACTTTGAGTCAGGTTAATCAAATAGATCAGAATTTCCAAAAATTCTTTATAAATATTTTCAACGGGAAACCTGGCAAGGTAATTCAAATTCAGGGATTCCAGTTGAGATTGCAACAACAAAAAAATGTCAATTTAGAGAAAAATAGACGCGTGATATATTTTGACGCAATTTTTTAGGAGGCATATTTTGTAATATTAATTGGGAATTGATAAATGCGATCATATTCTTCCGTTGGATGATTTTGCAGGGATTTTTTGAGTAATCTGCTGAGATTTACATTTTTTTTTTAAATACATAAATGGCTGTTATTTTTAAACTATGCATATCAAAGTTTATTGGGGGATTCATAATATTCATAGTATATCATCCAGCAAACAAAACTCTCGCTCGCCAAGACCTAAGAAAAAATATAAATTTGTCTTCTATGAAACTAAGTAAAAATATGTGTCTTGGGTTATTGGTATGTAAACAGAGTTCTTTTTCTATTCTGTAACAAAAATTGGTATAAAGAGTGTACGAGTATTGCAAATAAGAAATCCTATGTATTATCTGAAACGTTTTTCAGATAATGTACGGAATTATGTGTAGGTTAAGAATGACAAAAAAAAGATCGTTTTTTTTTCTCACCGACGTAAGAAGCCAAATTTTCAAAAAAAATAATTGAAAAGCAAAAAGGTGATCCAATTAGCCCTGGTCTTCTCTAGGTACATACGCACGCCCTCCGACGTTGTTCATAGAACTCTCTGGCATACTCGACGATTGTATACCGTCGAGAAATTGTATGGCTCGTGGCGTCTAGTAGACGCTGCGTGCGTTCGCCACGGATCGTATTCCTCTTCTATAAACGAATAGCACATCTGTATGCACTCGCTCACGCACCACAGGGACACCGTCTTGCCACCGGAGAGGAACGAACTATCAATATTTCTCCCCGTGTTTGCAACGCATCCCACTGTACCGCAGAATGAAATCCTATGGCTAAATAGTTCCAGCGATCCTGTGGCCACGTTCAGCTCGCGGTATATATATATATAATACAGAATGCGGGGGCGCCCCTGCTGTGTCCCTCTGCTTATAGTGTTAATACGATATTACGACTGAAGGATAGGAACTGCACTCGCTCGCAGAACAAGTGAACTGGAATGGGAAAAAAAAAGCCTGCAATGTAAAACATTGCACATAGCTTCCTCATTGTTCCTCATCTTACACAAATGTCCTTCTATGAGAAAGTATGATATCGATCAACTTTGGCTTCCACATAGAGGAAGTTTTGTGCAAGATAAAAATTATGAGAAAACTACGTGCAATGCTCTACTTTGCAAGTTTTCTTTTTAATTTCAGTTCAATGAAAAAGAAAAATTCAATGTTTTATTTGCATGCCGAAGAATTGTAGTTTCATTTTTAAAGTAGGTGTCTGTCATTTTTTTGAAACAACAGTAATATCAAGATTCTTAACTTCAATCTAATTTAACATTTAAAGCTTTTTATCGTTTTTCATCAAATTTTATGTCAAAGATTCTTTAATGTTATTAGGTATATATGTAGATAAAAAAAATGTTAGCTCATTGTTTCAATATTGTTGGAAGTTATATCTATAAAAAGTTGAAAAAATTCCTTTAAAATCTGACCTGCACAGATTGTGCCGAACTCAAAATAATCGCCGAATAGTCTACTTCGTACACGTAAAAAGATTTATCTCATCAGCTCAAGTCTCGCGAAAACTAGTGTAATAACATAAATTTATCGAAGAATGATTTTTCTAACACATTTTTTTCATAAACAACTTCTCTCCATGTTTTAGTCTACAACGAGTCCATCCTGACATGAAAATCTCGAAAAAAAAAAATGTTTCCCGAAAACAAAGTATACAGCTTGATCCAAGTGTATACAGTACAAATAATTACTTTTGTATTAGATGTTGAGACATTTAATGTAAAAATAAAACTTCCTATCATTCCCAATAAACACTGTCACGATTAGTCAACGTACACAACAGATAGGATGAGAAAGAGGAGGACAGTGCAAGGTCCTCTAACTCGCTGGATGCTGTCGATTGAAACGAATCAATTTATGTATCAGCGAGTTTGACCTCGATTCCACAGTTAGACAGGAGGGCAGTTGATAACATGCACTAAATGGGGTGAGAGGAGAGTAGCGCGTTCGATATATATCTCACTATCACGTCGCTCTTCGTTCACAGCTCTTGCACATATATCTACATATATCTACATATATATATATATATATATATATTATTCTGCAGTGCGCACGCGAGTTTTATATAATTTATGTACAGGATGCGACACTCGACCGTCCTTCGTTCCCTCGGTTATCCTATAGTAGTATAGTTAAACGGGAACCATTTAACTCGGCTACGGGGTCCGACGCATCCCCGTGCAGTAAATCTTCCATTTTCCATCTTTCTCCCTCGCTTTACTGTCGTGTATATATACACGGCCCTGGCTTATACTCGTTATATACCAATCCCTCATCGTACATTGGAGCATCTCTCTTGATCCACCAGAATTCCCTGAGCTCCCAGTGGAGGCATCACACGACATAGTCGTGTAGTATCTCGGACTCTGCAGGTCGCGTTTCCCGTTTAGACTGCCCGATTCCCTCGAGTATATCAAACCCTCCTGCTTAGCTGGTCTCATCTCCTTGGGATCGTACACGTGCGGGACATTACGGCGTATGTCGAAGAACGAGTGCAAGAGCTTTCATTTATAGACGAGAAACGACAAAGACTCTTGGGTTTTATTCTCAATGTTTTCCTTGGTACTAGATTCTCGCCTTGGGACTATTGAGAACATGTGAAATTTATAAAACGAGTAATCACTGGAGATTTTCAAAGGGACACCTCTATTCCAACGATAAAATCAATCATTGAAAATTATTTATTATAATTAATGAGTCTCCGAACCAAAAATCAACATTTTTACCGTTTTTAATTATCTCACATTTCAGGTGTAAAACATCAGAAGTAGTTACCGTTTTGGTTTGAATTTCAATACCAAAGAAAAGAAAAGAAGGACGAAGAAAAAGAAGGACGATCGATGGAGACATAATCCTTCTAGATTTAAATTTTCAGGAGTGTCGCACTGACGTTTAGTCATCTTATATCCACAAGAAGGGAAGTGGAAACTCTCAACCTACACCGTATTCACGCCACCCACACTTGCCCTGCAACTCTCACCTCTCTCGGTCTTTTTCTCCATGCAAGTGTGCGAAAAGTCTGTGAAAAGTCCACAACCTGCAGGAGGACCCGAACAACTGCAGTTGCACTGCGGGCATCAAATCCAATGAGACACTCGGCCTACAGTAGCCCCGACGTAATACACTATGCAGTATGCACTTGGCGAGCGTTATACTCTGGAGCAGTTGGAACAAGTTTAAGTATTATTGGGGAAGAACATCAGCTTTAAATATAACTTTTGCTAATATTAAACGTTTTATTCTCATTATACATTTCAAGGGTGGCTGAAATACACATGAATAACTTGTCAATAGTTAATATAATCTCGATAACCTCGAGGATATATACAGAAACTTGTATACTATGTATAAGTATACTAGACGCTTCTACTATATTGCAAGTGAACGTAGTGGAGGGACTCGAAGAAGGATCTTGGTGGAGTTTCTCGTGGCCGGTGGAAACTGCGGGTTTGCAGGAGCTATGCGCGCGAGGTGAGCAAACAGTGGTGTTCGGGATATAGGTAAGCCGAGAACCGTAAATACAGCGTGCTGTTCGTCGCGCTCGTTGCTTCTGCTTCTGCTTTGCTACTGGCCTCTCGCACCACCATCAGCATCACCAGTAGTAGCAGCAGCAGCTAGTAGGTAGTGTATGCCGGGCTAGACTCAGCGCAGCACGTACGTTCACGAGATGCTATATCGTGTCTCCCTTATACCTCATCTTGGCTGGTAGTTCCAGGGCTCAGCATATGTTGGCCTGGCGACCGAGCTAGAGAACGGAAAGATCGTGGGTGCGGGAGTTCTCCTGGTATAGGCTGAGCCAGAGGAGAAGAAGAGGAGAAGGTGAGGAAAGACGGAATTAGAAGGAGAAAACAGGAGCCTCTCGCCAAGGAAAGAGATAAAGGGATATGCGACTTACGTAGAAAACAAAACAAACAAATAATGTTTTACGGTGCAGTGAATGTATAGCTATAGATACAAGGCATTCCATATCAGATATAAAAAAAAAAAATCGGTGCGTGTAACCTTTATACGCAATTGAATTGAAACTTCTTTAGTTTCATTCTGTACATTGGGGACGGATACCGTGTATATTAGGGTGGTCCCCAATTTCATTTTGAGGACAGGAGCGATTCAGAATTTTCTTAGATTAAAAAAAAATATATTTAGAAGGTGCCCATAGAAATTTAAGGGAGGGAGGGGTCAACGACATTTTTAGTTATATAAAGTAGCACTGAAAAAAATCGCTAACTTTTTTTTAAATGCATTTTTATGCTTATAAAAGGATCCCAAACAATCGAAATTGAAATCGAAAAAATGAAGGAGGCCCAATTTTCTAAATCGGTGAAAAAAAATTTAATTTAAAAAACCGGTACGCTCGATTGTTGAGAGTGACAAAAGTTAAGTGGATACTAATTTTCAGCCCTTATAATTCCGTGCACTTGGGTAAATCCTAAAAATAAATTTATAAGCCTGAAAAAATTCTGAGGTGCTTTTTTTAGTTAAATGAACAAACGTAAGGGGTGCCGGGGATGATTTTATCGGAGGACCTCCCTAATGTCAAATATATGAGATTTTGACTTAATTTCGTGCCTTTACAGGCTGTGGGCACCTCCTAGATATAGATTTCAAAGTCTGAAAAAATTCTGGGGTGTTTTTTTCGGTGAAATAAATAAACGTAAGGGATGCCAGCTATAAATTTTTTTTTTGTACCACTCTAGTGTATATCCTAGTGTACTTAAACAAATTTCACTTCAAAAAGGTTTGCTTAAATAATTGTATGGTAATTGTTCATATATATAGATATATACAGTAGAATGCAGATTGAATTGATATGGAACGCCTCATATATATCTGTACTTTGAGGACAGTAGGACGTATTGTGTTGTACGTTGAGCCCAGTATATCCGGTACATGCAATAGTCCGAAAAGCCTTCGCTGCGTGCGATTCATCCGAGCAAATGACGATATATATACATACATACATATGGATAATGGATCTACGAAGAGCTTTATAGCGAATTTTCAAACAGGGCTCTTGGAAGCACATTGGTATAGATGGCTGGTGGTAATGCATAGAGGTTTGTATTCCTCTCTGTATTTCTGAGTTTGCTCAGTGAGACACACGAGAGTTTAAGCTTGCAGGATAAAAGCGAAGGAAAATATTATTTGAAAAAAGAAAAGAAGTACGGTCTTGAGTTTATATATGTGTGTCTATATATGTATATATATATATAAGGTGGAAATAAGCGAGCAAGGTGAATATCGGAAAATGTATTTTACAGAGAGATGGATATTTTCCCTAGGGGAATATATACAGAACGACCTGCAGCCGATCCAAGAGGCGTTAGCTTAGCAGATCGTTGAGAGAAGTTTCAAGTGGAGTATCGCGTTGCTCTCCAGCAAGCACCTTGGGGAAATGTCGAGCTTGGGATAAATATTGAGAAGGGACAGGGAGAAAAGTCGAGAGGGAAAAGGGAAGAATTTTTCGGCCAGTTTGAGTTGAAATTCCGGTTCGCGTGTGCTTCAAATTGCTCAAATCTGGCATTTATGAATGAGACTCCTGGGAGAGTAGTAAAAAAAAAAAAAAAATGTAAAATTTAAAGTGAAACGAAAGAATAGTTTTTATAATTTTAATAAAAACCTACTCTCCTTTTTGTTCTTAATTTGACAAAATATCATATTCAATGTTTTGTTTTACAAACAAAAGCACAAAAAAAAAATATCACAATTTCAACACGTTTAGATTATTTATTTTTTAAATCAGGTATCCCCTTAAGAATTCCGAATAATGACTTTTATTACGGATCTCAAGTATATTTTTCTCTCAACGGAGACAAGAAAATAATTTCAACGGAAGTCTGAATTTCGTTTCGGAGCGGTCAATCATCCACTGCCTCGCTTTCGTAATTTCTTCGATCAAAGTTCCAAAGATATCTGATTGAATGTGAATTTATAGCAATATATTATATATACATATATACATTATTCACAGCTCGGTTGAACGCTGATCGTATAATGCATAATTCGTGACTCTCAGACTTCGCTCTACTCTGCTTACCTATGACATTCGCTATCGAACTGTTGCGGCTTCATCGTCGTCACGAATTCAAACCGATTGAGATTACACATAATAGCGTAAGAAGAATGAGACGCCACCGCCTCCGGTTATTAAAGGGGCGCGGCACTTTCTCCGTGTCTGATCTCCGGTACTGGTATACGTACTACTACGCGATCTTAACGCGCGTACAATATCTAACGTAGATATTATGCGACGTGATAAGAGCAAACGAGAGTGAGAATTCGCCGATCAGAAGAATCACATTTAGGATTTTAAAAAATCAGGTTCCCAGAGTCTAAGAAAAAAAAAAAAAAAAAAAAAATACTGAAACACGTCAAATGAAGAAGAAAATAATCATGAAAAGTCAAAAGTATTGTCAGTCATTTTCTCGTCTTTTCAATGGTTTTCCTCTTGCATATATCGAACGTACGTTTTTTATTTATTCTTAGGGAACATTCTTGACTTTGATTTGGCGAAGGGGGGAGGGAGGGTCTTACGCCGTTCCAATTCTAAGGGAGACGAGTGGGACAGAAAAACAGATTAAAAAATGTATAAAATGTATATGTAAAATAAAATGTTCTGGTGTAATGAACCAATGTGTATATTTTATGATCTGTTAGGAGCTCGACAGCGACAAAGGTAGGGAAATATACCTGCCGAGAAGAGAGGAAGAGCTGTTGGCGAAGAAAAATAGTAATTCTTGATGCGTCTACCTCTCTCATATATATATATATATGGCTACTTATCACGATAAATACCATTTGAAAGATCGGCGTGGCTGCGAGCGTAAGACGATGAAATATTTCTGCAGTAATGCAACATAGAATATATACATATGGTATATTCCCTTCGGCCGACAACTTCCCACGCCTACTATACTTGCGGCCAGCTTCCCCGGCGTGTCTATAGCACTGTTATTACCGGTCAAGTGGCCAGCTGCTTCGTGTACATTGTTCATTTTATTCATTAATTAATTTATTTTTAGTTCACTTCGTTTGTTTTTTAAATTAATTTCTGTTGAGAATCCGGTATTAATAACTTTGGAGGGATTATATTCCATATAAAATTCCCATTTCGGTCGACATCTTTCTCCTCTATCGAAATTGAAGCAACGATTTTTAGAATTCTCACTCTATAATAAATAAAATATTCTGTAATCACTATTTTATTCTCATTTTTTATAACTTTCTTATTTTAATGCTAGCTCGAGATCAGGTTAACAGACAAATTTTTTAAATTCTATTGCTGCCTGTACAAATGGACCAGCAAAATTATAATCAATACACAGTAATATAATTATAATATTATATTATAGAGTACTGAATTAATTGTAGTAAATTCATTTTCGAGATTGTCACCCTGCTGGTTTGATAGGACGTTCGTAATGTACAGAGAAAAAAAATCTGATTGTAATTAAATTTATTCAAGCGATGTCTAAGCAGCAATGACTTTTTTATTGCAATAATATCATGATATACCGAAATAACAGTTATAATATATTCAAAGAAACCCTCCGTTGATAACCATTTTTTTTCAACTATCAAACTTTTTTTTTCGCTACCCATAAAACCACTTGTTTAGTCGACACCAGCGACTTTTTAAAATCTCAAAATACCCAAATAAATTCAAATTAGCCAGGCAGTTGAAATTCATATAATTCAGTCGAAACATTATCTTCCCAAGTGATATATATTTATTTGCATGGTCTCAGAATGACACATTAGCCGTAGATCCATTGTAGTACTTTCGTCTGTCAACGACGACGTTTTAACCCGCAGCCGGGACGCGTTGTACGTTTTTTTTTTTTTTTTTTTCATCTCTCTGAGAGAGTCTCGTACATCATCGTTGAAAAATCTCGAGGATTTGCCACAGAGAGCGAGAGAGCGCAGAGGAGAGACAAAAAAGAAGGTGATAAGCGGCGCGTGCAAATATGCTCGGTATACTTGTCTCGTCGTCGTTCCTCTCGGATAGGGCGGCTATGCGTTTTGCAGCGGTTCGAGCGCGACAGGGAACACAGCCGATTCGGGCAAATGAGTGCCGCACCGGGACGCATTATATCCCGGCGATTTACGCGGCTCCTTTTCCAAACGCATTTATCATTTGGCGTTTCTCATAGCTACGCGGCCACCGCAGCGTGCCTTCTTCTTCTTCCTCTTCTTCTTCCTTCTATCTGTCTTTTCGCTTCCTTGCTTGTATTTTTTTTGCTGAATCTTTTTTCTCACCATCGGTTACTCTTCTTCTTCCTTCTCATATCTGTATTTCGCTTCCCTGCTTGTAATTTTTCTTTTGTTTTACCAAATCTTTTTTCTCACCATTGGTTACTCTTCTTCTTCCATCTCATATCTGTATTTCGCTTCCCTGCTTGTGATTTTTCTTTTGTTTTAGCAAATCTTTTCTCTCACCATCGGTTGTTCTACCTTTTCTTCCTTCTTCTATCTGTGTATAGCTTCCATGGTTGCATTTCTTTAGTAAATGATTCTCTCCATCACCGCTTTGCTTGTTTCTCCTTTTTTCATCTATTTGCACTTCACTTCCTTGTTTGCATTATTTTTTAAATTTTTTTTAGTAAATCTTATTTCTCAACACTGCTACTTTTCTTCTTCTTCCACCTTCTATGTGTACTCCGCTTTGTTACTTACCTTTTTTCCGTAAATCTTTCCTTCCACCATCGCTTTGTCTGCTTCTTCTTCATTGCCTGCTTTTTTTTTAGTATATTTTTAACTCCACCAGTGCTTTGCCTGGTTCTTCTTCTTCTTCTTCTTCCTCTTCTTCCTCTTCTTCCTTCTATCTGTGTGTTACTTCCTTGCTCACATTTTTATTTCGCGAATTTTTTTTTTCTCCCCTCTAGCGCTCATCCCTTCCTCATCCGCGAGCACCGATTTTATATAGGAAGAGACGCAGAACTAAGCTTGCACAGGATACCGGAGACGCAAGACAAGGATCGAGCGGCATTGCTTTGGAAACGAGCTTCTCGCGAGAAGGAGGAAGAAGAGAGTTAGATCCGAGATCCGAGAAGTGAGGAAAAATAAATAAAATAAATTGTAAGGAGAAAAGAGAGTAAGAGAGAGAGAGAGAGAGGCTCGTTGGGCGAGCTGGATGATGGCGCGAGATATCACGACCAGGATTCGCTTTCAGAGGGATTCCCGCTCGCGGTGTTCGCGGCTCCGGGAAGCGGACGCGCGAGTCTACTCAACGAAGAGAAGCGTTCTTCGGATCTTGAACCGAGAGAGCAGGGCATAAAGGGTGTCTGGAAACAAAAGTGATAATGCGCGCTCCGTTTCCAGCGGGGCTGGCGATGTATCAACTCTTAGTGGCGCAACGCAAAGACTCGATAAAATACAAGCTGAATGCTCCGTTGTGCTTAATCCTTTGTTATCATTCCTACCTATGAGGATTCACGCACAGGACGGATATTAATTTGTAAATACATTTACTTGTGTCTTGAGTTTATAGATATGCATGTATATTTTACACGATAATTCTATAAAAATGTATACAAGTATAAAAAGAAAATTGAAAAAGAAATTGCACATTTTTTATGTCAAAAAAATATATTTTGTTTTTTTTTTAAAACAAATGTTAAAATATAACTACTAGACTGCATTCAAACCTTGAATTTTATTACTGCAATTTTTTACCCGTCAAAATACAAATAATCAAAAATTCAGCACCACTGAATTTTTGAGGAATAAAATCTAAACAAAAATGCACAGAAAGTACTGTCAAATAAAAGTTAAATCTATCGAATTAAGAACAAAACTGTAAAAGAGTCAGATAAAAGTGATTGCATCGGTAGAGTAGAATGCCTCTTATACATAATCCGTTTTTGCTTAGCATCACGAGGACGAAATGACGGTGTGAATAAGTCCGATCCGCGATTAGTAATCCACCGTGTCTAAGATCTCTATAAAGAGATCTTGTAAAAAGCTTGTTCCGTAACGAAAGTAAGAGTACAGCGATCTATATACATGTATTCGTGTACTACGGTAATGCAGTATATGTACATATATATATTTATTTATACACACATATACACTGAAAGACTCCTACTCCCGGTTATACGAGGATCGTTGTTGCAAGCGATGCGACCAGCAAAAGTGCATCGGTGCATCTCGTCGCTGCAGCAGCAGCAGCGCAGAGAGCGCGGGTTATAGGGTCCGGCAGGATCACGCGCCAACTGCGCTGAGCACGGGCGCGAGGTGTGCGACTCAGCGACGACGACAACGACGACGACGACGACAACGACAACGAGGACGTTTTACAACCGAGCCCGTGCGAGTTCTGCCTATATAGCGTATGCCACTATACGCGTATACGCTCTGTCTCGTTTTCTCGAGAGCCGAGTAGAGAGCGAGAAGGAACCCACGGGGATTTATTAGCAAGGCGTTGGAGAATTTATGCGGGGATTCTCGCAGGTGGCAGACGCTTTAAGAAAACGCCGGGCCAGTTAGCGAGAGTGAGAAAAAGCTCGCGGATAGTGAAAACAAGAGGAAATAAGAGAATAAGATTAAAAAAAGAGGAATAAAAAAAAAAAAAAAAAAAAAACAAACAAGACATTTTTATCTCAGGCGTGAGAGCCGAGAGGGAAAAGAGGGTGGGCTGTCTCTTTGCTAAGTTTTGCTACAAGTGCTTTTAGTCTCCTTGCATACGGGCACAACAACAGGCAAACTACTCTTGATTTTTTTCCTACATTTTTTTTCCTTTTGGTATTACGTATGAACATCTTGAAAATTAGAAAAAAAATTCTTGTTGAAAATAATTTAGTTCTTTTTCTTTGCTCCTATTTCAGTCTCATGCCCATATTCGGAGCAGCGGTTTTTTTTTTTTTTCTAAGTATCATTTTTGGTCATTTTGATGAATCGCAATATTCGAATAAAAACTAGAGAAAATCACTGCGAAAATAATAAATATTCAGTCAACTGCACGATAATGAGGTATCAGAAAAAAAAATTCAACCGATCAGAGACTATGTGGTCCACAAGCGTGTCGTTTATTTTAAGTATTACACATATTAATAGTATACCCGTGTATATGGCATCCGCCTTAAGAACCTAAAGAACAAACAAGAAAGTTTTATCAGGCGTGATACTGGAGAGTCGAAAGTAGGTGGGGGAAGGCGAACTCTTCGCACAGGTTCACTACGAGTGCTTCGCCTCTTTGTATATAATAATAATATATAAATATACATATATATATATATATATACTGGTGTATGGCATACGCGCCGTTAATATTAATCGCCGCGTAATTAACGAGAAATTATCCGGCGACTGTAGAGTCGCGCGAGCGCGCGCGCAGTAGCTCGGACCCGGCCCCACAGCCGCCGGTCCTTTGGATCGATTATTCGCCTCGCGAGTTATCGGATCGTCGAGATCTTGGCAAATTTATCACCATACGTGTACCGTATATGTATACGGTATATATAGCATGCGTATAAACGTCGGAGATAGCTCGGTTCTCTTCGAGAGCGAGCAACGATTATTATACGCCTGTCATATTATACTATTTATGATAACGCGAACGGATAATAAACTTGTAACAATTGCTCTGGTGTGTTTGGACGATATATTACCGGGACTCATCAATCGTTATGAAGTTACTATCGGTGTAGTATATTTCTTATTTCTTATCTCATTTAACATCAATTTTTTAAATTAAATAATTCCACCTTTTTCTTATTCTCGAATGCTGCACATGTGAATTTATAAAACTTAAGGGCAACATACAGGTACGTGCAAAACAGTGTGAATTAAAGATGATGAGAATGTTTGCGGGTAAAATATATTTGTAATATATTCGCGCGTGATAACATGAAAATAAATTGATTAATTGATTTAATCGTATATTCATATCTAAGATATTTATGTTATTTATAATCAGACAAATATTGCTATTATTATTAACAGAAAACATCGTTTTTTTTTAAATCCACAATATTAAGATGTACACGTCTTTGTTGCTTTCTATTCTAATTTAAAAATAAAAAAGATAAGATTAATGAATTTACAAATATTATTCTGATACTTCTCTAGTTACGACAATAAAGTTTGAAAAGCCAACGAATTTACCTCTATACAGATTAATATTTAATTTATTCTTCAATGAAAGATTGCAACAAAATTTTAGCCCCAAAAAAATCTTCTATACTTCTCAAAGAGACTTCAGTGGTACAGTCATCCAAGTACCAAGTTTAAAAAAATTGTTTGTAGACATTTCCAAGACAAAAGCTTGTATTTAAGAGGCAGTGTCACTTTTCCCTACCACTTTCAAAATTACAAAAGCTCTATTTTCTCCCAAATGATTCGACAGATTGGACTAAGCTTCTGGCTTCCCAAAAATCAAAGCCATTTTTTCAAGAGCGACGAAAAGACAAAATCAACGTTCCGAGCGAGAGAGACATTGGGCGAGGAAATTCCCAGCGTGTCGTCACAGCCTCTTAAGCAGATAAAGCCGAATTTATGGATTCTTGCTTGAAGTTTAAAGCGCGTCAAGAAATTGACCAGCTTTTGGAAACTAGAAGGTACGAAAAATATGTCGAATTGAGACGTTTAACAAAAAAAAAAAAAAAAAAAAAAAAAAAGCTCTCCTTAACCGACCAATAAATGAATCTGGAGATGGTGCTAATTGCCCGATCATTGGAACATTTACCGTAGGTCAATATCAACACAAGTTTATGTCACTTGATTGCAATGAATTATTGTAATCATTCCCACAGCATCAGGCTCGATACAGGATTATCCTTATAATAAACAACTTGTAGGATCGCGTATTCCCGGTATGCGAAGAAACAAAACATTGCTACCTGAATCCGCAAGAGGAGACGAAGCGAGAGGAGAAGAGATGTAAAAGGTACCCGGATTATTGCGATTAAATAAATTAGTACAAACTGTCCGAGGGGCAGGATCGTTACGATTATTTGGTAACTCTCTCTTCTCCCATTCTCTCTCTCTCTCACTCGCGATGTTTCGCGTGGAATATCGGCCGAGAATCTTCGTAAATTTTCTCCCTGTTCTCTTTTCGTTTTGCAAGCAGCAAGCAGCAGCAGCAGCAGCAGCAGCATCGCTAACACACATGCATATACGTGCATCGATTGCAAGGACTGTATGCCTCCGTAGCACATAGTGGACAAGGTATAAAGGCGGGTCGAGGGGGAAAGTATAAAAGAGTCGAGAGAGGATTACCCGGTGGCGGGTATCCACCGTGTGCCGCACCCGGTACACACTCA
Organism: Perithous albicinctus; assembly: GCA_964016905.1. Taxonomy (NCBI): domain Eukaryota; kingdom Metazoa; phylum Arthropoda; class Insecta; order Hymenoptera; family Ichneumonidae; genus Perithous; species Perithous albicinctus. The sequence goes on along the minus strand of OZ024698.1, from coordinate 12,924,445 downwards.
CTCGCGCCTCTTATTCCTTCCTTCCCACACCCTCTCCTCTCTCAATGCCTGGTATTCCGTTTCCAAGGACGGTAGAAACATTTCGATCGGTTATAGGCGAGATTCTCTTTGCTGATTTTCAAACGACGCTCGAGTAGAACCGAAGCTGTGTGCAAAGGGGCTGAGAGAGAGTGAAGAACACTATCTTCTTTTTTTTTTCTTTTTTTTTTTTTTTTTTCTCTCCCTTCTTTCTCTTTCTCTGGTGCGCCCGTGCTGAACCAACTCCCCGCCTGAACCGAGAGAGCAGCCGCCCCGGCCGCTCGGCAGGGCTGCACTAAATCTCGAACGGATATCTCCCGCGTATATCGGAGTCAGTGTGGCAGCGGGGTGCCCGGTTGGCGCGCGATCCCGCGAGCTCACAACCTCGCGAAAGTGCAAAAGGGAGCCTCTCTCTCTCAGGGTTTGCGGTCTGACAGACTCCGTGGATCTCTAACCGCAGCCATTTGTTGTATCATTGTAACAGCTTGTCAAAATACAATACTGACATGACAGTCGATATTCCGAAGGGTTCGTGTTAAAACAAACGAAGCATGAATACGGTGAAAAGAAGCGATTTTATACGAAGATAAACACGGAAAACTTGCGAGCGCCACAACTACTCAATTTGTGATTTTTTTAAATATCCTGCAGGGTCACGCTTTTCACGTTAATTATATTGCGACACGGTAGAACTAAATAGGTAATTAGCTAGTTGGTTGGAAAATGAGACTCTCAAGCTTTAATCTCGTAATGATTGATTGAGATTTTATTTCTCCGAGCACGATGCCATAAGCCACAATCGTAATATGTTATCAAAGATAACATTGATCGAAAGTACACTAAACAATCTGCTTTTCTCCACGTTTTCACGTTTGTAAAAGTAGCCGTAAAATGGCTCAATGTATTCAAAATTGATCTGTTCTACCCAACAATTTATTCGTTCCCGAGTAATTCGAGAATACTTGACAAGTTCGTTGCCATACGCGAATATAAACGCTAGTGGTACTGCGAAGCCAGCATACGTTCCTGGGTTCATCGTTCTCGAAGCCAGAAGCGTTCTCCGATACAATAGAGTGTCGGTTGTGCTGCTGTGGCCCCGACCGCGCGAGAACTCTCTTCGCCCGAAAGGATCGACACGGCACTCTCGGACCACCCCGATGCACTCGGTGCATATTGCACCACCGAGAGAAACAACCCAACTGAGCTACGAGCACACATCATTGCAATTGTAATTGTAAAAAAAAAGGGTTTAATGATTTTGATGTAAGATAAAATCTATTTTTGCGTGCTTAATGACTTACTAATTCCTACAATGAATAGTCGATCTATATATGGATATCTAATCAATCTATTTGAATGATAGAAGCAAACAAGAATACAAATTGTAAATCTTGCACATTGCTTCCTCATTATATTTTCTACCCTTCACAAAATTGCCTCTATGATTGACTTTTCGCTTCCTCGTATAAAGCTTTGTGAAAGGTGTAAAATAATATGGTAGCACTTTGCAGGCTCGTTTAAATTTTATATAAACTTCTAGCTTATCCACTAAAAATGCGTAAGTATAAGTTAGAGAATCAACAATTTTTTTAATTCGAAAAATTTATCCATTCGATCGATACATATATATATATATATATATCAATAATTGCTCAAACAGATGTTTTTCAATAATTAAAAATATCAAAAAATTTGAACCCTTTGACGAATGCAACCAAAATTAAATTCCAACAAAAAAAAAGTGATTTTTGTTCCAAACGACTTTTCTCTTTAAAATTTCGTTCCACACGTCTACCCGATGCTTTCAATAATTATCCGAAAGATCTTGAAATTAAGTTTTTTTTTCTCATGTAAACAAAACCTCCTCTCGAGGCGAAAAGAAAAATAATAAAAATATGTATTCCCAAAAGAGTTTATCGAAAACATATTCGAAAAAACGTGAATTTCATGGCGAACGTGAGGTATTTGGGGGTTCGTATAAAATTCAAGGCGTTCCCTGTCCACATTGCTCTCTCCGCGACCGAATCGACGCCCGATCATGATCGTCGAACGTGCTCTCGAGCGTACAAGAGATGAGAGCCCACTGATACACTGACACGAATACCCGTAGCGCCCCTCTCGAATTTCTTCCTTCTCATTGGCTCTCGATTCTCCACCGGCTCCTTATATTCATTTTTATTATTACATTTTTTTTTAGTTGGTATCTCCAGGGCACTTCGGTTAAAGCTTTCGCCGTGAATGTATTTGGCCAATTTTCTTCTTTTTCTTTTAATTGCCGGCACCCCATTAGCTCCTCCTACATCCGAGTATATCCCGAGGGATTCGGAATCGCTTCATTTTCTCGCTCGCAAAGCTCTCGCATCTCTCCTTTCATCCCTGCCGCGAATGCAACGACGACGACGACGACTACTACGACGCTCTGCTCTCTTTGCCAGTCTCTCGAACGTTTCCCTTTGCCTGGGCGCCGGCACTCTCACTCATCCTCGCTCGTCTCGCGGTCCCTCTCACTGGCTCGTTCTCTCGTTAACACGACTCTCCATTTTTCTTCTCAGCCCGACGAAAACTCATCATCCTCCCTCTTGCCTGTATACGAGCTATCCGGTAACGCCGCACTACATATAGTCGAACATGCAGGAAAATCCGACATTCTCGTCTAGAGAGATTTGTTCGCCACCGCACATCGCCCACCACAAGAGGATTTCCGTCGAATTACAGCGTTCCGAGGATTACATGCGTGTACCCCCTTTCATCAACATTTGTTTTTTTATTTTTACTCTCATTCGTTTTTCATTTCGTACTCCCTTTGGCCGCACTTGTCTGGATTTAATTTGTATCTCTAAATTGCCAGAGATTTGTTTGAATTACATTATTTTATTACGTAAGAATCGTAAACAATATTTTTTTTTCGTTTGAAAATAATAAATTGGAAATTTTTTAAAAAATTCCTAAAATAAATATAATAAATATTTTTCAAGCTTATCATTACAATTATTATTGTAATCTTCTTTATTATGTCTCTTCTGCGATACCTTTTAACTTTTGAATTATACGCCTTCTGAAAAACTTCTAACAATATTTTAAATCAAACCAATTGAATAAATAAAAACAATAAAATTACTAATTACAAATCAATTACAAAAATGAAATGAAAAAATGTCATTACAAGTATTTTATACTCTCGCTCATTAAGTCACATTACATTTTTCTTGTTACCACTCTAGACGATGTGAGGATCTCACGATTGAAATTAAATTTAAACCCTGAGAAAGTGTGCGTCGAAATATATCAAAGCAAATGTGCACATAAATATTTGATTTTCTCCTCTAATGCCGTCGTTGTATCATAACTCATGTAGATTGGTATACACTGGACCTAAGAGTTTTTGCAATTGGTATTTTATTTACAAGCGATGTACATAGTTGGTGTCTCGAGTTAACGCGAGAACGCTGGGCAATTGGTCGGTAGACCTCGTTTTCCTCTGGGCTCCGCCATCGCGGTTCATTTTATATCTCCTCCTTCTTCTTCTTCTTCTCCTTCTTCGTTTTTTCGTCTTTGGCGGAGGTCGCCGGGTAAAACAATGAAGCGAAAGCGAGAGAGGACGTGGAGACGGGATACGGGGCTATTCCTGTATACATATATATCTATATATATATATATAACAGCGGATATATATATAAAGCCGCTACAGTGGGGTAAAAGTGCGCAGCTAATTATCGAGGTATCGATCGAATCGTGCTGGAAAAACTGCGGGAACCCTTTTGCTCATTGGCACAGTGAGCTGCAGCAACACAACGAGAGGTGGTATGCAAGCGTGTGCACTATTTTTTTTTTTTTTTTTTTTTTTTTTTTTTTTCTCTCCTTTTACATAATACCCTCGAATGGCAACCCTAGCGTGACCTCATTTTCTGCTTTTTATTTTTACACATTATAAAAGGGATCGATAATTACTTAAACGACCTTTTGTACATTCATTCAACACCCTCGGAGAGGCAAAGTTTGATCTCTTTAAATGGTAATTTAACGAGATCAGGAGAAACCTCAAAATTATCGAGTTTCTCCTCGTTTTATTGAACTTGTAGAGAGAGAGAAAGAGAGGACGTTAAAATTCTATGGCTATGATTATTTTTTAGTGGAGTAGCAATGAACGGGATTGGAAATATATTTTTACAGATTTAGCTCACCGGTTTCCATCGAGTTTCAACAAGGAATTGTTGCACGATCAACAGTGAGATACGATCGAAGCTCAACTATGTTTTAGTATCGTTTGCTTGTCCCCTCGTTATTATTATCGTAATCATTGTTATTTTCAGGCTGGTTATAAATACGCGCGAACTGATTTACATGGATCATAAAATTGAAGCGCTTACTTCGCAGAGTGTCGAGTGAAAGCGCATGAGACCCGGGGATCGTGAAGCACGCCTGGCATCTAACATTGACGAAATAAACTGTAGGATACATATATGGATTACGGTGAAAATGTGCTTCAGATCGTGAAGAATGGTTTGGATTTACGAGCTACCGATTCAGGAAAAAAGTTTGCATAGAAAGGTATTATTCATATATTTTTTAACGCTGGACACTTTGTAAAGAAAGGTTCTTTTAGATGGAATGAGAAAGTATTCGGCACATACATGTCCATGTGGAAGAGTGTGTAAAATCTGCACTCGGGCGAAAATTCTCCTAAAATGACTTGTCTGCATCGTTGAATAGGAAACAGCTCCTCAATTGGTAGTTCAATCTAGAGAGTATCCTAATTCGGTATATATCTGCAACACGTTAAAGACAACAGCCCGAATGTATTTAACATAGTTGCATGCTATACTATTCCAGTACACACTCGTTGGAATATGCATGCAAAGCTAAGCATAATCATGTCAGAGACATTAGCTCTACTCTAGTGCACGATGTATATATAGGTATTTCTCATTCTGAATGCTGAAGATGCCTTCCACCCATACACACACTCGCAATTACGCATAACGAAGTAGACCATTTCCGTACTAATTAATGGTCCTATATCAGTTGGGTTCTGCTCATACGTGTCTCCCTCTCTCTCTCTCTCGCCGTGCTCTCCCTTTACATCGAGAGCGCCCACCCGCGTTACAGCTAACGACCTACCGAAGCATACAGTGTTTAAACACATTTGCAATTGCCGTGTTCTATCTTGTGTCTTTTTGGAGCTCTCGAACAACCCACACATATTAGCTATCTTATTAATTCAGAAGAACACTAAAATATATATGTCGTATTTCATATCAGTTGAACCATAAAAATGATGCAAAGTTGAACTTTTTGCACGTTGCTTACTCATTAAATCTCATTTTTCACAAAGCCACCTCTATGACGAAGTTTATTTATTAATTTTGGCTTCCTCATAGAGGAAGCTTTGTGAAAAATGAGATTTAATGAGGAAGCAACGTGCAAAGTTCTACTTTCACTACATTTTTCATTTTAATTAGCATTTTTTAAATATCGTTACCTCTATACTTTTTGGTAGTTGCTTGTGCAACAACACAGATTAAATGTTAAAAATGTATTATCGATAAAAAAAAAAAAATTACGCTTCACATGACATCGAAAATTCCGTAATTAATATCGCTGCATCATAAGTTCGCGCGATCACGCCATTTTTTCGAAAAATTAAAAATTCTATAAAATCTGTATATATGGATACAATTTGTTAAAAATCATACCAATTAAAAAGAAATTATTGCTCTACTTGCGTGCCAAATTTGAGCTCGATCCATCGTGCCGTTAGTGAGTTATGGACGATTGAATTTTCTGTCCCAGGAACATACACACACACACACACACACACACAAAATACCGCAATTCATATTTTCTTTTAATTTTTTAAGAGGGAATTTTGTTTCTTAAAATTTTGATGCCAAATAATAGACTGAATATCGATTATTACAATTTTTGTTTCGTGATTTTTTTCTTCGTGTTGTTTCCGGTTTTACGAAGTAATTGACAGAAGATATTAATGGACCGCCCACTCTACCTCGACTGTCGACTTGCAGTTTAGCCTGATACCGCCCACCTTTCATTTATAGATTTCTTTTTCATTGTCACATTCGCGGCTGGCGTTCTAAATAAATTTGAAAAGGAATTCGAAAGATCGGTTTATATGTGCGAATAGGGATGTCATTGAAAAATTGCATCACAAGCTATAATAATAATAATAATAATAATATAAGTGACACATATAGCCTCGGTCTCCCCTACTCAAGATACTTGATGCAAGTTCACCGAACTGTAAATGGAGACCCACTAATTTTGCTTTAATTACGAGGGGTGCATTCCGCGGGGGTTGAAAGTAAAGAAAAAAAAAAAAAGGTGTCGGTCGAGGGTCGGCGCACTGGTCGAAGCACTCAAAATTCGAAGGTAACGGTTTTTCTGTAGAATAGCAAACGAAAGAGCGTAAAGTTGAGATGGGTTTGAAAGGGAGAAGAAAAAGTGGGTGCCAGGTTGGGGTTTTCGACTACAGTACCACTCTTGCGGCGAGCCCCTCGCCCCACACTCGAAATAGGTACATACTGTAGCTTGGAGAGATTCGCGGCTGAGATCCGAGAGGGAGAACGGTGTGGGATGGATGGAAAGCTCGTCGTCGAGGGAGTGCTCACTCGACGAAGCCACAACCCCTGCTCCGACTACTACTGCATCGCTCCATCCGCACCACGATCAAAGCGATTTCGTTTTACTTCTTTATTCGTACGTGTCGATGGCTAACGCTTCTCGATAATGTACACAGAACTCGTGTATATACTCAATAAGCACTAAATTTCTCTTCAAATACGTTGGACAGAAATAAATAGAAAAATTAAACGGAGAAATCGTAGATTAATTAAAAATTTAAATAGGAATAATTTTTTATGTGGTTATCTACGAATATTTAAAAAAAAAACAAAACTATTGTGTGATTTTTTATGACTACAATATTTTTGGAGACGTAATCCATTAAGTATACATTATTTAATTTTGTCGCGCCTGACAAATACCACCTAACACAATAAAAAATGGTCGAATCGTAACTAAAACTGTAATGACATATACGATCGTAGTCTGACTCAGTTACCTTAAGTCACCTAAAAAAATTGGTCTGATAATAACGTCCTTTTGGCAAAACTATTAATTACGAAATAAAATGGCGAAAATGAAATGTTGATACATTGTAAGCATATTCCACAAAGATGCTGTGAGATAAAATGCAATTAACTGTATAGGAGCTCAAGACTTAATTTCCATCGACTTGGTTTGATTAAAAACCCGCGACGAATGAAGAATATTGAATTTATTCATTTCGCAGCATCTTAATGCACTATATGACTATAAAAATTGCCAAATCGTACAGACCAATGTAAATGTAACGAGGCTCAAATTTCAGTTTCTTTAAATGAATAATTTCACCAAAAAAACAAATTTGATGATAATTCTTATCGTCGCCTGAAAAAAAGTCTTGATTTTTAAAGCGTTAAGATGGCAAGCAAAAAATATTTTTCTAATGTGGTCAGTCACACCCCATCGTGCTGCTACAGACTTAAACGAAATCGTTGGACTGTTGGTCAGTCTGTCTGCACCACCCGCCGGGTAGACACGGACCTGCACTCGACGGGACTATTGATCCGAGAAAGACAGAGAGGACGAGTGCCCGAAGGGAGAGAGGGAAAGTATAACGGGAGAAAGAGGGAGGAATAGAGCGAGGCGCCAGGAGCGGCATTCTGGATTATTAACCCTGGGCAGGCAGGCAAGAAAACGAGCAGGCGAGCCACCGAGCATAGACAAACTTACCCCCTGTAGTAAATGCAGGTTAGCTTCCTCATAAGAGTGACTGTAGTGGATGACCTCTCCGAAATTTCATCACACTCTCTATACTTCGCTCGCTCTTTGTATTTTTGGACCCGTGTGGCATAAACAACAATTCGAACGAAACAGAATGTGTATGTGAGTGTGTTTTATTTAAGCTTATAATAAATTCAACAAAAAATGGTCTCTCACGACAAGCTGCGGTGAGCTTTGACGTACAGATCAGAAAAGATAATGAAAAATGTATTGGTTGATGACTAGGAAACCGGATTGACTGGTTTTCTGATTCACCGACGACTCGTAGTGTGTCGTATTAGCAGATCCGAACATGATACCAGAGAGAAATTAAAGGACTCGGTAAATTCGGCGAATTCGAGACACGAAAAGTGGGTTGGGACTCCGATGAAAAATAGATGTCTATGAGGATATGAAAAGATGAAGGACAAGAGAATGAGAACAGTGTTACTGGTGAACCAGAGACGTCGTCGTATCGTTATATAGTATGTATATATATATATATATATAGTATAATTCCCAGTGGGAGAGGATTCAGTCGCGACTCTCACCTTTTGGTCTGACAGAGCATAAAAGATCAGAGAGCCGAGAGATGAAGATTCCCCAGGGATTTGTTGAGATGGAAGCTCTCCTTTTTGTTTTTTTTTTTTTTTTTCTTTTTTTTCTTCAATTCTCTTTTACCCAGTTGAGAAATAATATAAAAAGCGCGTTCACTCATTGACCTCGTTAAAGAGCTTCCGTTACAGCAGCGAAAATTATGGATGAAAATTTTCGAATAGAAATTTACACAAGGGCGAGTGATGAAATACTTAAATGTTTGTTCGATGAGAGTCGGTTGATTTGCCTCCAACTAATATTTACCCACGTTCTCGGCAGGCTCGTTTCGCTCGACAGGAGGCACCCGACAGGAACGCGCGAGCGGCAACAGAGGCAGTAGCAACGTTACCGTCGTTAGCGTCGATCAAAGTAATTACCGTAATTGTAGCACTCACGGAGGCACACACAGTAGTAGGTTCTGCGACGGTAGAGCCACGTGAGCCTCTCCCGCTATGAACCTGGTGGGCTTTTCGAGGCCTTGCAATTCAAACACTTTCAGTATCGGTCATTCTATGTCAATTCGGCCACTTTTTTCCTGATATTTCTCACAATTAGACAGATTTTAACTGAATTTTTGGGTTTAACACGAATACTGAGGCATTCAAAAAATCGTTTTTACTCGATGTAACATAATTTCGAGGTTTAATCCATCTTTTTCTAAATCTTTAAATTTTCGAATTCCTCACTGATGAGTTATCTTGTGGATTTTAATGAAATATCTGTACTTCGTAAAATGTGATTCACATGAAAGTAAAAAAAACAATGTTTGGTAAATCATCGATTTCACTTCAATATTTTGATTGCTCAAATATTCGAGTTGAACACTCTTGATTTTTCTATCAACTATACATACGTCTTTGTAAATTCTTTAAAATCGCAAGTAAGATAAAAAATGTTTGCATTGCGCGAAAGCAAAAACTTAACTTGCCCAAAAAATATTTTTCAATATGTTAATGTAAAATTAAAATTGCATTGAAAAGTTCATTTAAAAAAATGTGAATTTATTTAAATTATGTACCTTCTATTATTCTCGTCTAATATATTTCTTCCAACCCAAATACGTTAAATCGATAAGTTTCGAGAAAGTTGACTAAATTGGCAGAGAATGCCACATACGAAGAGCGATAACATTGAATCGATTGCATATAATTATTCCGAGGAGTTCCAATACATCTTTTATTTTTCTCTCAAGTCTCCGTGTCAATTTTTATTACATCGACCGCACACGAGATGATCTGTGAATTGAAATGAAATTAACGGAAAGAAAACGAACGTCGCGATGGTGACGTACGAGAGAGTAAGGACGGAGTTCCGAGATAGGACCTTCAGGCGTATTACGAGTTACTCCTTTCTCGTTCTCCTCTTCGTTTCTCGCGTTCGATTGCAAGACCATGTCTATGTGTGTTAGTATCGCATTGTGTGTGTGTGTGTGTGTGTGTGTGCAGTGCAAAAGGATCCACGTTGTGAGGTACAGGGCCTCGAGGTTCGCGGTTTCAATTAGATCTGGTCGTAATGTCGGGACCGATGCTCGAGAATGGCGACTGCACACGTTCACGACAACGAAGACGACGGCGCTCTCGATGCTTGATGAGACTCCCTAGTATATGTTTTATCTATGCTGTACACATATATTCCCCTGCGGTATGTGAGATATCGCCACCCTGAAGGGGGTTCCCTCTGACTCTGCTTCAACGTTTTCTTTTTTTTTTTTTTCTTTTTTTTTTTTCCTCCTCTTTCACCTCTTCGTGATGCCAAGTTGTTAAAGCCCTGAGCGTCTGGTTTCCGGTTCGGCGAGAAGTACATTCGAGATGTCTAGCGGTGTTTAAACGTGTCACTCGTACACTATCCGTGAGACTATACGAGCCCTAAAGAATGCCATTCTCTCATTATTTCAGCTATTCTGCTTCTGATCGAAATGCAGTTACACCACATGCATGTACGTAGTCATAAACGGTAATGTAAGTAAAATATTTTCTTAAACAAATTGCGACTTTACTAATTTTAATTAAAAAAAAAAAGGCTATACTCATGTGGGAGGAATACATTCTAGACACAACTAAGAATTTTTTTTTAAATATTTGAATTACTGCTACTCTTTCAGAAAAATCTACTGAATATAAAAGCAAAATGAATACAAAAATTTTTGTAGACAAATGAAATATTGCTCAATGAATATTATCCCTGACTTTGACCAGACTCTCTTCCCTTAAGAAAACAAGAATGAATTCTCATTTTGGTGAAGATGAAATGGAACACCGAGGACACATTTGGTATATAGGAAAACCGATGGTATACGTAAGTATCAGCATACACGAACTCTGGCATATTCATTGGGAGGATTTGCTCTTCAACCCTTCGGGCGTAGGTCACGAGCAGGGGTCTTCGTCGTATTTGTAATTCCTCCGGCTAAAATCGAAGGCAAAAGTATATTGGAGAACGTTCGACCTCGATTCGGTTGCCTGGTAGGATAACTCGGGAGAACTTTGGATATAGTAGATCCTCGTTGAAAAAAAAGATATATAACTCATAGAGTATATAGAGCAGATCGGTAGCTATATGCGTGCAAGAGGGAGATCACGGAGCTATAATCAGGAGGAGGAGGAGTAAAGTAGTCGTTGGATCTCTGGGACCTCTGGCGTATATTCGGCGCCATATATGAGCACACATAGAACGGAGGAAAAGCCTACTATATATTTCAGGGCATTTGCGATGTAGGCCACAAATATCCCTCATTTTTCTTTTTTTCTTTTTTTTTTTTTTTTTTCATCCCCTAGAGTTGCTTCCCGCAGTGAACTCAGCTACTCGGGAGGGGCTGAAACGAGCCTACTGCGCTACTGGGAATGTTGACTCTGCGGTTTAGAAGGAAAAAGTGGGTCGCTTGCCAATTGGCGACCGAGCGACATTAACCGAGCTTGCCGCAGATTTCACAGTATTTCGTATATAATATACGTGTATATTTATCAACATAGAACAATTTCAGAGACATCACGTCAAAATTCTCTTTCACTGACAAAAGATATTGGTCGGGTTAACTGAATATAGGGCGTTCAAGGGATGTCAAAGAAATGTTTAGTTGGGAAATCGACATCATTTTTTTTTTGTTTCATTTATTTGAATTAGCAGAGGAAAATAGTTTGCGGTGAGTAAAAATGATATTGAGATCATTAAAAATTTATCTTTCAGCTGACGCGTGTCATGTTTGTCCTAAAGAATAGATAGACTGTAAGATCTAAACTGAAATTTGTGTAATTTTTATAATTCAAAACAGTCTGAACAGGCCGTTTCAATTTTGACAACGACAATTTTGTATTAGCCGTTCAATTACTATGTACAATTATTTGTCGTTTCAAAATTAATTTGTGTATATTCTGACAACAGTGTCTCCCTAATTAATGCCAAACTTTTAGCGACCAACATAACGTAAGGTTAGGTTGAGTTGGTTGCCGCGTTATTGTCGCTCGCTTGACGAGAGTCGTCTCTTAACAAAATTTCACTGGCTTGTAACATTAATATTTATTTTTATTATACGGGCAGACCACTTTTTTCCTGCACTAAAATCTTCAGCATACTTCAGTTTAAAACATCCATTTTTTTCAACGAATATTTAATTTGCATTGTAGAAAAATCTCATGAATCGCGAGTTTTTAATGCTTTTTGTTTATTACTCTATGTATAACGTAGCAACTTTAGGAGCTTATATCTCTGCAACCGAATGGTTAATCATTTTTAAATTGCAATAATAAACGTGTTTTATCGCCCTGAACAGACGTTAATCTTTGAATTGTCCTGCATGTTATAGCTACCTTAAAAAGCCTCGTTAACCACATATTGACTATTAATTATTATAGATATTGAAACTAATACTATATTTAGTATCATCATCAGTTACCGAGAGAATTCCTTGGAATATAATTTCCGTGCCGTCGATCACACCGCGAAATTTTCACTCTCCTGTTATCACTCTCGACTCGCTTCCTCGCGAGGAAACACGCCAACGGATAGAGAGAATGAGCTAACGAACGAGAGAGACTCGCGGAGTTTAGCCCCGAGCGAGAACAATAACGCGCCGCTGCCTCGTGCGTGGCACGATTATGTCACGAACGTCGGGTGCGCGGAATGCATACAATGCCCTGTGGTAAATATCCTTGTCAGTAATGGCATACACATAGCTGTAGCGCAACATCTGCATAGTAGTGCGGATAAACGAAGCGTCAGGCTCGGCAGGAAGTTTGAAAACTTAGCGATCCCGAGCACCAGTTGACTATATATATATATATATATATATATATAGTACGTTCAAGAAGTTGGCCTACAATTATTCGTCGTGAGAGCCTCGTCGTGTCATCAAAACTCTTTTCCTGATGAGTTCCCATTCACTAAAATTTCAATGAAAATTCCCATTGATGTATACAAAGTACATCATATTATTGTTATTTTTTTGTCGAACTTTTCGAAAGATCGATTAAATCGACGAATCTGGGACAGTAAATCATTTGTTTAAAGTCAAAGTATTTAATAACTCTGAATGAAAAATAGAAGACGAAATAAACGCGTATCGTTGTTGTCGTTAATTATGAATCTGATTGCAAAATTCCGAAATCAACGACCACAAAAAATTCTGAGTATCAAGTTTCGTCCAAATTAAAATAGGTAATTTTTGGAATGTTGTCTAACCTATTTGAATCGCCATTTTTTATTTTTTTGTTCACATTTGTTATTAGCGAATGTAAAATCTTTTGAGTAGCACCAAATTTCTGGTAAATCGTAGGTAAGGACAAATATATGCTTCGAAGTTTTTCATTGTTACATTTTTGTTTGTTTTGATTTTTTATTTTACAGCTCAGTTCGTACGGGAGAATTAATTTTTGTCTTCAATTTATTATTTGAAAAACAAAAAGTTCAATACTCCGAGTTCGAAAAAATATGATTAAGATTTAAAAAAAAAATGTTTGAATGAAACAACAAAGTTTAAAGGGGATGGTATTTTTATAAACCCTAATATATTTCAATTTTCTTAAAGATATTAATAAATGCATATTTCTCATCTTCCCGTAGGAAGTTCCTAGTTTGCTAATGGCTTCCAAAGTTCATATTGCTTCAAAGTATTTCTCGTAGAAAAATGAAAAAAAAAAAAAAAACAATTTTAAAATACCTTTGCTACTAAGTTATCGACATAACTTACTCTCTTCCCACTCCAGTGTATGTTATCGGTACTCACCTGAAACAAGCAATAAAAAGTGAAAATTAGTTACATAAAAATGTCCTATATTATATGGTACAGTATTTAAAATAATGAAATAAGAAAGATTTATTCCAAACTCAAGGAATTGAAAAAATATTTTTTAATAATATGCAGTAAAATCCATCAGAATGAAAAGTCATGATACGACAATGAGTTGCGGATCGACCATCCCTATGTAAGTAAATAAATGCGCAACACCGAAATAGTAGAAATCAACACTCATTGGTGTTAAATTTATCACCGTATTTTTTTCCATTGCAATCCAGTATTTACGCATTCGTAGAGCCAAGATCGGCTCGAAATTGCTCAATTCAAGGTATCGCAAATAAAAAATGAAACTTACCCCTCAACGAACAACAAAAATGTTCAGAAATGTTAACTATAATTTCCAAGACTCTACACATTCCAATGTCCATTCAAGACATCCTTTTGATATTTCGTATTCACAGTAATTTCGCTCGACGTATAAAAATAAATGGTTGTTGTTATAAACTCAGTCGTCGCAAATAAAATTGAAAAAGCAATCTGCAAAAAAATTAACTTGTACAGAATATTTCATGGTATCAGGTGCCGGTAATCCTTTTGACCCAGAAACAACCTTCTTAAATCTCCGTTTGAAGGCGATGAAAATGTAAAAAAAAAAAGAAGAAGGTGGCTGAATGAAAAGTTTGAGTTAGCATTCCGTATCGGCAGTTAAAAGAGGGTCGTCGACGAGTATATTGAGGACACTTGAGGGTTCAACTCCCACCAGCAGCAGTTTCTGCAACTCTAAGCCTCTTCTCACTCTCTATTTTCCACTAATACGATTTAGCGCCCGCGAATGTCGAACGTTTAGCAAAGTCCAATTAAATAAATCCTCGGGCTAACCGGATACATATACATTCGCGCAAATTGAGTTACAACCGGATTCAATCATCTCTAAAGACTGCGAGAATTCTGGGCTGCTGAATTTTGATGGAAGTTATGCGAAACTCTTGGCCAATGAAGACACACACACACACACACACACATACACACATCACACACGTATTCAAACTCGTGGCTGTTTATACGACAGGTAACCAACTCGGGTAAAGGCGAGAGGCGTAATTATTCTCCAACTATGTTACTTCTCTCGTGTCGAAACCTTTAATATGCGGGTTTCCCAGCAACGTCGCTCGTACCAAATATACTTGGTACGTGCGCGTCTCCAGTGTGAGTCGAGATCTTGCGGTCCCCACGGACTCACTTGTAGTTTGAACTTACTCGTAAGGTTTACACATATATTGGTACAACTGTGAATACACATGTAAGGATAATATTCCCATAAGGCACGAAAGGGCCGCGTGTTATTCAATCCAGCTCAATCTTGACTGCCAAGAAATTCTCCTACTTTGTATGTGCTGGTGTCTAGCCCCTGTTTAATGCGATTTCGCAAGTTCGCACTTGCGTTTCGTGCCTGGTCATGTTTCCACATTTTGTGTCCATACACGTTGACGTTGATGCGCGTTTATTCCGTTTTCAGTTCGCCACAACCAGGTAACAAATTATCCATTAAGACCGAAAATCTTTTAAATTTATTTTCGCTCAATGTTTTTGAACCAATAATTGGTTCTTAAAAAAAATTTGATAACTTCTGTAAGGTTCTGGTTCTGCTAGGTTCGTTCTTTTTGGTATTGGGTATTATCTGTGAAACGGTTAATGCTACGAAATATCTGGACAGACAATTGATAAGTAGAATAAATTTTAAGAAACGGAGAGAAATGTTTAAAACATTACCAATCGTTCTTGGGGGGGAAAAAAAGATCAAAATTATATATACGAATTCGAAATTCACCGCTGATTAGATAATATTTTTGTAATTTCATCGCTACGAAATTATTTGCTAGGCAAATAATTTCGTTTATGAACCAATTTTGGTTTATCGCAGGGCACTAAATTACGTACTCAAGTATAGCGCGTACCATTAAAAATGTATTATACCTCAAATAGATAGTTAAATTGAAAGTAACAGTTAAAAGTGTTCATTTTGAATTTTTTAAAAATAAAATGCCGAACACCCAGAAAATTATATTCCCGAAATGTATATAAAGAATTTTTGTTTAATCGTATTTTGATAATTCGTTGAAGTTACAGGTTGGAAACATTTTAATTCAGAAACAAAATATCCCTCCTGCGTCTTATTCTCATATTGCTGCTACAAAGTCTTCCGGCACGCCTAATAGTATTCATAAAAATGTGAGTAAAAACCAAAAATTGCTACTTAGCAAACTATTTTCTCATGATTTCAGAGTGTACACGGTTAGCCTTTCTCTCTCGTAACTCTTCCTCGTAACACCGCAGCATTTGAGCGATAATATCGTGCATGGACCTTGGGGGTCTCGCGCTCTTAATTTCATAACCGATGTATTATATACGAACAGGTTGTTACTTTTTATTCCTTTCACATTCGCTGTGTTTTTTTTTTTTTTTTTCTCTCTCTTTCTTATTCTGTAATGTTCATGCTCATCGAGCACTCGCCAAGTTCTCTGCTGCACTTTACTTTCTGTTTCTTTTCGTCCCGTTCGGAGAGTCGAAAAAAAACTTTCTCCTCGATGACGTCCGCAGGCGCGCACGGCATAAGTTTAAAAGCGAAGAGAGCTGCTCCTGCTGCTGCTGCTGCTCTGGGTGATGCGAATGCGTTCCAGAGAGGGCCACCGGCAAGCTTGCAACTCGCCGCGATGTTCGCGTTGCGCCTGGCACAACTCACGAGACCACCATCGCGGCAGGCACACGTACCGCACATGCATCGTGGAGAGTCTGTAGGTCAGTTACTGTTACTGTTACCGTCGAGCTATTACCGGTTATCCGCGGGCAACGGTCGCGGTATGTCTGAGCTCTTCCCGGGCTTCGACGATCTCGAGCGTAGCGCGGACACGGAATTCAGTTCGTCGCAGTCTTTTTATTCCTTTTCTTCTCGTCCATTCCCACTAAAGACATTCGATCGTTTTCTTCTATATCTCCGTCTGTACGACAATTACGTCAGTCAACGCAGTGGCATTCAGGGAACATGTCAATTGGTATAAACAAAATTATATCGAAAACAAAAATCATTCGTAAAATGAGCAATCTATTGGAAGTTTCTTAGAAGGGAATTTAAAGAATGAAATGTCGTCAATATCAGTTAAGAATTCCCGATTAATACCCGAGTCGGTATAATTAACAAAACATGAGGATCATAATGCTAATGGAAAAGTATTAACAGGTAATAAGTGCGATGTAAAATTCAGTCGAGATATTCCATATTACACTGCTGTTACATAATGTGAGTATTATTTAACGAGCGAACGTCCCGTTCTAGTGTATAGAAGTTATAACCATTATATCGAAGCTTCACTTCAGCTAGGATTATAATCCTGTAATTAATAATGATGTAAGTGGGCAATTGCGCTCGCGGAAGGTCTTCTAACAGAGCCGAGACACAAGTCCACGCCCAACAGCAGTACGGGACGATCGATTAATAAATCGGTGTATAGTCTAGCGGGTACAGCATAGTTCGTAGATTGAGATCCCCGACAAAATCGCCAACGAACCGAGGAAATTCTTCAATTAATCAGGTCGCTCGCACCCGGCTTATAGCTCGTTAATTAAAAGCGCACTGCGCTATATATCGCATCGGATTTGCCTGCGGCTCAACGGCAATTCGCTTTAACGACTTTGCATTCTCTCTTAAGGTCCTTCAATAACTATGTGTGTTTAAAAATCTTCAGTTATGTGATTACATAAATTCTGGGCTTTTAGCATTTTTTTATTATAGGTTAGATTAATATATATATATATATTACACATACATTTCCAACGAAAAGATTCATTTGAAAATTGAATATGATGAAGCTAAGGACATTGATTTTTAATAATAATGATAAAATGTATTAACAACATAGTTAAGCAGATTATTTAACAAATTCGACAGGAAGCTTATTTTCATAAATATAAAATTCATTCTCTGAATTGTTTTCGAATCAGATCGATTTTGCAAAAATGGTCATAATTGTAAAATTTGTGTTTTGATTTTAGGGATGATTGAGAAGTTGCAATTTTTGCACATGTTTTTAGGTACAATTGAACGATTTTAGTTTGATAAAAACAAACTTAACAATTCTTGAAAAAGTAAATTTCATAAGAAAATCAAAATAAATTTAAAAAAAAAAAATGGTTCCGGAATGATTTCTTTCTAAAACTTATATATTAATAACTTTTTGAAATTATTTTATTACGCAAAGTCAAAGTTCTCCATTTTTTCATAAGATTGATCTTTTTTTTTTCTTCAGTTTTTGCACTCGTCTCAAGGTACTCAATCTCTGATAAAAATAATCTTACGGTTGTGAATATTTGAGTAATAAATCCTTAATCTACGTTCATTGAGATCAGTGACAAAATAACGGAGTCAGGAAAGGGACTAAAAAAAAAAAAAAAAACGAGAGAAGGGGTGATAAGTGAGGGTGGGAGAAGAGTTACGAGATTAGACCACTCGCGCAAATCGTGTCGGTCGTTATAATAACTAACGAGCGTGTCGGTGTCGGCGAATATGGCCGAGGCTTTGATGCACGCGGCATTAGAATTAGAGCCCCGTGAGCGCGTGAAGACTAGTAGAGGGGGGCGGGGGAACGTTTTATATAGTGTACGAAAGTGGATAGGGAAAGGGTAATGAGATCCGAAAATCTGTGCGAACACGCCGGCACCATAATCTCCCCCGACACGTCTGCGTCTACCTCGCGTCTCGTCCGCTTTTTATTACTTTTATTTTTATCTCTGCTATGGCACACACCCGCCTTTGCCACGCCGTTGAAAATTTTCATCCCACAACCGTTCGGACGCTTATTCGCAAGAGACCGGGATAGCCGAAGAAGCCTTATATTGCGGTAGCCACCAGCGTTTCAACTCTCACAGGCTTGGAATCTTTTGAACCCTTTCACGCACCACACGACTCGAGCATATCATCATTTTGAGAAAATATTACATATTTTCGACGAGCCCCATTCAAGTCATTAATTATGTATATTAACCATGTGATGAAAGGCCAGTAAACTTTGTATGTTCCAGCTTGTAATTCTCTTTAACACCCCCGCCAATGATCTCCCAAAATATCGCTAATGTACTGCAACAAATGCAGATGTTCTAAAAATAATGAATTTATCAAAAATTTCCGCACAATTTTTGATCATTTGTCTAACCAATAGCGTGAGTATTTTTGAACTTACACAGAAACTATTTATTATTATGAGACGAGAAAGAATGATATGCGCGCTAAATGCTTCATAAATGGACGGTTCATTCAGAATTAATAGAATTAATTCGTAGGCATTGAAGGAAAGAAGACTATTTGGGTTGAAAAAACAAAAATATTGAAGATGAGGAAAGTTTGTGAACTGATATTAGCCGCGGATGTAATAACTACCGGGCAGCGAAGGAAACATCGTGAAAGGTAGGAGGGACGCGGAAATAATTGATGCGCTCGGTCGACAGTAGCAGTTAGATAAAATGTCATGGGTTATCGGATAACTGTGAGAACAATGTGCG
Source organism: Perithous albicinctus (assembly GCA_964016905.1). NCBI lineage: Eukaryota > Metazoa > Arthropoda > Insecta > Hymenoptera > Ichneumonidae > Perithous > Perithous albicinctus. The sequence goes on along the minus strand of OZ024698.1, from coordinate 12,905,229 downwards.
GAATGTCAGACACGATATTAACGGGCTATCTGATAAATGGAACGAAAAGTAAAGGAAGTTGTAGATTTTGGAAGATCAAATCTATCTCTTTTATTAATCGAAACAGTGATCTCTGTATAATTTAATTTTTTTGCTTATACATTTTCCAGTTCTGCTTATAATTGTAGCAACTATTACAAACTTTACTATCTTTTCTCTGTGCTTTTCATTATTAGTTTGCGTTCCTTCAGTGAAATGCAAAAGCATCTGATAAAAATCGTGAGAAAAACTACCATATATTTATAAGTACATACATTTTTACTTTTAGTTACAATAAAATTTTCTAGAAATCTTGGTTGCTTTTTGATTGCCAGAAAATATCGCAGTTTATACGTATAATCCTTGTACCCGTGTTGCCATTTTCTAAACGTCTTCAATATCTTAAAAAACACTTAAAATCCTTCATGAGCATTATCTGCCTCATTCGTTTATCCAAATCCAACTATATATCATCGAAAATATCAAACAAACTCCCTGTTTTAAATTAAAGGCTTCGGATCTAATTCTCCCCGTGGTGGTAATAATTCGCAGCCGTCAAATCAGAATGAACTCTCGAGACGTGACTGCCGCATAGTTCGGTACCGTAGCCAATTTCTAAACGACATTACCCGTTACCCTGAACTCCGGCACAGCCGCTCCGCCGGATAATAATATTCTCGCTCTCGTCCTCAGGGCTGTTCGAGGATCACCGAGCGAGCGGAGTAAAGCATCAGAGTCCCTGCACTCCTTGCTGCTGTTGATGATGATGCTTCGACCTTCGTCGTTCGCCGTCTGATCGTCACGACGCGACGCCGTCCTCTCCCCTGCATTCGAGTATACTCCTCGAGTTGCTGGTACGTTCGCACGTGCACGACTCTCGGCAATGCACTGCACATTTAACAATGTATTCGTGGTGGCCCCGGCTCTATATGGGGCATTCCATTGATATTCAATTCACACAGGATCAAACTAGATCCTCTTAAATTTCCCTAAAATCTTCTTCATGTTCTTGTTATCGCTCAAACAAATATCTGCGATTTTTCTTAGATTTTTGTTTTGCAATGTTCTTGATTTTATTAAATTTACGATTGAACAAATTTCAACATCAATTTAAAAAATTGATTTCGGCATAAATAATATGGCCAATTTTTTTTCGTCCTGTAATGCAGTTTAATGTACTTATATATTACATTGACAAACATCAGATGGTGCGTGTTGATCTATAAAAAAAATGTTTAAATAAATACGGCCACTTTTATGTTATTAGAAGAATTCACGAAAAGCCTGCATTGGAAGTCCGAAATTTGTTGATTTTTGAAAAATTCATGAAATAGGACTGCTTAAAAAAATATATATCGAGTGTTTAATTAGTTTCTGAATAAAGACAGCACATGTTTGATGCATTTTTTTGACAGATAATAAGTAAAGAATATAATTTCAGAATAAGAGAAAACTGATATTGTAATATTGCAACAAAAAAAAATGATCGAATTTTGTTTTAAATGCGAACGATTAATATTTCCATAACGGTGAACAGTCGCGGTAGCGATTCGATGCCTATGAAGAAGAGAGTTAAGTTCATGTTAAAACTTAATATTTTATAATTCTAATCAGATAAAAACGCTCGATATAATGTTTATAAATATTTGTATTATTTTTATATTAGCGTTAAATAATAAAAAAAATTGACCATTTGATTTAATTTAGAATTTGCATTATTGTAAATTCTATTTATTATAAATGAAAAACGGCCGAAAATAAAATTCTGACGTTGGATCACAAGTTTTATTTTGAGTGGTAACAGCAATATTCAGAATATTCGGGATATTTAAGAGAGCCAGAATCTTCTTATGTGAATTACCAATGGAAAGCCCCGTATAGATATATGTGAATCGTTAGCTTGCGCGCGTATTGCGCTGCACTTGGCCGAGCAAAAGTCTCCCAAGTCTCGCTCTCCATATCCTCTCGTTATGCAGCAGCAGCAGCAGCAGCAAACACTCTTCGTAGACGAGTAAGTCAGCGCGCGAGCGGGCGCGCGTGTGAGTCAGACTCACGATCCACCGATCCAAGTTGGCGCATAGCTCATGCGCGAGCCAGGCGAACGTTGGTATGCAAACCTGACGGGTCACGACGGAGACGAGAACCGCACCGAGACGATGAGGCAGCCGATGGACCTGATACCCAGAGCAAATACCCCTTGGCAAGACCACTCGATTGGAATCGTTGTACAAGATTTTCGAACCTATCAGAGCTTTTTAATTATAATTTCCTTTTTTAAATTTCATCTTCATTTTTCTTCGGAAATATATGATTCCAAATGAAATCGTAGTAGAAATATTTTCTTTCATTTGATTTTTTTTTTTTGAGAAATTATTGTGTCATACGATTAGTATTTTTTTTTTTTTTTGCAATGTAGAACCATTAGTGTAAACTATACGACGAACAAGGTAAATGGAATTTCGATAGTGATCGTTGTATCGTTGTTGTTTTTTTTTTACCTGCAGCAATATTCGAGTATGAAATTCCGGATGAAAATATCTGGATAATAGGTGTAATAAAATGAGAACGTGTGTGCGAGGGCGGATATCGAGAGATTATGGTATTATGTTAGGTATAACGCACGTATGGTAGGATAGTTCGAGAGCGCGCAGCCTCTCCGCCTCTATTATAGTGCGGAGTAGCCAATGAGTGTATACAAGTTTGTACCGCGAGAGACCGAGAGTGTGGAATTTATGAAATTTAGTGTCCGGTACCAGTATTACTGGTATGACCGGCTATAGAAAACGAGAGTCAACTGTGAGATTTACGATATCGATAAATACGTCGAAGGACCTAAGTTATAGGTAGGTATATCTCCCGTAGTTCTCTTGGGCACCGGATAACCGACACAATGTTATACCGATTTCACCGCTAGCCACATATTTCCTCCCCGTTTCTATCATATATCCCCGCGAACCCGCTCAGCCTTCTCTATTTATTGCGTATCTACAAGAATTTGCCCTGCTAATATTTATATTCAAATGAGTACAATGATTCCCCAACGGACGATTTCTATTAAGAGACTGCAGGCAAAATAAATCGCCGCATCCGTTTATCATAATTGTTTTCATTTTCACAAAGCTTGAAATATTTATTAAAAAATATGTGCTGGACATAATGATATTTTTACGTTCCAATTTTTTTTTTGCAGAATTTGCCTCTAGTCGATATTAAATTTTGTGTAAGCTTGAAATATTTTTTAAAAAAATGTGATGGATGATTCGGCAGCCAGGTAAGAGAATGATTTATTTTCTCTGAATTATGTGCTGAGACGTTTCGACCCGAGTCTGGATCCTTTTCAATCTTTTATTTGTTTCATGTCTACAAAAAAAGAAATTTTTAAATAAATTTTTCTTAACCTATTTTTTGTTCTACAAAAAAATGATTTTTCTAAAAAATATAAAAATAAATTTTCTTTATTCTAGTGTTGGTGATGTCTCAGAATCTTAGAATGTCAATCTTACTTCGGCCGAATAATACGAAGATCAAGTTAAAAAAAAAAAAAAAAAATACTAAAACATATGCAAATTAAAATAGGTTTGAATTTTAATTTTTAGTGAATTTTCCTTTAGTCGATATATTCAAATTTCGCGTAAAAGTCGTAAAGCAACAACGTGTCAAAATTAAAAGAAAAATATATTACGTTTAATTGGGCAGAAAAATGTGATAAACTTCTTATGTTATTCGAAAAACTGCACTCCACAGTTAATTATAGTGATTATTTATAGTTTCAAAAGCAATTGCCCAGTAACAACTACGTAGTTAGGTTGAATTAGGTGAAATATTCTCGCAAATTCTCAATTGTACCCTGGCGAACCAAGACTGGCTCAGAAAATTACAAGCCAGACGCGTTCAGTGGCGCGTACGGAAGTGGAAAAAAAAAAAAAAGCAAAATGCTAGGGGCTCCCGGGTCTCTCATCGATACCCGAGAGTTCGGTAGTTGCCTTTCGGTATAGGCCTGCTCTACATCACTCGGATTTCTTTCACACATATATATATGTAAAGTGGCTATGTGTGAAACGTGTGGTACACGACTGGCGGGCAACAACAGAGCAGCAGGAGCATCACCACCAGACAGCGTCTCGGGTGGTCGGTTTGCTCTTGCCGGGGCGAACGAACGAACGAGACGGGACGAAGCTGCCCGGGGTGCATACCCTTCTCGCGTCGCTATGCCTCGCTGCTGGGGCAACACGGCCCCCGATAGTGATGGCTGCTGTGGACCCTGTAATTATAAGAGACCGGTTTCTCTCTCCTTCTCTCGCACTTCTTATGTGTGTGCACATGAAAAGCTGTCTGCATGCTGCCAGTATTCCAGTATAGTATGCTTCTGGGCTTGGTAAAACGTTCGCGGCACCACCTACAGTTTAAGAGATTAGGGTAACGAGAGTCATCTAAGAAGGCTTAAGGGAAAGGTCTTAAGGAAAAAAATAACCACCAAAGAAATCTCATTTTCACTGACTAGACAATATTTTCATACAAATATGGGGGGAAAAAAAGGAGACTAAAAATGGAATATTGTTCGAGACGAGACCAAATTTTTTTTTGTCTAAACTCACTTCTGTAATTTTTTTAGTATCGAAAAAACTAATTTATGTAACTACCGAAACATTGAAATTTCTCAAAATATTGAGAACAAATCCGTTGAAAGATTTTTTTTTTCAAACGAATAAAAGTTGTTGAAGAGCCCTGGTTAATTAACTAATTTAGATTCAGCTGAGTCGTACGATAAAGTTTTGTTACTTGACTAATTATTTTCCAACAAAAGTGAGGCCCATTACTCTTGCTTCATAAAACCGTTCGAACGAGAGCCATCATCCCTCCGGATTCATCGCTATAAAAGCCACAGGAGGAGAGTTAGCGGTGTGCTCTCTTCGCTGTCCATCATCAAAAACATCGTACCAGAAGCAATTACCCATGTCTGCTCGATTTTACGTGCATGCACTCTCGACGTTGCTACATCGAAAACTGACGAGATGCATCAGGCGATCGTGACAAAGGAAAAGCAAATTTAAAAAATTATCAAGAGTAACGAGAGTTTTTTTTTAATAGACGTGAAGCTAAAAGAAAAAATTTTAAAATCTGTCGAATATGAAGATTTACATTTTTTTTCTTCTTTTGACACACACGATCCATTGTGCTGTTCTCTTCGTGATGATTCCATACAATTTCCACGTGCAAATATTTGTCGACCACCGCGGAGCGATCAGCAGCAGAAGCATCTCGTGGTTTATCGGAATCAAGAATCGATCGATACAGAGAGATCCAGAATGAGCATTCGATCGAAGATGTACTATACGATAACGTATGGAAACAACACTTAAACACATTACAGGCTCAGTAGTTGGTAGTCAATAGTTGTATAGTGTACTACGTGATCTGAGACACGAACGAGATCAGCACACAGATCGAATCTATCGATCCACGTATCGAATGGGCGGGTTCTCGATCTCGAGAGATTCTCTCACTGCTGTTCTCTGTAAGCACACCAAGCAGCGAATCGAAGAAAAAGACCGAAGAATCGACATGCATATTTGTGTATCATATCGAAGCCACACGCGTGTCACGTTTTATGTGCATTTGCATATATGGTGCAACGAAATATACACGGCTAGCAACCGAATTTCATTGACTTATATATGAGGTTTTTTATGAACTCCGAATTTTTAATTAATTATTTATATCACGTAAAAAAAATCTAATTTAAAGTTACTGTCGAAAATTTTATTTTACAGAAAGCGTTTAGAAAATTCTAAACGTAGAATTGAATATTTAATGATTGGTATATTTTAATAAATTATGATATTTTCAGTTGTAAAATGTATTATCACAATTAGGTGTTGGAAAAAAATTCAATTCAATATATTCAAGTAAATTCAATAAATTCACCAATAGGGCAAAATTTTATAAAAATGACACTATTATCTTGCTGAAAATATTAAAATCACGGGAAGCTATAAATTACTTTGTAATATTGCACTGTCATAATTACAGAAAAATAAAAGTGACCTTTCTTAAAGAAAAGAAAAAGAATTTTTTGTTTTTAGTGGAGAATCAACTCTATCAGGTCGACAAAACTATTTGAAAATTTTTAAATTAAAACTTAAAGCGTTAAATCATAAAGCGTTTTCTTGTACTTTAAACTTTTCGAGAATCGATAAACTTAAAAAAAAATCCACCATTTTCTGGAGTACTTTATTTATTATTGATTCATTAGTTTTTTTATTTTATTTAACAATCAGATAAAAATTCGCTTAAAGCAATTTTAAGTGACACTGAAACTCAAATTTGGTTAATTAAGAAAAATATCTGAGATGGTAAAAAAAAGAGTAGCTGAATCTCAAAAAAAGAAGAAGAAAACCATTCCATTTACGCGTTTCTGTTTGCCATTACTTCCCGTTCATTCCTCTCGTATATCTATCGATTCGTAGAAAACTGTGCAAACTTGAGATTTTCCTGTGAAATATTCATCATAACCGTACAATAATAACTCCGACATTACAATAATTTATGTAAATATACGTTACGGAATATTATAGAATTTTTTTTTTTTCTTTTCCTTTCGCTATTTCCCTCACGAAGACTCGATCGCTTCGTACTCAATTACGAAACGCGTGAAACACCGTTCGGTTGTTAGCAGAGTACCGGGGCTGCCCGGGAAGCAGATAGGCACAACTCTACGTGTGTATAGTACCTTATATCCAGGGTCTGCTTCTCGGAGAGTATCTCCTCTATGTATAAGAGTACGTGAAAGAGGAACGGGACGGGGTCGATCGATCGCCAGCTGACGGGAAAGCTCGCCCTCGTAGATCGCTTCGCGACTAGTCTTTGAGACACGCCGAGCTGTTGTAAGGCCTGGCAATTTGTATTCCGTTCTCCGTCAAGTTCTTGAGCGGTCCAAGCGGCACACTGCACATGCACAGACGATCTCAACACTGGACTTGAGACAGTCAGCTGCGGTGCGTTGCGTGACACATCGGGCGTCACCCTCCTTTTCTTCAGCCTGCATCTATTTCCTTGTCATTGCCATTGCACTTCACAAACGAGTGTGCTGCTTCTTCGACGATGCAATGAGTGAATGTAACTTAATTTGTCATTAGCCAGATATACGTTTTACGTCGGTGTAAGATCGAACTTGATTATTATCATCGAATTTGTAGTTTTTAGTTTCAACTATAATTTAAAACTGAGATGTACACACCTTCCAACTTTATTTTAGGATTTGAGTTCCAAGTTAAGTACGTAATTAAAATCGAACTTAACCTAGTAATTTAAAGAAATATCTAATTAAAAAAAAAAAAAAAAAAAGTTTTATTCATAATTACAATTAAACCTCATAAACTAAATATCATGCACTATAATTTTGCAATATTTTTACAGATATCGAATAAATCTGATGGAAAAAAAGTGTAATTATAAAAGAAAGAAAGTTCGTCAAATTAACGAAATACGATATAAAATATTGAGCATGAAAAGCAAAAAAAAAAAACATATTTTTCAATGTGAAGTTAATAATGTGTACATTAATTTAGTCAGACGAAAAAAGCTATTTTCTCGTTTGCAAGTTCCCGCTCGTTGTTAGTTGACGTGCGGGCGCGAATAGGCCTAGGATTATGTCCGATGGAAGGAACGAACGTCGGCAGAAGTGTCGGCGCTGCTTTAAGCACGTCTGCTCAGCGCGAGCCATTACTACTTGGCTCTTTCGAAACGGCTGGCAGTCACGCATCTCCACATCTCGACGTAGGCCAAGGTCCGGTATGATTATTGACCTTGATGTCCAAACTCGCGCGTCTTCCTCCTCCGCTATTACAACGTCGCCCTTTTTTTTTGTTTTCTCTTTCTCTTCTCTTTCTCTCCCTCTCAATTTATGTTACGTTTTCTACTTAGGCCAACCAGTCATAGAATATCAACTTTAGCCCGCAAGAGCTTTAACTATAAATGTAGCGAGTTGAAAGCCAGTTACGCGCTGTTGGGGTTCTCGGACGTGAATAGAGAAACACAGATATACTGCTCACTCCACTTTTCTTTCTTTTTTGCAATCATTCTACTTCGTTTAAGCACCCTTTTCGTTCTGTTCATAGCCTCTAAAAAAAAAAAAATGCTTGCACTTGAAACGTGTCAAGCTGTCGAGACAGAGAAAAATTCAGTGATTTGATTTTTCCGATGTGATTCTCGTATTTAACACTGCAGTTTTTCTTTTTCATTTCGCATCACGAGCGAAAAAAGCAAAAGAATATCTTAATGTGTCATTAGAATGTACGACTGCGACACTCTTCAAAGTGTCCACTGTTAGAAATAAATGGAGCCACGATTGGTGAACAAGGGATGCGTGACCGTGGACCATTTCCAGCGACCGTTGAGTAGTTATGTCCAGCAGCAGATCAGACACTCGGAGATAGCCGCTCTCGTGTTAACAGTCCTTCGGTTTAATGATCTTCACCGTGGAGACCCGAAGAGAGTTACGATAATGCGACCGAAAGCTGCGCGTGTAATCGGAAGCTTGAATACATAGACACAGCGAGTGGAGACGCAACGCGTGGGGAACCAGGGAAAGGCGTCGTACATCGAGTGTACCTAATCACGTAGCTGCGTCCACTCTATACTCTATTTGATACACGAGGCATTCTCTGTCAATAAGGCCACTTTTTTTTTTTCTAAACCACTTCGATATTTCTCATAACTGATCTGACTTTAATACTATTTGAAACTGCGAATTTCTTCCTTTTTTTTCGAAAATATTCAAGAGCTTCATTTTTTTCAAAATATTTTTTTTTCAGTGATTGTTGTGCGTTATTATCAGATTTTTGTACTTTTTTTTTCTTTTTTTTAGAAATTTGATTAATTTCAAAACATAGTCAACATTTAATATAAAAATATTATTCTATGTTGTCGAAAAAAGATTAAAAAATTATCTTCTTGTGTGAAAGAGTTTCAGCTTTCTAGTGATTGCAGATTTGATAAAAGACTTGAAAAAAAATAGTTGGAACTACAAATATTTTTCTATTAAATGAGTTTCTGTACAGCCTGAATGAAAAACTCGACTTTTTGTGTCTCTGATCTATCCGGCAAAAACACGTTTTTTAAAATAAACTTAAATAAATTTTCCACAAAGATTCATTTAAAAAATGACGCGAAAGTCAATCTACTGAATCATTTTACTTTTCCCATTATCCATTACTTTTCGTTTTATGATTTATTTCAACGAACCTGCATCGAAAAATGTTGTTTTTTGTTTTTAATAAAATGTTTATTTCTTTTCTTACTAAAATATGTTATAGAATATTCTAAAAAAAAAAAAAAAAAAAATATTGATATCAAATTATTTGTGGAACAAATATGGAAATAGATAGTATAAATTCGAGAGCAATGAGTGGTTAGAATTCTGATTAAATTGACATAGAATGCGTCATATATCATGGAATAATAAAGAGTGCGAAACTAACGTACGCGGACAGACGCCAGCAAACAGCAATGATCGGAATGTCTCGTGAGACTCACAGCGCACAATACGTTTGCGTATACACGTATTGTGCGATATATGTAGAGAGACAATGGACGAGCGTACCACGAGCAACGACTGTGAGCCAGAGGATATGCTCGTATAAACTGGACGCCACAGGACGACTCTCGTTTCTATACACACACACACACACACATACAAAAGTGCTCTTCTCTTCGACACACCGGCTTTGCGATACAATTGCAAAGCACGACACAATGCAAACGAGCACTGGACTTATACTCCAGCTCTAGCTGTATTGAGCAAAAATATTCATGAAAAAAAAAAATCCGCGTAAAGAGGACTAAAAAATATCTGAAAAAAAAATGACCCGTTGGTAAAAATATCTGAAGGAAAGAATGTTCTTAGAAAAAAAGATGACAGGTAAAATATCCAAAATACATCGTGCACCTTCAATTATGATTTTCAAGAACAAATCTTGTGTGTTTTTCTCGCTGATGATGTTTTCAGAAAAAAAAACAGGCCGTGTTTATCCATCTGGTAGCCGAACGAACGAATTTAGACGCAGCTATGCTCCTTTTTTTCTAAACCCAATGGAATTTAAACAATAGCAGCACTGTAGAATGAACAATGTACGATTATTTATCCGGTTAGAATTCGTAAAATTTTTAATAATATACGAACAGTCAAATAATATATATTTAAAAATTTTCCTTAGGAAAATATACAATTTCCATTGGTGTTTTGTCAATGGCAATGAAATCGAAGATAAAGATTTTTTTCCTTGAGATTTTATTTTCAAGTATATTTTTGTAAAATACCCTCAAGTCTCGTCGACGCACGACTCACGACCGCACTCGCTGTCCAACCAGGGAGGCCGGTTGCGAGGCTCTCTCGCGAACGTTCCTGACAGCCACGGGGGACAGGAAATTGTCGTGAGACAATGTACTTTAGATTCTAATCATTCGTTTGCATGGCGAAATACACAGGTTCAAGCTGTTTCGTTCGATACACTATGTGGGGAAGTCAGTGAAATGTTATTCTTAACACCAATTTAATGCTAATTTCTTCGAAATTTATTCGAGAATTTTTATTATTCTTAAGTTGAAAAATTATGTTTTAAAATTTGTTTGTTAATTATTGTGCGTCAGTAAATTTTTTTAAACAATTCTCCAATAATTATTAATTACGTAGATGAATTTCTATTTTACTGTGAATTATAATATTTAATAAGCGTAATAATCCATAATCATTTACTCATGAAAGTAGTTTAAATACATTTCCATTTTGAATTAATGCTCATCAGTAGCTAATTTTTCTTGGCACAATAATCCTTTAGAATATATGGGTAAAATATTATTTTTTACCCTGACATGGTTTAAAAAAAAACCAACTTATCATATTTTTTAATAAAGGTACGTTATAGACAAGCGCATTTAGCGAAATCTACCTAAAACGTTGCTTGCGTTTTTTTCTTTTTTCTTAGTTATTGTCCACAGAATGAATGTCACGATAAAAAAGTAGTGTCATTCGATTTAACGAGTCCGCAGAGGCTAACCGGAAACGTGGGCACGGTAACAGTAAAAATGGGTAAAATATTGAGTGAATGCTTGCCCACACGCCCCGAAGGCAAAATACAATAGAACGAGTCTTCAATGCTCGAGCTGACCGGGCTCTTCCTTGTCCCGGTTCACGCCATCAAAGGGGTGAGAAAACTCTCTGAGACGAGCGGCCACTGGCTCGGTTCCGCTCGGACAACTCTCTCATCTGCGAAGAGAATCGTTTAACAAAGTTGGAACGAAGTGAGAGGAAGAGGAAGAGGAACAGAGGCCACCGAGTATTACGATGAGATGGTACTACACTCCCGACAGGTATATATATATACACAGTACTTTCTGTGCACAGAAAAGGGAATGGAAAAAGGCGTGCGACTGTGTTTCATCGGTTGCAAAGACTTTCCCAAGCTATCATGCGACTGCTTCAAGCTGTGGGGGCGATACTTACGCTAAAAAGAATTGAACAAAGCTGAACGCAAAAACATCGTGCCCTCTGCGGATTTAGCAAGAAACCCAATGGAATCATCGGAGCGAATTTAGTAATTTCCTCATTGTTTCAAGCGAAGAAAAAAAAAAAAAAAAAAAAATTAACGTTCTCATAATTCACGTTATGCGACTTTAAACCTCATTCCTCTAAAAGATAGAAAAAAGAGAAAAAGAAAAAAAAAAAAACTAAACCAAAGATAAACAGAAAGAGGAAAGAGCAAAAGAACAATTTTAAGTCGAATGAATTTCCGGTTGATGCTTCGGGTCAAGGAAGGTCGCTAAGCAACGGCATGAATCTCTCGCGAAGAGGTCTCACGTCCCTTCCTGTTCCCTTCCTTCCCTTTTCCCTCGATGTAGTAGAAGTAGTATTCTCATCCCACAGGCGACTTTCTGTGCTCGTTGCTCGACGAGCTGCTGCTGCTGCTGCTGCTGCTGCTAGACGCTCGAGGGAACGCGAGAGAGCCGAGCTTTTGTCTCGAGATCAAAAGGACTTTGTACCAGAGGCAATGCCTGGCAGAAGCATCTAGCAGCGCAGCAAGCAGCATACCTCCTGCGCAAACGCCTCACTCTTCGCGGTCCCTCGCCTCGATGTTGCGGAGGTGGAGGATGAGGATCAAGAGGAAGCACCACCAGCAGCCTACGGAGGTGGCCATGGAAAGAAAGAGTGGAGGGATCGAGAGGTTGCTAGACGGCGCGAGAAGAATCGAGCCCGGGTATACTTGGTGCGAGTCGTGCATGCGTGTCCCTACGTGACAACGACCACGGCACTATATGTTCTCGTCTTTGCCGTCGTTGTTGGACGAAAGGGAGTATACAAAAAAGAAAAAAAAAAAAAGAAAAAAAAAAGAGAGGGTGAAAAGCTGTAGCCTGGTGCGTGTTCCAATGGAAAATAAAGAGGCGCTTGAGAAGAAAAGTGAGGAAAATGAGGCTGTAAATCTCAACGCTTTTCAAGTGGAGATTGCAGACCACTGTAATCGCTTCCTGTGTATTACAAGTAAATGTTGATGTTCTTTAAGGCGATGTGGAAGACTTTTCGATGAGATAGAAATAGGACTGGATGGACGGTGGTTAAACGAATGAAAGACATTCCAAGATTTCAATGTTTTAACCTGAGCTTGAATTTTGAGATGATAATTCTTTTACCATCTTTCACTTCTAATTTAGTTTGTCAAAAAAAAAAAAAAATCAGTAAAAAATGAATATCATAGAGATATAAATATGCAAAGTGTGCGCCAAAAGTCTGTCTGTGCTTCACTTTTTGCGTTATTAGGAACGATATCGAATGCACGTGTAATGTAAATTTTTTCTTTCAAATTCGATTATCACTGTACTTTTTGTAATCAACAAAATTGGCACTTACCATAAGTCTGACTACTACTCCAATGCCCAATTGCGCTGTCATTGATTCGCATTTCAGCATCCTCTGCAACAGTAGAAAAAAGATAAATAAGAAAAAGAAAATGACTATAAAATGTATAATTGGACGATTAAGCTGATGAATATACGATTCGAGTGGAAGAATAGCGTGCGTGATCGAAGCGAATCGAGTTGCCGGCATTATTGTGTCTCGGGGCTCTCGCAAGAGTCTAACCAATTGTCAATCTCTCGTTGTTGTGCACTCGCTGTAGCCTCCGATGTTTCAGAACGACGTTCTCGACATTCAATGATAATGAGTAGTGACGTCGATCGAGATCCTTTCCTTCGTCCAGCACACTCTTTTCGTCTCCGTTTTCCCTTTCGACCTTTCTCTCGAGCCCGCGCGAGACAGAAACAGATCCCAGCCCACGGAATTCCCCTGTCTCGCTTGGCACCGCTCTGTGTCTGTCCCTCACTTGGCACTCCTCCTCCTCCTTCCCCTCGGACTCTCCCGATCGACATGCAAAGATCGGTCACACCTACGTAATCTCGTTCATCCTGAATTCGACGGCGAATAATATTGTCACGAAAGAAAACATTTATATTGATATTGATAAGGACAACAAGTTATATATTTTTCGATGCATCGAATGCAATAAAAAATACAACATTTTTGTTGTTGTTTGTTTGAAAAACTATAAATAATAATGGGTAACAATAAACTGATGAAAGTATCGCTAACGTCTACTTACTAATATACACGGAGACTATGATCATTTCAGTGTCATAACTCAAAGCCAATGGTTCCAAGTTGAACAAACCCAAAATTATGTTTTTACATTTCGTTGAATTCACTGTTGAAGTGCATCACTGAAAAAAATATCCCTCTACCATATCCCACACTTTATATTACTTTCTTACGCCACTTCCAAAAATCCGTGAAAAACAAAGATACCAACAATGTTTTACAGTCCATAAAATTGCAGCCAAGAACATTTAATTTTCTTCCCTTAACTTCGCATTTGAGTGAATATAACTTTTTACGAAGGGCAATTTAAACGCCCGTGTGTTGACCGATGGAATTTTGAGGACCGAAAAACCACTTTAAAATACGGTTGCTCTACGAGCGAACGAAATTCCAAAGAAGAGCAGCATGAAATATCGTTTGGCAGCCTTGCAGCGTATATACATATATATATATATCCGGTGTCAATTTCAGAGTATACCGTCGACACTTAAATTTCAGTGCACAACGGGTGATGCGTCGGAAAACGCTAGCTATGAAATAAAATGGTTCAAAGAAACGTCAGAGAGTAAGTTGCCGTGGTCAATATTTGCCCGCAGATCAGGCAGCACATCTCAAGTGACATAGAGATAAGCTCGTGAATATAAAGAATGCGAATGTGATATAGTCGAGCGGTGTCGAGTACCATTTGAGTACCTATCGTAGTTGCCTCGAGGCACGCCAAACATTCCGTTTCGAATTAATCAACAGCAACGTTTTGTCTCTGCAATTCACGCTATATATTACAACAATTATTATTATTGTACAAAGATCTTGTGCAAGATTCGTGACATAACCGTTTCAAGCACCAGAGTATACTGTTACTATTTATACTATAACGCCTTATACTATTTATCGAATTATATGCCAAGCTCCAGATACTCTGCTGGAGACTCCTTCGAGTATATATAAGTTGAGACAGGAAGGAGCTGGAGAATAATGCGCTAAGCGACTCAGCAATGCCCGAGCATTGCGGGTGCACTTGACATTTGAAATGAGACAAGGACTTGGCAGCCGAAGATGCATCTCTTCTATATCTATACACATATATACAGACGAGCATGTGCAGATGTCGCTGGTATCAGCAGTAAAACTTTGGCCGGGGGTCTCCCAAGTTAAGCAGCATTTCGTGCTCCCACCACTTGGATGGGTGACCGCTTGGTCATACTCTGGTATGCTCGCAGTTCCTGATGTATTTCACCTACAGTACAAATTCAGGAAAATAAAGCAGCACTTGCATGAAGCTTCATAAATAAATAAAGCTCTGTTTTGGTCCGAGATTAAAGTGACATTACACATCCTAATTAATTATGTGTAGGATAATTGTTACACTATAAAAATACAAGAATATGTTAAATGTGTTTTGTGTCATTGTTTCAGAGACCTGAGTGACTGAGACGGAAAGCCATTACCAGTAAGTGTATACCTACTGGCGCGACATAGAATAGCATTAAACAGGTATATTACAAGTGTACGAGAGTTATACACTGAGTGGCTGAGATTGTTCCCAACACTTTCACCAAACGACACACGATGAGAAGTAGTGCCGGTAGCCCGGGCGACACGTAACTCGCGTTAAACCCGCAGCAGCGATGCCACGATGATTTCTCGCCTAGCTCAACGAACTAATTAGTCCGGGATCCCAGAGATCAGACACTTAAGGGGATGAATGGCCTCTCTCGCAGTGGCAGTCACACTATTAAGAAATACTGCCTATACTATATGTCCTTACGCTATATGTGTAAGTATGATTCACCGGTGTATGTAAAAAGCAGGAAGGGCGAAAGTGTAAAAAGTTGTGTGAGAGAGCGGAATATAAAGGATCGTGAACGTAGGCAAGAGCGGGTTAGTATAATGGCAGAGGATAAAGGAATAATTAACAAATTATAAGGAAGTGACTTCCGAGTTTAACGTGAAATCCTAATTATTTTACACTAGCGTATAATAATAATAATTGAAATTAATTGATTACAATGGGAAATATATTAAAATTGAAAATAAGAAAGTTAAGTTGTAAGCATCCCATTTCTTTATCACTCAATCCATTCGTTTGTATAATTTATCATTTTCTATATTATTTTTTTTTAATATCTGATTGGTGGAGAAATATATCTTATTGGAATGAAAAGAAAATATTCCCTCATAATTTCGTAAAAAGGGCCACACCAAAAAAAAAAAGAAAATGAAGGGGAAAATAATGGCTTATTACTTTCACTACAAATTTGATATCCGAGATATTTTTTTAATAAAGTCAACTGAGGAAAGACTTTTTTTCTGTTTTTACTAAAAAAAATCTTTACAGATTTTCTTACCAAGGCGGTATAAAAAGGTAATTAATAAAATTGTATTTATTGAATAGATGAACAACTAGAGCAAAATTAAGTTAAGTAAGTAAAAAATAAATTACATAACAAAAAAATAGTGGATCATTGAAAATGGACAAAATTATAGCTCACTATTTTATACATCTTACAAAAATGATTAAATATTCGAAAAATATATCAATTTATTTATGGAACGAATGAAAAGTGATTTCGAAAATAATCGCACTGAAGTATGCAAGGAAACGGAATTTTTTCGTGAAAACCTTATTCTCATCGTTGCGGGTTTGGCATTTCGAGTGGAGCATATAAAAGTGATCGCGTGATCTACCAATATCCTGAGAGAGGCACACGAGCGTAGAGAATTTCGGAACATTACTAATGGTCATGGGAACACACTTGTGTTGTGTGTGGCAGAGAGTACCGAGAGATATCTGTGTCCGCGGCTCGCGACGACGCTGTTTCGCTGAGCTCGCTCATTAGAGCACGAGATTGAAGCTCGATGAGCTCTCAGGCACTCTTACATCCAAGAGAGCTCTACTGGCATAGTATATAACGTGCTGGGGGCCCTCTCGAAGTACGAACGTACTTAGGTGCGTATACCCTGGTATCATGCGGTGTAGGTATAGCTATGCAAGCACTCACTATGTGTAGTTCGAGAGTCGAGAGAGTCTCGCACGAGAGTCCACTCGATCGCTCGACGGTCTGACCACCCACACCAACGGATACCATATCTACTTACTCGCGTGTAGTACGCACACGCCCTCGATTCGATCTAATATATACGAAATAGCTGTCCTTCTTTCTCGTCTCAGAACAAATACAGAGCGTTGTCAGAAAACTAAGCTGTTGTTCAGGGCGAGATTTTATTACGTAAATTAATAATTATATTTAATTAGCAAACTTGTGCGTTGCTAGCATTTTTGACACAAAGACAATACATGTTTCATATGTCAGATTTTCTTTATGCCCCTGTTTTATGTTTTAATCAATCACATTATCGAGATTAAAAAATCCCTTTTTGCTTCCTCATAGAGGAAGCTTTCAGAATGGTTCAAAACTTCGAGAATAGTGATTTGTACGAAATGTCTGTAGGTGTGTGTATGTGTGTGTGTTTAAGATTTCAAAAAGCTTGTGAATGCGATTTATATAGTAGACCATTTTTTTCATGCACAAACAAGCCTGCAAAGTAGAACCTTGCAAATTGCAACCTCATTATTTTACATCCTTTAAAAATGTTTACATGTATGCAAAGTAGAACTTTGCAAATTGTTTTCTCTACAAAGCTTCCTCTATGAGGAAGCCAAAGTAGATAAACGTACTTCCTCATAGTGGAAGCTTTGTAGAGAAAACAATTTGCAAAGTTCTGCTTTGCTTTTAATCATTTAACAGCATATTTGCATGACAAACAAAAAATTATCTTTAATAAAACCCCTTAATTTAATCATGAATACATCATAAAAAAAAAAAAATAAAAATAAATATATTTTCTTCATATATTTACCTTCCGTCTTATTGCAAAGAAATTCTGTTTACAGCATTATGCATAATATATTAAACGCTTACTGCTACTAAAAGCTCGTTTAAACTCGTCGCCAAATTGCCCAGCAGCAGTTTTTTCTCCCCTTTTCAAAGTGCATTTAAAAAAAGAAAAAAAAAATGTAAATTCTTCGCCTTTTTCACCGTTTCTGCCACTGACTTAATTTCCCGTTCTGCTCTCGTACGTAATGAGTGGCTGCTGCTTGCTGCCTGAACGAGTCAACGAACGAATGAAACTCTCGAGTGTACTCGGCTCTACCTGCACCCACGTTACCTGTATATATTGTACACAGTAACTACACAAGCAGCAGCATATACGTACAACATATTCAGCTTTGCCGCTGTACCCGGTTACCCACATACTCTTAAGCATACCATTCCGTATATATACATATATATATATATGTATATATATCTATATATATAGCATATTCTCGGGAAAACCGTTAAGGCCCACTCGAAACACGAGCGCGTTTCAGCATACAGCATGCTCGTAGTACTTGCAAACATACATAGTAATAAAAAGATACAGGGCATGCACTTCCCATATTATTTATAGCTGTCTTCTTCTCGCTTTAACCAGATATAAATTTTAATTCATCTCCGCCTAATTTCCAAGTCGCTTAACGCAGGAGTACGCCTCATACAGGTAACATGAAAAATCTCAACTTAGATGAAAAAAAAAAAAAGCAGAAAGAAAATTAGGTGGGGAAGCATCATTGTCGCTCACTCGATATCATTGTTATTATTTTATCTATCGTGGACTCTTATTTTCTAAGCATTTGACTTTTCATTCATGATCGTAAAAGCCCACTTCCATAATGTCTTTGCGTCTAGTGATACATCTACACGCGCTATAGGTATAAAATCTGTATATCTTATACGTGATATCTGCTTATTAGTTATTCGGAGCGTAGTACGAAACGTTAATGTTAGCCGATGCCATAGTGTATATTATGCTCTGGGGAACCTTTCACCGCGTCCGACACCCAACATCGCCACACACATCACAAGTTTTTAATAATTTTGTATGGGATAGTTACGTGTCATTAACCCACGCGTGTACGGCCTACAATAAAACTGCTTATAGCGCTGTGTCACCGACTTGCACGTACTTTCTTGGTCTCAAATCCAGTTCGAAACAGTTTGTATCGTTCAATTGTACGATGTGTGTCATACAAGATAAACAAAAATGCTTGCTGTAGCAATCGGTTGGATGGACCGAAAATGGAATGGATTGTCCAGGTAATCGGTTAACCAACAACGATGATTTGACTATAATTTAACAATTTATCGGGTAATTAAAAAAATTAATTGGCTACTATAACTATTTATTGGTTGATCCGACAATTAATTGGGTAGAAAAACAATACGTTGGTTGGTTCTATACCAATCGTCAATTGTGCTAAGGTTCGAATTTTCGGACGTAAGTTCAAACTTAAGATCCATCTTGAGATTGAAATTTTAAAAATTTCGCTCCGAACAGTTGATTGGCAAGTCCAACTGCATATTATCTTGTCGAAAAATGGATTTGATAGTCCGTCCCAATAAGTGGTTAACAGAGTTTTAACTGGACCAACAATGTATCAGCTGGGACAACAAATTATTAACTGGACCAACAATGCATCAGCTGGGACAACAAAGTATTAACTGGACCAATAAAATTTCAACAGTTCTAACAATCCATTGTCTGAGCCAACAAAGTATTGGCTAATTAACTGAAAACATCAAATGGTTCATTATATGTAATTGGAACAACGAATTAATTAGTTCAACATAGGTGAATAATCAATAGCATTATACACAACCGTTCACTTGGTGACAGCAGCTAATTATTGTTCTGCTCATAGTGCTCGCCAGTGTCCTTATCCTCGCGACAAACAGAGCAAACAGCTTGCGACTCGGATATTACCGCTCGCCACGTGCTTTTATGTACGTTATGTTACAATACGCACGAGAAACGACTTTGCAGTACTCGTCCGTTCTCGAGCACGTATATACGTTGTGCACAGCGCTCCTGCACTGGGTCAACGAAGAAAGTGCGCCGACTGCTCACCGGCTAACTATGAGCTCGTACTATATATACTGTTGCTCATGCAGTATCCTACGGTGCATTCGACGCAGCAGTCCGGTGCACGGTACTGCTATTTGCCCGTATGCTCTCTTGCTATACAATATATAGTTAGGGCTCGGTTCTATACCACACGTTACCCAAGATCCCAGCGTCGCTCTGTGGCAAACCGTTCCGATGTTACTTCAAACAAGCACCCCAACACAGAATCGAACGTGTAATACTTTAATTTTCCATTCCACAACGAGATCCTTCCCGCAGACCCAAATAGCCTTTGGCTCTACGTCGGGTTTCTTGACGGCGATTGCTTGACCTATGGTATTATATCGGCTGTACAAAAGGATCGATAATTGAGATTTATCGCGTGCTCAACAACGTTTAAGTTGCGCGTTCGCTTCAGAAGAAGTGAGATTGCAATGAGAAAAAAAAAAAAAAAAAAAAAAGGTAATCGCTTGACGAATGTAGTTAAGGGTATCCATACAAAAACTTGTTTCTCTTGCGTTTGAAATTGGTTTTTTTATTTTTTATTTTTTTTTTTTTTTGTAATAAAGGGGGTTCGATGAATTTTTTGCGATATCTATATTTTCTACGGTATTATAGTCTTTGGCTCCCGATGAATAATTAATGTTACGCAGTTTTGAGTAAACTGAACTGAGTAATGAAGAATTAACGATATTCTAAGGAGACTTTTAGACAGATTATATCGAAATTTTATAGCGATTTATGATTTGTGCAAACGAGATGTATCTAATTTAAAGAGGCCCTACTTAATGTTGAAAAAAAAAATTGATAATTTGTAGAAAAAAAAATTACAGTTCAAGATATCAATAAGCCATGAGATATATTATTACGCAGTATTATAGATATCATATTTGTTATTTTTGTTAGATAGAGCAGAAGATTAATTATGAATTCATCGATAAACATGCTTCATAATATTTATTGTTTAGAAAGCACAGCCATTTGTTTATTTTTTCTTATCTTAAGCTACAAAGATAATTAAACTTTTCGCCTAATTGACAACTCAAAAGCAGGTTACTCAGTTAAATAATAAAACATCATTTAACAAACAAAATGAGCTGCGATTCATTAAAATTGAATTGACATTACAATTTTTAACTCTTAAAAAAACTGCACAAAAAGTATGTCTCATTGTTTGCTTACCGCAAACTTATTTCTTGTTCTGTACATTGAGTCACCACTTTTTTAAAAACTTCATCTGAGTTTACTCCACACTGTCTTTACAAATGTGTACAATTTTCGAATTTTCGGTACTCGAATGACGTAACATCCAAGTCTCAAAGTATTTGCAAAATATTAGCAATCGAGAATTCAGATTTTTCAGTTTTAATTCGTTTGAGGTAAAGCGTTTAGAGGTGTCGCTGGTGGGATATATGTGTAATGGATGCTGAGAGAGGCATAACGTACATAAATCTACTATCATCGGCGTTGACAAGAATTTGTACTCATGCGCAAGGCCGCTCACAGTCCATCGAGCAAGACAAAGATGAGGAGGAAAAGGGAAGGCGAACGTGTGCCTCTCTAGGTAGAGCCTATGTGGAGTGTACATACGACGAGCGAGCGAGCGAGCAAGCGAGCGAGGCTACGCTGAGAGACCTCCCATTAAAATAAAATCAAGCCAACCTGTCGCCCCGCCTGTTAGATAATAGAATCCGACGTGATTGTTATATACGATCGGGCCGAGATACCATGTCCTCTCTCGTAGTATATAGAAGGGGCAACATGCGCCATCTATATATAGTTACAGTACGGTACGTCGTGTGCGGGGTGTCTGCGCATCAGGTTCAACAACGCACCACGAGGACGAAGATATATTCTGTGGTGAAGATGAGCGAAGGAATCGAACGATTGATGATTATGAACAAATCGCAGATTCTTGTGTTTTTTTTTTTTTTTTTTTTTAATTATTATTTATTTTTATTGTAAACTTTGTTTATCGTAAAATTAGCGACTGCTTTTCAACAAATTTTACTTTGGATCCCGTTTTATGAAATTGTTTTCAACAGTTAATTTTATTTATCAATGATGTATCAAAAGACATTTCCAAATAGATGTTTGATTTCATCAGAATTTTTTTTCAGAAGAAAGAAAAAAAGAATCAATGCGATTGAAGATATTTGAATAATGGTTATGCAAAATAGTTATTAATATATAAATAAAAATTACATTGATTTTCACTTTATGCAATGAATTTTGATTTTTTTTTTTTTTTAGTTCCTTGCAAATGTGAAAAAGATTTTGAAAAACACAAGGTAATCAGTATCATATTTATAAAAATATGTTTTCCATCAAACCTGTTAAACAATTTTAACTTTACTAGTTATTAATAACTGCTTAGCATTATCATAATACAAAATCGAAAAAGTGGATTTTTTTTTTTTTTCATTTTTTTCTCTCTTCTTGAAGTACTTAAATCTGAATTCGGTTATAATATTATATTAAAAAATGAAGTTCTCTGTCGAAACTGTTAAATTATTTTTTATTCACTAGTGTATTAATGACTTATATTATTCCAATGTTGCTTATTCCTGCTTTCAATGACTTCCAAATAAATACTGATTATTTTCCAAATCATCTAATCTGTTAATTAACCATTCCAGCATTGGGACTTATGAATAATAGAAAAAAGGTTAATAGCCGGTTGTCGAAGAAAAACCGTGTTAATTATACTCATAAGTAAATAAAAAGAAAAGCAATCCATCAGTGCCTCGATATAATCATGCTAAAAATACGTATCGAGAGATGATAAGAGATTCCCTCGGTTCCTGAGAAACGAGCGGAAAAAGTGAGAGGTAGCCGAGCGTGTTGGCGTATACCGAAGAAAAACCGAAAGTGTAATCTCTCCCTTTTTTCTTTGATTTTTTACAGGCTACATCAAAAACACACTACACGAACCGTACAGGAGTGAAAGGAAAAGTCTTTCGCTCGTTCTTCGTCACTTCATAACAGCCTCAGAGGCTCGACGATTCCGTATGCAGGCATGAATATCTCTGTCTCTGGGTGCTGACTACCTAAAACTCGTGAGTCACGCCGATCACGTTTTCGGCAACGTCCCGCGTCGAGAAGTTCACTGACGAACGTCCGGCGTTGTACGTACAGGCCTGAAATCGTGCTCGAGATAAAAAAATCTTTTTTCCGCTTCGCGTAAATATCCTTTTCTGTTTCTCCCTTTCTCGTATACTTATGTCCTGCGTTCGTTTCCTACAGAAGCGGCGAAGGTGCACTTGGTCGTTGAGTTCCTTGCTGCGGACGGATTTGTATGCTTCCGGCGTTTTCACTGGCTTGAAAAGTATTAGCGCCAGAAGGATGATGTATATTGGTAGACGAGATCAAGTTCTCCCTTTCTCACTCCCTTGGCGATCAGTCCAACTCACCGTTCCTTAAGGATTCCATCGTCTTCGCCAGCCCTGCGGCTCGAGCTTCTCGTGAATAAAGCCCAACCGCCGAGAGGATTCGAGTCAGCGACGTATTTACGGTGGACTCGACGTGACACGAATTCACAAATTATTGTCGAGAGAGGGTTTATATCCGCTGTGGCGCCGTCTCGGCACAGTTCCAGTCACTTTTATTTCTGCCATGAACTTTACAGCACTTTTTTTCATTAACGCATAATTGATAAATTGTGTTTTGTAAAAAAAAAAAAAAAAAAAATGAAGCACCGGTTAAAAAAAGAGTAAAAAAAATAATGTGTAAAATCCGAGTACCACAAAAGAAAAAAATACAGTTGATTCAATAAAATCTGCAGTTGAATACGTTTAAATAAATCTTTCATTGATTAAAACGAAACATAGCAAGAAAGCATTTGTTGTCACGGCTGAACGCTATACACAGAATTAATTTCAACAAATTGTAACCGGAGAGCAATTGTTAAATTGTTGTATTAAATGGAGTAAAATAATGAACTAAGTAAATGAAAGTAAAAGCCTTCGCGATAACGCGTGCCGCGATATATAAAACGCGCGAGACAAGAAAACGTGTATTTTCACCGATCAACGGTGCGTTGATATCTGACACGTTTATCGAATTGTTTCGCTTTTTCGCTATCGTGCTTTAATTGTTGGCAAGCATGCCTCTCGTTCAAGTCGAGTGGGGTATGCGAGTGTAACATTTCTAATCCCGTGAAACGGCTCAAACGGCACGGTTACAGAGTTCGCTTGGTGCTTCGTACATAGATACAGCTCAATAGAAGTGCAACATGCAAGCGACGCGTATACACGCGTTTTGTTCACTGGAAACTGCTGCTGCTGCTGCTGCCGCTGCTTCGATCGTCAATGGAGGGTGCGTGTGCTGTCGTGCATCCCACGCTCGTTTGGCTCACGTACTACGTACGTTTCAAAGTCTCTATCTCCTCTGTCTATCTATCCATCCGACTATATCCTTCTCTCATTTTACGCACGGCTATGCGAGGCTCGCTCACGAAAAAAAAAAAAAGAAAAAAAAAGAAATACAAGACTCAGGAGATCTACCGTGTGTGCGTTGCCTACGTTAAATGCGCTCCGCTGACTCGCTTTCGACTTTCGATTGTTCTATTGCCTTTTCGAGCATCGGTGCACTGCGTTTGTGAATTGCTATCCAGAGAATCGCGAGCCAAACGCGTTCGAATGCACGCAATATAGTTTCGAGTGTGTGCACTCGTGTCATCGACAGATTTTACCGATTCCCTGACTTGAACATCGAGTTAACTAGTATAAACGAAAATAGCATTTTTCTAAATTTAACCAAAACTGTATGAACACAAACATTTTTTTTTAAATAATTTCAGAGGACATTTTTTTTCACGGCATTAGTTTTATAAATAATAGTAAAAAAAATACAAGAAAAGTTTCAATTTCTACAATAAAAAAAATGCCTATATATCAAGTCTCTTCTAACCATAACAATTTTCGTTTGTCAAAATATCAAATATTTTATAACTATAGTACGTGGAATATGTGTAATTTGTATAGTTGCCAAATATCGATTTCGATTACAATTAACTTTGGCTTAAATATTCTGTATGGAAAATTATTCAATTGTCAAAGTTTGTCTCAAAAGAAAAACATTCCATCGAGACATGCGAAAGTATATCGACGCTGTTTATTGGCGTGAAATACTCAATTGCAGCAAAATAGTGCAACAAACGATTGTAAATATCAATAATATTTGGAGCTAACGAAGCTTCATTTGAATAACACATTTGCAGGTAGTTGGGAATATTCGTTTCTTAACATTTGCAACAAAAAATATAACCTCAATATGATGCAAAATTGACTGTAGGGAAAGATTTTATGGATTGGTAGCATAAATTGATTTATTGTGATGCGAAGGATTTATATTTCCACTTTATGAAATAAGAGATCTACTTTTTTTTAAACGTAACAAATTAATCATCTCAAAGCCAGAATTGTTTAAAGAAAATTATTATAACTTTCTACGCCTGATCTTATTAAAGCTAAAAAACAGAATGTTGAGAAAAAAAAATGTTTCTTTCTGTTCTACTAAGTATGTCAACTAGTTTTTATTCCAAACATGAGCGAAGAAAATGTAAAATTTCAATCCTAATAGTTCACTGGAACTATTTATTTCACCATTTCGCACTTGGCTGTGGAAAGAAAAAAAAAAAAAAAAAAAAAAGAACTAATCGTGTCAAGAATGTTTATTTCCACGCGATAGAATACGTCTACAAGGAAGCGATAACTCAAACGAAAAGCGAAGTAAAAAGAGGATAGCCCTAATTTGCAGGCTACACAGTTTAGTGGAGTGGAGCTTAAGTGAAAGATCGTTAATATTTTGCTGCGTCAACGATTATTTAATAGGTATAAAAATAGTCGAAGATAAAAGGTAACGAGTTAAGTAAACTGGAACAGCGAAGAAGAACGAAGAAATAGTCGAGATGATGAGAAGAAATATCACGATATCGGAACGAGTGTTCCAGAAGAAAGAGACGAAAGAAGAAGCCTACATTTCAGCAGTTTGCCTTCGCGAAATCAATTATCGCGATTACTGTAGCGAGAAACTGCGGTCGCTAAGATGGAACTGAGTCAGAGACCTTGCAGTCCAAGTCCTAGTGCGACTCGAATGGCGTCTAACGGAATAATCATTGTGGCAAAGCGCGAGATGACAGAGCTCGTAAGGAGCGAACCCTCTTAAAGCAACTCACCGGGCGAACGAATAAACGAAGCTTTACGAGATTCATCAGGGCTTCCGTATACATCCGTACATCCTGTAAACGTCCTCGTTGCTCATTTTACTACTCGCCACCGAATGAAAAAAAAAATCAACTGCCGGGACTCGTATCCAAAAATTGTGAAGAGGGCAAAGAAGAGTTTCGAAAATGAATCTCAAAGACACGAGATGAATACCAATTTGAAGTTACAAAAAGTTTGTGTAAAATTATTGGAAACAAAAACTGATACGTTATTTGCAAGTTTATCTGGGAAACTTGTGGCAGAATGGACACTCCAGAATCTAAGAAGAAGGAGATTGAAAAAAATGGTTTGTATAAAAAAATATGACTTCAATTGAAGAGGTTGATATTTTGCGTCTGGTTTGGACTTGAAGGGATGTCCATTTTGTTCCATATTTTTTTGATGCATGACAAAGTGATTGTGACGTCCATCTTTACTCAGTTTTTCACCATACAATTTCCATACGACAAAGCGACACTCGTGCGTCAGTTTGACGAGATATAAAAAAAAGTAGCCTGACAATTTGTATAGATAATTTATTTGCGTGAGAAGAAAAACAGTTGAACTTTCACGTCAAGTTTAATACGAATAGTTAATTAAAGCCGATAATGCTTTGTACAGCGAGTCAAGTGTGAGAGTGAGTAATTGGGATGTAACGGACAACGCGAACGACACGAGAGTGTTTATTGGCTCGAATCCAGAAAACGTGTTGGAAAACGCACGAGAGACGAAGAATGAAAGAGTTGGAGTGCGCGCTCGTATCGAGCTAGCCAAAGCCCGCTGGCGCCAACGCGATCGAATGACATTTTTTTTTTTTATCATCTGTCGATCGTTTCCCATTTCATTAGCCCCGAAGTATCCTATAAAATCCGCACCGAATCATCCGCACACTTAATCTGCGAACAATCGATCGTGGCAACCTTTTATCGTCAGGGTAAACGACTTTTTTTTTTTATTGAAGTAATCATTCTATTAATTTCACAATTTAATAGCTGTAAAAAAATGTGCTTAATCAGACAATGGACAGACTAATTATTAAATGACAACTATATATTATTTAGTAGCATGATTATTTTAATTTTTACATTAACGAATTATTATTCAATTTTCTTTTCTCTTCATTAATATCGACTTTTTTATTTTACGTATATCAAATAAAAATTACGTTACAGTGAAAAAATAAAACACTTCACATCCAGTAATTACGAATACTTATAAGAATCACAATTATTTTCACAATAAACAATAGCCTCTTTTACAGGAATGATCCTCTAAAAGAGGTTATTATATTAAAAGACGCCGTTTAGTCGATCAAGTATTTAAAATACTTTTTCATTCAAATTTTGCCCGATCCCCTGAACGAAGCATCCTCGAGCGTAATTTATATTTCTGAAATTAATGTGTATTACTTTGATCCCCGTAAATTCCGGGTAAAATGATAGTAAAAATGTACGTAGCACCGATTTCCATATCGGAGATTACAATCTTTGTAAATATACAGTGAAACGATCAGTCGAAAGAGACTGGCTGTTGGGACGATCGGAACCGACGCTAATAATCGCGGGATCAAAGGGGGCGAGTCCCTGTGAATCGACGTTTAACTTCGAGAGGGAAGGATATCGGCAGCATGAGAGTGTATACGCCAAGTCCGAGCACAGTGGAATAGTATCGGAATCGGTAGAGAAGCGGCGGATATACGCGGGGGTCGCAATTATGACGCGGGGGAGCGCATAATTGGAAGGGAGCTTCGGGAGATAGAGCGGAGGCGCGCACCGAGTTATCACCGCATTAGCCTAACGATCAAGCTAACCGGTAATCACGTGATCTACGATCGCCGATTCGAGACTATATAGAGATAGTGAATCGCGCGCGTGATCGCACGTTGATCGTACATCTTTTCGGTATCCCACCAAGCAGAATAAAACCCGCACAGCAGGATGAATAGGAGGAGCGCGTTCGAGTGTTCTTCAATGCCTTTCTTTTTTTTTTTCTTTTCTTTTTTTTTTATTTAAAAATCTAAAAATAACTCGGAATAAATACCTGCCGCTTTTCTCACACGGATATACAATTGCACGCATAGAGTCTGCTTTATCTGCATTTACAATAAAATAGCGAATTTACGCTGATAAATGTTGCCGATAAAATGATATTCAGAATGTATTCTCGGCGATTTACCGTGTAAATCATTATCAATTCTCGAGATTATAATTTAAGGATGCATTAAACATGCATTCATAAGTCAAAGTTTTATTTAATTAGGATTTTAATATTTTTCAATCGTCTCAAAAAAAATCCTATAATTCTCATTAAATCAAACATTTCGTTGGGAATGTATGTATATAATATTCATCGTCGAAGTGAAACGAGCGGAGAATGTTGTTATTAGTGATTGATAGTGCAGCTGTTATGTTTTGTTGATACACGATTGCGACATAATATGTGTGCATATGTGTGAATTCGCGGATAGGATAATAATTATAAATATCGCGATATAATCCAAGAATAATCTGGGCTTTTTGCGATTTTCTATATAGAGAAACACGTCTCGCGTCTCATCAGTACTTAGCTACACAGGCGCGCATATACGTAGCTGATACATGACTGTGGGTATTAAACCTTTGGTGCAGCTTCTTGCATACTCGAGAGGAAAGGAACTATAGCGAAAGAGCCCTGCCCGATAAGGTCATTTGTATCCCATGCTGAATGCATGCTCGATGCGGAGAGAGAGATCGATTAATCGCAACGAGTTACTCCTGGCCGGCCCATGCCACACACAACTATGTCCTTCTGTATGAGGCATTCTCCGTCAATTCAACCACTCTTTTTCTCACTCTCTACAATCTTACTCATCAGAATAATTATCCATATTTCAGTACTTTTTCAGAATATTATCGGTATACATTTTTCTTCGATTTCTAAATATAATTTTTCAGTAAACGTATTTTTTCTAAACACAATGCAGTTTGCTTTGCTTCTTTAATGCCTTTTTAAACGAAAGCTCAGAAAAAAAAATGTCTTACTCTAAGTGTTTTTTAATTACGTTTTTAATTTTTTTTTCTTTCTACCCGATAACTACTTTTTCATAAAAATATTTTTAGATTACTATAATTAAAAAAAAAATCTTTATCTGTTTTTATTCAGCTGTCAAGTTGACGGAACCTCATGTTAGGCGTATGTGAGGCAAAAATTACATCTTCTGAAATGTCGAAACTGAAAAAAGAAAAAAAATAAAATAAAACCGTAGAAAGTACTATGAAATATATTTCTTATGTGCCTGATTATGAGAAATAACTGCGTCAGAAAAAAAGTGTCTGAATTGACAGAGAATGCCTCATAGGCAGGTAGAGACCATTACCACCACCATCACCAGCACTCTGCGTAACGTCGACGACGAGATCGCCAGCTACAAAAGCTGCTGGTTGCTGTTGCTGCTATTCCGATCGCTTGACTCTCTGCGCGCCTTCTCTACTCGATTCCACAGTCAAGCGTGAGTTTGTACGTTGCTGTTACACTGCTGTCTAGCTCACCGGAGTGCCTGGTGGAGAGGATATAGAAGGCAGTGAGCCCCCCTGGCTGCATTCAATATCGAAGGAGTACTATGTAGCATAGCTCGCGTACTCTATCTTTCTCTTTCTCTCTCTCTCTCTCTTTCTCACTGTTTCTCGTGGTAGGCGCATACTATACGTACCTATCTGTCGGCGAGAGCTCGTGCGCGCGTTACTGCATAAAGTGTAAAGACACTCGTAGATACGAGAGGCGCGCACCGGCAACACGCGAGGAATACACACCGTGAACTTGAGAGATTCCCGCGTCTCGATAATCGCACGACAAATATTTCACAGGGATACTTCGATGTACTTAAAGGGGGGTACTTGACCCTTGTCATTCGAAAATAGATAAATTTGTCGCGTCTATTATCACGCTAACTGTTATTGTTACAAATTTTACGTCTGCTCATTGATTTCTCTTCCTGTATTTAAATAAATTTATTGCCAAACCATGGAGGGGGCGTGTATGGGGCGATCCACCCCGTTTGGACCTGGATTTGACGTCGACATCTTCGATTTGGCTCATAATTTTTTGTAGGCTTAGTTGGACCCTCAACTGCACAAATTTTTATTTTTTTATTTTTTTAAAGTGACATGCCGAATGCCATAATTTAAAAATCTGCAAAAATTCTGAAAGATACTCTATTGAATATGAAAATTTTCTATCTTATTGACAAAGTACGCAAAATACTAGACTATATTACTATTCATCAATTTTTTGTTGTGCATTTGACAAAGCATTTCTTTGGTCTCTTCGAATTTTACACGTTTTTTTGCCCTGTTTTGGAATTCAACAAATGTGGTCTTGTTACTTTTAATTTACAAAAAAAAAAATCCTTTAAGCACTAAAATAATCTGCAACTAAAAAAATAGATACTTTAAAAACCGGCAGACCGATTTCACAGCAACTAAAAATTGTGTAGATTAATGAATTTATTGTTGAAAGATCGATCGATTACATTCCAATTGCTTCATGCTTCAGATAAAATCATCGTTTATAAAAAGGACTTGAAACTATAATTATAATAAAGTTTCTAAAATCCAATCTTCCTCATACGAGAAGGAAAAAAAAAAAAAAAAAAAAAACATTCTTGACTGAAGACCAAGTCTATATGATTGCATGACGAACAGTGAGCTGGACAAGAAAAATAATGGTGTGAAAGTAAGTTGAATTATCGAAGGATATCACTACGAGTATAATACACGAATGTTGAATGAGCTAATTAATGTTTTGGTCGATCTCTTCGGTCAAATTACACGGTCGAAGGTGTATACATGGATAATATAAATGGATTTAACACGTGTATGTACCAGCCTATCGAGCATTGAGGTGAGAAGCCAATCTCGAACCGAAAGCGAAATGGAATCCGGTGGCTCTCTCGATCCTCTCGACGCCTCTTTCGATCGCTAATTGATCGAACGGCAGTACGCTCGTTAGCATGCGGCTATAATTACGGAGGACACGCACGCACTCACTGGCACTGGCTTACGAGTGTTACTGTACATGTACGCCTGCACCTTAAACGCATAGTTGTTTGACTCGGCGGCATTCGACTCCTCTGAGTCAAAGCGAGCCTGCTGCGAATTTATCCCCACTATATATATATATATATATATACACACACACAAGCCGTCCCAACGCCGCTCATTCATTCGGTCATGACCAACAGTCAAGCAAGCATGACTTCATTCACCAACTTTCCTGCAAACTCGTGCTGGCACGTGCTTTAACTCGCATTCTGTTAACAACGCATAATTGTTCCACAATCCCCATACAAATTAATGGCTTTTCCATTGAAATTTTCCAAGTCATTCCAGCTGCAACTTCGACAAGAGTAAATTGCTTGGTAAGCAACGAATTACACATTAAACAATCATTTTGCAAAAGCAGATTGCTAAGTTTCGTGAATTATAATTTCTTACTTTCATTACTTTAAAAACGGTCCTTTTTTTGTTGCTCTTTTTTTTTAAACTTGTAAACTGATGAGAAAAAAAAATGGAAAATCAACGTGCTGCGTTTTATGCGATTTAAAAAAAAAATTAAATGAGTAGGAAGCCCGTTTATTAATTTAATGAAATGGTTTTGTTAAATTTATTTATTTTGTTTATTTCACGTGACATTAATAATCATTCATAACAACTTTTACTTACACGTTACAATCTTTTCTTGCTTTAATTAAAAAAAAAAAAAAAAAAAAAAAAAAAAATTGTACGTTTGTGGCTAAAAAATTCTTACCAAACTTATTTTTTAAAAATGATGTTTAACGTAAAACATAGTATTTCTTTGTTAAATCTACTAAAACGTAGCTCTCGTTTTTTTCCTGTAAGAACTGCAGGTGAACAAAAAAAAACGAGAAAAGTTGAGAGTGAATAAAACGTTGATGTTACATGCACGTTGAAAAAAAAAAAAGAAGAAGAAAGAAAGAAAAAAAAAAAAAAAAACAAGAATCGAGAAAATAAAGAAATTTTTATGTTGATACGAGATACGCCAAAGGGGCTTTTTCAGGTAAATCGCGGGGTAGGAACACGGGCGATTAATCGGCATTGGATATCGCGCGCATGGGACATTAGCATTTATAGGGCTCGCGACTCCTTTTACAGGCCCCCGAGGCGACTCACGAAACCTGCGACGGCTTCGGAGACAACCTGCTGTAGCTATATGTGCTTGCCGGCTGCTGGTTGAAGCTGCTGCTGCTGCTGGTAGCCACGCGAATTTATTAGCCTGGGAACGTGAAACGTTTACGTCGCTCCGCTCGTCCTTGCGTCTGTCAGTACTAGCGCACTCACTGTGCCCAGTGTGTGTGTGTGTGTGTTCTGGCCAGCCAACTCTCGGCGAGTTATATGCAGAACGTGTGTATATGGCCACTACGTACTACACGATGACGAAGAGCGCCGACGAGGCGAGACAGTGCTTGTGTGAAGGAGATCCAAGCGAGGAGCGCAAAGCTCTCACTCTCTCTCTTTCTCTCTCTCTCTATACGCCCAGCGACGTACTGACTGAGTGACTGACTCCCTGACTTGTCCTCGGTTCTGTCTCCACTGCTCGTGGCTCTCGCGCACGCACAAGTAGAGTACATACCTACTACTCCGACTCTCCACCCTCTGCGCTATAGTTTTTCTTCCAGTCTTCACGCGTAAACGTTTACCAAACTTTTTAATACCAGGGGATGAAAGTAAATTGTAAGCAGAAATCAATTTCGTTTGAAAGTATTAACCAAACATTAAAAGAAAAAAAAAAAAAAAAGTCATAAGAAAATATTTTTTTATATATTCTTAATACTATTCTTTCTTTTTAACTTGCAGTTGATTCTAATAAATAAATAAATAAATAAATATAATTCTGCAATTTTGTACAGACCTAAAGTCCACTGGAATATGGTGTGAGATGAATTTTAAAAATGTTCACTTGTAGCTTTCGGATGAAACCAGTGAATTAGATTCTAAGCCCCTAAAAGTCTCTGTTTGAATGATTGATTTAATTCGCAATGAGAAAAATATGTATTTTGATTAAATAAATGGATACTTTGAACGTAATTGTAAATTAAAATTGACGAAATATTTGTTCAAATATTATTTTGTGTGTCGTTCATTAGAAAAAATTTCATAAAAAATGAAACGGTGTTTGATAGAGATTCAAATGTGTCTTGTCAAAATAATTTGTTCTTACAAAAATTAGTTTATTTTTAGATGAACAACTAATATATTTCTTTCGAAAGCTCTTGTGTCTTAAAATTATAAACAATTATTATCAAACAACATCGAGCCTGACTGCGTAAATATCTTTAAATAGAAATATTTCATTTCTTTTTTTTCTCTCTCTCTCTCTCTCTCTCTCACTCTCTTATCATTTAGTGCAACGTTTACCAGTTTCCTTCTCTGTGGGTGCTGGCGCGCGCCTCGACGTATCGCGAGACTCGAAGAGGGCAATGTCGCGTGGCTGGTTTTGTACGAGAATTGCGCGAGGCCGTTATCCTCTAGGAAGCGAATAAATTGGAGGACTCTTATCAGAGACTGGTTTCGAGTCGTTTCAAGTGCGAGAAGGACACGCGAGAGTAGTGGCAAAAGAGCAATGGAGAGCGGCGAGGGTAAAAAGGGAGGCGGCAAAAGAGAAGAGGAGGAAAGGTTCCTTCTCGAAGGGGGACACAACGCAACGTGTTAATCGAAAGCTATACGGATTTACGACTGAGCGAACGAACGAACCGAGCGCCCAGTGAAGTCCGACTGTCGACAGTCGAGGCCTCCGACGTTTCTCTCTCCGCTTTGCTACTCTCGCCGTCCCTTTTCCTTACTGTGTAAGCGCGTACGCAGAGACCTATATTCAGCTCTCTCTCTCTCTTTCTCTCGCCTCGTATATATTTCACTCTCGTGCTGAGAAATAAAAGGAGAAGGTCACTACATCGCACAAATAATGCATATATGAGGCCAAAACACGTCAACTCGGCCAGCTCAATTTTTCATGTCAACAAAACGTCCTGAAATGTATTCAGAAAAGAGAAAAAAAAAAAAACGTAGAAATTTTTTCACATCTTTTTATTGCATATTCCAGCTATTAAAAAATTTCGGAAAATAATCATTGTTTATTTTTTAGCGGCGCGCACAAAAACAATCATAATAACATCAAATTTTGGATTCTCAGGGTACTTCAAAATCTGAAGAAAAAAAATCCTACATTTTTTCTTCAACCAGACAAACATCCTGAATAAATTTGAGGACGTTTTGATGACATGAAAAATTGGGGTGGCCGAATTGACGTGTTTTTTGCCCCACATATACGAGCAGCGATGAAATGACTGACACACACACACGCACGCACACATTTTCTTAATCACCATTCCTCGATATTTTCGACCATTTTAAAAATTTCAAAAGTTGTGTGTGTTTTTTTTTTT
This sequence comes from Perithous albicinctus, assembly GCA_964016905.1. Lineage (NCBI taxonomy): Eukaryota > Metazoa > Arthropoda > Insecta > Hymenoptera > Ichneumonidae > Perithous > Perithous albicinctus. The sequence continues at coordinate 12,870,977 of OZ024698.1, read as the reverse complement.
AACAAAAACAAAAATCTAAATGTGAACTTATACTTACCCTTGGTCAAGGAAACTATTTATTGAAATTGCCATGTTTCGCCAAGAGAATTGACTTCCTGAAAGATAATCGATCTCTTATATATATATATATATATATCTGTCGAGGAGCCGTAGGTATAGATAACGGGAGCAGTACCGGAGAACCCCTCGAGCTTCCGGAATTCCGTTAGACAGCTCCGGGGAACTCGTGCGGTGGCGTAGAGTGTACGCGCGCGCGCGCGCCAAGAGAGCCCCTCGACGACATTGCCGTAACGTCGTTGATTTCCATAATCGATCGGGGCCAACAGCGAAATGCTTTCTACCTTCGAGGAGCTGTCCGCAAGCGTTGTGTAGAGCTGATTTAGCTAACATATATACGCCCCGAACGGTCTGCCAGTGGACGTCTTTTATTCCTTCTTGTATCTCGGCGATAACGAACCTCGTATACCGAATACGTAATGTTAACTATACCATATATGTATAACGAGTGGGTGAGCAAACGTTATGCTGGATAGTGATACGCACGACAGCGACAACCGACACTTGCCATCGACAAAGACAAGAGATATATTGTTGTCTTTATCGTTCGTACGTCTCGGTCGTTGCTGTCGCATTTATGAAAACCCAGCATTACTCAGGATTAAGGCAAACGAAAGTGACAAGATTTTATTTTTTTTATTTATTTTTTTTTTTCATATTATTAGTTGTATATTGTACATGTCATTACGTCTCCATGAAATTGTGGAAAGCAAGATATCAAATACGTACTTAAAAAGTCTAATGCACGGTATATGATTATCCTAAACGACATAGGATGACTTATGCAATAATATATATATATATTTATTTATTTACCAGTCTGAGAAATCTCGGTAATTATCACATCTTCGAATATTGTTAATTAGTGGTTGACGCAATTGTGTTTAAGCACACGCCTGTTAACCTTCTAAATGTAACTACTATAGTGAAGCTATTGAATTTTGTCATTGATTACTTTTGGAAAAAAAATATAGCAATTAGTTAACACAAGCTGGTTGGGCTATTTTTTTTTCGATGTTATTTTTTTGACATCTGACAGTTTTCAACCTGCTTTAGTGCCTCACAGGAAATTTTAAGTGTACTGAAAAAAATATGTGAATAAAAATTACCGCGACGACACCGAATTTTTTAAAACCAAAAAAAGTATTTTCTGTGAATTCAGACTCATCTTTTGGATCCTCATAATTTTGCTGATAAGTTTTACAATTTTTTTAATCAAACAGAAAAAAAAAATGCTCTAGTTTTTAGAAATCAATGTATCTCGAAAACTATAAGACACTGAGAGAAAAAAATGTCGCGTCATAGCAATTGCAATTTTTTGTAAGCTTTTCAAGTACATTTATCAAAGAATTTTATCGACTTAATCAAGTTGGCTGTTTATCAAAAAACAAAACGATAATTTTTTTCTTCAAGAAACGCTAATTTTATGTTTGAATTTCGTGTTATAAATTTTTTAAAACATCACTATAAAAAAAATTGATCATAACATATTCACGGCATAAAAATTTGCAATTTGTGTTTGTACAGAAAAAAACATACAATTGAAACTGTAAAACAAGCAATATGCTCACTTTATTGCAACACAATTTTATCACCAAAATCAGTAATTTTTCATACGACGTATTATTACTAATAATTTTTCTCCGTCCTATATCATTAAAAAATATCGTATAAATTACCACCTTCGTACTAAAATATATAATTTTTTTTTTTTTAATTACAAAATAAATTCATAACAGGGTAACTTATAAATATAACTAATTTCGTTCTCTTTCGTGCTGAATTAAAAAATCGATGTTTTCCTGTGCCGATGTAAGAGTCAGTCTGTGTGTGTGGTCGATGATATTTCAGTGGAGGAAATACCACTACGTCACATCACACCACGATCTCCGTTGAAACGACGACACTTAAAAGAAAAAGGTCGTCGAGACGACAGAGATTTTTTACGAGATTAAAAAAGGGTGATTCGCGACGTGGTGGCATCCCCTTGCACCGATTAAAACGTCGGGATCTTCGATCAACGTGTGGCGCAACACTTGGAACCGATGAAAAGATTGGAATCGACGAAGATCGAAGACTGTGTGATTCGTCCGGTCAACGAAAATGTATGAAAAAATAAGAAAATTAAAAAAAAAAAACGAAACAAAATAAATGGTGAGTGTCTTGTCAAAAAGAAAAAGCGTTATTTGATCGAGCTGGCTACAACGACGCAATGATTTTTTTCTTTTTTTTTTTTCTCTTTCTTTTTTTGCAGCATGAAAATAGAAAAATACGTACGTGAGAAGTTGAAAGCGAGAGATTAATAGCCGCGAAATGGGAAGGAAGCAAAGAAGTAACGGAGAAGACATAGATAAGAGTGCTGGAGAATGGAGAAGAAAGGAAGCCTGACGTCCGGTAGACGACATAAGATAGCGAAGGAACTACGCGGTCGTCACCAACAGAATGGGGACAATGAGGAGAAAGAAACTTGACCAACGTCGTGGAAGGGGTGGATTCTATTGTTGAAACTTTGAGAATAAAGTTTTGTGCAGGAAAACGCGACTCTCCCTCTCGCAATTGGACAAGCATATATATATACGCTGCTAGGCTTTTCGCGAAGAAAAGAACTTACTCATAAAAAAAGAAATGCATTTTCTGGTACGGCGAAGTAAGTAAAATAAAAATGATAAACAAAATAAAGAAAAAACTTTTTTTTTTTATTACGCTGTTCTCCTTAATGTACGACATATGAATTGTATAAATGTGTAATTATTATGCATTTATAAATAATAAATAATGTTTCTTACTTCATTTCAATACAAATGGGAGGATTCTCATTAACTCATTATTTTTCAAATATTATTTTTACAATTTCATGTAAAAATCTATACACAACGTTGAAGCTGCTCTGAAGCTACAATGTAGAAAAAAAATCAAATATCTATTAAGTACGATTTGTCAATTAATTTTCTTAAGGCATTATAAAATGTTACTATCTAATTTGAATACCTGGATTAAACAAATGACCAAAGTCACGAATTTCCTGATTGAACAATCCAAATGATGTAATTCCAAAAGTGGAATTACATAATAATGAAGAAAGTATTATTCTTCGTTTTATTCGTTATACGAATTCCCTGATGACTTTTTAAAAAATTACAAATTTTTAACTAATGGAACAATTAAAAATGAAATTTCACCCATCAGTACACAACAGAGTATAGTTAATAGCACGATTTATAAACTAAAAGCACGTAAAAGCAGCAACAGCAAGCAGTGTTATTATTATTAATTTATAAATAGCATTCTGAGTCAAGCACGAGTGGGTAAATGAATAAAATCGTGAAATTTGTATTCCCCCTTTCGAAATGATCGAGTGTACACGATTCATTAGATATTCCATTCGGGTGGTACAAATTGCAAGAGGGGGAGACGTAGCGAGAGAAAGAGAGAGAGAGAGAGAGAGAGAGAGAGAGAGAGAGAGAGAGAGAGAGAAATAAGAGAGGGAACGAGAATCGAGTGGGTGTTTGGTGCCAGTGCGCGGGTTAATGAATAAAGTCGCGAGATTATTCAATGTAACGCGAGCGAGGGCGAGTGCATGGGTTCGCTCTCTCGATGTATCGTCGACGCGCATATATTTATAAGAGAAGGAAGTCTCGATTTTATATGTGGCATTCCGGGTCAATCCAACCACCCCATTTTCATCTAATTACATTTCATGATAATTCGAAATGTTGCAAACTTTGCTGACAACCGACATTTCTCTCAATGTCTCGGTATCTCGAAAATGGCTAATCGGAAGACAAAGTGTCAAATAACTACTTTTCTATTATTTATCGATGCTACATAAAATAAAACATACATTTTTGTCGCACACCTCCACGAAGAGTTGGTACTCTGTTCCGTGATGAGAGGGGCGAAAGTGAATGCTTTCCTCCCGTGGGACTAAAGTACTCACTTTCGCCCCTCTCACCGGGCAGCAAATAACGAACTTTACGTGCAGGTGTGTGAAAAAAATCGATTTTTATGTCTAATACTCGTATTTCTTTAGGCATATGTGATATCGGTTGAACCATTTTTTTTTTCTTTTTTTTTTTCATGTAGCCCCCGAGAAATATTACAAAATTAATAATTAAAAACTTGTTGTCTCCCGATTAATCATTTTCAAGATATCGAGATTTAAAAATTGCCAAAAATCTCGTAACGCAGAATAATTTTGGCACATGAGGTCATAAAGTGGCTGGATTGACCCGGAATGCCTCATATAGTATGTGCACAGGTTAAAGTGAGGCGCCGATACGAGCGTGAAATTCCTCGCAAGCCACACTAGCGATGTAATAAAATCGATCGTCGGATACGATCCTCAAGCTCGCATATGTGCTTATGCACCACTATACTGCGCATCTCAGGTCCTATCCTCTAATTAATTATATCGATAACGTAATGACCGGTACTTTGTAAGAGAACCGGCGAGCTCCGGGTTATCCGTGTGCCGAGAGTCGAGCTGCTGCTGCTGCTGCTGCTGCAACATACATATAGAGCTAGTTCGCACAGCCAACGCGGCCTGTCCATTCCCTGGAGGGACAAAATATAACGTCACGAGAAAGAGGGATATGTGCAACGATATCACTCGTTTGCTTTTGAAAATCACTGAGAAAGCTTTCATAATTTTTACTTAAAATATTCTCTGGATGCCCCAACGATTTGTAATTATGTATATAATTTGTCAAATTTACAAAAACGTTTGTTACTTTAATGAACCGTTGTCTGTTATTTATGCATTTTTTGGATGATAATTGGTTAACTGACAAAATAATATATAGTACACAGTAAAAATGTAAATTAAATAATTACTGAATGTTCTTCTTGCTTCAAGAAAAAGTCGTTTTTCAATCAGGAGTTTTTTTGCTTAACTTATTTATACAAGTATCGAATTCATTATTTATTTAAGTAATTTAACTTAGTTAATTATGAAGGCTCATAATTTATTTGAATTTTGATTTATCCTTTTCTAACCCAATTTGGAATTGAAAGTGCGTACAACTTTGTTGTAATTTTAGAGAAAACCTTTAGTGCAGCATAGGAAATCATTTTGTAAAATAGGAATGTAAAATATTATTTTTGTAAAAAAAGTTAGTTTTATAAAAAAAGTAACAAACTACTTGCTACTTTAACAAAAAAACTCGTTTAACGATTATACATTTTTCGTTAATCCAATAAAGAGGCAAAAGAAAAGTGTAAAATTCAAATGTTGTATTTGAAAAAAAAAAAGAAATAAAAGTAACACGACAGTTAAATAAATAACTAGTTCGTTCTAAATATGTAAATTTGCGGATCAACACATGAAAATATTGTAATACCCAAAAAGAGACAGAATTGATATTAGTTTGTTTTTCCTAAAAATGACAATGAACACATATTGCAAAATGTAACAATTTTATTTATGTAAAAAACGGCAATAAATATATTTCAAAATTTAATGACATATTCATTTTTTTAAATATATTTTGACTCTTTGAACGTTTGTAAAGTATTTTTATTAAATATACAAAACATGTACTTTTTGCTTTGTGTAAGAAAATTCGAATGATGTGCAACACGCACATAATAGTAAAAAATCAACATATTTTGTGTTTCAGATAGGACGTTATTTTAACGGTAACGTTAATTACCAAAGGAACGTTCGATCAGCCGGATGCGAGAGTGTTCGAGAATCAAAGTTTAAAAACAACAACAAAAAAAAGTGAAAATGTTTTTAAATAGTTGGCGAAGGCTGTTCGATGGAGCAGCAGCAGCAGCAGCAGCAGCAGCAGCAGCAGCATCATCAGCATCCACCTTGTGATTCCGTACGTAAATAATAAATTACTATTCATGAAGCTGTACCACGCGAGGACGAGCTACTACTTCCTGCCATGTAACTATCGTACAACCGGACGACTCTATATTATACCATATAAACCGTAATTTATAACATCAACGCTGGGTTGTAATTAATGAAAAAAAGGAACTAGTGAAAGTATCGCAAAGTGTGTACACGATGGAATTTAGCAAAAAAAAAAAAAAAAAAAGAGAAAAAATAAAACAAAACAAAAAGCGTGCATTGGTGATGCCGCTTGGAGCAAGAAATTTCGCAAGATGCTAAAAGACCGACGAAAAAGAAAAGGAGCAAGAGTTTTGAGTAACCGGCAATTATCGTAGGCGGAGTGCGAATAAAAGTAATTTCAACGAAAAACAAACAGGTGTAGAAGAATTTTTCTGTAACGCGGATTTAATAACGAGGCAAATGAAGGCATCACCGACGATGATTAATGTGAGAAACTATCGGTAGCTGCCATGTTCCCACTAACGAATTACAATCTCTGAACCCCATTACCATAATTTTTAACTCACTTTTTAAAAAATTTCTTCCATAAGATATTTTTTCGGTGATTATCGGGAGCCCCAATGTTCAAAAGTCATCATAGTGAATTTTCTTTTAAATCCATTGAAAAAAAAAAATCATGAGATTGCAATGAAAATTTGAAACACAATAATTAATCCAACAAGTGGATTGGGTAAAAACATAATAAATGGGTCTCAGCAACTCTGCTAAAGTAGGCGCAAAAAAATAAAATCTATTTTCGATGTTATTATGACAATTCTGAATATTATCCTCGCAAACTAGGGAAATGGAACGGAAAAAGGAAAAAAAAAAAAAAAAAAAAATACAGTCAACGCGGGCGTGAGTTATGGAAGTTGAAAGTGACTGCGAGAGCTACATGAGCTAATTAGATCGCAAAAGCATTAAGCAAAGGTAGCCCAGTAGCAGACTGGCCCGGGCCGTGAGTCCCGCGTGTGCTCGCGCGGCGCGCTTGCTAGTACCGACCAACGCAACCATATAAGATGTAACGAGACGTAACGTGCAATCTCCGGTAATAAGTGTAACTGCTGTGGTGCGTTTCAACGGCAGGGCGTGCAGATTGCGTGCATGCTGCCTACTCTCATTGCTATAATATATCCCACACGGACACGAGTCTCACTTTACAGGCCCCTATATAACTGCACAATCGACACTCGAGTTCTATAAATGAACTCTCGGCTAAATAATTATTGATATTAAAAGAAAAATTTACCGACCTCTGCGCAACTAAACGATTTCATTTAAACTTCCAGCTCAATCCGCTGTGCCAACTATGTGAGACAATAAATTCAATGACCGGGGCGTGGGAAATAATATTTAACAATCGAAGTCAATGTATAAACTACGAGGAATATAAAATTTGATATTGATATTGCACGTGTTGCAAATGCAGTGCATTCGAACAATTCAATTCTAAATATTTTACAAATTACGAGGTATTTGTTGAACTGCCATTGTGAAGCTGTTCAAAGATTTATTTACCGACCATTCATTATTTATAAAACAGAAGTGAAGTATTTTAATGATAACTATTCGGAATATATTGCCTCTTTATTATAGAAAACAAAAATTTACGGTCCCTATTTTATTTTCTAGTGGCCAAAAAAAAAGTGATAGTTTAGATATTTTATTATTTGTTTAGTATGATGGTGGAGAGATCTTATTGGAATATCGGGTTAGAATTTTAAAAGACCAATGGTTTTCATAATTCATAATTAGTGCTTGTTAGCATAATTTCATCCCGTAATTCGTGTTGGTAACGAGTAATTATGAGGAATAAAGTAACGTTTGTTTTTTTTATTCTAGTTTAATTTGCCAACGAGATATCGCTAGAAATATTGATTTTTTTTTTAATTGGCATTTTTAGGTTAATTAACAAAAATGATAATCATTAATTTATTTAATTTTGTTACTCGAGGGAAAATCGTTAAAATCCGTTAAAGATGAAATCTCACGGTTCCTTAAATTATAAACAGTAACATAAACATTTTTTTTTCTTTTTTCTTTTAAATTGCAATGCGAGTTTTCGAACTAACGAACCATGTTTTGTTAATCTGACAATTTCATTTTTCTTGGAACTTAAAAGTAATAAGCATTTTTTTTTTTTTTTGGCAAATACAGCCAAAAAAATTGTAAAGCGAAACTGATCATTTTTTTTGTTAATTACTAAAGCGTCAAGAAATATTTCGAAAAATGAAAAATATTAAATCTACTTTTAATTATAGAAATTGACAAAAAGTTTGCGTTTGTGAAAAATTACAATTCAGCTTTTAATTTAACTCAATATTAGCAGCAAACAGGTGCGTTTAGGGTTAATATCTGGGACAACAGACAGACCATTATCATGACGTTATCATTCTTTTCTTCTTTTTCTTTAACAAGATGATAACGGTGTAACGGTGGTGTTAAAACAGCAAACAAAAGCTGAATATAATTCGAAACCGGAGTAATAAGCGAGGGACAAATAAAGTGCCAGTGGCCTGATACTCTACAGAGAAAGAAAGAAAGAAAGAAAGAAATAGAGAGAGCGAGCGAGAGAGACTTCCGAAGAGCATAATTACAATTAAATCAATCGAGCGTGAGAAAAATATGCCGTTGCATGCACGCGAAAGACAATCGAGCCCGTCCCGTGTAAACTCGGGAAGTAAATTCCACGCGCACACACGCTCCTGATGGTTGCTGCTGTTGAGTTTGCTGCCCTGCAAACCGAGTCGCTAACCGTCCGAAGCGATTCAACGCGGTCTCTAACACACAGCCCGGCTCCAGCAACTAACTCTACAACCCGAGCTATTGCTCTCTCTGCAAGCAGACCGGAGGGAGCTACACAACTCAGGCAAGAAGAATTTCCCACGTATCACTGGGTCACCGTATTTCGCTCTCCGTCTCTCTTACTCTCTATGCAGGGAGCTCCCGAGCTCTCCGTATACCCCGGACTCTCGACGAGCGGTAAATGCTTTTTCACTCTACTCCAGAGAGAGACTCTGTCAGACGGTAGATTTTTATTTTTTTTTTTTTTTCGGTCAGTCAACTCAATCGACGACTAACGCTCCCCGCTGTATAATAAGACGCCACCGTCACTTTTTTTTCTCAATATTCCAGATGGGTCAATAGATATTTTATAATCTCTTTTTTTTTTCATTTTTATTAAGTATATTAGGCTAGTTTTTGTTGTTGAGATTAAAAGAAAAATCTACTATGCATTAAGCGAGAAAAATTGCATAATTGGGTCACTTGTGAAGCGCTGTTTGTAGAATATGCTACGAAAATATTCAAATATTTTAATTAACTTAATTTTTCTTAATTGAATTATTACATTGCTTCCAGTTGTTTTTTTAATGTAATTCAATAAAAATTGACACATTGTACGGTAAAATTGCTGAGTTAGGTCACATCTAGCAAAAAGTTGAAGCGGTAGCAGTGAGATACGCAGAGAGAACTCTGCACAGCGCGCATTCGATTGTAGTAGTTGGATGTAAAAAGCTGCACGACAGGTGCGTGTAAACTCGCGACAGTTATTCAATAATACATGTACGTGACATCAGACAGCCGAGTGAATGAGATAGAGGAAGTAGAAAAATGTCGAAGGGGGGGAGGGTTGTGTGTGTGTAAGAGAGTGAGAGAATGGAGGCGTTTGCGTGGCAGAGAGAGAGAGAGAGAGAGAGAGAGAGAGAGAGAGAGAGAGAGAGAGAGAGAGAGAGAGAGAGAGAGAGAGAGAGAGAGAATAAACGTGGAGAGTTGGTGCTCGGTTGTGCGGCTCGCGTCATCCGAAGCTACAGAAATGAGCGCACTATTATATACACCGTCTGTTCCCGCAGACTTTCATAACAATATTCCGTCGAATAATCCAGCTGTTGGTAGTACGTGGCAATGTATAATTTTACACTCAATATATTGCGTTATCAAACGCGGGACTATCAAATTGTGTAAACTCACGAGAAATTGTATGTTCGCCAACTAGGAGATGAACAAAAAAAAAGAAAAAAAAAAAGATGAAAAAGTAAAAATAAATTACGAACAACACTTGTTGTTTGACCGCAGAGTCATCAGACAAACCAGAACTGTAACATTGCGGCAATCCGCCCCGTAAACTCGTTCTTCCATCACGCTTGTTATCCGTCCGGTTTTTTCACAATTTTTTGCAAACGCGATGTGTCAATATATACTATGTTTTTTTTTTTTTTTTTTCAGTTCATTATTTAGATACTAATCGCATGACGGTTTTGTAGAATCCAAGGTAAGATCCACAATTTATTACCTGGTAGTTTAAAGTACTTCCGGGGATAATGACCGTCTCTATTTGTTTATTTATTTCACAAACACTTTTATAGAAATTTCTTTCAATATTTTTTTTCTTTTAAATATTGGTAAGAAAATGTGTAAGCTTTTGAATGTACGTTATTTTTCTTTTAATTCGTAGACATCCCTGTCAAAAAAAATGCATTCAAAAAATAATGACCCATTAGTTTAGATTTTGTGGCATTTCTTAAATAATATTTATGAATTATTTTCTTCCGTTGAATTCAACATTTAAATACTTTCTTATCGATATGGTAAATTAGACCATCATTTTACTTTCAATGAAAAGCTATTTTTTCTAATATGAGAAATATTCAACGTTGACATTTAGAGGATTGATTTAGCTCCTAATTAGAGACTTTGGAATCTTTTGCCTTCAACGCAATTTTTTGACATGTTATTGTGCATTAAAATGTATTTAAAAATTATGCAGTATCTACTGTATAATTTTAAAAAGATGCAAAAGTAATAGTTGAGTATATTTTCGACCAACATTGGAATGAAAAAGTGATAAAAACTTGCCGCCGAGGCCACAAAAGAGTCCCAAAGACCTGCGTTTAAAATTTTTTTAAACGATTGGGAATGGTTTTACTGGACATATATATATATATATTTATGTAACTACATTAAATCCTACAAATCACAAAAAGAACAGATTCTTTTGACCTTACGGGACACATTGAGAACGCACAAAGAACGCGAGACACAACGAACGAGACGAAAAAAAAAAGAAAAAAAAAAAAAAAAAAAACGCGGAACGTAGAAACGGAGAGTCCAGTGATTCGTGGGCACCTTGCTCCGACGATCCATCGATCGTTTTCCCTTTCTCTTGTCAGTCGCGGGAGAGCACTAAAAAATGGGCCTCGAGAAGACTTATAGTACCCGAACAGCAAGCGCCGCGACGAGATAGAGCACTGAGAACGAGAGTGAAACATCTCGAGCATTCACGCACAAATATAATTGAATAAATACAAAATTTATGTGTAAAATTTGAATTTTATTCTACGAATCATTAATCACTTTGTGGTGGAGGTATCAAATGCCAGGCTGTCTCGAAAATCGAGTCTGCGAAATTTCACCGGTGAATTTAAAATAAATAAATAAATTTCATAATTATCAGAGAATAATTCGGAAAAATTTGTAAAAATCTCGTTAAATTTGTGTCCATTTTATAAGACGGGGTTTGAAAATTATGCACTTTTGATAGTAGTCGACTTTTTGGCATTTACGTCCTTTTAGTATACGGTAATCAATGTAAAATAGATCCTATTTTATCCAAAATTTCGAGGAATCCAGCAATTTAAGGTAAACGCACCACGAGATGCTAAATCGCCTACATTTTTTTTTTCACGTAACGAGGTAATCTGCTTGAGCAGAACCCGAGCGTCTGGCTGGACACCCCGGAGTCCAATCAGAGGCAGGCGCCGAAACGATTTCTCTCTCCCTTTCTTTCTGTTTTTTTTTTCAAATTTTTTTTTATTTTACAACCGCTAACTCCCGTGTTTCGTTATTCATTGTACTAGTTTATTCACTGACAGCCGGTACAGATATACCGCGTTTGAACAATTTTTCCAATCCTCCAAAAAAAAAAAAAAAAACGTTTTTTTAACCATCGACGTAACACCCCCGCAATTTTTAATTAATAATTTAACGATTCTCGACCAATATAGCCAGAGAGCCGCGGCAGAAAGCGATGACGTCGAACAATAAATAAATTTCGATATTGTCGATCAATTTTCATAGGATAAAAAAGCTGCCCCCCCGAAGCGGCATGCGACATCGACAAATTGCACAAAGCATTTTTGACACAGAAAATCTCATACAAGCTTTAAATAATTCTAAGAAGAAAACAAAGAGATTAAAGCCTATCGTTGTAGCTGTCGATCTTCAAAATTGAAAAGTAAATAATAATAATAATAATAATTGCACTGACTTTGACGTTCATACCTGTCGCAGTATCAATGTCCTCGTATCGTTTCAATTGATACGACAAAAGTTTCACGAAACTCCTGGTATAAAACGTTGGATTTTTCGTGTCGATTTGTCTCTCAGTTTAAGAATGGATTCCTCGGTGTAGCTTTTTCTCTGCAAAACTCGTCCAAGTTTCGACATGCCGAGAGTGAGACTTCGTCGATGTAGCCAAGTCTCGTGTAAAAAAAAAAAAAGAAAAGAAAAAAAAAAGAAAACAAGAAAAATAATCACGTCGACGTACGAGAGAGACTCTCGTGAGTTGACTGAGACTCGAAACCTTCTCGCGTTGGAAGCACCGAAGAACTGAGAGCGATTTTGTGTCGAAGGGGAAGCTGATGCTGCTGCTGCTGCTCCGAGAGCTCAGGCAACACGCACCCCCTCAAACGTCGTCTCGACATTTCGCTTACATAGGCAACGTCGTCCGTTGGTTCGACGAAAGACCTCGGATCTCGTCTTCGATTTCATAGCCCGAGCACTCGAACCGTTTCTCAAGCATCGTCAGCGCGTATACAAGACCAAGAGCGATAAGGCCCAGACGACGAGTGACGATGCGGCGGGACAGCGACAAAAGCAAACCACACGTCGTTTATTGCACAGTGAGAACAATGAAGAATGCTACACAACCGAGACCGTTGGCTCTCTTCGCCTTCTCACCCGCTAAGTCCTTATTTATTTTATATATTTTTCGTCTGGCTTTGTATCGATAGCTAAACCACAACAATAAATATATGGCGCGGTTGAACCGAGTGATGACAAGTTTCGTCCAATGCTCCGATTGGCTGACGAGAGCTAATTACACCGACGCATTATTATGTACATGTGAGTGTGTGCGGATGCGTTACAGAAAACTTACGTCATTGTTCATAACGGCACAGGAACAAACATCGAGATTTTTTTTTTTTTTAAACAAGTTGAAATATTTGTTAATGGTTCATGAATTGCTAGTGAACAGGATTGTGTTGGCTTTCATTTGGCCGAATGGAAATGAGAAATTATTAGATTTTAGTCGTAGGAAAAGTAAACCCTTCAATATTTGTCAGTTTCTTTGGGAGGTATTTTAATTTGTGTTTTTTTTTGCGATTAGAGGAAGTTGTTTTTATTTATGGGGCAAGACACGTCAAGTCGGCTACTCCAATTTTTCATGTCAACAAAACGTCCTCACATTTCTTGAGGATATTGGTCTAGTTGAAGAAAAAACGTAGGTCGTTTTTCAGATTTTTTTCTTGCATATTCCAGCCATTGAATATCGCTGAAAATAATCATTGTTTATTTTTTAACGCCAATACTTTCTAACAACATTTTTTGTAAATTTCTCCGATTTCACTTTATGCTATTTTTCACTTAAATAAAGTTGCCACTTTTTTTCCCTCCGAAACGGCATTTCCGATTTAGTTGAAATTTTGACATTTTGTTCGTTGATATGCCTAGAATCTTAGAAAAAAATTGGCGAGATGGGGGGCAATTTCGATGCAGAATTACAGCTCTTCGAACGATCAAACATCGCGGTAATCAAATACAAAAAACAAGAATTACATAATAACAAAAAAAATGTAATGGGGGCTTTAGAATATTTTCCATAGGCATTCTCAGCCTTCCTGAACCCAGATAGCAATTACACATTAGATTAAAAATTACACTATTTTTAAAAAAGTGTTTAACAGTATATTAGAATTCATTTGCAATTGTGTATTAAATTTAATGTACCCTGTCAGTGCATAAAAAATAACCGACAAAAGTGTCTCAATTTAATGCACATTTTTAACATACGGCTACACGTATGGTTTTGTAGAGGGCGGAGTATATTTGTTATTGCCAGTTGATTAGTTCGTCGAGCTAATGAAAGAAACCGTTGATATAGTACAGGCGTACCAGGAATTTTGCTGTGGCTCTGGCAGCAGGATAGCAGCACTGGGGGCAACCTGACACCGCTTCTCAGAGCTAACGTACCGGACACACACACACACACACACACACACACACGTTATATGCACACTCAAAGTGGAGAATGAGGGTTGTACTCCGAGTATATGGCACATATTGGTACGTGTGGTGCCACTCGAGAGAATGAGACTTACGACTGTTTACTTTGCTTACAGTTTAGACTTACGAGGTGAAAAAGATGGCGAGTGAGTAGGCGCTCCTCGGGTTAGCGTTTTGTGTGAATGCGAGAAGGAAAGAGGAGAGAAAAATCGGTGATAGGGAAGGAGAAAGAGACGGTAGAAGTAGAGGGAGAATAAAGAAAGCCATAAGAGAGGAAGGCGCGATAAGAGGCTGTGAGAAGAATTACACCCAAACGGGCCATGAGAATAAGTGTCAGCAACTGTGGGAGGAATATTTTCTCAGAGTTAACGAATGAGGAGGCAGAAGGAGAATGGCCAAGTTATAGAAAACAAAGAGGAGTCACGCGTAATTCTTACATCGAATTAACAGCCAGTGGCAGACATATGCAAGCCGAGACGATTGTGGAAAATAAACCGGACATTTGGTTGTCCATATATGATAAATTAGTTCGCGACTACTGTCATTATTACCTTAGCTAATTTTAATTAGTTGTGAATCTCAATTAGTCGACGTAAATATTGTTTAAAAATCGCCTGAACTATTATCAATAAATAGTTTTGCCAGTTGACAGTCCGCGAGGACAAGCACAATACCATTGACTCGTTGATAATAAATCGAGCTTCTCAGAGTCTCGAGGCCGATTAATTCAACGTAGAGTCACGCGGACAGACGGTTGATTCGCGGTCGATCGATTGTCGAGAAGAGTTGGTCCCGCTTTGTCAGTCAATCGAACTCGCGTCTGATGAAACATAAAAACGACACTGGAGTCGATGAGGAACGATTTCCACTGGATGATCAGCGAGGCGGTCTTCACTCTCCGCGACAACCGAATGAATATTTTAGAGTGCGCAATCGTTATTGCCTCGGCACTAATGGAAATTTCGCAGAGTTACATTATTTTGCGGATAAAATCTCGGCGCAGTTACGGTTTAGTGGGAATTTCCATGCACAAGAGTGGATCGGCGGATGGCGAGCTCGAGGGACTTTCCAGCCGTCGGAGAGTACACGAGCATAAACGTTAAAACGCTTTTCCATTATTTTTTATTTTACAGTTCCGCGAGCGTCGGGTTGTTTTTTCTTTTCTTCTTTTTTTCTTTCTTTCTTTCTTTCTTTTTGTTGTTGGTAGAGTTGTAGCAACGCTAACGCTCTCGCGGCTAGTTACGTGTAGTACTACGTACACCCAACGTATACACACAATAATCTTATCCTAACGGTACACTATAGCTCTCACTGGTACACGCTTCTCTCTCCGCAAGCGTCGTCCACGAGAGAGGATGCAAAGTAGAAGCGCACATATAGAAGGAGACAGGAAAAGTAGCCGAGGGGTGGGAATCCTTTGGCTCAAAGGAATTAATCCAGAGTTACACTCAACTATATCAGTGTAAAGCAACATTTTTACTAAGCTTAAACGTAAAATAAAGTTTATCGAAATACGTAACTGAAACCCTATTTTTTTTTTTTTTCTTTTAATTCTCTTTTCCATACGAATATATAACAACATTTTAACGCTCATCAAGAATTAACCGAATAATTTACAAAAAAAAAAAAAAATCTCCGAGATTCAATGAGTATTGAATGAAATCAATATTATAATTTTATTCAATCGATAAATTTTTATAAATTATGCATTTTATACCGAACGCATTAAATCTCCAATCAATAGTTTCATCACAATTTGAGTATTTTGAGAGCATTAGCCAAATGTGTAAGAAAATAATAGTCATGAAAGATACTAAGAAAATGTATTTTGATTAATAATAATAATACCGAAAAATGATTAATAAGTTATATTCACCAACGATATTTGATTAAGAATTTTTTTCCTCAACTTTGTGGCATTAAATCATCATTCTCTGTCAAAGCAAGAAAATCAGAAGAGAGTACGATGGAGATCATGATTTTTTTTCGAATATACAGATGATCTGCTCTCATTCAAATTTCATTCTGCTTTCATTCAAATTTCAAGGCATTTGAATAAGTAAGACTCATCAGTGTCAATATCTCATTGAGCACTTTCTCACAGCTACAATAATCTGTTATTACTTACTATTTCACTATTATCAAAATTAGATCAGGGGTTTATACAATTAACCGTGAAATTTAAAAAGCATAACCTTCAATTGTACGATGCCAAAACCCCAGTGGCACGAAATCATGACGTTCTATCATAGAAAAGAATGAGCCGAGAGATTGGTAGACGATAGAAGGTAAAGGTAAAGGGACGATAGATCGTACGGTAGGTAATCACAGAGGGAAACTGAAAAAAAAAAAGAAAAAAAAGAAAAAATGCGAAAAGGAGTAGGAAGATCTCAGGACTCGTTGCAACTGTACGGCAACATATAATAGTAGATACAGGTATATACCAGTCAACTATACTATAAGTGCGCTAGCTAGTCTTGCGTATAGTAGCAAACTACTCGGACGCTACTATTTCTCCTATATATAGAGACGGTAGGGATGAGGCACAGAGAGGAACAGTGGATGCACACAAGCAGAAAAGCAGTGTGCGAGCACGCGGTGGTGATCGGCGAACGCCCGGCATACCCACTACCTCCTCCAGGAAGCCGATGTAAGTCGGTACCGGAGCAGCCAGAGCCCGAGTGCACTCTTTGCTAACGGTAATTCCTTTAGACCTGTACCGCAACTCTCCCACCCTCCCCCCCTGCCCCCCCTCGCCCTTCACAAATGCTTCTACACGCAGCAGCCGCTGTTCGAGAGACTCTCCGGCAGAACCAAGCAGAAAGAGCAGAAAGAAGAAGAGAGAGAGATTGTGGAAAGAGGCAGCAATAGCTATACCAGCGACGAGATGAGACTCCGCACGTCCATCAGTTCTCGCGAGCCCGCGTTCCACCCGTCCATCCCGTCCAACTACAAGGTGCTCTGTAGTAGCGCGTTGACGATCCCCAAGGATCCGGAATGCTTGTACTACCGAGTCTCCGCGAATTTCCGACAAACAATTCTTTCCGATACATATATATATATGTGTATATATACATATATATAGGGTGTCTTGCAACTATGTGATGATATTTATATATTCGAATAGGGGAGATCGCGCTGAGGAAAAAAGTCTTTGGTCAAAAATTTGTATGACCAAAATTGAGCAAGTTTATTAGCGATCAGAGTTAGCCAATCACGGAGCGTTAGTGTCCGCCCGGAAACTCAAATTCCGCGCGGACACTGACGGTCGAAAACGCCGAGGCTGATTATACGGTATCAAGAACGGAAAATTATGAGCTGGTGGACTCTATAGTTTCTCCGATAACCCTTTGGAAAGCCTGGAAAATTAGTCGATTCAAAAGTTCGCCGACTGACTTTTGGTCATTTCCGGTCCCGCACTTGCGTGAAAATAAAGATCTGACAGTGGAATCGGAATCAGCTCAAGAAAATATACGTCAAGAAGCGGGTCATATGTATTGTTGTAAATTTTTTTTTCACCGAAAAAAAAAGCAACGCGTTTTCAACCGTTAGTGTCCGTCCGGAAACTTAAATTCCGCGCGAGCACTAAAATTGTTGAAAACGACTTTTCCACAATATCAAATATTTTATGTTTAAAATGAATTTCAACCCGAATGCGTCCTTCAGTTATTCGATTTAAAAGTATGCCCAAAGCTCGTGCAACCAACCTGCTTTTCTCCATATTTCACATCAAGACAAGAATCCTCAGAATCCAAAATAAAATTCTTCTCAGACACGAAACACATAGGATCCATATTTATGAATTTCCGACCTGCAAACATTTGATAATGTAGAAATCCCGCAAGAGGCCACACCACCCGGCAAATCTAAACGCTACGTTTCAAGAAAATTCTGTAACAGCTTCATTCCACCATTTCGATTTCACGTACAGTCGTTCATTTCCTTCGTCATTATCGTTTTATATATACAGACGCATCCGCAACTATACTTATGATAATTGTTTATCCGGCAATGGGCGCTTCCTATTGCAGTAGCGTTGCGTAGTAGACGACGGCCGGTAGACCGCATATACCGGAGTATATAGAAAAGAGAGCGAGCCCATCGCTGACGCACATCGAGAGAGATATAGAGAGAAAGAGAGCCCTCCTCCCGCCGCGAGAGTCTCGATTCCTTGCGGTGGTTTGCCTTCTCGTTTTTCTCTCGTTTACCACTGCTCTCGCGCGCTCGCGTATTCCATAGCCACGGCGCTCGCAATCGCTCTCGGTATGTGCTGGAACGAGGAAAGAGGCAGGATGTGTCGGGCGTGCCAGGAGGAAAAGTAACAGTAACGCGAGCCCTCTCGTACGTTTTAACCCGCCTACGTTGGAGCTCCCACTCTCTATTATCGACTCGATTCCTGCTCGCGATTGTCGCATTCGCCAATCTCTATTACTATATTTTACTTTGCCTTCATATAAATATATATATATATATATATACTATATACTATGATACATATGTATGCAGATCGCTCCACGACAAATGCGGCTCGATAATATCGCATGTCTTTCCCTATTGTCGAGTCCACCCTCGACGGTTTCGCATAAATATTTTCCATTCTTTTATGCGAGGTAAAGATAGGAGTATCGTAACGATTTCCAAAACGAAATTCCATCCGATAAGTCATATACTGCTTTTAATAGAGCTACGCACTAAATATCAAATATTCTTCAGAAAAAAAAAAAAAAAAAAAAATTAAAGATTCTTTTTTAATGATTGAAAATGAAATTACGAATTTACGTGTTAACATAAACATTATTGTAAAATGAATTTGGGCAAGTAAAAGTTGCGTGAAATCGGAATTACGGGAAAAGTGAAGGAATGTCTCACCGATGATATACTTATTTTGAGCATATCTTATGGATCCCGGTGGGATAGGTGGATGTTACTTGCTTTTTCCTCGAGATAAATTCCAAAGACCGAATCATATGTGTACAACTGAAACGCGTATAGAAAAGAACATTTGCCGAACATAGGGAAAAAACGTAAAATATACAAATAAGGTGCCGCGCGAGTAGCGATGTAATCGCGCAACAGTAAGGTAATAGCGCTCTGATATATCGTGGCGATATGTGATCGGACATTGACTTTGTAAGTGAGGACGAGGACGCGAGCCACTCACGGTACTTACACACTATACTTACATATATATATATATATATATATGTATATGTATTTATACTGGTAACAAATAATACTATGTAGGAAAACCAGTGGAGCATCCGGAGCGTAGCTGATCGTAGGGTATCCGCGAGCGAGCGAGCGGTGCAAGCGAGCTAGCAAGCAAGAAGCGGTAATGCGACGCGTCATAATTACTCGTGCAACTATGCGGAATCGTGCGCGACTCGGGAAGCGTGGAGAGAAGCCGGGTAGCCAGTGAGAGATATATACGGCATGATACGAGAGAGAAAGAGAAAGAGAAAGAGAGAAAGAGCGATAGAGCATCGGACTCGAGGTTCGCGCCACCGGTGAACGATCCCAGAACGAGCGGTCAAGATCATTCTCCACGCATTTCATCAATTATTTAATCCTTCTTTCATTTTTCACTGACACGCACATATGCCGGCTTAAGCTTCAGCGTGATTAAGCCAATTGGTGCAGGATATATTTTATCACCGTTGACCCATTTTCGTCTTGACAGTGAAATACACTATTCACAGACTTTTTAATTCACAGAAAACGAGTATCCAAACATTATATTCGGATACCACTTCACAATTCCCAAGACATTTATGTGATTGTATTGCGTTTATGAAAGAGAACAAATTGGGGAGATGCCCGAATCAACGCGTATGACTAATTTTTCATACTGAATTTAAAATAAAAAAATTCTACTGTTCAGAGGAGTTCACGCCAATTTCACATACTCTTCCGGTTAAGATATTTTGATTTAAAAAAAATGATTTATTTTTAAACAAACGATAATACACACTTGTATCACAATCACTAGGTGTGCAGCAATTATCTATATAGAATAATGCGTCTTGAATTGGATCGACATATTTTTTTCCTATCTTAAAAAGTTCATGAGCGACAAATGCAAAATTCATTGCTAGCGATTAATTCCTGCTGCGATTGTTCGCCGATATCGTCAGATACACAGAGATCACGACCAAGCTCATTAATCGAAATGTTTTGTTTATGTCAAATGTCTAATCTGACATAAAAAGATCCGGGTGCTAAAGCTCTCGGGTCCACCGAACCCCATAAAATTAAAAATTTTGTGGAAATAAGAAGCACTGAATTCCGTACAATATCTAATTATGTAGGGTAGTAGGTACATGTATAATAGAAACAATCATGTGGAATTGAATTATGTATAGAACCGACCAACGTAGATCTGACATATGTGGAGAAAAGTCGTTTTGTCCTTGTGAGCGGCCGTGAACCTCTGATAAAGTAGCTATCTCAGGGTCACCCGTGAAACGTCCATTGCGCAATGATAATTTTCAGCAATCGGAAGTTGTCACAAGTGTGACTGTAGTTGCGAGTTGTACGAGGATCAAAAATAGATGTCTAATAGGCGTTCTCTCGCTGCACCGAGAAAATCATGTCGTCTCTCGCTGGTACAGAAATGCGACTGCTGCCGAGTCCCAGAGAGTTGCATCCCAGAAGTTGCAGATGCAACATCATCGCACTAGCGAGAATATACTCACGACAAGCATCGCCAGAGTACTTATTTACTCCGTACGAGAGGGACGGAACCCTCCGCCTTTCAATTTATCAGGCTGTTTCTCGCGTGCGCCTCCGACAGAGACTCGTCACAAACGGAAACCGGAAGCGAGTGCGTTATTCGCGAATGCGACGACTCTCGCTCTTCTCTCCTTCTATATGTCTGTTCCAGTATTGTGTTACTCACGTCTCTGCTGTTTAACAGTCACGCCGACAACAGCTCCGAGACCAACGAAACAATTTCATTCGCACATTAATTAGGGGTATTCGATTGTTACGTACAACTGTCGTGATAATATATATGTGTATATATATATTCGTAAGTATATTTGTATTGCGGTGCAAATTCGCGTAGGTAGAGAGATATCAATCACACTTTGTTTGAGCTATTTATCGCTCCTTTCAAGGGAGGCATTGAATAATTTTCGTGTCGCAGGCTCGAATAAAAACACATGTATTATGTGTGTCTCGTGTGTCACATAGTTATCCGGAGTCATCGCAGATAAATATTACTCCGGATGCTGTCATACTGAACTTCCGGCGGATTGCTTCTGTTTATTGTTATCAGAGGTTTTTATTATTACTTTTTTTTTTTCTTTTTTCTTTAAAGAGGATAGATAGACGAAATAAATAGTACAAAGAGGAACTTGAAAATCATTGGAGTCTATAAAGTATCTTTTTTTTTTTTTTTTACAGGAAAGAGAGCATTCAGATTCGGATCTAGCTAAGTTTGACAAAGCATTTTTTTCTTGTTTTTCCGCGAAAATATAAAAATGTTGGCGAACAACATCAGTAAAGAAGAAATATTAATTTCAACCTTATAAAATTTGTTAATATTTCGAAATAATATGAAAATTGAATAATCGATAGAACATGAAATTATCAACTTAATATTGTTGAGCAATTAGAGCGATAATTAATATAAATATTAATAATAAATCAGCATAAACAGTGGAATAGAATATATCAAATGAGGAATAAGAAAATAATCTTCATTGGTGAAACCAAAATTATATATATACATTTTTATATTTCAGAACTTTTTGAGTTCCGATTAACAATAACAATTGGAATTTCGCATTAATAAAATTGAATGGAAAGACATCAGCGAAAAATGATTAAAGTTGTAAACAAAAATGCTCACACCAGAGTAAAAAGATATTGAAAATATTTTCAAGATAAAATGCATTAAAAAATCATCGTGACAAGTATATTTACCTCTCTGCCATACCGATCGACCGAGACAAGCCACTCCAAGTATCTCTTAACAGCAGCCAACTCATTTTAACCACATTTTTTAAATATATATTTTATAAATGACATTCACGTGTTTTATGAATATCATATAATACAATTAGTTGCATTAGCGTAAAATTTTACAGTTACAACCAAAACCAGTGCTGTAGCTGTTAGAAATGTTCACAAATTGCACTTGCTAAATAACATATGTACTAAACAGAACATGCTTCACATGTTTACATTTTATTTCACCACTTTTCTGTAGTCACTGTTTTTATATAAATGAGTTTGTCCCAAGTTTTTTTGTTTTTGCACATAGTGTTCTTTGCGGATATTAATTCACTGTAAAAAAAAAAACAAAAAAGCTGTGAATGCAAAAGTTTTAAGAGATTTGATTTCAAGAGTCAACAGGAGCCTTCGGTTAGTTAGAAAAATGTGCAGCAATCCGATCGAGATAAACGATGCAATGTGTAACACAAGTGCTGTTACGAAGGGAGAAGGACAAGGAGTGAGAGAGGAAGGTCTCATTTTCGCAGGGCACGTATCTCGTTACAATATTAATATTGTTATTGGCAAAGGGGAGGTCAGGAGACGGAAGAGAGGGAGGGAGGGGACGAGAGTGGACAAAGTATAATAATCGCGTCCATCATTACTTCCGGTGTTGGTAAAACGAATCTAGAGTATATTAAGGGTCACAGCGATGCTGCTCTTAATAATAGTATGTGTAATGTCGCGGCCGCACGGAAGTCGACGCTCTCTCGTTGGTACAGAAGTTACGTCATCGTTTCGTCGGTCATGTTTTGTGCTGCCCTTATGTTATTCTCCGCTCTTCACCCGCTTGCTTCTCGCAAGTTTCTCGCGACTTTTTGCGGCCACCCACGTCGCAAGCATGCATTGCGACCCCACAGAAATACACTTCTCCCTTCGCTTCTATTCTACTCTCGTGAAATTATGTAATATATACAATATATTAAAGTTCAGGATGCATTAACGCATACATTTTCAACAAAAATGTATGATTTTATAAAAATTTGAGAATAGAGAAAAGGTTTGAAAAAGCCCATCCAAAACATTAGCTTTAGATGATAATATTAATGCTTAAATAATATTAAAATATTAGCAAGAAAAACGTTAAGGAAGTTCAACGACATTTATGAAAAATTCAAATCAAATTGTCGAAGTCTAAAAATTTGTTATACACTTTCATAGAAAGGGTTAACATGTCACATAAAAATATTGAAAATTATTAAACAAACGCGTTCACAAAAACAGCCGAAAACAGAAATTTCATAATTGCAAGATAATTCTTTAAAAAAAAAATGGTATCTGTTCAGAAACATTTTAATTCGATGTTTTTAGGATATTTTCAACGACACCCAACATTTTTCTAGACATTAAAAGCATACGATAACATAATTCTAAACAAGAAAAACCTGTCTTTAGATTTCTCGAAAAACGAAATCAGAATTGTATTATTTTTTTTCCAATTTATAGCACAGATTGAACATTCAAGGACATCATCAATACAGAAAATTTCAGGAGTCTTTCAAGAGATTTCCAAGTGTTGCAGGATATCGAAAAAAAAATGTCTAGGTCATTTCCAGGAGTTTCAGGATATTTCCACCGGACATCACGAATAACGAGAAAACATTATCGAAGGCGGATAAGAGCGAAGAGAGGAAAGGATGAAAATAAGGAGAACCGGAAGTGTTACGCGGTGTTACGTAGTTACGCGGTACCTGCTCTTGGCAGTGAGAACTGAGGTTGGAACTAGCGGGGATGGTCACCGATGCGAGCCCCTCGTGTATGTGTAATGTACGTGTATAGCAACGCCAATTGTGGATATCCTTTGGATTTCTCACATGAGTTAGGATTACAAGCCACTGTTGTACATCGATCCTTAGCTCGTGCTATATGTATAGTGAAATAGTATATCCTACTAGGACTCGTGAATCTATACGCGGCTATCTCAGGAGATTCTGTCAATTCCGGCGTAGAGCGCGGTGAGTGGTCACCATAAGGTCGTCGTGAGACTGGCTAACGAGGCGCGAAGGTGATTCTACATAGCGCGGATAGGTGTAGCTTATTATACTACTTCTTGGCCGTTTCGATTGCGACTTGGAGTCCTTAGCCAGCGAGAATCGAGTTACTCTCCACGCTGTAAATCAATGCCGAACTCAAAGCCGACGACTGTAGTCTCTGGTCCTGAGTCTGCGTACAACCTCTAAATTACACTGGTTAACATATTTTTTTTTTTTCTTTGAAATCATTTCAAGGTTTTCAAATTGTCTTCCTGTATTGATTAGCGGCACGGAAAGAGAAAAAGATAATCATCGATTATTAGAGGTCGCTTTTTAAGAATTTGAATTGTGAAATAAAAATGTTGCATTCAGATTTGTATTTAGGGATGATTAGAAAGCCTCCGTATAATAAATTTGATGTAAATCACATAACTTCTTGCATTTTCATTCGGCATATTAAACTCGACATTTTGAATTTCATCATTTTTATTTGCGATTCGTAATCGGCAAACCCGATAAACCTCCGAGTACTAAAATTCAACAAAATATTAAAGAGCAGTCTCTGCTTTACTTGCGTGCCAAATTTGAGCTCGATCAATCGTGCCGTTCGTGAGTTATGGACGATTGAATTTTCCGTTCTTGCAACACACGCACACACGCACACACACGCACACGCACACGCACACACATCCACACAGGCACACATACAGACATTTTTTCTAGACTATTTTTCTCGAAAACATATATGTTCAAACGAAATTACAAAATCTTCAAACTATTGTTGTACTTTTTGTTGTTGTTGTTGTAGATTTCTTTTTTAAAATTTCTAACGACTATTTCTGCCTTAATGTAAAACAAAAATATCCCTTTAAAAAAATAATAATAATTTTTACGATGATGTATTGCCCAGTGTTGCCAACGCATTTTTTTCCGTAACGAGCGACTCCTCAAGAAGAAACGCAAGCAGAGAAGAATGCAGGGTTCGAAAGAAGAAAAAAAAAACTGAGGGTACGCGACGAACAAAAGTAAAAAAAAAAAAGGAAAAAAAAAAAAAAGAAAAAACGAAGACGAACGAGTGGGTAAAAAACGAGAAGATGAAGATATGCAAGAGGGGTAGCGAAATTGCATCCGAACGAAAGGGGGACCTGGAGGGTACAGCCACTTTCGCGAGAGCGACGGTAAAGGAGAAGAGACAAAAGGGAGAATAAAGAACACACACGAGCGAGAGCGAGAAGACAACGTAAAAAAAAAAAATTAAAAAATAAAAAAACAACAACAACAACAACAACAAAAAATCGAGGAGAAAAAAGTGAAAGCCGGTGAGAGTATGCTGCACTTGTTTTTGGGGGAAGGGATCAAGAGCACGACGGGACTTGCCGAAAAAGACGAATGCGATGAAGCAACAGGGATTAAAAAAATAAAAAAAGGGGCGGCGGGGGGGGGGGGTGAAGGAGGAAGAGACCGAGAGCGCCCAAAAGCAAAGGAAGCGAAAATTCGAGAGGCAAAGAAATTTCGTGCGTAATTCACGAATCCGGAAAAGGATCGAGAAGACGAAAAGGAGAATCAATTCTCGTCTCCACGAAACACCTGACAGCTGAATCGTCAAGCGGGAATTGATGCCCGCTCACCGGTTTCTTTCCTCTTTATTGCTTTTTATATATTATTTCGGCTCTCGTCCTCTTCTGTTTCTTCTTCTTCTTCCCTTCGTCGACGTCGATGGGGAATAGCGGAAGACGTAACACGCACATCGCTTTTCAATCAAGGGACCGCTCTGTTGCGTGGCAGTTATATAGCAATACTCCGAGAAGCCTGGTGTGTGTGTATGTGTGTATGTGTGTGTGTAACGTCAATCGCTGTTTCGCAACACCATAATAATTACGTACCATGCGGTTAACTCAGGTCAAACATCTGAGTACAGTATCATCTCTGTAATGTGTGGATTTTATGGAAGCTGATGCCACACGTTCTCGTTAATACTTTATGCAATGACAATTAGTAGTGGGCAGTAAAAAAAAAAAGCTCGTTTATCTCTGGCAAGCTTTTAGACATTCTCTCATTAATATATACATGTAAGATATGAATATAAGGGTTTCACAATTTTTTGAATACCCAACAACAACAACAACAACAACAACAACAACAAAAGTCTTTAAAAATACTTGATATTCAGGAGTGTGCGAAATATGGATTCGTTACTTATTTAACAAAATGTCTTTTTTACAAAACTCTTTTTACAAACTTTTCTTCTTTTTCCCGTCTTCGTAAACTTTATGCAAAAAATTTGAACTGCTTCTTCTGTTACGCCTTGTTCACCAGGTCGAACCGCCAAAATGATTATACTCGCCTACTGAGATTACGCTACGCCGGTAATAAGATTGGCGGTCCGCAACCGCATCGTTCAAGCGAATGAGGCGGAGGCAGAAGTGTACACTGTACTACTAGTATACGAGCGCAGTATAATAGCGTCTGCTTTACACTGCATATGCACTATGTAATATGCATACATCTTATTTTCTGGACATGCATGAAAAAGCATTTCGCAGTAGACTAAACGATACAATTGTTGGCCGTTTAAGCGGGCAAAGCGATACAATTATTGGCACGCTTGTGTCTCTTTCTATTCAACGTGGCTTAAGAATGCATTGCGTGAATTAAGAGCGAGAGAGGATACACATTTTACTCCCTCAGTTTGCCCTGCGGACAGTCGAGAGTAGATATTAAAAATGGTATAAAGTTACTTTTTCGTTCGTTGACTGATTTACATATATTACCATTATTTCTATTATTGAAAATCAATGTTTCTCATTGCAATTATATTCAAATTCCAATGGATCTCGTAAAAAAGACAAATCGAAAGTCAAATTATCGAAAACTAAAGCCGCTATTAGGGCCAATCACGAGGGTATCGGCGGCTCCAGTCCACGTGTTACACGGCGATAAATTGCGCGCGTTCGATCTACGGCGGTGAAATTGAAACGCTCATCTCAAATAAGTCTCGCACATTTAAATAAGTTTAGACTTTAGAAAAAGTCTGCAATAAAACAATATTGAGCGCGTATTGTTGTTAGTAAAATTGAATTTTTTGCGCTGAAAATGTATAAGCAACGTTTCTTAACAATACAGAGATGGCCGAGAATTGTCGGCTGGCTAATAAAAGCATACCGAGCGTAAAGAGACTTGGATGAATATACTTGCATACACTTATAATATATAGCATGATGCCAAGTCGCACAATGCATCTCGGCATAGACCTCTCTTGGATTAGGTATAAACTCCACCAGTCACGAAACTAGGTTTACGATCGTAACGCGAATTGCACTTCCCTCATTGGGAGTCGCCCGCGCGCCATCCGCCGACGCCGCCTGCATACTCCACCGTTGCAATTCTCTCGATCTGGCCGGAGATGAAAAACTTGCCAACACGTTGACCGGGAGAGCGAGAGAAGGAAGCAACGGAGATTTAGTGTAGCGGAGGGGGCGCTGCTGCTGCTGCTGCTGCTGCTGCTGTTGCTGCAGCTACTCGGGCGGCAGAGCCAGAGCTCTATACGGAGGTTTAACGCGCCGACGGCTCTCTGTGTGAGCGGCCGAGAAGAAAGAAATATTATGGCTCGAAAAACGCGTCTGCCTGCCCACAGCGAGGCGATAAACGAGCTATCGAAGCTCGCGCGCCACAACCCGCCACAACCCACCACACCGAGTGAACGAGAGTATGCGAAACAGACGAGTGAAAGACCCAAACATCATTCAGTCTCTCTCTCTCTTCTTTCGCGCTGTAACGAGCTTTCCCTTTTCACTCCCGTCGGAGCTCTCAAAAACCGATAAAAGCGCACCAGAGACGCGAAAGAGGCGCGACAAGCCAGGCGAAACAATTAGAATTAGGTGGAAAGAAAAACTTTTATCAATTTATCAGGTACTTGATAAATGATATATTGATTTTTCTTTACGTTTTGATTGTCTCCAAGAATTTTTGATTCCTTTTTCAAAATCGTTACCTTGGACTGTAAATGCAACTTTGTACAATCTTCATTAATTTATAAACGATTTATGCCTCTCATACTCGAAACCCCTAAGTATATAGAGTGTCTCTCTCGCAACTATGTGATGATATTTGTATATTCGAATAGGGGAGATCGCGCTGAACAAAAAAGTCTTGGGTGAAAATTTTCTACGACCAAAATTCATCGAGTTATTAGCAATGAGAGTTAGCCAATCGCAGAGTGTTAGTGTCCGCCCGCAAACTCCAATTCCGCGCGGACACTAATCGTCGAAAACGGCTTCTTCGCGCGTTTTCGACCGTCAGTATCCGCGCGGAATTCGAGTTTCCGGACGGACACTACTTAACGGTTAAAGACATCTTGCTTTTTTTTCGATGAACAAAAAAATTTAGATGAATACATTTGACCCGCTTCTTGACATGGATTTTCTTGAGCTGCCTTCGATTTCGCCGTCAGATTTTAATTTCACGCAAATGCGGGACCGATAGTGGCGAAAGGACAGCCGGCGAATTTTTGAATCGACTAATTTTCTAGCCTTTCCAAAAGGTTATCGGAAAATCTGCGTCGACCACCGTGTTCAGAAGATCGAAAAACTAGACTCCACGAGCTCATAATTTTCCGTTTTTGATACCGTATAATCACCCTAAGCGTTTTCGAACATCAGTGTCCGCGCGGAATTCGAGTTTCCGGGCGGACACACTAACGGTGATTGGCTAACTTGAATTGCTAATAACTTGGTCAATTTTGGTCGTAGAAAATTTTGACCGCAAGCTTTTTTGTTCAGCGTGATCTCTCGTATTCAAATATATAAATATCATCACATTGTTGCGAGACGCTGTGTATATGTCGTTGTTCACTTTAGTATTTAATTCAACATTAAATAAATATAATATACAAAATAATGTGTTTGAATGTCACGACATGATAATGAAAAAACATAAGAAAAGAGATGTGACATCAAGGTTGCTTTGGTAATTAAAAAAGTACAAATTACGAGCATCTTTCAATGAACCTTCGACTTAATATTTATATTCATTTGGAATTCCTGAACATATACACAAGATCAATTAAATTTAAATTGAGCTATTTGTGCCTCTCTTCTGCTTCTCTTATTAAGATATTACTCATTTTTTTAAATTCTCGCCGTTAATTAACTTTTCGGCTAAAATCAAATTATTGAAAAGTATAAAACTAATCGATGAAGGAGTAATTCTGCTTCATAATAAAATTTTTTTAAAATAAATAAATAGCTCCACGCTTTTTTTATTTTGTATCATTATGTAAATTCTGATTATCAGTAAAATAAAAATGCATTTAAATCCTGGCTATCCGGTATGCCGATTGAAATCATCCTGAGCACATTTTAACCATATTTCGAATTACAAACTACAGCGTATTTTTACAGCCAAAGTTTAATTTATATACCGATAAAAGCAACAACAACAAATAATGATAACTTATTATTAATCAATTTTTGGCATGTTTGGTGGCACAGTCATTGACCAGAAAACGAGAAGAACATTGCCCTATCCATCGACCACTGGGTACTTTCTCAAAGAGATCGGAGAGGGAAAATTGATGATGCCAAGGGCCGAAAGAACGGAAGAAGGAAGGCAAGAGTATAGTATGGATAAAACGAAGCGAGATCGGCTTCTCGTTTTTGATCTTGTTCCACGCATAAAGAGGCGGTGCCGCGTTGGTGTAGCGCGCGGCGCATGGTGTATTCGTCGAGCCCTCCGGCGGATAAGGGAGCGGAGAGTAGGGGGGAGGGGGGGTAGGGCACTGCCGAATGAGACCGCGAGAAGACTGCGGCGCGTTCGGGACTCAAGTGATTTATTCAGGGTTATTGTCCCGTGCCCGCGGGGTTTTTGTCCTGGAGTTTCGGGCGCGAGTGCAAACATCAGTGGAGCAACAACCACGTATGCTCCACAGTGCGTATATATATATATATATACATGTACAAGAGGTACGATTCCTCTCGCAAGTGAACGCACCCGGTAAAAACGGCAAAACTTTTTCGCAACCCTGGACCGTCCAATCCCGATCGTTGAACTCTCGGATTTATTTTACCGTATGGAAATACGCAATGGAAAAATATACGAAGAAAAAAAAAAAAAAAAGATTTTTCCCAATTTTACAATTTCCGGGGTCTTTTTTTTTTTTTTTTGTATTTTGTGTTTTTTGTCGAGTTAAAGAATCAGACGGGGGAGGTTAGAAAGTGATGATAAGATTAGGAAAAGCTCCGATATTGCATAGTTATATGATTTTTGTGTGATCAAAGGACATTATATAAAGAAACAATATGCCATATGTTATATCATGCAAGTCACTTTTATGAAATACTTGGTAATAATTGGCTATAAAAAAATAAAATAAAAAAATTAACATCGCTTCCTCATTAATTTCGACATTAATTTTTACAAAGTCGCCTCTATGAAAAAGCTTGTGTATGAATTTTGGCTTCCACATATAGCTTTGTAAAAAAAAAAAAAAACAATATTCCTGTTTACGGCTCTAATCCGCTTTGATATTTTTAAAACTATAATAAGTTAAAATAAAAAAATTGAAATTGATCCAAAATCCGAATCGATTCACCGATTTTCACCAAATTTGCTAGAGAACATACAAAGATTTTGCAAAAAAATTCAAAATTGAATAAAAAAATATCATCGTATATTTCAATTTTTTTCAAAATGCCAAACACACACACACACATACATTTTTTTCTACCCCACTTTTTCCGAGGTGTTGGTCCATTCTGATTCTATCCTGCCAAAGAAAATATCGAAAAAAAATTATGTTTCACGATCACCAAAGCTTCCTCTATGAACAAGAAAAATATCTCTATATTGTTTAAGTATACAATCGCATCCCTCCAGATCCAACGTAATTAATAACATTTTCGCAATAATCGTCACTGTTAAACGATCGGTTATACCCTCCCGACTCAATATATCCCCATCCATAGATGCATATTACAAACCCCTCACACATTCACCAATGATTCCCGCTTGATTGGGTCAGTAGAGCCGCCTGCTATCGAGCCACAGCGATTCAAATGCATTGACCGATTTTTCGTATATCCCCAGCGATGTCGCAAAGCGATTTCCTTGCCAGACCAAGAGACTCTCTCAAATGCGTCCATGTTGGGGCGCGCATAGTCGACGAAGCAAAATAAAAAGCTGCTAGGGTGGCAGCACACAGTGCAACACACATCAGGGGACGAAGGGGATCGTGTTCTACGCAGCGTCCAGGACAACGCACATAAATCCATCCCCTCTGGATTATGGTTGAAGCGCAGTCGTGCCACGGGGAACAACTCATGGTGGAAAAAGGAAGAAATCGGATCGATTCGAGGAAGTCTCTATAATTCTATGCTACAAGAGAACCGTAGGTAGGTATTATAATACCACGAGTAGAATGAAAGTAAGTATATATAACCCCTACGCGTATGTGCTACATATATATATATATATATATGTGCCCAGATATTTTGCTGGGTCATCCGAGCTGATTAAGTTGCATCGCGAGCATTGCGTGCCAGCATATTTATGATAGTGGATTGATGCTAATGATGATATGCACCTCGAGCTCGTTCCTGACCGCGTTGCACGCCTTCCACGCGTATCTATACATTACGTTATTCTACCTGGCTGGTGTATATATGTATATACATATATATATAATATATATATATATATCGGACACTACGTCTTCTATCCCGTCCTCTAGGTACGTGAGAGCTCCCCCATCACGCTCGGTCAAGTATCGGGGAGAGTAAAACACCGTTAGCGCCGAACTATACAGTCCCAGCATATATGCATTACTACCACTCTGTATTCGCAACGCCCATTAGCGTGCACTAAAGTATCGACTGCTATATATATATATATACACATATATATTGCATCTTCGACTCCGCAACTCAAGTTTTTCTTGTTATGCAGCACATTTTGATCCCCGGAGGCACGAGGCACCTCTGAGGCTTCGGAAATCGATCGAAAACTGTATTATGTTTGTTGTACACGTCTCGACGTCGCGGACGATGTCACGCACGCCTCGTTGTCTCTCTGTGATTGGTACGTGCAAAGACTGACTTCAGATATACTTATCATAATCATTGGCTTCGAATTGCCTGGAAGGAAAAAGCAACTGCTGGTTTTTTAAAATTTATTTTTCTTATCTGTAGTTTCAGCAATTCTGACAATTAAAAATAGAGATGTAATCAAAATGTTGATTATGGATGTTAAAATTATGGAAAACCTGTAATAAGATTCTGGACTTTATTGGATGCACGTTTTTTTGTAAGCAATTATGTATTTTTTTTTTTATACGTGTCAGTACATAAGTTAATATATTTGATATATCAATTTGTACTGTTTTTTTTTTTAATAATCTAGATGTAACTATTTTGGAGACCAAAGATGGGCTTTTATTTAATTTCAGATAAAGTATCAGAAATTGGTGTTCCGGTGTCAATTTCAATGTCCTGAACTACAAAATCTGGAGTCTCTTGGCAAAGTTATTGCGCTCGTACCGACGAAAAACAAATTCAGAGAGAAAAATGTGTGAATGTCTTATTGAAATCTTGGAAACTGAAATCATATATTTTCATCATAATCTGACACTCAATATTTCTTATTACAAAATACTTTCTCTTTTTACATACTTCGTACGTGATGAGAAGGTAGAAAGTCCAGTATGTACGTATTACTCAATCCATCTACTATTATTATAGTTATTGGCTTGTATGAATAAACCCAAACACAGAAGAAGATAATGCTTTCAAATAAAATAAATATGTTAAATATTAAAGTGACTAAATTTTGTAATGTTCGCCAGTAGAGCAATTTATATTATTCATCATATGTCGGTTGGATATATTCTCTATTTGTTGTCGCCCTTAGAGAATTCATTGATTTCGAAATCGAACTTTGAACGCCTGGCACTTGAAAGGTGCCGGGTATATTTCGGCATTTACCTTTGTGAAGTTATATAAAGAGCACAGAACCGAGATGGGAATAGAAGCTCACATAGAAGAGGCGAATGCTAAAGGGTGTTTTTCCTATGTATGTGTTTTGCGGAGGGACGAAAACGTGTACACATAACGGAGCACAGGGCAAATTCCCCGGGAACGGTGCCTGGAACGGCGGAGCAACGTCGGTGAAGGCGCCTATTGATTTTGGGCAAAGCGCGAGAGAGGCAGGAGGACCCAGAGTTTCACCATCACCAACCAACACGTTCGGAGGGGGATGAAATGTGAACGGGAGACCGAGAGGGATATATATTCAGGGTGCAAAAGAGAGGGAAAGGAGAGCGAGGGAGCACGACTGAGGCTTGAAACGTTGTGTGTGTGTGTGTGTGTGTGGGTGTGTGTGTATGTGTGTGTGAGGGTGAGTGTTGACAGGGTTGAGAACCCCTTCTCTTCGCCCGATTGTTTGTACCCGCCGTGGGCGAGGACGCGTCGTGCAAAACTTATATATCTCACACACACACACACACACATATATATCTATATATGACTAAACATGTTATACGTACGTGCGTGTTATATGTTTTTCTATACCTATATGGATAAGACTGTCGAGGAGTTCTCTTCTGTGAGCCAGGACACGTCCCCTTGCCACTCTTTTCTCAGTGAACCAATGTACCCTTTGTTTTTACAGGAAGTAGAGTGTCCACTTGGAACGTACTTGTACTTTCCAAAAGTCGAGGGAAACTTGAGACGCGATCAAAGTCGTTCAAAGGCAGTGAAAGAGAGGCTCAGAAGAGCAGCCAATGGTGAAAAATGTGGCTTAGTTGGGACAAGACAATCTAATATTTTTTTCAGTTTCAGGCTCAGGTGTGTTTTTTCTGGCACTCACTTTTTTTCATTTCAAAAATAGTCTATAAAAAAACTTAATTTTAAGTTAGTTTATTCAATAACCCGCGTGGAAAAAAAAAGTATCGCGGAGACTCTCTGCGAGACTCACTGCGAGATCTCGCAGAGAGTCTCGCCGAGCGTCTGACGGGTCTCGCCGAGAGTCTCGCTGAGAGTCAAGCATGGTTCCCGGAGCTTGACTCTCGGCGAGACTTTTGGCGAGATCAAAAAAATTTTTTTTTTACTTGAATAAATTCTCAAAAGTCTCGCAGAGAGTATCGCCGATAGTCTCGGCGATACTCTCTGCGAGACTTTTGATAATTTATTATAAAATAAATTTTTTTTTTTAAATCTCGCCAAAAGTCTCGCAGAGACTATCGCCAAAAGTCTCGTCGAGAGTATCGCCGATAGTCTCGGCGATACTCTCTGCGAGACTTTTGAGAATTTATTCGAAAATAAATTTTTTTTTTTAAATCTCGCCAAAAGTCTCGCAGAGACTATCGCCAAAAGTCTCGTCGAGAGTATCGCCGATAGTCTCGGCGATACTCTCTGCAAGACTTTTGAGAAATTATTCAAGTAAAAAAAAAATTTTTTTAATCTCGCCAAAAGTCTCGCCGAGAGTCAAGCTCCGGGAACCATGCTTGACTCTCAGCGAGACTCTCGGCGAGACCCGTCAGACGCTCGGCGAGACTCTCTGCGAGATCTCGCAGTGAGTCTCGCAGAGAGTCTCCGCGATACTTTTTTTTTCCACGCGGGAACTATTTTGCTTTATTTCGTTTTAACGAAAATAAATGATTTTTTTTCTAATATTAATATCAATGTTATTTTTTATATTTATTAAATTGAGATAAAAGAATGCTTAGTTCAAAATAAATCCGCAATAGTGCATGTTTTTTCACATTTTTCATGCAACAGTATTCAATTGTATTCAGACGAGAAAAGTGTAATAATATATATATTTTTTTGAAATACTTCAATAAAGATACCAGTAACATCGGTATTGAGTGATAATGATGATTTTTAATGATTTTTAAAACACTGTTTAACAAAATCGGCAAAGAAAGCTTAATAGTTTTATATCAAATTTCTGTTTTCATGTGAATACCAAGGGTTTTTTTTTTTTTTTAGTACACAGGGTGAGACACATAAAGCGTTACAGAGCAATAGCACTCAAACTATTCATCATATCGAAAAATGTTTCAGACAAAAGTTTCGGTGTTCGAGAAGGCCGTGATACTGGACCACCCTATTTTTTTTATTGGTTGAGGCGCTGAAGCCACGTCAAGGTCAACTCCACTTTTGTTAAAATGGAACCTCTATCTGTAACACTTTACATTTTACCCTGTATACTTATATTTGTGATTTTTTTTTCTCATATATAAAAAAAAGAAAAACTCAAAATCTAATCCAATCAAACTTTTGTCAACATTATTAATAAAGCAAACTATTGCAAATGCCAGAGTAGAGCGCTCTGTGAATTGGCAAACAAACGAAAAATAATATTCCAAGATTAATTGGACCCTGAAAAAGAGTATTGCATTAAACTCAATGACCGACAGTTTGAGAGTCACTTTACAAACATATAGAGAAGTGCCAAGAGACGATTGTTTGTTGGGACAACTATGTGTGCCTCATCGACATCTCGATAACCCCCCCCCCCCTCCCCTCCCCCCGTACCCCCAACACCCCCCGCCTCGCCCCACCCCCTGCCCAAGTGCAAAACAACAGCATCAAGCAGTAGAAGCACTTATACGAATGGTCGGGCTCAGGCCCTGTGCAAAAAACCTGCCTACCACCCTTTCAAATAAAACACTCACCCAGGGTGCCTACACGCTCAACCCTCCTGCAGTGTTATATAGCCGTCGCTATACTTCTTTGCTCAGCAAGCCTCCATATTCAAAGTACCAATGTATTGTACTTAAGCATACAGAGTCCATGTACGAGTCAGCAGCAGGCACACGTTAAAAAAACAAAGTAGAGTACAATAAAAAAAAAAAAGAAAAAAAAAAGAAAAAAGAAAAAAAAGAAATAAAGAAAGAGAGACTGAATCAAACGAGAAAGCTCGTTTCGCAAATTAGAAATCCAGCGTGTTACGTTATTCATGTCCAATAAGACCTGCGAGTATATTTATATATATATATATATTTCTGCTATATTCACGTTTGTACGAGACGCGTAAATCGTCGCGGTGAGTGTTAAACACACGCACAATACGCGACTATAAGAAACTACGATAACCGCCTGCGCGCTCGACTCTCGAATAATCATAATTATCAACGAGTGTAATGTACTCGATGGATATTATATAGGTGCGAGTAACTCGAGACGAGATCAGACGATGACACCGACTCTCAGTTCCACGCCCTCCACTGTACATTGATATATACGAGTTAAATACACACACACACACACACACAAACATATATATATATGTATATACACGACCCGTGTCTACTATTGTATCACGCATTCGTCCTACACGCATTTCACGGATCTTATCACGAATTTATCTATCCTATATTCTCAAGATTAGATGACACACACAGGTTACACTGCTTTTTTTTTTTCCTGTCCCCCTCGAGGCTCTTGGCTCGAGTGTTTTTTTAGGTCGCTGTTTGACCACTGCAGGTATAATAAATATGTAAGCGATTTGTGAATCAATGTCGAGACAATACCGATGTAAAATGAAAAAAAAAAAAAAAAAAAAAAATCAAGGCAATTATAGATACACAAACTTTTCTGGTATTTTTATCACTTTGATGACGTTTCACCTGCACGGAATTTCAACGGCTAATCTACGAGACTGTATTTTTTTTCACACTTGCGATAAGTAAATATTATTTTAGGACGTAGAACAGTATGTGTGTATAATGTGTGACTGGAGAGAGAGAGAGAGAAAGAGAGAGAGTAGTGTTAATCTCAAAGAAATCGTTGTTATCTTGGTGAATATTAAGTCACACAAAATTATTAACTGTTAAGTCAGGCGAGTATGAGATTTTTATAGCAGCATGGACTATTTTATTGTTATTTCGTTTAATAAGTTGAAATAGCACAATTTGTTAAAGATACGGTTATAATGGGGGAAAGAAATTATAAAACTATAAAAAAAACGTTGTATGGAACTGTAACGATTAATAGTAGTCACATAGTTCGAACAACAAGAGAAAAATATGCCCACTGGTAACCTGATAAGTAGTAGTTTGAAAAACCTCAACTATCTCTTTTATATTTTACCATAGTTACTATCCACCCGTCACCGCAATTATTTAATACTTGGAAGTTAAATATAAAAATGAACTAATAATTTAATCACTATTTAACTGCCATTGCCCTGCTACCATTTCCGACTACGCACTACGGCGTGCCTGACTCATACAAATTATAGGAATTGCATTTGTGCTCCACGTTTTATGTTGGTACTATTGTGTCCGTGTGACAAGTCACGTCTCTTAGATCATACTTTTTTTTCTTTTTCTTTCTAATATAAATATTTTTCGCCATTATCGACTCGCTGATTATTGATAACTGACGCATTGAAACCCTACAAAACCCTCTGGTATCTGATGTTTTCAATCAAATTCCAACCAGCTTACATGCACCTTTATCTATAAACGTTATTCACTCGTATATATAATAGGAGGCTTCTAGCGTCAAATCTCCGTTGTTCATATCTCTATATTAGAAAAATCCGGACTTGAGAGGTCTATTTGACATGGAATGCCCTATATATCCTACCCAGCGACGGCAGCGTGATATTTTTATAATATACAGAGATATATAAATATATATATATATGGGGCATTCGACCCCGTTTCGACCTGGATTTGACCTCGACCTCTCCGATTTGGCTCATAATTTTTTGTAGGCTTAGTTGGGCCCTCAACTTCACAACAAATTTTTCTTTTTTTTATTGCAATTTTTTTTTAAGTGAGAAAAAACTTGCGTACTTTGGCAATGAGCTAGAAAATTTTGATATTCAATAGAGTATTTTTCAGAATTTTTTTCAAGTTTCTAAATTTTGGCATTCGATATGTCAATTTAAAAATATTAAAAAGGAAGAAAGTTTTGTGACATTCCCTCAACTTCACAAATTTTTTTTTTATATATTTTAAAATTGACATATCGAATGCCATAATTTAGAAATCTGGAAAAAATTCTGAAAAATACTAAAAAAAAAAAAAAAAAATTTGTGAAGTTCCCTAAACTTCACAATTTTTTTTTTTTTGTTAAATATTTTTAAACTGACATATTGAATGCCATAATTTAGAAATCTGAAAAAAAAATTCTGAAAAATACTCTATTGAATATCAAAATTTTCTAGCTTATTGCCAAAGTACGCAAGATTTTTCTCACTTTAAAAAAATATTTCAAAAAAATTGCAATAAAAAAGAAGAAAAATTTGTTGTGAAGTTGAGGGCCCAACTAAGCCTACAAAAAATTACGAGTCAAATCGGAGAGGTCGAGGTCAAATGCAGGTCGAAACGGGGTGGAATGCCCCATATATATATATATACACATCACATAGTATACGGTGGCACTAAAGATTATTATGTGTACACGACATCAATTTTCACGATATTGGAAGTCGCGAGAAGATTCCTTAACGTCGTGTTTGCTTGGTGGGCGCTTCTTTCGATCTCGTTCGGCGCCTCGATTATATAGCTTAACTTGACAACGACGACGACGAAGTCGCGCACAATGCCGAGTCGACAAATTGCGAATGAGTTCCCCATTCCCTCCAATGGTTTTATATAGAGAGCCTCCATGGCTATTCCACTGCTATGTATTTCGTTGTATATATGTATTTATATCCGTATACAACAAGACACATATACATTTAGCCTCTCGATACCAGAGATGATTGATTAATCACGTACACGTACTTTAGTATCCTGTACCTATACATGAGTATATATATATATATATATATATATATATATGTATGTATCTGCATTGAATGTAAGGCATCACACAGGTCAAGTTCCTGCGATGCCAGGACAGAAAAGACTCTAGAAGAGAGACCGAACTCTCTTTACACATCAACAACAGTGGTGACCTTGGCGTAGCCATAGCCACCACCGGCCTCTTCCCATCGAGTGAGAAACCGATGACAAGGAAAGAAAAAACAAAAAAAAAAACAAAAAAATGGGTGTAGAACGTTCCCTCTCACGACGGGGGCTCTCCTTTCTTAAATGGAAAAATCCTTCACATTCTCGTATTTCCTGGAAAACAGGAGCGCTTCCTTACAGAGAATTCGACATTATTATGTGATGTTAAACGACGCAGCTACTGGTATCGTTAAATTAATTGGCATTATTGGTCAAATAGGATTTAATGAAAAAAAAAAATAGTGAATGAAAACTTATATGGCTATAAACCAGTCTTTTGTTGCGATTTTCTTGAGCGACAGTTTAAAATTCAAAGAAGCGTAGTTTTGCACTATTTAAATATATAAGACGGTTGTTTTTTTTTATAGAGTGGTACCTTTTTGTTGCGTATTTAAAAATGTACTTATGTCAATTATTAAATTTAGTTACATTTATATTGTATTTTTTTAATATATTTTTTTTTATGTATTCCAGCGAACGGGATCCTTCCTACTCCACCTACCCCCAAATCCTTCCAAACTTCTCCTCTCCCCCCCCCCCCCCCCCCCCCCACCCCCCACATTTATATTGTAATAATGTAAGAGAAATTAAATCAAGATGGATATTAAATATATGTTGAACATTGCACTTAGATACGAGACGTTTCATAGGGTAATTTACACCATTTTTCATTGAAGTCTAAATTTTTCACACTATAAGTTTACTTTTTTTTTCATGAATCAAGAACGAAGCGACATAAAATTCTAATAAAAATCACGAATGTTTTTGCTTATAGTAATATAAAAACAAATTGAAAAATATATATCAGGGAAGTTTAAAACCGGAGGAATTTATTGTGTGTGAATTTCAACGGAATGTCCCATATATTACCAAATATGTCAATTCAACATAATTTTTTTCCAGCACTCATTATCCAATACCACTTATATAAATTTTTCACGCTAAACCGTTTGTTTTTTTTTTCTTTTCTTTTTCAATCAACTATATTTAGATATTATTAAAAAGTAACATTAAATAATATATTAAACAAACAAGTGATAAGTTTATTGAGTTAAAAAATGATGTTTGCAACTGTCCCTGAAAACGAGAGTTTCCTCACTGTAGAAATTGAAATATTCTTCGTGTAATCGTTGATCTCCGGGGTCTGTGTGCGCGAATATAAGCCCATGGGTCCCCGGCGTCGCACGTGTTTGCAGCAAGAAAGAGGAAGCCGAAAAAAAAATAAACAACATAGACGAAGTAAAGCTCGCGCAGGGCGTGCACAAGTTTTTCTCTGTCCCTTCTCTCTCTCTCTCTCTCTCTCTGTCTCGTGAATCTCAAGTCCTTCAGTTCATTACGACGACTCTGCAGGCGAAACGCGTGCTCATTCGTCGGCTCTGAGATAAAATAAAGAAAAAAAAAAAAAGTCCAAACAATGCGCAGCAAGAGTCAAGTCTCTGTCGCTCGTTCGCTATACGTCTCTGGCGCTCGTGCGGCGAGAGAACCGTGGAACCAGGAAATGCACGGGCAACACAAAATATTTATCCCGAGAGTCGGTTCCTTCCTCTTTGCTACGCTCGCGCGTTATTAAACACGTATCTCTCACCCACGCAACAACGTTCCATTCAATGATAATCGTCTTTTTTTTTTTTTTTTTTTTTTTTTTTTCTTCTTTCGCGTCGATTCTTCGATGGAAATCGACGGTAATATAGCAGGGAATTTTTTAAAGAATGCTGCTGGGCTGTTGCTATTCAACCTGGGAATATATGACGCGTATATACAGCAGTACAAACGTCACAGTTATTGGACAATTTAATATTTTTCTTTGATTCAACTGTATTTGCGTGTTAAAAAAAAATAATTATATTGCAGAAGTAACAAAATTGTATGTTACTTTCAAACGTCTTTTGTCTTTTTATAAAATGTCTGTTTAAAGACAGAAAAGTGTTGCAAGAAATTGTAAAATTGAAAAGCTGTGTTTTGTAAAAACAGTGTTTTTAAATAAGTAAACATCACAAAAGTGCAAAAAAAAATCAATAACAATTTTT
This sequence comes from Perithous albicinctus, assembly GCA_964016905.1. Lineage (NCBI taxonomy): Eukaryota > Metazoa > Arthropoda > Insecta > Hymenoptera > Ichneumonidae > Perithous > Perithous albicinctus. Next base: position 12,829,835 of record OZ024698.1, on the reverse strand, counting down.
TTTACACTTTTGTGATTTTGTAATGTTATCTGTAATGCTAAAACCTACAAAGTTTAGTTTGGAAAGCTAGAAAATATTAATCGTTTTCTTCAAATTTCTAATTAAATAACTTAACGATTAATTGAAAGGAAAAATAAACTAATAGTTTTTCATGTAAAAATGTTTATAAAAAAAATGTTCTTTTTTTAAATCAATTTTTGTAGCTAATGTTTTTTATTGTTTTTATTAAAGTGTCGCCAAGTTCTACTGCCAATTAGGTACTTTTTTTTCTAAGGTAATAAATATCTAACAATTTACATAAACAGTAAGCAAATAAAGCTCAAAGTCATTGCTCGCAATTTCTGATCGACTGTAAACGTTTCGTTAGTCTCTAAACAGTCGCAATTTTCAGGTATAAAATAAAAGAATATTTGTCGACGATGTTAAACTCGTGCGAAACGCTTTCTAGAAGTGCACTTTTTATTTTTCAACTAGTGCAGCTTATTTATTTATTTCATATATTATTTAATGGATCAAAAAAGCAATAACGAACTAACCTTTTTCAACCAACTTTTCATAAAAGATATTTTTCCATTTGTTTACATTTAAATGTACTTTACCGCCGAATATTCGAAAAATGTGTGCGAGAAATAAACGAACAGAATTGTAAATAAATATGAGGAGCAAAAAAAATAACATTTTGCCATTCTCCGAAATGTCTCAATCCTGAGTGAAACAGAAAAAAAAAGTAAGTGTCTATTAGTGGTATTGTCGCGTGCGAGACGCTTCCTAGAAGTGCATTTATAGATTGGCCAGATAGATATATAAACACGGCGGGAGGAAAATTCTGCACCGAGGTCACACCGTGTTCGACCCGGCCGTTACGTAAGTCAACGATCATCTCGTCTCAGCTGGATAGAGGTACGGGGAAACCTGTTGGCCGATCGCGCAAAAGGGGGGAAGAAATCATCACGTGCGCGTCATCGTAATCATCCGGAGGGGAAAAAGATGCCGCGAGAGCCTGTTCGTTATGCCTATCTCAACTATGTACCTCTACTCGTGTACATTCTCGCTCGGAGTTTGTATTTTACATTCGTTAACGCGATAATCTACCTACAAAGTTGCCCGCCGATTTGCTAACTCAAAACTCGTTTGCGAGTACGTCGAAAAGAAAATCATTTAAGTGGGGGAAAAAAAAAAAAAAGAAAACTCATGTTGCAACGATGATTGATCGAACGTATTGAGTCATATCGCTGGAAGATGAAAGAAAAACAAACTTTATAGTCGCTCAAGTTGAACACGCTTTTAAAGGATTATCCGTTGATAAACAAACACACTAATTTCGTAGCGCCCACATTTTTTGTGTCTTTTCTTTAATCTTAATATTTTTAACGATTTATCTCGACAAATTTTGGCAATTTGTTTTAGCGTTTGACTTGCTTTATTTCTTGACACACACTTTTTTTTTAATTCACAGAGATAAAAATGTGACATTATTGAACACGATTAAAAGGCTACTTATAAGTCCATCGTAAACACTTTTAATAGTCCAATTATAAATTGAATATGCAGGTGAATCGATCGAGAGCGTATCAACAAATCAGGCAGACTTTTTCAACATTGAAAAATGAACAATGGTCTGGATTGTTGTTATTAAAAAGCTAAAAAAACTTTACCTGAAGAGGAATTGACATAGAACAGATGATCTGCACTAGCAGCGTTCACTCGATGGTACTTATAGATTATTATACGGTTCATCTGTCAGACTACTTCTTTTAAAGACATTTTTTTTCCTGCTAGTGGCACTTTTAACATTAAATCTCCAAAAAAAAGTTGATACAAGAACAATTATTACACTTAAAAAAATTGAAATTAAACAAAAAAAAAAAAAGGCGTAATCATTTTAAAAATCGGACGACTATGAAAAGATTATTCGTCGAAATCGATATTTTTTTAAATTATAAAATAAAAAAATTCACCATGGAAATTATATTTTCTAGTGTCATCAATTTTAGTCAGTTAGGATAGGTTAGTTTAGATGCGCGTATAAAGATTCTCTATTTTAGATCCTCCGAAATAAAAGTCGATGTTTTCTTACTTTTAACCTAAAGATTTTTTTTGTTATTAGAAACTTATAAGAATCTTTGCTAACTAAAATCTGAGCGATTTTCAGTGAACCACGAAATCGTCTCATTATCGATGGAATCGTCTAATTATAACGTTTCCTCAAGCGCAGTAGACAAAAAAAGGCCATTGTACAAATATCAGAGTATCAAATGGCCTCGTAATAAAGACCTCTCGTGTTTATTTATTTTAGGCATCATTGAACCGTGCGAGCCAAATATTTTTAAACGATCCACTGACGAGCCTTTCACAATTTCCTTATACCTATATCCTCGTGTATTTGTGGAAAAGAAACTGTTCATCAACTGACATTCGTAAGTCACAATAAAAACATCGTGCTTACATTTTTAAAAATCGGACAACTATGAAAGGATTATTCGTCGAAATCGATATTTTTTTTGAAATTACAAAATAAAAGAATTCATCGTGCAAAGTATATTTTCTAGTGTCATCGATTTTAGTCAGTCAGGATAGGTCAGTTTAGATGCGTGTATAAGAATCTAATTTTAGATTCCCCGAAATATAAGTCGATGTTTTGTTAATTTTAACCCAAAGATTCTTTCTCTTATTAAAAACTTAACAAGAATCTTTGCTAACTCGTATCTTATAAATTAATCAAATTACGTTATGTCCGTTTTACATATTCTTTTAGCTTTTCAACTGAAAATCATCGCGATTTTCAGTGAACCACGAAATCGTTTTATCATCGATCAAATCCTCTAATTATACCGTTTTCTCAAGCGCAGTATCAAATAGACTCTGATAAAGACCTCTCGTGTTTATTTATTTTGGGCATCATTGAACCGTGCGTGCCAAATGTTTTTAAACGATCCACTGACAAGCCTATCACAATTTCCTTATACATACAGCCTCGTGTATTTATGCTAAAGAAACTGTTCATCAACTGACATTCATAAGTCACAATGAAAACATCGTACTTACCCATAGGAGTAAAAACTAATGAACAAAAATCCGAGAGATGATGTTAAGTGAGAGAATCCTTGGGTGTATCGCCGGACGTATAACCTCGTCGATGATCTCCAGCGTACCTTGTATGTATTTTCTCTTATCTCTACATTGAGACACCGGGCGAAACGTGCGTGGGATTTGGAGCCGATCGGGTTCGTTCCTACCGCCGCTGCTGCTACTGCTGCTGTCTGTCTGTCTGTCTTTCTTTAGCTCGACAGATCCTTGCAGCAAGAGAATGTAGCGTGACAATAATAATATATGCAAAAAGAACACTTCCGTTTAATCGTTTACACTTGTTTAATAACACTCATTTATTTTCTTTCTTTTCTCTTCTATACTTCTAAGGGAACACTCGGGAACAACGACGCGGTAACTTTTTTTTTTTCTTTTTCTTTTTTTTTTTTTCTTTTCTTTTTTTTTCTTTTTTTAACGCAGCACAATAACTACAACAATGATAATAATGCAAACTTGATTATTCAATGGCTTTAATATCGAGAATTTAAGATCGACTGTCGATTTAGCTTTTCACTATTATAGCGCGGGCGATAGGATAAGAAGAAGAAGAAGAATAAGAAAGGAAGCACGTTGACGCGTCCTATCGCTTTGAACTCGCGCTCGAGACTGAACGTACGCGCGGCGGCTAACCGAGGCAGAGCCGAACTCGACCGGCAGCGACCGAACCGCGCTCTGCTGCTTGGCCTGCTGCTGCTGCTGCTGCTGCTGTTGCTGTTGCTGTTGCTGTTGCTGCTAAAACACGCCAGAAAACAACCGACGCGAAATAATCCAACTCTCGTATACGTACACCGCAGTTTAACGTGCATACTTGACGATATATATTCTTTCGTGTACTCTCTTATACACGACCGGCGAGAAAACGTCAACACGATACCGAACGAATTCACTTGAAGAGAATGTATATTGACGGCTTGACGTTTTATTCGCGTGCTAAATTGCCGGGATTCGTAACATATCGTAAACGCAGTTACAACTTGCGAGGGAAACTTTCTTGATACTCGCTTTTGACACCTCTGCTACTTTTCAAATGCGCATTAGGGACCTTTTTTTATTTTTATTTTTTTTTTTATCTGACTTTCGAGCGTCAATATTTTTAGCTGGAAAGTTACAATTTTGAAATACCTTTTTTGGAACGCCAAGTTTTTTTGAAGTCAAAGTTCCTTAAGAACGTTTTGGGATTTTATTGTATAGTAGGTCTGATATATTAGACGTTATGTTTTAATTCATATTCATAAAACAGTGGATACAAGTAAACGAGTTTTCCTTAAGAATGGTTGAATCAAAAAAATTAATGTAATTTTATTATGTAATTTTTTTGTTATAAAATTACGTTAATAAAAATAAAAATTACGTTAAAAATTACAGTAATTATTAACGTAATTTTTTTGTTAAAGAATTACGTTAATAATTACATTATTAATGTAATTTTAATTTTTTTGATTCAACCATTCTTAAGGAAAACTTCTTTACTTTTATTAAAATTAATTACGTTAATAATGTAATTATTAACGTAATAATGTAATTATTAACGTAATTATTAATGTAATTATTAACGTAATTTTACGTTAATTATTTTACGTTAATAATGAAATTATTAAGGTAATTTTGAACATTTTGAAGTTTTTTTTTCAATTATGCAGAGTCAAGGGTTTTAACTAAATCTTTCTTTCAGTGTACATACATTAGGGAGTTTAAAAAAAACTCACCATTTTTATTCTTCTCCCACCATGTTAAAGTTTAGATTTCGATCTTGAAATAAAAACCTCGCGAAAGGAGGGCACTGGCAAAAAATAGTAAAATGTGCTGCATTGAAGGTTTTTACGTAAAAATAAAAACAATAATTTTACGGAATGGAAACATAATTTTTTTTAATTTCATGTAAGCTGAAGAAAAATTGATATCTTCTTCCTCTTTTTAATATAAACGAAAAAAAAATACATTTTTTTTTTCGTGTTTCTCCCACCCTTTAAATCTGTAGGTTTCGACCTTGAAGGAAACCTCGCGATATGGGACCACTGTCGAAAAAATTAAAGAGTTGCCGCATTCGACGTTCAGACCCAAAATTTACAGCCCCTCTAAAAGTTAATCACAAACGTACATCCCCTTTCGCGAGGTGTTTTCGTAAAATTTGCAAGTATCCCCCGTTCACAAGGTGTATTTTAAGTTCGAAGCCGAATACACTTTTAAAAAATCGTAGAAGCATAAAAAAAGCAATTGATTTTTTTTTTGGCGCACCATATTAAAAAGAAGACAATAGAAACCAACTTTTTTTTTGGGTACATAAAATTTAAAAAAAGTTACCATCGCCTAAAATTATTTTTTTTAATTTATGAAAACACCTCGCAAAAAGGAGACGCCAACAAAAGGCTGCCGCATTTTTTGGGTATAAACCGCCAATGCTTCATTTTTACGAATTTTTTGCCAGTGCTCCCTTTTCTCGAAATGTATTTCAAGCTCGTAATCTAGAGTTTGACATATGACGGGCTAAGCAAAAAAAAGAAAGATTAATGAATTTTTTTTTAAACCCTCTAGTGTTCAATGCACACTCGAAGATGCGTTTGCGTCTATACACGACCAAATGAGAAAATGCCAACACGTTTTACCAACGAATTGACCGAAGTAAAATTGTCGGGTTAACGTTTTACGCGAAAAAAAAGCGTGTCAGTGGTAAATTTAGGACGCGCCTTGAGCTGAGCTTCGACAAGTTCGTTCACCGAGCACATTTCCATTGACTCTTGCGCCAGAGTGTATAGAGCGATTTTTTTTTTTTTGTATTTTTTTTTTTTTTTATATACATTCATTCTTCAGCGACGATTTACATATACTTATAAGCCATCTTGGAATTAATATTTTTACGATAAGCTGAAATTGAATCTCCTTGAACGTCGGGCATAAATATAATACCCGTAGCAAAGCGGAGTCCTGCACGATTTGCTGTTTCGTTTTTAATACGGAAATTTTACGATTTTCCACCCGCGACAGGCTCGATTTATTTTTTTTTTTTTTTTGATACCGATAGCTACTATTAAATTCGAGAGATAAGCCGATAAAACCGCAGAAAAGTATGCATATACGTGCTGTATATTCTCTCGAGCATTCGACATTCCGTTTCGTGAACGCACTCTCGGTATATTACGCATATGCACGTGACATTCGCAATTTTATACCCCCGGACTCGTTATTGGCTATCCATTTACGACAATACACCAAGGCGCTCGCGCTCACCGCCTTTCGTACTTTATAGAGTTGAAGTGATAAGCGAGCAAGTTGCGCCTCACACCGAACGATTACGTTATACGATATGTCCGAGCTCAAACCTATATACTTCTTTCTCCCTCTACATTTACAAGCAAGCAGACACGCCGTGTCGAGAATCACAAATAAACCCGAGTACACTTGTTAGGAAGCTATATAATATATGTTCACTATACGCGCTTATTTGTCTGTATTTGTGTTACGTTTGCACGCTAGTCCTCATCCTCAAGAAGCCGATATGCTAATTCATATGTACGGTTTATTATCCATCGATTCGACAATCATTTGCAATCAATTTCGTCTAATTCATCATTTTTCAAAGGTTTCATTATTGTTAAATAAAATACCGGACAAAAAAAAGTGGGAAGGAAAAAAAATCAGGGGGAAAAAACCTCGGAAAACTAAAGTTTTTTCCGGGCGACTTTTTTTCCGAAACACTTTTTCCCTGATATTTTATTTCCGGGTACTTTTTGTTGCTAATACCTCTGAAATAATTACTGACCTGTCAATGCTGAAATTTCTGATTGTTTGAACACAGTCGCTCTGCTACGTGCTAGTAAAATCACTGCTAAATTTTTTTTAAACATTTCTACTAATTTTCATTGTTGACTATTCCGAAGTGTGGCTAATTCGATATCCCATTGAATCACATCTTCTTCCGTCGAGACCCCACAAAATATATACTTGAAACGATTTTACTCAATTTCAATTGTACCTATAAGCAATGCAAATAAAATACAAATATATTGAAATAAAGCATTTTTTTTTTTACACGTAGAACTTTCTTTTCCGGACATTTCCATCCAGGAGATTTTCCAGAAAGACCACATTTTTCCTGATTACTCTTTTTCAGCGGACTTATGTTCCCTGTATTGTTTTTCTTCAGGAATTTTTGTCCAGAAAACATTTCTCTCATTGTAGTCAATTATCCTTTTTTCGTTCCATTAATAAATTATTTGTTTTTCGACGAACCCTTCGAAAAACAAATAATTTTTCCAGGTTACTCTTTTCCAGCGGACTTATGTTCCCTGTATTGTTTTTCTCCAGGAATTTTTGTCCACAAAACATTTCTCTCATTATAATCAATTATACTTTTTTTTTCTTCCATAAATTATTTGTTTTTCGACGAACCCTTCGAAAAACAAATAATTTTTCCGGGTTACTCTTTTCCAGCGGACTTATGTACCCTGTATTGTTTTTCTCCAGGAATTTTTGTCCAGGAAACATTTCTCTCATTATAATCAATTATCCTTATTTTTTTCTTCAATAAATTATTTGTTTTTCGACGAACCCTTCGATGAGGTTATCGCATGCTATTTGTCAAACACGCGACTCACGAGCCCTGTGACTCGTAAGTCATTGTGATAATACTCTGCGCTCATTGTACTCAATTTTCCGTGTATTATCACGACGGGATATGTTGCGAGAGCTTCTCGTATCGCAACACACATTCTAGACATTCTGTATAGGGAGATACATATATTAATTAAAATATCGAGAGGAGGCTCAAAGTGTTCTTCTCGAATGAGAGATATCGAAGGAATGTTAAAAAAAAAAAAAAAAATGAGTCAATTATCAGAAGAAGGCGGAAAGAGCGAGAGTAACCTACCGGTCTTTGTTCTCTTCTCTTCGGCTCTGCTTGACTATAATAATCAAACAGCCCGGTTTCCCGTTCTATCCACATGGTCCAGTCATTGTTTACTCGACTACGAGATTAAAAAATCGTGAATTGAGGAGATAAAAGTGCACAATCACTCTCTCTCTCTTTCTGACATTCCTGTTTATATTCTGGAAATTATTCGATCGAAGGGGAGAATCGTATAACAATGTGAAGCGTCATGCGTTAGGTTCACACACTTTTATTACACACCGTGCATCTCTATTTTGGTACAGAAGATATTCTTCTTAGACATTCACATCTCTCGTGTATTACAATTTCATTGAATCCTTTGCATTCACACTGAAATCATTTATCGGATCGGATAAAAAGAAATTCATTCAGGTTTTTGAATGGTTGGCTTTTGTCACGATTAATTTGATTGTCTCTCTTCGTTCAATTCAAATAAAATCATAACGTTGTACAAACAATATTCCAATTAAAGTGAGATAATTATGATGACACGATGTTCGATTAAAGATGTGATCAGTAAATTTACCGTAAAAATGGAAAAACAGAAATTGACCGATCTTAAAATTAGCAGTTAGATTTTTTTTTTAATTTGTAACTCTAATTTTGCAATACCATTTTGACGATGAAAGTATTTTAAAAAAATAAAAAGTTAAACCGAATTTTTGCTTCTTGCTAGTCGAATATTATCAATTTTGTTGATAAAATGACAAAAGATAATTCGATTCTTAAATTGACGAAAAAAAATCCAATCTGTATTTTTATCGTAATTGTAGTGAATGTTGTTGTAGATAACCAATATTGCTACATCTCTATGTTCCGTACGTCTCTATCAACATATTTATTCAGGCTAATGAAATGATTGTTTTATTGAAAATCTATTTGGCTCAATCAAAAGTCCATTTAATTTGCTTTTCATTTCAATTAGGTTTTCATTTTACAAACCAGACAATAATTACATACCGAGCAATTAATCTTCAATGAAGATTATTTTGTAAATAAAAAAAAAAAAATACAACTTCGTTACGTAGCTTGGTATGTTTTATGTGTATTAGCAATAAAATGTTGAATTATTTGAATGAATTTAATCGACAATCGATTCGCGCCAATCAACTTGAATCAATTTCTTTTTAACCGACAACTACAATAGTCCATTACATCTTTTCAACGTTGACGTCAACGGGAAACCCATTCAACAAGATGCTATTGTTTCTGTAAAGTGAATTCAAACAACTGTACAATAGAATGACAAGAAAAAAGTGGATACAAATAAAGGTGTTGGAATCAAGGCATTTTCACATCTTGATGATACAGGACTTGAATGAGAGTTACAAATGTTGCACAAATTTGAATTATATATATGTATATATATACAATGCATTATAAATACAACACTCCAATTTCGATGGCTTCGTTCTTGCCCGATGCTGCGTAAATTTTTTTTTGTTATTTACGGAAAGCAGAGTTGATGCAATAATTTGTCGAGAATTCCCCAAAGTAAAAAAAAAACTTTTAAACTTTGTTAACAGTTTATCTGCCAATGTAGCATATTTTTTTAACAGATGATTTTCAAAATTCAAAAAAGACAAAGCATGAATTTAAAGACAAAAATTTGGGACACTTTTTTTATTAAGAGATATTTAAAAAAAAAAGATTTATTTTATTGGTGTAAGAATGAAAAAGTGAATTTTCCAAAAGTACAATTTTAATTCAGAATGCAGTATTTGAGATTGAAAAAAAAAAAAAAGAAAATTAAATTGGCAGTTAAAGAGTCAATTTAACGTTCATTTGTATATGTTAGGTGAGTCACACGAGGGGTTACAGAATTCAATAGACGATTCTACGATCTTCATTAGGATCCCCACCTCGGTAGCAATCGCGATCAAGCTAAGACGAATAAATTGTGTGCTTCAGAGAAACCCGATTGAATTAGACACGTGAATATACAGCAGTTTGACGTTCGACTTGGAGTACGCGTACATTCTAATTAAGAGCAGCGCGCTGCGCGATTGGAGTTTCGACAAGCGGCGCCTTCTCTCATCGTTCGACGGCCCGGAAACCTCGAGCGTTCGACATCGGTAATTAATCGAGCGTGACCACGAAAAGGGTATGCTGAAAGAGAGGACGTCGATTTTTTTTTTTTTCTTTCTTTTTTCTTTTTAGTCTCTTATGACCAATAATTTTGAACGAGCGATTGAAAATTCAGTCAAAGTGCTGTTCTGTTGAAATTATCGATATTCTTCGTTGAATATTTTTTATTGATTTTCCTGAGACGTCGGTCAGAAAAATTATCCCTGTTACCTACAATTTAGGGTAATGAGTTGCATAAATTTTTTTTTCTGAACCTATATTCATTTAAAAAAAAAAATTGTATAATGTAAAAAATCATTATACTGATAGTATACTCATTTTTTATTTTGACTTTGCTTTGGACGATGATGTTTGGACGAACATTAAATATTGACTTTCCTCTTTTCTTGATGCTTGTGGATCCGAGAGTCCAGTCAGCAAAATTCAATCTGATCAGAGCTCCGATCAGAGCAGAAACGTCTTTGACAAAAATGAAAAACTGAATTAAAAAACAATTTTCAAGTAAGGCCGCCCTTCAATTTAATAATTATTTACTTTCATGGTAAAAAGGACAATTTTACTGATGCATGTACTCGAAATACCGATACAAAATATTCTCCAAATAAAAACGTACATTCTGACCAGATTCATCATAAAGAATGAGGACAATTGAAAAAAAAAAAAATAATTCTAAATAATTCTAAATAATAATAATAAAAAAAAATTAAAAAATAATTTCATCCTAAAAAGGACAATTTTTCTGATCCATGTACTCGAAATACCGATGCAAAATATTCTCCAAATAAAAACGTACATTCTGACCAGATCCATCATAAAGAATGAGGACAATTGAAAAAAAAAAATAATTCTAAATAATTCTAAACAATAATAATAAAAAAAATAAAAAAATAATTTCATGGTAAAAAGGACAATTTTTCTGATGCATCTACTCGAAATACCGATGCAAAATATTCTCCAAATAAGAACGTACATTCTGACCAGATCCATCATAGATAATGAGGACAATTGAAAAAAAAAGAAAAAAGAAAATAAATAAATAAATAATAATCCGTCGCGATAATGAGGCGAATTTATTTTAAAAATTACGGTACGATTGTTGGCGGTTCCGAAACTCGTATTCCGGTTTGAAGGCGCGGGTATCGCGGACGTTCGTCATCACCGTGAGCTCTTAATCATGAGACGGGCGCGCATTCCGCAATAAGTCCGCGGGCAAGGGCGCAAGTAACGCGGAGGACAACGCTGCGTCGAATAAGAAGACCGAGATGAGAGAGGTGACTCGAACGGTTCGCTTTTAATCGCGACGAGGGACAACGGCGAGGTTTAATTTCATCGCGACGAGAGATGTATACTACTGTTGGCAGCCTCTCTCTCTCTCTCTCTCTCTCTCGTGGCACGACGTGTCCTTAACTGTAAACCCCCTGAGGGTAACCGCGTGCAGCACCGTACAGCAAGAAACGAAGCTCGTAATCGCATCAAAGCAACAGCAGCAGGCATTGCCCATTCCCATTCCCATTCTGGCATCAACTCGGAGAGCGTCTCTCCCTCCGGCAGTATCGGTGTGCACTCTCGGATGCAGAGAGAAAGATAGAGGGAGAGAAAGAGGCCCTCTGCGTCCGAAGAGTGCACTAACACAGGCTTCGTGACCGGACGGACTCTCCCGTCAGACCCTCGTGAGTAGAGACGGAACGAGCAAATCGACCGACGTTCGTCGGCTCATCGAGCTGTGAGCTCCTTCACTCTTCCGAAGAGCTTCTCCCCACCTCCTATAAGCATACTACTTTTTACACGCGGAAGTTCGAACTTACCCCACCACTTTACTTTTTCAATGTAACAGAACGCGGCTGTGACGATTTACGCGGTCTCAAAGAATTTCACCAATTTAACCGAACAAACGTTTTACCATTCATTATCTAGGTAAAATGAAAAATGACAATCGAGAGCTAAAAATTAAATCTTTCGTCGACAGGAAAATGAATTTTCGTCGTGTCTTGACGGTGTTTTACTAAAAAATTCTAATGCCTTAGACATTTTATCAAAATATTTCAAATGATACGAGCCAATTGTGTATAGACGGTGAAAGACAAATTAAAATTTGTGCAGTCTCAATAGATAGCTCCAGTTCACAAATGAGCAGAACAAAATTTTGGTAATTTTACAAAATTTTTGTTGTTCAAGCTCTCATTCTCAAGAACCAACTTTTTTTTTTTTTACACCAATGCGAAGTAGAAATGAAAAATGATATTCAAAAAAAAAAAAAATAATTACCATCGACACACAGGTAAATTTTTCGTAATCTTTCCGTTCTTTAATCCAGCTAATGAACGAATTTTATAGACTCGTTTTATACACTGAAAAAAAAATCATTGATTCAAGAACAGTTTCCATTGCAGGCTGCCATTAACATAAGTTATCAGTACATCTTTATATGCATTCTAACAATTACATATGGAATTGAAACATCAACACATTTTTTTACAAATTTTTTAGACATTCGTTTAATTTTATATATAATTGTTAGAATGAAAATAAAGTTGCACTGATGTCTTATGTCATTGGCAGCCCGCAATTATCACTGTTCTTGAATCAATGACATTTTTTTTTCAGTGCATCCATTGGCGTTGGGCCTGTTTTGTAATTGTTATTATTGTTTTAGAACGAAGATCGTTTTGAGAGAAGAGGCGAGTCGATCGAACGTGATCGAATTGAGCCGATAAAAGAGCGGTAGCTCTTGGCGTTTTCTCTGTTGAGTCATGATGTGAGGAGACCCAGCCTCAACAGAGTTTTGTGAATCTTTTGATGTCGACCGATGCGACGAGCAATGCGCGTCTCTCTCTCTTTCGAGGCTCTGTGGATGTTTCCTCATCACCGGACGAGGATCAAGTTCCACAGGCTCGTTCTCTACCGAGCTCTACCTCTTCACTCGACCTCTGCGTATGGAATTTCCGTAGACACGAAGGATCCTCGTGACGGAAACGGAAACGGAAGATAACGTTACGCGTGATATCTAACGGGGAATATCGTAGAATAAATGAAATTGCACGCGAGGATCGGATGAAGCATTCGTCTACGGTGCCTTCAGATAAGAGTCATTCTCTGTCAATTCAGCCACTTTTTCTTTTTAACTTCTCAGACGCTTCCCATAATTACACAGATTTTACTGTTACTTAAAAAAAAATCAAAAACATTGGAATTACATTATTGACACTTTAGAAGGGAAAAGTAGAGACAAATATATGTTACAATTTTTAACAACTTTTCAATGAAAGCACATTTTTAATTTTAGTTTAATTTTTTAAAAAAAGGAGTTTCTGAGCAAAGTAAGAAAATTGAAAAGGTTCCGAAGTAAAAGAAAAAAAAAAAAAAGAAAATCATGCTTAATTGTCAGAAATTGATCATTATCTTCTATGTGTTGAGTGCAAGCTGAAACTAATTTATAGTTTTTTCAGCATTAAAATATTTTCAGCAAGATAATAGTCAGAGACTATTATCTAAAGAAAAAATCTCGGATCTTGAAAAAATTGAAATATTTACTTTTTTTTTTTGTCAAAAAAGCAATGTTAGATGGAGAAAATTATTCTGAGAATGTCTTTGATTGCTAACGTAAAACTGAAACTTTTGAGGCAAGACATTTTTTTCTGTCATTTATACATTTTTAAAAATACAGTAACTTGGAAACGAAATACAGTGTTTTCTGAAACACTGAAATGAAAAATCTATAAGTCATTAATAGAAAGTACTCTGAAGTAGTACTTAATTCTGGTGATTTATGAGAAATATCTGAGAGAGTCAGTATGAAAAAAAAAATTGCTGAACAGATAGAGAATTCCTCGTACGCACGTGCTCGGAAATAATAATTAAGGTAAACGAGGAGTGGCGAGGACGTGTCATGCACAAGTCACTGATAATCTCCGGAATTATTCGATCGACACTTTTGATATAGGCGAAGATTGGAATGTTGATTTAAGCTTGGAGCTCGTGGCTCAGTGAAATGAGCTTTTTATGAGATTCCGTGTTTCGCTCGTTTTGCTCGTATTGCCTCTAAGAACAATTTAGAATCGAGATTTTACCATTTATTCTTGTGTGAAATTAATATTTCCTCCGATACGGTATTCACTGTTTTTTTAAGTGTCTCGATTCTAAATTATCTCACAATCACTGTACAAGACTAATTCACACTCGATCGCTTATTAATGGCTTACAACGATTGATATTATTTGTGGCAAATCTCTCGCACTCTCTCTCACTATCCATTTCTCTCTCTCTCTCTCTCGCTCGCTTCTGCAAGTTATTAAATTTCATTGTTGTTGCGCACCAGCAAACACCTCAAGTCCAATATTTACAAATATTTCGAGCATTCGAACAAGCATCAGGGTGATCCAGAAGAGCAATATTGACGACTATTACGTGCGACAAATATATTCTTCATAATCTAGGACAACCCTGGAGATTGTCGGCCACTTTGTGATTTTAACCTGTTGCCAAAAATAACACGATAATTGTAATGTATTCGAGACTTTGCGACATGGTGAATTTTTTTTTTTTTTACACACAGATGGATAATATTCGTAACACTTATTTAAAATACATTTCGGTATAAAAAATAGCAATATAAAAACTAATTTGCCTATAAGTAATTATTAAAGAGAATGTAATCGCTAATAATGAGAAAGCTTGTTTGATGATTTACAAAAATTACTTATGATTTTTTAATCTGGAAATTATTTTCAATAAATTCTTGTTCGAATATTGACCATCGCGGAAATTCGGGTACGTACTTGACCCGGTACAGGATTATTTTAATGACATTGAATCGAGACGAAAGGGAATGAGCATTTAACTACAATTAATACTGTTGATACAAATACTGTGGAAAAACGATATTTCTATCTTTACAAATGTAAACGAAAAAAAAAAAAAATGTCGCGTGGTGTCTGACTCTCTAGATCACCCTCTAGTTCGTAAAAATTATATTACAAATGTCCGTGACAAAAGGCTTATTGGGACGCACACTTTTCTTCTCGCTAAACCTGTTAAAAATTCTACGTTACACTCAACAAATGCAAACTTTGTTTTTTTTTTTTTTCTTCTGATTACAATGGGATTCTCGTGACACAAAAACTTCCATCCTCTCGACGTCGGTATTCGCGACGCGTAAAACCGGAAACGCATATTACACGTTAATGCAAACAAAACAATAATTTATTTTCAACAAAAGAGAAAACAGTTATTAAAAATCAAACGTAAAAATCGTCGTTTAAAATTATTATCGAAGTCAGTTGTATTTCAATAAAATTGTTTCTTGATACATTTTTATAATATACATTCGCTATTCTGTATTACATTATATGCAGGCTTTCTCTCGACAATCTCTAAATTACGTGAATAATACAATGAAAACGAAATGTAATAATAATAAAAAATAAAAATAAAACAAACGAATCGGCAATGATCTCGAGAAAAATGCATATATTATTTGCACGGTAAATTAAATTAGAAAATGAAAAAAAAAAAAAAAAAACGCTCTTGGCTCGAAAGCACACGTGTCCGATTTGACCCGTAATCGCGAATACCTGCAAAATCTTTCGCACTGAATGAATTCTCCTCACTCACCTATCATTTTTCCTGCTTTCGCACAATAGCTCATTCACGCATCTCTCTTTCTTACCTATTCCATCACACGAGCCTCTCGCACTCTACATAGAATTTATAATAAATGCAAACACCTTTGTTCTATAGCTATACGTAGGCGCGCGTCTCTTGGCGTGTACAATTACAATCACGCGTACTATTAATTTATTAACATGATCCGCGTTGGACCGTGAATGAGCTCTCGAAAAATAGAGTTCGATATTTTACGAAATAAAAATATCCAGCCTCCAGTATTCTTTTCTTTTTTTTTCTTTTTTTTCTTTTTTGTTCTCGTTACTTTTAGAAATTCAAAACTTTTTCCATTTCTTTTTGTCCCTTTCCGCTCATATTTTCACTCTTTCATACGGTCACACTCTCACGAATTTCATAGCGTGTTTTGTTTCTCGCGGTTACTTTCATACTCGAGTGTTTAATGGATGATATCAAAATTACGACGATGCATTCGATCGTTATTGTTACGCTACAAGTTATTCGTATCGAGATTTGCTGGTATTTAGAGCTGGTATGTGTCATTAAATTAATAGACTGTAAGGTTTCAGGCGTGTGGCGCCCGACAGATACGCAATCTCTAGTCACTCAAAGACAAAGTGCTTCATCTTGAGGCTTATCGAGCGTTGCTCTTCGAAGCCCTTGCAATCGGAGTATCGGCAAACGGTAGAAAGAATCAATTGCATTTTATTGCGAAGAAGCCGTAGAAGTTGTCCGTAGATACTAGCAATGATTCATCAATTGGCGTCAACAATAATCTTCGAATCAACATCGACGTCTCGTGAGAAATGTTTCGCCGCTCACTAAACTACTTTTAATATTGCAAACGTCTTTTTTTCCTTATGTTTCCTGAAAAAATATGGATACGCGATGGTTTATTCTTTGTTCCGCGTGTAATTATTTACACTCGGAGTGCTTGGCTTTCTGTTTGCTCATAACTTTTTTTTCTTTTTTATTTTATGTACAGGACTTTTTTTTTCGTCTAAAGATCGGTTATTACAATGTATTAAATTCTATTGTCGCTCTATCCTCCATTCGCTCGCTAGTTCATTCTCGAAATCACAGACAAAAAAAAAAGAATAAAAAAAAAATCTCTTACATACGCACCCGAGAAATCGCTCACGACTGTCGAATTCGCCTTGCTATTAAATGAAAGTAAAATAATAAACAAACACGTTATCGTACTCGTTTGAAGTGGCAGTGGTGGTTTTAATTACAATTTTTGTTCACGCGAACTCGGGAATTGAGTTTCTCCGAGATTAGGAATAGATAAAAACAGCCTAGAAACGAGTCAAAGACACGGAGAAGATCTTTCTGTAATCACAAACTCGTCTCTGAAAGCTAAATTTCTGTTTCTCCAATCCAGAATACTGCGATTCGAGTGATTGAGTTGGCAGTTTACTATCTCAAACCGAAAAAAATCCACCCGTCCATACGCGTCCTTATTCTACAAAGTACTCACTATTTAGCGAACTTTTTTTCTTCTTCTTTATTATACAACGTACGGCTTATTAAATACAAGAGCAAGTCGTACAGGTAGATGTGCGGTCGCTAGAATGTGAAAAAAAAACCTCACTTAGTATAAAAAAGGGAAAACACAAAAATAGGAGAACGTTTTAAGGAATAGTATTATCGCCCGATCGAGATAAAAGTATGGAAAAAAAGAAATAAGGGAGAAAGGGCTGTTCTCGGTTTTTCTCGCTGGAATCGTTCCGCATTGCCCTCACTTAAAATTATATATCGCTACTGCAAAATTCGCGAAAGCGTTGAAATTTTTATAACAAAATCTTAAATGAAAAAAAAAAAAAAAAAAAAAACGAAACTCAATGTATAAACTTGAAGATAGTCTTTTTTCCGAGAGAAACATAAATTTTCATCGTTTAATCAGTCACTGAGTTGCCTCGAAAAGACTCCACCATTTTATGTACTCGATGGGTTCGAGCATCTCTTAAAAATCAATTTATGTATTTTTTTTTTCTTCCCTATTCCGGTAATTAGAATCTAAAAAAAAAAAATCCAAATGGTACATTTCGCCCCGCAGTCTTGGAAAAAGGTTCGTTCCACGTTGGAGCTACGAAATACTTAATGAAAAGAACACATTTAATGCCGAAAAAAATTCATACGGCCCAAGAAAAGCGTGAGCCTCGAATCGCGATGTAAAAATCGATGAGATCGGCCAAATACTCAAACGATTCTGAAAATTTTTAGTTAAGAGCTTAAAAATAGAAAATCGAATATTAGCGAAGCTTTTAATTTTACTGTCAGTCTACGGCGATGTCAAATTCTCAACCGTAATATACTCTTCTTTTTTTGTTAGTTAATCCTCTGATTTTTTGCTTCACGTAAATTGCTATCTTATCGAGATCAAGCGTAAACGAACAGTCGAATCGTGATTTGAATCCTGCCCAAAATTACAAAGCAAGCTCTTTGCTAATGATCGCGCTAATAGTTTGGAGAAAAATCGGAGAAAAATTGGTCCCTCTTGGCGAAATCTATGCTCGGGGGAAAAAAAAACTCTGCGAATAACTAACTTCCGATTTATATTTCTTTAAATTGGAAGCTTTGCGGAGGAATGAAAATGATACTTTTTGTTTCTATCTTTCAGTGCAGGATCCACGATCGATGATTCGTCATGCCACAAGAAAATAAATTCAAACGTACGTGGAACGACGCCAAGAGCGAATAAGAACCGCCCCTTCTCAAATCGAATGAGCGCGATACGCGAATATTCACTCCGTATGGCACTAAAGCTTTGCGAATGAGGAGGACAATGATGAAAATAACAATAAATCTGAGCCTATTAATCTCTATCCGTCACGTTATTTTCATATCAGAACTTTTTGATACGTGCCTAACTCTCTTTCCAGCTGCTCAAACGATTATTCTTCCGAGATCCCGTTTACAATTGGCAGTGTTCTTAAAAATTTCTACGACGAACGATCTCACACGGGAAAAATCTCGCACGGAGAGACCGATTGGCAGTTTGTCTATATCTTATTCATCGTTATGAAATCTAAAACGAGGTCGAAGAAAAAAATCATCTGGCATTGATTTTCGTTGAAACGGAAATTAAAAAATGGAATGAAAGAGGCGAGAGTAATGAAACGAAAAATTACGATTACTGTACGAGAGGCAGCAATACGAAAAAGCTTATTGTGAGAATAAAAAACACTACGGTAGTAGAAAAATTCTGCGGTCACATTTTTTATACCCATACGATAGCACGAGAAACAAAGAAAAAAATCGACAACGGGCAGTATTTTTTGGCAGTGACGAGTTTACACTTTTTCCCCCTCGATTCGCTACTCTAGATTTTTTTAATCCCTCTTTCACGACAAATTCTCGACTTTAGCTTGCGGTTCGCGTTTTTTGATCCCGTCTTGTGCGCTTTTGTCATTTCGAGAATTAGATTTTATTCGGAATTTTCTTCGTTCTTATTTTCTTTTTTATTTTTCGCGTAACAGAGGAAAAAAGAATCACGCAATTTAGTATCTCGACGCGCTTACCCGTGATATATTTAATTACGTCGCGCACGCGAGAGCTTTAATTTGTCTAACTATTTACATATCTTCTTTTTCGGCGGGTCGATGTCCGCCGGTCATTTTTCGAAATACTCGACAACTCTGAAATATATTTAGCCGTAAAAACGAGAGCACGCGTTTTTTTTCTAACGCAATTTACAGCTAATAAACGGTCTTGCGAGTATTCGACGCGGTTAATTAAAAATCTACAGGATTATACGATCGATCGTTACAATTAATTAATAGTTAAACGTTACTTCAGTTAATCTATGAACTTGTTAATTACACGTATTGGCAGTGTTCCTTAGCTGGTGTGTTGTATGTCTGCTTCTGTTTCCCTTCATATCAGCTTTCATTAACTACATTGTCGACGCTGACATAATCGTCGACCCTCTCTTTCTCACTCGCACTCTTCTCACTTTCTCGACATTCACTCTTTCGGCTGTAATCGATTTTCAGCACGCTTCTCTTCATTATAATTTACAAATATTTTTGTTTTCTTATCCGCTATGTCTATACAACTTATCGCATTCAAGAACGTGAACGGGCGCCGTAAATGTACAATAAATTGAGGACAACTTTTTACGTTTGTTTTCTTTGCTTTGTTACCTCGTGAAATTTCGGCATTCGATCACGCTCTTGTGAACAACGATCTCCGAATATCCGAACTTTCCCTAACGATCCCTAAGTTCGTTCTCGCGTCCAACAAACATTATCGTCCCTGCTTTAATCTTTACAGCCACCCTTGCACGAAGCTCGGGAAGGAAATTAAACGACGGCCTTCTTATTTCAATCTTTCAAAGGTTAAAAATCCGGTGGTACTTGCACTTTACGCCTGATAGAAAAAATGAAATTAATCGGAACACAAATTTCTCTGGCAAGTGAGACAGGATTTTCAATAGAAAAACAATTGAAATCTCTTGTGTCATTCGTGTCATCGTAGTGGCAAATATTGCCGCGAATGTAATAAAGTATTTTTCGAGTACAAATTTCTTTGCGTAGGATTTTCTAACGGCCTACGGAAAATCGAAAACAAAATATTCTCTTGTACGAAAAATATTTTGACTTGATGTAATGTAAAATATTGCCAGGAATACCTGGTATTAAAAACTTCCAGAACTCTTTGATCATTTTCAGAATTATTGAGAGAAATATCTCAGAATTTCGTATTTTTTCCTTTTTTCCTAAACTCAGATTTCCTCTGAAGTGTCCCTATTTTTCAAAAATATTTTATGAAATGAGAAATTTAATATTCGAAATAAATCTAAAGCTGTTGAAATATGAAAAATCCTATAGTAATTATCATATTTTCTTATAGTCACTTGAGGAACTGTAATACATTTTACGTCCGCTGTTAATAATTTTTTTTCAATAAATTTCTTTCAACGAAGTTTTAAAAGTTTAAATACAAAAAAATTCAAGATTTCAGAAAATTGCCTTTTTTAAATCGTATTTTGAAATCTGCAGAAGAGGGTGAAAAATGACATATTTTGATTAACGCTGAGAAAATTCGTGTTATTCTGGGAAGCTACCGGAAAATTTAAGAAATGATGAGAAAATTGTCTTTTGAAGAAATATCGAGATTTCTTATGATAGTCCTATAAAAAGAACTACAACAACCTGACAAACTTTCGGAAAATTTCGGAAGTTCTTTTTGGAATTTCCGATAAGTCAATAAAACCATTTAAACCAGAGATGTTGCGGAAATTTCGAGTAGCGAATTGAATTATGATTATGGTTAGATGGATCGAAATTTTGGAAAAGTAGTAAAAAACGAACGAGACAAACTCGGGAACGAATGGAATTTGCTCCCAAGCCTGTCTCGGGCTTCAAGATTTTTATTTCCTATATTAATCTACTTTTCCACTGATTCCTTTCGTAGTAAAGAAAATATTACAAATGTAAAGTCCTTCGTTTATCGATTTTCGAGGCTTTTGAAATCTGTAGTAAATCTTAGGCTCGGAGAAACAGTTGAAAAATTGTTAGTGCCAAGTTAATTCTAGCAAATCCGTGACTGTCAACCTCATCCAGAAAGAAAATCGTCAGGCCAACGTTGTAATTTCTTTAATTTCTACCGATCGAAGATGTGTCAGCGTGTGTACTGTTCTGTTATCATTTCTTTTTTGTAATGTTCATCGTCGTTCCCAAAGACCTCGAGACCCGGAAGAGTCCACATGACCGATGTTCAGATATTAATTGATTTCTAAGGCCACCAGAGTGATTATTTTTTTTTGTTTCCTTATTATCGTTAGCTAACACTTAACAGGTAATTAGACACCGGTCGATCTTGGTACAGATCTCGTTATCTCTTGCTTTGTTTTTTTTTTGTTTTACATCCATCACGTAATAATACTTTTCTTTGTCGTTCTTTGTCATTCTCTGGTTTCTCATTCCCCGTTCCCGCGCATCATAATTGCAACTGAAAGTCGAGAGACTATCCCGTATCAATTCGTGTCAAGCCGGTCAGCAAACTCTACGATCCAACGGTGAGGCACTTTTTTATTTCTTTTTTTTTTTAGGTCCAATCTGACTCTTCCGGGTTTGTGAATCGAGGCTCGGTAAGACTCCCTCGTCGAATCACAGACAAGGAGGAGATATACTCGTAGTCGCAGTTTCGATTGATTTTTTTTTTAGTTTTCCTTTCATCTCCCCGCTAGGTAGATATTAGGCTAAATAAATTAGGAATACCTTAGCGCTTTTATCGTTAATAATTCACGGCCCTACGATCTAGACCTCGAGATTATAGTTATGTAGGTTTTCGCCACTAAAGTTTCTCGAGCTGGCGTTTTCGTCCTGAACGTTGTAAAATTTTCCGAGATGCATTTGTTCATTCCGATCAGTCTTTCTGTCGTGTCTTCTTTCCGCGTCTTGGTTGCTTCTTTTCTCTTGAAAATTCCCGTCAATTTGATAACGTTGATTGTGATATTCGTCTTCGAGATGGGGAAAACTTCGTCCTCGGGATGTGCAATTTCCGCTATCGATTTTTCTCCTCTCATTCGTAAAACCTATATTCGTCCACTCGTATTTTGTATTTCCTCGGAAAATCGTTAACTTAGTCGTTGGGACTCATCGCTAGCACGGGTTTTTGTTGTTGTTTTCCCTTACTTGTCGAGCGTTAGGTTCTGGCTGCACCATCACGAGTTCTTGACTGGTTTTCGGCGTTGTTTCGTTCGTGTCTGGGGCGGGGTTCCACCGTTTACAGCGGGATAAAGGACCAGACTGACCTCGTCAATCGACGTTGTAGCGGCACTACGAATTCCTATGTGCTTCGTATTTTGTACTTCAGATTCCAAGACCCACTCATCTGGCGCTCTGCAATTGTAATAATTTTCATTAATAACGTCGCGACTTTAAAAAAATTGTTATCTCCCTGAAAATTTAACAAAATAGTTTGACAAAGAATGAAGATAGAGTAATAAAATATTAGGGACGTAAAATTTTTCTTTCGACTTAATGCGAGTTACGTTTTTGATATTTGTTAAGTCATTAATAATCCATATTCTGAAATATCGTTTCTTATGCACAAAAGCCTGGAATTTCTTTTTTTTTTTTTTAACTAGTCGTTGCGTAGAAAAGTTTACAATATCACGCTTGTAAAAATGAATTTTTTTCGAAATTAGATCAATAATTGGTGGGCTGGGACTTGTGTAAATTTCGTGTCAACTTACATATCCTGAGGGTACCATCGCAACAGCACCTTTGCCTTTCCGTCCAGTTCTATCCTTCGTGCTAAAACCTATAATAGAAAAACAAGACAGTTTAGAAATGCCCAAGAAAACATAAATAATAATTTCTGTGCGATTGAATAAACAGAAAATGTAACTCACTTGACTAGTTAAGGCCATAGAGTTTCCCGGCGTCTCAGCCAAACGACCCTGGGTTCTCGTCTTTGCAAGTTCGACCAATCTGTGCTGTAGTCCTTCCATAACTCCGGTGTCGATGAAATCGAACAACCTGGCTGTATCGACAGAAATCATCGACGTTCTGACTCTGTTCCTCTTTCGTTTTTTTCTCGCTGGCATCGTTGGCTTTGGTGTTTCCTTACCTGACCACGGTTGTCTCCGATACCTCAACTTCTTGCCATTTCTTCTAACGAGTTTGCCGCCACTCTCGCAACTCCGCCTGCCGCTACTGCTGCTCGTCTCCGGCTGATTGAAATGGCTATTCACGTGTCTCTCCAATGCGGGCTGGAAATCAAGATAAGCATAAGATTAGGCCAATGACTTGGGGCATTTTCCAGGAGAGCCTCTTCCAGTGACCACGACACACCGATTAATCTCGTCACACCGAGATTTCCGTAATATTTCCAAATATTTTTATTTCTTGATGAATATTTTATTTAAAAAAAAAAAAAAATAATAGTATTTACTTTGACGAATTTAAGTTCTTTTACAGTATCGAAGATCAAAATTTTTTGGAGTAATTCGTAAAATCGAAGGCTGTGGTTTCGGCTGTCACTGGAAAATGCCCGCGACTAGCCCGCTGTTGCCTATTCCAAGGCCTATTATGAATCGTAACGTTTTCACCGATCATCGATCAACTTTGAGTCAACTTTCGATAGTTCAATAATCATGGCTAAAATCTGTATCTGGATGATCTATAACTGTAAAAAAAACCTTTGTGAAATTAATATACCTGTAAAGGAAGATTTTCTTCGTAAATTTCCTTTCCATTGTTACATTTTTTTTCATTGCAAAATTAATGTACTAAACATGTTATAAGAGTCGTGTTTAATACATAAGTACTGTAACTTTACAAAATACCTGTAAAACGAATCTAAATCGCGTCTGCACAAAAGTGTTTTATTTTTCCAAACATTGTCTAATAGAATATTTATTGAACCGACGTTGGACGAACTAAACGTTGATCGTGACAAAAAAATGCACTGGCGTTGGGTAGAAACAAGAAACACGAAAATCCCTTGACGCCCAAAAGAGGTCGAGAAACGATTTTTCGCTCGATTCTAATTCGAGCGATAGCGCTTTTGCTCTTTAACCGGTACACACAGATGGTCGGTGATTGCGCATATCCAGGTCATCGGAAACGTAAAATACATTACCAAATGTCCAATGTAAAACGGCCGAAACGATACAAGAACCACAGGAAAGGGTTCACGAGTTTTAAAAAACGCCCACTCGATTGTCGAAGTTCCATCGTAGTGAGGGAAAAAGTATCAATTAGTTGATGAATTTTAATGAAGATAGACGATAAGAAACGATGGAAGAAATCGGTGCCCGTGCGATCGAGGGCCGAGTTAACCTCCGACAGGGAGACATATCTTTAATTCGGCCCTACTCATCTCATCGGGTTAACCGAACGAATGTAAGGCTCGATTGATAATCCTGAAGAGGCAACGAAGGGAGAGTGTCACCGGGGGTGACAATATCTCAAAGAACACGAACGACCATGTAAGAAATGGCAATACGAAGAAATACTTTTGAAGAATCATCGAAATAATACACACATACACAAAGGATTATACGTAATGTAAGACGAATCGTTTGATGCAAGAATCAAAATCAAACGATAAGCGATGCGAAGTGAGGCTGGGCTGTTTTGGAAAACCCTTGGTAGCGAAGATCTTGAAGACAACTTACATGACACACGTCGGATACTTTCCGCGGCCTCCGGTAACCTTCTACCTTCAACCTGCGCTTGGTATTTCATTGAAAGTCAGCAAATCTTCGGTGAACGATGTGTTGAAGATCGAGTACGCCAAAAAAAAAACTGATTTGACGGGAGAAAAGGGCCTGGCCGATCGTTACGAACCAATTAAAAAGGTTCGCCAATTATTTGTGAGTAAAAAAATGTCATTTCCACTATCCCGAATTTACTCCAATATTAGTATTCGTAATTGTCAATACCACTTTTATGTTCAGTTTTTTTGAAAACGTTTGCTTTATCAAGAATAATTTAATTGATAACTGCAAGATCATCAACGAAGTTGTCAGATATTTATGAACAAACAGAAAGAACAATCGGTACGAATATTTTTTTGGACTATGGACACAGAAAGTTGGATTTCAATTAAAAGGCAAACCTCCATGACTGTCTTGTCTATATTGTAATGTTCCATTATTTCTTATTTTGGAATTTTATCTTTTGCGGTGCAACGAACGGCGAAACCCAAACCCGTCGATCGTAGTCACTAAACGAAAGACAACCTTTTAGCAAATACTAAAAGGATGTCTCAGATCAGTATCGCAGTCCATCGAGATGACTCGCTCGTGTGTCCAGAGTGCATACAGGAACACGTACTTTCGCGAGAGGACGTGCTTGGTGCTCATTCTGGTTGTCGGACCGACAGACACATGCCAGTGCCAATCGGTCCTCTAGCTCTAGCGGTAGATAGTAGTAGTAGTACTAGAAGTGGTGGTTGTGCAGTTGGAATAATTTGGGACGCGTTGTACCTGTGAGCTGAATCTACTGCCGCAGCCGTCGACGATGCATCTGAAGGGCTTGTTCCCGCCGTGCGAGAGAACGTGCCTTTCCAGCCACCTTCTCGAACACGATGTCCTTCCTTGAACTTTGCATCCTTGCCAATGGCACACGAAATTGTCCCCTCCTTGTTGCGTATTTATGTGAGCCGCCTGTAAATTATACAACAAAGAAAATTAATAAACTTTGATTGATCCAAAAACAAGAATAAAATTATAATTTTGCTAGTTTTTTTCGTCATAATCTAGTAAAATTTGTTTTTCAGATATTCTCGTCGGTGTGACCGGTTATAGTTTATATTTTTATGTACATCTTATAAATAATTTGCCGTTAGCTCGACGAAAAGATCCGGATAAAAATATAAAATTATAAGCCCTCGATAGACTTAACGATAGGGATTTTTCGGAAGGCTTTCGATAATATCTATTAGCACGGAGAAGAATTTTACATAGACTGAGAGTTTCGAGTGGGAAATTAATGCCCATCCGTACTCCTAAATAAAATCTATTGATAGGACATTGTCGTGTATATTAACCTGTAAGTGTTCGAGCAAAGCGCCACTGCACTCGAATCTTCCATCGCATTTGTCCCACCGGCAGATACCACTGTCGGTGCCCCGAGGTCCCTTTTTCTCCGGTGCTCTAGCCGGAAACCGTATGGTCGTTGGTGCGGATAAAATCGGCGAGCTTGGTGCTTTGGATTGTCCGCTCGTTGAGTCCTCTTCCTCTTCCTCATCCTCGTCGTCCTCGTCGGCTCGCGGGGTTGCGGCCTCCTCCTTTCGGTCCCGGATATCGAACAAACCGGACGACAGCCTCGTCAAAGGATGTTCCGGTCCGGCAGTGACTTGTCTTACATTCGCGCAGCCATTCGTGAGATTGTTGTTCTCATTTACGGTGGGTTTAGCCGGCGATACGTCTTCAAAGTCTATCGTCATAGGTTCGCCCAAAAGTGAGGCTGTAGGTGTTACCGGTGGCGATGCACCGCTTGGTTTTGGACTCGCTTCGCCCGTCAGTCTCAGCGACGATATTTTGCAGCTTGGAATACTTGCTAAAACATCACTGGGTATCGGTAAACCTGACAGTACTTTGGAGCAAAGTTTCTTCTCCATTTTCGTAGATGCAGTGCGTGGCGCCAATGCCGATTGTTTCTTCAATGGTGGTGATATCGTCATCGTTCTGCCTTCTCTCTCGTGGCTGGTCCTTCCGTTTGGCAATACAACACCGAGATATTTCGCTAAACCACCCTTGTTCCTTTGGACTGTCGGCGGACGACGAAATTCCGGTGAACTCTTGGCCACCAGTAAAGACATATCTGCCGAGCTTTTCTTCAGCTGTTGACAAAGAAAAAATATCTATTATGTAAATTTAGAAGATTCTGTTTATGTGATAATACATTTTCGGTATCGTTTTAGGATGTGACTTGTTAAATTACAGCTTTTGAGCACTTGACTGAGTTTTTACAAAAGTTGTTACGCTTTTCAATCCTTTCACGACCAAGTCCCTTTCTTGACGAAACAAATAATTTTTCTCAAGTGCTAAATGTTTGTAGCTATAGGGTTAAAAGGACACTTATGACCGTGCGACATTTTTCGAAGAGTCGTTATGGTTTTTAAGGACACGTATGGCCATTTTACAGAATATCCAGAAAAGCACTTTGGATATTTTTCTAAATTTCCAGAATAGACTATTCTTGGCGCTACTTTTAGAGGGAAAATTCTTATTGGAGAAATTTTCACATAAGAAAAAAAAAACATAAATAAACAACATTGACATTTCTAACAGCTTTCGAATTACTGCGACACTGAAATTTCAGCTAGTCGTCAATCACCTTAGACTGCTGAGGCTTGATCTGTGCCTTGAAGTACTCAGTGATTTTGCCCTGAGACTCGTGATGATGATGATGATGATTTTTGCCGGAAGCAGCTTGTTGTTTACCGCCGCCAGCGGCACCGCTTCGTGCCGTGGGATCAGCTGCACCAGCCTTGGGCAGGGTCCCAGCTTCCGGTTCTCCCTTGAGCCTCTTGTACGTCGAGCAGGCTGTTGCTGCGAGAGGCGGGGTCCAGGGCCACTGGGGCCTGGTCCCACTGTGCGAGGGTGGCGTCGTAGGCGCCAGCTTGAGCAAAGATGGCAAAGGACTGGGTGCCGTGACCCTGATAGCTACACCTTCGTCGCTGCTCGTACTGCAAGGCGAGCCTGGTTCGGTTATGTCGCTGGTACCGCTGCTGCTGCAGTCACCGCATGAAACTGCGACACCACTGTAACAATACCAACAAAAATTACATTAATTTACAGCCAAACATTTAATTTAATAAACTATATAGACAAGCAGTTTTGGCTTGTTTTTTTTTTTTCTTATTTTTTTTCTGAAATAGTTTATCCTCGCAAACGATTTCTCTTAAATTACGTGAATTTCTCGTCAAGGATGTTGTGGGCTTCTAAGAGCAGCACCGATTAGCCAAGGAGGTTTCGCAGCAGAGCATCAGCCGAAGTAGCCAAGAGTGAAAAGCCTGCAGGGCTCCAAGAGACAGAGAGAGAGAGAGAGAGAGAGAACGAGAGAACCAAGGTAGAGGAGTGGGAAATTGCATGCTTACCAGGTAATGGTATTACTGACAGCGCAAACCTAATTACAGGGTCAGACATTGGCAATCGCAGGACAGTAGGGGGCCGTGCTACCCGAGGGAGCTGAGAGGGAACCGCCAGGCTTATGCCCTCAGGCGTCTTTCGTCCCTTTTGCGCGTTAGAGCTTTGCTCAGGATGAAGAAGAAAAACGGGTCTTGGCGCGTTTATATAGGGGCAACAAAATAAAGGTAAAGTAAAACAGCAGCTTCGACACTGAGAGAATTCTTTATTACCGTATTTGTTATTTTTTTCTTCTTTACGCAACTACCCTCAACGCCGCGTTACACAAACCGTTAAATATACAATTGGTCATCGCGCTGTGGAACGCCTCCGTATACGACCAAACACACATAATTAAAAAATTTTGTAACGAAACCATAATCCACGTTTATTTTTTTACGTATTTTCGGACAATTATTATTCTACTAATGGTGTCAAGAGATTTTGTTTCGTATTTCCTAGATCACGTCGAAATTAAATAAAACTATAAATACCATCAACTTATTATTACATGAATTAAATTATAAAAATAAAAATTACTATACACGTTCTTTACTATTTTGTACTTTGAATTTTCATTTCCGCGAAACTATTAAATTAGTCACCCATAAAATTATCAAGGTATCTATGGCGAGAAAATAAGGTTGCTTTCTCATTAGGGCACACTACCACCCTCTAGGGCCACGTTTTTCGATCACCGTGAGCGAAAGGGACAAATACGGTCTTTGGATAGAAGGCGCTGTGTGTCTGCATGGAAATACAATGCCTGAGTTCCTAATATTCATTCGTATCATTACGCCGTACGTCATCCTTTTTGACGTGAAGAACAAACATTTTAGTATAAAATATGTGTTCATAAAATTCATAACTTCGTCTGAGTCATTTCACGATAACAACTTTAGCCCAATTAAAATGTGATGAAAAAGTCACGTGCTGCGATTACGCCATTCGCAATTTTTTTAAATACGGATAGCTATTTTTAAGTGGAACGAACCTATATCATTTCCCACTTAATAATCTATCAAGACGATTTCTTGCTTTACAAAAATAGACACAAGCAAGAGGGTGAGCAAAAATTAGTAGAAGGAGCCAAGTTAAACTGGAGTGAACGCACTTTCGTTACACCGCGTTAAAATACTGCGCAAGCGTATATTTGTACGTCGTGTGAAAGGTCAAGACAGCGACACACTCAGACCCTTCATGTTACGTCAGAATGAATCTTGCAGGAAGGAGTAGCAGTCTGCATGTGACTTTCAACCACAAACCCTTAGCTGTGGTGCTTTTCCTTCCTTTTCAATTTTCATCGAAAAAAAAAAAGAAAAAAATTAAAGTTGTCGATATTCGGCTCTTGTAATATTTGCCAATACAATGGACACTTTATTTTTTCTTATTCGATGATACCGGGACCCAATCTGTAGGTTAAATTTGGCGGAGCTTATTGGAAATGGAGTAAGAGGTGGAAGCAGAGGATTTTGGATGAAATTCACCGTGGAATTGAGGGAGGGTTCGTAGTTCCCTTCGACGAGAGACAGACTGGGAGGAGTAAATGTGGGAGGGCAGAGACCTCGATAATCGGAACCACGCGGTGCGTCCTGGCACGCTGTTGGATAGCCCTCGAAAATCGATATGTTACATCGTCGGCGCGTAGTTGCTATACGCATACGATTCTCGGGGTCACACAGGCTTCCCGATCCGGCCCTTCCTCCATTCGGTGGTATATAGTCCAGCTTCGGAGGACGAGTAGGATATATAGGGCTAGGAGGGCGCCGCTAGGGAGAAGGCGGAGATCACTGACCCGCGACTCTCACCGGATCAAGATTGCGACGAGGCAGGCGAGAGAGCCAGTAGGCGAGCATGCTAGCTCGGCGCGATTCTCTCTCACGATTCGTGATAAAAACGAATCGAGCGAATTTCGAGCTCGTGCCCTCGTTCGCTGTCCTTTACAGACGATAAGAGAGTTGCGAGACGACAGCGGAGCTACTTCGTCACGCAGAGATATAGTACGTCACTGTAAGAAAAAAAATTTTGTAATATTCAAATACCACGTTTCATAAAATAATAATTTTGTTATAAATATGTCTTGAAACTTGTGGCAATTTTTTTTTGACAAAGTGACAAAAAAAACATTATTGAATCAGAGTGTTTCATTTTTTGTGAACGTCTTTTAGATATATAAACAAAAATAAATTTAATCAGTCACGTGCTTTTTTTTTTTTTTTTTTTTTTAAATAAAAAGATATAAAAAATTATGTCGAGTTGTTGATAATTGAACTCGGCAATATCTCGGGGTTGGTAACGATTCAAAAGTTGACCGACCTTTTGTGCAACACCGCTCTTCCAAGTTTTCCTTTTGTATACGAGACACTCGGAGCAAAGTATATTTTCGGAGCATATCCGAGTGAGAGAGCACACAAGTAGATGTGCACGCTTATATGCGCGTTGTGTTAGATCAAGTGAGAAGAAGAAGAACGAAAGAGGAAGAGCCGAGAATGGCCTGCATTATTCACGCCGATGTGACATTACGGCATGCATTTACCGCGCAACGATGGCCTCGTGTGTATGTGTTACATACACATACTCGCATTTTATAGCAGTATTGCCACTTGGCCTGTAAATGCACTATGTACAATGTTGGCTATCTATACATAAGTAAGCCGTGGAGCAATACCGGTCGTTCACCAACGTTTCCCTGAGTGTAGTAGAATTGAACCGCGACTAACTAGACTCGAGTTAGCCGGAGATAAGTTTATCCGTGTGCATCTCTCTTTCTCAAAGTACTTGACTTTTTATTCAGAAACTCAAGTCGATGATACCATGACCTGTTAGTGCTAAGATATGAATTTTCTGCGCTCTATAAATGTATACATTCATAAAATGGCATATTTAAGTAAGCACTTATGAATGCAGTAAAGAATCGAAGAAATTGTTGATACGCTGATACTTGAGAACCATTTATAGCATCTGTAAAGTGTGAATGCACCTCAAACGAACCTTTCACCGAGTAGTCTAAAATTAAAGATTGCTATTTTTGCACAGTGTGTATAAGAAATACCGTATCTATCTGGGAATTAGCTCATAATTCATGTATGCAAATAATACATTATTACACAAGCAAACACCATTTTACTTCGTTATATTTCAAGCTTTCTGATTATCAATTCAAACGATAAATTTATCGAACGTGGTAATTACATTTTTTAATTTTTTAAAGCAGTTTTCAAAATGTTTGTCACAAATGTTAATTTTTTTTTTTTACTTAATTTCCAAGGAAACAATAGTGTTGGATGTATTTTGCCAAATGTACAGAGCAAGTACATGATAAATATAATCGTTGTGTTTTCTTATCGTACAATCATTGCTAGGTCGCTCAGCACACGCCTCTCCGAAGCTGCTAGTTTTCACTTGCACGTCAAGTGATTACACTCACGTGGGATACTTCCTCTCTGCGCCTCTATTTCGATCTAACTCGAGTCTGTTCTATTCATTCTCATGGAATGTTTCCACCCATTTTTGGTCTTTCTTTTTCTTTTTTTTTTTTTTGTCTCTAACTGTACGTTGCGGTTTCACGTTTTCAAAGCGTGAGCTTCACAGAGAGCATAGTTCTGTGTTCCAAAGCGTTCGCGGGTCGAAGGAACGAAGACGACGAAGAAGAAGAAGAAGAAGAGAGCTGCGAGGCGAGAAGCTTACCACTCTTCGTAGAGCTAAGGTGGGATATATAACCAAGGCGAAATGGCTCTCTCATCCTCACTTTCGTAGCTTCTTCTCCCAACTCGAGCTGACTCTTCCCTCTGCCTTGCTTGTATATCTTCTCGTCGCCGTCTCTTCGCGATATAGCCCCTTGACTTCTCCGGCAGCCACCTTTCTATCCTCTCTCTCTCTCTCTCTCTCTCTCTCTCTTTCTCTCGCTCACCCTTTCCGCACCCTTTTCCTTCCTTTTGCCATCGTCGCCTCTATCTCGTATTTTCTCATGCGGTTTTTGCGCTCACTTTGCAGCGAACTCTCTCGCGCAGCATCTACGCCGCGGAAATGCTTACCGCGCTCACCTAAATACCTAAAGCTATATTCACTGCCAGCCAAGCGGGGCTACTCGGTTCTGAAAGACGTTACACCGAGCACTTGGACTCACCGTCGCTTTTCGTACTGTCTAGTTGCAACTTTCTCAAAGTGGCACGAACACAATTTGTTATTTAACTCTTTTTGTTAGTTAAAATGACTGAAAACATTTTGGTTTCAATAAATCCGGCGGACACGAACTGTAAAATAAATTCTCCAGCTTTTCGTTTTATGTTTAGACAAATAATTGTAAAGAATAACAGTTTTTAATTTAAAGCAACGAATCGGTTTGTAAGTTATTTAACAGAATTCTTTCTGTATGGAACGTAGCATTTCGATTGCACATGTATATCGATATTGTATATTAAATATTCTTGAATACTGACCTACAAAGAGAAATATATCTAACGGCTGGATAGTGCCCTAATGAATTCGCGGCTTAACCAATAAGTTGATTGACACAAAGCCAATACGTAATTTATACGGAGCATATTTAACAATTCAGTTCACTGTGACAACTGACCCAATTTTTCCTTGACAATAGAAATTTACCATATCGATAGATAAATACATCGCGTCATTAGACGCGAATAAATCATTTTCTCGTTATGATCAATAAGCGATTTTTCTTTTCTTCGAAATAACAAAAGGGACATTATATTCATTGTATAATGACGGAAACTATCGTTGCTTTTTTTTTTTATACCGATCTTTCCCTGTACTGAGTCTTGGTGTCTTCTATAATCGAATTGTCCCCTTTATTGACATGTCCCCATGACATTTAAGGCATACACGAAAGAGATGAGAATTTTCCAGCTAAAATTATAACCCAAGTGTCGTTCGGTTGAGCTGGTTATGGATCGTCCTAGTCCTCTCAGAAACTGTCGAGGTAGACGTTTATACCGGAAATTACGGAGAGCGAGAAAGTTTATCTACTGTTTCTCTACACGGTGTGTTTGCACCCCGATGGAACAGTTAAACGTGAACATCCCGCATGTACGGATTTTCGCAAAGTGTCTCGATTTAGAGGGTGGACCGCTAGCTAACTTTTCCCTCTAATGTCATTCCTGAAACCGACACTCGGCCACCCTAATTTCCTTAGCGACGAGGGAAGGTTACACGCGGCAACTTTATATTTCACGCGAGACTGTGCCCCGTGCAGCCATTGGGGTAGGCGCACTGTCGTTGGCGCCTCGAGTAGGGGTCGACCGGGGCTAATCGAGTCACTCTTTGATTTTGTTTTTCAATTGTTTGAAAAATATTTGTTTGAGGGGAAGTAGTCAGGTCAAATTAATCGATATTCAAAGAATGATATATCTCAATTAATTGGCCAGTAGTATTATTTTTAAAAAATCTGTCACTAATATTGAACGATGAAACAACAAATTTTTTGTAAGGTGCCAAAGTCATACGAATAATGGGGGTTACAAATATATTTTTTTTCTACACTGCGTACTTTAAAACAGCGCTTTGTTCGGTGTGATTCTTAAGCTACATAAATTCTACATTTTTTCTTACCATTATACTCAATCAAGGCTTACGCGAGACAAGCAGAAATTTCGAAGTTTGTGATATGAATTGGTTACATTATGCGAGGATTCCGGTGAATTTTAATATCCCGAATTTTTCCAAGGTTTCATTTGAAGGTTTCGCGAATATTTCAAGAAAATTGGTACTCGAATTGCGTGACTACTGTCCAAGCCTCCTTAAATTCTATTTTTCCCTGAATCAACTAGCCCTGGTCTCCCCTGCAAGAGAGCCACGGGGATGAGTAGCGCAGACACCCTTCGTTCCTACAAATAGTCTTTTACTACCCAGCACGCTCCATTAATATTCCCATTACGTGTACACGCGCACAAAAAAAAAAAAAAAAAAAAGAGAGAATGGGTGAAACGAGAAGAGGGTGAGCTATCCAGCTGGGAAGAGTATATTATATAAAAAAAAAAGTGTTGGCTAAAGGTGACCGAGGCTATTTAATGCGCAAGATAATGTCATTGCCGGGTGTGTTAGATATATATAAGAGAGAATGCAAAATTCAGAGAGGAAAAGTCACCGAAAAATCATGGGTTCGCAATAATATATATGGGAGCTTCTTTGTCGCAAAGATTTATTCTCGCAAGTCGTCCGTTTCACTCAGAAAACTGTGCACGAAAAAGTCTCTACCGTTGTTTTTGCCTCGCTAAACCCGGAAAATATTTTTTCTCTTTTTTCTCTCCACACTTTTCCCCCATTACCGGTTCCTTCCTCCGAACAGGCTCGACCCTCGATCGACCCACGTGCGCAGGACGGGAGCGAAAACCATGCTGGATATTTTTCCGAAGCACACACCCTTCGATCCTCGAGGAAAAAAAAAATGCCCTGGCGGGTTTCGCCTTTGTCCCAGGCGGAAGAAAAAAGAAGAGGCGATTGAGCCTCGTTTTCTGTCCTCCTATTGCCTCGACGGCGGCCCGACACACGAGAGAACACCGGTCGATTCACATCAGTCTCTGTACATTTTTCACGAATCACTCTGCCTTCCTTTTTTTTTCATAGGGATGGCTATTAGAAACTCGCTGATGCAATCGATGAAATAAGGTTTAAATTTTTTTATAAAACCGCTCAAAAAAAGTCTAATCTACTAAAAAAAAATATATATATAGCCAATATATAATTATATTTTATTGGTTTTTACTGGTTTGCGGTTTTTTTTATAAATATGTTGTTTTGTTTTTTAATTTTTCGATTCAAAAATCCGTCTTTGTGAAATGTTTAAAGCTATAAAAAAATTATTGAGAAATCTACAAAACTGTTACAAGTATCGCTAAAGAATTTCGCACCGATCAATCAGAAATGACGTTCGGTGTGTGATAGTGATATTTTCATTATCACTCAACCTCCTTGTCCTCCTTGTCAAAAATGCTACTGATATATTATTCAAGTACGAATATTTAGAAAAAAAATCTAAAACGGAAAGAAATGAAATAAAAATGATGAAAATAACCAAAAATATTAAGTGCTTTTCAACAGTTTAATTTCATACTAATTTATACGGTCAGACACCGCAATACAAATGAGTGAAAAAAAAATTGCGTAATTCTGTTGATTCCTGGCCGGATGAGATCGAGGGCAGATTATATACGGTTTGGCCCGAATCCTCAACACGTCTGGCCCGCATTGACACCGCTCCTCATGTCGATATAGAATAAAGCAAATTTCGCCGCGCTATATATCCCGTTTAACTGACCTATGGCCACTCGTCTCGGTCACGCGAACGCGGAATGGCAGCTATACAGAAAACCCCTTTACCTCCTCTACTCTTCCCCTCATATATATATATCTATATATATAACAAAACCCGAGTATGTCTCGTTGCTCTATACCGTGTCGTAATACTCCCTCCGCGCGTTCTCTCGTCCTTTTCGAACTTCTCCGACGCGCAGTACACGATAAAGGGGTTGCGACCCCCATCGACGCAAGCCATTCCGAGAAGGGTTGCTGGTCCGATTCTACCAACTACTCTCCGTTCTCTGTGGAAATGCTTGATTGCCGAGTCTTCTCGTCCCTCGTCCCATCGAATAGCTTCTGAATTTTCAACAATCCCGAATTTTCAACCCCCTTGCACGCTAAAACCTCTACGAATTATCGTTCCAATTTCCAATTGGCGAGACACCGCCAAAGCGATATTTAGATTCGATGAAAAAAAAAAAAAAAAAAAAAAGGACGATTTTGTACGATACAGGAGTTTAATTATCATTGCCCAGGATCGGGTGTTGATAACGAGAAAAAACAAGGACGCGAAGGGAGTTGTATTAAACGGGAGAAAGTAATATTGCTCGTGTAAT
This sequence comes from Perithous albicinctus, assembly GCA_964016905.1. NCBI lineage: Eukaryota > Metazoa > Arthropoda > Insecta > Hymenoptera > Ichneumonidae > Perithous > Perithous albicinctus. Next base: position 12,793,687 of record OZ024698.1, on the reverse strand, counting down.
TCGCAGCACACGGTGAAATTTTACGATTATCACCGGGCTATTGTAAGCGATAAGTTTTGCGAAAATTATTTTTGTTAAATAATCTACAAATTGGGTTGTTATTTTGACGAAAAAAAATGTTTGCGCTTTACGAATACTCTTGTTCAACTGTACTAAACTGCTTTGAGAAAAAAAAAAGGCTGCACAGCGAGAACGTCGCATATTGCTTCAAGATCGTATTAATATTACAAATTTGACTGCTACAAAAAACTACATAAAAATATGTCGTAAGATAAAAAACTACATAAAAATATGTCATGAGTTTTGTAAATTGATTGTTATACATTTTTGTACTTTAATCAGGAATCCATAAATTCAGATCCTTCTGGATTAGGGCTTAAAGCTTATTTGTTTGCAAAAATGGCAATAAGTATATTGTAAGATAAACACACACTTTTAATTAGAATTATAATAAGTGTATTGCAGAATTATATACTTATTCATTAAATTAAATTAAAAAAAAAAAATTCTCTTCAGCTCTTTGGTTTATAAAACTACTATTTACAAAAGAAAATATGCCAGACAAAATTGTGGATGTTTGTAAAACAAAATATTTTTTGTTAAATGTACACTGTCGTTTTTATACTGTGCTCAGCGTATTTATATATTCGAGCACGGAGGCGAAAAGTGAAATAACAAATTCGCTGGACCGTGGTTGCTTTATAATTTATCCAGTACTCATATTTCCAGCTGGAAGCGTGCTTCTGAAACTACCTCTGTTAACACTCGATTTAATTGCGCACGTTAAATCAAAGTAATTAATATCGCTGATATAGATAAAGGGTTTGCATGTAGCTTTTATCTTCCATCTCACCTCTTCTCCCTCTTTCTCTCTCTTTCTCTCTGCGTGTTTACTCCAATCACAATTAGACACGTGTACAAATATTGTCGTTGAAATTTCGTGAAATTGTCGTTTATGTTGACTGCTTGAATATTCGCAATACTAAAAAAAAACCAAAAAAAAATTAAAGTAACTCGAGATGGTTCTTTCAGGGTGTTCTGATAAAAAGCTATATTGGATTCGTTCTTCGTACCCTCCGTCGTATTCTGGGAGTTGGTCGTTTTTCTCGCTCGCGCATTCTTCTCAACGGTGACAATATGCCGAGAAACTTAATCCAATATGTTGGTGTGACCCTCGAATAGGCATCAGGATGGAGCCGACACCCTCTCGACGCGTAACGTAAAGGATCAGCCTTCGGTTTACGAGATGCCAGGGCTAGGCTGAAGGCTATGAAGGAAATACCATAAGCCCGCACCCGTCCTCTTGCCGCAGTCAACCAGATGACTGATTGGCAAACCCTCGCCACGAGTTTTCCGAATTCAGAGCTCGCGATCCAGAGCCAGGAGAACATTTTTTTCTCGCATTATGTCTAGCTCACAATAACGTCCCTCGTTGCGTGCTATTTTTTTTTTTTTGTATTGGATAATGTAGCAATATGTGACGTTGACAGTAATACGAGGAGAATGTATATGAAGAAAATTGTACATATGCGTGTCGTAAATCAAAAGTAGATTGAGAATCTACAGATTTGTATGGCTTTTGTCGATTTGATTTTTGCGTCTTCTAGTTGTGTTGGATGAAAAATGTTGAGGCAGGTGGTGGTGAGATTTTATTTTTTTTTTTTTTGTATGAAAAGAAATTGCTGTTTAGGCTTTAAAATGAATTCAATTCTACACGTAATACATATATTACTATATGTACGATCTTCTAAAGCGTTTTCACAGCATGTCGGAATAGATTTTCAATTCTCCAGTGAATGAATTTAATAGGCTCCCTATTTTATTCTCATTTCTCAAATTTGCTTGAGCAAAGGAAAAATAGGAATAGTTGAAATAATTTCTCGTCTCGATGTCCCTTTTCTTTGAAACTTCGTCTGCAATTTTATCCGGTTTGAAAGTGCTTGTTCTTCACCCTGAGAGCAGAGTCTTGTCGCGCCGAGAACGACGCGGCGTCGCACGTAGCAGTGAAAAGTTTTATTCCACGAGCTGTAGAGATTCAGAGGGTGTGAAAAACCCTTGGAGCAATGTTTTTTCTCATCGTTTCAACTCTCTTGAATCCTCTATGTCTTATACATCACTTCTGTTTCCAACGTTTCTTTTGTTGTTAGATGAACCATCGCTTAAAGGAATCAGCTTGGCGATGACTGGTTCACGATAATTTCATCACAGATATGGAATTAAAGAATGAAAGTGTGATTCACTGGTGAGAGAGGCCAACAAACCAAGAGAAGTCATTGGCCCGTCAAGCGGCAAATCGATTGATCGATCGGGATGCGTGTATAACGGACTTTTCGAGACAAGAGAGCCAACGCTTCCTGTCGAACGCGCGACGATGACGATGCTTTACCCAACACTGTCAACTATATAGCTACATATGTATGAATGTGTGTGTGTGTGACGTATCCAGAGCCACGTGCGTTGCATAGAAAATCGATAACGGATGTGCCGACGACGAATAAATATATGTGAGCGTATATCTCAATGTATACGTAACATAATTCAATGTTTTAATATCATTTTTCTGAGTCAAATCAACGATGCATAACAATTTGTAGCAATGAAATTATATCAATTCGAAATGTTTTAATTGCAATGCATATTTATTAGTGGCTCACTGAAATTATTATACGCCAATTAACGAGCAATCGAAGGTTCATTCATTTATTATTAATTCATTATTATTAAAAAAAAAAAGAAGTATAAGAAGAAAAGATAGCAAATGTTAAAATTGAACTTCGCTAAATTGTTGTTTCTTATTTAACATTATTTTTACAAAATACCTTTTTGTTTTTGTCACTTATACTTGTTTAACTAAAAAAAAAACTGCGAATAAAAAATGACTTTTTTGTTGCTGCTGTCAAAATAAAAAAAAATGGTTATTTAAGAAAATAATTTTTCACTTCTCTTGGGCATTACAAAGCGCAACTTGAAAATATACACTTTTATGAAAAAAAAATGTTATTTTTATCAGTGAATAATATTGAAAGCTCGTACATTATGCGTCGGGTGTATCCCTCTTAAAGTATCTCCCGTATTTCATCGAGGCGAGACAGGAAACTAGCGGTGAATTCTATCAATGAATCAATGAATCGACGACGAGGGTATAGAAGCGAGATGAAAGAGAGACGTCCTGTTTTGTCTCACACGCGGCAATCTCACTTTCGGCGAATCACCGTTACCAGCTCTGTAGTAGGTGCGGATGTATGTCCAGTACTCTCGCGGTGTGTCGCATAATTCAGCATCGAAGCATACATGACGTTTTAACCAAGACACTCAGAGTAGGCGAAAGAAAAGTGTGAGAGGCGGATCATGAGATCGAAGGTGGTGTTATAGTGTTTGTGTATAGCGGTATTACAGTATGAGTATATACACCCAATGGAATATCGGATACGTAACGCCCACTCGAGCGTGCACCAAACAAATCGAGAGTCCAAGTCTGCTTGTCGTATATAAGAGTGGCGATCGTGGGTGCGAAATAGGTGTGTAACCTGTTATACAGAACGAGTCAGCGAGTATGTGCTGAACCGATCCAAGGGAAACCCGTGGTTGAGCGAGCGAGAAGCCGAAGAGAAGAGGAAAGTATATTATCTCGTAGTAGGGGAAGCGAACGCGACGACGAGGTATAAAACGATATAGTATTACAGTATACTATATCGCACTCGTGTAACGGGCTATTGGTAAGAGTATGTGTAAACCTGTTACGACGAAAGGTAGGCAGAAGGATACAGGGGCAACAGTGGGATTGAGGATTAAGGGGAACGGTGTGCAGCTACAAAAGTAAATGTAATTCGTTGAAAAACAGTTTGCTTTTGCGGATTTCGAAAATATTCACACTGGCAAAATTAAAGTGAAGATTGTGTGGTTTTAATAGAAATATTTTTTTTTTTAAATTCATGTTACACTTTAGTTTTAGAGAAAAAGTACATAAATAATGTGTTACGTATTGTGTACTTTTATTTTACAAAATGTTGCATCATTATTTCTATTCATTTTTACAGAGCTACTGTGTCCACTTCTGATATAACAATTTCACACATTTTCCTTTTCTGTAAATTCGACAAATTTACACCATTTTTGGATCACTTTCAATTTGACAATCTATGTGCTTTACTTTTACAAATTCAACAGAATGGAATGAGTAAAATACACCACATTTCTTTTTGTCAAATAGTTACTTCGAAAGGTGCGGCGTGAAAATTTTCCAATTTTTCTGCTATTCATGTAATTTTATGACTTTCTTTATCATACATAAAAAAATTTAGAAGCACACATCTGTTTCCTCAAAGACATTTAATTAATTTTATTACACATATATTTTTTTCTTTGCAAAAATATAAGAAAAAACGATAATTGCGATTGAATTACTAAAATAATTAGAAACCTGTAATTACTGGCACCAATTATATCCAAAGGGTAAGAAAAAGTTACACTGGAGCGAGGAAGAGGTTGAACTAAAAATGCGAAGGGTTGAGAAAAGGAGAGGGGGGGTGGGGGGAGGAGAAAACTGGATTTTAGCACAAAGCTTCGTTCGCGTGAGGAAAGACCATTAGGTGAAAAGATTTGAATATTATTTTTACAAAGCGAACGTTGAGGCCAATGTCCTGAGACCCGGTGTGCATATACGCGTACATACCAAAGGTTTAATTGCGTCGAGTAGCAGCGGTATTGCCCGAGATGAAAAGAATAAAAGAAAGAGAACCTGGTTAATAATACGACAAAACTTTTCGTCTGTCTCTTTTAGTCTCTTTCTCACTTTGCTATCTCACTTTTTGCCGCAACTATTTTTCTTCAGGATGCGAAAAAATCGTTTTACTAATATATGCGATGCTACGATCCACTCCTTTAGCTACACAAGTTTGGACCACGAGAGAGATCCTTGAACTTCATTTCACGTAGGATTCTCCGGAATAACGGTATATTTCGAGAGATCTCGGTTCGTTAGCATATGTTGTACGAGAGTAACTTAGATCGAACAACGAACGTTCCGCATCGAGAGAAAAAGTTGCACATAAATAAACTAAATAAATGTAGTTGAAAATAGAGTCTATTAAATGATTATTTAACGAATATGAAATAGAAATATTTATTTAGAGGAATATATGCTTCGATTTACTTCTCAAGAAAAGTGTACTTATTTTCGTAGCTTCAGTTTTGAAAAAATACAAAAATAACTGTAATTTTTAAACAATGAATGTCATTAAATGTGTTTGTCAGCCAAAGTATAGTGCATCTTTCAACGAATAATAAAAGCTCTCGCTGTTTAAAATTTAACGAAAATTACAAATTTAATTTCTATAAAACTGGCACAAAAATATGTCTCATGGATTCTTGAGGTAAACCGAGTTATTTTCCTCTAAATTTATTGTCACACATTTTTTGAACTTTAAGCAGGAATCCATAAATTCGGTTTCACCAGATTTAATGCCAATTCTTTTTTTTTTTAAATGCGTACAAAGAATTTTCGAAATTAAAATAGCAAAGCAAAGCTCATAATAATACTATGATGAGGATAATTATAGCTATTTATCATCCCGATATACGGGCTTGCCTAGTAATTTAATGACGGTACAATCACGAAGAATTTATCCGAGCCTGTCCCTCGTTCGATCCGAGGATTCAACAATTTCGAATCCCAAACCTTTGGGACCAGAATGAAATTGACCAGCTGTAAAATGGTCGAAAGATGATGCGAGGGACTTCTAAAGGGACATGTGTGATCACATACGGGCTGCGCAGTTGTTCCACCTTCTTCGACCAGTATCGTTAGAATGATCGGCAAGAGAGAGAGAGAGAGAGACAGAGGGAAAGAGAGAGGTAGAGAGACTGGCACCCTTCAGGGTGATGCGCCCCCCGAAGAGGGCGCATCACCCCCGAATAAAAAGGGGTGCGCACCCCTTCGCCACAGACGATACTTGGCTACTGTTCATCGACGATTGCCTTGGCCCCAGGCTCTGCCTGGATGGTGCTCTGCTCGATGAATTCTCGCTTTTAAATATTTTATCTTCTCGATATTGAATGATCGGGGGTACCTTCGTGTCAATTAAAATATTCAAACTCGGTTATTGGCATACCTGTATTGAACGCAGAAAAATCAATGGACTAAAAATCTTTATCTCCCTTTTTAATGTGCAACCGCAAAATGACTTGCGACATCAACTTATGAGTTCATTGATTTTATTCGACTGATATATTGGAAGAATCAATTTACCAGTAGGTTGACACGAACAATTTATTCCCTGCGATTTATTCTAGCGTTCCAATGTAGCGGCTAATTCTGTTTTCCTTTTTTAGGCAATTACAAAGTACCAATATCTTTTTATCTACAAATTATTATGCAACTTTTCATTCAACAGCACTATTCTGTTTGCATATAAATTTATAACTTCGATGATCCAGTAATCGATATAAAAAGTGGACTATTTGTATATTCCCGATGACAGCTTCCTTCATCGCTTCACCTTTTTTTCTACACTGTATTTATATTTTCACCCGATTTTTCTACCACTCTTTCGTCGAGCACTCGATCTCGGTATAAACTAAGCAATATATAATACAGTGATTCGAGTCTGCGACGCGGGCATCGCCCGTAGCGTCGCAGCATCTGCGAGTGGGAAACATTTTCGGATCGTTGGCCTTTGTCTCTCTGCAGATCGTCTCGACTGCTAGCCGTTGGATCCTCACTCTTTTTTTTCTCCTCACGAACACTTGCCAAACCGAGTGTGTCGGCACACTAACCTTGTCCCGAAACTCGCGACGAGTCGTCTTCTTTCTCTCTCTCTCTCTCTCTCTCTCTCTCTGTCTTTCTCTCCATCTTTCTTTCACTCGCGTTCAACGACGCGACCGGTGTCATTACTCTTACCCACTCTCGATCGCCTTCTCGACGATCCCTCGATCTTTTTCTGTTTTCGCCCGCGCACGCTTCGGAGTTCGCTGCTGATGTTGTTTTGCCCACTCCTTCGATCTTTCTCTTTGCTACGCTGAAACTCCGATTCACTTTCCGTTCGCCGGAGAATCAAGTTCATTGTCGCCGAATTGACCGTCAGACATAAACGAGCCAACGATAACAATAACAATAGTAATGATGACGATAAACTCGCTAATAAAATAGTCGTTGTGACTGACTCTCCGCATGCAGTGCTTACAGGTTCTACATTCATTGTAAAATCTGCAATTCGTTCGGAGAAAAAAAATGAGAAATACAGATAATTCAGTTTCCGATAACATTGTACCATTGACATTAATGATTGGAAAACAAGTCTTTGGAAAAAAGTATTGTATGTGTGTGTGCGTGTGAGCTGGTGAGACACCCACTGACGATATTTTAATCCCTACATTTTTTCTATTGTATTACATATTTTTTACGTGAAAGTAGAGGAATTTTCGGTTGGGTATTTACCGGTTTTTTTTTCTTTTTTTGCGTTTCCCGATATTTTTTCACGTGTCATTCTGAATTATTAGTCATTTTTTTTGTTTTCACGCACGATTAATTATCATTGATAAGTAGACGAATTGAGGGTCGCGCTAAACCGGTACGCGAATGAAGTTGGTATGGTGAGAATTGCTCGTAATATATAATCGACGAGTATTTAGCTTTCTCGGTATTGTCCTTGCGGTCTGAATGGCCACGCACCCAATTCTCTCGAATTACATGTACAGCTAACCACTTCCACGAGGATCCGGCGGTTATTTAATAGGATTATAATTAGAAAATTATATCTTCCGAATGGAGGAGCCAGAAATTTCCGAGCGGCTGCCTTTTCGACGACTATGAAGATGACGAGTAGCTCGAGCTATATTCACCGTCTGTTATTGTTATATGCGGCATTTACTGGCGCGCTCGCGGTCTCCCCGCTCGCCGTTCTTCTTTGTCTCCTTTTGTGCAGAAAAGTCGAGAGGTATTACATGGTCAACGTGACTTACGTGCGATATACTAACCGTTTGTGATCCTTTTCGTATGCTGCTTTGACGATAGGCGCGATAATTCAATTTTATTCAAAACAATAAATGACAAGAGACATTCGCTCATAGAGTTTATCTGGACCAACAAAATTCATCCCAACCTTCTTATTCTTAAATTTGAAAAATAACGAGAAATTTTTTGGTTGGCAAATTTACTTTTTTTCCGTAGAATCAAAATTCACAATTTTGTTTTCAATATTAAAAGACAATTTTGTGACTTTGTGACTTTGTGAATCAACAAACAGTTTCAAAGATTCGTCGATTATAAATAACAAGATATTTCTGCTTCGATTCTCTGTCAGAAATAAATTGCACGTTGAATGCGTTAAGCCTTGCAATGCGGAAGAACTCAATAGCAATATGAAGACTGCAGAAAGAGTAAAAAGTGAAGAAAGAAGGATCAAGTGGAAGAAAAGCGGGCTGGTTTCCACGGGTCTTCTTGCGTTGTTGGGTGCCCCCCGCGCGTTATTCCACGCCAATCGATTCATAGATCCTTATCCGTCCTGCTCTCCGTATCCCGTAGCGACTTGTTAAAGGCCCCGGCTAGCTGATCAGGGCAAACGAGTTAGCGATTCTCCTTTTCGACTCGCGGAGATGTTGGACTGCTGCTCGAAGCAGTGCAATGCGAAAGAAAGTGAACTCGCGTGGTCGACGCACTCGGCAATTAAATGGAGCTTACGTGTGTATCGCGCGTGCACGAGAGGAACAGATGAAAACAACTGGGAGAGCTCGGCCAGTCCAGTTGCCAGTACGAGCCTCTACGAAGCTTGCTTGCAGCGTAATCCTCTCCTCGCTGCAGAGCGCAACGCATACCGATATAAATCGATGAAATAAGAGGAAAGCTTACGCAGTAGTTTATAGACGTAATCCTCGTTTCTCGTGTGTACACGCCACACATATGTCCCGAGAGAATGACCGACCCTGGGCAACGACAATCGATGAAAAACTTGTCTCTGTCTCAAAGCTGAGCTGCGTGTAGTCATTTGGCGAAATTCGCCAAAAAGAAACACACTCAATGATTTTCGTGTTGCTTTTAAACGTAGTAACATTAAAAAATGTTGAATTTCATTAAAATTCACGAGCTTTCATGTGAGAAGAAATGTAATCGACATTGATTTATTATAATAATAATGATGTCAAAAATGTATTAATGAATTGGTAGATCAAAAATGATCTACTAATTTGTTAACTTTTTTTTTTACAATTTTCATGCATGAAATTTTGATGAAATGATCGTTTTTCAAAATTTCATACGTAAAATTGGGAAAACTTTGTGGATTACTCTGCGTAATTTTCTTGATTTTTGTATTACGCCAAGTAACAGCAGCATGATTACACTCCGGGAGCCATGGGAGTTTATATATTTTCAGAGAGTATTTTAATCTTTCTATTTTTTTCTTCTTCTTCTGTTTATTTATGTATTTGTTTTTCCTTTCTCAACTCGACACGTTGCGCGCCTCGTGTTTCCTCGTAAGCATTAAAATAAAAGTGAAGTCTAGGCACCGAAGAGAACCTTCCACGCAGCCAAGCCACATTTGTGCATCCCAAAGAATGGATTCCTCCTGAGGGATCTTCGCTCTCGGTTTGGTACACAACGCACGTACATCGCGCGCGAGCTCACTGCGATCGGCATCTCTACGAGAGATCCCACTCTTTCTCTCTTTTCTTTTCTTCCACTTTTTTCCATCCTTCTCTCGGTCCTTATACCCCTACAGCTTTCTTCTACCAGTGAAGACGAAAGACTCGCTCGCGCATGTCACGAGAATGAGGGCGATACCTTCGGTAAGGAAGAGAGGAAAAGAAGAAGAAGAAGAAGAAGAAGAAGAATGAAATCCTCGGGAACGATACCAATCTCACGTTCATCCTGGATACTCCCGGCTCCTTGTACAACGAGCCACGAAAAATCGTTGTTCGTCGCATCTTCGAGTGAGCCTTAAGAGATGGAGTTTCAGAGTTGACGGGTTTTTCTCCCTTTTTCCCTTCCTATCCCCTATATGCCACCTTTGTAGATCGAATGATATATCGGTATTATTGATTGGCTTGTCTCTTCAGTGTTAAGGGTGCTGATAATCATGTTTTATAAATACAATCGTGAAATAACGAGGTACATGATGTGATGATTATTTTAACATTTTCAGAGGACGTAACAACGATATTCCAGACACGTTAATAAATCAAATAAATTAATGATAAATGCAGTTTATCAAATATTGCATTTTAACCTGTAATATATTAAAAAAGAAAATATATTTGTAGAGAGGCCATCGGAAAATATCACTTAAAAAAGGAAAATTTCTCAGTTCAAACATTGTAATTTAAAACTACTTTTAATCTGCTGAGGACCACAATTTTCAATCTTACAATCGTAGATCAATTGATATCTTAATATTATTGATTGGCTCCTTTTCTACTTCAGTAAAAATGTCAAGAATAATGTTTTCAAAAAAAAAAACTACAAGGTAACGAGTTAGACACCAGAGTACGCTATTTCCAGAATACTTCAAGCAATAACTATTCCAGATAAATCAGTTTGAAAATGAGAGGCAGAAAAAAAAAGAAGCAGAATATTTGTTTTCAGAAAGTACGCATTGAAAGCAAACCGTAAAGCTCGCGGATTGTTTACACAAGTGTAATTCGGTTCAAAGGGCTGACGCTTAAAAAAAAAAAAAATCCCACGAGACACGAAAAACGACTTGATCGGCGATCGAGCATTGGGCAGCTTTACTCTTTTCGAGTAATCTTGTATACTTGTTTGCTGGAGCTTTGCAAACATTACGTGCGTCCGGCAATGCGTCGAATTGTAAATATCTCTTGTGTAGAGTTGCTGCATAGCTGAAAGAAGCGTCGCGAGAGGAAAAGGATGAGAAAACGATAAAGAAGAGAGAAGAAAAGAAAACGATAGGAATGAAGGAATAACAGCTGCCCTTCTTAAAAGGCTCGGGTACGATCCCGAAGGCTCTGAGCTCGAGGACGCGGGGAAACTCCGCGGGTGGAGGCTGCCGCTTTATTGGTTTAGGGTAGTTTTAAAGCCCGGCTATACGACTATATTTTACGTGCTCGGTTAGGACTTGAGCTTCGACTAAGATACTCGTATAACCCACCATTGCCTCTATACTAGTCGATCCAGCCACCATTGAATATATCGTAAATTTCGTGGTGACAGTTGGGGACTTATGCGCTGGACAACACCGAATATAACGACATGTTCGAGATATCCTAGGAAATATAAACTTATGTAGCAGAATCAGAGGCTTCTTTGCTATGCAGTTTCAGTTCGCTCCTGTATACAATAAATTATACTTTATAGGTATAGAATTAAACAGGAATTATCGTGTATACGAGTGTGGCCATAGCGATAAATTTATCTGGCAAACTGGTTTTCACTCCATTTTTTTATTTGGGAAATGAAAATTCATTTTTATGAAATACAGGCATTTATGTTAATACAAATATATATTGTAATACATGAGCTAAAATGTAGCGAAAAACAATTTGAATATTTTTTTTAGTGAAGGTAAACATAAATTTGATTTATTTTTGCGATATTATTATTTCTATAACTATTGAAAAAAAATATATTTATTGGCATATATAGTTAATACAGTTTAACCAATTCAGGATTACTGCGAAATTTGAAGAGAAAAAAAGGATAAATACATATTTATGTAAATTACTGTATCGTTCAATGTTATATTTGCATTGAAATTCTTTTTTTGGTGAAAATTTTTCAGAAATGTGAACGAGAATTCTAAGTATTTCTGTGCATCCTGAGGAAAGAAACTATGACTACAGAAGATTAGTTGAAATTGTATGGCTTACACTGGCCATTATACGCTTACAAGTATTGGCCTGGAGTTTTGCCTGTTCTAAAACCCATCAGGCTACAATTCTATCCAGGTGAAACGTGGAAGGTTTTATTTCTACAGCAAAGAAGTAAGTAAACGTCAGAGATTTACTGCAGTGCCGAGGTGACGAGAAGAAGCAGAAGTAGGAGGAGCAACAATAGTTACTATCTGTACCTTCTACGGATCCTCCTCGTCGTTCTCTCGGTACGAATAATCACGCAGGCCTTATAATAAATCCAGCGGGCTCTCAGGTAAGCGGATTAACGAGGTACTTTCCTGACAGCCATAGCAACTACAGTACTCGAACTCGTGAATAATACTTTCGTCCCTCGTAAATTTGTCCTTCGTAGAATTTGTCACGACCCAATATCAACGCCATAATTCTGGTCATAAAGTCTTCAAAATTTTCCAGAAATATTACGGCTATTAACATTTGCAAACTTGCATTGCCAGAAATTTTCATTCATCGGCAGTATTAATTTTAATATACGAGTAATGTAAAGTTACGAAAAATATATATATATTATACATTAAATTTCCTAATTAAAGAAATATTTAATTTCAAGAAAAACCAGTTTCTGATTTTACGAAATATTTCATATAAATTGTTTTGAATGAATATCACACTTGTATACTAAATTTACCAGAGAATTCATTAAAGCTTACAGTATTTTTTCTCAGCAGTGTTTGCGAAAATACTGTAGTGGAAAAACCATAATACAGTGCTCTGAAATGGTTTTTTATTTTTTTTTTCTTTTTGTTAATAATGAAAATTTGTATTTTTAGACTCACGTTGAGGGCATAACATTGAAAGCTCGACGAAAAACCGTATCCTTTTATAGCGCACTTCCGGTTCCCCTTCTTTTCACAGTCACTATCCACACAATTTTATACATTCAGTGATAACACTTTGGAACTACTTAACGTCACTTCCGGTTTCCACGTTGCAGTTAAATTTTTGCAGACAGATAGTTTTCTTAGCCTGAAGCACTATTCAAGATTTGACTTTAGTGACTGTTCGACTCGAGCTGAAGCGTCTGTCTGTCTCGAATCAACGATGATAATCCAGCACGAACCCTGAGCTGCCGTCTCGCAATCCGGAGCGGGCAATATTGCTATAATTGCACACTTCTCATCTCCGAATCAACATTATAGCAAGCAACGACGAACGATATTGGTGTGGTAATTCGATGAATCGCTAGTTTCTACCAGATAATCAATAAATTAACGTGGCGTCTCTCCGATTCTCAATTGGAAAAGCCCCGAAATATCGAACCAGTGTGCTTCTCACATTCTGTCACTTCACCTCTGCACATTAAATTTTCAATATCATGAATATTTATATCCGCCACATTAATACAATTGAAATTTTATCCTTTGGTTGACCTCGTTTCTCGAAATATTCACATTTAAAAAAAAAAAAAAAAAAAACTCACTATCAACTAATCGTTATAGTTGACGATTATATCGATATAAAAAAACTTCGATATTCTAACTCAGCGAAATATTTTCAACGTCGTAATTATTTACATTCACCGCAGTAATTCAATCGAAATCTAAACACGGAACAAAATATCACTCAATCGTTGTAATTGACGATGAAAAATGCTCAATACAATTTTGTTTCATTGAATATCGGAAAATGCGCTTTTTGTAAGGGAAAAAATATGAAACGGCGTTGACGCGGCAGCAGCGTTTTTGGAGTTTTGTGTTGCGCTCTGTGGGACCGAGTGGCCCTTTTCGTGTGTAGGCCGTGGTTGAGAGCACGAGGGCGACTGGAATAGAAACGAAAATGTTAGGGGAAGGGAAGTGCTGCTCCGGTCTCTCCCTTCGAGGCGAGGGGGGGCTTGCTTTTGCCTCTCTCGCTCTGGCTTCGGGGTTGCCAAGAGGGGTGGCGATGACTGCGAGAGGGTCGCCAGCAGCAGCAGCAGCAGCAGCAGAAGCAGCAGCAGCAGCAGCAGCAGCAGCAACAGCAGCAGCCCTTCGTTCTATCCCGTTTCGTCGTACCGTGTTCTCCCCCTTCCGTTACGTCCCTCAGGATCGCTGGATCATGGCCCAGACTATGGCACTGCGGGTCTCTCTTGCTCACTCTCTTCTATTAATGCTTTAGTCCAGTCGAGCGAGAAACGACCCTGTTGCCTCTGCGCGCTTCCATTCCTCTCGCTCTAACCATCACGTCCGCATACGCAGGTAGAAAAACTCATATATAGTCTCTTGGTGTGCCGGGGCACACCACTGTAGCATTAGTAGACAACTGCAAGCGCGTAGATAAACAGGTATGGGACACTGGGACATTTCCCCTTCCGCAATAAAACAAACACAATAAGTATGGTGCGTAGAGGAAGGTAAATTTTTCTGTGGTGCATATCGAAAAATCGAAAGTAAAATTTGTGTATATTTAACGAAAACTATTTGTCCACAAACGTCCATCATTTTCTTCTGTTAGCTTTACCAACAAAATAAAAAAAGATTTGTAAATTTTTTGTTTCCCAAAAGAAAATTTATTATTACAACAAAAATTGTTATTATATTTTGTAATACATTTAAAGTTTTGAATTCATTGACGCAGCGTATAATTCGTATGCATGCGAAACTTCTACACTGAAATTCATATTAACAATGCGTTTCGACTCTTTGATATACGTATAATTCTGAACAACACTGTCAAGTTATTAATTAGGTATTGCATTTTAACTCCATAATAGTATAAAGCCTCTTTATTAGCCTGGTAATTATAAAGATTAAAAGCAACTGAACATTACAAATGTGAAGAAAAGAGAATTGTATTTGAGATAATAATCGTCAGTCCTGCGGACAAAGATTTCAATTTATTTTAATTGTTATTTATTTTAATGCCAAATGCTGTGTTCACAATTTATTAATTATTCCTGCGAAATACAAATTATGGCCCTTTCCTTTTTCACCATTGTTCAACAGTAATAAATAGTATTGTATGAATACGATAATGCGAAAATTTTCGTTGTTGCTAATGCCTTTTTTTTTTCCAAAAAGGGCATAATACGTTGGATGTTTCACTCTTGTTGCCAGTTTCGTTACGCACTGTAAGAGGCTCGAGGCAAAAAGATGAAATTTGTATGCTTTCCTTAGTATTCCGACTCCGAGCTCCCGCTGGCAAGCGTAAATATTTCCACGTTCTCTGTGGCGTAGACGACGCTGGCAATGGCCGAAAACGTATTCTTCTCTGCTTTTCGTTTCACGTCTCCCATAGATATATATATATATATATTTCTTCACGCAAGAAAATACACTCTGGCTTTGAAATAAAAGGGCGAAATGAAAGGGCGCTGTTTACGTTCTCGAGTGGCCAGGCATCAATAAGGGCCGTAAATTTGTCTCAGTATGTTTGCTCGTACTTTGGCGTGTTATTACCAAAAGATCCGTTATAATAATCGCCAGGTCGATGAGACGTTCTCTTTGAAGCCTAGTGCATAGTCATATTCAAAAAGTCTCGGGACTCGAAACTCGTCGTGGCAATATAATGACTCTAAAGAAAATAAAAGAAGTCCGTTCTACAGACGTATTTAAGTATGTAACAGTGTACAATTGTCAAGAAACAACCCCCAATAAACAGCCCGAGAGCTATATAGATAAATGGTAATACCTTGCGACTAAAAATATTGGCTGTTCTCGAAATTGCACCCAAATGATAAAGTATGTACGTACGTACTTAATAAAAAAAATGTAAATTTTATTTTTAGACTTGACGAGTTTTTAAAGACTAATGTTCTCAATAATACAGGAATTACATTTTTCTTAAATGTTTGTAAATTCTCACAAGAACAATACAAGGCAAAAAAAAAATGTATAATTCGATGAACATTGGCATTTACACTTGATTTTAAAAAATTTCGATTTGGCTTTTTTTGTCCTAAAACTTTAGCAAAAAGGCAAGTCAATGAATTTTTTATAGTAATTATAATCAGAGCCTGTCGATTTTATGAAATTATCAGTGAAGATGAGGGTGTTTAATTGCGGATAAGAGAATTAATTCAATTAGATTTTTGAAAAATCCAATCTTTACGTATAATTTTTTTTTGTGTGCGATTTTTTACACCAACTATCGTGGTAAGTGCTAAGCTTTATGTTCCAGTGCTTTACGTATAAGAAAATGTGTGAAAGGGAGAAGTAGAAGCATGGCACACTCGTAAAGAGCGTCACCATGTGACGACAGTGAAAAACGACACTCCAATGCATTTAAGTGTACGGCTCGTATGGAATGTCGGAAATTATTTATGGACTAAATAAACAGAGTAATTTAAAAAGTATAATGAGATGCTCACAACTTCGAGTGCAGACCATTGTAATATCCTAGAATTTTTATAACTATCAAATATTTTTCCCATAATCGTACGAATGATATATAGCGACGAAAAAAAAAAGTTTATATACAAATAAATAATTTAAAAAATTCCAAGAAAATTACACTGACGAAATATTATTTTTTCCTACTTTCCATTATTCATTACAGGTCTTTCATGACATTTCCTAACGTACAACATACATGATTTAAAACATATAAAATGTATGGATTTTCTTACCAAAACAAAAAAAAATCTAAATATTCGCGAATTAAATAAACAGAATAATTTCAAAATTCACGAAATATGCCCAACTTTATATTCAACAGACTCAAAAATTCACAGAATTAATAGTACATTTAAAAAATATTTCGCCCATAACACCTCGCGAATAGTGTACGATGAACATATTTTCCTCGAGTTCTGGTGGCGAGGGTTGAAGCTTCATTTTGAAGCGCTTTACGTTCACTGACTGTGAGAAAGGGACCGAGGCGAAGGAGAAGGAGGAGGAGGAAGAGGAGGAGGATGCGCTGATAAGGCGCTCTTCTGCTCTGACGGAGCCTCCTGCTTGCCTGAAGCCTGACTATGCCTGCAGTCTATCTCTCTCACTCCCTCTACCGCTCTCTCTCTCTCTCTTCCTCTCTCTCTTTTTCCTCTCATCTCGAGACTGCAGGCTTGCACAATATCGTCACACACTTGACATGGCCATATAGCGAGGATAAGCGTGTACGTGAGCCCATGTGTGTATATAGCTTCGAGACTGCGTGAGTACTCCAGTCGTTCGTATAGCCCTTTGAAAAGCCTATCTACACCTATTTGAAGCGTGTATGTACAGATATATGCTGCGACATATATATGACAGTATAGGGAGTGCGGTATACGATGAGATTCTGGAGCATGGCAATTCAGCACAAAAGTGTGTTTGTGTTTCTGTACCTCGTACAGCAGTCTATAGCCACTATACTTTATATACAGTATACAATTTACAGTAATAGTAAAAGTAGCCTCTATATTGCACGTATGGTCTGCATGACCCTTAAGCCAAGTTTCACATGCGTTTTTTTTTTTAATTCGTAAAACAGAGTTCCGAGAGCATAAATATAATAACTGAAAAACGTGACTCTACACGCAATACAACTTTTGTACTTGCGCTCGTTCGTATTCCACTCTGGTGGAGGAAGAAGAAGAAGAAGAAGAAAAAAAAAGAAACGCGTTTCCGGTTTCCATCGACATCACGTCCGGCAAACTTGGAATAAAATTTTCAGTCGCTATGACACAATGTCTGAGTCACTTTTTTTTTTGTACTGGTCAATGTACTGCCAGACTTTGGTACGACACCGATCACTGGTGTTACGAAATTTTGTTGCAAAGATTGTGTTGCAAGTGCATGTGTGGAGTTATGTGTCTTGATTTAAAAAAATGCGGAACAATGAAATCAAACAGTTTCATAAGAGAAACAATTGTTTTGGTCTTCATTGACCAAACCAATTGACCAAGTTGAGAATAAATAAAGAATATTAGCAGCGATGACTTTTTTTTCGAGCTAATCACGTGGTTTCTTGTTTTATCAAGTCCCAACATTTTCTATGTGCAATTGCAATGAAATCGTATTCCCATGATGTGGAGGTGTCTCGAACCCTTTAAAAAAATAATTATATTTACGTGTATGCCAATAAGAGGTGGTAATACGAGGGGTGGTTGGCCACGCGAGTTCGAGGAGCGAGAACCACCAAAAGAGGGAAATAGAACGTAACAGGAATATTAAACGACTAAGTACAAAGGGGTGTTGAAAAAGTTGAGTATTGAAAAGAATGAAAAAAAAAAAAACAGAGAACGAAGCAAGCTAGAGGAAGAAACGATGGCATACAACACGGCAGTCAATGCTAAGGCTGGGACGATGAGAGACGCGAGCGCGAATACGTGTACCGGTTTATTATTCATCGACACGGACAAACGACGATGGTATAGAACGAAGAGTGGCGATTCTCGAGTAGGGATATCGATTTCTCACCAGGAGAAAAGTGGGAAACAGTTTTAAAATTTTTCTTCCTTAGTCATTCTTTTTTTTTCTGTTGGTTTGTTGAATACCTTCGTTGAAAACTACCCTGGATAATGTACATCAAAGTTTTAAAAAATCCACTAGAAAATTGCAGGATTGGATGTTTCAATACTGTTAAAATAAATCGTTGCGACAATTATTTTGCAGTCAATAAATTACTTTTTTCCTCCCGAAATCGCTCGATGTCGTCGTTACGTCAATTCTTTTTTTTTTTATTGATTAGGTACTTGGCTTCCACATTACTTATTTATTTTGAGTATTCTATAATTCCGGCGAATGCCCAAAAGTGTAAAGTAAGTAATTTTACAACATACTTGTATATAAAATTTTATTATACACTGCTATATCAAACTCAATATACCACAGTTTATAAATAAAATCTTTCAGAATCTGGACAGAAAAATCCAGTTTTCCAAAGTGTCAATTTCCAGGCAATGAAATAAATAAAAATGACCAAAGAAATGACTGTATTTCAGTACATTTGAAGTAAATATTAGAGAAGAAAAAATCATGAAAAATCATGCTAAATAAACGGTTGTAATCTTTTGATCTCGACACGGAAGATAAGTTGGATAATTTTTGTCGCAAAGCTCAAAGAAAATTGGATAAAGGTAATTTGAGTGGCGTCCGAACGTGAGCTTCGTACGAGAGGGTGGAAAAGCACGTGGTCGTATTTGATTTACAAATCGAACGTTAATTCGTGGAATTTACGCGGCAACCGTAGAGACGAGAAGCGTGTACGCCCGTACAAAGCCCTGGCTATATGCTATTGTTGATGTACACGAGGCCAAAGCCCACCCTCATCCCTTAGTGGGCGGCGTAGCGAGGGCCGCGTACGTTCACCACTACGTATACCCACGGCCACGATTTGACCCCACGGCCCACCCAACCCTTTTGTATGTGCACGGCGGTCGTCTATCTCTCGCTCTCGGCAATTCGTTTGTACCGTTATACGCAGTGGTATATTCTCCGAGGAGGGCAAACCGCACCTGCACCGAAACGAATATGAGAAAGTGGACGCGGACTGTGTAACTTTTGAAAGCCTAATTGTTGTACTAAGCCCAACATTTGTTCACATTTTGTCATTCAATACGAAACTTTGTTGAATTGATAAATTAGGTAGAATTTTTATTCTTCTGTTGCTACGAAATAGCATTTATAACATATTTTCTTTTTTTTTCACGATTCTATATACAAAATAATAATTGTTTTGAATTAACATGAACATTTAAATTCCATCCCGTGACCAGAAATCACACGTGATTGCCGTGACGTCACGATGTTGTACCCCCACCCGCGAGCCTTATTTTGACACGTATAAAGTCGTATAAATTGTTTTGTTTAGGCGAATGAATTGAATTTTTAATCAAAGAATCCTTTGGAAAATCGTGCATGCACTACGAAGAACCGAGATGGGTGCTACAGAGTTTTAATATATGTATAATTCAGCCAGAGAAGTTATTCAACGAGACGCGTCGCGACACCGTGCCAGGAGGGCTGCCGCATGCAAATAGACGTCTACTCCCCTTGTTTCGAAATCAGTCCCTCGCTTTAATTAATCCCTATTTAGGCAATCGGTTTGTTTAAGCGAGGCTTAAAGGCCACGCGGGGAATTCCTCCTGGCGAGCTATACGACGACACGAAAATTATTCACGCGCTTACTTACAGAGGACTTCGGTCTATAGCAAAATCTACGGTACCTGCCATAAACTCAATGGACAATATACCCAAATGAGATACATATGGCAGTCTGCATAAGTTGAATAACCAATTATTTGTTTATTTTCTCGATATGCTGTACATATATAGGGTCGAGAAAAATTTTATCGCTTCCTGCCTCTCGCTATCTGTAGATATACAGGGAAATTTATGGGCCTTGCCGAGTCACTTTTTTCTTCTGAATTAAAAAAAAAGGCTATTTACATTAATCACGGTTTAGAAAACGTAGTTTTTTAGCTCAGTTTTAATTCCTCAGTTAGGACTTGTATAGAACAATTTATAGGAAACTTCGCATATGTATTCAAGAAGCACTAAATGACCAAGTAAACAACAACGAAAAATTGAAATTCTACAAAAATTAGTACCCCGCTGTAACTACCTTAAGCAAGACTTGGCTCTACCTGACGCAACCAACCCCCAGTCACCCTACATTGGCTCGTCTCTTCGCGCGAAACCCGATCCCTTTTCCTTATATTGTTTCTCGTCCCTTATCTCGCGCAGCAGTGATACAGTGCAAGCGCTTCGCTGGTTGGAAAATGGTTGCCGGGACTGATTAAAATTTCACTTGGACCAGGAGAACTTGTCAAAGCTTTTGCTGGTGGGCACGTCGCAAACCAGCCGGCCCAACGTTGAAGAACTCGAGAGTGCGAGAAGCCAGGGCACTCTAAGTAATTGAAAGCCCGTTTCCTTCGCAGCTTTATACCGCTCGTTTCTTCTTCTCTTCCTCTCTATCCTGCGCTTCGCTCTTCGTTCAACCAAGACCAAACCTTTTGCGCGATAAGCTCAATTCGTCGCGGAAACTTTCGGCTCCCCTTTTCGCACCGCACGAAATTCGAAGGGTGTTGCTGCCAGAATTGAATGGCGAGGGGGGAGAGAAAAAACGAGACGACAGCGTGAAATAAATGCTCTCGCGCTGGTTGAAACGATGGAGAAGGGTGAATGTGAGAGAATCGCATAATTGGTAGAAGCGGAAACGAATGTTTTTTCAGCTCATACTTCAGGAAACCTTTTTCTTTTCATCGATGAGCAAACCAATCAGCTTGGATTGAGTTTATACATTTGTGTGAGCGTGCAATTGATGCGGTCATTCTGGATCAGCTTACCTGCAACAGAAAGAAAAATAAATGAATTAATACCGTGTGACTTGGTAACGTTGGGTAAAATCGAAAGGGGAGAAATTCAATGGAAATTCTTTCGTTGATTTAAATGCTACGCTCGGCGATGCGGTGCAACGAAAAAAAAATTAAGTGCGCGCAAGACACGTGAGTGCGTTCATCGAGAGCTACACCCACGATAAAACTGCATATCCGCCCACGTTCGATCAAGTAGCCGAGCCGCAAAAGCGGGACAGCGTGTAAGAATTGTCGGAGTTGGAGGGGAAGAGACAATGCCGTGTTTTTTAAAGTTATGCAGCGAGATTTTTCAGCCGAACCATGTGTTAAATGCACCGAGAGCGCAACTATAAACTTTCGCTACAAGATTTCGTAGGATATACAACAACGAAGATAGACTATTTCAAACGCCTTTACTCGTTTCTATTCACAATAGATTCTTTGAAAAACTAATATTATGCGTAAGAAAAATTGGTAACTTCCTTTGATAGACTCCTCATAGACTGCAACATGTACTCCACCACATTTTCTTTTTTAAATTGAAAAGAAAAAAAAAAGTGACTCTTGCCCAAGGCTTCCTCAACTGTCACTATATCTTTTTCTCGGTTACTCCTAATTCACTGCAGCAAAATGACCGAGGCGCGTATCTGATGGATAGCCATCGAGTCCACATATTACTCTGCATCCAGTTGAAATAGTCTGAAGACACGTCGGAGTGATATCGCGATCATTCGTCGCGAGGAAAGCGGCCAGAGCGACTCGTCGTCAGAATCGATAGATCTATCATTGGAGAGTCGGTTAACGCGACTGATTGGTCGAAGGTCGATTCTCGGGAGATATCGACGACGAGAGAGGAGAACCTCTGGTGCGAGTCGCAAGAAGACCTTTCCGCTGTCGATCATTGGAAAGATAATCCTTGTGTGGTGCTGCCAATAAGGACACTGATGCCTGACGTGTACTCGCGTCAAGAGCAAACGAGACTTTGACACGCCATCGCCAAAGAAATGATTCCCTTTCAATGATGAACAACTTGGCCAACCTTTTACAGGATTGCAAACCACCTGTTAACCACTTTCCTGATTTATTTTACCACGAAATAACTTCTTATCTGTTTAATTCTCACGGCATCACACCGTGGCAATAATTCTCTTTGACTGGTACAGCTATTTCTATTTATCGCCGTTTTGTTTTTCTCGATAGCTGTAACTTCATCCTCTGGCCATACTGTATATAAGGTATTCCATGCCAATTCACCGTGACTCCCATCGCAGCGCAAAAATAATTACATAAAATGTCGTTGCCTGAAAGTGGCACATCTGTTTAAGACATAAAAAAGCATTTTTTAACTCTTCTTCAACGTTTGATTTTAGTGTCAAATTGCAAACCTCGAATTCTCCGGTAGCAACATTTTTTTTATTTTGCAAAAAATCTCGCAGTTCGAATTTTACAAAAATTCTAAAACACTAAAAGCAAACGCTTTGAAAGAATTAAAGAATTTTTGTTAAACATTCCTGTATGAAGGTACACTTTCAGATAATGAAGTTCCACGTATTTATTTTCATTAAACGAATTATCTATATTAAAAGATATAAACATTTCAAAAATGCTTACGGAGAAATGTTGAAACTTATCTATAAAAAATGAAACACACTTTATTTATGTAGGTGAAAAATCTTCTAAAAAAAATGGGGAATACTCCATCCATTTGGGGAAATCAGAGAAATAAAAAGAGCCCAATTAAAGAGTAAGTTTGTTAATATTGGCATGGAACACCTCATATATCGATGGACGTCGTCACAGCGAGCAACGACCGACTAAACGTAAGTAGCAGCAGCAGCAGCAGCAGCAGCAGCAGCAGTAGCAGGAGATATACTTTTCTCAAGTGGCTCTTGGGATACTAGCAGCTCGTTCGCGAATACTACTCTGCTCCTTTTCTCCGATTCCACGTTTCTCTCTATATACACGACGTGCGTACGAGAAATTTCTTCCCCCCTCGTTCTGCGCCGCGCTTCCGATGCTGATGCCATTGCTTGCCGGAGCAGCACTCCAGTCTTCTCCGCGAGCACGCGAGTATCTTAACGACCTGTACGCGGTGTGAATCAGTTAGAGGGCTTTCTGAAGGTAACGCTCGCAATACTATACACTGTATCACGTATGAATCCACGCACGCATGCTATATACAAACGTTTATATATGTATTCTATACACAGTGCAAACGATTCGCTAGATCGTCTTACGATCCTGTGAGCCCGGATGATATCTTCGCTAACGAGTCTCTCCTTCTCCGTCTCTTTCTCTTCGCAATGTAACGATGTCTGGGTAATTTAAATTACAGCGTTTATGGGTGCCAGAGAAGAGATTTTCCTTGGTCGGAATAGAAAGAGAGGCCGACTGTTGTAGGCCTATTACAGTATATATATATATATATATATATATATATATATATATATACAGTGGAAAGAACGGGGATTGAGGTCGTTGCGTGTGGGCGATAGAAGATATCACATCCTACTATATTCAAAGTAATGTCGCAGATACGATAGAGGACTGAGAGAATTAAATATGCCGCGCGAGAGAAACGTATATAGCAGACGAACTAACACAGCTGTAGTTGGACGCGGGACAGCTTACGCCTCATTGAAAACTACGGAAGTATCAATGCCCGTGTGATGTTGGAAGTCGCAAGTGATGTTGCATAAAGTTCAATATTCCGTGTGAACTCTCGCGGATATAAGGACAGAAAATTGCATAACCGATATCGAGATAATCCTGAGATATCGCAGAGAATTAAAATGCCATGATTATTTTTGCTTCCTCGTCGAAGAAGCTTTGTTTTCATGGGAAAGAAATAATTGGAGGTTGTCATAACTAGATGTTTTTTTTTTAAATTAATTTCACAAAAAGAAAAAGTTTGTCGATCTTGAGTGATCGAAATGAAATGGATTTCAAGATATTTGAAATATCTTGAATACGATTAATCACAATATGCATAATTGCAAGTTCTCCATATTTAAAAAAAAAAAAATTGTAAAAATTGTAGTTTTAACAAAAAGTTTCTGTCCACAAACGTTTATACAAACTTTTTGTGAATTTGTTGTTTTAACAAAGGAGCATGTAATCCTTCGTCTACGATATATTTTAAATTCTTGTTTTCACAAAAATACTAAATTGACGATTTCAAAAATAAATCACACTATTAACCATTTTTCAATGCTATTGATTCAACAATTTTCTCTTCTAATTATACAAAAAACAAATGTGCAACATATTTTTCAGACTTTCTGAAAACTATTATTTGCTGTGATAAAATGCGGGTTTTGCGCCCGATTACATGGTCCATATAAAATTCTATCTCAAGTGCATAATCTGAAATGTGGCCTGGGGCAATTTGTGTATCATATAGCGTGACACGAAAAATCACTAAACTGGTGGGATCCCACCGAGATTTTACGGTGCAAAAGCGGTACTGCCGGCGCGGACGCCGCGCAAAGAGCTCTCAGAGCTCGCTCGCTCCGGTCCGCTACACGTTCTGAGCCGTCCGGTCGTTGCTGACCTGGGTTAACGCCCTGCGCGCACAGAGGCGAGTAGGTACCGAGAGAGCTGCACCGAGAGCTACGAGTGTGCAGCGGCTACGGCAACACATCGCCGATTGCAGCACGCACAATGCAACATTGTTCGAAGGTAGGGCAAATGCTGAGAGGGAGGAGGCCGCGGGGGTGAAGAGGAGAAAGAGAAGGAGGGAGTTCCGCACGGTGTACTTTCGCCGTCCGCCCCCGTTCGAGGCCCTCTTATATATCCCTCGGTCTTTCGTTCCCCGGTGGCGCAGCAACCTTCCGCCCACTACTCCGGAAGACAGCCGACCAAGAGTGAGGGAATGAAAGAAAGAGAGTCTCTTTTTCCATCTCTCTCTCGCGTTGTAACAGGTACATACACCGTATTATAACGTACACCGGTAGTGCATAGTTTGTCGGTGTGTGGACGTGTAACAGGTTCCCTCTCTTGTATCGAGTATGCACGGAGCAGCTACATACGCGGCATAGTTGTGGCCTCGCCTGTTGTAAAATATACATACCACACTGTCGAGAGTGTTATCACTGGCTGTAGTATTTCCATTATCTAGCAGGACATTAATCTATAGCACCAAATCATTTTGTACAATTACAGCGCTGGTTTTTCGTTTGAAACAAACCAGTTTCTGTTTGATAACATTTTTATTCTATTGCACCGAATTATTTGAGAAATTAAGTATGCCGATGTTTAATAATAATATTTTTTAAGTTTACAGCTTTTTTTTTTCGTGAATCATTTTTGTTTTCGAGATTTTCATGTGAGCATACTCAGAATGGTCCAAAACGTCGAGAAAGGTGATTTGTATGAAATGTCTCTGTTGCCTTGTTAGCACGATAAGTGCCGCTGTTTTTCATGTATTTTCCTCAAATTTGGTACCCAAGTGGGCTATCATACAAGAACTTTTGGGATTGCAGTTGACGCGAGTCGGTTGAAAATTTCAAATTTTACAGAATTTTGAAAATTTTGAAGGAATCGTTTTCACGTTATATCTTTTGTAAATTACGATATATCAGACTGAAATTTTGAACACAAACGAACTTACAGTGAACCATGATTGGTGCCAAGTTTGGCGATAATCGATAGAATGCTTCAAATTTTATTGCAATTTTTATTTTTTTTTTAAATGTCCTTATCTTTTCTAAATTCTTTTCTAAATTCTGGGATAACCGGCTGCAATTTACCACGTGATTTCACAATTATTGGGTATCGAAGATGAATTTATTTTAAAGAACGGTCGCCATGTTGATATACAATAGTTTTAGAAACATTAATTTACTGTTTCTATATAGAATTAGAAAATTACCAATTTTTTTTTTCTGTAACATTAATAAAACGAATTCGAAGACGTATGTGGGCAACATTTTTATTGTTGTTATAAAACTAGATATTGAAAACTATCTCTTTTCTTTACAATTAACCAAAAGAATTCCTAGATGTTTTAGTGAACAAAAGATTTTTCTTAAAAGTACAAAAATTATAACTTCCCTTTTAACTCTGTACGTCGTTGCTTTAGAAGATTTTATCAGTTTTATTTTTGCATGAAAGGGTAATTTCCGGTGAAACTAAATTGAGGAGGTCACGCATTTCCAGCAAAATACGTAGTGGTCAGATTTCGAATTACTTATTTTTGTGCAGGATAAAAGAGCAAAGGCTTGCAAAAGCTGGGGAATTATATACACACACGTAAGAGCCAGGGGCGAACCTTTCTTGGAATCTCGAGCTGCGCTTCTTTCGACTCCATCGAGAGAGAAAGAGGGAAAGATACTGGAGAGATCGTAAAGTTGAAGAAGAGGGAAAAGAAGAAGAGTAGCAGAGGAACAGCTCTCGTAAAGGACTCGCACGCATCCGCCGGTTTTATCGGTCCCTTGAGAAGCGGAAAAGAGAACGCGCCGATGAGACAGTCGAAATAGTCGACGAAAACTTCAAAATTCTTCTTCCCACTCAGTCACTGAATAATATCACTTACTTTTTCAGCGATTATCATAAAAACGAAAATGCTAATAAAGTTATGAACACATTTTATGGTGTTAGAGTCAGCGAATAAAATAAAATAGGTCTATCTCGTTGCGTTTTTCTACAGATACTTGACATACAATTCCATTTTCTCTCAAAATCAATGCTTATTCATCACAGCACCAGAGCCTTTATATAGAAGGCACACGTAGAATAAACGAATCAGCAATAATTCAAGTAACGTCCATTATGTACTATTGAAATTCGTATTAATGGTGCGCCTTCTACTATAAAAATAGATATTATATTTATATTTCGTGAATAATAAAATTCATCACAATGCCACTGAAATTTTAACCAGAATCGTGTTTTAGTTCTCAATCATTTATTTTCAGGTGCATTATTTCCAAAGTGTATTGTGTTGTATGTATTGCTGAATGCTATATTATTGGCTCGATGTTGGTAGCTAATGCGAGAGTATTAGGAATGCAGCATATGATCCATTTTAAACTCATTTTAGACCACATATGTTGGATTTTTTTTTTCAACATATCCTTCGAATAACCTATGAATGATTTGTAACCTACAGTTAGAGCCATCCATTTGAAAGCAATTTCTATGATCCTCTATGCGATCCGCTGATAGATTTCGTAGTAAGCATTTTGTGGGTCATTAATGATAAGTGAGGAGATATACATTTTAACGAAATAGTAATTTTTAAAAAATTTTACGTTCTTACAGTGAAAACATTAATTTCCAAATAATTGTATTTCATTTATATACCTTTTGATAAATTGTTTTTGTGACTTATAGAAGAAGTAAATAAAAGACCGTTAATATCTGTTAAAAGGTTGCAAGTCTCGATCTAAGATTGTGAACATCCGTCTATAACTGTTGAGAAGCACGGTGTACATTACATTTTTTTTTCTCTCTCAAGACCTTTTTCTCCGAGCGAAAGCCACGTAATGTCGATAATCTCGCGCATTTTTATTGACTCGCGATGTCCCTGGCCTATTTACAAGTGCACATAAGAACGCTCCAACATCCGCAATTGCGTAATCGGACTATCAATAGTGGAGCAAGCGTGAAACTCTCGCTCGAACAGTTGCCCCTGTCGGGTACTCCTCTGTACTAGGTGTTTATGCAACTCTCCGCGCGTTGCTTGTACTCGCACTGCAACTACATGCACGCTGCTGATACACCGCGGCTATAGCTACTCCTATGTACAACCAACTGTGAAAGTTCATCGCTACTGCTTTAGCTTGTACTATGGATATAGTCCCATATGTAATATAAATGCGTACATCGCGGGGGCGCTAACCCCGTGCGACTCGGCACACAATAATAGAACTCCGGGAAAACGTGATCCGGCTAAGGGAACAGTGGGTGGCTGAGACTTCCGCTCGTCGAAAATTTCCTCTTTTTCTTTAGCCCGATGATTCACTTTTCGTCGTTATTGCTAATTACAAAGGGCTCGTGGTGCAGCAAAATGTGGTTTTTTCACGAAACCGAGATTGCTGATGATACTGACGAAATGTGTTTGACGCTCTTCAAAGCTTTATACAAAATACCTCTTGATTATTCTGTTATATATTGGGTGTATAGAATTAGCAGGACAACCAACATGAAAAGCAAAGGATATATGATAACAGAGATTTTAAGTTCGGACTAATTTCGTTAAAAGCCTGTTAATTATCATTACTTAAGATGAACTTGAGGTCGGACTTACGTTTAAAAAAACTCGGCCCTTAACAGATTTAACGATTCGTTCAGTTCGTTTTCAATTGGAGCGAGACAATAAAAATTAACTACTGGAACAGTTTAACAGTTTAATCATAACTAATTAAGCTACATCGGTGCTTGTTGAATTTTGCAGTTAAACGAAAAAAATATCACCAAACCGTTGAATAATCAGACGATTGGACACAGTCATTGATATTTATGTAACGAAGAAACAGTCCAACCATTTGATTCTTATTACAATGCTGTACAGAATATAAATAACAACCTATTAAAATGTGTCATATATGACACTTAACACGCGAGAGGTGTTAACGCAACTAATTATCGCTAACGCATAAAAAGCACCGTGTCAGACAGAGAGGATCTGAAGAAACCCAGAATGAGACGCAGTTACATCCAGTCTGAACGATGCACCAAGTCGACGACCGCAAAGTGTTCATCCCGTGGGCCCTGCTCTCCTGATGGGGTCCGACTGTATATCGACAGCAAAAGACCTCGAGAGGAAAGAGCAGAGGATGAGTCTCGTACTCTCTTATTCTTTAGAAGGCGAATGAGGACCGCTCTCGTCGCGGATGGGAAAGCTTGCGGAGGAGTAGGTGCCTCCATCGGGTGGAGGGTTTTAGTCCATTCTGCTTAGACGGGGCCCCCGACCAAGGCTCGGTGTGCACTGGCTGCTAACCACCGCCTGCCTCAGCGCTCCGGAAGGTCAATGCACCTCGGCCAAGGACACATTCTAGTCTTACACACCCGCACACATTCTCACACATACCCTTACACACACACGGGGAGGGAGGGAAGGGGGGGGGGGGCGTTCTTGCGGACGCGGTGCGAGCCAGCCGAGAGTGCAGCCCGCAGCGGCGTCGGCGAAGAAGCAGAAGGCTCAGAGACAACGTCGGGAGACTCGCCACGGAATTGGGATCCCGTCGGGATACCCAGGATTCCATCATCTAGCACGAGCTCACGTACATATATGAGCCTTTTGAATGTGCATACCCAAAGAGGTCCAAAACGTCGAGTAAAGTGGTTTAGAAAAAAAATGTCTGTGTGTGTTATGTGCGGATTTCCTTGTTAGCACGGTTAAGCTCTCGGAATATAAAAAATGTAGAATAGTCAAATTTTATGCTCTAACTTATCTCATTATTCTTAAATAGTAGTAAAATGTTCAGATGTTAAATGTAAAATGCCTCAGACGATAATTAACAAAAGAAATTGGAGAATATCGTTCGATCGAAGTATTAATCACGATCGAAATGTCAATTAAATACCGAGATTTATACCCAACAATCGAGTTTGTTCGAACTCTCAAAACTAGAATAACTGACATTTTTATTAATCGATCAATATTGTAAATACCTTGCAAAATGCGTCTGCAATCTTTTGTCAATTATATTCCTGGAATTCTCATAAATAATTCTTTTCTAAATTATATTTATATTTTATTTAGATTACATTATAATTATTACAAATTCTCGACAATTAGTCGACTGGCACCAAACACAATTTAATAAATTATATCTGCGGTCACAATACATGCGTCCAGGCAGCCAACGAATCGTGCGTCAGATAAAAGATTCTCTCACCAAATGATTAAAAATATAAAGGAAATCTAGTCTCAAACTGACGAAAAGTAAATGAAGAAAAACAAACATTGTAACATTTAATAGTTTTCACCTAAACAGTGACGCAACAACAAAAACAAACGCGAATTTCCAGTTTTCAACTTTGATATATCGACCGTTAATCAATAATTACTCCAAGTATCACTCACTTAGATTTCATTAAAAAAAAAAAAAAAAAAAAAAAAAAAGGGTTAATCAATATTTGCTTGTATAAATACAGCTTCTGGATGTGCCAGGAGTTGGCAGTCATCACAGCAGGCGGCCCCGCGGTGCTCGGTGCACTCACGGTGAATGGAGATGGATGGCTGCGACGGATGAAGAGTCGTTCGGGCTCGTTGCATGCAACTAGTTCTCAATGCGAGATAAAGCGAGAAAGAGTTATGTATGTATACATACATACATATATATATATATGCCGTGCGAGGCTGAGATGTGGCAGTGTGTCGCCTTGCCGAGAAAGAGCCAGCCCCCTCGACGGCACCTTGCATAATCGATTAATAGGATCGACATGAGCGCGGGGCACGCGTCACTCAATGTCTTCGCAGTGCCGTGGCGCGCACTCTTACAGAAAGGAGAGAGGAGAGACAGGTCGGAGCTACGACAACGACGAGAACACACAGCAGGGGAGGACTGCCGGAGAGGACGGACGTCTTTCCTCGCGTGCGCCGAGACGGCGACGCAGGTTCATCGACTAATGCAATCCGGCACCACGGGAATGCTAATGACTTTATGGTGCGTCCACACTGAGAAATCTTTAAACCCGTCCTCCTCTATGATCGAGAGACGACGATGTCCTGCGTGCAGCTGTAACGGCACTTTTTCCTCGAGATTTTGTAACTCCAATGCGAAATCCTATCTATCATCGCTTGCTGCAATTCCAATAAATAATCAACTTGCAACGAGCACGATTTTTCATGTAGAGGAAATTATTATGTTTAAGGAATATGTTGTGTAGACTGTCCGGAGCTGATGTGCGTTGTAAACATTCTTTGTGTAAAGTCGGAAAGCCAGTTTTCGAAAAATTGTGACAGACAATGGATTCAAAATGGATACAATTTTTTTTGTTAAAACCATGTGATTATGAATGTCACTGAGCCTACGTCTCTCATGAAGGAAGGTGGCAAAAGAGAGACGAAGGAATCGACGACGATCTCTTCCGGCTTGATCTAGACAACTTTTTAATAAACTCTTTCATATTGTCTCCTTGGCTTTGAGGGCCTGAAAACAGTGAACGAGACGAGGCTCTCCGGTAACTGCATAACACATGTATAGATATATGGCAGAAGTACGAGTATACGTGTGTATCTCCGTCCGGCAGTGCGGCTATGAATAATGTAACGGGTGAGGCTGCGGCTGGGTGAATGAGAGAAAGAGATGCCGCTCCACGCATCCCGTGCATATATGTATATATATATATATATATATATATAGATATATAGATATACTTTATAGCTCAGACACACTTGAAGCAGGAGAGAGGACTGGAAAGGAAGCTCCTAACTCATGTACATACAAGGTATTCTCTATCAAATTTAGACACTTTTTTTGTTCCAAAACTCTCAGATGTTTATCATAATTACATATGATGGAAACAATAAATTATTTTGGTTGCACCGAAAGCATACGATTTAAAACCATAAGCAACTTGTGTTTTCTCGCGATTCACAAAACATTTTCATCATGACAATGGTCAGCTTTATACGATGTCGCGTGATTTTTTTTTAAATTCTGTAACCCCAACCCGCCCCAATCTGACGTTTTAAGAAAATGGATTCATAATTGGCGAAAACGTTTTTTTTATAAGTACTATTTATTCCACAATATTTCTTTCCTATGACTTTCTTACCGTCAGATTTATTGCCCAATAATGTTGATAAGGAAATGAATAAAATTCGTTTTAACCTTCTTTTTTATTTGTAAAAAACAAACTTTTCTCTTAATACAAAACAAACGCAACACGCGAGCCTCCAATGGTTGTAACCTTTATTAACTGTACAGTTCATTATTTCATTGTAATTATTGCACTCGTAATTGAAATGACAGATATTTTATTTTTGCTTGTATGTTGTCCTTTTGGTATATTGTGTCTCTCGTTGAATTGATACGTATCCCACTAAAGTAGCACTTTAAACTGTCTTATTATGAAAAATACCTGAGAGTGTTACAAAACAAGTGGCTGAATTGACGGAGAATGCCACATACACATCAGAGGAGGTTGTATAGCGTTGTAGTTTAGGTCGGAGTGGGATAAGCACGAAGTCGCCAAAGGAGAGGGAAGTGGAGAGTTCCCTTGAAGTGCAGGAAGCAGTGGGAGAAGAGTCAAGAGAGGGGGGGGGGACAGGAGGGACCCCTTGCTGACAAGGCACAAGAAACTCCAAAGAGTGGGGAATAAGAAATACAAGAAAAGTAGGGATAGGAAGTAAAGGATGGACGATCGAAGAAGGACGTACGCACTGGTGTATATACTCGTACCGTCCACGAGCAGACTCACCAGGACGTTACAACGCTCATACAAGATACCGTCATCATTGTCAAGACCTTTTAACTCGGCTTGTCTATCTTGCTATTTAAAATCATAGGACGGAAAAAGAGTCTAGCTTAGCGAAGGAAAGAAGCAAACGCAAATGCGATGCTCTGCGAAGTACATATATATGCATATACTTGGCCGAGTCACATGACCAGGTGCACGTGACTCGAGGGTCATCACTGGGCCTCGACCTCGTTCCCGACGTGCAAGACACGATGCGATGATGCGACTCAAGACGGTAAAAAGGGACTACGAAGCCCGAAGAAAGTCGCGAAAAAAAAAAAGAAGAAAAATATACTCTCAATTGGACAATTCATGAGTGAGCTACATAAACATTGTCCATAACATTTATCGCGTTAAATAGGGAGAAAAAGGTTTAAGGCATGCCAAGGAACGGTAGAAGATATCTCGGGATTGGGTTAGAAAGACTTTCAGAAAGAGAGAAGGGGAAAGAGAAGGAACGAAACTGAAGAGCGGAAAGATAATGGGAATGAAGAGAGAGGAAATGATAAAGGAGAAAAAGAAAGATAGGACAGGCAGACTAAGGGTTCGACGGACGTCTCAGAGGGCACGTTCCTTCTTCTTCTTCTTCTTCTTCTTCTTATACTTCGTATCCTTTACTCCCCTAGCCTCATCTTCTTCCTTCCCTCTCTTTGCGCTTCTTCTCCTCTTTCGCTGGGCTGCTGGGGTAATTGCACCCTACCAAGGACGCCAGCTGATGCAGCGGCCACCAGCACTACACACAGCTGTACGCCACGCTATTGAGAGAGAAAGAGAGAGAGAGAGAGAGAGACAGAGAGAGAGAGATAGAGATAGAGAGAGCGAGAGAGAAAGAGAGAAGACCCTACCCGTCCATTTCCTGCAGTCTGCGTGTGCATGCACGCGCTCGAGCATCCACGTAAAAGAGGAAGACAGGACGTGAAGAAGGAGGCAGAGAAACGTGCCTCGCGTGCGTGAACTAATGTTTTTATTTTCCTCAAAATATATTAATACTTTGGCTTTTGATACGTAATGAGAAACGTCATATATGCGGACAATTGTAATTCTTGAAATGAGCTGTAATTCGTTAATTCGCGGTAATGAATTCAGCTTTAGTTTCCTATTTTTTTTTTTTTTTGTATATGCTGACGAAAATTCTGGTCAAAAGCTAATTGACAAACGATGTTGTAGTTCTTTCTCTAATTGAACATTTGTGTATGTGCGAATTTGAGGAAATGCAACGATGCACATAAGGCAGATATGTCGTGGACACTGTACCAGCTATGTACTGTTATAATACTGTATATTTCGCTACAGTCACGCATTTGCCATTTCTGATACTGTGTGTACACGGTTCCTAAAAACTACCGTGAAACATTGAAACATGTGTTTAATGTCAAAATAATACACTTCGTTTTTTAAATATCAGACTTGTTATCATCTGTAGCGCCGCAAATTTGTCCCCCTGCAGACGCAATCTGGTGCAGTGCTTTTTAAATAAGAAATTAATGTCGAAGCCACATTTGCCGCCCATTGAAATTCGTGATTCCTTATCGCAGCCAATACCTACAGGTTTTATGAAGGTTTACATAATTTCCATGATTAAAGTAATTGAAAGTGTGCTGTAATATTGCTGCTGTACTGTGCAAGCAGAATCACAGATGTTTGAACAGGTACGAAATCCATTACATAGCATTCGAAAGTTCTTAGGCATTACCTCTACTTGCACTTCAACTTCTCCTACGAAGACGACTGCTATACGGGCAGAACGGGCTGGATTTCTAACCCAGTCCTTCAGGTTTATCGGGTTAGCTCGTCGCGGACCGTCCAGATTCCTGTATGTTAAAAGAGCTCACGCATACGTGGACACCCGTGTATGTATGTATCTGTAAAATACACATGTATATACACACAGCTAACTACGCTATAGCAATGTGTATACTGGTATGTTTGATGCACGCACGACTGCTCGGTCGTGTAAGTTCCCTTTGTGCTTACGCGTGTTCTCCTCCACGCTATGCTGTATACCTGCCATGCCTAGAGAGAGAGACAGAGATTCTTCTGGACCGCTGAGTGCACGACGTTATATATATATATATATATATGTATTTATATATATATATATATATATATATATATATATATATATACTATACGAGGGGAGAATGGCCGTGGGTTAGAAGCCAGAGAATGAAAGAATAAAAAAAAGTGACGATGAAAAGAAAGAAAGAAAAGAAAAAAATGAGAAAGTGGAAGAGCAGCGAAAGACGGCTTATACGAGAGACCGAAGGAGTCTCGTGTACACTCGGTTCGGGGTAAACATTAGCCCATCGCCATCTTTAAACATCCCGTTTTGCTCTCCTCCGGTTCAATGCCGAGAGAAGAGACGTGCTATTATTATTATTATTATTATTATTATGAGGAAGTGAACAAGAGCGATGTCTCGTGACCTGGGCAAAAAACTGCGCAGGACAAAAAGAGAAAATGAACGATTCCGCGGAAGGAAGAGTAACAAATTTGTTGGAAAGACTTAAACAATAGGAACGATCCAAAAAAGATGAATTTAACAGATAACTGCTACGAAAATTGAATACAGTCATAATATGACGTCGCGAAATATGTGATTACAATTTTAAAGCACATGAGAAAAAAAGCAGTTCTTCATTATTTCGTCACTGAATTTTTAAATATTTTTCATTCAATGCTTTCCTTGCTACTATTACTTTGTTTGGGTTTCTTTTGCGAACATTATTGTGTCGCGAAGATAATGTTGGCGAGAAAAATCATTGCACAACTTTTTTTTCTCCCTACATAATCTAATTTGAATGGGGATGAGATGATGCACGTACTCGCCAAGGGATCACGACGTCAAGAACCCTCTTGTCCGTCTCAAAAGTATTACCCGCTCGGTTATATTCGTTTTCATTCGCACAATCCTGAAGAGCGACGTGTGTCCCGCTCGCACTTGTCGCAATTCTCTTTCGCTCATTGTATATCTCCTCGCTCTCGCTCTCATCCGACTCTGATCCCCGCTTGGCGGACCGAGCAGCAACACACCTGACGAGTGTGCACCGGCAGGTATCAAACCTGGCGACAGGTGGGCCTGAACTCTTCTCCGATCCCATGGCGCCGTACAGTATCACAAGTATGCATATATTGCGCATATGTTTACGTGTCCATCGCGCAAACAGATAGTATTTATAGCAGTGTCATGTGCGTGTCTGGCTTACTTTTAAGAGAGCGAGGTGAAGGATAAAAAAAGAAATTTTTCGCGATTATCTTGTTCAATTAAAGTGAAATTAAATTGATTAAAAAAATGTATCAGTGATAAAAGTTTGATATATATATATTTTTTTTTTTTGCTGGCTTAAAACTACTTTATCGGTGTAATAAGCTTATCGTAACTCTTTTTAACTACAATATTTCATTTCAATTTACTCGATGAGCAGATTATAGAGAATTTGTATTTTACTTCCAACCGTCTGCCTCGCAAAAATACGGGAGTCACTAAGCACATAGTGGTGATGAGCTGATCCATACGAATTTTTACGTCGCAATTTTTTTTCGTTAAACACAACAAATAAATTAACCCGGAGTTGGCACGAGGATTACGGCAGTATATATGCGCTGGATTTAGATCATATTTCATAGCTATAAATCGTCATCCCCGTGAGATACATTTTTTAATTTTAGTTTTTACTGCGTATACATATTTAACATGTTTTCTTTTTTTTCTTTTGGTGCGAATACAAGATTGAATTTTAATCTACTCGACTAGCAGTCTGTAGAAAAATATTTATTCATTTACTTTTACACATCTTTTCTATTCCAAAATCTGATAAATTTCAAATCATACTATACGCATCATTTTTGAAAGACAATTCTATTTTTTTTCTCGCAATTATCTTCGTCAATCAGAAGTAAAATGTAATAGATATTCTAAAAATTTGTATCGATAAAAGTTTCATACCATTTTTTTTTATATTGGCTTATCTTGTTTTCTTTTTCTGTGCGTATGGAGTATTCCATTTTTATTTACTCGATGAGCGGACGATAGAGAAATCGTTTTTTCTTTTTTCTTTTTTTTTTTTTTTTCGCTTTACTCGATTATGCGGTTCAAGCGATTACGCACTCGATCGAGTACGAGACGCGAGTTATCGCGGGCAACGTAATACACAAACGTTCATTGAGCGCGATGAGCTGGCGCGGAACTCGACAGGCGAGCTAAACGCGTCAGACAAATACGGAAATTGTCGAGGACGAGAGTAGGAAGGAGACAAAGAGGAACGAGGATAGGAAGGGTTGTTGTTTTTGTCATCCTCTCACTTCACTCCGGTTCTCTACCTCTGGTTTCTCCCTCTGCTTTTGCTATATCTCGTTCGAATTACGCTAAGCCACCCCGCGGTTTACATTCCATGAATGCTTTGTACACCCGTAGACAACGCCGGGCGTCCATGTTATACGAAACGGGACAACTGGAGGATGTGCGGCGTCGTCGCACCCTCCACAATTTTCCTAACAACGCCCCGTCGCTCTCGGCTCGCCGCCATTGAAATACCTCGGCACCTTTAGTCGTCTGTTCTTCTTGGTGTACGTGGCTCTCTCTCTCTCTCTCTCTCTCTCTCTCTGCTGTTGCTTTCCCCTCTTTCTACCTCTCAACTTCATAACGATTATTAACGATTCATTGTTGCAATTAGAATAATGCATTTCTTTGTTTTCACACCTGCTGATATAACACTTAAATAGGCTTATTTTGAGTGTTATTACCTTTGTGCAATATACGACAATACTGTATTACACGGTTAATTTCAAGACAAAAGATGATGATAATAATATCACTGGAAAATTTGTCAGACAGGAGGAGTAGCCCGGATTATATCTGATTCGTTAAGATGTAAATACAATGTTAAGAAATTTTGGAAATTTAATGTGCTGGTACCACAAGCTTTTATGCACTGATTGGTGTATTAGTTATATACAAGAGTGTATGATGTAACATTAAAGTACTTCTCAATTGATCACGACTTTCTGAATCATCTTTTAGTAACTAATTTTAGATTTCATAAATAATGCCTTTCTTTGGCTTCACATCCGCTGGTATACATGAGGCAAAACACGTCAAGTCGACCACCCCAATTTTTCATGTCAGCAAAATGTTCTCAAATTTATTCTGGATGTTGGTCTGCTTGAAGAAAAAACGTAGGAATTTTTTTTCAGATTTTTTTATTGCATATTCCTGCTATTGAACATTTTGGAAAATAATCATTGTTTGTTTTTTAATGCCAATACTATGGCTCGCAAAAAAAAATTCATAAGATTATCAAATTTTGGATTTTCAGCGTACTTTTCAATAATATTTTTTGTAATATTCTACACTGCTGCCGCCCATTTCGCCAATTTATTCTAAGATTCCAGGCATTTCAACGAACAAAATGTGAATATTTTAACTAAACCGAAAATGCCGTTTCGGAGGGAAAAAAGTGGCAACTTTATTTAATTGAAAAATCGGAGAATTTTACAAAAAATGCTGTAGAATAGTACGCTGAACGCCCAAAATTTGTTGTTGTTATGATTTTTTTTCCGAGCCGTAGTATTGGCGTTAAAAAATAAACAATGATTATTTTCCGAAATTTTTAATAGCTCTAATATACAATAAAAAAAATCTCA
The DNA here is from genome assembly GCA_964016905.1 of Perithous albicinctus. Classification (NCBI taxonomy): domain Eukaryota; kingdom Metazoa; phylum Arthropoda; class Insecta; order Hymenoptera; family Ichneumonidae; genus Perithous; species Perithous albicinctus. The sequence goes on along the minus strand of OZ024698.1, from coordinate 12,755,577 downwards.
AAAAAATCCCTACGTTATTTCTTCAATCAGACCAACATCCTGAATAAATTTTAGTACATTTCGTTGACATGAAAAATTGGGGTGGCGGACTCGACGTGTTTTGCCCCATATGCTTATATTTAATATGGATATTTTAATACTTTTGTGCGATATGCGACAAACCATTACAGAGTAAACTGCAAAAAATAGCTCCCATCTGATGTCTCGAAATATTTGAGTATTGCCAGAGATAGAAAAGAAAAAATGAAAGGACATTTCGAAGCGATAAAAAGAGTACACAGAAACGGTTATTCAATTATACCCACACCTACGTGCCACCCTGTAATTGCGCAAGATCTCAGCAAGAGTACCATTTAATTTCTACTGCTAGATAATTTGTTCTTTTTCGCCCCGCGTCTAATATAGCGCCCTGACGTCCAGTCTTGTCCGTGAGACAGACGAAGCGAGAGAAAGAGAGACATATCTGCCGGAGGATCGAGACGGTCAGAAGGTAATAAATTGGCCACTACTACTACTACTACTACTAGCCCGAGAGCTTCTAGCAAATAGTTTTCTCGGTTGCGTTCTCGTCTCTCGCGAATGCTGCCAATTACCTTCACGCCCATAGACGTCTTTTACTGCTAGTGCGCATGGAAGACGCACGAGTGTACCACGAGGCGAGCTAAGCACCAAGAGTCAGGTACTCGTTTTCCTAATAGACGAAATAAAATTTGTAAAAAAAAAAAAAAAAAAAAAAAAAAAAAATGGGTATAATGAAATAAGCAGCGTGTAACTCAGATCTTAACGGCTAACAAGAGATGCCTGTGGTAGATGTTCAAAAGTTAGAGGCAATGTGATATCATACGAGGCATGTGGAATCTGTAATTTCTGATCAAGTTACTTAACTTCAAAATTAAAATTGTGTTTGTAATTTATCCGCGATACTCAAATCTTACTCAAACTCCAATCTTAAGATGAAACTTTAAACTTACGATGAAAATTTAACGAAGAAAATCTAAGATTGAACTTCAGTTCATACTTATAATCATAAGAAATTCTGCCTAAGGATCTTCCTGTGTTAGTTGTTACCAAATTCACAGACTTCATTTTTTCAAGAGCAACTTAAGTGCTCTTGCTGAAATTTCATCTCATTGCTAAAGTTTAAACACGAAGTTCTTTCTTGATTTCCAAATTAAACTGTCCAACTTAACTTTCAGCTGAACTTCAAACTTGAGTTCTATCGTGAGATTTCGACTAACATTCTAAATTCAGTTTTAAAAAACTTACGTCTCACAAATCGTTTAACAGAACTTTGTAAAAATGATTATTAATATATTATTATTATTTCTCGAAAAAAGTTCACTGAAAATTCGACATTTAATCTTTTGTAAAATCTTTTATTTTTGTGAACACAAAACTTCTGAAAAATATACTGAAAATGTAATTCAAAGTGTCTTGATTCACCTGTGTTAACCGACACAATTTGCCGCTACCTTCTCAACATTTATTCCACACTCATATTCACCACGATTCCTGTCTATATACACGACATCCAACGCACGTGTGTCGTCGCACCAGACTTTCGATATCTTGTGGGAATTCTTTATTCGCGCGGTTCTCGAGTCGAAACAGAAAGGGGGTTGGTTCGAAGAGACCTGGTTGAAATCGCGTTTCCGTTCCAGCGTGAAAGGGAAGAGACAGCGGAGTGGGAAAGCCGCAAAGGAAAAATACAAGAGGGACACGAAACACAGGCGGATAATGTCGGGTTAAGGGATAACGTGACCTACATTTCATTCGCACGGCAGGTGTTCCTATTGGTCTTTGGATTCTCGACGTCTTTTCCTTCCTACTGTTTATTCGTATCTGCACAATAATGTGATTCGCAAAAGGAAAGAAAATAAATAGAGTGAAGAATGCTTTTGGCACAACTCGAAGAGATCGTATAACAAATATAAGCAGAGTGCAATTCGTGTCGTCGGTGCCACCAGTAATCGCAGATAGCATGGCTTTGAAATAAAATAGGAAACCTCGAGAAATCTGTTTACCAACCGGAAGTCGTCCTCACCCTACTTCCAACGAAATCACACTTTGCGGTATATTTCTTTCATTCACGGTAAGAGAGTCAACCAATTCGAGTCAAGGCGCTCGAACGATCCCGACTTCTGGCTGAATCACCACGAGAGTCACGAGTGGGAATACAGAGGGAAAGAAAGAGAGGGAGAGAGAGAGAGAGAAAGAAAATAAAATTTAAAAAACAGAGATGGAGAGACTCTTATCGACTAAACCGAGATTGCTTGGTATCGAACCGCACATATTTACCCGTTTTCGACGAACGATTAGATTACCGGCTCTCGGGCTTTACCGTTATTTCGAGGAGGAAAATGAGCAAAGTTTATATATATATATATATATATATATATATATATATATATATATCGACGATATTTGAAAAAAAAAAACGATGTGTTTAATGTATAAAATAAAATAGAGGTATATTTCAAGCAAAACTTCGAAAAGTGTGAGTTTGTGCTTTTTGAATAGATGAAGAAATTAAAGAAAGGAAAAGAATCGAAGGGATACTTCACAGGTTTAATGAAACTATCATGAGCGACAAAATGATTGTGTAACAAACTGATTTCAGTGTATTTATTTACACACAGAGAGAAAATACACAATATTGTATAATTGCAATTGCAATGTATTTATTTATTCCCTCATAAAGTGAAGAAAAAAATGATCCTCGTCATTAACAAAAGAAGAAACATTCTTTTTTTTTTCTATTTTATAGAATTCGGATCACTCTAGAAATGTTCGTAAAATTCAATGCCAATCATCATTTTAAATCAGTCCATTTATGCTAAATATATAATATAACATTTCAGTGCCGATGGCTGATTTACGCCAAATTCAATTCCAAATGTCTCCTAATCCAACTTGTCTATAAAATTTTAGCACACCTAAAAAAATTTCGAGAGATCTGGAGTGGTAGCAAGAAAATGAGAAGACACCCATACAAATATTTTGGTTAAACATGACTTTTTTGAGTAGACAAGAAAAAGATAATTCACAAAAATAAAGTTTCCTCTGGAGGAAGGAAACGTTTCATAAAATAGCATTAAATTACATTAATTAATTTAATGATATACATCATTAAATACTGCAATGAAATTACCGCAAAGTGTGAGAACGTTACGTGAACCTGTTTTTTTTTTTTTTTTTTTTTTTAAAGGAAGAAGATATTAAAGAAAGGGACAGAGTCAAAGAGATGATCCCGTGACGATTGTCGTTACGTGTAATCCGGAAGGCCGTACGTGGCGACCACTTCCGGTCGGCCGGAAGGCATCGATTACTCGACACGTCGAGAACGCGCCTCGCCTCGAGCTACCACGACTGACGCTGCTTCTATGCTTTGCTTTGCTCTGCTCTGCTGCTGCTGCTGCTGCTGCTGCTGCTGCTACTGCCTCGATCGTCAGCTCGACCGAGTGTTTAATGTTTCTCATGCGTTCTGACAACGCGCGCGACCGTAACCGCGATCCCTCTTTCCCTATCCCGTTTCACAGTGTTTATCTTCACTCGTGCACCACGCATCGGACGTGCCACTGGCTTGGCTCGGTGCACGAACATGTATTGAATATCGCTCGCTTATACACATATATGTACGTTTGCATCTTCTGCATGTAGATAAATTGTAACATAGTCATTGTTTCAAAGATAGGTTGGAAATTGTGATAAAAGTGTCTTTGTTTATTTACGTAATTTAAGTGTCCCGGTGAAAAATACAGTAAAAAGAACATTTTTGTTCATGTAACTGAAGCTTTTTTTGTTTATATAATTTCACTATTTTTGCTTCGCAGAGAAATACTTTTTTTTTAATACATGACAAACTGCAGGACACGTTTCTGTATTTATTTTACAATTTATTGTCACTATATATAATTTTTATTTCTTACTCTGACTCGTTCTGAATATTACAATATTTTTCTTGCTACGATAAAACAGTTTAGATTTGTTACAACTTACAAATATTTTATGTTCAAAGTGCGTAGAGAGTGTATAGAAATTTATATTTTGTCACCTAATGAGTTTAATTTGAACTGCAAAACATTACAGTTGACTTTCTGATTATGAATTCTGACTGAATTTCTTCCAAACGCATTTTTCTGACAATTCAATCTTCAATCGATCTCAACATTCTTTCAAGTTCGAAATTTACGTCAAAAAATCGATCCTTGGAGAACATGCTGATTGTTAGATCTTGAAATAGATTTGAAAAAATTAATAAAAAGAAAAATTAATATAAAGGAATTCCTTCGTAATGAGACCAAAAAAAAAGAGTAACTAATGAATTTAAGGACAATAAAAAGTATCGTAGAAGTTTACACAGCGATATAAAGTAATCGAATGAAATGTTTTAATTTCCTTCCCAGCCTTGCAAACGAGGTGAACATGACACACGCGTCGAAGAAGGCTTATTCACGCGATCCCCCACCATGTCTTACATATCCATGTGGTTTATCTCATACGTGTTGCAGTAGCGCTAACATACACCGAGTCCTATATAGCAACTCTGTCACGTTACACGGCGTATATCCTTTGCCGATTGCGCTGACAAAACATAGATACGAGGGAGCGAGCCTCCTCCTGTGGACACGTTATATTTCTTCGAGAGAAAGATTATTCTACCGCTGCTGTTGTCGAGAGGATAACTTACATCGAATCCTGCTTTGCACAAACACATTTTCCACTATATATTACAATTTTCAAACGATAAGAAAATTGTAACTCTGATTTCTGAACTGTTTGACCTGTTGTAGCTGCCGTTAACCCTAAAGTAGTAAACTGGATTAACAAATTACGCCATCAAATTTCATCCGTCATTTTTTTTTTTGCATAATCGCAATCAAAATAATTTTTAAACTCGATACACCTTTCTCTTAGCCATGATTTCATAAAATATTTTTAAAACCATCAAAACATCAAAAAAAAATTGCGAAGAATAATCAATTTGCAAAATTATAAGTATTGCAAAAAGAAAAAACGATTTAAGACAAAAATTTGCAGATATGGTCATTGGTTGGTAGCAACCATTTTTTTGATAGTTACACTGATACATTTTTAGTTACAATTACTTGAGTTTATTTATGATAACAATAAAATAATTAACATAATTATAAAAATCATGGCATGTACTAAAAATGAATAGAAATTATAAATGTGCCAGGACTACCACAATTATTAGGCTGCACTGTTAAAATTTATCCTTGTAATTAGTGTTACAACTCACGCTTTTCTCTTCATCCTGAGACTTTGGTCCCCCGTCGACGTTACAATAATAATTTCGATGACACTAAACGCCCCAAATTAAACAGAGGGCTAACACAAGAGGCCTGATTGATTTCTCGAGCAACTTGTAAATTCACTGAAACCTTTGGAAAGACTTTGAAGGGAATGTGTATACACACAGGGCCTCAATAAGAGAGAACTTTGTGAGTTTCTCTCGTGTTGCGAGACGGTCCGGGACTGAGAGACCACGTGGGGGCCGAGGGATCTCCGGTTCGTTCACGAGGAACATAATTTATTTTTGTCTATGGCTTTATGCTGCAACTGCGAGGCGTACCCCATGCGTAGAGAGTATACGGCGATCGTGTGTGGCACGTGACGTCGGGACTATACTTCTCTCGTTGCTGTTCATTTGCATTGGCTTTAATTTAACACGAGACTAAACATCCGCGAATACGCTACATAAATTATAGTGAATGGAAAATATTTTAAAAGATATTTAACCCCTTTTACAGGGTAGATTCAGATGGCGCACAGTGAATATTTTGTGGCACAAAAAATCCTTTTTTTCTTAACAGTGGATTTTTTTTTTTCACCGAAGAAAAATAGTCGTGCGTGTTTGCTTTGCCAGCAGTTGAAGTGAGGCTTCTTTACTTTCATTCGTTTCTTTGTGATGATGAATGATTATTAAGAATTCTTACTGTTAAGTTTTATGCGAGAAATCCGAGCGGTAATTTAATTGCAAAAAACTTTATTTTATTTACATGTTTTAAGGGTAAAATGATATGAAAAAAAATGATAACTGGTTTTTTTTGCATCTGGATAGGTGGATGTTACCTGATTGGAGGTAAATTTATGATAAAAAATGATGGCCAGTATTTTTAAAATGAAAAAATAGAAGAAAAAATATTAGGTTTAGCTGAGTTTAGCTTTAGAATCTAGTATCAAAGTATTACAATTTCAAATGACAGATCCAACAAGATAATGAAAATCTGGAAATTATAAAAAGGAGGCTGGTTTGCATTAAGGACGGTGCTCTAATTAATTTGGAGTCGTAACAAAATATCTCACTTTTTCAGTTCAACATATTGAATCCGGCATTTTGAATTTTTAAATTTTGTATTGTGATTCGTAATCAGCCGCATAAAAAAATGCCAAATCTCATTCAAATCAAGTCACTTTTTGCATTTCGATTCGCCTAATTGGATCCGCCAATTTGAATTTCTGAATGTTGAGCACGAATTCGTAATCACCGATCTCAAAAACCTTTTAGTACGAAATTAAAAAAAAATTTCTCAATCATTTTATGTAAGCTAAAATGTATGCTTCAAAAAAGGTTAAAGAAATTTCACTCTCAAATTTGAAGTAACGTATCACATATCTCACTTTCCGTACTGTGAAAATGCAAAACGTCCGAAGTTTCACTTTAAAAGTAGTGTTCATGGCATTTTTTTTTGCAGAAAAACCGGTAGCAATGATCGAATAGCAAATAAATAAAAAAATAAAAAAAATGTCTGTTAACTCACAGTGGGAATAAGAGTATTCTCATTCTTTGCTCGCAGAACTGACCAAGAAATAATTTTTGTCTTTACGGTAGAGGGAGTTAAAAAATTTACATCTTAACTTCGTTGTTGTGGTCGTTGAATTTCGATGAGCTGTCAATTAAGTTCTCTTTACGTACCTGCAACAGACAATAAGATAGGGGCATGTTACAAACATTCTAGGACATTTAAAGAAATAATCTAAATTATGTACAAATATCAATATATATATATATATACGTATTGTAATCGCCGAATCGACATGTAAGTATGTTAAACATACATGTACGAATCAGACTAATTATCCTGGCAGCTGTCGCGTGCATACTTGCTAATCGAAGTGGAAAGAAATTTTAATTCTGTAATTTAGATAACAATTACGTGACCCGCATTGCAGTCAGAGCCCGCTGGTACGGTTGTTACAATATCCCGCAATGCTGACGCTCTGGAACGACGCAAAAGGGGTGGAGAAGTTTGAAGGATGGTGTATAATGGACAGATGATAACGAGACAATAAATAAAAATCAAGCGGGCCCTCATCGGTCGTTCAAGCACAGCTGGAGCTTCGCATTACTACTTGCTACATTGACAAAATAAGAGGACGTTCATGTGAAAATCATAAAAATCAATTTGTAAATTAGTAGTTGCCGAAATCATGTAAATTTTTTTTTTTTTTATATACATGATATTTGATGAACGCAGAAAAAGTGAAGCGACATCTTTATCAATTGACTAAAAGAAAAACCACATGAAATCCTTAAATTTCTTCTACAGCGGACTCCGCTGACAGAGGCAAAAATTTATTTTCTAGCTGTAACGTTTGGTTTCGTCTTTTTCTTTCTGCTTCCTTTCCCTCAGACAACATCCCGTAGATAATCGACCCGACTACGGATATGATTTTGCCCAGTAGACGCCGACGGAAACAACGTGCGGAATCTTCTTTCTAATTAGAAGGTAATTGATGCGCGAGTGAGATATATATTTGCGAGACGGATGCGCCGCGAGACTGTGTATAGAAAGAGTGATAAAGAGAGGAAGAGGAAAAAAAAACGAAGATAACGAAAAAAAACGAGTGAATGAGATATAGTTGATGAGAGAAAGAGAGAGAGAGAGAGAAGCCACGAAGGATCTGTCCAGGGACGAGCGAACGAGCGAAGTGAGTGTGCAGGCAAGCAAGCAAGCAACGTTTACTCTGTATATTGTTACTCAGGAAGAGCGCGCAAGACTCGCGCCGTTCTTGCCAAGAGAATTTACGACGAAGCCTCGCGGATGAGCGTCGCGTGTCGCTCTCGAGCACGCTGCACTTTGCTGCTTGGCGACCCAATGTGCGCGCGAGCGCGGCTCTCTCGCCCGCTCTCCGATCTACAATACGATAATGCTTCACATCGCTTTCTGAGCACTGACCCACACGAAGCATGTAACGAGGGGGACCTCGGACTCAACGTCTGGTTTTTTTTTTTTTTTTTTTTATATAGATTTTTTTTTTAGTGTCTATCTTTCCTGCTTGGCTTTATTCGTGAAACGACACATTACCGAGAGTCGTGCAACAGCCATCGTTCCTTACTGCAATGTCTTTTGATATACGTTTTGTTATCACTATGAGGAACCAATCACTGAACGATTGGTTTGCAATTTTTGCCTCATACAGGAAGCTTTGGTTTCGTGAACATTTTTTTTCGAGATTTTGGGATTGCGGTTGACACGGATCGGTTGAAAAATTCAAATTTCACAGCACTTTGAAAATTTTGAAAATCGTTATCGTAATTAATTATTACAGAACTTTCTGTGGAGAATTTTAACGTAGATTATGACTCAACGGACCCGTTTTACACCCCATTTACAATTTAATATCATTTTTATGTTTACAAAAATGATCCTGAATAAAATGGTGTTTTTCTAATTTATTACATTTTAACGCACGCTTTTCTTGTGAAACTACATGCCATATCAATTTGATATTTTTATTATTATCATTTATAGACGGTGCATCTACAAGTGCATGGCTATTAGTGACAAGTCGCATTAATGTGTGCAGTAATCATTAATGGTCAATGTATGATAATAAAATCGACTCACGCAAGAATTATCAATCATGTAAATAGATAAAAAAAAAAAAAGAAGAACTTAATAAATTCTGTTTTTTTTTGCACGAAACGTGCAAATGCTAGCTTCGAACATCCATAAAATAAGAAGGTACTATAATCCAACAACAACAAAAAAGACGACGGACAGAACGTCTCTTGCTAAAACGTATGTTTAGATAATATATCTCATTCCACGAACTAGCATTGAACAAAATAATTGCACGAGTATACACGTTCGAAAGTGTAGAAGAGGTTGGCATATCCAAAAGAATCGTGAAATACTCGAGGTCCCGGTGCCGCGTGGCCGGCTGGACGATAAAACCATAGAATTTATCGTCCTCGACGCGTCATAAATTGATATTACGTTGGGTCGGGATTTCGCCGCGGCGTTTCAGGCAGAGAGAGAGAGAGAGAGAAAGGGAGACGATAGTGAGAGGAAGCAGAAGTTCTTGCTACTGCCGTTGAACTCTCGATGTGCCGCTTTGAGATAAACGAAATTTCTCGATGACCCGAGAGGTGCGTACGCGAAACTCTGAGCTATTCTTCCCTATACATCTGCAACACACACGCACTCACGCAGACACAAAAGTGATTTACAAAAAAATGGTAAATGTGATCGCGGACGCGTCCCATATACTATTCTTTTTTTTTTCTATTTGGGGTGAGAAGTTCGATATAATTATTTAGACAATTTCGGGTGCAGGTGAACGTCATCTTTAAAAAGTTGCAAAGTTGATTTTTGCACATTGCTTCCTCATTCATTTTTTTTGTTTCGATCTCTATGAGGAAGCTTATTTATTAATTTTGGCTTTCTCATAGAGGAAACTTTTCTCGACAAATTTTTCTGTTTTAGACAATTTTAAGCACAATAACATGAAAATCTCGAAAAAAAAAAATTTCACAAAACCAAAGCTTCTTCTACGAGGAAGCAAAAATCATCAAAACAGTCTTGAAAAAAATGTCAAAAATATAAATTTTGCAATTTGCACTAAAATCAATGAAAACAATGGGCAGACATTAAAAATATGTCTCATTTGAGCGCCACGCTAATATAAATAGAGACATACGTGGAGCATTGGCGGTAACCGATGAGATGTACACAAAAGTGATACTTAGTTCCCGTTGACTCGCCTAGGAAGCATCGGTCCATGAAGAGAATATCATTCCTTTCGGTCATCGCGCCTGAGTCACGACCGCGATACACGCGGAACTCTCTCACGGTCAATTTCCTATTAGTAAACTCGGTTGGTATCCGTGCGACTCATCGCGAAGGTAATCATTCCGTGGCGAAGCAGTTCGAGACAGAGGAACGAAAAAAAAATTAGAACGAGGGAGCCGAGAAAAAAAAATGTAAAAGAAATCGTCGAATCCTCTTGAGTAATAAAAAAAAAAAAAAAAGAGCAAATTACTTTTTATCATGACTTACAAGAACAGATTCTCTTGTTTCTTAAAGCCCACTTCTTTTTCTGGCCTCCTCGCGACGTTCAAGCTATTTGAAACACAGTCTGTATGTGTGGCACATAGAATTTTCTTTCTTTTCCTTTTGGCATCACAATTTCTCAAAAAAAAAGAAAAAAAAGAAAAAGAAAAAAAAAAGGACGTGGACAAAAGTCGTGGCAAGTTCATGAATACTTCATTCATTAGTAGAACAGAAAGCGCGAAGAGCTTCTGTGTGCTATTTGTGCTCCAACACGTGGATTGTCAAAACAATGACGAAGACGAGGCGACGATGACGACTACGACGAGAGACCGTCATCCCGAGGCTCACAATAGAAACGTGCGAACGAGAGGGCTTTAAGTTGGAAAAACGAAAGAGCGAGAAAGAGAGAGAGGCCGATCGTCATTCGGTCTCAATGTCGTATATAGCTCTCGTCTCTCCCGTCTCGTGGCAATTCCTTTGTTGAGACACCTACTGCGTTGAGCTAGTACCCGCGCGGTATATGCATTTATACAACGGTGTGTATATATACGTACGTAAGCCATCAACCAGTCCTTGTGCCCAATGACACGGTGAACGTTTTTCCAACGGGTTTGTCCACTGCTTATACACACATTTTTTAATTCACGTATTATATGAGCCATTCTCCGTCAATTTAACCACTGTTTTTTTCTTTTCTCTCTCTCGTGCGTATAACAGTTTAGTGACTTCGCAATATTTTATGTGGATTTTTTTTTTTTAGATTTTTAAATACAAACAGGACATTATTATTTTCATCATTATTTATCTACGTAACATATAGAAGCAATATACAGGAATATAGATTTATAAAAATTTAGCAACAAAATGAATTATTATAAGAAGATAAAAGAAAAAAGAGATGCAACATAAAAAGAGAAAGATGATTATGCAATACAATTTTTTTTCAGATTATTTCTAAAACTATAAGTTTTTTTAACACTTTTTGTAAAAAAACTTTACTCTTTTCTCAAAGCACACAAATTCTAATAAAGTCAAACTTTTGTTTGGAAATCTAATTTTCTTAAGAGTCTGAAAAAAATGTACAGAAAGTACTCCCAAGTATTCCTCAAATCCAACTGATTTTATGAGAAATATTTTAGAGGGTGTAATTAAAAAACAAAACAAAAATTGCTTACTGCCTCATTTTGAGCCGAAAATTTTATATATATTTATTTATTTATTGCGTCCGAGCAACATAAAAATGTTTATATCCAAGTGTCTTCTGGACATCTTATTGAATGACGACGTCGAAGAAAAAAAAAATTGATTGTGTGAAAACAAGAAAAAAAAATCGTCGTGAAGATAAGAAATTAATATGAAGATGTTTTCACCAAGGTTGATATTTCTTTTTTTTTTTTTTTTTCAACAAACACGCGCGTTAAAATGAATCTTATGCACTATATAGTGATGCCACGCGCAGCAGCGACGACTGACTGCAATCGTAAAATTACTCGTCCGTATTCTGTGACGAGTTTGCTCTTTTGCCGGTGACGCGACCGAGGGGATTTTCGCAATCACCGCGCTTCACTGCTGCGCCTTGCGGTGATTATCAGTCTCCTGTATAGAGGCGTCATCGTGCCAGGGCGACCCTGTTATACACTATATTCTCGGAGAGAATAATCATTTTGCAAATGGGAACTCTCCCGATGCTTCCCGACTGTACGAACTTGCACTGCACTTTGAGTGCATTTACCTGAAGACTGCATCTGAAAATGCACACTGAAAAAAAGAAGAAAAAAAAATCATTGATTCGAGAACAGTGACCATTGCGGGTTGACACTGAGATAAGTTATCAGTGCATCTTTATATGCATTCTAACAATTTTATATGGAATTGAAATTTTAACACATTTTTTTAGAAATTTTTTTAGACATTGATTTAATTTTATATATAATTGTTAGAATGAAAATAAAGTTGCACTGATGTCTTATGTCATTGGCAGCAACGATCACTGTTCTTGAATCAATGATATTTTTTATTTTCAATCCAGACGACAATTATGTAACTGCTGTAATATTTAAATTCGTGCAGTAGCTACGAAAGTAGAATACGCTCAAGTAGAAGTCAATCGAAGTATGAATGAATTACAAAACGATTTCCAGGTGAGTTCACGCGAATATTATACGGAGACAATGTTTGAATTGTGAAATCCCTGATGCGTATTCGGAACTTCGATGTCGCCTGTGGTAACGAATAAATTAGGTCAGAAGCAAACATTTACGACGTACCTTCAGTACGTTTGAATGATTTCATTGAAACGATTTTGCAAATTCTCCGAAAAACATCATTTTCATGCAATGGATTTGAAGTTAAGTGTCGCATAAATGCGGGGTTATATTAGGGAATAGATATTCAGATTCGTATCTACTTTATGGCTGTCGTTATTTATGTTTTTATGCTCATTTAATAAGTCATTAGTTCTTGGACTTGAGGAATAAAAAGTAAAAGTAATTGTCTCGTGTTTAATTTTTTTTTTTTTTTTGTAAATAGTCTAGGAACGAATACAAATGTCATATTTTTTGTAGATATTAGATATTTATTACAATATTATTGTATAAGAATGTACATAAAAAGTTGTTTCATAAGTCATAAAATACAGGTGCACTAACGTAGTTAAATAAAATATGTCGAAATTCGATGTTGCTACTGTTTCACCGAATGAATGATAATTTTACAAATTAAATCGGAACAAAATGAATTAAAAATAATGTAAACCAAACGAAATTTTTAAACATCACATTACCAATTATTTTTTTTTTTTCCAATTGAATGTGATCTAGAATTGGTGAATTTTCGTCAAAAATGGTTGATTAATTTTTAAGCAGCTATGATTGGTATAAGATTTATTTTATCACTAAACTAATTAGTTTTACTAAGAGAAATAATTTGTATTATGCAGAGCATAAAATGCTAATCAATATTTATATTTTATACGTTTCCATGGAAGGACGAAATTCAATTTCTAATCGATGCTGTTTCTACCTCGATAATAATTTATATTAACGGCACATTCGTGACGATCGAGAAGCAATTAAAAAAAATATATATGACAGGCAGGAGTCATATTGCGTAAGCTAATATATAATACGAAAACGAACAGCGAAAACTGCCCCCCCCCCTCTCCCCGCCCCTCCCTCACAAGCGCAACGTGAATCGTTTCAACCTCTGCACTTTTTCAAGGCTACTTTACATAATCGTGGCTAGTGGGAACTCGCCACTTTACGCTCTCGCGGTCACTATATTCGCGATACGCGATACTACATACTAAAATACTGCACAATGACTGGCTGCATAGTGTATGTATTGTGTTGTCCTGCTCACGGAAATCCATCGCCGTTTAAATATCGTCAGGTTGACCTCCTCGGTCAAGGGACAGTGGACGCACGCACGCACACTCTATATCCGTTCTTACCAAACAAACCATTCTCACGAAAGCGAAATACCAGACTCGTGAAAAAAGTTTCAAGGTAAAAACTCGGAAATAATCAAAATTAATCAACACGATGAAAGGTGAAAAATAATAAGGAAGCAAATGGAGAAGTTTGCATTTTTTTTTTCAACGAAAAACAAAAATCATGGTAGAACTTGTGGAGAGCTACAAGATTTTCTTGATCGAGAGATTTATCGGATTTCAAAGTGTTCTAAAATTGCTTCAATTTATTTTACCAAAATATTGTGCGAAATAATGACAATTCACTGTGTAACAGGTGTAAGCTATTGGTCAAGTAATTTAAGAGTTGGACATTTAAAAAAAAAAGTCATTGTCGTGCTTAGAAAATAAGTCATAAGCGTTGCTATAATGACTTTGTTTCCGTAGCAAAACGATTGGTATTCGGATAACACGCGGATTGTCACGCAGGAGCAATTGGTCTTTGCTGTCACGACAGAAGTAATTTGTTGCTGCAGCGATTTATGTGACTACAGAGACAAAAGTATACTATATGTTTTGTTGGGGTTTTGAAGAAAAATATTGCTGCTGCAACAAGTCGAATTTTTGAAAAGACACGTACCTAGTCAGAGATTTGTTTTTCCACAAACCACATTAGGAATGTTTCGGATACTTTTAAGCAAACCCTGACAGTGAAATCTCGATTTTATTATTACTCTTATGAAAACAAAAGTTTATCTATGAAAAGTGATAACGAAGAATTCATCTTATCGGTCAGGAAGAAACAGCTTCGTTCGTGCAAAGTTACAGGAGAAGTTACGTCCGTAGAGACGGGATGCCTGAGTGGCGTAATCTTCGGGCCGGAAGTGCGCACCCCACGCGAGAGGGCGTGGTCGCTCGGAACCGTTCGGTGATGCGATTCGAACGTTCTCTGTGTCGGGATACTTTATAGTACTGTACTGGCATATTCTCGCTCTTTTAATCGAGAATTCAAGAAAAGAAAATTTTGTCATTTGAAAAATAATGCATTTACAAACGTCGATTCAATTAACTTCGTCGATACCTTCATTAAAAATTCACGTATCCCAATATATCTTGAATCCATTGTTGCTTTATTCGTTCTGTGATTGGTCTCGTCGTTGGCGTCAAACCCTTTGATGATAAATACAGTATAATAACAACGAAAATAATAATCGTAATACTGACAAAGTGTGTCAGTATCAACAAGAGTGTGATTGATCGAAATAAAATCCTGCGTGACATAGTAATTTTAATGAATTTTTAATTACCTGTTTCCAAGCCATAAAACTGTCATTTAATAATGTTTTATCTTTAGAGTGACACTGGCGTATCGTGTCAAGAGTTTTTGTCGGTTTGTAACTGAGTAATCATGCAAGCCAAGAGAGAGGCTATACGATGTTGGAGAGTCCACAGAAGAGAGTTAATGGCGAGAACACCTGACTCGACTGAGCCCGAGAGCAGGACTTACGTACTACCGTCGCACACGCCACACTACACACACACACACACAGTTCTTGTCTCGCTGTCGTCGGGCGAAACGTTATCGAGGTCCGTCGTAACCGGCAATTACCCGCTGTGGCAGTGTTCGGTCCGGCCTAGAGCGCACCTGTTACTCTCAAAACTCGGTTTCCCTTTGCTCGAACATCAGTAGCAGACGCGACCAAAGGCCTTTCTGGTCTTACTATATAGCAAATTTAAGGGCACGCGCTCTGCTCTTGTATGCTCAAACGAAATAACCCACCGCTGTTATATGCTCGCCGGCGGACTTCCAAGGCGAATGGGCGAGTCTCGTTTCATCTGCCGTGCGCGTCTTATACCGGTTTATCATTATTATTATTATGCCATTTTTTGTGTTTTTTTTTTTTTATTACCAAAATCCGGCACGCGTCCAGATTTTTGACTGCGGCGTTAATGAAGCCGCTCATATGCATTAATTGCACATTCTTTGACTATGAAACTTTTGCTTCGTTACGGTAATCGAATTTTCATCGTCTTCGCTTTTATCACGTTGCAATGCTATACGTAGAGTTTCCTCACAGCCTGTCGAAGAGGTCTTCATACGCTCCGCTAACTTGCTCGCCGGAGGCCTTCCCTTTTGCATCCCTATATATCGAATGCTCCGAGGCAAGAGACGAAGCCCCACCCTTGCTATAATAGCTCGCGCGCCCACACCGGTCGATACGTCTACCTACCGGAGTCCCTTATTCACCTCGATGTCTCTTTTTATCGTGTCTTAGCCTTCCGCGTTCATGCCCACCTGACTTCCTATTTCGTCATGTCAAAGACGTTACGTTTTTTTCGAGATTCCATTTTATTTATTTACTACTTAAAGTGGGCACTGGAAAAAAAAATGTAAGAATTCACGACGATTGTCAAAATGCACAAATAAATTACGTCAATTTTACTAAAATCACACTGGAAATATTCTATCATAATACGTCATTAATTTGAATCGTTCAATAATTAAAAAATATTATTATTTCTGCCACATCTTTGAATTTCGTCTCTTGAATAGAATTTCTTTAAAACTAGAATCTTATTGAATAGTATTACTAAATTTCTCATTGCTTCAACTTAATATATCCGAGCACGAGTCCTTCTTCTCAATTTATAAAAAAGAATTTTCTAGACAATGCACATTTGATCAATTGCATTTAATTGGCATAAATGATAAAGAAATATACGTTACACTTCAGATCCCAACAGCAAATCTCAAAGAGTTTGCTCTAAATTGTTTAATCTACTGTACGTATGTGTCGCTTGAGTAATTATCTTGAAATGTTGACGATATTATTATAGCCTGTTGAACCCGTCATGAGTCTCGTAAAGCATACACATAAATACACTTATACATGCATTAACGTGTCAAGAAGTGACGTCGTTCACGACCACCAGTTGTTTCACGCTACTATATAGTATTGTGTATTGTACTGTATACAGTGTTAAGGCACCGATGTCGCAATCACGACCGGCGAAGAGCCTCTCCGGAGGGTCGGTGTCGGTTATTGCGTCGGGGGTAAGTTTTATGGGGTGTAACGACTCTACGAAAGAGTGAACGCGAGAGAGAGAGAAAGAGAGAGAGACGGACAGAGTGCGAAGGGAAGTTAAGGCTTAAGGATTGAGGAAGAGGGGATGAGCATGTAGCGCGCATATAGCAAACGGGGCTCTTTCGTCGATCTTATCTAAACCGACAGCTTCCGGGCAGGGTAAGCAGCGAGCAACAGGAGTTGCGAAGGAGCGTATATTACAGAGTGCAGAGCCGTCGCACGCATGCATGCACGCCACGCGGGTCAGTGAGAAATTAAACGGGACAGCGAGGAAGAGGGTGGCCCCCAAGAAAAGGACGTACCAACTTGGTGTAGTCGTTAGCCTCGCATTATCGAGTGATAATTGCTCGGGTTCCGCAGAAATTAAACCTGCCACATAAGACCGAACAGACAATTCGTACGTTGGTAATTCGAAATTAATTTTCGTGAATATCTGTTGACTGATATTGAAATATAGTATGGAAAAAAAAAATACGAGAGACGCGGAAGCACAATATTCGTGATTGGTCTGTTTGGTAAAATAGACATTAAACATTTTGTAATTCATGAAAGTATCAAAAATATATATATCGTGGATTTTATGTTTTAGAATGGTAATTCAAATTTAAATTGTGTGTCTTTTTTTTTAGTAAGGCTAAAAGACTACTTCTACTTCTACTTCTACTTTTTTTTTTTTTTCGTGTCTTTAGGTGTCACAATTAGAGTTCATAATTTCTTTCAAGTGGCGCCATCCTGTTTCCACACTTAATAAGTGTAGTTAATAAATGGCGTTAAGCTCATAGAGCAATTTTTTTTCGCGCCGAGGAATTAATGACGTACGAAATTTCAAAAATTTGTTCATTTTACCGTGTAGAATATCATCAACATCGTGCGCGAATTAAAACGAGCAAACACAGTTTGTCCGCCACGCATAGTAAAAACGTGGACAATGTGAGCAAGCCTTTGGGATACCAACACAGCATCCCAATTAACTTCATTGTCGCGCGACAAAGAGACGTCTATTGCGAGGAGGAAGCTTTTCCCCGTTAGCGCTGTTGCTGAGCCGCCGCTTTTCGCGAGGCCACGCGGAAACCGGCACTCGTGTTTCGCTTATTTTCTTTCCTCTTTTCTTTTTTTTCTCTGTCTTTATTCGTCTTTTTTTTTTTTTTTTATTCACGTTACAAGCTTCTGGCTCCCCGGGTCGAATGGTCGATGCGTTAACTCGCGCTGCTCGGAAAACCTCGAGCATCAAAGAGATTCGAGAATGAGGTTTGGGGAAAAGAAAAAGGGACCGAGCTGGGGATGAGAAATAAATTAAATTTTCGAGCACTGACTACGCATCAACCTTATTTGTCTTTTTTCTTCACGCCATTTCTTTTTTCTATCGTAATCTTTAAAATATAGCAGCTGAATTTGTATCTTTCGCCACAGAATTTAAGTGTATTTAACATCGATGACTATCGAGAGAAAAAAAATTGCTGGACCATATTAACGTGTTTGGAAGTTATTGTACAATTCATTGATTTTATTTAAAAAAAAAACAAACAAAAAAGAAAAGGTTAAGCAAAATGTATATTGATGACAAAGAAATGATTAACAATTCCGTTATTCTTTATGATAATTTTTTTTTTTTTCCATCTCAAAGACC
This sequence comes from Perithous albicinctus, assembly GCA_964016905.1. Taxonomy (NCBI): domain Eukaryota; kingdom Metazoa; phylum Arthropoda; class Insecta; order Hymenoptera; family Ichneumonidae; genus Perithous; species Perithous albicinctus. The sequence continues at coordinate 12,737,151 of OZ024698.1, read as the reverse complement.
TACAAACGACAAGAATAAGTAAATACACTAAAGTTGTCCTGGCAAACGAGACAGCAAAATATCAGGTGCAACCCGCAGTTGTCGCTTGTCCAGCTAATATAAATTCGATGTAGCACTTTGCAGGGATCGCTCGGTTATATGGAAACGACTAATGATACGAAATCATTGGATAAAGGCAAAAGACAGGCGCGCGTGTTCCGCGGAGGATCATTCGGATGATGGTGGAAAAGGTATACAAGCGACACTGGCAGAGCAGCTGTCGAACGTGGCCGGTAGTAGCAACGGCCAAGAGCATAACTATGTATACATATATTGCTATCGAGCAGCGGTAGTATAAGCGAAGCGAATGCTGGTCTGACGACGTTCCTCTCTCTCTCTCACAATCGCTATATATGTGGGTAAAGGTATGTATTACTCTTGGATTCGCAGGGCAGGCGCGCGCGGTAATCGATCGTGAGCGTTATAGCGATCGGCTTGGTAAGAGCAAAAGAGGCAACAACCAGCAACTCGAGGCGAGAGCATCGCGCGTGCCTTTGCAGCTGCCGGTGATCCGGCGACACAAACGACCAGTCAGAAAAAAGTACAAGTGTAATATAAATTTAAAAAAGAAAGAAAGAAGAAAAAAAAAAAAAAGTAACAACCGAATAACATGTAATCCTGTGTACTGGGGACTGTATAAATAAGGAAAGAAGTACAGAGGCCGTGAGTATACTATATGCCGGTTACATGAATCGTTTTCTGCAGGTAGGATTATAAATGTTACCGACTCATTGGATTAATTCATACTGCGTTTTGGTCTGCATTGTAAGGAACGTATCTACTTCATCACCGCTTTATTGCCTTTTTTTTTTTTTTTTATTAAAATAATTATTCAATGGATTCAGGGTAATGGTGATTTATTATTATTAATATTGGCAATAGCTGCCTGCTTTGATGAGGGTTTAGTGTACGTATTAATTACGCACACAATTTGAATCAACTGACTCTATATTTTAGTGTACTAGCAACAACGTAAGCGTTGCGCGCGCTCCATATTGATTATTCTGCTTGTAGACTGTAAACTTATTTAAGAGCAGCGTGTCATTGTATTGTAAGCACATTTGTTCGACAAAACGGAAGCTATATTGTACGCGGCAAAAGATCTGCGATTCAATTTGGCCTCCACATATCGAACACCATGCGCACGCGTTCCATATGGCTCTGCAGCACCGTTCATTACAGACGAGGATGAATTTGGCTATGCGACATACCGAACAATCAGCAGGCTTATAAAGTGGGTTCACGATTTCGACACATTTCGAGATATTTAGACCACGACTTTTTTAATACTGCAGTGATTGATCATCGAAAATTTGTTTTTTTTTCTCACGAGGAGGAAATTGGGTGTTTCAGCTCACTCAGTTTTTTTTTTGTAATTTCATATTTAAAAAAACGAATTTTTGTGAACTTTGTATTTTGGTGTATTATGCTGCTTGGTTTGATAACTTAGCATTAATGAATAGAGCAAAGATTGAGAGTAAAAGAATCTCATTTTCATTTCTATTCACTAAAAAAAACATTGATTCATCAGTTTAACTAAATCCTACAGATAATAAAAAATCATCATCAGGACAGCAAATTCATTTTTCACCTCGATCTGCAAACCTTTTGAAGCTTAGACCATTGGTCTTCCAAACGAAATTATCTTTAAAAAAAAAGACTAACATTGTTGATGTAACTGAAGATTTATTCGACAGTCCTTATCCGGCAAATTTAGTTAAACCAAAAATCATCTCTTTCGTCAGTGCATGATTTTTCTGCATTATCTTCTGTGGTATTAAAATAAACCACTCCTATTATCCCATACACGAAGGGAAAAAAGAAAAAACGTTAATCCCCGTTGCCCGGCCGTGACAACCAACAGCATTTTTTTTTTTTTTCGATCGACGTCTCAACGAACGTAGGGCTGTATGTACTTAATTCAGCATGTACGCCTGGAAGCCCAATTCATCGGTTGCTTGTGCTCTGTATAAGCTGCACGTGGCCGCCCCTGGCGAAGCCTTTTCTCGCACACTCTCGGTGCGCTGCATCATTCGCTTCTCCTGGACCGAAGACACATACACACTCAAACAGCATGCATGGGGACTCATGGGGCTCGACTCAACCAGAGTAACATCACAGCACCGCGCGACACATGGCGAGGAAAGATAAAACCTCGGTGAGCACGTGTCGAGATGAATGAGAGCGACGAATCGTGATGGCGACAAGGGAGAGTTTCAGCAGAGACGATGGGGCACACGGGGCACGAGCTCTGCAGATATTACAAAGTATATAGTATACACATATATATATATATATAAAGCATATAGTATGCATGTATGTAGGTTATAGTACGAAGGAACAGAGAACCCCCAACGTGTGGGGTGCAAACGTAAATCGCAATAACACTCTCGCTCTCGTTTCTCCACCGTAATACCAAAGTCCCTCAGGGACATATCCAGCTTTTGGCCACGATTATAACTTCGTGTGTGGGAAGCTTCCCAGTAATTGGAGAAAAGCAGGCAACCGATGAAATTCTATTATATCGCAGCTGGGTCTTCCCTAAATCGAGATCAAGAGACTTCATTATTTTTTGTGCTACTAACAGAAAACAAAATGCTGATAGTCGGGATTTTATTTTAGATTATACACACATGTACTACTTTGTTTTTTTTTTAAGTAACAAACTCACGTTTTATTAATTTGACTGAATGATTTTATTGAATATGCAATTTTATTGAATTTACAAAAAAAGAAATTGGTAAAATTAGAAGTGACAAGAAAAAAGTAAACAGGTTTCAAATTTACAAAAAATGAATTTTTAATCCGATAGTGACAAATGTTTTTTTTTTTCTTTTTCGTAATAATGAAAAAAATATATTGTAAAAAGAAAATATGTATAAGACTTCATTACCTCGCCAAATAGTAAAGACAACCGTAAGTCGGGATTTTATTTTAGCCTAAAGTGTGTTGTGTAAGGTGATTGAAGGGGACGAGCCTCCTGTATGCGCACACCTATAACCACAACACCGATGCTACTGTAAATCGTTACGCAAACAGGCGAAGAACAAACAAGAAGCTCGACGACGGTAGCTAGTGGAAAACGGAAGATGAGGGTCGACGTAACGCGAAACGCAAAACTCTCGTTACAGACCGCCTGACGCATCAGCATGACTATACTCTGTGCATATCATCCTTCGGAGGCACGTTTGTGCACATTATCATAACTCGTCACACCAGCCTTTTTGCTATGATAATTCTATTCTATTTGTGCTTGTCGTATCATTGATACATGCATTCATTTCTTCAAACATTATCACAGTTTCATAACATCACGTCACGAAGCTCGTATGCATTTTTTAAAACACTTATTAAAATCTCTCGTTCGATACGATCACGGTGAAGGAAAAGGTGTCAACTGAGAAATGGAGATTGGATAATATATTTGTTGAAATATGAGTCTTGAACCTGAAACGATATTCATAAGAATTTATAAGCTAATAGTGAAGTTAAATTCGCGATCAATGAATTAAAATAAAAAAATAAAATAAAATTTGGGGCGAATCTATAAATAAGTTCGGTTTTTGTGAGATTTTGAATTATTCAAAAAATTTACGTTTTGCTCTAACTCACGTAAACTATCAACAAATCAACTGAAATTTTCTACAGACGATGAATAATACCTCAGCGCTGCTACGTACCAAATTTGGTAATGATCGGTAAAGTGATTACGATTTTACGTGATTTTGAAATTTTGAAATAAGTATGAATGAGTTAAAACTTTTTCGTCATTAATTTTCATTTTTCGCAAAGCTTTCTCAAATGAGGAAGCCAAAATTAATAAATAAGCTTCCTCATAGAGATCGTTTTGTGAAAAAAAAAATTAATGAGGAAGCAAATGTGCAAAGTTCAACTTTGCAACTTTTTTTCTTTGCATTATGGTTTAAGATCTAGCAGAAAGAACTCAAATCTGGTGTAATAATTGTATTTTTATCATGTACGCAAATTTTCGCAATGAAGTTACGAAACTCACGTGCACATTATTTTCTTTTTAAACAAATAAAAGACTAATCATATGACTTTCTCTATAAAATTCTCGAGACCAATCTCTGGTGGAAAGTGTCTTTGATTTAAATTCACGGAATCATTAAAGATCCATTAATTTCCCAACTCCAGTCGTACGTGCATATAATAAACTACGAAAGTCTCATACACGTTGTTAACTTTTATCCACCTCTTTTTTTTTTCGCAACGCATAATAAATTCATTTGACTTTCTCTGTCAGCGTCGTGGGAGCTATCATGTGCAGAGCGTATTAAAATGGTAACGCTTTTGTGCTTCTATTATTGCTGCTGCTGCTCGTGCTTTAGCTTCGTGTATAAAGTCGGGGGTGAGCGTTTTCCACGTGTGTGTGTGTGTGTGTGTGTGTGCATGTGTGTGTGCGTGAGAGAGAGAGAGTTTCGTAAGAAGCCAGCAACCCCTGTCGCACTATAAAAGCCACTGGCACACCACAACGTGAGGACTTTTTTATCAGGCATTTTCTGTCAATTCCACTTTTTCCTTCGCATCACATAGTATATGTAAAGGAAAAAATATTGCAATCCAACAAAATTCAACTGCCACATTTTTATGTAACCAGGTAACCACATTCACTCATTTCTGTCTTTCTGTCTGTCTGTCTTTCGAAAGAGACTGTGGAAGAGAATTTATTGTGTGCCTTCTGTTCTCTGACTCTATACCAGATATTTCTTACAGTCCGACGAATTTGTGTGTTACTTCAAAATACTTTTTTCGAATTTTGGAAATTTCAGAAAAAGCTATATTTTTTTTAAGTAATTTTATGTCGAAAGCTGAAAGTCAGAAAAAAAAAAAATGTTCCACCATAAAATTTGTAGTTTCATATGAGCTTTTCAGTGAAATTTTGAAGGCAATTTTATCGGTTATTATCGATAATTTTTCACTAAAAAAAATGTAAAGATGTTTTTCTCTTTCAAGAAACATCACATTCTGAAGTTATAGAAAAGTGACGCTTTAAGAACTTACAAGTAACACAAAAATCTGTTAAATTGTAAGAAACATTCTGTAAATTCTACAGCTAAACGAAAAACTGTCCTTTCTCGACAGAAAAAAAAATCATTTTTAAATTATTTTAGTGAAAAATCATTGTTACAATGAACGATAAAGTTTCTTACAAAGTGTTATTGAAAAAATGAAGCAAAAAATACGTCGTTTGCGTTCCAACATTTTTTTTGTGACGTAAGAAGTTGAATTTGCAAAAATACAGCTTTTGTTTTATGAAGTATTGATTTTAAAAATTTGCAAATATTCTACAAAAAGTACTTTCAAATAAACCACAAATTTGTCGAATTTTGAGAGATGTCTGGAGGGGTCAGAAAAATTGAATTGCCAGAGAATGCTGCCTGTATATACCAAATAATCGGAGAGAGAGAGAAAGCAATATTCCTTTTTTTCTCTCGCTTTCTCTCGCCTACCCTGCACCAGCAACCCCCGCCGTTCTGGTTCGGACGGACATCAACCCCTTGAACTCGAGTGAAATGCAAGACTAGAATGGAATGAGAAGAAGCGAGAGAGCACGAAGAATATATATGTATTCGTGCTTTCTCGCTTCTTTTCATTCCATTCTAGTCTTGCGTTTCACTCGGCCCTCGCCGATAAGCTAAAATATGTAAATACGCAGGGATTATGCCACGGCGGTGGCCCCGGTACGATCCACCCGGGACTCTCACTTCTCTCTCCCTGTTATTTCTCCTCTCTCTTTCTCTCTCGCGCTCGTTGAACGACTTTGCTTTTATCCATGTTGTGTATATGCGTACGTGAGAGATGCAAGTCGTAATGCGTGTTGGACTCTTCGTTAATACTTCGTACAATCAAGCAGATGGGTCTCGGCGATCTAATTTTTCTTTCATTAGGATATTCAAGTCGTACGAGAGGGAATTAAATTTTCATACTGCTGTCCATTTTTTTTTCTTACTGAGAGAAAAGATTCTAAGATGTAGAACATAAAATAATTTTGTCAAGCAAATCACTGCTAAAAAATTCTTAATGGAAATTAATCTATATATTTATATAGGGAGTTATTTTACATCGACTTAGTCGTGTCGCTATCAGGGTGTTTCACAAATTTTTTGAAAAGTCGACAAAAAAATGTAAAGAAAAATATGAATTAAAAAATAAAACTTCGTCTCCCACCCCCAAGTATTATATTATGAGGAACTATAACCACTACTATTTACAACTAGAGGGCTTTGGCAGCCCACTTCAAAGGGTGCCTCATTGAAATAAAGACAATTTTACGTTTATTTAATTGATGCACTCTTGTTTTTTTTTTTTTTTAAGTGTCCACATTTTTTAAATTCAATTTAATTTAATTTAATTTAATTTAATTTAATTTAATTTAATTTAATTTCAACGAAATTATGAGTCAACTTGATTCGTTCGTTCGCATTCGATTTGGCTGAATAAAAAAAAATATTTTTCTCTCATTCTTAAAAAAAAAAAAGGGAGATGTTATAATCTGCAGTATGAAAAGTCTAGCGCTAAAGTGTATATAGAGTTGTGTAATAGCTGCTCTGTCTCTCGTGTACACGATCGGCCACAAGGGTCGCGTTGCCGTGGCCTCGCGTTCATGAATTCTTAAACTCCGTCGGACTGGCTCGCGCAGGTGATCGAAGTTATACCAGCTCCGCGGTGTACTCTCCGGGGCACTAGCTCGCCTCGATTGTGCTATAGTTTTGCCTGGGCAAAAGTTATAATATACGGCGCGAGTGAAACGGCCTCGTCGAAGTACACCGGAGAGCCTTCGAGGCCATGCGCGCTCGAGCCTCTCCTATCTGTTTGTAATATCGGCAATACAAAACTTTGGTCAGCTGTGAAAGGCGAATTAAAGCCAAGGGATGGAAATAAAAATAAATAGAAGAAAAAAAAAGAGAGAGAATGAGAGAAAGTAGTAACGAGGCAGCGGAGAGATGCGTTCATACCGATTTCGATGAGGGATGGATTTAGCGTGCATGCGTGCCAGATTAAGAAGGGCTGCGTTGCAAGTAGATTTTTCGATAGGTATATATACGAGAACGGTTGTTTGCTATACGGATCGAACAATGGGTGCTCCGATCTCCCCTGCAGAAAGGAGTCAGAGAGGGTCGCAGAGCTACTGATGATCGGCAGTCGAGGCGGACTCCACATGATTTCACTGCGGGATGTACACCCCACTAATTTAATGACTACTCGTTTCAACCCTTCGGTAGTCTTCGTCAGTGAGGTCTTGTCATTTTTACCTCTGTATTTTATAGAGTTCAAGGCAATCCATACAAAATTTTTAATGTAACATTTATTCCTCAATACTGTGCTGTTCAATAAATACAGTTTAGAATTTTTATGGTGGTTAAAAATCAAACGTGAATTATTAACAGCGAAAGGATCAACGCTAATCAGCATTCCAATACTTCTGCAACGTTGATAAAAGCCACCGAAACTTTTAATTAGTAAGCAAAATCGAAGTATCTCTTTCTTGAACTGTAAAAAATGTCATTTCAACAATACTTCACATGCAATGATGAAAAAAAATGTATTTTTGAAACCTATCAAACAGCTTCGATTAAAAGTGCTGGAAACAATTACAGTTTTACAGTTCTGCTACTGCGTGTTATATAAATAAAATCTATACATTATTTTCCTCCGGAAATTCTACAATGCACTTCGAGAGCGTTTACTAACGCTTGTAGTTGAAAACGAGCGATGGAAGTTCCTTTCTCCACAGCATCCTTCCAACTCGGTCCCTCTCTCTCTTGCTCTCTCTCTCATTCTCTCTTGCTTTCGTCGATCTCGCAGCCCGCACGAACCCACCTCGCCCTTTGAGCGTCGAGCGGAACGGAACGATGCCCGAGCTCAAGCAACCCAGGCAGCCAACACAGAGCACGGCAGCTCAGCGAGTTGAGCGGAACCATCGGCGGTGTAGGTATAGGTAGTATTAGTAGTGGTATAGAGGTAGGAACCGAGGCGCGCACGACGGGAATGGAACGTGCGTAGCGTCACAAAGGGCCAACACACGTCTCACCGCGTGAGCCATGACTCATGCATGGAGCCTCCGTTACCAACCCTCTCTCTTTCTCTCTTGCTCTGACTCTCTAAACTCTCTCTTTCTCTCTCTCTCTCATCTCGTTCTCGCTCTTTCTCTCTCATTCCGCCCTCGCCTCTAATGCGACGATCCGCAGCTTGGTCCGGCTGCTGGCGTTGCTAGACGCGAGGGTACACGGCAACGGAGCTTCAACTCCACATCCAAACGGTTTATATCGACTGAAACGGTAGCTACTAGATTCCAACATGTTAAAATAATGAACGAATCGCCCCTGATGGTTTAATTGAACAATCAGGGCCTAATTTTTGAAGACAATCAAAAGTATCTCCTACCACGATCATCGCATGTATACACTGTGGAAAAATTGTAGCGCTGTAACACGTTTATTTTTAGTTATTTTATACACGTCTCGGAGCAACACGTTTTTCGTACACTTTGAAACCAATTTTGTTGTTTTAATACGTTCTGACATACATTGAAATCATACGTTTTTCGTGTATAAATATAACACACTTGTGTATTTACCACATGAAAAGCGAGGTGTGCTGATAGCACATTTGTTTTTAGAGTGAATACATGTAAACTATAAAATCAAGTTAATTGTTTCAATATGTTTTAATTTGTAGTTTACTTTTAAATCAACACTTTTGCACGTATTAAATTTGTCACCATCTGACTACACGAAAGCACAAAAAAACGTGTTATTTTAACACGAGTGTCAAAAATAAATACAGACAAACATATTAAAAGATTGAGACGCTAATTTTTACAGCGCAAAAGGTTAAATCACAATAAAACATTGGCTAAAACGTAATTTGAGAAACTGACGTGGCACCGTGGTAAAAGCTTCGACAAGAAGACGGATGATAAATCACCTGAGAGAATCAGCTTAGGAATTAATACTCTGGGAATTTGTGGTTATTGCGTTTGTAACGGAGTGAGCATAATTAATTGTCATGAGTTTCTCTGTATCGCCGGAGTGTATTACAGTGTATAGAACGGAGCGACTGATCCTACGGAACGAGGAAGCATGCAACCGAGACCCGAGGACAAGTGCAATAAAGAAAGCCTCTCATGCATGCATGCACTCGCACGATCGTCCCGTGTGAGCAGCCAACAGATCCTCAAGACCTCTTCTTCTTCTCTTCTTCTTCTTCTTCTTCTTCTTCTTCTTCTTTCCTCGCTCACTGAGCCTCATCCTGTCCTCGTCATTCCCGCTTTTATAAAGCCGAACCACTTCACCGGTCGTCGTCGCCGTCGTTATCACATATACACAGCCGGCAGCCGCAATATAGAACAAGATCTGCATTCTAAATCGGTCCTCTCCTCTGGACTATCCATGCAGACGACCCGACACGTTATATTGCCCAAGCTTGCGGTGCAAAAGCAGTCGCGTACTATAGTCGACTCGCGTACATATCGAAAGACTAACACCCTGGTCAGCGAGCTCGAGCAATTACATCGATCAGAAATACTGCGGAGTGCTCGTTGGGGTGGGTTTATACACAGCTTCGATTAGACCACTTGGTAATCTCTCTGAGGAATAATAAATTCAAAGCAGTGGGCTGAACCTTCTCTAGCGTGTGTTGGTCTCGCTGCCAGGAAACCCGGCTATTTATCGAGGTAATATCACGATCGGCATTAAAAACACTCGGTTAAATGTAACGAGAGGCCTCATTCCGAAAGTCTTTTCTGCATGCATTTACCTTGATTATTTGCCAGACGTAGCAGCAATCTAAGAGAACGTTTAATGGAAACATTCGCGGATACTTCGTTTCGCACTAAGAGTTTGCGTTAAACCGTTTGTGTTAAGAGCTTTGGAAGAAACAGTATGGGGGGGAATACGGTGTTGAACACTATGAGAAGAATGGTGAGTTGCCAAAATCAATTTCGGTGCTAGAAAATTCACGGTCAACTGATTCGTAAGCACAACCAATTCGATTGGTTCTCGCATATCTCTCGTTCTGTCGACGAAATTGGTTCTGGCAATTCGCAATTATGAGGCTATAAACTTCTTACGTTTATGGATTCAAACAGAAATCACCAAATGACTATTTAATTACATAAAAAAAAAATATATAAGATTTAGCGATTTCACTTTCTTCTCCCCTCGAGACGCACGATATTTAGAAACGGTGCTTAGAAAAATCAGCAAATACTGCGATGATTGAACGCAGTTTGTTTGCCGCATTGAAAGTCGGGCATCGAATGATTTCGAAAGGAAAAATATATGGGATCGATAGAACCAACAAAACAGGCCTAGAGCAAGCAGCAACATAGGCGCGGAGCTCAGATGTCACGGGGGAACAGCCACGATTAATGTATCCTGCATCTGTTCTCCCACATATACGACCTACCAGGGCCAGCAGAGGATCATCTCTCTGCCTTTCCTCATGCTCAGCCCGGAGGGATGCGGATGAGTATACAGAATTCTGCCTTAGGCGATACTTCTCTGTATCCCATATGTACAGGCTGACCAAAAACGAAAGTTCTTTGAAGAATATCCTTCTGACAAACCTTTATAATCTACAAGTTTATGGTGCTCGGAGTCAGATTTTTTTTTAGCTCACACTGTTCTTGAGCTATCTTGTTGTGTCCCGAAGCAAAAAAAAAAGAAGAAAATCTACAATTTTCAGCCTTCAACTGTAATAAATAGTGTATACGTTATCAGTGACAAGTAGGCTACACGTGATAGTCGCTTAGTGAGCTACGAAGAGTGGCGTCGAACCCTTAGAAAACCACCCTCGAATCAGTGAACGACAGCTATATCGAGTTCCAGCTATACGGTATGTACAGAACCACAGCAAGGAAAAATACTCGATGGGTGAGTCGGAGCGTAAAGGGGAGAAGGGGAATATGATGGTATCGAGGGATAATGATGATGGAGGGAAGGGGCCCTCGGGGTTGAGCGGGTGCGTCGATATTAAATTGCGGACTGACCAATCTGTCGGTGAGCTTTGATGGGAGAGCTCGCCATTCTGCGAGGATCGTACAGCAGGAACAACGCCTGTGCTACTTTTGCTTCTCGCAACACGACGAATCTTTGGCGAAATTTTTATTCACGCGCGCCATTCGCGTACAAGACTGGATGTACAAAAGGGACTCGGTAGTTGTCTCTAAATAAGGAATGTTGACATTCAGCTTTTTTTCTTTTTTTTTTCAGTGAATTGCACGTGACACACGTAGTCAATACTAATGAACTCGACAAAGTTGGGAGAATAAGGCGAGGACAATATATATATTTTGGTAAAAGAGCCTGCAAACGAGAAGTCGTCCCAGAAGAATAAGAAGAGAAGAAGAGGGTCTCCCTCGATTCGCAACCAGTTGGCTACACTCGACATTACATCGAAAATATAGCACCATAATAATAACTATTTTCTGTAAAATAGTAACTATTTTCTGGCATTCACAGATAGTTTTTATTGCTAGTTACATGTCAGTGATGCTTTTCCTGATTTTTAAATCCAATATTTCAGAACATGATGTATTTTTTTAAGTCAACATATCCCGATTCCAAAGTGAAAAAAATGTAATATATGTAAAGGGGTTTCGGGCTTGTCCGAAAACCCTCTAAAAGAAAAAAAATGAGCTGTATTGAGATAGAATGCATAATATATACCAGGTGTCGCTGAATACTGCTGGACACGAAACCTTTCTTCATGCGTACAAGACCCAACTTGGAACCAAATTCGGTCTACTACTACTACTACGATTATAATCCACCGGTGTGCCATCGCCAATTGGCTTCAACGACCCTCTCGAGCCTCTTTTCGTCCTCTCGTTAAATTACAAAGCAACTCGGGGAAGGTCGGTGGATCGGATCGTGAAGATCGCACTCCCCGAGACAGGCATCGTCACAACTACAACACGCAGAAACGTCATTGTATCCGTCTCTCTTGTTGCTTCCTTCCTTCTATACTCAAAGCTTATATGTATTCTTATTTATCCTCTTTTTTTTCTTTTCTTTGTATGGAAATTCGGTGCTGCCTACTATCGAATTCCAAGGATTCCTCAGAGTCTGTTCTCTCGCGCCTCTCGGCTGCTGCTTCGCTGCTTCTTTCGAAGAGATGAATCCCGTGATACTTTCGACCTCGAGGGTTCCAGGTTCCGGCGACGGTGGAAGCTCTCACTCTCTCTCTCTCTCTCTCTCCCTCTCTACGACTGTCTCTGCTTCTCTTTCTCACTGGAGACTAGCATCAGTGAGGAATATTCCCCGACGCAACTCATCCCATGCACAGAGACCGGCTATCCCAAGTTTCGGAGGAGCGCAGGACCGGAGCGAGGATCTCTCGTTCTTCTGACTAGGAAACACGTCGGCATCACCAGCAGCCAGCCACCACGACCCTTTGAAGGGATACGATCGAATAGAAAATTCAATTCTCTCGTCTTAGTGATGCGCCCTTGTTATTCGCCATCATCTATACCCTCGTTTCAGCTATCAGGATCCGAGTTGTCTTCAGGAAAGCTGATGAAACTCTGGTAAAAAGCTCAAGAAAAAAATAAAAATGAAAGAGTAATAGAGAAACTTTGTGGGAAATGACCTCCATTTTGCTTCTAAAAAGAGGCACGAATATATTAATTACTCTTCACTATCAAGATTTAAAAAAAAATGCCTATCACCGTACACATATAGAATCTAAAATAAAACAATGTGACGTCAATTGACGGTAGTTCAAAACAGCCGTCATTCTGCATATTTCTAGTCGGGACACGTTGGTCTTTTATTTTCTTCTCTTTATGTCTTTCCCTTTTTTTTTCTCAGCTTCTGAGTACTGTGCGAACAGTAGTACAGCCGAGCTGCCAATGGTGCAGTCTTTCGAAGACACGCTTCCACCCTTTGCCTCTGGCTGATGCAGCCGTGAAACTGTAGAGCTTTTGGCACCGTTGCCAAATGAAATACGCCAGCAATTTTCTTCGTGTGGTAGACTAGAAAAGACCGGAGAGAAAGATAGAACGAGAAGACACAGAGAAGTGAGATGTATACGACAGGGTAAAAAGAGTAGGTTACGTGGAGGATCATCTCGCAAAAGTGGATGGACGTACGGTTTAGCTCGAGGCGAAAAACTAGGTCTCTGAAACGGAGCCAGAGACCCCTTGAGGCAGGCAGAATCACGAGAGACAGGAGAGAAAAAAAAAAAATGAGAATTGACAGAGTAGAAGAGAAGAAAAAATGCTGTAGCCTCGTTTATTCTCCGGAAGAAGCGTTCGATCTCGTTCAAAACTTGCTTCCGGTTCCATATTTGCGCTCTGCAAAGAAACAGCAGTAAGTTGCCATAAAGGGATTTCTCCATTCTTGGAATAACAAAAAAAAACAGTATTTTTGCTTGAAGGAATCTGTCGAAACCAGAGAAGCCATTTGTATGCGATAAATCAATCTCTCTCTTGGCTTTTGAGAGTCCCTCCCATTAATTATACTAACAAGTAGCTTCCCTCATCCACTTCAGGCATCTACAAATACGTGAGTACCGCAGGTACAAATATTGATCGGCCCAATAACAATTAACCTTTCCCTTTTACAAATCACCACTCGTACTCCAACAATTCTGTACGTGTTTTTTTTTTTCTCTCTCTCTCTTTCTCTCTCTTTTTGCTTGCTCGGTGAATTCTTCTGTCTCTGTGTGTGTGATTCATTGGGTTTTCGTGACTGAAATACATACGACAAATGTGCCTCACTGTTGCTTACAGTCCATAACCAGAGAGCTGTTACTGTACGTCTCGATATGTGTACGAAGCATTGTGTAAAGCGTATCGTTTTCCTTTGGTGGAAAAATAAGAAGAAATCATTGAAATAGTGAGGAAGGGGGAGGAAAAAGAGGTGGGGGGAAGAGGAGCATACCATGGCATTTATGTATCTCGCGTTATAAAAGGAGAGAAGCCCGGTGCTCGAGATGGCCCGCCAGCGCAGCGAAACTTCAACACGGCGTGGAACGTCGTCGTATTAATTGTCTTTACCGTCGCCTAATTGAAGACCAATTACGGTAAATCAGGGAGCTGTACCACGCCGCACGAACGGACCGTTCAAGACTCGCGTCCCTATACACACTGTACATATTTTTTGCTCTATTCTCCTCTCTGGCACGACTTTGGAGCCAGGCTCCCAAACTCCGTGCTCTTCTCCGCCTTTTCCTCCTCCTTCTCCTCCACCGCCTCCTCCTCCTCCTCCTCCTCCTCGTTAGTCTCGAACGATCTCACGGATCATGAAGCCACTCGGACGCTGAGGAAAAATGGACAGAACGAGAGCGGCGAGGCAGTGCATCCGGAAAAAATTGGAAGAATTGTGGAACAATTTGTACATAAGTGAGGGTGGAACATTGTTTTTCATGAGGCTAATTTTGTGATCATCATCAATGTTTGCATAATTGGTAAGCAGTAAGTTTCTTCAGGATCAAATATTCTTATTAAACAAGAAAAAAAAAAAACTTTTATAGAGTGTAACTACTTTGTATCTTTAATTCAGTGATCTACAGCCTCTCAAATCCGCAATCAATGTCACCTATTTAATATCTTATATTTAAGTACCTACAATTAATTAATTTTTTTTTCTCTTTTTATTTTTTTTTTTAGGATTCATATTCTTCATCGTTGTGCAAAGAATTTTGTAGCGCGCTGTACGGTCCATCGAACGACCAGAAGCACAGTATCGATTGGTGTGTGGTGCACGGTCTGTTGCTGTCCAGACTCCGGAGAGACGGCTCTCTCGCTCTCTCCGTGCGGCTGCTTCGACGAGTGGGCGCAAGCAACGGCGCGGGGGTAGTTTGCCATCGGTATATGAGTTCGCGTTCTTTTCTCACTTCCTCCCTTTCGTTCTCGCCTCGTCGAACTCCTCTCCCTGCCGCCCGGAAGCCACTGAAGCACGTCAGCCATTGCCGACGAGGGCTACACAGCAGAAGGAGAGCGCTAACACACACGCGGCAAGTGGTGCTATATATACTATGTGCTGTATTGTAGGAAAGGTTTAAGAGTGCCATGCTGAAACAGAGTGCGACGGTGAAAAAAAAAAAGAAAAAAAAAACGAAAAAGAAGAGGGGTTAATGTTCGGTGAATTGTGAGGTAAAATTTTCGCACTGCTTCGAGTGCCGTGAGACTTTCTGTCAGTATTAAAATAAACATAATAATAATAATAATAATTATTATTATTGTTGTTGTTGTTTTTATTGTTATTATTGTTGTTATTTTCATTCACTCATACATAGTCATTCTGTTTTTATTAAAGATTTATGAGTAAACATCATTTTTAAGACTTTTTAGAAAATCAGTAAAACTTCACGGTACATCAATTGTCGCGATAAAACGAAGCACCGCGAGAGAAACGATAAACGCGAGTACTAAGGGCACAAGACGTGCTATATTTCGCATCATTTCTGTGGCGGAGAAGAAGAAGTAGAAGTAGAAGAAGAAGAAGAAGAAAAAGAAGCAGCAGAAGAAGAAGAAGGAGAAGAAGCCAGTGAACAAGATTTTACGACCCCTGCTTCCTTCGTCCCACACCGAGTCCGTTATACTTGAACGATAATGACCCTGAAGTACCGGCTACCGAGTTTTCATTTGCTGTTTACGCTTGCAAAAAAAAAAAAAAAAAAGGAAAGAGGATAAATGTCTTCTGTGGTTTCAACTCATATTTTATTTTTACTCACTGTCGTTTTGCTGTAGCGTAAATTCTTTTTGGATTTCTAGGGACAGTGTTGTAAACATAGCCTGTGGCATCTTTGGTGGATCACGCGATGGGACCAATGAAGACCCACGAGACCACAACAAAACACATTTGGAAATCTTGCTACGTGTTGTTCTTTTGAAACGTCGCAAAATATCGTCAAGTGAAATAAATCAAATATATATGCCCGCGGGATCAATTTTTTATTTATTTCCCCAGATTTTTAACACGACTGTGCATATACAGTAAGTTTAATTTTTATTATACTCAAAAAGTATAATTGCAAGTATAAAAATGTATTCTTTCATTGAGCTACTCATCGAGATTTTTTTTATTTCTTTGTCACAGATAAATAAATTACGCAAAAGGGTGAAAATGAATTTAAAAAAAAAACAAAAATCTTAACCATCGCGCTAATCTTTATATTAATAAGATATTGAAGAAATATAAAAACGTGCTCTATAAATAATATATTAAACACAACCTATTTTACGCCCACTCCGAATATTTGAAAAAAAAAAAATCCTCAAAATGTCCTCAAAAGTTTATTAATCTCTAAACGGCTTTAATGCAAATGAAACCAAATTGTTCTCGAGACATTTCATATTACAGTACATTTTTGGGCGAGATCACGCGATGAGAAATAGCGAACCTAATACCAGCACAACAAAAACACTTTTAGAATTCTATTCCGTGTTATTCTTTAGCAGGATGGCACGGGATCGAGAAACGAAATAAATCGATTATCGCCGCAGGACGGGTCTGAAAGAAGGCTCTACACTCTGGGATGATTGCGCGCGTCCTTTCGAAGGCTCCACGGGCTTTCTCAGGTTTCTACACGATTGTGTGTATATATAGTAGATATATGTACGTCGAGGGCATTTAAAATCCATCGAGCCTGGCGGCGGACAGCGGGGGCTCTCTCTTGAACGAGGATCGAAAGGAAAAGACGAAGAATGAGGGCCCAAAAGGAGCGTTGCGCCTCGCAAGCCTCGAAGAAGAGTTCCTTGCTGCTGCTGCTTCTGCTGCTGCTGCTGCTGATGTTGCTGCTGTGGCGGTGTGACCGGGCGCAGAGGGTCTCTTCTCTAATGATGAAACCAGTTTTTTTAGGAGAACGCGGGCGAGAGCGCGAGACCGTGAAAGTAGTGGACGACGGAAGAACCGCCGGGTACAGTCCTCCGTACAAATGCTCTATCGCATTAAGAGAGCTATCTTCTCTCCTCACGGAGGAAGCTGAAGCAGCAACATCATCAGGAGTTTGTCGATAAATTCTAAGATCTCAGGAGTCTGTGGGAGCGCGAGGTCTTCCGGAGATGTGGTCCAGCATGTAAACAGTTCTTTTTTGTCCTTCCAATCATCCTGTTGCAGAACTATTCGGACACTTTCGACAAAGACATTAACAGGCCTGAAATAATTTTTTTTTTAAAGTAATTTATATACGTTATTAATTTTGTGAAATGTCATGTTTTTTTTTTTTGCTGAACAAATTGTACAGAAAATTTGGTTACTTTAATAGACGAAATTAAATCTATGACTCTTACTGAATAATCATAATTTTAAAGAACTTTTTTTGTATGATTGAAAAGCGAATCTTGTATGCCAAAAGTCATTGTTAAAAAAGTATTTTTTTAATTAATCAATAAAAAAAAATTTCATCACGTAGATCTTCTTCCCAATACATTCACTTATATCAACTCGTCGTACTCAAGTCCTAAGCAAATTATTCGCTTGGAAATTTTAGAATCTAAAAACTTTAGAATCTAAATATCGACAATAGAGACGACGTCCTTGTCACCGATAATTTTTTTTTGGGAAAATAGTGAGAAAGTGACAGAAAACGAAAAAACTGATAACGTGGAAAACAAGAACGAATGACCGCACATATACAGTTGAGAAGTTGAGAAAACGATGGAGTAACTCGCTTTTACTTGTGCGATGAAGAATCGAACAAGTGCAATCAAGTGGTAGGAATAAACCTCTCGGAGAAAAAGAAAAGGGAATAGATATATCGATAGCGAAGAAGAGGGGATAACTGCAGAAGCCGATGGGAACTCTGGAGTAGCGGCGGAGGGAAAATGCAATTATTAATTGCACGTCGGGAGCGTTCGCCACTACCGCCACGGTCGCCGCGGGTTCCGCGCGACTGCACGAACTCCGCAGTCGCGCAGGACCCGTCTGATTATGATTTAACGATTCCGTCACGCTCTGCCACTTTTTTTTTCTTCATTCTTCCCTTCTGCTTCTTCTGCTTCTTCTCTCTGTACATATATATATATATATATTATCCTTCTCCCTCGGCTCTCCGAGAGAGCTGTTCTCTCACCACACTTATTCCAGTCCAGTCCGTTTTCTCGTTCGATTCTCGTATTTAATTCACGCGGTCCCTTTATTGACTGACGTGTTCTCCGCCGCATTTTTCACGTGCACTTCTTTCTCGCTTATTCTGTATAATTATCCCCTCGTCATTCTTGTTAATTAAATGATACCTGATATTCAACGCCCTGTTTATATAATACTCTTATCTTTCATTACCAACACAAACAACAGCTGCAATATATCAATCATCGTTAAAAACCATTAATCAGGATTTCAAATATTGCAGAATTGTTTTGAAAAAAAAAAAACGTGAGAAATTATGAAAACATAGTTTTTTTTTACTTGATATCACTTAAATAATTGAATTATTACACGTTTGTTGCAAATTGCCTTCTTTTCAGGATTTGGCGATGATTGTCTGTGGTCCAACAGTCAACAAAGAAAAAAAATTGTCATTTTTCTTTACATTATATTTCGCATCATTTTAACGACAAAAATATTTGTTATTTCCTAACAGAAAATAATACAAATTTGACAAAACTATTTTTAAAAAAATAATTTCCTGTTGTGCAATCAAATATTTGTAAATTCACAATTTATTGTTCTTCATTTACAATAGAAACATTCTTAGAATACAAGAAAAATTAATTCAAATTATTACATCGGAATTTCTTACTTGGCTTTCTTACTGTGTATCCTATAATATGTTTTTCTAGCAGCATTTATGACTCACAAAACACTAAATGTACATTTTAAATAAACACAAGTTTATTTATTTATTTTTTTAAGCCGATAGCATCATCACCATTTTCTTATCTTCCAATATCTTAATATCATACGTCAAATAAAATTCTAACCACAAGTATAGCCTACTTGGTGCAATAATAATAATCTATAACAGTCATTTTTGCTGTCGAAATGAATATCATAAAAACAAAGAGCTGAATTACACCAATTTTCCTCCCTTCCCTCTCTTGGAGATGTAAACGGAAGTTATCGAGATACGAGAGCTCAGATCCGGTAAAGAAGAGGAGTGTCATATAGGAAAGAAAGAGGATGCGCCCGGTTCGAGGTACCACGGGATCTGGTTCTGGAGGTTCTTTCGTCCCTTCTTCCCTTCTTGCCTGGGCTCTCTGGGTCTACCGTGTAGAGCTGCTACTCCCCTCAAAAGCCTCCCGCGCGACCCACCTTCCACACCGAATCCTTTTTGCAATTAACAAAACCGGACGAACGGGTTTCCGAGAGGCACGGGCATTCCACAAATTCTGAGGGCCCAGCGGGCCTCTCGCCTTTTTACTCTCTCTCTCTTTCTCTCTCTCTCTCTCTCACCTAAGAGAGAATAAGTGAGAAAGAAGACACGCGCACGCGCGCGCGCGAGAAAGAGCGAGCCCTCCTTTCCTATCTTGCTCGCTCGCGACGAAATCAAGCAAATCAATATAGCGCGCGGCGTCCGTCGAGGGGCGAGGGGCGACTACTCTCGGGAGGAAGGGCGCGAGACGAGAGGGAAGAGGTAGACTTGAGAGGGAAGCTGCGGAGGACGAGGCGAGGGAAGATCGGAGAAGAGTGAGAGACAACGAAGGGAGAGAAAACAGGAAGAAGGAGAAGGGATTCCGTGCTCTGTCGAGTGTCGGGGAATGGGAAGGAAGAAAGGTGAGAGTGAGAAGTATTCGGGTATATCCACATCGTATTAAATTAACGATTAGACATGCGAGAATACATCATTTTTTAAATAACAATATCAACATTTTTTTTAATTATCACTGCCTTGCCCTTTTTTTTTTTACGGAAATATATTTGCATATTTAAATTGTTGCAAGAAAAGCGTCACTTGAAGAAGAAGAAAATATTTCGAATGTTAAGAAAAATGTTTAATTAACAAAGTAACAAAACAATTTTTTTTGTTACTTTGGAAAAATGTAAACTAAATATGCTGAAATTATGTTGCTACTTTTAAAATTTTTTTTCAAGTTGTAGATTTTCATTTGAGCAAGAATATAAATTGTTGCAAGAAAAGTATCACTTGAAGAAGAACAAAATATTTTGAGTGTTAAGAAAAATGTTTAATTAACAAAATCACAAGACAATTTTTTTGGTTATTTTGTAAAAATGTAAGCTAAGTATGCTGAAATTATGTTGTTATTTTTTTTTTTTTTTAAGTTGTAGATTTTCATTCAGCAAGACAATTTTATTCTCCTAACTTTAAGAGGAAAATCATCATTCCAAAAGAAAGAAAAAAAAAATATCGTTCCTGTTGTGAATACACCCTTAGACAGAGACGAATGTTAGAAGCTCTCCGCTCTCCGTTAGAAGTGAGCCAAACTCGAGACTTTCAGGGTTCTCGCTCAGCTACTATACAGCTTTAGCAGAAACTTCGATCCAGCCTGCTGGAGGACTTTCGTGCGCAGTGACTTTACTCTGACCTGCTCATAGCTTCTCGTCTCTCGGTCTGTCAGTCCCAGCACTTTCTAGTTCCAAGTTTTTTCTTTTCTTTTTTTTTTTTTTTTTTTACATTTACAAAGTTACGAGTCTGTTCAACAGCGAATCATACGGTGTCTTCTTATTTTCTTGTCGCATCCACAGCACTTCTCTGCTTACCAAATCGTCAATTTACGCTTAATTTAGAATTTAGTCCGAAGCACACACAAATAAAATTGTCTTTTAATTTAGACACAGAGAGAAAAAGGACCTGAAAGAAAAATTGCCAAGTCTTATCTTTTTTTTTTTCAAAACGCGTTTTGACAAAAATTACCAGGTTTAGAGAGTCAATATTTGTGTAGTATTTCAATATTTGTGTGTTCAATTTAATGTACCAGCCGATGAATAAATGACTGATGTACGACAAAATTGTTTATTTTTATCATAATTTCCGGACTGATAATTTTCATGATATTCTTCCGTCTGTCCACCAGTGAGATATTTGCAATTGAAAATTCTCATAAATAGGTACAAATGATAAAAGACGATAAGCTTTTTGATGTTACATACATCGGTGTCTCTTAGACCCCGCGTGGTTTGTCAGACTCAAGTGAAAAGAGAGCCTTAATGCACATGAGACGAATTTCGTAGAAGGATCGTGGGTCCTGAGGCTCGAGACGAGACCGCGACTTTGGAGCTGGTGCGTTAAAGAGGCCCTCGAGGGCCCACAGTCTAAACAGAGAGTCTCCCTGGCTTCTCCTCGGTTATTCGTCCGAGCATGCTGGCTAGGCCCTGCTGTTCTGTTCTCCGAGTCCGCGACGAGGTCACCTCGTATATATTCTCCCTCCCGTCTGCCAGCAACCAAAAGGCTTCACAGTTGCCCCAGAAACAGTCACGAAATTCGTTGCGGATTTATTTCTCGTCCGGTGAATTCGAGGATCAAAAGATTAGCGGTAAATGCATTATCGCTTTTTCCAATAAATATTTCTCATCGCGCATTTTTTTTGGTAAATAAATTTAAGAGGTCAGTTTCTGAGTGTGGACTTGAATAAATGGCACTGTTTTTTTTTTTAATTACCCTGTCTCTTGGAATATGACTTTAAATTGAATGTTTCCAAATTAAACAAACGAATTCAATTTCGGGGGAAAAAAAAAAAAGATTTTTTTAAGAAACAAATAATAACTTCGTAATATTTTCGTTTGCATTCAAACATTTGTCTATCAAAGTAAAATCCAATTAAATTCAATTAAAGATTTTTCTTTTGCGTCAATACTTTTTGTTCAATTAATATTTAGACGGTATTTTTAATGACAAAAAAAAATGAAAAATTCTTGTTCTCATTTGTTGCTATAAATATTTTTCATCTCACATCGCACTTTATTTTTTTTTTTCTTTCTTTTTTAACGAATGAATTTAAGACGTCAGATTGTAAGTATGGACTGAGATAAATGGCGCTGCATTGTTTTTCATTTTTTGTTTTCTTTTCTTTTTTTTTTTTTTTTTTCACAGTAGTGGGATTCGAAACGTAGACCACAACTATGGCTTAGCCCGAGCCAGAAGGCCGGATCTCTCTTTGTCTCTGCAATCTCGGTATATAGCCAGAGAACGTGTAGTGTGTGTTGTGTTGCTGTTGGTGCTCTCCGCGCTCTCAGCTTCACTGCTATATTCCTTTCGCGCGTCTGTCTAGTATAGAGAGACGACGGAGCAAGGTAATAGAAGGGTCCCGAGAGCTTGCATACTGGTATAGTAGTAAAGTCTCTGCCGCTCCTCCAGGGCTTGAGAGACTGTTATGCTGCTCCTCTACCAGTAGGGAAAAACCTCGCGGTTTGCACACCCACGGGCGGGGGCTCGATGATCGCGCGCATGCTCACCACACTCTGTCCATCCGTCCGTCCGTCCGTCCGTCCGTCTGGATGTTTGTGTGGATTTTTACATACACCGGGTGAGCTCAGCTCAGACCCGTAAAACTGTACTAAACACACACACACACACACACACACACGCAGACACACGAGAATGTCTGTTAAAACTCCCACGTGATGAAAGTTCGGTTTTTTTCTTTAGTTTGTTTACCTCGTATTTAAAGCCTCTTAGTACTAATTTAATTGCAATTGCTTACTTTATAAAGTTGAGTGTATGACTTTTTTTTTGTATTTTGTACTTGTTTGTAAAGTAGTGGATGTTGCAGGATAAAAAAAAATTGTTCGAAAAAATATTCATTTAATTTTTCTTGTCTGCAGAAGCGTTTTAACTTCCACGTGTTAAATAACTCCAATTTACCGATTTACACGTGATTTGGTGAACTTATCGAGTGAAACCAATGGAAGAGGATTATTGTGGTAATAATAATTCTGCCACAGGATTAAAGTGTTCGATTTTGTATATTTGTTTACCTCATACTTCAGTCTTCTATACATTTCCACCACATTTGCTTCTTTATTACGACTGCGTAAACATAATTGCTTTCAACGCTGTTTGAAATTTCATTTTATAGGAATTGTTCGTGGAGCTCCGATTATATCGGATTATAGTCTGGAACGTTTTTTTTTTCTTCTCCATTACTAATGTAAATTTTACAAATTTTTCGGACACAAGATATTTTTGTCGACGATTATTGTCCAAAATTTCATTTGCCAACGATCAATGAAAAGACTTTAAAAGATTACTTGTCTTCTTCTTCTTTTTTAACCTTAATGAATAGGAATTGACTAGCACATTCAATAGATTAAAACTAATATAGAAAAGAATGTCGAAGCAAAATGTACATTTATTGATGCTTCAATAAATGCCATAAAGTCTACCAGCAAAATAAAACTTAAAGCACGAATTAAACTAAAAGTAAAAGATATTTTTTTTTTCAAAAACTACGAATTTCCTTAACACACATTTACTTGGAGAAAGCGGAATACGCTTGAATATCGTTCTAACGAGTAAATATAAGGATGAATTAATTTGAGAACGCGTTACAGTAAAATTAGCTCGAGCGTACTTCAGGAAGAACGAAAACCGCTTGATTCTCCTCTAAATATAGATTATACGGAGTACGAAAGGAAGAGTTACGTGGCCGCCGCAGTGATCGTCAGAAAGCGTTGCACATGCATAGCAGTATATGTATACGTTGCATTCCAGCAAGATTATGCAGTTGGTGGGTCGTAGTATATAGTATCGTAACTCGGAGCGCGGAGAACCTCGGTAAACGAGACCTCTCGTAGTTGCATATGGCACAACTCTCAATTTCAATCTCGATTCGTTGCAACAAAGCAGCATAAGCATATATATATATATATATATATATGTATATATATATAGTATAGTATAAGCATAGAGTGCAGCGAGAAGAAATCTACGATCCCCGCGCACTCGCGACTCCTTGCCGAGACTGTACCGAACGACACGACCGTCACGTTCCCCGTGAAAGAAGCTGTTGCGAAAATGTGCAGTTGCAAAATGCACGTGGCATGGCGCGTTATATGCAGCAGCAACAGCAGCAGCAGCAGCAGCAGCTCTTGGTCGCGCGCTTCGAGACTAGGCCTAGGTTGTTGTCGATTGACTATATGACGCTGGGGAACTCTACGAGGACCCCGTCATAGCTCTCGTATGTATTTACCAGCGTTGAGCCGAGGCCACGTCCATCCGCTCTCTCGGGGACTTGCATTCAGTTTGTACTTGCATTCGACGACTATGTCGTGTGCTCGCTTCATTCTTTTCGCTCACGAGGTTCGAATCTTCGACCGTTTCAACGGAATAACACATTTTCCATTTTATCCGCTTCATTATCAAGTTAAATACTATTTTTAAAAAAGAGGAATGCCAAAAGTTTCTTCAAAAATAATCTTCTGTCGTGTTGTTGCAAATATACATGAATGTATTTTCCAGAGAACATTTTTCTGTTACTTTTTAAATGTAAGAAAAAAATATTTGTTACGTTGACAAAAATCGTGACGTTCACAAGGTTTCACGTTTGATAGCAATTTTTTTTTTTGCGAAAAATATAATTATGATTATAAATGATAATAAGAATTTTTGTTTTTGTTAAAGTGGCCTTTTTTAGTAGCTCTGTTTGATCGTCAAAAAATTGTTGATAAATGTACGAGAAAACTTAACACAGAGAAAAAGGATTGAAAATGATTCAAGTTGAAAACGAATAATCTATAACATTGGTAAAATCATTTTTGTACGGAAATTCGAATTGAAAAATTGTGGTGAATTCTTATAATAATAACTCTTGGAAACACCTGTAATCATTTGTATTTTTTTGTTGCTCCGTGCACTTTCGTTTTTTACCGTGCACACGGCAACGGATATACATTTCGTTTCCAGGTGTTCCATTGATCCAATTCGCCGATTTATACCAGCAAAGTTGCTCAATGTACGAAGTCGAACGAATCGATGAATTATTGCGGTAACAATAATAACAAGAGCAACAACAATAAGGCGTCTTTTTGTCCGCGACTCATTATTATAGAGAGTTAGAAAATCAGATATCCCGTATGCCGCAACATTATTCGAAGCGTGCGGTTGCATACAGAATACTTATATTTCTTTCATCACACGATCTTATTGCGTTTTTTTTTTTCTTCTTTTTTAATGTATTTATTACTTTTTTTTTTCTTTTTTTTTTTTTTTTTCAAGAACTCCGAGTCTCGAGGTAATTGGAGGAACGCGCTCTCGCTTCAATCGCATACAGCCACTCCTAGAGGAGTATAGCGCAGCGGTATAGAACTAAGTAGAAGTATAGCCCCAGCATAAGCAGCAGCCCCGGGGAAATTGTGTCAGCTGGACGCAGCTGCAACGCAACGAGTGCCGGGAGCTCTCGGCTACATACACCACAACATAGCTCACCACGAGTCTCTTATAGCTGCTTTTACTGCTACCGTTCATGATGATGATTATGATGAGGATTATTATTATTATGAGCATTATAGCAAATGATGATACGAGAGAGAAGTTCACGCGCCCTCTCGACCTACTGATGATTGATCATTCTAAACACCATCTTCTCTTCTTCTTCTTCTTCCAGACTGGCAGCTGCCAACGGCGAATAAGTGATTGCAAAAAAAAAAAAAAAAAGACAAATCAATTTTGCTTTCTCATAAAGGAAAGCTGTGTCTTCATGAGAAAATTATATACACGATTTGAGCAAAATCAATCGTGTGGTTCAAGAGTTGCGATGATTTTTTTTTTTATTTCTCTTTTTTGTGGAAAATATTATCTCTTATTGTTTGAGAATAGGCTTAACTATTGGATTGAAATTTGGTGAGCATGGGGAGCAGTTTTCATCGTAGAGTATTTAATTAGAATTTGTGAGATTGTTCAAACTTGAATTTAAAAAAAACAGAATGTTTTGCAAAAATGATGAACGACGAAAATACATCGATGGTACAAATTTCAAGCTTGCAGACTGAAAGGTTTCTCCGTTTTCAATCTGTTAATCAGATGCACTTGAGAATAATTGAAAGAAAAAACATCTTTTTTTGAGGTACAATTCAATTTCTTCCTCTACACAGTAAAAACTAAATAGGAAGCTGTGTAGTTTTGGAAGAAAATATTTTTCGACGAACATCGACTAAAGCTTTTTATTGATTTGACACACATTTTTTTTTTTCGTCACTTTAAGTACTAAAAGAATTTGTTAGAAATTATGTATTTTCATTTAACGAACTATTTTTTTTTGTCATTTATGAAGAAAATATGTCATTTTTACGATATATATTTTTTGTCGTTGTTACAAACAAAATCACTGCTGGTTTAGAATGTTTTCTTGTCAATTTCATTGCTTCTAATTCACCACTAAAAAATGGTGGACTACACAATTTTCGTCAGCACTTCTAATTATACACATTAAAAAAAAATGGTCAGTTTTACCTTTTTCATTGTAATTCTTAATTCATCAAATCAAAACTCACAGAATCAGCAAAATATTTATCATTAATTTGAAATTTGATAAAAAAATATCTGTAAATTTCCACAAAATTTACAAAAATCTTTTTCTTACCTCACAAATTGGACCAAAAAAATCCTTAAAAAAAAAAAAAATACCGTCAAATTGAGAAAACATTTTTCGCAAATTAAAAAAACCAGAGCTCCGACTTAGAAAATTCTTGTTGTAAATAAAAAAAAATTGAAAATCAATCTGCCGCCTCATAGAGAAAGTCTCAGAGAAGCTGAAAAATAACAAAGTGATACGTGCAATTTTTTACACTTTTCAGGTTTGTTTACTTTTACCAACGAGATATTTCGATTGTTGAATTTCTTTGGCATATCTGGAATTTCCAGCAAGATTCTTATCGGGCATTTAGAAAGGACCTCGTGTGCCAGGACTACTACTGTTTGTATAATACCACTACTCCTACTAGTACTAAACCGATAGTGCGCCGTATAACTAATAGTAGAATGGTGGAATCGTCGTGTGGCTTGTGGGCTAGGCCTCGTCGGTATTGATCCAGCAACGGAGCGTCAGGCGCAGCATACACACATATACGTATATAGCAGGAGCGTTAGGTAGTACACTGTATAGTATAGACGTAGGTTCCCGAGTTGCCGTTGCATTTGAGCGTTTCGCCGCGACGATGTACTACTACTCTCCACTACCACCGTCAGAGCCCCGGCCCCGACGTTCGCTCTGCTTGTACGTACCGCGAGGAGCGTTCTCGCACACCGGAAATTGACAAATCGCCGACGGGCAGACCCGTGTTCGCGCCTCTCACTCACACACACACACACACACGTACTATTTCTATATAGATATATATGCCCTATCGTCGTCCCTTCGTCCCCTAAAACTATTCGGTTCGTTCATCAACCTCCATCCCCTTCACTCGACTGACTATTCCGCGGTGATTTGAATTTTTTTTTTCCATTTTTTTCAGAGAGACGAAATAATCTATAAAGAGAAACAATCAGTTTATTGCTCGGTTATTGTTTCCAAAATGCACATGTGCCTCAGAATTTAAAAAAAAAGCCCACAAAATATTTTGTTTCCCCTAACTAAAAAACTACAAATAATTTCGTTGAATCAACCGATTTTATTTCGAGCCAACCGAATTACTTTTCAATGCCTAAAATATCTTGCTATTATTACATCGACCTTCAGTCTACTGGCATCCGACCGCACTATTTTGTTGACTACAATCATTTTTTTGTTCGTTCAACAATCTTTCTTTCCTCAGTGCAGACAACTCAACTCGATCAATCGTTGTTCCACTGCATAAATAACCTTAGTATCGACGAAAGAATTTGCTAAACAAATATTTTCATACTCACACTCTTTCAGTTAACATATGTAAATTGACAAATAACTCGAAAAACAATGAACAACTGTACGAGACAGAAGTCTAAACACGAATGGCAAATAAATGTGTAGTCACATATATCTTACATATTAACAATGAACACGAAAGAGATGCCTTTGAAGATCATACGCTAGTCGCGTAATAGCAGAGATGCAAGTAAGTAGCCTCGAAGGATTGCAACCAAGTTGACTTCGGCGCGAGACAGACTTACAAGACATATACAAGTGCCTAGCCCAGGCTATTATGCCAGCATTGAGCGAGAGCCACGGTCGCGAACATTCGCGCCCGCGTTCACCATCAAAGAGCTTTCTAACGTCGATTGCAAAACTTCGTAACGGTTGCCCGCCCCGCTAGTGGGGAACTCAAGAACGCGCATGGGAAACCTTCCTCCTTTTCTTTTGGCGAGTCTCGTGTCTAGTCTTCTCGCTCTCGGCTCTCAAACGCCTCCGCCACCTTCGCAAAACGTGCTAGAGAGTCTGAAATCTACGCCCTCGCGACGCGAGATCCAGCAGACTTGTGGAGGAATACATAAAGCGGACACTCCGTAAGACACGATAACACTTAGGAGAGTCAGGGGTTAGTTGACTCACTTTTTTGGTTTTCACGTTTTTTTTTTTTTTTTTTCTTTCATTTCGCTAAGTATGTCGACTTTAGAGTTACGTAATTTTTTTCATGTCATTCTTAAAGTGACCTTTATTCTTACTTCTTTTTTTTTTTGTTGCAGCCCCGTTTTAGTTAATTTTACAAAATTTTTCTTGTACTTCATGGAGATTTAAAAGAATGTTAATAGCAACAAAAAGATTTTGAAAATGTGACGAATTTATAAAAATTTTGTTGTGGCGTTAGAGATCATTTTTAAAAACACTGTCGGATTGTCAAAATTATCATTTCTTCGATTACAAATCACAACATAATTGTGTGAAATTTACAGATGTTGTGTTTAATAAATTAAAAGCCACAAAAAAACATTTTTTTGGACCTCCTTTTTGTAAAATCAGAAACTGACAAAAAAAAGTCAAATTAATAAAGAGTTTCTGTAAACCTTTCATGACCGAAAAATCGAAAAAAAAACCATAAAAACATTATAATCGCATATGCATAAAAAAGTGTTTATAATCTATAAGATATTTATTAAAGAAATACGAATTACGTTGTCTGGTGAGACATTGCCGAGGCATAAACTTAGGAAAACACGAAAAAAAAAAAAGTTCTTCACTACAAGCAAAGAATATAAGAAAAAAAAAAAAAAAACCAAACAACATACGTATGCAGATAAGTTGTAACTCGAGTCCTCTTGCAGCGCTGTTCAACGCTCGCCCGGCAAAAACGATGTGTTTCTTTTTAGTTAGAAAAGCTATCCTCTCGATAAATCGTTATTTAAACGTGAATGGACAGAGCGATTAGAGAGCACGATCGTTCATTCAAGAAAACCTGAATGTTTCGATATCGATTCTATTGGAGGCAACATACACGCGCGTGCACACACACACACACACACACACGATGAAAAATGTATACTTGTCGGAATTATTATCATTATCATAACGAGATTCCGATAGCGGATATCGATTATTAAACCGGTGTTTTATGAGCGAGAGAAACCTAAGCGTTGAGAGAACGAGGCGTGAATTACCGTGAATTACAGTAAAAGGTACTTTGAGCGTAAACTCAACGTTACATACAGTTAAACTTACAATGGCTTTATAGTATATTATGTGCTTATAATAGAACGTTTAAATTTAACTTGGATATTAAGAGCGAAATATATGTATTCAATGTACAGAGCGTGAAATATATGCGTATCTGCAGGATACGAATTTGGTAGATTTAGAGGAATCTTTAGAAGCTAGAATGGAAGGACACGTTGGACATTGTTATTAAAGGATATAATAATAATGTACTTTTGTCTATTTATGTAGGTAAGGCGTGCGCGCCTGTTCTTGATATCCGATATACACGTAATTAACTCATCATCACCATCACTCCGGAATACAAAACGACATACAATTTACCTACTACGGGATATTCAATCTGGAATATGTTTATGACAGCACTTGAACTCAAAACGTTAAGCAATATATACTGATGATTTAGCGCAGCAAAGTGCTGACGCATGATGTGGCAAAACACACTTCGAACCGATGAGTGTAATATTGCCATGGATGTAAGTCGAACGCATCCGAGCCTTTCTTTAATATTCCATTTTTTCCTTCTTTTCGGTTTCTCTTGTGTACCTAGTTTCGTCGACTGGCTGCAAATACTTTAAAAGATTTTTTGATTTTTTTTTTGTAACTGCTTTTGTGCATGATTTTCATTGTGTTCGAAGAAAATGTACTGTTATTAGGGTGGTAAAAAAATATGTATCCTTGGCACTCCTTACGTTTATTTTTTTCACCGAAAAAAAAACACCCTCAGAATTTTTTTCAAATTTTAAAAACTATATTTAGGAGATGTCCACAACCTGTAAAGGCACGAAGTTAAGAAATAATCTCATGTATTTGAGATTAGGGAGGTCCTCCGACAAAATCATCCCTGGCACCCCTTACGTTTGTTCATTTAACTAAAAAAAAAACAGAATTTTTTCAGGTTTATAAATTTATATTTAGGATTTACCCAAGTCCACGGAATTATTGCCGCTGGAAAATGTCGGTCATTTTTTTTTATGTGCATTTTTGTGTTTAAAAAAGGATGCCATTCAGTCGAAATCGAAATTTATAAAATTTTCGAAATCAATCAGAATAATTTAATTTAAAAAACTGACACGCTTGATTGTTGGGAGCTACAAAACTTAAATGGATACCAATTTTCAGCAAAAAATATTTAATAACCTAGGATTTATTCGACTTTAAAAATATCGATATCGCGAACAATCATATTGTGAAAGTTGTTTTTTCGTCGCTTATTCATTGTTTAGTTAAGAATGTTAAATAAACTGTTACGGTGGGCGAAAGTTAAAATGGTGGGAGTTTCCGATAAAGTTTTCTTTGGAAACTATTGAAAATGATTGCTTGTACGGAATTTCCCTACTGTTTGAATTTGAAAAAGTTTCACGAAAGTTGGAAAAAAAATTGCTCATTTTGAGTGCGACGGATCACGTTGATTATTTCCATTAAGTATAAAGAAATGAAATCGTATTTTTATCTATCATGAAATTAAAAAAAAGAAACAAATTATGATACTAAAAAATGGCTTAGAAATTAGAAAAAAAAAAAAAAAACACTGCTGAACTGGTCTCCAAATACCGAAGATTTTACTTGATCGTAATATGATTTTTCGTAGTATCGATATTTTTAGTCGAATAACTTACAGGTTCTTAAATATTTTTTGCTGAAAATTAGTATCCACTTAGCTTTTGACACTCTCAAAAATCGAGCGTGCCGTAAAAAATAAATGTCCCGTGAATTGTTGACATTAACTGAGTAATTTTTGTTTTTTTTTTGCGAATCAATGGTTGCATATATTTTTAAACTAATAACCAGGAATTCATATAATTACGTTTCACCTGCTTTTAATACCAGTTTTCTTTTGAAATTCTTGTACAAACAATTGTCGAAATGTTTGGTACTACAATGACCTGAGTCCTCTCCTTAACCTTCGCCCGTTAGAAATAAATTCGAACCAAGACCCAGGGAATGGCGAAGACACTCGGGGTCCCGGTTCCCCGGAGGCGCGAGTTTCATTCACGAATTTCACTTTCACGGTCACGGCCACGAGCGCGCGACGTCGTCGCCCGCACCGATTGCGCTCGTGCGAGAGAGCCTTACGCCTCTTTTCGTATACGTAACGCAGTGCATATATACATATATACACGTATAAACACATCGATGTCCACTACTCCGTAGAATTATCCGAGCTGACATGAGGCGAGCCTCTCAGTAGCAAAAAAAAAAGAAAGAAAAAAAAAGAAAAAAAAAAAACTCTCGACACCCGCGTGAATATGAATATAGTATGCGTAATAAGAGAGAGCCCCGGAGTCGTAAAAATAATTATGCATAATCTGAGCGGACACGCGCGGGTGTCCAAGAGGTGCAATGCAATTTTTCTTTTCTTGTGGCTCGACACCTGATGAGCCAAGCGCATACACGAGCGTTTTTCTAGCGTATAATGCAATCTCACGTATCCGAGAAGCTCAAGTGATATTCCTGCTCACATTTTGGTGACAAAGACGAAAAAAAAAACCCCCCGCACGTTGCGCGACAACTAATTATCAACGACACTATAAAATTCAAACGATAAGAGTAATAATAATAGGTGAACGAGTTTGTTCAACCATACCTCCTCTCCACGGAATACGACTAATCGAATAGGAAAAAAACGAAGAAAATGTTTAAAGAAAAAAAAACGAGAAAAAATGGAGAATTATGCGGTTGATTATGTGTAACACAACTTTGTGAGCACCGCGTTCATCGACAACTGCTGCTGTAAAATATACATAGTAACAGTGTTATCTTGAACGGACATTGCATAAAAGCATTTATCGGGCATTAGAAAGAGAAAGAGACAGAAAGGAGGGGGGTAAGACGACGAGGAAGATTAGTTGTCCCGATTGTCTTTCCCTCGTGCTACCAACAAATGGCAAATATATCGTAGTGTTGCAAATTCCGTCGAGCAGAATCAGTCAATAAATAATAATGAAAATCGAAAAATACACCTCGATTTCTCTGACCAATTAGTGACTCTATTACACCGATAAAACGAATCACCTGAAGCACACTGAATTAGCGATGAACGAGTGGTGAGAAAAATATTTGGTCGTTTGACCGAAAACATTGTCACAGTAAATACTGGAGATACACTTGATTTAACTAACCAGCATACGTTTAATTAACTAAATATGCCTTTTAATCTATGAAAAATAAATTTGTCCCACGTGTAAACGCTGACTTTGTTAATTCTGGTGGTTCAAACGATTTGCTTAGCAGAGGCTATTCCTGGCGTTCTTACTGTAACTATTATAGAGCTTTTAGTAAAAATAAAAAACACCCCAATTATGTATTCTATGCAATAGAAAAAGAAGTAATCGTTCAGAGTGAAAAGTTTGTGAACATTTCAATCGAACAACTTCAACTACATTTTTTACTGTCGATAATGTGACGTCTTTGAATTTCGTACATTCAGAAGTGTAATTAGAATTTACAAAACATATATATTTGTAAATTCTATGACAACATTTAATTATCTGAATCTCATTTTTTTTTTAAATGTATTTTTTTTTTCAGAAATTTTCTGATACTATTCTGACTGCATGAATCAATTTTTTAAAAATGTTTCCTAACGTTGCATTAATTCCCTGAAATAAAAGAAAAAATCCCGAAGTTTCCCTGATTCTCTGAACAACTTTGAAATTTTCTGATACTATTCTGACAGCCTGAATCAATTTTTAAAAATGTTTCCTAACGTTGCATTAATTCCCTTAAATAAAAAAAAAATTCCTGAAGTTTCCCTGATTCTCTGAACAACTTTGAAATTTCCTGACACTATTCCGATTGCCTGAATCATTTCTTAAAAATGTTTCCTAACGTTACATTAATTCCCTGAAATAAAAGAAAAAATCCCGACGTTTCGCTGATTCTCTGAACAACTTCAAAATTTCCTGACACAATTCCGATTGCCTGAATAAATTTTTTTAAATGTGTTCTAACGTTACATTAATTCCCTGAAAAAAAAAAAATCCTGACGTTTCCCTGATTCTCTGAACAACTCTTAAAAAATGACCAAACATTTCGCATAATTTCCTTGACAATTGTTAATACAATACTTTGTATTTCCTGAAAAAAAAAAAAAAAAAAAAAATCCTGACGTTACCCTGGATTCTCTGAACAGCTCTTGAAAAATTCCCTAACATTTCGCGCAATTTCCTCAACAATTGCTTGCATAATTCTTTGTATTTCCCAGGTTTTCCCTGACTATCAATTTATTCCAAGTGACTTTTTTTTTTTCTATTTTAAATGAAATTCGGGAAAAACCTTGGCAAGGAAATAGTAGAGAACGAGAGGAAAACGAGGAGAGCCGCGTGCGGCGACGGCGAACTCGTTTCCACGCGGCGCGCGGCACTCCGACGCCCTCGAAACTCGAACGTTAGCCTCGTCGAGCGACGGACGGGGCGAGTATCGAGCTCTCTGTCTTTGTCTCGCTTCGATCCTCCGAGGTTCGCGTTCCTCCGTCGGTCCTCCACGCTGCGAGAATTCTCCATCTCTCCGTCCTTCTCCTTCCCTCCCTCCCTCTCTCGCTCTCCCTCTCTCTCTCTCTCTGTCTCGCTCTTCGGTTCTCTTCTCTCGTTCGTTCAGCTCGCTTGTGTAGACCGAGAGTGCAAGCAAGAGACGATCGACGTGCCGGCCGTGCGTGCTTGTGCCGAGAGATACCTCTGTCTATATAGTAGTTGTACACTCCGGCTACCTCACACATACAACCCAAGTACATCTACAACGTAATATATACAAACATATATATATATATATATATTTATATTTATATGTATATGCACGTGCGTGTAGATACACATACACACACACACATATATATGTTTATATATATATATATATATATTATATATATTTCAATGTCTATGTATATGCATGGACGTACATGCATCGTGGATAGTATACTACACACTCGAGCGACAAGGCAACTGCACGCATCCGTGTACCATCCGTCGCGTAACTACGCGGTGCAACGACCTCGACGCCACCGCCGTTGCCGAACCGTCCCCGTCGTCCGACGATTCTGTACAACCAACTATATATACTATTTGATAGAGAACATAAATAATTGATTTATTTCTTAGCGGTTCATGAACGACGAGAAGATTATGACGAAGGGAAATGTGTAGGCTTTTTTTTTTTTAAGACTTTTATCGCGATTGTTTTTATTATAATTTTTTTAAAGTGTGTTGTGCAATTGTATATCATAATTTTGTGTATGAAAAGATTGTGATTTTTGTCTTAAGATTTCTCGTGGAATGGTACGAATTCAAATTTTACAGATCCAACGAATGGTACTCGAGAATCAACGCATGATGTACAAGGCAGGATGGCATGATGTACATGATGTCACGCATAAGTGGACAAGGATTACCTTAAGATTATTTAAAAAAAAAATGTAATTTAAGAAATTTAAGTCACAGACGAAGCATAATAACTGTCATGCTTTTTGGTAACTCGATGTATGATAAATGTGTGCAGGTATTTAAGTTCTAGAAAAATTTGTTTAGAGATTGAGAAAACGGTAAGTGTCCAGATGTTAAAATTGATAATATGTCTTAAAATAGAATTGAAACTGATACGTATGCAATTATTCGTAGCCACCAAAACATACATATCATTCTGAGGTTGTGTAAGAATTTATACTAAAAACTCCACAAATATTGACAATTAATGTTCAACATAATCCCAAGACATATTATTTTATACTTGATATGATAAAATAACTGCTGGAAACACTTTCTTTTCATTCTCTGAAATCTAATCTCTATCGTATTTACAAATTGTCATCAGGAAGAATTACGCATCAAATTAGCAAAGTGATAATAAAATAAAACTTCCTCTCTGAGAAACCAAAATTAATAAATCTCATCTCTGTAGCATTGTGCTTAATTTCGATCACAGAACGATTAATTTTTAACATTTCTAAAAATTATAGTAACTTTATGAAACAACATTTCAATAACGCACCGTCACCTTCTTTCTTTTGTTTACGAATTTATGCAGCCAAAGGTGGCGAGCCATTAAACAGCAAATTTTCCTTTTTACTGACAATTATTTACTGCTTTATAACGCGCGAGATGTTTCACTCGACCAGCATCTGTTCTGGCTACATAACGATTTTGATATCCCGAATAATAACGATGCGTGTGTAGCAGCGTCCGGCGATTACAAATAGCGAGTAAAGCCTTGCATCTGTCTTGTCTCTGACGCGCGCGCTGTTACGCTTCAATTGATACTGTTATATGCCAGTGCTTCAACAGTTTACCAACCTCAGAAAGAAGAACAACGTTGCCTCTTTGCATGCGCGATAACTTCGTGTCTTTATAATGACGAATAGTCGTGACTGATATTAGATAAATGTTGAGAATGGATGGATTTGTATTTGCAATAAGCAGACATTGCGACGAGTTGACTAAGAGAAAAATATTACAGCGGTATACAAAACGATGCAGGTTCGTTATTCGGCTATCGACGGACGATGATAACGATCACTTATTTGTTGCACAAACGTTTCGGTTCTTGTCTGGTTTCTCTTCGGTGTATTTTTTAATATTATTACTTTTATGGCATCGTGTGAATTATTTAAACAATCGCACTGACAATTACTCATTGTCACTTAAATAACAAAAATAATCTCCAAGATCTTGTTATAATCAAAATTAAATATAATGCTACAGAAGACATTTTTCAGTTATTTATTGGCAATTAGATGCTTAATTTACACATAAGTTTGCTGTGTAAGAACTTATGAACGGGAATGATTAAAAATTCGAGATAAGGATAAAAATGTTTGAAAGGATTATTTTATCATTATATAAAATAATGTCTCTGGTATTTATAAAAAGAAACATCAATTGTCAATATTGATAGAGTGTTTTTTTTTTTTTAGTAAAAAGTCGTGTATAATCTCAAAATATATTAATGTTATCACCGTTCTCTGTGTATGTCCAGCTGCATATATATATACATAAGTTTCAACACTACTTTTTAAACATAATATCAATCTTATCAAGTGGTCCCTCAATGTTTCTTTGTTTTTTTTTTTTAGTTTTTATAGGAAGCTACAACTTGTACATTGTAAGCAAGCTGTTTCTTTGTTTCATAAAATATGATAGACCTACGTAGCATTACGAACCTTCGTTAATTTATTATAAAATATACATTTTTAAAATCTCAAAAAATGTACTTTGTTGCGCAAAATAAGAAAATAAGCTGAAAATGTTTAAAGCCCAGTTCTCAAAAATATTCCATTAACAGTTGCGAGGCTAGGATAGATAGATAAAAATGATAGATAAATTTCTCACGTATCAGTTGTCTGGAATAAAAAAATATAACTTTGAAAATAATTTTTTTTCCTTTTTCTTGGCTGACTATCCCCTTAAGTCGTGGATGATAATGACAATCTATTAGAATGATAGTGACCACACACGTTCTATGAATCGTCTCTTTACCTCGTTCGTCCAATACTAATTCTCTCTCCGCTTACGCCATTTAAAACAATACTAAAAACTACAGCTCCCTATATCCGTCTCTCTCACCTGTCGGAGCTCTCGGAGCTATCGTATCGATCGGCGCACCGCTTCTTGCCGCAGGGCCCGACGAGGGTGTCCTCGGCGGTCCTGATCTGTCCCTTGAAGGGACTCCCGAGCCTGGCAACAACAACCCCGTCGTCGATCTCCCGCTCAGCCATCTCCTCCTTTCCCAACGTCGTCTTGGTCGTCGTTTCCGACTGCATAGCAGTAGCTTTATTCTCCAATCGCACAACCACTAAATCCTCTTTCTCCTCTTCACTTCCGAAGAACTCACACCTCTTCCTTTCTAACCGAAAATTAATCTCGAAAATCCTTGCGTTATCGTTCGAATGGTTATCGCGCACAGATACACCTTTTCCTCGACCACAACCGGCACTATTATGATGATGATGATGATTATTATTATTATTATTATTATTATTATTACTAATACACCGTAAATCAACTAAGAGGACGCTGCATGATTTTTTCAGGCGTCTTCGTTCAGCCTCATTACCACGGTAAACGCACTCTTTCTCATCCTCTTGGTGTGTATCGTAATAAAACTTGAATTTTTCACTTCTCGTTTCATTATCCACGTTCTCGTGCACGCTATTCCGTTCACCGTTCGCACCACTCGCGACCAAGCTAACAGCAGTACCCCCGCTTACGTCTAAAACTTGGTTAACCGTGTTTTGTACGCTGCGACGATATTTAACGTATTTACGAATCGCGACGATGCTAGTTGGGTTAAAGCCTCGCCTCGTCCTGTTATTCCACGAGGACACGCCACTGGCAGCATCATCCGCGAGTATACCGGCGGCAACAACTACGTCAGTATCGTTATCGCCGGATCGCAGACGATCCTCACTGGCCGCCGGCTCGAGGCGCGATACCACCGTAGTTTCGGCTTGGTTCGTCGCTGCTGCCACCACTCCATTGGCTTTTACCCCTTCTACTTGGTCAATGTGCTTCCCCACTACTTTCACGAGTCTCGCCGCCACCGGTTCTACTCGCGCTACTACCGCCACATTCGCGCTACGCGCTACGTCACACTTCTCGTTGTTTTCGTTATTATCATTATGACGATAGCCGTCACAGTGAGCACACCAACAACAGGGGCGAGCATCGTCGCGCCTCCTATCGTCGTCGTTCGCGTCACCGATTATACGTCGTCGATGAGCCGTCAACGTAAACGACGGCGTGGATGTCAGCGGCGTAAGTCGGAACGATTTCTGCGGCTGCGGCTGCGGCGGCGGCGGCGGCGGCGGCGGCAGCAGCAGCGTTGTTGTTGTCGTTGTCGTCGACGACGATATCGAGCACGAGAAACAGCGCCACCCACCCAGTGCACACGAGTCCACGCGGTTTTTGTGTCGCTCACGCGGCACGCGACTATCCACGCTGATCAGGTCGGTGGCCGCCGCGACTTCCTCCGTAGCGCACCGTCCGTCGTCTGCCATTTTGCCTTATACTCGACGATTATTCAGATGTATTTCACTTTGTTAACCGTTATGAAAAACAAAATCAAAGATATTCCTCACGTGAATGCTTTGTTTTGTTTTTTCTTCTAAAAGGTGTAGACTGTTTAATGTTGCGGTGGATTGTAGTACTATATAAATACTATCACGAGCGTGTAACATACTCGACTGTGATTCGCACAGTGGAAGTTGACTATAGCGTTCACGGGCAGAACACTCGTTCTCTCCCTCTCTTTTACTTTTTTCGAACGTTTTCCCCTCCGCCGCTGCGACTATATGCTTCTTTTTCTATTGAAACTTGTATGGTCCTTGCTATCGTTGAATCGTGCTCCCTCCAACCCTTTAATTTTCTTGTATTTTCTCTCTCTCTCTCTCTCTCTGTGAATTTTTTTTTCTTTCTTTTCTGTCTTTGCTTGGCCTCCCACTCACACTCTCGCACACGTGAGTAATGTGCGTGAGAGTGCGTGAATTACACACGGTTGGCGCTGCCTACCATTATGAAGTATTGCTCGCGACACGCGAGGCTCGCTGCTGGTGGGACCCGACGTGAGCTTAAGACGATGTGCTACACATTTCTCTCGTTCTCTCTCGCCCCACCGTGGCCTCCATTCGTGTTGTCTCTCTAGCACTTACGGTGACTCGGTCGGTGTAGCACATCACCTTAACGCTATATGTACTACGAGGCGACCATGCGGACTCTTTCGAGTATACATTCACTTGTCCAGCCACGCTGTGCATTCTCGTAAGGCATGTTTATCGAGCACGAGCGAAATCGTACGAGTGCTGGGTAGAATGATGCAGGGTAATTATGCGTGCGGGGATTGTAGCAGCAAATGCTGTTTCATTTA
Organism: Perithous albicinctus; assembly: GCA_964016905.1. NCBI lineage: Eukaryota > Metazoa > Arthropoda > Insecta > Hymenoptera > Ichneumonidae > Perithous > Perithous albicinctus. The sequence continues at coordinate 12,697,826 of OZ024698.1, read as the reverse complement.
AATGGAATATTAAAATAGATGCGAGACTGACTCAGTCGGTAACAAAAACTGTAATGAATGTATGCTATTTGGGTAATATAGATTTTTCGCTTTTATCCGAAATATTAATCATTTAATAAATGGGATTCGTTCGAAAACTGCAACTATCTCTGTATTTTCTCATGTGGCGAAGATGGATCTTGTATAAAATATTAAGACGATGTGCAGCTTACTCAGTCGGTAACAGACACTGTAGTGGTTACCATTTGTGGAATGGAAATGCTTCGATTTGACTTTTAAATATATCAAACATTTATAAATGACTGGTTGATTCGTAAATCTTTGTCGCACTAGCGATATGAACAGAAATCTTGTATAAAAGATTATAAGGGTATAGAAGAAACACCTTCTCTCCTGCGCAATCGGTAACAAAAACAATAACCCATTACTTTTAAAGGTGCCGAACGCTTCTGGCTAAAAGAAAAATCGTACATCCTGAAGGATTACGAGACGAGGAGTGCAGAAATTTTCTTTGATCCGGAAGAGTTTGGCAACCTTGAAAATAATGGATTACCATTTGTGTTATCAACTGAGTATGTTTATCACCTCTCCTCAAGATGATGCGATACTGACTCAGTCAATAAAAAGAAATTTTGCATTACCTACATGAATCCCATTTAGATAATGTAGATGCTTCACTTCAACCGCTCCGAAATATTAACCATGTTATAAATGACATTCATTCGAATATTCCAACTAAGGTAATTCTACCAATGAACGAATGGTTAGCAAGATGTCATATTTGAATCAGTATAAATGTATTACTAGGTAAATAAGCTCACATATTACAGTTCTTTTTGATAAGTCAGATCCCTAACAAGCCAATAGAGTCATAATATTCGATTACAATTGAAGGCAGTATGAAAAAAGACGTATTTTGTGAAGGTACTACAAAACCCCAGCGAATGAACACCGCTCAGTGACTTAGGCCAATGAATGAACAGATGAAATCCAATTAATGAACACCAATTCAGCACGAACGTAAAAGCGAATAAATACGGATAGGTAACTGCTTATTCATTTAATGAATATTTGCATAAACAAGTATTATTTAAAAATGTGTATTGTTATTCATGTTCCAATGAATGAACGGCCGTTCATTCACTGGATTCACCCTGAATGTTCAACCCAACGTCTGAACATCCCAGAACAAACGTTTTGAGCAGCTAAAACCGGTTTCTCAGGGTCACAAAATAAACTTTGGAACGTCACTTTTAGTATTTAACACTTTTCGTGGAAAGTTTCGAGCGTTTTTCTTCCGAAAAGCTTATTATAAAACTATCAGTCAGCTGCCCAACTTAGTTCTCCTGCATGAACATAACCAGAAACTAAGATTGGTGGTGCTATTATACCTAAATGATAAAAGATTTAAACGCCAGCGTCGTCTTCCAATGTAAAAATAAACTTTCGAAATGTTCGTTTAAAGATTTCGAAGCACATACACTATTTAGAAACGAAAACATGGTTGTGTTCATTCATTGGCTGGATTACCCTAACTCTAGCTTTTTATTCCAGTGTAAAGGATTCTTGTATAAAGTGACTAAAATAAATCGACAATTCACAAATGGATACAATAAATTGCAACTATTTCTCTCGCTCTAGTATGGAGTTGCAAATGAAGTTAAAAAATATTAGACCCGTTGAATTAGTAGATTAATTATATAGTAAAAAATCACATTTGGGAACATTTTTTTACGAAGAGAATTAAATGTTTACCTTAAATTTCGTAATTTACTTACAGTGGATCAGAAAAATAAAACTAAAAACGAATTCTATGAAGGGTTGATAATCTACATGCTGGATTTATGGATTAGACAGTTACTTACTTGCTGTCGGTAAAAGCGATGCGGTTTATACTCGTCATCAATTGCAAAGAAACCATCCTGACTGGGTGTGTAATTACCTATATTATTGACAGTCAATGCATGCAACGAGTTTCATATATTTTCCTAATTTCTTTAGGCAAAGTTTCATTTATTACTACTGCCAGTAAAGAGGCTGTCTTTTCTTGTCCACTGTTGAGGAGATTCGCAAATTTTTTTCGCAAAAACAGTTAAACTATATATAATACAATATCGTTCAATGAATCAATGTTGAGGGTGAATGTATGATACATCGGAGCAGAATTTTCGAATCTAAATTCGAATTTTCGAATCTAAAGAAATTAATAATATCATTTTACTGAAGATATAATACCTTTTTTGGGTATACCAAAAAAGGTATTACCTTTCAAAACCCTTAAAAGGGTCTCACCTTAAAAATCGTGCGATACATCGCTATTTGTGGCCATTTATTTGTGATGTAGAAAAAATTACAATTTTTCCCACACCAGGCACAAGGTCTTCGTTGATATAGTTTGTCGTGATCAAGTCATTCTCTTCAAAGTTCTCCAAACAAGTACTTGTTCCTGGTACTCCGAAACGTACTCAAAGTATCAAGCCAATTACTCGATATTTCAGGTACTCAGTTTTTAAGAGATACAAAATATAGACATCAAAAATTACTGAGGGATCAACCGGAGTAAACCTAAGCTCCGAAATCTATGGATCAGTTGTCCTGAACTCGTATCGCAATCTACATAGGCAATCATAGTAATAGAGACCTGACCGAAAGCAGAAGTATTGCTCACTCAGTAATCCATATTAGGAGCATTCACTGAAAAAATACTTCTAGTCGTTACTTATAAAAGTACTTGAAGTACCAAAACAAGTACTTATTCTTCATACTCACAAAATTACTTGAACTACCAAACAAGTACTTGTTCCTCCCAAACGTACTCAAAGTATCAAACCAATTACTCGCTATTTCAGGTACTGCTCAGTTTGATTTGATTTCAAAGTTCTTCAAATCAAACGAAACTTTGATTTGATTCCAACCAAAGTTGAAATCATTTTTCACCATTCTCGACAATTCCTATTTACTGTTAATTGTCAAATCACTATTGGCAATCAAACTTTAATCCTAAGAACAAAGACAGCAATTAAGGGTTAATAAGTACTGGGAATATGCGGACAAACGATGGTGGACGTGTATTTCATAAACCTATAATAATAATATTATTAATATATACATACGCACATATACCGTTAAAGAGTTATACTGTCACTAACCGAGGATCATGGGTCGGAGGGCGCGTAACGCTCTACCCTCTCACTCCGGAGCACTGGTTAGGATTGGGGTGGTGCGCTCTCGCTCGTCGAGCGAATCAGTGTATATAAAGGTGGTTGACCCGGCGTCCCTGTTGCCAGGACAACGCGGTCCCGTGACGTCACGGGACAAACTCGGGTTTATGGGTGACCCACATTCCAAATATAGAAACCGACCTACCTCCCTCTCTATGCTACCGAGTTACCGTCGCCGTGGCCGACGACGACGACGCCGCGGCGATTCGACTCACCCCTCTCTGTCTCTGTGCGACCTCCCCACTCTGTCTCTCTCTCTCTCTCTGGCTTTTTTTTTCTCTGCGTTCTCTTTGCTCTCGCACTATGTGTACCTGTACCTCTATATCTACCTGTATGATGTGCTCGCATTTTCCTGGGGCTTGTATTCCACCCCTAACCCCCTCCCCCCAACCCTCTCCCAATCCTGCTCGACTATTTACTTTTAAGAGATATCCTTATCTACACAATACAAGTTTGAATCTACGTTTATGTGTACGACACGATTGAAGCATTTTTTTAAATTCTTTTGCTAGCACGTAGCTCTTGTATGGCTGAAAATGATTTTTTCGGGGTAATGTAATGCCAAACGATAATGTTCTTACAGAAGCTTGACTTAAGAAAGAAAAGGACATCTTGTCACGTGTAAATTGGAAACACGTAAATTAAACACCATTTGTAATAGCACAATTTGGCTATTAATTGTGGAAAAATAAAATCCTCATGTGAGATTGGTTTTTTTTTTTTTTTAGGATTCTAGTTAGACATTACACGTTAGGAATTATTTATTAGGAGTGAATCTGAACTTTTATTTTTACATATTTGGTAGTGCGAGATTTTTGGGATCGATGGTTACGATTCCGGGCTTAAAATTCTTAAATTCGAAATCGAAGATCGAATATGACAGGGTAATATGCAAAAGTTAATTGATTTTGATAATATTCGGTACTTGGGAGTTATTGAGGTCACTGATTACGAATAAACTGATCATTCAGAAATTCAAAATAGCGGATTCAATATATTTTTGAGGTCGTTGAATGTGAATCTGAATTCAAAATTTTTTAAATATGAAATGACGGATCCAGACCAAAATGCAAGTAGTTGATGATATGAATGAATTTCGGCTCCCGAATATTTTTTTTAGGACACTGATTAACAAATCTGAATCCGAAATTCCGATATTCGAAATAGCGAATGCGCAGCATGTCGGATTGAAAAATGTAGATGTTTTATTCTGACTCCAAATCAATTGCAACATTTAAAATTTGAAGATCACCTACCTTAGTGCAATCCGGCCTATTTTTAATAATTTTCAGATTTTCATTACCATTTTCGATACAACATTTGCAATTTTCATATTTTCACTCTCAGATAAATCTAATTTGTTTTCCTGTACCTTTTCAGTGTAAAAATACCGGGTACCATTATTCGACAGAAGTTCACCTCCAATCAGGTAACATCCACCTATGTAAATGTAAAAACACCGATAAAAATTAAAATTAAAATACCTGTTTTTTTTTGTAATTCAGTTTTTATAATAAAATTGAGGTAGTGGAGGATTCTGACCATAGGCGTGTTAATTCTGTTGATAGACCGCTTTTTCGCAATACAATTACCGGTCACAATTACCGCTCGCATTTCTACCACAAACCCAATAAACTGCATACAATTAAAGCGTACGAATTCTGCATTCATATTCATAAAGAAGCAAATGAAAATAAAGAGGTTTCACATCAACTTCACATAATGGTTACATTTTTTATGCCACCCGGTGCGAGAAATACCTACTTCTCGCACTAGTGCGATAAAGTTGTATACGAAACTCGTGCGAGAAACTTTTTCTCAACTCGTGTGTTTGCAATACTCGTCTTCGACTCGTGCTGCAAGCTCACACTCGTCAAGAATAAGTTTAATCGCACTCGTATCGTAATATACTATTATGTCACTCAGTGTGAGAAACGCAATTTCACGCACGCTGCACGTGCGTCACGCCCCATTTTCGCACATTGTCAAATAAAATGTTCTCAGCTCGTGCTGCAACCTCACACTCGTGAGAAAAAGCTTTTCCGCACTCGTATCGTAATGTACTATTTTAACACTGTATTATGTTATCCTGCGTTGAATCGATGAATTATTTTGACGTTACCAATATTATACATTGGCGTACATTACGCCGTTTTCTCTTTCCTCGTCAAGGCACCATTGATAATCGGCCACCATTCGAGTAACATTCTTACCGCGATAAAGCGTCGTCGTCTTGATCGTTATCCCTGACCAAAGTCAATTCTTCGCAAGTACGTTTGTCAGTATGTGCTTCGAGGGTCGAGGCCATAAATCCTAGGGGATCAGTCAAGGAGTTCGGGGAGGGGTTGTATAGATCGGTCAATCGTTCCATCAATCTCGTCACAGAAGCAGTAGCAGCTCCAGTAGCAGCGGTAACGTCGATCAATCCTTCCGTCAGAAACTGGCGGCCAGTTACCACCAGTAGCAGCAGCAGCAGCAGCAGCAGCAGCAGTAGCATAGCACCACCATCACCAGAAGCCGCGACGGAGTGCTACGACCTCGCGACCCAGTTCGCAACCGTCGTGACGTCATCCCCAACGTCATTGCCCGGGCGAATCTGGGTCGGGCAGACCGGAGCTTCATCCCCTGGTTCCTCTGTGTGTGAAGAGAAGTGAGGAACATACACAGAGGGGGCGAGAGAGAGAGAGAGGACGAGGGGATAGTTTATTGAGAAATTCCCGGTTCAAATTTGTCCTTCGTTCCTCTCGCACAAATGTCTATTTATGTCCTCTCAACACCGGAAATAACTTTTAATTCGCTACAATTCAATGCACTCGTAATATCTTACTATATAGTAGTTGTTAATTATTGTTAATGGGACTCCGGAACGTTGAAACACAGATTCTCACGCCTTGATCTTGATGCTTAATTCTGAATTCAGATAATGATGATGTACTAGTAATCGAGCTTGAGAATAGAAATATATACTAAAAATCGATTTATGTAAAGCCAATACAGTTTTTAGAAGATTTCAAAAAATGTTGGTGTCGGCTTTATATAGTTGGGCGAAATGTAAAAAAAAAATTGCAAGAATAAATAAAAATTGTATGTTTTAGTAAAATACAAAAAAAAAACGTGCGACAGTTCGCACTTAAAGGAATTTAAGTGGCCGCACTGTAAAAAAATTTGGTGGAAAATCGAAAGAAGGGCTGCGACAGGTGTAGAAGGTGACACAGCGGTGTTAAGAAATGTGAATCGTCACGGCCCGTCGCTGGCATACCAATTTTCTTTCTCGTAGTGACTTCTCGGTCCACGGACCTAGAAGTTTAACTTCGCTGATATGTTGAGTCAATCTGTTTTTTTTTTTTTGTTTTCTAAAGGATTTTTTGTTGTTGTATATTATTAATGAGACTCCGGGACGTTGGTGTCTCACGTCGTGATCTTGATGCTAATTTAGCCTTTATATATGAATGTACGTACTTCCTGTAACCACACGCTGAAGGCCATCCGTGCAATCAGGCTCTGATGTACTATACTGCTAGTAGTACGAGCACCAGTATCGTTTCTATGAATTATTTATGGACGAGTTTTATCGACTAAATAATCTCACTCTCGATTGGCCACTCCATTACAGTATTATATTGAAAGGCCGTTCGGCAGTGGGTCATCGTTCTTGATATTTTCGAGCAAAACTAACGGAGCAAAGTCATTTTGTACGGTATCGTGGTTTATTGCTGGATCGAATATTGATTACAACGCCAATGCTCATCAAAAATATAGAGTTGATGCAACGGTGGGCGAGAAGCATGCTTTCAAGAATTCGATAATACTCCGATGAATCTCGCGATGAACAACCGTTTCTCATCAATATAACGACAATTAATACTGAATCTTGTATCATAAAAATATAATTATACTTCTTAAGTATTTATGTGCTTGTTGATATTATACAATTAAAAATTGCTTAAGTAAAGCCCGAAATATGAGACTATATTCTGTTTGTGATTGTCCTTGTGAATTGACATTTCTCCACTGGACAATCGTCAAAATTTACTTGAAATTAACATTATAAATGGAATTGTACTTTCATGCTGCGGGTTTCCTAAAGTCAGATTTTATTACTGCAGAGCACTTTCTGTGCCTTTTTCAGAATGATTTTCTCTACAATTTAGGAATTCCAATTTGAACTGCTTATAGCTTGAAATGGTACAATATTAAAAAAAAAAATAAAATAAAGAAGGGAATAGTAAAACATGCGAAGCGGCAAATTAGTTTATTATTTCCTTCGCTTTTGATTTGAGATTTGATTTAACCAATTATTTCCTCATCGTCTCAAGTATATTTTACAATTAGCCAGATTTTAGTGCTACTTACGACTACTTACAGTCATATTTTTTAGATTTTTAAATTCACTAGATTTTCCTTTGAAACGTTTAGAAATTTTCTTTTGAAACCTCACAGCCCTGACTTGGCTATTATTGCGTGTTCCGCAGGAACTACCTTAATAATTATACGTCCTTGATTTGAAAACAAGCGAAATACTCATCGGAGTTGAGAACAAGCTGGCGACTTATATCCACGAAAAAATATCAGGGAAGACAGGGATTTTCGTTTCGGGAAAAAAGCAAAACCAAAAGGAATGAATAATAAAAAAAAAAGCCTCTGAGAAGTCTGTCGCCGTGGTGCACGAAAGTCGAACGGTTAGCGCAGATCTCATGAATGGCCGCGTAATGTGAATGAAGCTCCAGTGACCTAGTTTTGCCGGGGCGCCCCTTTGGCTCCCTACTACCCCCGGACCGTTTGCCCTGTGTATATATATATATATATATATATACCACCGCCTTTTGCCAATCCCTCTCATCCTCCTCCTGCTACGAGAGCAGCAGCCGAGTCCTGGTGCAGGCGTTACGTCAGGGGCAGGTTATCGACTGTGTGCTGTGAGACCCCAACTCCGATCCCGCAACAAGAATATTAATCCGCTGCATCGATCAAAGTCCTTACTCTCGATATACACGATATCGACAGATCTTATATAAAATTTCCATGATTCCTCAATTCAAGGTCAACAGCGTTGGCATCTTTACTGTATTGCTATTTTTCTTACGCAAAAACCAATTATGGATAAATGTCATTTCGGAGATTGAACTAAGGCCAGCATTCCATTCATTTGGCAGGTGTATTTGTGAGAATTTTTTTTTTATTTATTTACTTGTCAGGGTTGCATATCTCGTTCATATTGTAAATTTAAAATTCCAATTTGATGGAAATTAATAAAGGTTTTCGAAATGCAAGATTTCGATTTGCAAGACGACACCGTCGACCAATCACAGAACGAATAAATCGACGACAATTAAATGTATCGTGACGCACCAATTTTTTTAGAGAAAGGTTTCTTGTCGATCTGGACTATATCGACAGATCTTCTATACAACTGCTTTGATTCCACAATTTAAAATCGTAATTCTTGAGATCCCTTCTCGATTTCTATTTTTTCATGCTGAGAAATAATTCTCATGAACGTTCTCATTCGAAAAATTAAATTAAGCAAGCATCCCAAGTTGCTACGTGTATTTGTAAGAAATTTTATTCTAGCAATGTTTTAGGTTTACTCACACATAATTTGTAGAAAGTTCATAAATGTTTTGAATAATAAAATGAAAAATATCTAAAACGGTCAGAATAAAAGTGGCTGAATTAAGAGACAATACATAATTTATAACTCGATCAATCTTCTCACCAATTAAATTAACAAGATTAACGAAACCAAGAATTTGTACAATAAATCGAAACAAACATACATATATGCATAAAGTTTAATTGAAGTAAACATAATGCTTAAAAAGAAGCTTTACCACGACCAAATAAATAGAACCCTGTATAAGCCTCAACTACCCATCGACTTTAATTAAGTATCAACAATTCATAATACATAACAATTAAAATAATATTTCATTCAATATTTCTTTGTCAAATAATTTTGAAACCCTTCTTTCAAAAAACATGGTCTAAACACTTTGAAATGTATCGAAATCATGAAGCAAGTTTTCGTAGCCAATCAGGATTCTCTGTTTCGTAATACCTGACTTGATGATAAGCGCTTAGCTGGCGAATTTGAACAGAATTTTGAGCGTTAAAAAAAAGTTACACGTTGTTGCAATTTTAAATTAAATAATCATACCATGTATCTTGCTGAACTTATTCACGGTCAGAATCTAATTTACAATCAAATATTTCCAACACTCTCAACAATGCTAAATGGTTTAAGACAACTGAATCGAATTCTAAAAGACAGAGAGACCAAAAGAAATCGTCTCCAGTTGTGTGTGTGTGTGTATGTCCCAAATGTGAGCCAATTAGGGAAAATCAGGTGGCGGCGACCCACTTTTCGAAATTCACCCCCGACCTATACGCAAACTACGTCCACTGGCTCTTTCTCACTCTCGCTCAATCTCGATATTTCGCTGTCCTGCGTGGCGATTCCATCGTCCTCCCACCTCCTCGTCTCCCTCTCGATGTACAAGAGTGTGCGAGAGGGTGAGGAGAGGATGAACGCTCTTCTCTCGGCTCTTCGAATGACGTCATGGAACGCCGGGCGTCGAACCCCCGTCGCTGGGTGCATCGACCTGAAACCCCAGTTGCCTGCTGCTGCTGCTGCTGCTGCCTAGGCGTCCCCGGCCTCGCACACAGCATCCCCGCGCTCATACTCTCTGGTGCTGCTGCTGCTGCTGCTGCTATTCTACCCTGGCTTGGCCTGGACTGCCATGAGGAGGATCTGTGCCGAGGACGCTGGGCGAGTGACTGAGAGAGGGTCGTTCGAGGTGGTGCCTTCAGAACGATGATAGTCGTATAGGTGCTGCTGCTGCTGCTGCTGCTGTTGCTGGTGGTGAACGCTCACAAGCGACAAGAAGACAAGGGGGCAGGGGTACATTGACGAGGGGTAGGTTGAGGGTCGAAGCCACAGTGACGGAGGAGAGGGAAAACTGGGTGAATGAGGCAGAGCCATTGCGAAATAGCCCGTTTGCTATTTTTCAAATCGCTGAATTAAAGTCTCGGAAAGGGGTAGCTTGATTCTGAAAAAAAAAATTGCACAACTTTCAGTTGTATATACATTATAATATAGTTATTCTGGAATCGTCTCATTCATCTCTATAATTAATTCATTTATTATTAATGCGTGACTCGTGGATATTTGTGCATTACTTGTTGAATTAAGTTGCGAGAGGTGGAGCAAATGGCTGAAAAAAATTGATACACTTTTGGGTGTATATGCATTGTAATGTAGCTATTACTTAATCGATGTTTCATTGATGTCTGCAGTTCATTTATTTATTATTAATACGTCGCTTGCAGAGAATTATGCGCTTTTTTATTTTTGCTGTTGTTGATTTGTACCACAAGTCAACACGATTTGGTGTCAATCACAACACTGCTGTGTAGTTTCCAATTGGTCCATATACATTTGGTGTAAAATTCAGCAACGCATTTTTACAGTGTAGGTTGAAGACAAAATAATTTACGAAATGAGTTAGGGAGTAAAAAACGTAAAATATTTATTGTACAATATCCAGTTGGGCGTTTAAGAAAGGTAAATAATAATGGAGAAAATAAATATTTCAAGTATTTATTCGCGTTGGGGAGTTAAATGTGAATGGAGGCTATCTCTGTGGAATAGATGAGGTTGTTTTAATGAAACCTACGCTGTGTTCTAAGATTAGACCTTCATAAATAATATTGTGACATTTAGGTATGTATCTGTATGATAAAGACTGAGTACACAGGTGGATGGGCTTTGTATGGTCGAATTATCGCGGAAATTTTCGGATGCGATTACCGAGGAGACAATCTCGTCATGAGACTGTGTGGGAAGAGGAGTCGAGTAAATTCGTAGTACATGGAGAACGTGACGAAATATCATCAGTGGTAATAATAGCCAACCCTCGTCCAATGTCGCGAAGAAAGAAAGTAACGCTCGCCGAATATATCTTATCGATTATACAACGGCAATGAAAATAAACGCGCTCCGGATTATTTTCGACGTGCCTTGAACTATCGAAAGGGTACAGTAGGCGGATCTACTGAATACATATATTAATTGTATCTGGGATTAAAATGCAGAATTGCTTAAAGTTATATGAATATACAATTGAGAATCGATTGACCATGACGTAACTAGAAGAAAAAATCATTTTGTCATTCAGTATTAATATCTTAGATCGATCCTTAAAATCCAGCTTCAAACCACAAACCATTTTTTTTCTAATAAAAAATAGTAACGTGAATTTTTGGGAACGATTTTTTAAACTTTTTTTTTGTTTCTGTTAAATGTAGAAAAATCGTTTTATGAAGAGAAAAAAAAAAAAAAAAAAAAAAAGAAGAGCTCTTGTATAGATGAAGGAGAAGAAGAATCAAGCCCCAAGGAGCGAGGGAGAAAGGAGCCCTGAACGAGCCACGTGGTGTCCCGTGCGCGGGACAATCAATGTTGTGACGTCATGCGACGAGGAGCCAATCGTGAACAGGCTCCATTCAAGCCGCCAACCTCGGCCTCCTCTCTTGCCAGTGGAAACTCACCGAGTTCCGTCAGACTTTGCCCGACTGCAGCTCGGCCTCGACCACTGAAACGCGCGGTCGGCACTCCGGACGCGAACCTCCCGCATATCCTCCAATCTCATTCAGGGATCTCACATTTTTTTCAATTAAAATATCTTCATTTTCGCTATATTCAAATTGCTGAACAATCCGGGTGTCACGAAGAACAATCGGCGCATTAAGCACCGATGGTCAAACGGTTTCGAATCGCTGAAATATTCGCAGTTTACAAATGCATTATTTTTGGTTCACTGCTTTTCGCTTTTTTCGTTTGAAAAATTCTTACCTGCTAAAGTCATTTAATTCGCTGCAATATAAACAATAATGGAATACGCGATAATCCATTTAGTTTGTTGGAATATTTTAAAAAGGAAAAATTATTGAATTTTCGGTATATACAATAATCGACGTGCAAAGTGATTCGTAAAATAATTGAAGAAAAGCTGCGGTGCATGGAAAATGGAAGAGAAAACAAAAGTGAAGAGTCGAAGGGGTAAGTAAGGAAAGTAAAACGAAGATGCTGAGATAAAAAACAGAGATGAAGAAATCATCGACCTTAAATTTTCGTCATCGACGACCCAAATATATTTGAAGATCGATGTAAATCGATCAACAAAAATAAAACTACCGAGTTTGTTTTATCTAACGTCTATCAGAAACCCTACATTTATGGCAGTATGCGCGAAAAACGTAGCTTGCCAATGTGGAACTGACCTATTTTCGAAGCTCGTGGAGCATCAAAATCGAGGAAAGCACGTGGGAGACTTCCTACCAGCCCAAACACACGCCCACGTTTCGAGAAATCCACGTAGTTATCCGATGAAAGGGAGCGCGCTACATAGTCTCTCTTCTGTTCGTATTCCGCCAGAGCGAATCTCCAACTAGACACATTCTCTTCACTCACAACCACCTTGCAAAACACTATTTTTCAAAATCATACATTTAAAAAAAAACAACAATATTTTGTCACCAAATTTTCTAATAAGAACTTGAAAATGCGATTTTGCATGAATCAAATTTTACGAAGAGATTATTATAAATGTCGAATGTATCGGGAAATAGAGAAAATTTTGTCAATTATGAAAAAAAAAATTCAAACTCACCTGACGATATCATAAAATTAAATTAGTGAATCAGTTTTAACATTTTTTTTTCGTCATAACATTTCTTAATAAAAGTTTGAAGAAATACTGCTTACAATGTATCAGAAACGAGATGAATTTTCATCAACAATCCACTAAAGAAAAAAAATCGCCTATATTTACCGAATTTGAGAGATGTAATTATTTCAGTTTTATGACTATTTGAAAAATTTGAAAGAAGAAAAATGTGAAAATAAATCAGCGTTATTGAAGTTATAAAGAACATTGATTTTGAATAATAATCATACAAAAAAATTATAAACAAATTTGTAACATAGAAATGTTTAACAAGTTGGTCAATTTTTTTATTCTATCAAATGAAGGCTCTGAATTTTCCAGATATATATGATTTTTTAAAAATGTTCTTGTAATTATGAAATTTTTGTATTTGTAAATATTTTTTAAGAAATCCAAACTTCGTGACTAATCGTTTCTCAAAATGACAAAAATTTACTTTCACAATTATTATGATTAAAAAAAATCATGCGGAATAAAAAAAAATTGTGAATTGATATGGTATTAAAAAAAACGGTTTTCTACCGAGTTAAACCATTTTTTTACTAACTTCAATAATTTTTTGTCATTTTATTATTATTATTATTATTAAAAATAAATTTTCTTTATTTATTCAATGAAGCTGATTATTGAAGAATTGTTTCTCATCTCAAAATACGTAAATTCTAATGAAATCCAATTTTTACTGCAAATGTGTGAATAATGCATTTTTTTGTTATCACAAATTTTTTTTGTTACCATAATCTCGATAATTTCATTTGTGCATCATTTCACCAACAAATTATCACAATTATCCAATACATCGGAAACCGAAAAAAAACATGCACCAAAACTTACATTTACAAAAAAAGAAAAAAAAAAGTTCATCGAATAAACGTTTCTGTAAATCGAGTATTCTACATTATTATGTACACAATCTCAATTATTCCGTTCAATCAACCAAAAAATTGTCCCACCATTCGCAACCACTATTTCAGTACATAGAAGCGATTTTTTTTCTCCCCGCGTCAATCTCTTTACTCCTGATTAATAATCTAACAAAATATAGTCATACTTTTCGTCCTACTTTTCTCCGTCACTAATTTGCATTCGTGTCTGAATGCAAGTAGCCAATTTCGATAGCAACCAAATTGTTACTTACAAATTCAAAAAATTACTTTGTCCCAATTGTCCAAACATTTTTTTCGCCATCTGTAACCGGTAATTCAAATTGAATCAAGCTATTTTAGTTTGCTCAGTGTCAACATCCCTGTTCCCGATTAATGTAACGAAATATTGTGAAACAGTTTTTTTCTTTTCTTCCTTTTCTCTGCCACTCATTCGCGTTCGCGTCTGGATGCGAGTGGCCAATTTTCGTAGCGGCCATTTAGCCTCGTTAATTGGGTCAAAATATGGTTGAAACCCTTGCCGTCCTCAACCCTCGTTCAGGGAGTCTCCCCCCCTCCCCCCCCCCCCCCTTCCTCTTCCCTCGTCCTCCGTTACCCCTTCAGGCAGATGTGTCCCTCGCACCCCCGTGGAATGCACGTCATGTTGGGGGAGGTAGTGACGTCAGGAGAATGCGGACGCCGGATTGGCCAGTCGCCCGCTGACGTCACCGGCTGAACGCTTCTGTCTCTCTCGTTCTCTCGGCTTTTCTCCTCTATCATCTAACCCTCGACTTCTCTCGCTCGCACTCGTTCAATCATCCACTTTCTGTATAGCCCTCTCTTTCTCCTTCCATCACTGTGTGTGTGTGTGTGTGTGCGTTCGCCAATGTATAAAATACGTGGAAACAGCTAAAACGCCCCACACCAGAGCATCCACGAGATGAGTGCATCGAGGTTCAAAGTCCCAGTTTTCCAAGGCTGCTCGAGCCGCGAGGTCATCTCTCGTCATTGCGCACGTCCACCTCTCATGCATCCCCCATGCATATACATAGGTACTACATGTATACGTATCGCATAGATTCATTCTGCATGTTTAAATATTTCCATTCATTCGAATATATTTTGTACTTTTAATATTTTCATAATAGTTTCGTATAAAAAAAAAAAAAATAAATTGAAATATGCGCTTTATTTTCGATTATGTTTGGTGTATAGTAGAACGAATATTCGTATGTTCGATAACGATTTTGTCGTTGTTGTCAAACTGGGATTTTGTTTTAATGGAGTTGAATTTAGAGGTAATAGAAATTATTAGGAAAATTAATTTACGTTATTTTATATAAAATAAAGTAACAAATCAATGTTGAATGAGGCACTTGTATGTCAAATATATATTTTTGTATACCGTACATTAGTTTTAAATATTCTTGTATATTCAATTTAATATGCATGGTGGCTCCAGTAAAAAAATTGTTATACAAGTATTTTTATTTTCATGAAGAACATTTTCAGTATACTTTCGTTATCAAACAGTTGATTTAATTAAAATTTCAGTGGTTCGGAAGAAAAAAGAATTCTAATTGAAATATCAACGTCATAAAAAATATCAAGTAGTAGTAGTAATAGTACATTTTTGCCAATACATGACCGGTTATAGTTTTACATATATAATTAATACAATTTTATTGGGTGTTGCGCATTGACAATAGACCATCGACCGTGGTCCTTCAGCCACTGATTTTTATATGAATGCATAGAGGTGTTAAATTTTCGATCTGGATGGTAGCGAATTTCTTGGTAAGTCGTTGGGTTCTCGTTATTATAGGCGTAATTCCGGTTTTTGTTAGTTGCTGATTTTTTTTACAATTAATAAAGATAGGGTTGTCCATACTCGAGTAATCGTCTGCATATAGATTTGTACATTGTTGCTAGGATTTTTATGTGTATATTTCGATCTTTCAATGTGATTCTCCTTAAATGTGAGGCTCTTTGAATGGTTTTATTTTTGGAGTGTTGTAGATGATAGTTTAATTTATTATCAATATTTATGTCTAGGTATTTTGCATGTGGGACTGCTGGTATTTCGACGTTGTGCAGGTGGATTTTCGGTGAATATCAAGAATATTAATTTTAAATGATAATAGTGTCACTAAATTACCAAATAAATTGTTCAACAAATTCTCTACAAACCTTAACTTTTTCAATATGAAATTTCTTGTTTTTTTGATTGTTCTTTTTTCATGTAATTGCGATCATCAAATGTTTTTTTAAATTCTTAATTCTTAGTTTTTTTAAACAACTTTATCACAATTTAAAGTCGAAAGACATTTCTACTAGAAAATAAAAATGAGCAATTTGAAATTACATCAGAAACCAACTACTCTCTTTTCCATCAACATTGCCAGAGAATTGTCTTGTCACAAAATTGTGTATTGTGGTGGCATTTTTTTTTTCAGAATTAAACTGCATTACAATTACCTTTTTTTAGGAGAGAAATACATGGTAAAGTAGAAAAAATGATTTTCAGCCAATTTTGCGATTAAAAATGAGATATTGTTTGTCGACGTAGCAGAAGTTGCAAGTTTAACGTTAATTATGAAATGTAATTTATAATGGAGAAGAACGGATTAACATAGTGTGAGGGCTCGAGGGAATGGGCCGAAGGGTGGAAAAGAAAGAGTGAAGTTTTCTTCTCATTCCTCCCGAGGGGACGCGTAGTCAGTGCGGCGGCGTGTTCCATAAATAAAGCCCCATTGAGCAGGACGCCGATGGGGAATTGAACAGCATGACCCGGTGACCTGCATTCGCGTCATTCACAATCCTGAAACCCCTCTCCCGGGACCCTCTTCTCATCTCGCACTCCCTCTTTTCGTCTGTAGGCCGACGACGACGACGACGACGACGACGACGACGGCGATGACGACGATGTACCGAGGGACTGGACCGCACATGCACTTGCCTCTCAGTCAGAAAGATACCCGCGACTACGAAACTTCCATTCTGATTAAATAATCCGAGGCCTTGCAAACACTTCGCGTCAATGTACAATTGCAGTTTGTGTATCAACTTTTATTTTCATCAAATTCATGCAAGTTATAATCCACCTTCCTAGTGAATAATAAATAGAAGACATTACAGACGAATTATTGTTATTTAACGATTTTTGTCATGAAAATTAATTTTAAATGCCCAATTAAAAATTCTGTCAATTTTTAGCAACTTTCTGTTTTGGAAATTAAAAATAATTCATCGTTAATTGAGACACTGGACTCTTAACATGAAAATTAATTAAAAATGGTGTAACAAAAATTTAGTAAATTTTCATGAATAGCAGAAATATCGGACAACTTATTGTTAATTAATGACTTTTATTTAATTCAATGCTTTCTGTTTAACTTTCGATTTATTTATTTAATATTCGAAGGGTGATTCATTCTAAATCAAGATGAAATGAGTAATAAATTTATCGAAAAAAAAAAAATGAGAAAAGTCATATCAGCAACACTAGAGAGTGAACATGAAAATTTATTCTTCAAATGTTACAGACGAATTATTGTTTTTTAACGACTTTTGTCATGAAAATTAATTTATAAATGCCCAATTAAAAATTCTGTCAATTTCTATCAACTTTCTGTTTTGGAAATTAAAAATAATTCATCGTTAATTGAAACACTGGACTCTTAACACGAAAATAAATTAAAAATGGTGTAACAAAATTTTAATAAATTTTGATGAATAGCAGAAATATCAGACAACTTATTGTCATTTAATGACTTTTATTTCATTCAATGCTCTCTGTTTAACTTTCGATTTATTTATTTAATATTCGAAGGGTGATTCATTCTAAATCAAGATGAAATAACTAATAAATCTATCAAAAAAAAAAACATGACAAGTCATATCAGCAACACTAGAGAGTGAACGTGAAAATGTATTCTTCAAATGTCAAGTCTAGTTTGTCTGTTTCCAAGGATTTATTCAGTGTCAAATTGGGATGAAAAGAAGTTGGGGTAGTTTGAAAATGTTCTCGGGCAAGTTTGACGTCACGTATAGTCAATGAAAGTGGGTATTCGTCACGCATCCAAGAATCCTGCGTTCACCAGAGCTATGGTGGAAGGTGGGAGTTAGTTGTTGGTGACTACGAGTTGGCAGGGGGGTTCGTATGGTGTACCGTTGCCCGGGCAACCAACCTGGGTCAATGGGGTACCCGTTCATATCGCGAGAAACTGGGTCAACCTACGAGATTTCCTGCGTTGCCCCTTATCGCCTGTCTGCCTGTCTGCCATCCTTCCTTCCGTCAACATCGGTCTCCTGATCTTTACCTTTTTGGACAAAAACATTTTTTTGTTAATCTTCAAAAAAAAATGCTTAACTTTCGTTTTAACGGAGTTTAATTTTTCAGCAGAAATATTATTAATCTTATCTTATCTTTGATATCATTTTGTTTATTATTACTTTTTGTAACGTTAATTCGCCCTGCAAATCACCATTGTCGTCATGAATTCATAATATCGTTTGCTAACTCTGCTACGTGCTGTCCCTCCGATGTCTTTCACCTGCATTCCGGATTTATCTCAAACTTTAACGTTGAATTTTCCAGCACAATCGTGAGATTTTAAGATGAAGACGTGCTCCTTCTCGGCCTTCGCAAGTCTCTGCCTCTCGAAGTGACCCGAATGTCTATGTATAGAGGGTTGTGAATCGCTATTTATAGAATCAACCCTCGTGACATGACGTGGTAAAGCCTCGTCGTCACTCTCTTATCGCCTATTTTTTTTTCTTTTTCTTATTACTATCATCACGATTAATCCGATAAATCATTATGTTACAATGTGCATTTTTGCAAGTGCTTCTAAAAAGATAGTTTTTCGTCAGAGCCACTTAATTGTTAATTAAAGCATTCGACAGTTATCGTAAAACGATACGTTTTTACACCCAACGTCATTAATTTTTTCTATCGACCTCAGTAAAAATGGCATTAGTATCAAAATTACTGGAGTTCCAGTAAAATTTATATTTTTCATTATATGAAAAAGAAGAATAGCAGGCAACTGGTATTTATTATACCCAAGAATTTCCTACTAGAATTCCAGTCATTTGCTGCTAGAATTTCCTAATTTAACTTTATAAATTCGAAAATAAAAATTTCAAATTTCCATTCCAGGACGTATATAAAAAAATGTTAATTCCGAAATTTAAATACTGTAAATTTGCAGAATTATAAGTATTGATTTTTCTTTTAAAAAGTTACATCGCCGATTTGTAACAACAAGTGTCGCAACAGAGCATGAGAGTCTGGAACTACCTATATTACCGGTTGACGAGTGTCACGGTGATCGTCTGGTAAAATCAACAGGAGGGTTAAAGTCAACGGTACGACAGAAAGAGGGTGTTATTCACGTTCGAAACATAACGAGTGCTGAGGGAGCAACCGCGAGGAGCCAAGGTAAAATCGTCAACCAGCTACTGCATTATACTGCATTATTGAGGGAGTTTGTGCTTTACAGTGTGCCTTATCGACGTTGGTGCATCCCCTGCAGGTGCGCGCCTCTCTCGCGTCCGACAGAATTCGCTCGGGTGCTTGAATTTTTATTTCCTCTTATGTGCCCTAAGGCTCGATTATTAAAATTGACAAAAAAAAAAAAAAAGAAACTTCAACACGAAAATACATTGCTGTTTGTTTGATTAATTTTATTTAATTCTAATTCGCTTCTAATCGAATCACCAATTACTTGGATAATTGAACTGACTAAAAATGGTAAAAACGCGAAAACTGCTCTTTGAAGGATTTGCATTATTTTCTTTGTAATTAGACGAGAATAAATAATTGAAAAATAAAGCAGTAAACACAGTCCTTGGTCCGTACTACGCCAATGAGTTTGACAAGGCTTCCCGGGGGTGGTTGGGATTAATCCAGTTTACCGGTGGAAGATTTTTCAAAGGCTTCTTATGCAACTCTATATTATGTGCCGGCTCGGTGCCTTTTCCGACTCTTGACTGACAATGAGACGAGGAACGTGTGCGAATGATGGAAAGCATTGAAAATTATGATTTTCTTTTTTATGTATTTAAATATCAAGCAGCAGAAAATTATACAGAAACATGATTTCGCTTGTTCGTTAGAGACGAAAATCACGAGTTTATAATTCATTCAAGTATTATAGATTAATTGCAGAAATGGAGTCGAGAGCAATTTTTCTAAATGCAAAAGCTTTTTTTTTTGTTTTTAATCTTAGAAAAATATTCAGTTTTAAGCGTTTCACCAGTTTTCGTGATGAAAAAGGAAAAAACAGCCCCTAGTGTCACGCTATACCAAATCTGGCAATGCAGTCTGTTGACCATGCACTGTATCACGTAACAAGTTTTTTTGCACAGTGGCGTGGCAAACACTTGGAACACATTATAGACTCATTAAATAATCACTGGAAATGAAATCATTAATTCCATAACTATCACTATTTTGAGGTATTGTAAACATATGTCGCAATAGAAAATGAGAAGGCAACCGAATATGCAATTTTATTTTTAATTTGCCACCAAAATAATTTATGATTAATAATTTGTAAAGATTATTCAATTCTCGATCCATGCAGTAATCGTTACTTTTCTTTTGTCACATTTATTTTCTTGGTATTAAAAAAAGTTGAATACCATTAAGGTAACTTTTATTAATTATTTAATAATAAACACATTATATATACGAAAAAAAAATAAAAAGTGCATACTGCAAAGTATAACGAGAGATTCTCATCTCTATTTATTATTTCAACTGGTCTTTTATTTCTTATATTACATCGTATGAGCAGTAAACTGTGAAATCTTGCAAAGTAAAACTTTGAAGTGAAACTTTCCTCATTTTAGTTTCACCTTTTACAAAGGCACCTGAAGATAAATTAAATACTGGGATTTTATCTGCTCAAAATGTGTACATGTGTTAGCGAATCAACATTGTTTTTTTTTTTTTTTTAATGACAACTTTCAGAACTTTTGATACACATTTTCAATCCTAGTCAAACTCAATACCAACTAACCTTGACTTTAGCTACATTTATATAAAAAGCTTAGGTACGTTAGCTTGAAATTCGTACCCGTTGATGTGATATCGTTGCTCTGTATTTTTGCATCGATTTAAAATAAATTGTTTACAACAAAAAATTACTAATTGTTTCAGGTGCTCATAAAATGTAAGCATTAGTTCAATCCATTCTGGATTTACAAGATTTAATTTTCCATGAGGAGGAAAAATGAAAAAAGATTTCAACTTTTTTACCGCTTGATCGATTACTCCACAATTTTTTTTACGAATCACAAACCTGACAAAACGTATATGCAAAAAAAGCAATGTGTATTTTACCAGGATGCAAAATTTCTGGACATTTTCGAAAATGTTATAAATATTCATAACATTAAAATGTACAGTTTTTTCTTCTTCACGGAGCACAAAGTTACCTCTGCGACGAAACAACATGTCTAACAGAAGATGTTTAATATATGTTTCAAATTCATTCACAATTTTGAAAGGATTAGAACAAATTTAAATGAATGATATTTTTTTTTTTAATAATAGAGATCGTCATCCTTGGTTCAATCAATAAGCAGGAATATTCGACAATGAAATGAATCGTCCGGGAGCTCGACTTGAAGACGAAGGCATCGACTCAGAAGATTGATAATAAAATAGGCAAGCCGTCTTATGTTTCTGTCTTATTTCATTGTACAATTGCGATATGAAATATGACATAAACTTAAGGTGGTTACCTATATGATCATCGATAATTATCACTCCATCATCGACAGCCCGAAGATCATCCAGCTCTCCATAAATTAATTGCAATGAATTTCGACCTAAGAACTATGCCTATAATTTTAAGTATTTATCGATAAGTAGGAACAAAAAAAGGTTCTTTTTATAAATCAATTATTACAATTTTTCGATGAATCAGTACAATTTGTAAATCTATGAGGTACACGTCACAAGTATATTGTCGCGAATGTGAATAATCGTAGACGATAGACATTGTTCTAATTCAGTAGTATGAAAAAACGTCAAGTCGGGCGTCTGCTGTAGGGAGAAAAGGAGATGGAAGAGAAGGGAGGAGAGAAGCCGGCGCGGGGTGATAAGCCGAATCCTAAAAAGTGTCGAAGAGAGCTTACTCGGCTACTGTTACCTCTCAGGCGAAAAGGGGCTCGGGGATGCCACTTTTCCTCCTCCTCTCTCTCTCTCTCTCTCTCTCTCCCTCTCTGTCTCTGTCTCTCTCTTTATCTCTCTCTGTCTCTCTCTCTGTCTCTCTATATGCATCAGCTACTCGCATTCCACCCTTATTAGATTCGATCCGCGTAGTACTGACTATCCTATCCATAGGTCGCACGGGGGTCTCTCTGTCTCTCTCTCTTTTCCCTCTGTCTCTGTTTCTCTGTCTCTTCGACCAACGTCTGCAGCATGCGAGTCACGGAAGGATCGTTGACGTTCGATGACCTCGAGTTTCGAGGGTTGACGCGACACCGGATATCCGTCAAAATCAAACGTTAACTTGAAATAAATGATTCTTTGTAAGTTCTTGGAGCGAGAATTCTAACAGGCGGAAAAATGACCATTGTTCGGTGTTCCTAACAAATTTTTTTTTAAAACTCAAAATAATTGTTTGAGATTTTTTTTTAGTGCTCGTTTATTAGCAGTTTAAGATTTTTTTTTTAGATTGCATAGTAAATAAATTTAGTGTGCAATCGAAGTGCCAATTTTTTAATTAACACACTCTTTTCTGTCAATTTGATAGACTTTTTTTTATTTGATGGATTTGTTTTTTGTTCAATTTAAAATGTGACACAAAGCTTTTAAATTTGCATATTTTTTTGTAAAATTAGATGCGACGAAAAAAAATGTCTGATTAACAAAAATAATTATGTTAAGTCAGAAGTGACACTTTTTTTTGTCGAATTTACATTATTTTGTAATAGGAAATAACAAAACTTTTCTGTAAAAATTACATAAAATAAATGCTGTCGAAAAAGAATGACAATTTTTTTGTTTAACTTACAGATATTATCAAATTAAAATCAGACTTCTTTTTCTTGTCAAAATGACAAAATATTTCGTAAAATGAAAATACAACATTTTTAATCAATTATTTTTGTAGTTTTTGTGAAACTAGTATCTGACAAAAAATAGTGTCAACATTTTTTTTAAATTCAAAACGCAATAAAATTTTAATCGTTGCATGAATTTTCACCAAAAATAATAGTGAACGAGGTCGCACTGCTTTACTTGGCTGCAAAATTGTGTTTGGACATGTATTTCTAAATATGATTTCTGACCGTTTTGGCCCATTCTGAACCCGTTTGCATATGGAAACACACAAAATAATCATTCTTCTATGACGAAGCAAAGATAACAAATGTGTGATTACTATAGTCGATCATGTTATAGAGACACTTAATTAAAATATGTATTGTACAATTTCAAGTCAATCGGATGCTTAATTTTTAAGTTCTATACGACTATTTGATTGTCCAATGACATCCAAAACCGTAAGAATTTTTGCAAAAAATATTTGAAGCACTTATTCTACACATTTGAACCAATTTATGAATGGAAAAGCGTACATTAAAAAAAAAAATGTTTTAATCGAGAAGGGCAAATAATTCACGATATTCGAGGGGTAACATATATACATATGTTAATGGTATCGAGTCGTTGAAGGAAATTACACTGAGCTCAACGTTCCAACTACCTTAACATAATTTATTAAATAAAATTGTAATTAAAATGACTAATTAGGTCGATGTTAGTGATGAATTCTGTGCTCCAATTTATCGAATGCAGTGGTATAACTCCTTCGTTGGACTTCGCGGTTTGTTTTTTCCGAGCCTGACGTTTTTAAGGATTCATCCGCTTCGGAATATCGTTAAACATAGACTTTCGTTGAAGTCTGCACGGGTTGAAGTCGAAGTTATGTAACGCTGTGCGTGTGTATGTTTGTGTGTGCAATTTCTTTGTTCACTGTTGTAGATAGTGAGCTTTGGAAAATGATGAGGTGAAGTATAGAGACAAGCTCGTTACGGCCTACATGTGAGAAGGTATTAACTCGTAACACGACGATATAATATATTTTCGTTAACGGTTTTATGGCAGCACGTCATGATTGACTTATCAGAGAAAAAACAGAATTTCTGCAAGCTATTATAGTGCACTAATAGGAATTTAATATTCGTGGCTAAACATGCCAGTTTTAAAGAATTTTTTATTAGAGATTATTAACGAGTTTGAAGTTTCAAAAAGAATTAGCAGTAAGGGTAGATCATGGCTCAGTTGTGGCTTGTTTAACTTCATTTAATCCTAGAATCGCATACATCCTGGAGGTGCCCATAGAAATAATCATATGTCAAGATGAGAGGAAGAAAAAGAATTTCTTCCGAATAATCATCCTTCTTAAATCCAATAAAAAGGATTTTAAAAAATGTGAAAAATCAAATGAACCCGATTTTCTGTTCAACCTAAAAAATGATCATCATTTGGCAACATTTTTTTTCCTATCTAAATCTAACTATTTCAGTTGTGTCCCATTGGAAATTCGAAAAATATACGTGGACATTAGGGTGTGTTGAATTTTTTTTTTTTTTTGGAGTTCCAGGCAGATATATTAGAGCTGGATGAACATGAAATATTGAGCTTAATCTTTACTTTAATTGTGCAACAACTTCATCAATTTTAAAGCTACGTAGTCTTCTCGAAGGGCTGATCTTAGACGATACGAGATCTGAGGTTTTATTTAAAAAATCTCTCATTGATATCAAAACGATAATAAAATCGATTACACGCATGAAAAATTCGATTTTTCTCTATCGTCACGGGGATTTTTTTTTTTTTTCACGGTATATTCAATAGAATAACGTACTTGTCTATAATGCAGTATAATTATCTTGCCCTTATTTCTGAAGCTATACCACCGACTTGACTCCTTGATTGGCTGTAGAGTCTCATAGTCGTCGTGCTATTGGTCACCGGATTAGATGACCACGTGGGACTGCGGTATATAACAGGGGGTGAACTATCATACTAACGCCAGTTGTGCTGGGAACAGTGGATGGTAAAAGTGCTCCGATTTTTTTTTTTTTTTTTTTTTTTTATCATTGTCATACGTTGTCTTGTGCGGCGTGGTGTAAGATCGGTTCAACAAATATCGCGACTACAACCCTCATCTATACACTAAACAAACGAAAAAAAAAAAAATCATCACCGAAAGCTTTTCAGCCCGAATCAACGAAGAATTTTGAAAAAGTGTTCGTATCTCTTATTCATTATTCGTTCCACTCATCGAGTTCAGAAAAAAAGCAATAATTCCATTTTTTTAAACGAGCCTAGAAATCATAAAAATCTTATTATTTCGCTCCACGAATTAATAGCTTCAAATCCCTTCCTTATAGTAACACTTGAATTATTAATCTCTATGAATTTTTAAGAAACCATCAGTGAAGTCTTTTTAACATTAATTTTAAGTTTTGAAATAACCAATTCATTTAAGTCGAAACGAAGATATAATTTAGGGAATTTTTTTTGTTATAATTGCTGGATCGAAATTCGCACACGATCGCTTCAAATACTTTCATTATAGTCTGTGCCAATAATTAATCTTTGTACATTTTTAAATTCTCATAAAAAAAAGCTGCGTAACTTCAATTCACCAAAATTTAGAAAAAAAAAGTGGTTTACTTTTTAATCGAATTTTTTTTTTGTTAACGAATTTAGCAAATCATAAAAATAGAATTTTCGCTATTGCGTCTGCAAAACTAATGAGAGAGCTTTCAAAAATGCCTTCGTTATTGTTTGTCTCAATAATTCATCGGGTCTTGAGGACATTTTTTTTCGTTTTTCGTCGACCCGATTTCCCGGTTGAGCTAGTTCTGTATTTTAATAGCCGAAGTAACGTCTGTTATCGTCGATACGAAGTGGCCGAAGGTTTCTTCCACGAGGGCGAGAAAGAGAGCGGTAGAGCGGTTTGAGAATCGTACACCCTCGCACGTTCCCAGAAGATCGAAGTCGTTGAATTTTCCATAAGAACCGAACTGTCCCATCGTTCTATAGCACCTCCAGATGTCGGTTCCCTTACAACTTACCTGGCTTCCAAGACCCACGACGATAAGCGTTTCATATATATACCGTTCTCCACAACGTCCGGTCGCTTCAACGCTGCCGATACCTTTTATTTCCTCATTCTCTACTGTTACGTACACTCGAGAAACCAGCAATTTTTTCTTCTTCTTCTTCTTCTTCTTCTTTTTTTCATCCTATTAGCTTCGATCTCTGATACTCTTGGTGCTTTGCATTTTCAACGGCACATCGATTGAGCGCGAACTGCCTGAAAAAAAAAAATAAACAGATTTTTATTGTTAAAAAAATAAATAAGAATGTTTCATAGAAGAATACATTGAGAAAAAAAAAGATTGGTTTTTAAAACAAAATTCTTAGTCACTGTAACACAATCTTAAGTTGTTCCAACAAATTTGTACTTGTTTGCACAAAACTGGTACTTGGATCCACGAAAATTTGTCTTACTTCTAAAATTCATTTGTGTCAACCAATGTAACTTTTTTTTTGTCAATTCAAGTAATCCCAAAAGTGGAGTAAGACGTTGATGACATGCATAAATGATTTTAATCGTTTAGCTCAACCTCCTTTTTTTTTCTCATTAAAAAATTACGTCTGTTCGCTAGAGTTTATGAACATAGAGCTGGTCAGAATAAAAATTAGATACGATCAAGATTTGTGTTAGCGTGCCATTTCAACATAACGCAGTAATCTCGAAATCAGAAAAACAAGAATCAAGAAATTTGTAGAGATATTACAGCGTATGTTTAATATTAACGTGCTTTAGAGACAATACATTATAATTCGAAATAACGAAAATGCTCAGGTGGTTACATTGTGTAAATTACAAATCGGCGTGTTACCTTCATCGCGATTGAGGGTGGCATTGGACCCCAGTGCAGCTGCTGGCCACTGCACAAGATTAGACATGAGACTCTTGTGCGTGTGACAGCGGCTATGATGGGGCTTCCATTACCCAGCATAATGTATCTGTGGCCAGGGGTAAGACGATACACTCTCGTAACGTTACGAAGGGCGAGTAATATGGAGAACGGAAGATGCAGCAGCGGGACATCGTCCCCGGTTGTAAAAGGTGAGTCAGCTGAAGACCCACCACCGGAACAACGCGCGCTTGCATTATCTGACTTGTACGTATTTATTTACAAGAGCGAAAGAAACTAATGACACAGCAGGTGCTTCAATTTTTTTTGTCTATTTGCCGATTAAAAACAATGATCTGTGCTTGATCGACATTTATAAAGCGACAAATCAATTCGCTGCATTAAAAAAAAAAAAACAATAATTATTTCAATAACTTTTGCAGACTGCCAGAAACAAGTTTTGTTATTCTGCAACTTCACAAGTAATTTTTACAAATTTACATGAGAGTGAAATAAAGAAAAATATTTTTTTTTATACAATTTTAAATTTTAGTTTCAATCTCACGTGGAATTGGATTAGTACACGCTCAGCATGTACTTGATGTGGTTGATGAAAAAAAAAAGAAATCATTCATTCAAAAAAAAAATTGCTTGAGTGCTAAAAACTAGTTTTGCCATTTCACATCTAATTTTTACAAATCTATGTGAGATTGAAACAATAAAATATTGTCTTAATTTTTGTAGTTGTTGTTTCGATTTTTATGTGGAATTGTAAGAATTGGTGCAGAGTTGTAATGACAAAAGTTGCTCTTGGCAGACTGAAAGCGAAGTGTTTCTGAATTAATGATTTTTTTTTCAGTGTGAGACGATATTGAACTTATAGTTGGTTTTGTTGTAAGCTTGAGGTTGCCTCATGCGCTACTTACAGTTAACAGGAAAATGTATGAATCTATGTTTTTCCACTGGCAGCATTATAGAATTATTGTCGTTGTAACGTGAACTTATGGTTGATTCTCATGCGTTATCGTTAACTTTTCCCTCGTCGAACAGCAAAGTCGACCATAAGTTCACGAAAAATCGATCACAAGTTTATGATTGAAACATATACGTTGAAACACATGCTGGTGCAGTGTTTGAATTCAAAAAATCATGCCGAGTACGATCTTTTATTTCTCTAACTCAAAACATTCTTAAGTCAGAGGTTTGGATTTTGCAAGTCTACTTGTGATGCATTCGATATAAATGTCGCCATAAAAAACAAAAAATTCTCAATGAAAACGACAAAAATATATATATTTTTGTTTTAATAGGAGGACTTCCGGTCTCATCATTGGGGAAAACTGCCTCGAAGTTTGTAAGTGATCGCCGAATTTTGAGCATTTTTGGTTCTATGGGATTTCCAAATGTTTATAAGTTGTATGTATTAAACATTCCATAGAAATTCGGCTAACCCACTTACAACAATATACAATTTTTGCACTTAGGAATGCTCCGTCTAATGTAGTGCATAATTAAAATGGTTTCACAATAAAAAAAAAATTATTACTTTATTTCTTCGAAAAATGCATAAAATTGATCCTCGCCAATTTTTCAATCTCAACGAATTTTTTTGAGACGACTCACTGCATATGGGAAACCTTATTTATCATCAACCCAGACATTGTTTCTGAAAAAGATTTCTAGAGCGTAGAGTATTATCAACATTGAAATTTCCATTTTAAGAAAGCGTGAAAAATAATATAAAGTGAAATTGGAAAGCAAAATGTATAAATAATTAATTACGAAGATCAATATTTGACTTGTATTGGGATCAAACAGGTATACAGCAGAGCGATTGATAGGTAAGACCATCAAGTGGACGTATAATAAAGATACGTTCAACTCACTTCTCGAAGAACTATCGACCCCAAGTTGACTTCGAGCGTAACTTGTCGCCTTCTCTGACCGTTTATCAGTGCATTATTTAATAGCGCATTATTAGATGTTATACCTCGAAAGTTTCAGATCGATTGTTTCAACGTCTACACCACGTATCATAAACTTATTACTCAGAAAATAACTATGCCGGTGTGACGAACGATGGTCGTTTCGTCGATACAGTTGTTCCAATTCTATTTTATTCGTAGAAACATTTCGCAAACGCAACTAAGAACGTGAATATTGCGAATCATTGACTCGTCAACAGAAACTTATAAGAACGCTAGAGCGCTGAGAAATGAATGTAGTTGACGACCGATCGTCGTGAAATGTGAACGGCAACGTTGAGCGAAAAAAGAAAAGTAAGTTAGGCATATTCACTTGTTGGCCCCTTTTATCATTCCAAAGGGAACTTTTATTATCAGACACAAAATGTACAAAAATCTGTGATACAGTGGTAAGTAACATTTTACATAAATTACACGAAAAAAAAAGAACATACGAATAATAGTGAACCAAGGAAGATTGGGTACGCAATATTCATTGTGAGGGAATGTCCTCGTTCCGCTTCAATTTCCATGCTGAAAGGCACGCATTTGTATCGCGTAACAATCGTGGAATGTCGAGGAACGCTTGGAATCGCGTAAATTCGATATGTCTAGTGCAAGTTTACACCGTCGATTATTTCGCGTTTACCTTGGTCCGTCGAGAGGGAGTATTGTATTCGTTAAACGCGTGTCTAAGTTATTGTCGATAAGTTACGGAGCCGTGCTAGGATCGACGTTCATCTTCATTGCGAAACATTGAATGGGTCTGCAGTCCTCGCCGTCCTCTACACACAAAACTGTCTCGCCCTCGTGCAAATCGTGTCTCGATATCATCTCCGGCGACAGACACGTCAATCCTGAAGCCTCGAGGACTTCAACTCCACCAACGTGTCCTGCGACCGAGAAACATTATATTTTCTCGTTAGCAATTGATAATTCTGAATAAATATATATTTTAGAAGGCTGCTTTTATTGTTTGTTTGAACCTAAAATACCTGTAGAATTTCGAACACTGAGTTTCGAATATAGAATATTCGATGTAGAACACTTTTTGAATATTTAATTTTTAATACCACAACCTATTACATTTTTAATCAAAATTATTTTCAATTGTGGATTTACTGCTTTCGATTTCGAGTTCGTTTGTTTCCGGTGCGCCTGAAGTTTCTCATTAAGGATACATTATTACGCATGCATTTCCAAATAAAAGTTCGATTTGACAAAAATGTGAATTCTTAAAAAGAAAAAAAAAAGATAAAGTTCCAGGCTTCGATTACTTCACATAGATTCTTTCGCGTTTTCACTATACCAATTGCTAATTATGGATATATACGTTTTTCTTTGCAAGCCATCGAACGAACGATTACAACGAATAGTCATATTCACCTGACTGCCGTGTACTCAACCTTTTTTCACACGTTAGAGTTCTCAGTAACTTTAACGCTCTGCCGTCCATAATGTCGGGATCTACTCTCAGAGCCTGTTTTAGATGATATATCGCACCAGTGTTGTTACCCTTGGCGTGAAGCAGGGTTGCGAACAGATAATTCGTCGTTGGCTATAAAAAAAATGAAAATACCATCCTCGATAATATCCGGGACGATGAACGAAAGTTGCGTATTTGCCAAAGGTCTTGAAGGGTTTGAAAGTCGTAGTTACCTCGACGGAATTTGTACGAATAGCGTCCTTGGCAGTTCTCAAAGCTTCGTCGATGAAACCGAGCTTTTGGCCAATCGAAGCGATGCCCACTAGGGGTACATCACGAAATTTAGATGGTACGGCGATCAGGGCTTGTTGAAGACAATCCAAGGCGTTTCTCGGCTTACCCATAATTCGCCAGTGCAACGATGCCAATACCGACAGTACCCATGGAGCAGCAACTTTCTAGCGATTTGTTTTTTTTAAATCTTATATTATTTGCTCGATTAGAAAGTAGCTTGCCTCATCTAATTTTTTAAGTTTATTGAATCGTACATTTATTAATCAAATAAAGACAACGTTGATATCTATTGTTTAGTGCAAAAATTTTAACATAAATTTCTCTGCCATGGTTAATCTCTCGGATTAAATACGAAAAAGGTGACAATTGTGCCGTTGCGTTGTAAAATGTTGCAGTTTACTGTTCTCGTATTTTATTCAAGAGATTAACCGTGCTACAGAAATTAACGATAGAAAAATGTAGGTAACTCTCTCATAGTTAAGTGCACCGAGCCAGTTAAAAGGCATCAGAAGTCGTTTTTTGTGAAACTATTCATTAAAAAAAAAACTAGTATTTAAGTATCGCAAAATGTATATAAAAAATTATAAGTTATACAATTTTGTGGTCATATAGGATTTAAAGTGGTCTATGGATTTTAGTTTCTGTGCTCCTATTCGATTTTTGGAAGAGTGGTTTCTGCTGCAAGTATAAACATTTTTTCTTTGTCGCTCGTGCGACAGTTAATCCCATTTTCACTGTATACTAAATTATGCAATTAGCGACTTACAACACAAGACCTTCTCCTTAAAATAAGAAGTATTAATCGAATGACGGACAACATTTTTCTTACGCTGGCAGATTTTTCAAATATTAACGAAAGTTTACGTCATTCCATAAGCCACAAAAAGGCCAATTTGGTGAAAAAGGCAGTGATTAATTACATAAAATAATTCCTGGACAAGATGCCTTCGAGATTTAATGACAAACATGGTATATTCCTCTCGCTTGAAATCTAGATCACCGCAAAAGCTGATAATTTAATAATTATATTCCTTACCGCCTTCGTGGCCGTTAAAATTCTTTGCCCAATCTCGGCGAGTTCCGCGCCTTTCACCAGATTCGCGATGAAAGGTGCGAGACTTGTTTCCGGTGTATTGCCGTTGGTGCTCGCCGCGATTAACAGCAACGGCGGCATATTTCGCTGATCGTAAGTATCGGGCGTCTGACAGGTTGGCGGATACCAGGGAAGCGAGTGTTCCTTGCCTGGATCTATGCCGATCAGCTCGCTCACGAATAGGTGCGTCCTGATCGTCAGAAACGCAAGGGTTTCGTCATAGCTGCTCCAACCAACCGGGGATATCGTTGGGATACTTACGCGAAACCCTTATTCTCCGGTGGCAAATTAACGGGTACGTATTGCTTCGTGTCACTGAGAATCGACGATTGTTCACCGCATTCGGACTCCTCAGGCCAACTTTTGCTCTCGAAAGGAGCTTTGCTCTTTTTTATCTCTAAGTCGTGGTACTTTGGTCTACTGGTGGGTTCCATGAAAACTGTAAAGAACTCGGGTCCGCGCTCGTCCCTAGACGCTTTCTTGGAGCTTATCGGTCGTTCCGTTTTTCCTGGAAAACAGAAATGGCATCGTATGTATTTTTTTTATTCGTTCATTCATTTATTTATCCAGTAGACGGAGTCTCGAATAGCTCTCGAATAGTCAATCGAATAGCAATCGAATAAACTTATTCAATTCAACAGAAGTAACAGCGAGGTAAAATTAGAAGAATCGAAAAATTACGGACAATAATTGGCGTTCGACAATTCACAAAGTTCCCCTCATTTCTTTTAGTTATATAATAAGTATTTACTAAGTTGTGGAATAAATAATCTCTGAATGTCTGTTTTTTTTACATAGATAAACGTAAACTAAAGTTTTCAAGTACACTTACTTTGAAAAACTTCGGAATTCGTCATACGATCATTTATCTTTTCCACTTGATTCTCAACATTTTGTAGCTGTTGCAAGCTGACACCGATGTCGATTTGTAAACTGTGCGCAAGCATTTGGCTCTCCGTTGCAATTTGGCAGGACAGACCAGCGTCCTCGCCTTCACGCTGCATGCAGGTTTGTCCTTTCGCAGCGAGAAAAGCTCCCAATCGTTCAGCTCCGAGTTTTGCTAGGAGAACTTTCATCGAGTGATCACACAGAATCTTCTCCCGAAGTTTCAGCAAATCCTCGTAATCGTTCTGATAAGCGTTTAACTCGGTGACAATGTCGTCCAGAGTTCTTGAAACAAAGAACGATCATGGTTGAATTATTCCACGAGGAAAATCTCTTTTTTTTTTTTTTTGTAGTAACACTAAAACATGATGGGAATAAAATTTGACGAGTCTATCGAGGAGATATAATTGTATCAGAATATACATTTTTCGAGTTTTCCTTTTGAATATTTATTCGTTGATTTGCACAGATATCGCGCCGATATCTCCGATAAAACTATATTTATGAGGAAGCCAAAATTGATCAGTATACTTCCTCACAGAGGTGGCTTTGTCAGAAGTATAAGAGAATAAGGAAGCATAATGAAAGATTCTACTCTGCAGGTTTGTTTAAATAGAGTTGATTTCTTACTTGTACAGAGCTGATAGAGATTTATCCAATCGTTGACGACAGAGAATTACTTGTTTAGCTTGTTTTGCTTGCTCCATAGTGGGCGCCAATCTCAGTGTATTATCGTAGCAAGCTATCGATCTGTTGTAATCACCAAGAACAGCGTAAACGTGACCCAAAGCGAGATGCTGATGGCTTTGAGTAGGTGCATGATCTATCGACGTATGCAATACTATCGCAGCCTCGGCTGAGTATTTCGCCGCATGGAGAATTCCACCGGTAGTTAATAGAGGTATGTCTCGAAATTCCCTGAAAAAATTCATCACAATTATTTGATTCCCGTACTGCTTAATTACTTTTTTTTGCAATATTTTCTGTATCTTCAATCACGTTGAAGTCTTTTTTTTAGATTTTTCTCTTCTCAAAGTACTTAAATTCTAAATAAACGAAATTTTTGGTTGAAAATTTATGTGTACTGCTATTTTAACGTTCAAACCATGATGAACCAAAGATTTAATGTGCCGTTCGTACCGAGGTGCAGTGACTATAGCTCGTCTGGCGCATTCGAGAGCGTTGTACGCGTCGCCCCTTACACGCCAATAAATTGCAGCTAGATTAAGGTGCAACCACGAAGTACTGTTACGCAGCAGTCCATGAGCAATCTGATGTCCAAATTTTGTGAGATCTGTGCCTGGTGGCAGATACTTTATCAAGCCTTTTTCCTGGTGTTGAGTGAGATTCTTTCGATTGCGCATTGCCTGTAAAATATTGTCATAAATTAGAGATTTTTCCGTAAATACCAAAGAGCAGAGCGTTCTACAAATGATACCAAAAGCTTACACTGAGATGTTCGAAGGTATAGACACTGAAATCTAAAGGAAATGTTTTCTTGCAGTCCGGTACTTTCTTCTTACCCTCGGATGGAATACCATCGAGTAGGTAGTCCTTCTGGCTGCTTGTAAAGAAATTTCAAAGATGTAGAAATTTAGCTAAATGAATTAAGCGAATCGAAAACCCCCTTGTACTCTACTCACGTTACGCCTTTCCTCCAACTTCCGTCTGTCGCAACACTCGTATAAAAGTCAAACTCTTCGAGCTCCATGCCCGAAGAGATGCAATCGGGGTTTGATAAATGTAACCAGGATTCCACATCGGCAATCGAATTCAGTACAGTGATTTGTCCGTCGAGGATTACTTTTCTTGCTACAATCTTTTTGTGCAGTTCCACAATAGCATTTAAACGATTCTCTTGCTCCAGAAAGGCCGGCAAATCGTACGGTCGACGCATTTGAAATACAGAATCCAGCTGCAAGATAATTCTCAAATTAATCGCTTCTTATAGTTTGAATGAATGATTGTTTATTTAACAAAAAGACCATCGTTGGACCTGTACATTTTTACAATAGGCAACATACTGCCTGTGGGTACACAGGCTGTACAACTGTACAAGGTGCAGGTAGAATGAGCTCGCAGCTGAGAAAATAATATGTATAAATGATAACAGAAAAATAAATAAATATCAAAAATATAAAATATTTTAAAAAATAACAGCTGTTTACAATTTTGTTTCATAGAACTTCTTATGTCTTAAAAATATCATATGATTTTATACAAATAGATTGAGTTCTTTCAGCGTGATTTCTGAGTGATTTTTTATCTACTTCGTGACTAGCACAGATAGATATTAATATATATAATAATTAAATTATTATATAATTCAGTTTAATTTTTTTTTTTTGTAAATTAATTCTTCGTTATTTTCTAAATTTTACAAAGATTCCTTAATTAGCAACCCAATTAAACAAACAAGGAAGCAAATGTAGAGCTTTGCACATTGCTTCCTCATGATTTTTGAATGTTTACAAAGCTCCTCGAAAATTTCAATTCATTTGGTGAGATTTGACGTGAGTTGGAGGAAAATAAAGATTTTTCAAAAAAATTCAATATCCCATAAAAACTAAAGCTATTTGCCGATGTATCCCAAATTCAATACCCGTCGTCCATTGACATAGCCTTGTTTGTAAAAAATTATTTAGCTCTATAGCTAAAAATTTGCAACAACTAGAGCACAAACAAATATATTTTTTAAAAATGTAATATTGAATAAAATTTGACAAATTTGAATTGTTTTGAAACTTTTCACAAACAAAGTTGTCCACCTGCTTCATATATGAACCAAATTTTAGTTCAATTGTTAAAGCGGTCCAGACATTTTTTGTGAACCACTTTTCTCCACATCATAGACATGAAGATTTCCAAAATTTTTAACAAGAACTCTTCTCCTCTGTGAAGAAGCAAAAGGATATCATGAACAGAAAAAAATTATTGTTTTTGTATACTAGAGATTTATCTTTTGGACTTATGCTATAGCATCACAAATATGCTTGGGAAACCAAAATTGATCACCATTCCAAGTATAACAATTGTTGTGTTGTCAAAAAAAATGTATGCTCATACGGTAAGATATGCGTGTCAGAATCCAACCCGTTTGAATGATTCGACAAAAAAGTTAATTGGGATCCTTAGCGAAAGATGGAAAATATGAGGCAGCAAGCGGCAAGCTTCCACTTCTACTATTTAAAACATTCAACAAGCATTCATTCACTGAACGCTGTGGATTTCCACTAATTAGCAAGTAAATCCACAGGATTTCCTCTAACTTGAGGAAAGTGTTTGAGAGTTTAATTGTTGGAAATAGATATAAAGAAAACAGTACCTCCGACTGTATTCTCCCGTTTTCCGTTACCACCCAATGAGTCGTCGCCGAAATTCCGAGTATAGCTTCGAAAAACATGAGGAATATCCTAACCGAGCGAACCTTCGCCATTGTGGTTTTTCAGTTCCTCTAACGAGTGTCGCAGAAAAAAAACGTCTATATGTTAATTCGTTGTAGAGATAGAAATGTTACGTTATTGCTTGCCAAGTAGCAACGTGTTCGTTCGGGCTTTATCGCTATTCGGAAACATCCCGCCTTCGTTAAGGAGAAGTGATAAGCGTCTCGTAACTTTTCTCCGACTTTTTGCTTCTGTCGGCGTCGTACGAATTTTCACACGACTATGGTAGACACACACACACACACACACTCATCACACAGCAGACAAAAGCGTACTCGTTACCGATGACACTGAATTCGATACTGAATTTTCTCGATAGCTAAAGTCTCGTGTCAAGTTTTTGCTTGTTTTACACAATACTTAAGTTATTTACGCGATGTATTCGTTTATTTGGATAGTTCCCTGTATCTCTGTGTGCTTTGTTTCGTCAGAAGTACGAGACACACAGCTGATCGCCACGGTTTGACGGAGCGATGGTTGGTGTGGAGGGAGAATTCCACTGAAATACTGGCGGGAGCTCCAGAATGTTCCATTTAAATCGAACATTTTCATGTGTGCGCTATTTATTGAATATATTTTAGGCTGTTTTGTTATCAGTGCATAGCTTAACATGAAAATTAAAGCAGGACTTGTGCTATCAGCTCATACAATATTGTGCGAAGGATATATAGAACATTCCACACAATTTTTGTCCCGCTTTATTTGGCCGAGCGCGAAATTTTGCGTTTCGCTTTAAATTTCTAACACATTGAGAATCTTTTTTTTTCTTTTCACTTTTTGCGTCATTGTTTTAAAATTAAACGTAGTTCTCCACAAATGTTGCTGACATTATAGGTTATAGGGACATATTTTCAAAACTTCAAGTACGTAAAAAATGAAAAACAGAAATCGAATATTTCGTTAATTTATATGAATTTTTATGTTAATTTATATGATCTGATGTGGAGCGTCAGAAAGTAGTCTGAAAAGTGTCATCGATCTTAAATGAAAATTCATATATTATTTATATAAGTTAAACCAACCACGCAATAAATTACTGGTCTAAACTAAAATGGTTGACTAAACAGAAAAGAACAAAGAGCTCTCGGGGTACGTCAGCTTAATATTTGACGGAATGTTCTATACGCAATTCAATCGACGAAATGCAATAATATACTCTATTACGTCACGCGGTGTGAGAAGTAAACCCTTCTCACACCGCGTGGCTTAATAGTACATTACGTCCACGTGGGATCAAACTTTTTCTTGACGAGTGTCAGTTTGCAGCACCTATTGCAGTGCCTATGTTATACATTTCCTCCAAGATACCGAAGATTGTATAATACAAGATAATATCAATTTTTTTCGGTGATGAAACCACCAATCGAGTTGAACAATCCAATTTATATTTCAATGCGAAACGGGTGCAAAAATGTAATTTCTGGACTGATGAATTTGCGTCATATTGTCGCCTTTATTGGTTATAAATGAGTCATGTTTTATCTGTTTTTGTGTTCTGCACACTGCACTCCCTCCACCGGACTATATATATACCTATAAACATGTTCATCGCGCAGGTCGATTTAGTATCAGGAAGAGTCATAGAAATTCGAGTGGCGCAGGCGTGCACTGTCGATTCAGTGTGTGAGAAAAGCTAGAAGTATACTAACGCATACATATCGCTGCTCTTTGTGACAGTCTCGACAACGCCGAGCATTTATAAAGGTCGAATTAGCAGGCAGTATTAAATAAACGGCAACTGTAAACACCAAAACAGAACTGAAGATGACTCTAAGGCCGAGGCAAAATTTTCACGCGGAATGCGAGACTGCAATTAACAAGCAAATCAATATGGAATTGACCGCCAGTTACGTTTACCTTTCAATGGTAAGCTAGCAACTTTTATTCTTTTATTTATTATCCACGTTATCGCTTATCTACCGAATAAATATTCGGTCTGTAATCGTGCTATTGCGCTATATATATCAATCCCGAAATTTGTGTATTTATTTTGTTCACAGGCGTATTATTTTGATCGCAGTGATGTCGCTTTAAACGGACTCTATAAGTACTTTAAGAAGGCTTCGGACGAAGAACGCGAGCATGCTATGAAGCTCATGACTTATCAAAACAAAAGGGGCGGCAATATTGTTCTGGAGGATGTTAAAGCACCTACTAAGAGCAATTGGGGCGTTGCCAAAGATGCTATGATCGATGCTTTGGGTCTCGAGAAAGAGGTCAATTCGGTAAGCATCAAAACGCAAACATTACTTTTTCAACATCTCATTGCACTTTCAAACTCATTTTTTTTTTCATTTTTATTCTATAAATTTAATATTTTTGAATAAATCCTTTTTTTTCAACCATATTGTTCGTAAGAACATTTAGAAACATTTAATATTTAAAAAAATAAATAAATAAATAAAGTGACAAAATGGGTAAAATAATGGTGTATTATTTTTCCATAATTTTAGTTTTCGTCGGATTTTTTAAATGAATTTTAATTTTTAAAATTTATTATTTATTTAGTTTAATTTAAATTTGTATTTAAAAAAAAAAAAATTTTTGCTATGCTGCTTGTGAATAGAAGTTAACCATACATTTTTCATAAAAATAGAATATTGTAGAAACGTAATGAGTGTCAAGTTCTTTATGGAATAAATAAACAAAGGGGGGGGGGATTTCAGTGCATGTTTTTCTGTGCCAATCTAGTCTCTATCGCGATCTTATTGCAAAGCAGCGTTGAGATTGCGAAATCAGTTTCGAGATTGTGAGCAACATGATAAACGTTTGGACACATTTTTTTTCGCCGATTAACAAATCTTGTTGTCATCATAATCGTACGCACAATCGACAATTGACCAACGTACAGTGGATTCTATTTTCGACCATATGATGTTAAGTGGGGGTGTAACTCAGTGGTAGAGTGTCCGCTTCGCATGCGGAAAGTCCTGGGTTCAAATCCCAGCTCCTCCAAGAAGTTTTTTTTCCTCGTAAATCGATTTTTTTAAATACATTATGCTATTGAGGTTTATAACACATTCAATCAACACATAATTTTTTACTTTACAATTGAAGAATTTATCATTATCATGGCGACAATATAGAGCACGTGGATTGTCCGGCGCGCAGAGTGCGCAAGAGAGAAAGAAAAGACACATCCTATAGTTGCGAAATCATGAGCGTACTCCTACCGCTATCGTATAGCGGTAGGAGTTTTGTTTTTATATAGTGGACAATACGAAAACTGTTAAATATTAAAAGTGGCGTTCCAAAGTTTATTTTGTGACTCTGAGAATCCGGTTTTAGCTGCTCAAACGTTTGTCTTGGGATGTTCAGACGTTGGGTTGAATATTCAGGGTGAATCCAATGAATGAACGGCCGTTCATTCATTGGCATAACGTATTTAAAACATTAAGCCAATAAATGAACGATATGATTGAAGTGAACTAAACCGTGCTGCAGTATAGCCGGATTATGTTTGAATTTATTACAATTAAAGGGATGAAATAATAGACTGTAATATATGAGCTTATTACCTAGTAATACATTGATACCGATACGAATATGACATCTTGCTAACCGTTCGTTCGTCTAACTGCTGTCAGTAAGAAGACTATGATGTAATACTGATTTTTTCAACGACTTTTTATTACAGAGCCTTCTCGCTTTGCACGCACTAGCATCGACGCACAACGATCCGAATCTTCTCGACTTCTTGGAGACGGAATATCTGCAGGAACAAGTTGACGCTATCAAGGAGATTTCCGATCACGTGACGAACCTCGAAAGAGTTGGCGAGGGTCTCGGTGTCTTTATTTTCGACAAGGAGCTTAATGAGAAGGAATAATTTAACGAATATACAAAAGGAGCTTCAACTTAATTGTCTTTTTTAGCAGTCAATTAAAGCTGTAAAATGCACGTTAATTGTGATATATGCGCCGGTGCACAAGTATGTTTTGATTATTAACGAGTATAACTATTCTGATCTTTAATTAACGCATATCTCTATTTAAATTGTCCGAGAAAAAAAAATGTTACTCGATAGAATGTTAATTAACAACCAATCGTGTATTTGATTCTCTATATCGGACTCTTTAAACAGCGATTCATTTTATGCAAATATGGCGATGAGGAATATGATATTTTTCAAGCAGTATCGACACGCAATTCTTGTATTAAACATATATGTATATTCGAGAACCTGAGACTTCTGGCGGTAAAGTCAATAAATCTGCAAAAGACAATTGCAGTAAAATAAAAGCAATTTTTATTGCCATCTATAATAACAAATATCCTTCGATTATTTCGCGACATCGTCTAACCTTTCGATCTCCTGATAATCCTTTCCGAATAATAAGTTTAATTATTATACATTAACAACAATTTTGAGTTCAAAAGTGTTTAATAGGTAAATAATATATAAATAGTTTAATATACAGAAATGTTTGACATATCGTACATAGTAGATTGACTCCTTTTTTCTATTTTTTATAATTTAGTAAATGAAAAAAGCTTAAAAACTATAAGAAGGAAAATCTTGTGTACTTTGACAATAAGCTAGAAAATTTTGATATTCAATAGAGTACTTTTCAGAATTTTTGCAGATTTTTAAATTATGGCATTCGATATGTCGCTTTAAAAAAATATTTGAAAAAAAATTTGCATAGCTCAGAAAAATCTCAAAAAATTCCTAAAAATCTGTAAAATCTGAAAAAAAAATCTAAAAATCTGAAAAATCCGGTTTTACATAAATATTTGACCAACCGCCTGTAGTAAATTAATTATTTTTCAATAATCTTTTTAATAAAAAAAGCTTAACAACTGTAAGAAGAAAAATCTTCCCCACTTTGGCTATAAGCTAGATAATTTTGTTATTGAACAAAGTACAGAATTTTTTCAGATTTTTAAATTATGGTATTCGATATGTCACTTTAAAAATATATTTAAAAAAAAATTGCAATAAAAAACAAAAATGTTGTGCAGTTGAGGGTCCAACTAAGCCTACAAAAAATTATGAGCCAAATCAGAGATTTCGAGGTCAAATCCAGGTCGAAACGGGGTGGATTGCCCCATAAACAGCATTAATGTATCTATTAATTTAAAACAAGGAGGCAAAAGTAGAGCTGCACATTGCACATTGTTTCGTCATGATTTTTGAATGTTTACAAAGCTTCCTCTATGAAGAAGTGAAAATAGATAAAGTTACTTCCTCATTGCAGTAGCCTTGTAAACATTCAAAGATCATGACGAAACAATGTGCACAG
This sequence comes from Perithous albicinctus, assembly GCA_964016905.1. Lineage (NCBI taxonomy): Eukaryota > Metazoa > Arthropoda > Insecta > Hymenoptera > Ichneumonidae > Perithous > Perithous albicinctus. Next base: position 12,656,703 of record OZ024698.1, on the reverse strand, counting down.
CTCTGCTTTGCATCCCTGTTTTAAAAAACGTCGATGTGAAAAATATTCACTGATCGTCAGAAAGGTGGTCTGAATTTTTTTTATCGATTTCAGATCGCCCCTTGATATTATATGTCCTAAAAAATCTGTTAAAAGTCGCGTATAAAATATCACCGTGACCAGATAAATATCTAAAAAGAAAATGCATCTAATATTTCTATAACAGAAACCAAACGACGCAAAAAATGACTTGGCAAAAAAATCAAAGTGTAGTGTCGAAGTGCATCCGCTTGATATTTGATGGAATGTTCGGGACGAATATACAATCGATATGCGATCAAAGTAAATGTTGCACATTTCCCCGCGAAATACCGAAGATTGTATCAGACAAGATATCAATTTTGTGTTGTAATTGATCCACCAATCGGGTTGATCAATGTAATCTACTTTGATGATGCGAATCGGGTGCAAAAATATACAATGTTTCAATGATGAATTTGCGTCATTTATTGCCATCTCTATCAGTTACAAATGAGTTATCTGCTTTTGTGTTCTGCACACTGCACTTCCTTCACCGGAATATATATATACAAAAATGTTCACAGCTCAGGTCGCACTCTCGTTGTTTGGTATCAGGAAGAGTCATAAAAAGACCTCGAACGGCGCAGTGTGCAGTCAGTGTGTGAACAAAGTCAGAAGTGTACACGCGGATACATATCGCTAATAATCGTCCTGACACTCCCGACAACGGAGAGCATTCAGAAAGGCCGAATTAGCAGGCACCAACTAAACGATAACTGTGAACTTCAAATTAGAATTTCAAGATGACTCTGAGGCCGAGGCAAAATTTTCACGCAGAATGCGAGACTGCAATAAACGAGCAAATCAATATGGAATTGAACGCCAGTTACGTTTACCTTTCAATGGTAAGCTAGCAATTTTTATTTCAAATTTATCAAGCACGTTATCGCTTATTTATTGAATAATTATTCGATCTGTAATCATGTAATTGCGCAATTTTAATGCTGAAAAATGTGTAACTTTTTTTTTTCACAGGCGTATTATTTTGATCGGAGTGATGTCGCTTTAAACGGACTCTATAGGTACTTTAAAAAGGCTTCGGACGAGGAACGCGAGCATGCAATGAAACTCATGACTTATCAAAACAAAAGAGGCGGCAATATTGTTCTCGAGGATGTTAAAGCACCTGCTAGGAGCAATTGGGCCGCTGCCAAAGATGCCATGACCGATGCTTTGGATCTCGAGAAAGATGTCAATTCGGTAAGCAAAGACATCCTAAACATTATGCATTTTCAACACTTTTTTTTATACTTTCAAACTCATTTTCTTTATTTATTTTATAAATCCATTATTTATTTTTTTTTTCAATCTTGTTTAGTATTGTTTAATCATGTTCTTGATAAGAATATGTAGAAACATTAAATTAAAAACAAAAAAATAAATTCCTACATAGATTAACTTTTTAAAACTTTATAAAGAAAATTGCGTGAAATGACGGTGCAATATTTTGTTCATTATTCTATTTTTTTCGTCGCGCTTTAAAAAAAAAAATTTTTAGAAATATCTTTTTCTTTAATAAAATGTTTACACATTTCTAAAAAAATTGTCTGCTTTGCTACGCTAACTGTGTACAAAAATATATCTTCAATACTATTTTTGAAATTTTGTTTTGAATTTTTTAAAGCTATATATTCTTGGTAAGAAAATTTGAAAATATTTCATTGAAAACAAAAAAATTAATTCTTACATATGTAGATTCACTTGGGCTGTATATAAAAAAATGGATATTGGGTGATGGCTAATATTTACAAAAATTACTTTCATTTTCGTCCCATTTTTTCATTAATTTTTACAGTACAATTTTTCAAGAATAAGACGATTCCATATTTTTATAAATGTTTTTTTCTTGGCTATACTACCCGTGTTTAAAAGTATAATCAATACTCAATTATTTATTTATGACATAAATAATATATTATTTTTTATCCCATTTAATATTTTTTTTAGCCCATATTCTTGGTAAAAAAATGTAAAAAACTGCAATAAAAATAAAACAAGTATAGTTTCTACATAGATTCATCTAAAAAAAAACAGTATAAAAAAAAAAGAAAAGATGAGCTTAAAAAAAATAATGGTAAACTTTTCCATAATCTTACTTTTTATCGCACTTTTTTTAATGAATTTTAATTTTAAACACTTATTCTCAAATGAAATTTTTACGTCTAAAAAAAAAAGAAATCTTTGCTATGCTGTCTGCGAATAAAAGTATAACTCGAATAACAAATTTTTAAAAATAAATTTTTTTTTTTTAAACATTTTTTTAATCACTATGAAATATTCCAGAAACACATATAATAAGTGACAAGTTATTTATGGAATAAATAAACCAGATATGGTGATCGCAGTGCATGTTTTTCTCTGCTAATTTAGTCAAACGCAATCTTATCGAAAAGCAGCGTTGAGATTGCAAAAACAGATTCGAGATTATGATCAACTTGATAATTGTCTGTACACACATGTTTTTTTTCTATTTTTATTTATTTATTTGTCCTCGTTGATTAATGAATATCTTTGTTATCATTATCTTACACACGATCTAGACTTGACCAATGTACCGTAGGTTTTATTTTCGAACATAGGAAATAAAGTGGGGGTGTAACTCAGTGGTAGAGTGTCCGCTTCGCATGCGGAAAGTCCTGGGTTCAAATCCCAGCTCCTCCAATGTACTTTTTTTTTTCTTGTAAATCGATGGTTTTAGACATTATGCGATTGAAGTTTGTAATAAATTCATTAGACACTTAATTTTTCACTTTGCAATTGAACAATTTATCATTTTCATAACGACGAAGCATCAGAGCACGCGGATTACACACAGCTCGTAGAGAGTAATAGAAAAAGTGAGAATGGTTCGAATTGCGAAATGACGATTTTTTATTTATATATAGACAAATTTTAACGTTAAAAAATCCCAAAGATGTCCATAACTACAGTTAGATCTATTTTCCATTTAATTCAAAACATGTTTGAAATGGTTTTTGAGAGTTTCATTAGAAAAAACAACGTATGATTTTTACACAAGTCCTTTAATCATAGCTAAGCGGTCACCCAACCAATTGTTGGCAGCCACACACCGAGCACGCATCTGCTGCTTTCAATAATGGAACAATTATACTAAATTGATTTTCTTATTGCAGAGCCTTCTCGCATTGCATGCACTGGCATCGACCCACACCGATCCAAATCTTCTCGACTTCTTGGAGACGGAATATCTGCAGGAGCAGGTGGACGCTATCAAGAAGATTTCGGATCACGTGACGAACCTCGAAAGAGTTGGCGAGGGTCTCGGTGTCTTCATTTTCGACAAGGAGCTACACGAGAAGGAATAATTTTAGTGAAATAAGAGAGGAGCTTCAAATTGTTCGTCATTTTAGCAGTGAATTAAAGCTGTGATACACGTTGAATGCGTGATATGCTTCGGTGCACAAGTGTATTATGATTATAACGAGTATAACTTTACAGATTTTTAATGATCTTATTTAAATGACACAAAAAAAAATGTTACTCGATAAAATGCGAGGCAATATGCAATCGTCTTTTTGGGATTCATCTTATGAAAATATGGTGATGAGGAATATGATAATTTTCAAATAGTATCGACACGCAATTCTTTTATTAAATAATATATATGTATTCGAGGATCTATGATTTCTGGCGTTAAAGTAAAAAAAAAAGATCTCCGAGACTATATTTAGTAAAATAAGACCGTTTGATAGTGAAATCGATGACAAGAAAAAAAAATCTTCGACTGTTTTGCGATATCCTCTAACCTTTTTATCTGCTGGTAATCAAGTATTTAAAATTTTGACAAGAGTACACCAAAACCATGATTTATCGATGCGCAAAGATAATTCCATTTTCCAAAATAATTCAAAAATTCACGCCCACGTATTCGATAAGTGGCATTAATTTATGCCGCAATAACTCCAATACGTCGAGTTTCGGTGATTGCTCTGTCAGGTCTTCAAAGTGGCCAACCGGAAATAAAGTTAGCTACTCTTTTCATCCGGAAACCGAAGCAATTTTCAATCAACAGATCAATGCGGAGTTCAAAGCTTTCTATTACTATCTTTCAATGGTACGGATACGAGTCGATTTTTATTTTTCTTGTCGGCTCTCTGGATCTCTCTCGATACTAATTGATCTATATTGGTGTAATTATCTAAGGCTGCGTATTTTGGTCGAGTGGATGTTGCCCTGCCTGGTTGCGAATCTTTCTTCACGCAAATGCACATTGAGGAACACGAACATGCTATCCAATTTGTAAATTATGTTAAAATGCGAGGTGGATCGGTTAGTCTCTGTCCGATTGAAGCGCCTGATGACCAAGATTGGAAATCTCCGCTAAATGCATTCAAAGTAAAGTTCATTTGAACTCATCATTCTTATATTGTAAATAACATTTATTTGATTTTAAAAAAATGTACATTTAATTTAAGTTTATCAAAAATTTATTTTGTATTTCATTTAAATTTAATGACGATTTTTAAAAAAATCTAAATTGCGTTTTAAGATGGCTCTTGTGTTGGAAATGGAAGTTACCGATAAACTCGTTACTGTAAACGATGTCGCGATGAAAAACGGCGACCTGAATGCAAGTGATTTTATAATAACGAATTTTATGAATGACCAAATGAAGAGTGTCAATGAAATCGCAAGATTCGTCACCGTTTTGTCCGGAATTGGAGATCAATCGTTGGCTCGTTTTATCTTCGACAAAGATCTGCTTGAAAATCATGTTCTACCGGAATTCAATATTTTGAAGGAGAAAGGCCCACCGTATTTCAAAAAGAAATAGAGTGCATATGCGACAAATATTTATCAATTCGTTGATGGATCTCAACGAGATATAAGTAAATCGTCGCGCTTTTAGGAATAAAATCCATTATTCAATTTTGCTGTACCAATTGGGAGACAAAAAATGTATCAGTAATAATTCTAATTTACAGAGTCTTATAAATTTGTCCAAATTTTTCGTCACTCATGGAACTTATAATTTAGAATTTATTTAATACCACGTATACATTTTTCAACCACAACGGTTCGATTGAATATCAGAATTTGCGTACTTTGTGATTAAGAGGAAAATCTTTAAAAAATAAACAAAATATTAAAGATACGAAAAACATTGATTTTAAATAAAGATGATGTCATAAATAAATAAGTTAGAAATAAAATCGGTTTTCACACATTTAAAAAAAAAAAAAATTTCTCTAATTCACTTTAAAATGAATTAAAATTTTCTACAGACAAAAAAAAAGCTGCAAATATCAAATTTGGTGACGATCGGTAAATCAGTTCGAATTTTACGTGAGTTTGAATTTTTCAAAAATTATACCTTTTTTTTATAACTTAGGTCAACCGACAATAAATAAATTAAAATTTTTTACGAATAAAAAAATTGGACGAAAAACATTCACCGTTGCTATGTATCAAATTTGGTGAAAAATCGGTAAATGGCTTCGAATTTTTTGGAGGAAATTGTATTTTTTGTACTTCAACAGATTTTATAGTTTAGAAACATATCATAAAATGGACTACAGCTGTAAATACGTGTACAGTTTTTTTCACAGAGCTTTCTATATATGAGGAAGCCAATATTGATAAAAACGCTTCCTCGTGGAGGTGCATTTGTGAAAAATCGAAAAGGAAGCAAAATACGTGCAAAGTTTCCTGCTTTGCAATTTTTTTTTTATTTTAAGAAATGGTTAAAAGTCGACGTATTTTGAATATTCAATAATCTGTGTCATAAAAACAATTCTAAAACTTATTCGAAAATCGAAATTTTTAATAAGAATATTTCTTTAAAGAATCAAATTTTTTTTATTCGAAATACATTCATCTGCTGTTGCGTCGCCGACCGTACCGACTAAGTATTGGTTTTCCGAAACAGTTTTCTACTGCTCAGTCGGTAACAAAAACTGTAAAGCGTTGTTCTAATTCCCATTTAATCTTTCGAATAAAAGATGAGAACTGTTCACTGCGTCTTAAAATTCTGCAGTGAATCATTCTCGTCTTTTATCCGAAAAATTGACCCTGGCCGAGAAAAACGCTTCGGGAAGATTCTGCTATCTCTCTCGCACTTACGGGAATCTGAGAGAGACAGACGAGATGTAAGTACATCACCAGAGAGTTACCATGAGATCTCTCATTCTTGTCTCCTCCTGTAGCCACACGGTGGAGCAGCTGTACCCCTGACGCTTTCAACCTAACTTTTATTTGATTTCATTTCATTTTCAAATTGCATTCTAACCGCCGACCGTTGTATTCAATATCGGTTACAAAAGCAATAAATAACTATCGAGTATACATAATAGTGGGCGACGATGGAGCACAGAAGACGTGGCGCCGATTTTTCCCACTTACTCGAGTCTTTCTGTAAGTAATCTATTTATATCATCTAAATAACCTGTTGCTGCTGTAAACAAAACGATAAAATAACGACGCTCTCGGAGACGCTGAACTCGTGGTGTCGAATCGTTTTTTTCGACATTCCGAATATTCATCGTATATAATATATCTCAAGAAGATTCCGATTCATTGCTCTTGAATATTTAATTCATTAAAAGTTTACGAAATTATTAATTTCATACGATCACCATAATATTACGAGGCAGTGATAACAACCGGTCGGAATTTCTTCGCCCAATGTTAAAATCCCTATAGGGCTGTCTCTCTTGCACCGAAATGTGATTTTTGTTTTTTGGCTCCCGTTAAAAAAAAAACGTTTTCGAGTTTTGCCAAGCCAAAAGCTTAGTCCAATTGCGGGATCCTACCGCACGATTCTCTCAAAATTTGAGCCCAATTTGTCGAGCTATTTGGGAGAAAATATATATTTCAACATTTTTTTAAAGTGGTGGGGGAAGTGACGCTGACCCTTGAACTTTATTCCGCAAAAAAGAAAAATTACACGCAGCACGAATTATTTTTGTACCTCAAACTGCTTTTTTTTTTTAAATTAATAATATAAAATTATAAAATTCGTGTAAAGCCATTAATCTTAATTGTAATTTAAGAAACCTATAACAAATCAATTACACCTTCAATATAAAAAAAATTAGATTAGTGAAATAGGGATACATTTTATGTAAAAATACGATTTTTTTGAGAATACTCAAATGATTAGCTCTCTTACGAATCTACGGACAATGAAAAAATCTAACTATGAATAGCATCAATATTAATCAGACTAGAATGAAGCTGTAACAAGCTCAGTATGTAACAAAAACTGTGCTACATGTTTCTGAACAAAGCCAAATACTTTTCATCAAAGTGTAAATTGAAAATTGAAAAAAGTATTACATTTTTTTTCTTCCTTGTATCAATTGAACATGGAATAGCATTTTCTTTGTGATGGCTGATATTGCTGATAAAAGACAAAAATATTAAGCTGCAGAATTAAAAGACACAATTCAATTCTGATATTTTATGTAAGAAATCAGAAGTGGCAGAGAAATTTGATTTTCATGTTTTTCTACATACTGAGGTAGCAAATAAAATATAAATAAATTTAAAAAAAATAAATAAATTATAACAACCCTTTCAGGCATTGACGCAACAGACTGCGGGTCAGCTCTGGAAGCCATTCCACAGGAAGGACACTTGTCGAGTGAAGCAAATGTCCAAACTACCAGCAATGAAAAAACTTATGACGGTGATAAAAGGATAAATACAAAGAACTCGAACCGAGACGACAGCTCTGAATCAGGAAGTTTCAAATCAACTATTTTGGCTGGTCAGGCTGTTGAATCTGACTCCCATAGAAGTTCCGAGAGTTATCAAACAGCACGATCGGGGAGCGTTGCTGGAAGATCAAAATTTTCGGATGCTTCATTAGAATCTCGTCAACAGCCTGAAGTACCAAGCATTATGAACAGAGCAATAACTCTGGAATTCAGTCCGCAACCAGAATTAGATTTGAGTCAGATAAGCACAGAGCCCAGATCGAGCAATGAAACTAAGAGAAACGTCTTTATTCCTTCTGAAAAATCTAGCAACGAGAGCAGAGACACAAACTACAATATCAAACGCGTTCCCTTAAAATCTAAGACATCAGAGATTAGTCAAGGACTAGAGAGTCCAAGAAATAAATTTACACAGAGCACCTCTCGAGCGTTCAGCGTGGAGCATAAAGACTGGACTGTACTCTCTAGTTTAGACAATGTTTTGGATCCTTCGGGCGATAAATCTGAGAAAAGTAAGCAAAAGATTCTCAGGCGTTTGTCGCAAGAATTTTTATACTCACCCCGAACATTCACCGAGCGATTGGTGACGATAATCGATGAAACTGAAACAGGTTTCGCTGATGCTGAAGCTTCAGGCGTCAGTCTCAGTCGAATGACTAAGGAATTTCGGAAAATGTGTAAATTCATTCAGGACGAATCAATGCCTGAAATGGCTCCTTCTCTTTGTATGAACACATTTCTCGGAAATTCGAGATATCACGATGATAATAATCAAGAGAATTACGAGAGACCGGAAACAATCGTCGAATCACCAACAGAATCGCCTTCGGTTGATTGCAAAACACCACTGCTGGAAAACGACGTTACAGCAAAGAAAATTTATCGTAAAACACCTTTGAATATCTTCAGAAAAACTTTTCGCGAGAATAAACAAGTTGGGTCGCCGAATACCACTCGTGAATTTGAATACTGGGAAAAATACTGCGAAGGCTTGCAGCACAGTCCCATTTTATCGTCGAGAGATCGTCCGAAAATTATTCGTCGCAGTCTCTCGACTTCCGATATTTCGGAAGTTGCTAAAGAGGAGCTTTTCCTTAAATGCGAAGAACAGCTTCGTTCACTCGATGACACAAATCTCGTTGAATTCGAGACCTTCGATAGTCATCAAGATCACGGAGGCAAAGGTGGAGAAATTCAGACAGCGTTGTCAAATAATGATAACGCTATTTACAATAAAAATGAAGAGATTCGGGCGAATGAGTCGTGCGAAAATTACGATGATATTTACGAGGATGAATTCTCGAACAGTTTGTTGATTGAAAAGGAATTGCAGCGGAAGAGATGTTTCGAGACGGCCATATTGATGCAGGAAATTGAGGAGGATGCGAAGAAAACAAAGGAGGAATATCCAAAGGCGTTGGAACGACGTGGAATTGATCCTGAAACGGCATTCATGAAGACAATAAACACCTGCTTAGCTTATAAGAATTGCTTTTCGGGAATTCGGCAGAGCAGTCATGTAAAACGTAAGGAAGGTTCGAGCGTCGATTCGGGCATCGATATTCGATCTTTTGGTCGAACTCTCTACGCATCTAGCAAAAAATCTTTTAACGAAGCTTCAGCAAGAAATTCGGCGAAAAACAAAGAAAGATCTGCGGGAATTTCGCCCAGATCGGTAACTGGGACTATTAAGAAAACAGATAGAAAAGCAGTTCCCTCGAGCAATCTTTATCAAGACAGTGCGAATAAAGGCCAGACACAGCGCGCTGCTCTTAATTCGCGAAAGAATGTCGGTTCCCTTCGTCCCTCTAGGAAGTCCTTGACGTTATCGAGATCTCCGTCTCGTGGTAAACGATCACCGACCCTTCAAACTCCAAATTTGAAGACTCGGGCTTTCAAAACTCCGGAGAGAAGCCGAAAGGATATTCGCGTTAAATCTCCTGTACCGGATATTGTCGTCTCAACACCGACAAATGTACAAGTCGAATTAAATTTCCAGGCGAAAGAAAGAGAAGTAACTAGCGTTCCAAAATCGATGTCACTAAGAACAAAGAGTCCCAGGTCGAAATTTTTAACCGATGCAACACAGGGAACGTTATTGAGAAAAAATGTAATAACATGCACACCTCAACGAGTCAAGGGTTCTGGTTTGAGTCCTTCGCCTTCAGTAAGAAAGCAAAGTACAGAACGGGTTCCAAAATTGGGTAATAATCAAACGCAAAAGTCTGAGAAGTGTACGGCGTCCACGAAAACCTCGAGAAGTCCCCGTAATAGATATTTTGTCACTCCTGGACGAAATAGTCCGGTGAAAAAGACGAAAAAAACGAAGACTTACTTCACGAGTATCGACGACGACTTTGGCCAGGAAAGCTCAGCAAGAGTTATGAAAAGTCTTCACGCTCCTGGACTTTATAGATTGGGATACAAAACTGTAATATCTCCAATTAGCATGTATATTCGTGGTACTGATGTTAATCTCATACAAAATAATCACGAGAGGAAGAACGAGTTCATGTTGACGCCAAATAAGGTTGCGTCGGAGGAGAAACTCAAGTTCAATTTGGCCTCGAAGGCATCGCCTAGAGACAGCCCTCGAACGAAATGCCGTCTTTTCGTTGAGAAACAGGTAACAAAAATAAAAAAAAATAATATTTTAAGATAGCGTGCATAGTAGTCAAATAAGTGTTAAATTTTAACAATGTTTTCATAAAAGTTGAGTGTTTTAATTGAAATTAGAGGAGGTTGATTTATATCACAGCATGTCATTTTTGTAGAAATAATTTTACAGAAATTACATTCTCGACATTTTTTTTTTTGTGTTTTTAATAACGTTGCCTTTTTTATCTTGTCAAAATATTAAAATTCCAATAAAATCAATCTTTTGGATGGAAAATATATGTGTAATGAATTTACAATTTTGTAACTCTTTCCTAGGATCTGGAATCTGATGAGAACGATGAAAATGTGCAGGAACCCGGATTTGCTCTTCCGAAAGCCAGTTATAATCAACCGGCTGAAGTGCGCACGGTAAGCACGAACGATTATTCCGAGCGTTCATTTATTTAGCGTAAATTGGACCGTGATTGATAATTCACATTTGCATTTCCAGGTTAATGAAAGCCCAAGGATAATAGGAGGCGTTCGTACAAGAGGTTTGCTACAGTCCATGCAAAACCGCGTAATTATTCGTCATGAGAGCAAAAGACCCGGAAAATTCGATGATAATAATGTACCTGAAAGCAGCAGCGATTCACCCATTGACATGTCCATCCACGTGCTGAAATCGGCGGAAAAAACGAATTTTATGAGTCGTAATCGAAGGCATTTGTAGGAAAGCAGAGGTATCTCTGAAAGTTTTATAGTTTTATATGATAAAAGTTTTATTTTTTATAAGAGACGGAATTATACGAAAATATCTTTATTTATTTTGACACACTGTAAGTACTTGTAAGAATGTTATTTAGTGTGAAAAGAAATAAACTTTGAGGAGCTCGTTTTGAAAGATTTCAGTGAGACCTCCCGAGGCCGAATGCTCCGCCACCGCGAGCTCCTCTTTACTGCGATTGAAGTTTGTTTCTTTTCACCTTGGATAACATCCTAACATATTTGGCTGAAGTACTTTATATCATATCTCAAGAATTATATATTGAAACAGTGTTGTGAACGTCCCATCAAACTTCAACTTAATCTCTTTGTTCCGTAAATTATTTTATAACAATTATTATTTTTATCGTATTCATTTGTTAGTAAAATAACTAAGCATTTAATTAAAAACAGGAGAAAAAGAAAAACTAACGGATTTCGATGAAAATTCCTTTTTAAAGCGCCGCCATATTACTTTTTTCATTAATTAAATTTCGATGGCTTTTTCTCTTAATAATCTCAGTAAAACCTTATTTTTTTCTTTTCAGTGAAATTTCAAATGTTTTAACACTGTTGGAGTGGTTAATTTAAATGGATAAAGAATATAAATAATTTACAAATAATAAAAATTGAATTAATGTTTTATGGGAATTTTTCGTACTTTATTTGTTTATTTGTTCTGTAAGCAATTTTGTTTTTTATCCTTTTAAATTTTCCACTGTGACACTGGTTAAATACCGTAACATTTTATTGAAGAAAAAAGAAAATGTGTTTTTCTGAAAACTACAATGAAAATTTGTTACTGTTCGTTTGGTTAATCTTAACTTAACAAGCATAACATTAACATTCTAAGCATCGAAGAATCGATTAAACATCGATTGGCTGCTGACGATTAAAATCAGAGCGATATTACAGCTACTACGTATTAGTGTGAAGAATTTTATTATCGGGTATTTTATAATCGTTGACACATCATACATTTTATTGAATAAATTAATCACAAAAATTACATAACAATCAAATGTATATTTCAGCCGTTAATCGCGTTATTTTCGTTCGAGCAGTGACGAATCACTTCTATTCGAAAATCATGGTTTCCTTAAGCTTTCACAATCTCACGCAACGCTTCCCCGGTATTTCGAACAGACGCCGCGTGCAATATTTTTGTACACGTTGCGTTGATGTTCGACAGATTTAATGGAACGCGATTGTAACGTAAAAGCGAGAACAATCGATGTGAAGTACAACAAACATTAGGTTAACAATGAGTGATTAAAAAATATATATATATTTAATAATAATAATGTTTGTAAATTATAAAAATGCACCGTGCGACAAGTTGCGAGCAAACACGGGAGTACGCATTGACATGATCGATTTGTGGCTTTTCGATTGATCCGAGCTCGACGCCGGCGATCGAATAAATTACTGACTTCCTTCACGATCGTGACCGTGCGTGCCGTGCGCCAAACATCGCTGCTCGTTTCGTTACGGTTTGTGCGTCCCTCGGCTCTTATCGTTGATACGTAAAAACTTATCAGGAACGTGATACGGTTAAGGGGGCCCATGTGAAGGGCTTGAAAAGAACCGCTGTTTTTTTGAGATTTTTTTTTTGCTAAGGAAACTGTACAAATGAATCTTAGAAAATGTTAAGGGCTTTTATATACGTTAATATAAGTTTAGATAATATTGGTGTTGACATCGCTTGACTGCGTAAAATCTAGAGACTCCTGTATTTATTGGACAGAAAAAAAAATTTTAATGATTTTTTTTTAATTAAACCAACATTCAGAATTATATTGTCTATTGAATCGTTTTTGTATATGAGTCAAAACACGTCAAGTCGACCACCCCAATTTTTCATGTCAACAAAACGTCCTCAAATTTATTCAGGATGTTGGTCTGGTTGAAGAAAAAACGTAGGAATGTTTTCAGACTTTTTATTGTCTATTCCAGTTATTAAAAATTTCTGAAAATAATCGTTGTTACTACGGTTCGCACAAAAAAATCATAAGAACATCAAATTTTGGATTTTTAGACTACTTTCCAACAATATTTTTTTGTAAAATATTCCGATTTTATTTTGTGCTATTTTTCAATTAAATAAAGTTGCCACTTTTTCCCCTCCGAAACGGCGTTTATATTTAGAGATTTTCAATGGCTGGAATGTGCAATAAAAAAGTCTGAAAAAATTCCTACGTTTTTTCTTCAACTAGACCAACATCCTGAAGAAATGTGAGGAAGTTTTGTTGACATGAAATTAGTTTTATTGTAGTTTTTCTTTTAGAATAAGCATACTTTCTTTAAATCATCTAATACTCATTGGGACGAAAAAAAATACCGAATTTCGTTGTTACAAAAATAGATAATTTTTGTTGTAACTTAGGAAGCAATGTACAAAAATTCCACTTTGAAACCCTCTTTTTAAAAGTAATATCATCAATAAACAATATTATCTTATGCATATTTTTACATGACTCGAATCCCTTTAAACGTAAAATAGAATGCCCTTAATATTTGAGAAGGATAGACCGTACAGCAAAAAAAAAATCCTAAAAAAACATCTGTGTATTAGAGCGTTACAGGTGTGTTTCCTCCTTTAACAATGACTCTAGTCTTCCGTTATCTAGCACTGCGACTCGGAAATTTGATTCCATAAATCATTGCTATTGTTAATTCCATGACCCTATTTCTGTAAAAAAAAAAAAAAAACAGAGTTCCGCAAGAAATATTGGGCTGTTTGTTCCGTGTATGACTCGGAACTGGATCGTAGTTCCAGATTAATCATGCGGCAATGATAAACACGTGAGCGCGTTTGGTTATTGCGCTCGCCGGCCTCGTACCGAACTCTCTCGTCGTTCGACGCTCCTGAGGAGCGGTGTGCAAAGAGCCAACCAATCGGCAACGTCCATCTAGCGCTGCTAGTGGAAGGTTGCGCATGGCACGCAGCTTCCCGGTTGCACACGCTGTCGTGTGCACTCGGTGCACAGAAGCGGGGAACGATCAATAAATTCAAGCGTTCGACGCCGACAGAACCAAACAGCTCCAAAGCCAACGTGCTAGTAACTTCATATCTACCAGTGACACGTAAACCGAAAAAAAAAGCCGTGAAAATGCCGGGCCCCTGCGGAGACAAGTGCAAAGGTAAAAATTATATATTTTCGCTTAATTACACAATTTTCAAACCAATATTCATCATTATCGTTTTGCGAATTATTATTTTTTAACTCACCTATATAATCTATATAATCAATAGAAATTGAACAAATTACTGAAAATAAACATTTCGTTCTATTGGTTAACAAATTATGTTTTTTAGACTGTTAAAAAATTAAGTGTAATTTTTTAATAATTATGTAAGTGTATCCTTATATTTTTTGTCTTTGGTCTACTTTTATGTTACATCATCTTTTTTTTTTCTGGTTTTAAGGGCTTTTTCTGTCTAATATCGAATGAGTAAATAAATAAATAAATAAATAAAATAAATAAGATTAAACAAAAAATTGTTTGAAATTTAATGCAATGACGATGGAAGTTTTTATGCGTAAAGTGATAAATTGAAAGTACAAGTATGACGCACTTATACGTCACGTAATTTACTAAAAAAAATATATTTACAATAATTCGTGATTAATAATGAAGTTTAATTTTACACCTTATATATTAAATTTAATGTATCATTTTATGCATAACTTTTTCCAGTAGATCAAATTTCTAAATTTGTTCAATAATGTGAATTGTTCGGTAATTATCGTACTGGAAGAGACTCTATGCTGGATTCTCGTCTGATATGATCCACTTCTCGATGTACCGTTAACTCGCGTGGAATTCTGTAGGCCCACTTGAGTTGTATTGTATGTGGAGCATTAGAGAACGTTAACTCGTGTTAACGGTACGTGTTCGAGTGGACGTAACGTCCGATAGAGTCAATTGATAATATAACTGATTGGAGTAACGTCTGGGTTGTCTGTAATACGAAGTCTCATACACCGGGTGACCAGTTTAAAAGCGATGAATACTTGATTTTCAAATATTCTTTTATTAACAATATGATTTTCTTTTAGAAACCTGCAAGGACCAATGCCATTGCGGAGACAACTGCAAATGCTGCGACGACGGTTGCGGAGGTGTGTAACATTTTTTCTTTCGTCAATTGTTCGTATGAAGACAATAATTAAATGAATTCGTAAGACAAAACTTCCTGTATGAAAAAGTCAATGTTTATCCACATAGAAGTGGCACTGCGAAAGCTGGAAAATAATGTTGAAGCCATTAGCCAGGTTCTTTTTTCCAACCGTTTTTTCCCTTGCAAATATAATATTGTTTCGCTTAACAGACAATTGTTATAATTTTCTTCATTTTCTGATTTCAGATAAGTGCACCTGCAAGGCCGGTGGCACCTGCAACTGCAAGTCATGTGCCTGCAAGTGAAAAGACTTCTGACTGTGTGACAACTCCTCAACTATGGCTTTAATCGTTTAATTTATTAGATCGTAGACTATTAGAGCAGAAAACAGACGAGAAATGCGTAAAATGGCTATTCTACTACTGTATTATCGATTATCATCTATGTGATTTGCAGAGAAAAAATAAGCTTGTATAACGACAACAAACAATAAGAACGCGTATTATTTATATTCCAAAAGAAAGTTGCGACTGATCAACTGTAATCGTTTATAAAAATGATAACGAAAAGCAAAAAAAGTCCCAATAAAATCTGCGTAAAGTAATCTTAAATTGTTTTATTCGCACATCTTCAGACCATTTATCTACCACGGAAAAAAAAACTTTCCGTCGGTTGATACCGGAGTAATGATATATACGAAGTAAATACAATTATCTAGTGGATGATTCACGAGTCAACAAGTTTTCTGGAGACGTAGATAGTAACTTAAATACCATTTTTACGTACGCCACAGGCAAAAAGTATCGTAAAAGGGAACATAAATATACGCATTACTTCCTGGTGCTTCTTCGGAAAAGATACCAACTGCCCGAAGCGACGGTTTATGGATCGTTTCACTACGTTGGAACTGTATATACGTACCGGACTGTGCGAATCGCTTCTTTTACTATGCTCTGCGAATACTTCGCAACTCTATTGGAATTTTATTAGTTTACTTTTCCTATTCAATACGATATTCGTGCGAAAAGTAGTTTTATTAAGCATTACAATTGCTGGCCATTCAGTTGCCAATTGCTGTTTACTTTCGAGGCAAAGAATTTTTCGCAGTGTGGAAAAAGCATCTAACTATTATACGTGGCTTACAACAAATTTATTTGTTTTTTTTTTCACTCTGCATATTTTCACAAGTCGAAAAATTTCTATAAAATTGAGTATAACTTTGTGAGTAGTGAGTATAACTTTTTTTTTCTTCTTAAAATTGGTAAAGTTGCACCTGATTAATGAAAATTATATTTTTATTTATTGTTGAAGTCTGCGGGATTTTACTAATTCTGCCTCCATTATAAATTGATACATTCGCGCCGGAATTAATCATGCTCAACTGAGATTTTTTTTAGATTTCAACCATTGGATCTCTTGTCGAAGTGTGCAGAGTGTAAAAGAAAAAATTCATTGTAAGCCACCTAAAATAGATAGATATTTTACCCACAGACAGGGAAAAAATGCAGGTTTCAATATTAAATGGGACATGTTTAAAAAAAATAATGTCAACAGTTAAACTAGTGAGATATTCCCCAACAAAATATCAGTGACTGATACATTTTGAGAAAATTAATTGAAAAAAATTAATTGAATTTGAATTCATGTACTTTACGACAATAAATACATATTTAAAAATCTGTTATTGTAAATATTTAAAAAATTGACAAATCATGTTTTCTTTTTCTTATTAAATAAACTCGTAATTTTATTTATACTCTATAATTTTATACTCTATAATTTTTTTTATGAAAAAAATTTCGAAATTCGCAACTTTTTAACCGGTTGCCAAGTTTTAAGAAAAAGGTTGTAATTATTAGGAACAAATTCTTTTAAAAAATTATATTTGCCGAAAAATTAGAAATTTCATTCTATATTTTCAAATATTTTTAAAACTACTTCCCTTTTTCAACAATTTATTAATAGCTTTTTCGGATTACAGTAGAACGTCAATGATTCGAATAGCAATTCGGTTTATCAGAATTTTCGGTTTTTCGAACGATTATACGCCTTGCTTGTTCATGTCTCGTCTTTCTCTGGCAATAAAAAATATGAAATGATATCCAAGCTCGAAAACTGCAAAACAGAAGCAGCTCTCATTTACAATGTTCCAAAAAGCGAATTCGTAAATTTGTAACTTTATCTATTTAATTTGTTTTGGTATTTATTAATTCATAAATATATTGGTAATCAAAATAATAGTAATAAAAATAATTTTTAAAAAATTGGTGAAGAAAATTAAAATAAGGAGAAGATATAGTAAATATAAATATATAAAAAATTGTCGTTAAATAAATATATTCTATCATTTTAAGGGTTTCAGTGTTTCTCTCCCCCCTCTCAGAATATTGCTATTCGGTCATTCGAATTTTCGATGATACGAGCAGTAGAGTCGGTGCCAACTAGTCCGGTTAATCGACGTTCTACTGTAATTTCAATCGTTATAAACTTATCGCATACAGAGTCAGTTGTGAAAGTAACAGTTCGTCGGATTTACAATTACGGAAGCGAAGCAAACCAACGTATGACTTCGTACGTTCGTTTGCTTCGCTTCCCTAATTAGCAATTAGTAATTTCGTGAATTCTGTAGAACAAAAGTCAATAGAGAGCAGACTCTTCCTGTTTTCAATTTAACGTGAGTTATATACCTCAAGCTCACGCCGGAATGATCTCATTGTACCTTATAGAATACTTAGTCGTGTGCTTGGAATAGTGTAACTCGAATACAGTAAAATCTAAATTAAAAATTGTATAGTTTTAACAGTAAGATTGTGTCGACAAACGTACACATAAACTTTGTGTTAATTTTTTTATGCAAAGACACTCAGAAAGATTCAAAACGTTGAGAGAAAAGTGGTTTGGAAAAAAAAATGTCAAAATTACCCATTTTTATATGTTAAACGGAGAGCGACTCAATAATTATATACATTTGTCACATTTTTTCGTGTGAAATGAAAATTCCACATTTCCTATATAAAAATGACACATAATTGGTGTAAAACGAAAATACACATATTTTTAATAGCTCCATTAAATTTAATTACTGTCTTTTCTTCAGAGCTAGGAACGTTTCTGTGAACCTCTGCTGACACCAAATCTTTCTGTTAAACCTGCACGATTTTCAATTTACTTTTTCCTTTTGTTCTGTGTATGCGTAACGCACGTTATATTCAACGTTACGTCCAAACTTAAGATTGTAGTCATGAATAAAAAATAAACGTCAGAAGGATTCATGCAATAGCTTCTTGAATAACTAAAAACTTTGACGTACCTTAATAGTCCAATACTGTGGGATCTGAAACTTTTCGGAGCGCGCCGAATAGAAACGCGAAAAGAATAAACCATCATTAGCATTTTACAATTTGAAACAACCGATGACTGATATCCGTGTTTGAATAGTAGATTTCAACACGAGGGAGAAAAAACTTTTTTTCGCGTGGGTTTGGAGAATCGCGCGAAAAAAAAAAACGTTTCTTTTTCTCGAATGTTGAACGAATCTTTTCTGGACGGAGGGACTGAAAAGTAATTTGTACATAAATCGTAGAATACATTATCTCTTTCACTCGAGCCTTAATATTTTCGCTGCTACACCAGTTTCGACGCCCCCGTACTAGGTACTTATTCCTCCCATACATAACAACCACCCTTTCGCCCATAGCTCTCGCAGTGTTTATGTGAAAATGATATCAAAATGGTGCGAGTACAATGCGTTTTAATAGTACTATATGGTTGGATCATGTGGTTATCATGCGATGAATTTAATATGCGAGTTATCAACACGTTTTCGCTGGCTATTAATCCTGAACCCGTGGAAATCTCCTGTTCTCTGGGAAAACTAATTTTCCAACAGAGTCAAATCCTCACCCTTTCGTGTTTCTGTTAACGCTTTAACCGCGTATATAGCGTGTTATAATCTATTTAAATCTCTAAACTCGCGCACTGACATTCCGCATTGCTCGGGCGCGCCGGTATTATTTCCGGCCAGGTTGGACTTTATCTACGTGACCGGAACGGCATAAATTACGCATACGAATAATGTAAAAAAAAAAAAGGAATACCGAACGGATAATGGCTTTTTGCCGCCAATGATGACTGCGCTTGGGATCTACTAGCGGCATATTAATTTTTCTCCATGCAAAGCGCCAGTTTTATACTGTTATACATTTTTTAAAAACGCGATTTTCATATATTCGTATGGTCACTGTTACTCGGGTATCTTGTCAGTAAAAAAAATAGAGCTCGTGAAATCGGAGGTCTGGTGACGATGGTATTAAGTACAGATGCATCATTATTAAAGATGTGGCCAAATTGTAATTTTCGAGTAATTTTTACAACGTTTATTTCGTAGGCAAAAAAGATGAGAAATATAGAAAGACAAAAAATTGAACTCTTGACAACATTTTATAAAGAAAAACATAATTGTCACGACTTTGCAACCGATAGATAAGTCAGAATGGCATTGCTAAAAAGCGAAAACTTGAAAAAAGAAAAATCCCATTTTTGGACTGAACGAGTCGACAGGTTTTTTTATAGATTTAAAACACAACTTCAAAACTAATTATGCTTGCGTTTTGCAGCCAATTCTTTTAAAAAGAAAGTGAGAATGCTATAAAAAATTTGTACCTGAATTTTTATAAAAAATAAATCGCATGTTCATAAATTGATGAATTGAAAGTTAAAACACTAGAGTAATTTTTAATTACCTTGAATTAAAATTCCTCAACGTACAATCGCAAAATAACGACCATAAGTAAGAAAAAAAATCGTCAAAATTTATGTAAAAGGAGAAAAAAAAGTTTTTTTTTTTTAAATTTTTAACGTGTAATCGTTTTTAGAGCAGTGTATGTAAGTTTAATTTGTGTGGGAGGTTCTCATCGTTTGCTATAAAACCTTGGCGATGCTCCAAAATCTCCCTTTTCCACCCCTGGATCGTCTTCTTCGACCAAACTGGCCGGGATTTTCTCCGGAGTTTCGAAACTAGGACGGATAATGGGTCTGAGACACGCAACGCCTCGAACGAACAAGTTATCCACGCCGTGGATAACTTTGTTCTTGAGTTAGTTGACTGACGAAGCTCAGTGTGACGATCCAACTAGTATGCATATATGCTGCTGGAAGCAAGATCTGCATTTCTTTTTTTTTTTAGTTTCCGTACAATAAATCGAATTAGGAATTGAGGCGCATGCTTATTTTTCGAAAAGACAATTTTTTGTTTTTATTATATGTATGTACAATTAATGGTTTTTCAGTTATCGTTGAAAGAATATAAACAAGCTTTGATCGAAAACGAAAAGTGGCAAGCTTATAAAATTCATGAAAATTTCCAAACGTCCCAGTACATCAACTTAGGAGGCCGAAGTATCGTGGAATGTCTTATGTGCTTATTTAAAAAATATTATTTTTCGGATGTTATTGAGTAAAATTTATCAAAAGTGACTATTTTATCGTATAAATTCATATGAAAAAATTAGAAAAATCGGTTGAAGAAATGGGACCCATTGGAACTTACTCACCTCAAAATAATAATTTATCAAAAGTGGCTATTTTATCGTATAAATTCATAGGAAAAAATTAGAAAAATCGGTTGCAGAAATGGGACCCATTGGAACTTACTCACCTCTAGGTTTACCCTCACAACACATTTCACGTGCGATTGGAGCTTTTCCGATATTGTTCCGAAGCGCGCAATCGAACTGTTATGATGTGTTGTATAACTTTGATTAGTTGAAAAAGGGGTAGTGTACATAGCGAGGCACTCATTGAAAAATGGATAACGATTTGTTCCTTGCACAAGGATATAGGTTTCCGAATAGGGGCAGCAGTTGAATAGGAAATATAAAAGCAGGAAGGACGATAACGACCAAATCGTTCGACGCCTCCTGCGGTAGCCGGAAATGCCTGTAATCCGGGAATAGGGCGGGCACTTGACGATTTATTGCGAGCTATGCACACGAGTGTATGCGTCGTTGGAGAGGGCTACTATATAGCGTTGTATTGAACAAATCGGTCGATCTACAGATATACCGTAGTGCCCGTGAATATGTATATGCTTGAAAATTCCTATCGAGCTTCAAGCGCACGACGAGCTTTTGTCGCTTTGAAAAATATGCTACCACCTGAACGTGCTTAGAATACCATTCTAAAAGTGTGAAAATACTGAGTTGAAGTAGAGGACAAGAAGTAATCACAGTTTAGAATACAAAAGATTTATTTTATCCAGTGATCTTTGACTGTAACTCAAAGTCAACGAAGCTCGAATCGAAAAATCGACTTACATTTTATTTTTTATCTTTGAGTTCTCTAGTCAGGCAATTTACAGAAAATTTTGTGTAATAAAATTCGTCTGAATTTAAAGTTGAGTTATTTTGTTAGTGTAAACTTTTAATCTGGAGATGCTATATTCAAGGGATTTGTCTAAACTTTTGTTACATAATTAATTTTTTTTTTTTTACTTAGATAAGGACATGATATTTATCGTTTTGAAAATCATGACAAAAATTCTTGTTTTTTTTAAAATCTATATTTTCCTCGTAGTAAAAAAAAAATTATTCGCATGGTTTTAAGAAAAGAAATGATCTTTCCTATATTTTTGCAATTTGGGGCTGAAACGACTCCGTTATATCATCGTTCACCAGAGCTTAAAGGATCACATTGGCAATAAAACTGTGTATTAAATTATGGCTTTATCGGGTACTATAGCAACCTACCCGGATGCGATCATGTCCTCCAAGGGAGCAATCACTCGCGAATCCGCGAGTTCTCTCTCTCTCTTTCTCTCTTGCTCTCTGTCTTTCTCTGCAGATCGTTCAGATCATTCCACGTTCATGTCGAAACGATTCTTCCAGAGGCTAATGCAATTCCGATAGAAAAGTAGGTAAGGCAATCGTGCCACTAACCAACTAGGATTTAGTACCTGTGACCACCCTAATATGCTTTCATTATATATGACCCAAAGCTTCCGACATAGATGGATAATATATAGAGGTGGGCAGTTAAAAAAAGGATGTTATTTTTTTGGAGATTTTGCTCTTCATCGAGATTCTTACACTTTTTATTCCTAAATAATTCATGCAAAAGCCTGGAACTTCAGAAAATAAGCAGAACGATTTGTTGAGCATGATGGATTTTTATAAAAATGTTATTTTTTTCAAGTCGTCTATGGAAATTTTAACAGACAATCAGAATGTCGAATTATGTGATGCAACTCAAAAAAATATAGCAATTTTCATTGCAAAGTATATGGGGCAAAACACGTCAAGTCGACCACACTACCTTTTTCATGTCAACAAAACGTCCTCACATTTCTTCAGGATGTTGGTCTAGTTGAAGAAAAAATGTAGGATTTTTTTCTGATTTTCTTATTGCATATTCCACCCATTGAAAATCGCTGAAAATAATCAATGTTTATTTTTTAATGCCAATACTACTGCTCGCAAAAAAAAATCATAAGAACATTAAATTTTGGATTTTCAGCGTACTTTATTTAATTGAAAAATAGCATAAAGTGAAATCGTAGAATTTTACAAAAAATACTTTCCAAGAAAAATTCTTTTTGTTGGAAAGTACGCTGAAAATCCAAAATTTCATGTTCTTATGTTTTTTTTTGTGCGATCTGTAGTATTGGCGTTAAAAATTAAAGAATGATTATTTTCAAAAAAATGTTGATAGCTGGAATATGCAACGAAAATTCTAAAAAAATTCCTACGTTTTTTCTTTAACCAGACCAACATCCTGAATAAATTTGCCTCATATAAAAATAAATACTTGAAGCAAAAAATGCAAAAACATCAGTAAATGATCTAGTTTACACTTTTTCACGAAAATAGGCTTTAGCGACAAAATAATTGTAGTAGATAGCTAAAAAATAGACGAATTTAAAAATCTGTTGAGCTAAATCTTGACTATCTAGATCGTAAGAATTTCTCATGAATTCTCAAAAAGCTGTTGTTCATTCACTGGTGGCTGTTCAATGACTCCAATAATGATATAATATTTGTTCATCTATAGGTCAGACAGCGTGATGATGGACGACACGTCGCCCGTTTCACATGTCTGTTTGAGGGCAAATATACAAAAAAAAGCCTGTCGAAGCCAGAGGTATGATTATCTAGCTCGAGGATTGTACGTGAGACGTGTGGTTCTTTGATCGATAGATCAGGGGCATTCAATACGTCGTAAAAACCAATAGAGACTCGCGAAGAAAGCGCGGAACAATGAGCACGGAACAATGCTGGAAGGACAAGCTGTGAAAAAAAGAATCAATCGCACGAGGAACGAAGCACTGCTCGGGAGAGCTTGAGAGAAGTTGAAAAGTCATAGTCGAGGAAGGTAGAAGGAACATATACTTGCAGAGAAAACTTTTCACGTTCGTTGTCATTGCATTTCGAGTGGAGTGAGCGACGCGAATTCACCGATTCACCAGCATTCCCTTCAACAATTTTTCAGAATGGAAATAAACATGAGAGAAATTGGGATACGAGGAGGTGGAAAAATCACATGAATTGTCGGTATTGACTTTTTTTTATTTTTGAACCAATGTTAAATGCATTGGAATTTAACAAATATTTTTTTAATGGTTTTCTGATAAAATCATGTATTGATTTTCAGTTGCAGATAGAATATTATTTTTAAACAATTAATGATAAAGAGGAATCTTGAAAATTTTCGAAAAAAGATATTTCACAACTGCAAGAAAAATCTTTAAGAATTATATGTATTATGATTATGCACAGACTTAATTGCGTAGAAGAAAAATTATTTTCTGTAGAAAATGTGTTAAACAAGTTTTATCTTAACCAATTTATTAATAAAGTGTTTAGATTTTTGTTTATTCAAAACCAATATTCTCAGTATCTTCAATGAAACTTTTTTATTCGTCATTTTTGTAATCGTTTAAAAAAAAATCAAATGGATTTCATTTTTTCACACATAGTGAGAGATAAGATAGGATTTAAGAAATTCCTGAAGTTGATAGAAAAAGTCTGATGCAACACGAACTGATATCAGATAAGAACGGGAGAATGAAAAGGATTTCGAGATAGGATATCTTATAATTTCTTTTCCATGGTCTTTCTGCTGCGCTTCACTGGTTTATCTATTTTTCCTTTTCAGACCATGCAGTCCCCGGGCTCTCCATTCACATTTTTTAAATGGAAAAGTCGGATTATTTCGCATCCTCGAGTAAATAGAAGCAATTCGGAAATGAAAGTTGTCGCAATAGAATAAAAAAAAAGCAAGCAATTGGGATTCTTCGGGTCTAATCCATGTTGTCCAATATACAATTATGGTACTGCAGAGAGAACCACGAACTCCAATGTTTGGTCCTTCTCCTGGCAGATAAATCAAGCGGAAATGAAGAGAAAAAAGAGGACAGTCGTTGATCCTCGTAAGTCTTCACGGGCGACGGCGACCAGGAATGTCCGCCGTTTATTCTCGGCGAACAAAACCACGCGAAAACGAGTCGAGGACAGCAGCTACACGACAAAGAGAGAGAAGAGAGAGAGAGCGGAAGAGAGCGAGAGAGGAAAGCTTTTTATTCCATCGGCTGTGAAGGGTAGATGTAATTATTGCACACTCTATCTCAATGCATTTTCCACGGTCCTGTAGTTCCTGTAAATTCGTTGTCGCTTTTATCTTTGCTTTAATTAATTTCGTTTTGACAAACGAAAGTGTGAAAAATTGTTGACAATAAGGTGTGACCTCAAAGCTAAAGGATTATTTACCACCTATCCAGCTTTGGTGCATCAATGATTTCAGAGTGAAATCGATTTCCTCTGATTTTTATTGAAATTCAACTTGATTTCAAAGATTTCATGCAATTTCCCTAGATTCGAAATGGGTTTATCCAATGTCACTGGATTTCAAACGATTTTGTGTAATTTCATCCGATTTCAAATAATTTTATGCAATTTCAAATGAATTCATGCGACTTTGAATAATTTAAAATGATTCCAAACAATTGGAATCATCCAGACAAATGTACGATAAAAAATGAAGCGCTGGAAATTTGTTAATTATCAGTGGAATGATCCGCATTCAAAAACGATAAAAAAAATATGTTTCATAATTATTCACGTCAGTATTCATATTTACACAATTTTCAGACATGAAATAACATGAATTATTCTTCAATTTACAAATTTGCTTGCAAATTTTATACGATGTTCAATATGATATAGAATGATAAACTGCCAAAATTTAGACCTGTAGAATTTCTTTTTGAATTAATCGTCAGTCCCGCAAGAAACGCGCTATATCATTTTGTAAAATCGATCGAGACTGTCACAGCTCTTCCAACATCATTGTTTTTATACAAGTCTAATATTCGGCGCAGGATACCCCGACGATAATTGGCAGAATGATCCATATGCAGTCAATATTAATCTGAAAGTGTGTTCAACAGAAGTAGACGTTGATTGTGTGATTATTCTTATTACTATTTCTTATGATTTTCTGTACGAAGTCATTCAACGATTGTAAGAGAAAGTAGTTGACTATTCGAGATGCTCTGTTGATTATTGGCAAATATTTGAAGACAAACCCATGAAATAAAAAAAAACGAAGCTTTTATTTATCGACGGTTATAATATTTCTATTCGTATGGACGCAAAGCTCAATTCTTACAGTTAAATGTCATATCGTTCATTGCCGATATTTGGAGGATGTAAGAAACATTTATTGCACTTGGTGTTTTCGTGACTGGAGTCTTGAAGATATTACTTTTGAATTCCCTCTCGATGAAAGTCTTCCAGAAGAAATATACTTTTTCGCAGACACGTTAACGTCGTCGCACCCGATTTCAACGAAGGTTTCAGCATACGTCAGACTTTATTATTGGCTGTATTCGATCGATCCTGATGGCTCACCGGTCGTGGATCAGATACGAGTCTCCCCGGGAACTTCGTTCATGTCCTCCTCACCGGTTGTATGACACTTTGCTCGACCGTTTTTCGAGTGTATCACCATTGAGCATTTTTTCATTTCGCAGGCTAGAGCCTCCCTGTTGAGCTCCGAAGTTGGAACCTGCAAGCTCGTGTTATTGCTGTTGCAGTGATTGTGGTTGTGACGATGATTCTCATTCTCGTCGTCCGTGAGAGAAGAGTGAAAAGGATCCCTCGTGCTTTCCAACTGACATCTACTGCGTTCATTTGGATAAATGTAAAATCAAACGTGGTGTTAATTAGAAAATGAAGATAAAAGGGATACCAGTGAGAAACGAGAGATTTAAATAGTAGGAGAATATTTAATTTCATCTTTAAAAGTCATGAACTGTTTGTTCATAAAATTTATTTTTTAAATTTTGCATATTTGTGGACAAAAATTCTAGTTTAAATTAACAAAAAATTTATATATTATAAGAATTAATTAAATAACTCACTTGACAGTTCGATTATTGTAGTAGAGGCTTCGTACTCGCACGATCTGCGAATTTCTAAGGGAATTGCATCGACAAATGCCCATTTCCCTCATGCTGCTGACATCAGCCTCTGTATTGAGATGATGATTGATAGATGCCGAACAGCAGAGTGTCTCTTTGAAAGCGTTTCTGTACTTGGCGCTCATCACGTTATACAGTATTGGGTTTATCGTCGTGCTAAAGTAGTAGAGTGAACCCCCGAGTGGATAGAGCCACTCATTTATCGCTCCGAAAGTACTCCTCTGGGCGTAGACATACAGCAATCGTTGAGCGTGAAATGGTGCCCAGCAAATGAAGAACGTTATCACTACCGCACCTTTAAAATTATTAAATACAAATATTATTATCATATCGTTCGAGGTATTTTCTCGATAATCAATAAGAATTCGTCGAGGAGCAAGTTTCAGATCTTTCGGCGAAGTTACAAGGAAACTTAGAAAAAAAAAAACATTATTCTCCCTTTCAAATTTTACGAGACATCTTGAACAATGAGGAAGTAAAATGCAAATTCATTTGCACCCTTTTTAAAGATAGTTTTCGAGAGAATTCAGGAATTCTTGCTAAAAATTGAAATAGAAATGTAATCGATAATGCCAATCAATTTGCTTCAGACAAACTGTTGCAAATCTTTCAGTCTCTGTGACAACTGCCAATTCGAAATCAGATGAAGCACGTGTGTGAAATGGGATGGAAGAAAAAGAGATATAGGAGATTGTAGGTAGAGAAGATACGATGTAAACTGTCTCGCGAACATGACACATGTACGAGTGTGGAGAGGACACGACCAAGGGGTTGAGGGTTATACTGAGCGCGAGAATTCCTGACTGATGGGGTCAAACGGGTTGCCACTGAGATGGAAAGAATGCACGTAACACCGACACTTCCACTCGAATACTCGATTCCTCTTACATGTTACGCTCTCCCTCTCTCTCTCTCTCTCTTACTCTTTTTACTCTCTGGCGAGAGTCCCGATTGATTCAGCATCTGACGCTTAAATAGACAAGGCATGAAATTAAGAATTCTCAATTTCGCTGCATTGCCGTCTATTGACAGATCGAAATTTTCTCTACAATGTGTCTCAGATTTTTCTTTTTCCACAATATTGAGTTGACTGTTGGTCAACTTTCCCACCCAATGTGAGAGTTACAAAATTATTGCTGAATTATTTTATTTTATTAAATTATTGCACTTTCATGACATTTATGAGGTGACTCGATCGCCTTCAGACTATTGCACTTTAGTACCTCACAGAATGTACATCAGACACTGCATTCGCAATTTTGTGCAGCCATATCAAGTGCACCAGAATGATTAAAAAAAAAGATATACTACTTTTTATTTTCACAAATTTCAGATAAAATCAATTGAATTTTTGCTTCGAGGCCTCTGCATAATAAAGCCATTGAGTATACTTATGTTTCTTAAAAACAGATTGAAAAATGGACCACAGTTGATGGAATTTTGACAAACATCTCCTGATCTGCTATATATCCGAATGAAAGAGACCTTCAAGCACATTCCAAGTTACTTCAGCAGGTCGTGGCCAAAAGTAGCATACACGAAGTTTCAATGTAATGGCTTCGAGACGCAGAGAGATAATGGAGGCGAAAAGGTTTGCGGGACAAAAGAACTGGCTTTGGAAGCAAGTCTGTAGTGGATAGACGTCGAGTTAAGGTGATTGAAACGAATAGAGAGCAACCCTGAACTGTTGGAGAATCTTTTATCCACCTCGAGCATAAAATAAACAGCGCAACACTGAGCGTTGTAACATCAGTCACTTTAATGTTGGCGGAATTTCGTGAGAGTCTCAAGATTTTCGAATCACGTGAAATGCACTCAGAGTTGCGGTTGTAATAAATTGCGTAATTTTTTGGCATGCGGTTAAATATTTCGAATAAAAGAATCGACCGTCTAATTGATAAAAGTAAATAAGACAGCGAATTCCATCTAAATATATTTTATACTTTTAAGCGAATACGAATATTTTTAATACACTCCCATGAGTGAATTTGAAACTGTGAAAAGTGTTAGGTTTACAGATCGATTGCAGATGAACATTAGTCAAAACTCCTCAACGTGACATACATTCGTATTGTACTATCGTTTCAAGCAGTTTCAAGTAGCGTTGCATTCTGAAGAGTTATATCAGTTGCGAAACACCATTTAATACAGTTTCTCTCTATGTGGTATATAAGCACAGGACAGCTTAGAGTACTGATGCGAATTCCAGTTACACCGTATTCTTGACATGCGGTTGGATGCCTCGAATTCCCTCCAGGATTAGTATCTGTCCTAGACGCTCGTTATTACAACTACGATACCATCAATGGAAACGTCAACTTGTCGAGAGTTTCCACAAAGTGCAATAATTTGTTTTGGCGCTCGTCATAAATTTCGTAAAGGACCAATCGAAATATTGTCAAATGGTACGAATTAATGAGGAAGCAATTTGGAATGTTCTCCTCTGCAGGCTAGTTTCTCCATTTCCCTTTTAAAAATTTATTATTTATTAATAGATTCGACTTACTGAGCATTCTTATGATGGCCTTGCGAGATTGAGATGGTCTCGTTTCACCGTGAACCGTGCCATCTATCCTGTGTCCAAGGGTCGTACTTTGAATGGTGAGACCCATGTGAACATAGAGCCACATTATGATGACCATGGGGCCGAGGAAAAAGATCAGGCAGCTCATCTCGTAAAGTGGAAAGTGTGGCATATTGAACATTGCGCAGATTGCCGAATTTTTCGAGATGTTACCCGAGCCTGAGGGATAAAAAAATCAACAACAACAACAGCAACAAAATGTTCTCGTCAAGTGCAAACACCCTATAACAGCACTGCACAGTTTTATTTTACTTTTCATTTGATCGCTGGTGGAGAGGCAATAAAGAGGAGGGATAAGTACAAGGAAACAAGCTGCCTTTTACATGCATAGCTAATGCTCTTCTCTTCTCTTCTTCATAGGATAACACGCAGCTCTTTGAGCACTGTTGTGTAACGAGAATGGTGTCGATTTTAGCATAATGCTAGGTGATTGTCTGGAAGTGCACATCAACCCTTCATTTTTCGAAGAGAGTCGGGTAAAACGGGACACCAGGCTCAACCGGAGCAAGATGGAGCTAAATGTATGAGTACTTAAGAGGAGGCTGTAGTGACTTTTGAACTTTCAATCCTTTTGTGAGTGAATTTCCACTGTACTTGTACTCTCCTTCTACGTTGTTTTCACTTAACATTTATATTCATTTTAATTCGTCTATGAATTATTTTCAGAGATAATCAACATTGAGCAAAATGAAAAAAAGTGCTTTGGAATAAATTGGCTATTGTAATCTCTGCTGCTGCGACTAAGGACCTCTCAAGACTCTCGGGTACGTGACACGTGTGACCCATGATTTCGGTAATAGATTTCCACTACGTGTTATGTAAACCGCGTTAAGTTCGCCCACATCTGGAGCTTGGCTCGATTATCCGGTTTCCATTTGCGCTCAACCACATCGTCTTCTTGGAGCGAGTTCACCGTAAATTTCTTCGGTTTTCGTCGTTTCAGCTGCACTGCCAAATTAATTGGTTTCACTACGATTGCACTCTTATCTCAGTACTTTTGAACCTGGAAACGCTGTTTATCGACCTGCTTCTCCATTTCAACATTATGAACTCCCTCGCTTTGACTCATCCGAATTGTTACATAAGATACACATTATTTTTGATACGCAATAATGTATTGTATCAATTTAACACAAAGTTCCTGCGGATATTTATGGGCATGAAATTTTTGTTAAAACTTGACAAACCTCTGAATTGAATTTTTAACTGTACGGATCTTACCTGGAGGCCAGTCTTCGTAGTGGACGTCGGTGTAGGTGAAGAAAGGCACCGCGCAAACAGATGCGATTACCCAGGCAGCGAAAATGATGAACATGTGTCGTTTCAGGCCGCTCATTACGTAAAGACGAAGTGGATGACAGATGGCCAAGTACCTCTCCAACGAAAACGCCACAATCGTTAATACCGAGACGTAAGAAGACCTTGAAAGACATCCGGGGGAAAAGGAGCGATAACTAAAATCAATCGACTCAGGCTCTCTCCAACTTGGTGCGTCAGCGATCATTTAATCGTTATCAGCTAATTAATCTAACAGCAATATTAATAAATAAAATATACACTCACATTTCAGATACGAAAGCACGACCTTTGCAGGCGATTAAGCCCAGCTCCCAAGGATACTGCTGCCAAAAGACCCACAGCTCGTTAGGCAAACCTGCGAGACACGAAAGACAAATCGTTTTATATTTTCTATATGTTGAACATTAGACAGTAGAAACTGCGTGGAAAAAGTGGTCCTTGTGTAAACGTTGTCTGACAAAAGTTGAATAAACGTGAAGGGAATAAATGCCATGCCGGTGGAAAAGCATTCGCCAGAGCTTTGGATGTACGCTATAAGAGAATATGTAATGCGATTCGCACGCACCAACTGAGTCGCTCTCGTTTTATAGATACATCCTCGCGATAATGGATTCAATATTCAAACAACGGAAGAGCAGGCGTATCCTGGCAATACCACATTTTATTATTGAAACATTTTATTTAAGTCGATACACTACAGTCGAGTCAATGATGAATTTGTAAAACGCTGTTTTTTGATAAAATACTTATAGTAATAATAACTATTTGTTTGGCTATCTATTGTCTGATAATAAAATAAAAAGGAAAAAATATTTCGAAAAATCCGTTGTTAGGCAATCGAAAAAAAAAACAAAAAAGTCTGATAAAATGTGGTTTTTCAATCAATATCTAAAAAATGTTTAAAAAATTACGTAATTTTAAGTGCAAAATATAGATGAAATCTTACTGATAGGATTTCTCAGAAATTCACGAATATCTTGAGATTTAAATAATTATTATTTAATCATTTTTAATAAATCCCTCCACCGCATTACTGTGATCCTTCAAAAGGTGAATTAGTTTTATAGTTATTACTATTATACGTATTATTTTTTATACCTATTACCCTACCTAAAGATTAAGGGAAAAAACTTTTTTGCCAGCGCTCTGATTCTACCAGCGAGCGCATCTGTTACATTCCTTATACTCTTAAAGTACTGCCGTAACAAAAGCCTAGGGTAATCTCCGATGAAGGAGATGGATGGATGGTCTTATTAGGGATGGACGTAAATTAGTTTAATAGATAGAATATTGTAAGATATAACTGTATAAACTAGATTAATCCCACGATAGATTGTAAATAATATCCCTCGGCGAGTGGCAGGAAACCTGCTGAAGAAAAAAAAATGTATGGCATTAGAATAATTAAATTAGAAAGAGGAATTAGGCTAATAAGAATTTGGAACTAAAAAAATGAAATGAACAACGAGAGTGAAATATTACTCACCGAAACTACCCAGGAAAGCTGGTGAGTGAGCCAGATAAATGAACTCTCTGCCTCAGGATATCTATAAAGAAAATACAATGTAATGAGCATACAGTTATACTGTTATTATAGTATATTATAGTTGTAATTAGCGGTGAGCAGTTACTTTTTACACCAAAATTGATCACGCAACAATCTGCAAGCCTCAAGGATCCAAGAACATAATTACGGAGCCTCCAGTCCAAGCGAAAATAGTGAAAATAAAACTCTGAATAACCGCAGCCGCTCACGAACATCAAATTGACCAAGTGTTATATTCTGTGAGTGACTATATAAATGGACTCATCAGTCAGCCGCGCTGCTACGAGAAGCTATATGTCTACGAATTTCTCAGCCACGGAAATTAATCAGAGTCCGAAGGAACATAAAATATATCGAGGATTCGTCAAAGGGATGAAAAAACGATAAATACTTATTAAAATAATTGGAATATATGTATAGAAAAATAATATACGATTATTTAGGAAATTACTTACCGTTATCACTGTAATTGAGGCCGTCGTGACATAATCTGCAGAGAAGCAACTTTCGTTTTTCGCAGGATCGTAAAATCTCAAGAAAATTAAAAAAAATAAAATTAAAAAGCTATCAGAAAGATCCCCCATGGAAATAATTGTATGTCAAGCGAAACGCGAAAAAAATGTTAAATATATTTTACTTCATTTCGTATGCGAAAATGAAGGTTTCACGTTTCACTCGTCTTCACACCTTGTGAAATAAAATTTTGTACAATATTCGTCGGAAGAACTTTTTCTTAACTCTTCTGTGATTACAACATGATTCACCTTCGGCTCGTGCTGCAAACTCACACTCGTTAGAAAAAGTTTTACCGCACTGGTAATGTACTATTACATACATTTAATATATGAGGCAAAACACATTAAGTCGACCACAATTTTTCATGTTAACAAGACGTCCTCAAATTTATTCAGGATGTTGGTCTGGTTGAAGAAAAAACGTAGGAATCTTTTCAGACTTTTTATTGCATATTCCAGCTATTAAAAATTTCTGAAAACAATCATTGTTTCTTTTTTAACGCTAATACAACGGCTCGCACAAAAAAAATCGTAAGAACATCAAATTTTGGATTTTCAGCGTACTTTCCAACAACATTTTTTGTCAAATTCTTCGTTTTTATTTTATGCTATTTTTCTATTAAATAAAGTTGCCACTTTTTACCCCTCTGAAACGACATTTCCGATTTAGCTGAAATTTTCACGTTTTGGTCTTTGAAATATCTAGAATTTTAGTAAATATTGGCGAGATGGGCGGCAATTTCGCCAATTTTTTCTAAGATTTTAGGCATTTCAACGAACAAAATAAAAAAATGTCAACCGAGTTGGAAACGCCGTTTCGGAGGGAAAAAAGTGGCAATTCCATTTAATTGAAAAATAGCATAAAATGAAATCCTAGAATATTACAAAAAATATTGTTGGAAAGTACGCTAAAAATCCAAAATTTAATGTTGTCATGATGTTTTTTGCGATCCGTAGTATCAGCGTAAAAAAAAAAAACAATGATTACATTCAGCGATTTTCAAT
This sequence comes from Perithous albicinctus, assembly GCA_964016905.1. Lineage (NCBI taxonomy): Eukaryota > Metazoa > Arthropoda > Insecta > Hymenoptera > Ichneumonidae > Perithous > Perithous albicinctus. The sequence continues at coordinate 12,623,047 of OZ024698.1, read as the reverse complement.
AGCTGGAATATGCAATAAAAAAAATCTGAAAAAATTCCTACGTTTTTTCTACAACTAGACCAACATTCTGAAAAAATCCCAGATGGCTGTCTTGACGTGTTTTGCCCCAAATGTATGATATATTTCTTTGAAAAGACGTTTGTTACGTGAACATAAATATTTTATGCAATGCAAAACTATTTTCATAATATACAGCAATGACGTTAATATTTTTTCCAGACTTATCCGCAGATGGTCTCGATATACTGAAATTCAAATGAAATCCAACTTTCGATTTCATTTGAATTCCTTCGTCTATACGCGAAGCGTTCTCAATTTGCTTTTTCGTCGTAAATAATAGTGGATGTAAATTTTGACATAATCCTCACTAAAGATGTGTATCCAGTGAGTTTCGGGTTTGTTTTGTAGCTGGACGGTTATCATTGGGGCCTGCCCAACCGATATATATCATTTCTATAAATCAGTCTAGCTCGGTACCACTGCTTTCTCTCTCTCTCTCTCTTTCTCTCGGGTCTATCCCCCCAAAGTGTTCCGATAAATCAGTCTCGGGCTGCACATCGAATATCTTTTGGATTTGGTAGCGAGAGCGCTGTACAAATACACATGGACATCGGGGTTTCACCAGTTCCACAGTACATTTGTTCGTTAGTCGTAAATAAAGCTGAAGAATTTTCGGCGTGACCTGCGGTCGAGCTTTGCTATATGGAGTAACAAGATTTTTCGTGATTTTCCCAAATCCCGTCGTTGACATTTTTCACAATATTTTCGATTTGGTTGAGTCGCTTGTTTACGATAATCTGGCTTTTATATATATATCGATGGGCACTTTCGGGGATCAACTCTCGCGAGATTAACTGTTTAACATGTAGAAAGAAATTGTTATAACGACTTTTACGCAGATGGTGACGATATTTAGCCAAAAAGTTTGGATATCAGGTGCTACCCTAATATTATTTGGAGCTTTATGATAGTGTCTTCAAGCCAAGAAAATGCCATCTAATATAGAAAGTACACGTGGCACGGAGGACAGTAGAGAAAATGCTATAAAAATAAGTGCGATACTTTGGAGCATCTGCCGCGGTAGTTACCTGGTACATTCCATTATATCGCGGTATACGGTTTCTTCATGTAAAAGGATACGCAAAGGGAACCTGGTTTATCTCCTCAACTCGTTATTCCGATTAACGCGGGGGGAAAAAAATGTACAGATGTTGTATCACGTTTAATAATTCCTACATTTTAACATTGATACAGGGTTTTCTGGATGAACCGAGAGCCACTTTCTGACAGATATATTTTTTTTTAATTTTGTTTAAAGAAGTCACATCAAAATCACTGATATTCATAAATGAATACTTGAGTTCTTTGATGACTGCTGTGATGTAATCTTCGAAAATTTTACTGTTTATCGCTCAAACGAAGAATTTCCATTTCTTTCGCAGCAAAAGCGAATCCTGGAAAAACAGTATCGAGGAAAAAAGGACACATGGAAAGAAAAAAAGTGTTCATCGTATAAAAAAGCTCACCGGAGTCTTATCCTGTGACTTCTTTATTGCCACTGCTAGCCATGAAAAGGTCTTTGGAAAAAAAGCTCGTCGAAATAAAGTCACCTAGAAAACAGCTCACCGGAGGAAAGGTCATCTGGAAAAAAAAGCTTAAAGGAAATAAAAAAAAGTCACCGAAAGTATGATTTATGAATGTACGAAAATAGTTAGAGATCTAAAATGAAAAATCTGTTACTATATTATTCACTGAACTACACGTAAATGACTGTTCTCCAGTTTGTATGTCTCCCCAAAGCTTCAGAAATGTGGGAATGCCCTCTGAGACTGTGTACCTGAGACCACGAAATTCAGATATATTTAAGCTTACATTATTTCAATGAATTATTCACACGAGAATGTCTACACTTGCTTTTTTATTTTAACTGCAGCCAAATTCAATGATTACGATTTTTCTATTTTTACGTCTTCATAGTGACATTGGGTAACCGATAAAAATGAACCTTCAGTGAATTTGCCGGATTATTTTTGTAGCTCATAACTCCAACACCGGATTAATAGTGTCTTCGGTTTTATCACACTCATATCTACGATTTTTTAAATTAATACACCAATAATTAAGATTTTTTAATTCGGCACCATGTTAGACAAAAATACAAAGCTGGAAGATTTCACCACGGCAAACGCTGGCCATTCAACACGGCTGCGGTTGGTCATCTGCAAAGCCAATAGTACCACCTGTATTGGCAAGGGTTTCCCATAGTTTTCTGTATATTTAAATCGGGTGCGTTGTAGAAAATGAAAGTTAGTATAGCTTGGCAAAGTGCGAGTGTGGAGTACTATGCGAAAACTGGGAACTTCCTGACTAGTCCTAGAGTTTATTCGTAAAAACCTGAAAGGTTTGGATCACGCAAAAAATATTAAAGCAACGAGATTTTGGAGCTTTGAATTAATATTTTCTCAGCCCTAACAATACTGTGAAACTTCGATTCTTACCATTATTTCGTTTTAAACATCTATGCAAAGCAGAAGCATGATGCACATTGCTTTCTCATTAATTTCCATTTTTCGCACGACACAGAATATGAGAAAACTAAGGGCTTCGTGAAAACTGTAAAATAATGAGCAACTTTCTGCTGTGCGGATCCTTTTCATAAATCTCAAAACACGAGAAAACTTTTTTACGAACGCTTCTCGCCATTATACTCCAACACTTCTATAGTGCTATAAAAATGTTTTCACGACAATAAAAACGATGAAAGGCCAAAGTGGACCGTCGATAAAGCATCTTTATAGCGATTTCTGAAGCGCAGCAAATCTTGGAGACTAGAAGAATTTCCAGACCATATTGGTACAAAATCGATGATATCGGAGTAAGGCAAATAAAGCCTGTGGGCCAAATATAACAAAAACGGAATATGTGTCTGCGTAAGCATATATTCCAATGATTACACCATTTGAAATCAGCGATAAAAAGGTGTCAGTATATATATATAAAAAAAAATATATATCTCAGCTACAGCAATCTGCTCGACCTAACTCTCATGTTCTCGATCCTGAGAGACATTTGTCGTCTGGATGTCGATATGAGTCACTGCTGTTGGGGAGGAAAAGGGGAGCTTATAAGGGAGACATATTACTGATGTTCCAGAATCGTACGTGAAGAAATGAAGAATCGAGATACGTTTAAAAAATCAAAAATACAACCCTCTCTCAAGTGTTGAAATAAAAACTAACGAACTCTAATATAGCGTACCTTGGTAGTATTAATTTTCAGGATAAATATATGCGATGTGAAAAGTTAACGAAAGCTCTGATTAAGAAGATACAGAGGACAAGTTTGAAAGTCTTATGGAGTCAGAGACTTAAACTTCATCTTATTATCATCGCAGGATGACCCAGAAAAGCTATACAAGCTTAATAACGATTGTTTTAGGAGAGTTGAGGGTTCGGTGCTTTAACATACCCGTTAAAACTGTATGTCTGACACGTGTGTTCCCCCTTAATGGGTGAGTCACTCTGCCATTTATCCTACAGGGACATCGCGTCCCATTCAGCAAGACTTGCGCACCGCCTCGACCATCGTTGTACACCACAAGTACCGAGTTAACTCGACGTCATGCTGTGCGGGGGACGCAGTGCATAGACTTCATAAATCTCATAGTGCGGGTAACGTGAGCTAGGTCAGAATTTCGGTGGATATGGTCCACACAGCCACGCTCACAATCCCAGAAGCCCATGTACGACTCAGCTTCTTGGTGTCCCATATTTGGAGCTTCGCTGTATGGTAAAGATTTGGACTCAGCATGTACAAAATTTGCGTGTGACGACCATGTAAGGTGGTCCATTTTAATCTTCCGCAGTTGATCTATCTGGAAATATTCTGCCCAGATCAAGTATTGAGTAAAAAAAAAAATTCAAAATTGGTCCGCCGTTTTGCATGGTGGACCAATTTTGAATCTTTTTTTTGTAACGTCCCCCTTCGAACCTTGAAAAAGCTTCATTATACTCAATGCTTGATCTGTCGGTTGGATTTTTCGAGATAAATCAACTGGAAGATTAAAATGGGACACACCCTGTACCAACTATTACCGCGATGACACACGAAATCGTGACTCTGAATTTAGCACCCTCGATGTTAAAGAGCAAAAGTTATGAATATTGAGATGAGAGCATTTCCAGAGGTGGTAATTCTAGCCAAGAGATGAGAAAAGTTTGACTCATCGACATTGATGTGGGGGTGGTATATATGAATAAGCTGATTGGAAGAACATGTTCGGCGCGTGCAAAGCCTTTTCAGCCTTGAAATAATAAATATTTTTTTAAATACTATAAAAATATATAAAATGCGTGCTGTTTATTTCGAAAGTTATTCAATACTGTATACAATTTTTTTGATGCCGGATATTTTGCACGAGACAATATAATTAAATAAAATCGAAGTAAGCTCTGTGATTTAAGAGAAAATGTAGAGACAGAGTGCTAAATCCCACGAGAGAGAAAGAGAAAGAGTGATCACTAATGAATCTCGGATTTGCAGCCCGAAGATATATCTTATTTTCCGCGAGAAACGCTCTCCTTTTTCACTTTCTCTTTCGTCCTTATAACTCACTGCCTCTTTGAGACGAACTTATCAAGTACGAGAAGTGGTGTACCAAAATGCGAAATAAAATTAAGCCATTGGCACTGGAGACGAGAGAGATCCATCAGAATAATCCGATAAGCAAATGGAAGAACCAATTCACTAGCGATTATGTATACAATTTTTTATTTTATTTTTCTGCGATGGTTCAAATCAATTTAACTCCTTTTTAAGACATAAATCTCGAGGTGCTTTGCAATCGATGAAACTTTATGCAGGCCGAAAAATTGGAAGCACATTACACATTAAAAAAAAAGAAAACTGTAGTTTTCCATCGAATATATTTTTCAAAAGAGTAAAAATAGTTTCCTAAATTTTCAGATGTTTCTCTCGTCTCTAAGTACTAAAATTCTAATCGATTAAAGCTTTTGATAATATATAGGTTGTATATAGTAGCTTACATTTGAAATACATAGAATTTGCATTTTAAACATAACCGTGCGTATATCTCGCATGCATTTACATTTATATGACACCATATACATATATATTGCGGCTAATAGGTGTACGTTAGTGCACGTATCTTCTAATATATATTTTAGAAAGTTGTTTTCTTGTTTGTCCGTCCAGGTTAATATGAGAGGAAGTGTCTTTTCATAATCAGAAGGGCGTAGATCCACCCTGGGTGCCTTTTGCTTAATGTTTTCACCGAGATAAATTTTCCGTGTTGTCTTAGATCAGAAATTCTGTCACAATATATAGTACGTATCGCAAGATATATGAATTACATATAAATTCCAGCCAATATGCAGTATATACTTAAGTTTTATATCTACGTTATTGCGCAGATATGTATCTGCACCAGGGCTCGGACTTGTGTGGGTCATCGGGCTCTGGGATTATCCGGATCTCGCGAATATGACGCTCCAAATCTGAGGATTCGGATAACCCGAAACTATCCGGAAGCCCGGATAACCCTAAACTATCAGGATGCCCGGATAAACCTAAATTATCCGGGTGAAATAACGGATAATACCGGAGAAAAATTTTTCAATACCTCTGCACAATATATTCTCAACAGGGTTGCTTAGGTTTTGATAAATTGAAAACCTTGCTTCACGAGATACAATACATTTAAAAAAAATGTTATTTGCCTTAATTGACTTATTGTCCAGATGATCCGTAATGCTTATCGAGGATACTTTGATCAGAAAATGAGGAGCTAAACCTGTTTTCCTGAAGCGCGTTTCGCATTCAAAGGGAGTGGAAATAGTGGTCGGCTCTAAAGCATATCCCGCGGGACACCGCCAGGCCGTGCGCAGCGACTTACCTACAGGATATCATCGGAAGATCTGGAGCTCTCCGGGATCGGTGTCATTACTATAGAGAGGAATAGTGCCCGAGTAGCGGGTGAATGAGAGGCACCGCAGTCTCCCCCGTGATTGTTAATTACACTGGCGAGTGAGCGACGTGCCGAGTCGGCAGTATCGTCGACCCCGCCGTAACATTCCCTTTGATTTATCTCTGTCGCTGGCGTACCACCCAGAGCACCCACGATTCGCCGGACGGGGACGAGTATACAGCGGCAGTAAAGCCGGTTTCCGGCGCTACTGCCACAGTCGCTGTCACCGCCAGATGTTAATCGATCCTCTAGTAGAATTGCAATTCACTGTATTTAAGGCATATACGGTCACACCGAGGCCCAAATTTACCCGATGCGTTTCCTTATAGTGCAATTCTTTTTATTACCAATAAATGGACTTCAATCAATGTTTTTGCTTCTTCGTAGAGGAAACCTTGTATTTGTGAAAAAAGAAATTTAGGGGTGTTCGTATGACATTCGTGGGACACTCCAAATGTTCGAAAACGTCAGTAAAAGTGATTTAGAACAAAATATTCAGATCCACGAGTATTGGGTTATTTTTACTGGGTCATTAGATGAGTGGACTGATCACTGTGTTGACTAAACCAACCCGAGTTGAAATTTAGAACCCCCATTCACCCGAAATTTAGGGTGAACCGCGTGTCAAAACCCTCCGCAGAGCATCCGGTAATGGCATTAATAATACGAGTCGAGTGAACGAAGTGTATCGCAGAGTGAAATTTTTATGTTTCAACCTGCGATTAGGTCCTTCGGAGTGAGAGAAGGTTTCTAGATCGTTAGGAAAACCAGTGTAAATGACATATTTTATAGCAATTTGAAGTCAATGAAGGCTATTCGGTGAATCCACATTTTAACTTGAGAAGTGTATTTCTTGTCACACTCTCAACCAAGCTCTTGGTTGTTCCAACCAAACCCTTTCAGAGTATACAGGTGCTTCACTGTAAAATGAACTGGGGCATTTAATTAAGGTTGTCGTTTTGTTTGCTTCGGCAACGGTGGATACGAACAGGTCTTTTGCCTATTACTCAGGGGCTTTAAAAGATCTTGGCGTTGACTCTTAGGTCGTGTAAAAACCGGAGAGGGTCGCCGTGGAAATAAGGGGGATAGAGGGTGACTCAAGGAATAGGCAGTGAATTTAGTAGCTTTCGACAGTTTCACTATGGCGCTCTCTGTATCAATACTGGTGTATTCCTGCTTTAATCTATATTGTTTGTTCAAGGCGTTTCGTTTTGTTGGCTTATACTTTTCTATTTTTCTTTATTTCTCGCCGCACCGGAGTTTCGAACAACCGAATCCACCCTACCAATTTCCTAGATTGCGACTCTCAGTCCAACCGATACTTTTATTTTCACTCTTAATTTTTCCATCTGATAGATCCAATTGGGTAAGCATGGCTTGTGTCTGGCTAACGAAAATAACCAATTCAGGAACAATGCTTTTGTAGCGCTAGGCTTCGGTATCATTATAACGATAACGTCGATGTTTCTTTGACCGGTTTTGTGTTTCGAGCAATTAGACCTTTCAGTGAAACCAGAGAACGGAGCTCAGAAAATCAGAGGTCAATTACCGTACGTTCCTGTTCCCGGGTGGGAATTAACAACTATCAGACTACACGACTGACCCTCTCGCTCTGAGTCAGCAAACCGAAGGGGCAATGTATTTCAGGGTGCTGATAGACAACAACGCCGATGTCATCACTGAAGTCATTGCCGAATCTCGTAGGTAGCTCCTCCTAACATGTGCTAATCGTTTCATGATCCTATTGTATAAATACAAAGGGATGGTACGCGTCGAATTAACACCGAAAATCGATGAATAATTCATTGACTATCTATCGAGATCCTCTTGATGAAGGCATTTCCAGGCTTTGGCCTACTGTTTCGTTACAGCATATGCCTGTGAAAGTGCTTCAACGTTTCTGCAAATAAACAGCGGATCGTTACTTTTGAAGCTTGAAGAAGAGCTTTCAGACAATTGTTTCTGTTTTCATAAGAATGTAATCTGGATCATCGCTTTCACAACTGGGTTCCAGTAGGTGTACCAGTTACTTTTCACCTTTCGCAAAGCTTTTTTTACGAGGTAGTACACTGATCGATATTGGCTTTCTCATAGAGGAAAGATGGAAAGTAATGGCAAAGCAATGTACAAGGTTTTAGCTCTTAGATTTAAAAAAATTGAAGAATTATCCTCTGGCGCAGCTACTCATAACTAGGTCATAACTACACTTGCGCAGAAACTTTCAGTTCGACATCTTGAAATTTGTATTAGTTGCTGTGTTTATGATGATTTGCAGTTTTACAAAAAGTATATCAATGCTTTCCTGAAGTTTCGACAATATCATAAATTTTATTTCAATTGTCCAGGACGAAGAGGTCGTAAGTGCTCTAAATACTTTCCGGTAGCTCGGGCTATGCTGGAATTATAAGAGATGAATATTTTTTTTTAGTAAGAAGGGAAATGAAAAATCGTTGAGACTGTCGAATCGCTTGATCGAATTCAGTCCGGTCGCGCGAAAATTGTTCAGCTTATTCAGATACATTTCAGGTGTCTTAAAGATTGTCACGAAGATCAAAACGAAACAGGGGACAGTGTGTTGACTTGGGTGCGAAATTTTGGCAAATTATATTGAAGCAATCATAAATGGTTTTCAAAATACAGGAAGCTTTGAAAAATCACGATTAAATACAGCTCATCATGTTATCCACATAAAATTCTATCCTCTAATAGTCGTATTCATCTATCATTTTTTTGTTTGTCTTCCCTTTTCTCCTAAGATAAGAAGAAGCATTGTTCAACTATCAAGGTTGAGTAAAGGAAGGAACAACGATGACGATACTTGAGTTCTGAAACTCCATCAGTACAGAGATACATTGACTTCCAGTTTCATTTTACGAAAGGTGTATTAGCCGTAAAAAAGTGATGCGGGAGAAAATCCACCGGAACAGATCCTTACAATAACTGAAACCATCATCTACACAAGCACAGCCTGCCAGTGGATAGTCGCCCATTTCATTCCGTGGCCTCGCTTCTTCACGGAACGTTCACGAATATCCCACATCTTACTACAGTCCGAAGTTGAATGCGAGCTCCCGGGAAATTTTTACTTTATGGCTTTCGAAGCCAACCTGCTATTCCATTCTTGGCAATTTTCCCTTACACGCCTGTTTATTGGTTTCACCATGAATTCGATGTTGCGAAGACGCGGTTCTATTATTCCTCAACTTACGCTCAATAGCGAAACTTACAGAGTTTCCGAGATCTCGATGACAAGAGAGGCAATTTAAAATGACGTATAAAATAATGCATATATGTTTGAGAGAAAATATAGCTGCATTATTCTTCAACATTATTTCACCCTGTAACTCAGGAATATGTAAATAATTTATGACAAAAATACATTGCAACTTTTCTCCAGCTACTTTTAAATGAAAAAATGCATTACTGCTTTGCGGTGCTTTTGTTTTATTACCTGCTTACTCGCTCTAGCGATTCTGCATGTTTCTCATAACTGTAAGTCACAGCGGTAATTTAAGCTAATGTTAAACAAAAGATAAAGTTAAGATAAAGATATGTAAAGTTGCAAAAATACAGGAGAGACTTTTCGACACAATTAGTCATCTCAATCATCAACGAATGTTTCTATATCTGCCTTGAACCCCACAACGAAACTGGATCTGTATTAATAAATACTCGCATCACGGTACTCCTATGAACTTTTCAGTCCAGAATTAATGCATTAATACAAACAGGTCCACAACATTAATTTTTTCTTTCTCACTATGACAAAATGATTGTAATTGGTAATAAAATTTGATAGCCACTTCAACAACACATATGACGGACAAATTATCTCGTAGCAAAATTTCCTCAGCAATTTCAATCAACGTTGGCATGATGAACTTTCGTGATTTTTTAAAAACCGGGTATATTGTTATTGTCCATCCCCAACGCAATTACTTCACGGGTAATAATTTTACGACACGTTTGGCCAGGGACAATTCATAAATTCCTTTATTATGCGCAATTAATTTTCGGTGCGTTTCAGTTGTGACAGTAGACACAGCTGATTCAGTAGTTGTGAAGTGAGCCGAGTGAGCGAACGCCGGCACGTCATTTACACAACGAGAAGCTCACATATCCGAGAGAGAAATGTGACACTTTTATGAGATCACTGGAACCAAAGAAATTTTAGGAGGGCGATGAAGAATGTTTATGCATTAAAAAGATAGAGGCTAGAGAAAAATCGCCACTCGTTCTTTAAATATTTAGGGATCTATGCGGTAGGAAAAAAAAATACGTGTGACATTTATTTAAACACTAATCTGACATTAATTGAGGAGATCAGACCGAGATCGATGTATTTAAAAGGCAATAAAATTAATTAATCGATGCTCTTGGCATATTTAATGACGTTGATTTTTTACCAGATTTTTCTTTCCATCGTCTATCAAGCTAATAAATTTCTAATCAAATGAAACGTTTGCTTGGGTCATGTACGAAAACAGTAATCCTAATAAATTCATACCCTAGTTTAATTATTTTCTTGCCACAACGCTACCACTAAACATTGTCTTACCGGATAGGATTTCCTCCCGAGGATATCCATGGAATTCAAATTGAGCGTAACACTATCGCGATTAAAGCATAAAGTCCATCACGAGTGTATTCAAGCGAACCGCCGTGCTCGTGAAGGGCGTGGATTTTCGTAGAGTCTAATTAAACCATGTTTTATATTCCGTACTTAGCCAGTCTTGAGGCTAAAGAAAATTAGCGCTGGGACGAACGGTTAAATTTGTTATTCGTAAGCTTGAAAATTTTGCCCTCCACTTAGTTATTATTAATTATAGGCTTTGAAGACGTGCTTGCTTTGAAGTACCCTCGAAAACGCACCATGAGAAACAAGCACGAAGAATGGCTAAAAGGAAGATGTTAATTCTTGTGAACCGTTTGGAATGAACAAGTGTATAACGAAAACGTGGAATTATTTATGAGTTTTTTTTTCGAAGGCTCGTTGAATTCATCTTACGCTCTTTTCAAGAGCACTTCGGACGCCCCAACCCGGTTAATTAATAATACGCCTCCCAAAATGCGCAAATATCAATTTAAAAAAAAACATACAAAATATACGGAGGGAATATAAATTTTGTATCGTCCGATCGATAATCGCCGAAATTTACACCAATCATTATTGTATATTTATTGGTGGAAAAAAAAAATTGAAAAACAAAATGCTTTAAGTTTGTAAAAAAATTCATAAAACTTCAATCCCTCCACTGACTAACATCAAATATTTCAAAATTTGTCTAATGATTGTCCATCAGTTGATGAAATTCTGATATTTTGAAAATTGTAAAACTTGTGAGGATAATTGAAAAACAAAATGCTTGAAGTTTGTAAAAAATTTCACAAAACTTTAATCCCTCCACTGACTCACATTAAATATTTCAAATTTTGTCTAATGATTGTCCATTAGTTGATCAAATTTCAATCTGATGTTTTGAAAATTGTAAAACTCGTGAGGATATTGAAATACAAAATGCTTTAAGTTTGTAAAAAGGGGTCACAGTGTTAAAGGAAATGGAACAACACACTTCGCAAGACACTTTGTTTTAGAGTGATATTGGATTCTTCATTGCTTTCAATTTTTCACAAAGACCCCTATGAGGAAGTATGTTAATCGATTTTGGCGTCCTCTTAGAGGGAGCCGTGAATAATTCAAGCAACGTGTATTAGGTAGAATCTTGCATCCCTGTTTAATAACGTGATTGGATCTGAAGGTTATCAAGAGTCGGGGAAGCGACTCGACGCCAAGTATAAAAAGAAATTAGCTTTAATGAAAACGTCCATTTATCAAAATTTACTTGAGTCAAAAGAAATTTAGAAATAAGTGTTTCACAATTTTTTTGCCTCAACATTGATGACGATAATTCTTGTCAATAATGAGAATCTACAGTACAACTGCAGTGAGAAATTAAAAATTACATGATCAAGTCAATTTTATCATTTCATTTTGCAACTTCTATAAAATTCGAACGACTCCGATTTCGTCCCTACTTCATATTTTATATGTCAAGCGTCCCGTAGCTTTGTCGCATATATTATAAAAGTTTTAGCTCGATTTCTTCAACTTTTTCAGTGTTATGATTGTCAGAAAAATTTTAATGAAAAATCTTCTAAGCTTCGAATTTCTCTGGCAATCTTGCTGACAAGCTCAATTTTGAGTTGAACCTGTTTTTCTAAATCGTTCCATCAGTGCACATACTGCACATTGGCACTAACTATTTTTTTTATTTTTTAAATTTTTTATGAAATAATTCATAATTCACATATTACAACTGCAGTGTTGGTGGAAGGTTTAAAAAAAAGCGAATCTCACCAAGTATCAGAAGCAAAAGATCAGACACAGCCAGACTGAAAAGATAATGATTGGTGGCTGTCTGCATCGTAGGATTTCTGATGATGACGAGACAGGTGACGGCATTACCGAATACACCGGTAACGAAGATCAATGCGTAAATCACAGTGACCGGTAGAACGAGCTTGAGTGGCAGATTTTTCGGTCCCATTATTCTCTCCAAATATTGGTCCTCGGTGAGATTCTCGTAGTCCGTGAAATTAATCGGTTGCATAGGAAATTCACCGAGGTCCTCCATAATCGTTGAATTTTCTTAATCAACGACGAAAGCTATTCTAATATAAACGTACGTATAATACTCTGCAAACACATTTATCATCGATTCACAGGCTCCATTACCGTTTCCATCGAAGCACTCACGAGTGATTAATGATTTTTTATGGCACTCATCTGCAGCAACCTTAAATGCATTTCGACATTAGATAAGAGTCTTGACTTTGTTTTTATTGCTTTCCTTATTGATCACTATATTTTATTTTATTTTTTTTTTTAAATCACTGCAAACATTGAAACGAATTACGAAATAAATCCTGTGATCTTGGAATTATTGATTTTTGGTATGGACATGTCTTCACGGAGTTTTGGATAAAGTTCAAAATTGTAAGAGAGTTTTATTGAATTTTCGAAATTTTATACCAGAATTAAATTTCTAATCAAGAGTTTTCATTTTAAATGAATAAAAAATACTGCAGAAATGTAAAAGATTCACATATTAATTTTTTTATTTCACATCATCAGCTTTGAAGAGAGTTTAGATTGATATATATATATTTTTTTTTCAAAATTTGTTTGTTGCAAAGAACGAGGTCGCTATCAGATTATTGATTTTTTGTATAGACATATTTTATCTTCACGGTTTCATATGAAGTTGAGGTTTATACGTATACACAATAAATATTATAACAATAACTTATTATTTACAATAACTTTGGTGTCTTTAAATATAGTTTCGATTGATTTTTTTATAGATTTTTTTAAGATCACTGTCGTGTTATTGAATATCATTATTTTTATATAAATAAGTCATGTTCATTTTTTTCCAATAACTTCACTGATTAATCACCGAGTGGTCTTTTTTAAAACAAAAAAAAATACATTGCTAAAAAATCTAAACCATTTGCAATGAAATTTATAACAATAACTAATAACTTGTAACAACCTTATCGTCATTAAAGAGGGTTGTCATTGCTTCTCTTTCTTTTTTTAAAAATTTTTATTCCAACTTGACGATAGTAATTTAAAAAACCAGGTCAGAGATATTGAAATTCGACGATCATTTTTTTTCCAATAACTTCACTGATCAATCACCGGTCGTTTTTTAAAAATAAAAACATTGCAAAAAATCTAAACAATTCGCAATAAAATTTATAACAATAACTTATAATTTGCAATATCTTCACCGTCTTTTTAAAGATCTTTGTGATTGGTTCTCCTTTTCTTCTTTTTTTAATTTTCAATTTCTTCCGAAAAAATGTGTCATCGCTCTTGCGTTATATTGATTTTTCGCATCTTCGCGCAGTCTAATATAAGGCTGACGATAGTGAGTGGAGACAGGAGCGGAAAAGTTATAGTTCGATAAGCGCGCACGTACTTTTGGAATGGCCTGGAGGCAAAGTGGGCTGCCAAGTAAAGCACGCGGCTCGCAGGACCGCGGACGAGTGGCGGGACAACGATGTCGCGCCGGTTTCACCCTTCGGGATACAAACGCCACGCGTTTCGTCTACCACGCATCCGAACCAACCCTTGGCGCCTTAGCACACACACACACACACACATACACACACTGTTCACCCCTTCTAGCTCAACAGAGCTCACTGAAGCGAAGCATACAATCAGCACCGAGTATATGGAACCAGTGAAACCAGCGTCTTTTGCCGCCCGATCGTCTCGAGCTTCTGTCGTGGTTCTGTATAAATCACTCCGGGTTCCCTCCAATTCGCAAAAATCGGCACTCGTGTCTGGACGTCTCCATTTCGCTGCAATATATTCGATTCAAGGATCGAACCTTCGGCCAACGTCGAACTGTATTAACTTCTTTTCTTCGTTGCTTTATGAATCGCAGAGTGCTGTGTGACGATTCTAATCAGAGTAGAATTTTTTTTTAGCTTTGTACAAACGACTTTAAGCCTCCTTTGAATGTGACACTTTTTGGCTTTTGCCTTTCTGGACGAGATGCAAGAAGCTGCTGGGTAAATTTATAGCTTCGTGAGGTCGGATTTTCTTCGTCATCCAAAGGCGAATAAAAAGCCTGCTAAGTAGAACCTTGCAAATTTCTTCCTCATTAGTTTGCATTTTTTTAAAAAAAGTTTACGTGTATGCAAAGTAGAGCTTTGCATATACGTATATGCAAAGTATACGTATTGCGCTCATGGTTCACTGTATGTTCGTTTGTGTTCAAAATTTCAGCCTGATATATCGCAATTTACAAAAGTTATAGCGTGAAAACGATTTTTTCAAAATTTAAAAAATGTAAAAAAAATTTCAGAGCAAACAGGATACATTAACATAGATTATTATGTCTAAAATTAATGGAGATTCACGGCCTCGTTTTATTAGGTTCATCACGAACGAAAAAAAAAGTTCCAGTACTTGGAAACTTCGGCTGAAACGTTGAAATCATTGTAGCCCTTGCGTGAAGTACGCTTTGCAGAAAGTTTCCACGGCAGTATTTTATTGCGCATTATCACGCGAAACGTATTATTTTTCCAGCAATATAATTATCCTTAATAATTATAGATTGAACTTTTAAAGTGGGGCTCCAATTGCTGGCAGTTTTCTTTGTGCGTCAAATATAGTAGTCAGAATTTATAACTCGAGTTATTACGGTTGAAGTAATGCACATTTATTCCCAGTCAACATTTCATTTTGATTGTAATTTACATACTTTGTATTTGAGAGCAAAAAATTCAAATAGAAATTCGACATCATTGAGGATACTGCGAATATTGATTCTGTCCACTCGTTGTAGCAGTAATTGTGAAATTCTGCTGATCAAAATTTCATAAATTCATAAAGAATTTTTTTGGAGACGTAACACTACCCATCACATTCTATACATTAGATGCATTAAAAAATATTGTTATTTTATACTCTATTGCATCAGATTTTATAATTCATAAAATACTATTACCCCTTGAAAACGAATATAAAAGAAACGTATTTAAAAAAAAATCTTTCAAAAAAATCCGTGTGTTCCTTCGAGCAGATAAAATAAAATAAAGAAACATTGCTACCAATGGAAGGTGTGACAGTGTCAAAGATTAACCGAGTCAGCGAGGAATACCTCGAAAGCATAATATCCCCTAATTGTCAATTGGCGAATCGTCGTGGTAATCACAGTTACAGAACTCTAAAGTATTCTTCTCCATTAAGTTGTTGAAAAGCCGGGCGTTAGAGTAAGGCGGGTGTTGTCGAGGGGCCATTATTTCATTGCCTGATTCAGCGCGGATTTAACAAGTCTCAGTAGGGAGCGAAGGAAGCTCGAGGTTTAGGGAGAGACTGGCTCTCTCTGGGATGCTGGTTTGGATAGCCGGCGAAGAAAGAGCGGACAATGTTAAAGGAGCACGCATCCATAGCTCTGTGAAACTCCAAGCGAACCGAGTGCAGAATTCTCGAGCTTTAACAGCTTGCAGGCCACGTGAGAATTCGCTCTCGGGCTCAAATTTACGACTCTAATGCTACAAGCTCGAAGAGTCCATGCACTTAGGGATAAATTTCTCTTGGATTGCACGGAGAAGGTACGATAAAGGATCAGAGGAAGTAAAAGGGAGATACAGCAGCTATTTTATCCTCTGGTCTTGCGTGACCAAAAACAAAATGTCAAAGAGTTCGAGGTAATAATTCGTTTCTCCATTTTCAACCAATCTGTATCCAATTCAAGCAATCATTTTCTTATCCATCGATTCTCGGTTACGTGGCAATAAATTTAACCCAAAGATGCATCCAATTCTACGAACGACTCTTTGCAAAATATCTTGCAGCGCTGAATTGACAATTTTAAAGGGGTTTTTGCTATCTCGGAAAGGGTCGTGTGATTTATACGTTCGACCGAACAACTGATGCTATTTTTCTCTTAGAGTTGGAAAACAGTTTTCTAGCTGTTTACGTCCTCCACAATCTCATTCCCTCTCGCTGCTTCTATTTCTCCAACTTTAGTTTCAATGTAAATTCTTAATGTTTATCTATTTAACCTTTTTGCGGTTGAATAAAGTTTTCTCTATTTTTCTAACGACTCTATGCACGACTGATGATGACAAAATTTTGTAGAGGATAATCGGAAAAATTATCGTATACTGAGAGAAAAAAATAGCGAAATAAATGAAATAAAAGGAATACGACCAATGTTTTTCTATTTTTATGTCATCACACATTTCGTTCACCTTAAATAATTACTCGATTAATTTTCTTCAGACAATTTCGTGATATTTTTATTTTTTGTGATTAAATATAGTCAATTTGTGAACACATCAAACCGTTTCTTTAAAAAAAATTTATTTTGTGTATTACGAAAATATTATTTTTAGCTAGAAGTCATCGTCGTCTTCCACAGGCTCGACTATAAAAATTTCCTTTTCAATGTCTGTGACTCTTTTAACCACAAACGGTATTGCGTTGTTCTGAAAGCTTTCTTCGATAATCCAAGAACCGTCGGAGGGCAATTTCTCTTGAGACACATTTTTCATTCGGATTAGATCGGATTTCGTTGATCTCGTGTCATAAATATCGTTGGTTCGGTTTACCAGAAAGTGAATGATTTCTTTATTGCTTCCTACGAGACTTTTCACCGGTTCGTGCTGCACTTTCTTCCAATTGTTACGGATAAATTGATCGTAAGCTGCGATAGGCTTATGCACTTGATAAGCTTCGAGCTCGTAAGGACCGTTGGAATGTCGAGGATTCACAGGAGGATCGAAAGAGGATATCGTCATCATTAAAGTTCCCACAGAAAAGATACATACGATAATCTGAAAGAGCAAACAGAGGTACAGAATTCAATGGATCATTTTTGTTTTTAATAATATATTACTTTTGTGGCCAGATCGAGTTGAAATAATTGTTCAAAAGTGGCGACGAGTAGGCACAGAACACATTGCAGAATTGGCTCGATAACGAACCATGTGAATCTCAAGATATAAGCAATTAAGTCTAAAATTATTATTTTTCCCATCACACATTTCTGTTTTGATTTTCATATTTCAATTTGGCTTCATAGCCAATTTAGATAAACAGGTTACATATTGACATTAATTTTGACGTTTCTGGAGGATATATTAAATGCACCGAGCTTGTTTTGTTACAGAGAGACTGATAGTGACTTTTAATCAATTAATTTATTTCATTTTATTTTTGCTAAATATTTCTCACAATATTCCTGGATCTATGTGCAAAGAAAAACAATGCCTGTAAAGTAGAATCTTGCAAATTGCTTCCTCATTATTTTGTATCTTTCACAAAGCTTTTTTTTTTTTTACAAAGCGAGAAAGTTTGTTGAACTATTGGCTGTTGGTGTTAATTTCAACAATGAACTTCTTAATTTTTTGTCAATATACATAGTTGACCGTTTGTGTAAATGTGCTTTTCTTAAGATTTTTTTTCATACGTTGTTCGTTTTCGGACGTTTACATCGTCGATGCATAATTTTGAAAAAAAAAAATATACACAGTAATATCCCGATTATATGTCGGACAAAACACGTCAATGTGTTTTGTTTTGTTTTAATCTAATACAAAAAACAAGAATTACATAATAAAAAAATGTAATGCGGGCTTTAGAATATTTTCCATAGACATTCAGAGAGCAATTACACATTAGATTACCAGAATGTTCCATCATTCGAAGAGCTGTAACTCTGGGGCGAAATTGCCGCCCATCTCGCCGATTTTTTCTAAGATTCTAGATATTTCAAAGAAGAAAACGTGAAAATTTCAGCTAAATCGGAAATGCCGTTTCGGAGGGAAAAAAGTGGCAAGTTTATTTAATTGAAAAATAGCATAAAATAAAATCGGAGAAATGACCAAAAAATGTTGTTGGAAAGTACGCTGAAAATCCAAAATTTGATGTTGTTATGATTTTTTTTATGTGAGCCGTAGTATTGGCGTTAAAAAATAAACAATGATTATTTTCAGAAATTTTTAATCACTGGAATATGCAATAAAAAATCTGAAAAAAATTCCTACGTTTTTTCTTCAACCTGACCAACATCCTGAATAAATTTGAGAACGTTTCGTTGACATGAAAAATTGGGGTGGCCGACTTGACGTGTTTTGCCTCATGTATATACGAGCATATCCTAGTTGAATCTAGATATGTAGAGGCAGGTTATATGGAATATATTCAAGAGCACAATGATATATTAATATACAATACTCCTCGTGATCTGTATCGATGAAAAAGTAATTGCCAGAATTGTTCCGCGCTCAGCTATCGTGAAATTGAATCGAAATACCGTGAATTCGATACGGGCCAACTAAATCTGACCCTGGTGCTCAAAAAGAGACAAATGTCGTGCCGAATAAATGGAAATAAATTCAAGTGCGCGGCGGGGCAGGTTTTTATCGTAGAAAAATACGTGCCAAAGATAAAAAAAAGGAAAAAAAAAAAAAAAACAACTTGCTAGGATTTTGCACACGATACACGAAAAACGAATCTTGGTACAATTCCAACCGAAACATGCGGTGTAAGATATTTCTTCTTCTTCGAGCTTGGAGGTTTTATTGGATTCTTCGGTATCGACGACCTCGACCTCCCTCGTTATTTTTTTTCAAGAAGCATATACTGACTCCTACACCTCCCTAATCGAAAATCCGAAAGGGTACGTTCACTCGTCGACTCCGATTCTAAAGTAATTTTCGGTTCAGCTTCATCTGTTGTTGCGCTTCTTTTCCTTGTTCCCTTATTTTCTTCATTCGATAGGACATTTTTCTCCAGAGTTTCGTGAATACTCTCGCTAGTCACGATTCTACTGTTTCATTTCGGCACCTTGTCACGTTGCTGCAACATTTTTTTCCACTTTTTTTTGTTTTTTTTTTGTTAAATTTCAATTCGCTTGATTAAATAAGATAAAGTTGAGAATCAAGAAGTCGACACACAACAGCGTTTATTACTTCAATCGAGGTCGAAACGTCGTGCGCTGTTTCGTCAAGCTAAACGAGAGAACGGAGTTTTTAGGCACATCCCGCATGTAGGAGATTACAAACATGTCGTGAAAGTGTTTGTAAAAGTGCAAAAAGCAGTTCATGTCGTCCGCTGTATATGCACACCAGTTTCATTTAATTTCGCAATGGGACGCGAGGAAAAAGCTTATCGCGATGGCGTTTCGCTGGACCATTCGTTGATACGCTTTACTGTTACTGTTTCACGATTTTACTGTGTTTGAGGCATTCTCGGTGAATTCTCGATTTTTTTTCGGACCTATTGGTCCGAAAAAAATGAGAGTTGTTACTGTCATAAGTTGCTGGTTTTGTGAATTTCTTGTGAGTACTTTTTGTGATTTTAAATATTTTACAATTCATCATTTAAAAAAAAATAAACGCTGTACTCTTTCAAATCAACTTATCTGGAAGACTGGAAGTCAGAAAAAAAACATGTAAACCAAGTTTAAGGTCGATATCTCAAAAGTTGCGAGAGCAGAGTCTCAACTACCTCGCAGACTTCATTGTAGTTCATCCTGACATGACAGTGTTGAACAAAAATACCAGGAAAAAAAAACTTAAATAATTTTATTCAAATTTATAAATTTTGGTGCACTGTAACGCACCCTTATTAAAATTAAAAAAAAAAAAAAATACGACACATTGAAATGCACCTCTATTGGAGTTGCAACATTTCAGTAAATTAAAATGCGCCTGTAGCCTAGAAAACAATCACTTGCCAGCGCGTAGTGACGATTATTTATGTAGAAAAGCATTCCCGTCTGGAATTGTAGCGCGAATCGTAACATACCGCACATACCCTTGCACGTAACACACCTTCCAATTGGTGTATTATCACGCGCGAGTAATTAATGGGAATGGGAATGCGTGTTACGGTGTGAGCTCAGCGAATGGAAGTAAATACGAGATAGCAGGGCTTTCTGCGGTTTCCGCAACATATTAAACGTACATCGATAATTATCGTATAGCACTCGAGACCTAATTGAAATACAAGGGCCAGGCCGTTTATGGAACTCTGCGTATATGAATTCGGAGCTACGTATTGTCCCTTTTTTTTTTTTTAAATAGTATCATGGATATATTTTTTGAGAACGCGATCGACAATTACCACAAAACAGAATAATTTCTATCAAACACAGAAAATCGCCACAGAGGATCGTTGCAAAAGAGATAATTCTAATTTTAAAGTTTCCTCATAGAGGAAGCTTTGTTTTCATGAAATTTTCCACGATTGTCAAATCGAGTTTTTTTTTTCACAGAACACTACTCGCAGTAGAGAGAGATTCGTGGAGTCCACTGCGCGATAAAGAGCTCTCGTTGCTGGGCTGTTGTCCAGCTGTGGGATGTTTTGCGCTGAGAAGTGGCTGCGCCGAACGGTTATCGCCAAGAGTACCATTGCCTCGTCCAGGATCTGCCGCGATCTTCGCATCTTTTGAAGAAACTTGGCGTCCGGATCCAAAACGAAAAATTTCTTTCGCCTGATCGATCGTGTATCTGTAGATACAGGAAAGAGCGATTTAGGATCGACAAAAGGATATTAAAATAACGTTATCGCACATCGGGGAAATATCAAACACATTTGATGTGTCCAGCGAACCTAATGGAATGCTGGGTATGCGGAGGTTTAGTCTCGGGATGGTTATCGCACCTGTGCAGATTCGTTTCCTTTGCATATATTCCTCGAGCTTTTCCTTTCGACGATTTTTTATTGCCCCGGCAGCAAACGGTCCTTCTGAAGGCCTCTCGATAGCGACCGCTCATCAGATTGTAAAGTATTGGATTGATGGTCGTGCTCAAGTAATAAAGAAAACCGCTGAGTATGTAGATCCACTCGTTGAGATCGGGATAGTAATCCGCCTCCTGGGCGTAAACGTACAGCAATCGTTGAGCATGAAAAGGCGCCCAACAGATGAAAAACATTATGACGACTGCGCCTGTGGAGCAAAAAAAGAAACAAGAGTTATTCACTGTTACGTGAGATTTAGAACGAAATAATAGATAAAATTCTTTTTCTTACATTGTAAATTATAATCATTGTAAAATCGTATATAAGAATGAGCACAATAATTACTCATCCATGTCTGAGCCCACATTATTTCACCATCAATCATCTCTCGTTGATTCATGGCGAAATAACGAAAAATTGGAAGTCAGTTGAAGGGTTGCTACTTATATGCAACAACGAAGCGTCATAGCCGGAAACTACCCTGCATACATGAACAGGGAAGCAAACGACGAGCAAACGCTACTCACGCGACACGCAAGCTTACTTCATGGAGGACACTTTTTATCGACTGGTGCAAACGAAATAAATAAGTCAAAGAAAAAAAGTAGCCGCACTTAAACGACCCTCGTTTGACCCTCCTATACCCCCCTCTCATAGATGAATCAAGCCGTGATTGATAACGAGCAATTTTTGGTACTAAAATAAAAAGAAACGAAGTTCGAACACAAAGTTCAAGATCATAAAAATCGCAAACAAATCATGGCTACCAAAGGGTACTGATTAAACTGTCAGACGTCTGCGAATGGACCAAAGAATCTTCGAAATACAAATTTTCGAAAAGTTAATAAGAATTCATCTTGTTTACCCTTATTTACATTTCAGTGATTTTCATGACGAAGTCATACCATAATCTATTTGAAAAAGCCTGCAAAGTAGAACCTTGCAAATTACTTTCTCATTATTTTACATTTTTGAAAAATGTTTACAGTAAAATTATAGACTCGCTGTTGCAGCCTGACTTGAATGTCTCTAATGTTTGTCAAAAAAAGGACTCGTCTTTACCGTTTTTATATTCTTTTTTATCACGAAACAATTTTTTTTTATCCTGCGTCATTTCCGAATCCGATTATGGAATATTAAACGAAAAATCTGCTTCACAAAGAGTCTGCAAGATTCCTATTGGCATAGGACCGCCTGGAAAAAGGGATTCGCAATACAGAAGAAAACGTATTGGCTGCTACTGCGGTAGCAACGTCGATAAACGAGCAGTTGCCGATACGTCCAAGACAGTATCGGCACAGATAGCTGTAAAGGAGTGGCAAACGTGACTCTCGACATTGGTGTAACCGTGTCGATTGGCCACATGGCTCTTCAGAAAGGGAAGTCGCGAACCTGGAGATAGCGCACTTGCTACTTGCACTCAGTAACGACTCTTGAGCAACCAGTTACTGATAGTTACGAGATACAGTAGCCTCATACTGCCGTAAAGGAGAGTTGCTGATGAAGAACTTCGTAGTGATGTACACGTAGAACGAATATGACATAGGACCACCTGGAAAGGAGAGACAGAAGTTGCATAAAAATACAATGTGTGCTAGGCCAAAAGTTGCGGATGGTTTTGGCAATGTATCTGCAGAGGCGATGATGTCGTTATACAGAGATTCCCTGATAGTGGTTCAAGTGTAACTATTATCATACCTTTGTCGTACCTTTTGGGATTACGACCTGCCTATAAGATGTGTCTCTTCAAATATTTCATACACAATGGTTGGCCTTTTCATCTTATTGAAAACTTTGTTGAGTTCCACATAATTTAGATACACATACACCAAGAGGAAATTTTTGAAATTGAGGCAATCGTATTAACCTTGATCCAAAAGAATTCAGTTGACTAAAAGAAAAACTTGTGCCAATGTTCAACTGCATGATATCGTTGACTCAAGTTCATCAGGGCTAGGCTGTAGATCACCATGAACTTCGCTGTGTTCACCCTCATCGGAAGGTTCAGTTAACAGTATTCTGTAATTTTGGAAGGCCACTAAAATTTTCTTTGGGATAACTCCTCTCGGTTCACTGAAAGTATTTTCGGTTTGCTTCATCAAGAAGAATAAAGTCAAACGGATAATCTTCCACAAAATTTCGAGAAGAACCAGTATACGTAAATTTCGCTTTAATAAGCTTTCTTTTCTGTATAATAGTTTTTCCATACTCATCTCTGTTCAGTTAACAGAAATGTCTCTAAATGTTCTGAATTGACCCCTATCACAATGCTTATAATCATTAAAGTTCACGAGAACATTGTAATTTCTAATTTTTTAAAGCAGTGCTCGAGGTAGAATTGGTGTTTATTTCAATGAATGCCGACTTCAGGCTTTTCCGATCACCTCACTTTTACTCTGCTTATTACCATTCCATTTCCTTTGGAAAGCCCTCGCTTAAAGGCTTCTGTCCGCAGCCATGCACTGTTCCGAATGCGGTATTGTATCATATTTCCACTGGGGTACAGAAAAACTTCGAAGATATAATCTTTATTGCCACCGTTATTGATTTAGTTTACTTCGCTTATCACCGGCCAATTTTGGATTGAATTTTGGTAAAGGACAATTCGTAAGTGATTCCATAATCGCCAGATTCATTTTTTACTGAGCTTCTGTTGTATGGTAATAAACCAGAAACACTGCCTACCGCTCAGAAGTTGTCGGGTTGATCAGTGTACGAATAAGTGGTAACCCGTTCAAGTACTGGCCGCGAGCCAATCTCGTTGACCTGGGAGACTGCTGGAGCCATACAAACACAACATGACCATATAACTGTCGGTAGGTTAAGGGAAGATATAGACATTGGATTGAAGGCCAGGGTTGCGAGGTTAATGTTACGAGAGAAGAGAAGATACTGAAAGGAGGAGTAGAGAAGAGTCAGCAGGATATTCGAAGCGAAGAACGAGTTGTAGGAAACGCGCATTAAAGAGTTGTAAAGTAGGGGAGGAAGAGGGCACGAGAACAGGGATGACTGGGAATGAAAACGGGGGATTGGGGGCATGAATGACTGACAATAAGTTGAGACGATAATAGAAGGATCCAAGGGACGAAGAATTGAAGTTGAAAACTGGAAAACGGTAAAGGGAAGAGAAAGATAGAAAGGAAAAATGAAGAAATGAATTGAAGGAATGGTTTGAAAGGAAGGAAATGGAGTTCGGAGTGCAGTGCGAGTAAAAAATATGATCCTTAAGTAGATGTGAGCTAAGGTTCGTTTTTCTAAACTGATCCACAGACGTGGATGTCGATGGTGATCATAATTAATGTTAGGCTTATAAATTTATTTATATTTACACTGTGACTCTCTCACCCAAAATCAAAGGGACCCGCGATTTTTCGGATTTCAGGACAGTTTCTGATATTGGAATAGTTTTGGGTATCCCAATATGTATGTCAAAGGTGTGCAATAGAGAAAATCCAACAAGGAAAAAAGGTGGCTTGATGGAACTCATTGTAACCCTACAAGAAAATCGATACAGCGATTACACGAAAATGGGGTTCATGGAAATTATTGTAAAATCGACTCACTTAACATTCTCACGATGCTCTTCCTGCCCTGAACCTGCTTCGACTCCAAGTGTATCGAAGCTTGTGCCGAACCACCGCACGTAGTGACCTTCGCGCTGTCTCTAATCTTCAGACCCATTCCCGTGTAAAACACGAGAATAACGAGCATTGGGACGAGAAAGAATACCAAACAGCTGAGCTCGTAGAGGGGAAAGTTGGGCATGTCGGGCAGCAACATTGCACAGATAGCCGAGTCGAGAGACCGTCGACCAGAGTCTGGAGGATACTCGACGTAATTGACTTTGGTGTACACGGCGAACGGTATTGCCGATACAAGAGCGATCATCCACGCGGCTATGATAAAGCGAATCGGTCTCTTCATTGCGCTCATCGCGTGCAATCGAAGTGGATGACATATTGCCAGATAACGCTCCATCGAAAAGGCCACTATTGTTAGCACTGAGACGTACGAAGACCTGCAACGAGAATAAAGTAAACATTCAATATTCGCGTCACGTTCTCAAAGTTGAAAATAAAAATTCTATCGACAACGACAAGAAATTACTTGCATTTCGGAAACGTATGCTCTTATTTTGCAGAGACCAACACCCAGAGCCCAAGGATACTGCTGCCAGAAAATACTCAACTCGTTCGGCAAACCTGAAACAAGACGAAAGGTTCATTCACGAGTGGCTACATTCGGGAAACTGGGAATAAAAATTAATTGGGAGTCTTTTTTTTTGTATTAAAGAGGATTAATCGTTCCATTCGTTACATTTGTTTCGTAGCATTCGAATTGTGTAGTCGAGCTAAAAGACCAATTTGTTGATTGAACGAACTTTTTCTTTTCTTCTTTTAGGGAATTAACGAAAAAGTCCTAAGCCCGATCAGCCAACATCCATCCCCTGCATATCTTTTCGGCCCGGTTTCTCACCTGTTGCTTCACGCCCAGAAGCAAATCTAAAGCCAATTCGAATAAATCAATCCTCACATGTCTCAATGTATACATGCATGCAAGCACATATGTGAGTAACAAGATATGCAGAGATCTACAATGGAGATCTTTGATGCTATTAGAGTTAAGACAGACTTATGAGGATTTTCCTATTACGCAAATTAACGTCATAAATTGAATAACTATCTGCTACTGATACAGCCGTATTAATTACACGTGAATAACATATTCTGGCGATCCAGGAGATTACAGCGCGAAGCCTTCTCGATGGCGGAGTAACGGGAGGGGGGATGCAACTCTCAATTTGCAAATTAATTTCCTAATGGCGAATTTACGGTGAATTTACGGTGATACATTTGTATATGTATTCACACAGACAGTTGTGCATAATGTGCCCTATATAAACAGGCCGATGAGTAGAGTGCAATTAGTGGCACGTCGGCGTCGCACGTGCAACATCAGGCCTAGGAATATTAAAGGGAGTAGTTCCACGTGGTGCGAAATTAACTGTCATATACCATAATAGAGAAAAAAAAGTTCTTACGGGGTGCAACGAGATTGGAGCGTTTCTTCTTCATGCCAGACTTCATATTTATACGCAAATATAAATTACGACGGTTGTTATGTCTGAGAAAAGTTGCCTCGACGATTATCATAAAATATTGAAGTTTAAAAAACTTTGCTTACTGCATTTTGAAACTCGGCTGATTACGGTGCACACTCATAATCTTGATGGATATTGTTGGTACAAGGTATTCACAGCAAACTCAATAAGCCATTTGGACCCTCACCCTTCCAATATGTTCTCTTTTTTTTTTAATGTTACTAATGGAAAAGTGTTAAATACTAAAAGTGACGCTCCAAAGTTTATTTTCTGACCCTGGGAAACTAATTTTTGTAATTAATTTTAATTTTTGTAATTTTTTCTCACGAAAAGAAAGATTCTTCTGAGGAAGCAAAAATTGATTTTGTTTATTTATCCAATTGCCAGAGAAACAGCAATCGTAAATAAAATAACAATAAATAAAAATCCAGGCAGTAGCAAAGATTGTTATTCAATTATTTTCTATATAAACATCTGTATTTATATTTTGCACTCGTTCCTGCCCTCGCGAGAGCCCCGTGTCACTTAACTCGCACAATAGGAGCCCTTACAAATGCCTTCAATAGAATCGACGCTGTTACATTCACTTTACTTAACAATGTGTTTCTTATATAATGTAATAAAAGTTCGCCACGGCAATTCTAACAATTGTAAATATATGTTCAATAGCTCTAACATCAACGAATCTCTGCTCGTTCATATTGACAAAGTTTTTCAATTCGTTTACGAACAATTGTATCGCCAGACTAATCTCCAGACGCAATTAAAGGAGCGATGAGACTCTTTTTCCTCTTATTCGTGTAAATAAGAAAAAGTTTCTGCAATGCTTTGCGGATTAAGAAATAGTGTTGAACCTACCGGAATTTCAATAAAGTTTTTACAGTGGAAATTTCGTTAAGAGAACGGGGATTAATCCTACTGTAACACTTTTCTCGCATAAAATCAATGTGCCACTGTAGAAATTAATATTTAAATGTATATTTCATCTACGGATATCTGGAATGACGCAAATTACTGAGTGACATCTCGCAATCTGCCACCAAACTTGACATGTCGTGCAGGCTGATCTCTCTCTCTCTGTTTTACACTCTCCACAAATTTAACCCCCGAGTATATACGAGACGTATATGTATACATATATTGTGCCTGGCGGATATCATGCAAAAGCCTTATCGCACCTCTGGTGTTATACCTATAGGACATTTTCTCGGCGTATCTGCCGGAGACTTTGAAACCCACGTTTGACGACTCGCACACACACGTACAAACGACGAGATGATACATTTATCTGCTTACATTTGTCAGAGAGTATACTCGCGGTAATGCAGAGAGGGAACATAGCGATACGATAAAATCAGTGCTAGCCCGGACTTTGCCAGCGAACTAGAAATTTACGACGGTGTAATTGCGTTTATCCGCAATAAAATTTTTTCACGATAAATTTTCATGAGAACAAAGATTCCTCTATGAGGAAGCAAAAATTTCATGATTCTGAAATCACCTTGTCAATTGTTTTGTCAATTTGTATGACAAATTACTTTTAATTTTTTTTAGTACCATTTATTCTTATTAGTTTTTTCGTTGACTGTCTATTCTTTCATCCCTTTAATAGTAATAAATTCAAATATAATCCGGCTATAATGTAGCATGGTTTACTTCGGTTCAATCATATCGTTCATTTATTGGCTTAATGTTTTAAATACGATGTGCCAATGAATGAACGCCCGTTCATTCATTGGCATATGATATAACTTTACGTTGTTTAAGATTTAAAAAAAATCAAACTCTAATAAAACGTGAAAAAGTTAAGCAATTCCAATTAAATTCGCAGCGATAGAAGGGCAGCAAAGGCAACGAGATTGTCCAAGCCGTTCTCAAGTTTTGTGAGATTCAATTTTTTTTTCACCCACGGCACACACACTCAAGCACACGTACACATTTTTCCAGATTATTTTTCTTCGGAACTGATGAAAGTGCCGACAAAATAAATTGCTTCCCACTGGTTGGACGCGCCGGATTATACATATAGCGACGAGGGAATTCCTGTAGGGCTAAGATTTGTCAGCGTACCAAACTATTTCGTCGATTGATCGGTCTGGCTCTGAGAATTAAAGCCGTCTGTCTACTCACTGTTTTCTTTCACTAGCCTATCTCGCATCAACCCATTTTGGGATGAAAATGCCCTCTCCCCGACCTTTACACCCTCGATCGAAGACCTTGCGCACCTTGAATCTAGAAAGTGTCTCACCGATTGAGAAACGAGTGCTCTCTACTATATACGACAACTGGACCATTGTGTCCCCTGTTTTTTGTTTCTTTTTTTTTTCAGACTTTCGTTTATCCCACTTCGAGTTAAACGAAAATCAAAACTTCGATCATTTTATCAGCATTAACCTTAAGTAGATCGTCACATATTATATGTATTTCTCGATTTTAATAAGCTTACGATAATCATTATTTTTACACGAAGTGTGCGTATTGCAGTACATTTCCAATCAGTAATTAATATATCAGTAAAAAAAAACAAGGTCTCTCAAATTCTATAGAAAATCTTATCTTTTTATCTTTTAATATTCTTGAATACATATGATTTTGTCTCATAAGTCTTTTTTTTATAATCGTGACTTTTTTCCTTTTCTTTTCAGTAATGGTTTAAAAATCGCGAATTTTGCATTTTTTTTTTTCCTATTACTGTATCATTTTAGATGAAAAGTACTTTTCCATAAATTCTACTTTATTGATCTATTTCACAAATTATTTAATATTTAAGTGTTGTTTCAAATATCTACTCGTATTTCATAGACATCAATAAATTATCTAAATATTTTGTTCGAAAAAAATCAAGTTTTCTGCGAATGTTTATGAGAAAAATGTGACGAAAAAAAATTATCGAGTTTTCAATCAGTTCGTCTAGTTCATATTCATATTCGACAGAATACAGCTTTACACCAATTTGTAGCCACGACAAAGCTTGTTTTCTTGTATACAATTATTTATCTCATTTCTTCCTTTAGATCTCGAGATATCTAATTTAATTTGAACAAGTGTGACCCGACTTGCATCTTTTTTAGAAAATCGGTTTGACCCAGAGGAGTCAATATAAATGATTTTCCCATGAGACGGATAAATTGAATCCGATAAAATTTACACAGGAGCTGAGTGGTAAATGATAATTAAAAAAAATTCTTCTGTGTGAAAAAGAAATGAAATAAAATATCATATCTAAATTGAGATCGCTTATCATGAGAATCATAGTTATCGCAAGAGAAATTGTCTTCGAGACCATGCAATCGGGAATAGTATCTTTTTGGACAATCAGTGGTCGTAAGATTAACTGAAGAGCTACCAAGCATTTAATTAGGTTAATCAATTAATTGACACAACCGTACAATACAATGAAAAATTATTTTCTAAATAATAAATCCTTCTGTTACTTTAGCAAAAATTCGTTTGTCACTGTAAAATTGAATATTCACAAAAAAGAAAAAAAAACAATTTGCAAAGTTTTTCAAATTTGCTAATCTACACATTTTCAATGCACTTCTAAGTATGAAATATTCAACACTTTGAAAAACGAAAATTTTATTCCCAAATTGTTCACAACGAGTCGTGGTTGCTGCTTTTTTTTTTTTTATCGAAGTGGCAATAAAAATTCTCAAAAATACACTATGTATTTTGATTGTTGTAAAAACGACAAAAAGCATATTGTGCATTTCAAGAACTTTCTATTAATCATAATTTTCTTCCTCTTCGTACGTTTATAAAACTGGAAAAATTCGCAAATATTTTGAATGATGCAGACCAGTCTCATCACTCAGTCGATAATAAGTTGATTAAAATTACGAGCAACATATCGATGTTGTATCGAGTTTCGCACATAAATAATTCGAATACGACGTAATAATAGTTGTTTCAATAGTTGCAAACTTACCAAGCGTTAGTAGTATAAGATCCGATATCGCAAGACTGAAGAGGTAATAGTTGGTGGCTGTGTGCATAGCCGCATTTTTGATGATAACCGTGCAAGTAATAACATTACCGACGACTCCACTCACGAAAATCGTGACATAAGCAAGTGTCAGTGGGATCACGAGTTTCGCCGGCAAATATCTCGGTCCAAGTATCCTGTTGAGATACTGTGCTTCAGTGAGATTCTCCTGGCTCAAAGCATCCCAGAAGGCTTCAAAATCCTGATTGTCAGCCGTCGACATTTCGCTTCTTTCTTCTTATTTTTTGTTTTTTTTTTTTTTCTCTTATCTTCCTCTTCCCTTTTTTACGTCTTTTCCTGGTGGTTCAACGCGGTAAAAAATATCACCATAATCATCGGAGATTCAATTTCAAGCCACAGGATTCAAAGCCGTTTATCGGGTAGCATCGGAGAATATATATATATTCCTACAGAAATCTCGACTGTAAGCCAATTTTCCTGCTAAAGCGTTGAACGCAAGCTGCGAATTCTTGAGTTCTCTCAAATTCACTTCTCCCACACTTGTTACAAAATGTTTTCGTTAAACTTCTCTACTCAAACATTTGCAGCATTCAAACTTGCTTGGCAACAACATTCGTCGTTGCTTTCGTTTAGATATTCTTCACTATTTGTGCTTCGTTCTAGTTGCTTCTTTTCCTCCTTTCACCTCTTCGTTCTTAAACCATCGCAGACCACAATGTTTTCCCACTTTAACGTAGACGTACATGCTTCGTAGTTTTCAACGAAATAGCTTTATTTTCGAAAACGTGTTACATTAATTTTTCGTTCCACAGACACGAAAGTACGAATAAGAAGAAGAAGAAGAAGAAGAAATATCCTTATCAAGAAGGCTCGCAAATTGGTTTTATTAATTTTTGTTGTAACTCGACGGCGTTGTATCGAGATAATGAGACATAGATTGAACGTCCGAGACTACCGAGCACGTCAAATCTTTGCAAGATACTATCGCACTTGCTAGACTCTCATACCTCGACGAGAGATAATTATCGTGAGCGATGGAATGGACACGTGATCAAAATATTGTATTTACATGTTTGAGTGAATGAGAGCAGCTCTTTCTCTCTCTCTCTCAGCTTTTCAGCAAAGTGAAAATGCGAACTTACTCATTAGAAGAATTTGAACCTTCCGACCAAATTCACACAGAAATTTGATCAGGACATATTTTTTAAATCATAGTTTAGATGTGGTCGAAATTTCAGTCCAATATAGTGGAAAACTATAGTGTAAAAAAAAAATGTAAATCGCACATTAAAACTGTACAATATCACATCCCGGTTGGGATATTTAAACTAGAGCATTTCGAATTTTGACAGATAATATTCTGAGGTGGATATTTGAACCAGGATATTGTAACTGTATCCCACAATCAAACGATAATAACTTTTAAACGAGTCTATCTATAAAAAAAAGTATAGTCATTGGATAGAAAGAGCATAATTGAATAAAAAAAAATTATCTATAGTTGAGCTAATATTGTTTTATAGATTGAAAGAAATGAGGGCCACAATTTTTATTCGTGCATTATCATTATAGCGAACCACTTTTATGCAAAGCTATGTAAATAACTACGTGTATTTATATATTAAATCTCCTATCCGCAAATTTCCCTTGAGACAATTAAAGTACAAAAGAACGTAGAAATGTTTTTACAAATTAAGCACTGATTTAACTAGTATCGTAGAAGAGAAGAAGCGTTCCATCCTCCTTAAAGCGACTGCTCGCCGCTGTGGACGAGTGAAATGAAAAAGATAAAGAAGCAGAAAGAAGAAAAAAAAAAAATAGCATCGTCTTCAGCTCAGTGGCGGCCGAAGATTCCTCAAGGGAGAAAATTTTACACGCTCAACTGTGGTTACAGAAATGGAGAAGTGTCAAGAAATGGTATTCCGAGGGAGACAAAAAGGGCAAAGCTATGAGAGCGAGGAACTAGTCGAGAGGTCTAGGGCAGTCCATCTGGCTTGCTGTAATCCGTCCACGAGACGGCATCCTATTATTCTAAAGCGTTGGGCGATATCATCGCTTTTGTTCCGAGTCAACCCTCTTGGGAGACAAAAACGGTGAATACCACAAAAAATGTCATAGACATGATATATTCAGGCGAGAAGATTTTTGCTCAATTTTACAAAATCTCCAGAAGCATGATTAAAATTTTCACGACATTTTACAAAATTTCAAAAAGTTTTGTAATGCTTTTTGCAGCCACTTTTTTCCAAACGAAGCTAAATATTTTTTTTACATACAAATAAGTTGATACTCTGTGATACTAAATACCGAATAGCGAACTTTCGATGAAGTTTATGAAGTTGGTCCCACGTACTACAGTCACGAAAAGCGCCACTTTTTGTGCATGAGTTACAAAAAAGAAAATGGATCAACTATTTAGCAAAATTTGTATGAATCATTATTGCGTAAACGATTTTTAAGAACCTTGCTCATTTGAGTAAATATTGCAAATGAAGTGATGTAACAATTGATGTGACAATTGCTATTACAGTTTATTAAGTTCTAAATGCATCGGTAGACAGAGACGTGGAAAGACAAAGGTAGACACACGCTGTTAGCATTTGCTAAGATCTAAATATCACCCAATTGAAATAGCGAATTTTTCGTTTTCCTTTTGTATACAATCCAACAGCGGAAAATTTACGAGAGCTCATGGAGAAATCGCGTTTCGCTGGCATTTTGATCCCACGAGCAAACGATAGTGTGCGTCACGGTGTGCGGAGAGTTGTTGAAGCGCCGTTAGCAATGACGCGAGAGTTATCTAGAAAATTTTGAACATATAGTTGTCAAACGACGTGTTTGCCAATGTTCACTCGGGAAGACAGTGCGGTGGTCCTCTTTACGTAGTCTCTTCTTCTACTGCTGTATATCATTTTTATCTCGCTAGGACATCTCTCGCGACATCCTAAAGCCGGTGGCTCCGGCATTTCCATACAAACGGAGGCATCGGCGACGAGCCCCAGTCGTCGCTAAGAACTAAACGCTTTGCATAATGGGAAGGAAGGAAAGCGAACCCATAGATTCAGCAGAGCATTCCGAGAGACAAAATACTTTTTGCCGCGTCTCCTCTCGGAAGAGATATTAACAGTGCAATTGTCTTTGCGCCCCATCTGCGCCTTTACTCCTCAAATTTACGTGGGGAATAGATGTTACAGAGGCTCAAAGTGGCTAGGAAATATTCGATTGCAAGTTAAACGATTTTCCGCTATCCCTGCATTTCTTTTACTCGCTGTAATATCCCATTTTCTTCGGCTGACAATGAGTTTTACTCTGACTTTTGTTCGGCTAAATTGTTTCAATTCAATTTTTAATCACCAGAGGAATTTTAATGAAATTTAGGCGAGAGTTGATTCTTGAAGAAAATTATTGTGGTCCATGCGGCCAATATAGTTTCATGATGATTTAATAACACGTACTTAGGTTTTTATCGTTCTTTTAGTTTTTCCAGTCAGAGAGCTTTTTGATTTCAACCCCAGCGCTTACAGTCCGGAAATGAGCTTTCCGCTCTACCGTCCGTACTGCAAAAACAAAGAAAATACATGCTCGTGATAGAAAACATAAAACGTCCCGTAGGAACCCTTATGCTGTAATATATATAAATATATATATATAGCAAAAGGTAAATAAATGTTTTATGAAAAATATTAACAGGCTAGAGTACGACTTCATATTTTACTTATATTTGCGTATCGACTTTGAATTCTGTAATACTGTAGCTAAGGTAAAACGTGTACGAGTATTTCTACTGATGTATAGCGATATTATATAACGGTATCGGCTTTTACGTCGGAGGAAAAAGCTCGTGAAAGAAATTCCTTCAGCTTTATCGTTTGGTATGCCCAAAGGCTTCGAAATGACTGACGAAAACCGCAAAAAAAAAAATCCGGAGAAAATCCGAGAAATATCTACGTGCTTTCTCACAAAAATATTTGCAATATAACACTAAAATATAGGGTTGTTCGTATAGAGGTGGATAGGCCACTCCCCTGTGATTAAATATTACTAATGTTTATTTATTACATTTATTAAAAAATTAGAAGCGTTTTGTAAGCACTTATAATTTTTGAAATATTTGACGTAAGAACCTAAGAATTTTAATTAAATAAATGCTTATGTTATGGTAACAAATTTGGTGAAAATTCATTTTTATGCGAATTTTTGTATTCTCGTTTGCCGAAGTTTGTAAATAAAAATACTTGCAATTGGTAAATAAACAATCTACAGTTTGTCAAGTCAGTTAAAAAGAAAATTCTTTTAGTTACAATAGTTATGAAAATATATGAAAGCAATGAGACTTCAGAAGATCCAATTTACAATTTCTCGTTACGATTGAGAGACCATCCAATTTTTCTCAAACAAAAATGCAAAATACAATCTTTCACACTGCTTCCTCATAATTTCTCATTTTTTTAACACAGCTTCCTCTATGAGTAAGATACGCAGATCAACCTTATAGAAGGTGGCTTTATGAAAACTGGAGAATAATAACGAAGCAGTGGGGAAAAGATTCTGCTTTGCATCACTAATAATTCGGGATCAGCGATTTTGGAAATTCGATTTTCTTAATGTATATAGTTTCCTGTCGAATATATAGAAAAACTACGATTATATTCATATTCAGAGCTCAAAAATGCATGGAAAATGCAAACTATATATTTCTGCATATGAATTGCACAACTTGAGAGACTGTTTAATACCGAAAGCTCTTTATCTTCAATGGGTCGTTGAATAATAGTTTTCCTGCAATTCTCGTAATTGCTAGATTAATCGAATAGAATCTCGTGATAAGAGGTGTTTTCACTAGCATTGTTCTTTAATCGAATCTACTTTATCGAATATACCCTTATGAATTTCGCGTTCGTAGAATCTGAGAGGTTTTATTGCAATTGTCAAGTGAAATTGGTTACCCATAAAAAGATGTATGAAATAGAGACTGAGAATATCATTCTTAAAAAAAAAAAAAAAAAAAAATAGAACATTGCATTATCGCGAGAATTGGAAGTGACCGTTACCAGCACAGCAGACTGAAATTCGAATCGAATTTTATGAGGCGTCAGATAGAATTTGTGGATGAGAGTACCAAGCGACGAGAGCATAAGCCGAAAGCTAAAGTATCCCGACACCTCGATAATAAGTATTTTAATGTTGTTTCGTCGAGGGTTGTTGAACTCTCGGCCTTACTGAAGGGAGAAATAGAGGCCCCTGGAGTCTGTAGCTCCGAAGAAATTAATTGTTTCATGCATTTTAACATAGATTGCCGTGAATGTCAGGATCACATTTTTTTTATTTCTGGCTCGATAAAGCAGAAAAGGTAGAAAATCGATTATACTGTTGGGTGAGATAGCGGGGCAGAATGAAGAATTTTGTTGTGTAGAAAAGGGAAGAGAAGTGCGATCGAGTTGAAAGTGATTCAAAGTTCCCTAAAGGGATGTGTGACTTTTATGCAAATAAAATCAGCGCTGTGGTCTCGGGTGTTCTTTAGAATATCGTCACTACTACCGATCAAGGGTTCCGATGCTAAGGGACTTTTCTTTCAGATGATGGAACTGGGTGCTACGATGACAGCAAAATCTGGGAGTGCTTCAACGTCACGTTTGGACAAAACTATGTGTGACTGGTTCAAAAAAATATATATATTGTTACTACCGAGCAAATAAGAATGGCCACGATATACGAAAGAATAACAGGGCGGAACTTTATTTGCAAATATATCTCTTACATCACGTCCGTTAGCTTTGAGGTCTCTGTCAAGACTGTTTGTCAATCTACGATCGTTGTCAATTGTCTCATATGACGCGAGCGGATCAATTCCAATGCCGCTTTCACGTGCATTTCAATAAATAAGAATGTTACAAATACCGATTCCGTTACAAAATATATTTTTTTTTCGAAAAACGACATTTTTTAAAGGATGCCCCTTTATGTATATGTTTCTCTGTATTATATAAAGATCTCGCCGTCGCCGCCGAAGGGGTTTATTGGGATTTAGGAAATCTATCAGTAGTTTTAAATCTACTAATAGGATGATAAAAACCCATAGGTTCTTTTAGGTTTGGTCAGGTACTTCTTCTCTTATTTATTTTGTTTTAATTCGTAGATTCCCATATGATGGTTTTGAGGAGTGACTTCAAAACCACAAAATGTCATCATAACGTTTTCAGTACCTTTTCATATATGAAAAGGTACTGAAAACGTCCTTTTATGTTACCTATACACCTTTTATAGGTCCTGAAAATTACCCTTTATATTGAAGGACGCCCCTTTATGTATATATAAAGGGACATCCTTCGTCGTTCGCCTCGTCGAAGCCAAGCTTCTCCAATGGGAATTTACTGAGGGTAAACGAGTCTCCGGACAATAATACGTAAACACGGACGTAAGATATATCCTTTGAGAACGTATAATTTATTAGCTCAACACGACGAATTGTCAACAAATTAATATACATTCTTATTCCCCGAAGGGATACCTTAACGCAAAGTATTACACATAAAACGCGCCTATCGTACACGGGAAGAAAACGAAGAAAAAGATAAGAAAATTGTTGCAGACCGTAATTGAGAGGGTATGGAATGGAAAGGCAGTGAGATATGTTCGTTTAATTAGAATCCGAAGATTCAGAGCTCGAGCTTTTGGCGTTAGATCCATCCAAATTTAGCGGTTGTCTGTTTGTATTAACGAAAAGATCGTCGTCGCAATCGTTCTCGCTTGATTCGTTTAACTCTTCTTGTTTCGTACGAACTACCGCATTGCTCTGTTCCTGATCGTCAAACTTTTTGGGCCAGCAATTTTGGGACCTGTAGAATTTTATGTGAGCCTGCAATAAAGGTAAAGTGTTGAAAGAAGCTTAAACGTTACAGCCAAAGAGGATGAGATCAATTATGTATTTTAAATTTCTATAATGTTTTCATACCAGATTAATAGAAACCGTTTATCAGTACTGTTAACGTCGACAAAAAAAAAAGACCATTTTTTCTTTACGTAGAGCCTTGATGGCACTTAAAGTCCTATTCCACTATCGCGAACGCGGAATAGTTGCCGGTTAGTCAATGAAATTAATTGATCGTTCAACCGCAACCGACAATTTTGTAACTCAAACATATTGTGAAATGAATCGTGAGATAAAAAATCTGTGACAGAAGTTTACAGAAGAATATGAAAAACTTGTGCACTCATTTGACTAACGTAAGTTGTGATGGAATCGAATTTCAAGTAACTTAAAGCGTTGATAAGAAACATCTTCTTACTCTCGTTAAGATCTTTACGATCTCGGCTTTGACTTTGTCACCTTCGGCAATGGGTTCCACGAGTACAAAATCCCCTCTCTTCACCCATATATTACGCCTGAATTTCACGGGCATCGTGACGAGATATTGTTCGCCAGAGCTGTCGACAACCTCGTGTAGATTGTTGCCTCGTGAATCTACGAGTCGTACTATCGACTGCAAGTCCGTTGGGACTCTGAGATCCTCCTGGACCTCTTTCGTCACGTGTTTACGCTTCGTCGCCTTTGACATTGTTTCTCCGTTATATCTGAAAATTTATCATCGATGTGACGTTAAGTTTAATTTGTTTTTAAGGCACTTTAATTATTGATCATTTCGTTTTGTCACCGTCGAATCATACTGATCAAGTGTCTGCTGTTCATTTTGTGCGTTTTGTCTGTTCATCGTTTTGCTGCATTTTTTAATTTTGGTAGCTTGCCGAGTACCGAGTGTTCAACTAGATTTTCCTAGCGCTGTCCAGACATCAAGGCTTTCTCCTGTCATATCTCGCCATAGCCATATTTCTAACCCATATGAATTCGAGGGCATCTTGCAATCAAGACCGGATAACTTTCGATGTAATGTATCAACTTCAACCAAGGCAAAGAAGGCAACTGACATGGAAAGATCTTTGATACGGAGACTGAATGAGCAAAAAGCTCGAGTCAACAGATTACTAACGTGCATCGCAAGCGTAGAGTTATACGTATACCTCGTCGGCACGATACACATGACTTCATCGCAAAAAGAAAAACACATTTTCACGTTGTAACGCATGAGCCATCGAATGAAAACCATCATAAGAAGCAGAAAGTCAACAGCCCCGCATTGAACGACCCCATTTATTTTCGTATGAGGATATTTGTCGTTGTTCTTCCTTTCGCTGTAAAGCACCCTGCTGAGTCGTGAATTAAAAAAGGCGTAACAGGGTACGGATTTCCAGCGGTATCGTCGACTCTGCTGAACACCGCGAATTTCATACCTCCGAATCATTGTCCCTGCTCAAACATGGAGTGAGATTTCCATGAGCCTCCTCTAATATATGAGTATCGTAAAAAGTATAATCCCGATTCTCGCCATTCTCGTTTACATACTAGCCCTTCAATCGATCGACCCTCTTGCCTTTGATAAGTACGAATATTTTACGAGACTTTGAGATCGTCTCGGCTTTCGTCATCGAAGAACTGAATTGTTTCAAAAGTTTCTCGGCAAACTTTTTTGCAGCTCCGTACATTCCCAATGATCGCTCGAGTTGCCCAAATCAGCCTTTGTCGTCACGCTATGTATATCAGTTCTATTGGACTTGATCCGGATGAGAGTCATCCAGCTCAAAGGGACCTGTTTCTGTGTTTTTATCGGTTTTACTGCGTTTTTTCGTTCTACTAACGTGCCAAGGACCAAATGTTCCACCGGATTTCTCCAGTGCCGTCCAAACATCAAGGCTTTCCCCAGCCGGTATGCCATAACCATTTTCGAGTCCGTGCGGATTCGAGGGCGTCTTGCAATCAAGGCCGGATTCCTTTCGAAGCACAGTGTCAACTTCAACCGAGGCGAAGAAGGCAACTGACATAGGTAAATCTTTGATGCCAAGTCTCGACGAGCAAAAAGCTCGAGTCAAAAGATTAGTAACGTGCATCGCAAGTGCAGCATTATACTTGTACCTCGTCGGCACGATATATCTAACTTCATCGTGAAAAGAAAGGCAGAATCTCGCGTTATCTCGCATGAGCCATCGCATGGAAACCATCATAAGATGCAAAAAGTCAACGGCCCCGCTCTGAACGACCCAATTGATTTTCGTCGGAAGATACTTGTCGTCATTCTTCCCGTCGCTCTCAAGCGCCCGGCTAAGTCGTGAATTCAAAAAAGGCGTAACAGGTTGCAGACTTCCAGCGATTTCCTCGAGTCTGTTGAACATCGCGGATTCCGTACCACCGAGCCACCGTCCCCTCTCAAACATCTCATCCGTGAACTTTCCGTGCGCTCTCGCTAATCTATAAGTATCGTACGACGTATATTCTCGATCCTCGACATCCTCATTCACATAATCCCTCTTCAATCGATAAATCCTCTTGCCTTTTGTAAGTGCGAACATTTTTCGAGATTTTGAGGTCGCCTCGGCTTCGGTCATCGAGGGATTGAACTGTTTTAAAAGTCTCTCGGCAAACTTTTGTCCAGCTCCGTATATTCTCGCGTAGTTTATCACTTTCGCGTGATCCCTCGAGATACCAACAGCCTTTGCCGTCACGCTGTGCATATCCGTCCCATTGGACTTTGTCCCGATAAGGGTCATCCAGCCGAAAGGCGTGGCTCCATGAATACCCGCGCAATACGCGTCTCCCACAACCGAGGCTATCCAAAGTTCCTGACTATCGACATCGGCGCCAACGATGTTATATCCCGGAGGTGCTTGTACCATAGCTCTGAGCTCCGAACCAACGCGCTCCACAGAAGCATTCGTAGCTGTCATCCACGTGGATTCGGTCGCGCGTCTCGTCAAAGTTCCGCTCACAACTACCTGCGGTATTATCGCACCGTAACGCATTTGTTTTCCAGATTTACGCGTCGCACTTGGTAAACTTTCGTCCTTCAGCCAAACTACCATTTGCGACATGATCCTATCGCGATTGTTTCGCCAGTAAGACACCGTCCTGGCGATTTTCAATACTTGCGAAGCGCTGGCGTCTAAACCAGCCAAAACATTGTCCGAAAATTTGTTTAAGAAATCTCTGGCTAGGGGATTTCCGACTTTGTGAGAAGCGCCGTCTTTGTGCGGTAATTTAAAGAACCAGCAGCAATTATCGAGATCCACTTCGCACCATATACCACTTCCTTTGTAAAATGTATCTGGGACATCGTTCTTTTGTTTCTTCTTCTTGTGACGCCAAAATTCCGTTTTCGTTAGGTCGTTTTGCACATCTGTTTTTAATGTGGACATCGCGTAGCTTATATCGTTTCGCTTTGAGTTGGAATTAGGAAGAGGACATTGAATTAATAGTTGCTGTATTGGCAAATTGGTTTCAACATCAGGATCGTTATTATAAGGAACAAGAAAACCCCAGCCATGATCTCTGATATAGTGAAGAGGATAATTCTCCCAGGTGAGATTTAAGAGCTTCGGCGCTACTTGCATCGAAGTGCTGATATGCTGCGGCCCTGAAACCCAATTCTCGTCGCTGTACTTGAAACAAAGTTTTCGATACCACGCTGGATAACCTGACATATGCGGCAATTTAGCAGGTAGATAATAACGCGTTTTCTTCAAATATTCGAACTCTTTTTCTAACGGATCGATCTCGTCTTCTCCGTCGCTGAGATATTTCGCAAAATCTGAAGGTTCCTTCGTCTCACTCATATTCTCAATTTCCTCGCGCTTTGCTTTACTCAATGCGGCTTTCATTTTTATAGGCTGCACGCTCCAATCTTGATCCCACATCCAAAGATCCTCTTTGTATTTTTCATCGTGCAGAAGCTTGCAAACGTCATCGGCGCGTTTAGAAAGACTGTTTTTCGCTTCGTAATTCAGATCCTCGAATGTCGACTCAGACTCTTCAATGTAGCGTTGCCAGTTTGAATTCACCGGTAGATAAGCGGAGCCGAGTTCGAGCATTCCCGCGAGAGTCACGGGATGCGGAAATCTTTCTTCGAAAAGGGGAAATAACTGTGTTAGAACTTGGTGGGTCCCTACAACGTCCCGTGCGCAATATTTCATGAGATCGTTGAATTGCTCGCGTACTTGAGTTAGAGTTCCCTCGACGAATACGTTACGCGGATCTTTGTCGAGTTTCGTGCCGCAGTAGAGTTTGTGAACGTCCGAAAGAGCGTTAAGAGAAGTCACGCTCTCCCAACTCTCGCGCTTGTCCTCGTGTTTTTCCGTTTTCAATACTGCTCTTTGGTAGCTATTCAATCCGCTGACACACACGTGAAGTGACATTGTATCGACGAATCGCGCACCAGTGCAATTCAGCCAGTATTGCTCCTTTATTCTTCGACGATCGTACGAAACATTGTGGCCTACGATTATCTTTGCTTTTTTATGACGGTCTGTTAGCTTTTTACCGTGCTCGGTGATGGTACTTTCCATTGGAATGAGAACGTCTGTAGTGAGCGAACGACTCTCAACGGGAATGCTGTTTCCCTCAACTAAGGACTTGGATACCCAACCGTACCAAGCGTTTTTCGTCACTGCGGTCGCTAAGGTTGGAAGTGGTCCTTCTTTCATACAGACCTCCACGTCGAATATTATCCCGTCTTCCAGAGGGTAATCCACGCGCTCTTCGCTATCTTTTGTGTATCTGCAACATCAAATATGAATCAAGGAGATGGAAAAATAAAATAAAGACGGAAATAACGATTATATAATATATATTTTTAAACAGGCTTATGCATGAAGATTAAAAACTCTAATAATTATTTGAATAATTATTACATTTTCTGCTGTATTGGTCAAATTTTGTGCATTTGTTCAGACATTTCTATCTTTTATTTCACAACTTATCTTTTAATTGGCTAAGAATGTTAATAGAAAAGTTTGTTGCCTTGTTGAAAAAAAGAAAATTTTAAGTAATTTAATGCATTTATTAATACCGAACGTTAATTTAAGTGCATAGCTTTCTAGGCAATCATATAAAAGAGGCAATGTTTTCTAAATTCCGTTTCTGACAAAAGCTAGAATCAGAAAATTAAATTAGCGCTTCATTTTTCTCAAACTGCGATACTGTTTTAAAGGAATACGATACATGAATATCATGTTTATGCTTTTCTCGTCAATCTAATGCATACAAATTTACAAAATCAATCTTAATACCTCGTCCATCCTTCTTGCAGCAACCATTTGTCGGGTAACTCTGGAATATCGTTCATGACATTGTGAATTATTTTCCGATAGTGTTTTGTCTGATCTTTGGCAATATTATAAAAGTGTTCCTCCACGTCTTTTCCCTCAAAAGCCGGTATTTCGATATCCACATCAGGTATACAATTGACGTCATCCACATTCATGCCAGACGTTAAAAGTTCTTTTCTCAACGACGTAAGCTTATCGTTTGGCAATTTCTCTTTACATTCGCTATTGGGAAATACCTGTTTGTACAATTTACGAGACAGCATCTGCATGTTTAATTCGTTAAATCTTGTATCTTCATTTTCCATCTTTTTGTTTTCTTCCAAAAGCTCAGAAACAATTGTCTCTTTTTCTTCGACATTCTCAATTTCTTTTTTCTCCTCATTACGGTCTATACTTTTAGCAGCATCAATTCTTGACGCAGTTTCAACTTCAAGATTTTTCTTCTTCTCCACGGACGACACAGATTTTACCAGCACTTGTTTTACATTCCTGCGCATGAAATCAAACTCGATAAAAGGTTTTATCGGTTGTGCGACTGATGAGCGATGCAACATTCGCATGCCGACATCGCCAGAAATTGAATCAGCCGGTGATTCCTCGATGAAACTTGTCGTATCATTTTTATCCGGCAAATTATCTAAATTCTCCGATACGAATTTTGAGGTTATAACGGTATTTTTTTCAGGTGTTGTTTCTCTTCTTTTGACACGTATAATTTTGGTGGCAAATTTTTTTGGAAGCTTCGCTGCTGTCTCGTCGAGAGACTTCGTGCATTTGTGACGTATGCAGATGTTGATCAGTTTGATTTTCGTACGCATTTTTATGTGAGAAAAGTGAAAAAGTATCGAACACTTTGGCGACAATGGTAGAGCGATGTCAACACACGTGACGCACGTGCGTGTCCCCGAGGACTTGGTTAGTTTCTCCTGAATTTATACATTACCTTCTTCGACACTGAATTTACGGGCCCTTTATTCTCGTGAAAAAAATCCACAAAAAGGCAAAAAAATATCATAAATTGAATACAACTATCAAAGCTACGATGCACACGTGCATGAGGTTTTGCTGACGGTCCATTTTTTTCTGCATTATCGATTGAGGTATTCACGCGGTAATCCGTATTAACGTATATATTCACTATAAAAATAAAAGAAGCGATAAGCTGTGATGCCTCATTAATTAAATTAAAAAAAAAAAGAAAACATTTCAATGCACTGAAAAATTTGAGGTATAATAATTACATTTTTTATGAAGTTTTATAGGTTATATTTTAATTTCTATTTATAATTCTAATTCTCATTTTCTGTATTTATTTATTTATTTATTTAA
Organism: Perithous albicinctus; assembly: GCA_964016905.1. NCBI lineage: Eukaryota > Metazoa > Arthropoda > Insecta > Hymenoptera > Ichneumonidae > Perithous > Perithous albicinctus. The sequence continues at coordinate 12,579,258 of OZ024698.1, read as the reverse complement.
CACCAGAATAATCATTTTTTTTTGTTCCCGTAACACGTTTGATCGTTCTGCAAATTTAGCAATTCTGCAATTTTGAAAAATCATGTGTTTTAGCGGTACAAAAAGAATAGTTCTACGTTTTTTCTTCAATCAGACCAACATCCTGAATAAATGGACGTTTTGTTGACATGAAAAATTGGGGACTTGACGTGTTTTGCCTTATATATCAATTTTTTTTCTACAAGTGTCCACAGTATCAATCCTCAGTTAATTGTGTTTTCAAATATGAAAAGCAATTTGGCGTAATATACAAGAACTCATTAGAGGCCATATGGAAATTATCAACACGTGCAACGTACGTGCCACAACTAGGAAATTTGTCCCGAATTATGCATCACCTTTTCGGACATATACTGACCCCAGGAATCCTTCGTTCTCGTCAAAAAAACTCAGAGAAATATAAAAAAAAAAGTATATATTATATGTTCAATGAAACAATTAAGATTATGATATGCAAACGTGATGTATATATTTTTCCTGCATTCTAATTGATCGAGGCACTCGTTAATTTGTCTGATAAATTACAACATAATTCACTCGTTTCGGAACTGAGTTTTTTTTTTCAAGTCCATGACATATGGAAGATTAATCCGGTAAAAAAAAATTGTAAAAACAATAAATTATGTTTTTTCCATGGACTATTTAATGAAAAATACGTTCTATTTTTTACGGCACCAAAAAAGGCCAATATCACCCAAAAAGAATGGAAAATATATTTTTTTCTTTCAATGCGATATCTTCAATTTCGCTGTAGATTTTACAGGGCATTTGGCAGGATATTTAGAGCGTAGAAAAAAATTGTCATCGTGGCTCTCGGAAATCTTGACGGTTAAAAAAAAATATTTTACAGTGAATCAATTATTATTAATCAATGCATATTAATTAATCTAAGTCTCTGTCAAATATATTTTACTTATTATATTAAATAATGCCTCATAAGTAGTTTTATTCCCAGAATGAGTAGACCTAGATATATTTAGAAAAAAAAAAAAAAGAAAATTCAAAATCAAATCTTTCGAATATTTATTAGACTCAGTGATGGACACAATCTTATTTTATGCCACGATATTTTATTCAGTGCTATATGTATGACCATTACCAGTTCTCGAAAGTTATCATTTACACTTTACTGGGTAACAAAGTTTTTAAATTATATTTTTAATTTATAAGTACAATATTTTCGAGAATTTTAAGTGGCAGTGCTTTTAAATTTTGCAGGCTTTTTAGACAAACTTTACGCAGAGTTTTCAGAAAAACACATATTTTCTTAGTGTAATATAAAAGAAACTTTTTTTTCTTCGATAATTCGTAAGTTTATCGTCATTATATGTTCACCAATGGCTACAACGCATAATAGCTCTTTTCATAAAAATTCGTCCTGGCGATTTTCCTCCATGTTGATGCATCTTATCTGTTACAATATCAAGGCCCGTTTGCCCAATATTTTCATTGTACTCGCTTATCCAGGCTGGAAGGGGTTTACTCGATTCCTCTGGATCGTTGACTATCCTTCCGGGTCTTTTTTCTTCCACTCTCGCCGGAGAACCGAAACCACCCTCGTCCTGTTTCCCTGCTCCTCCGCCGCTGCTCCGCATGGCTTTCACAGCCGAAGTCCGCGAACCCTTTGCAGTTTCACGTTTAGAGCCGCCTCTACCATTCGCAGCTTCTCTGGTGCCTTCATGTCCACCAAAACCATTCCCTCGGAAACCGCCAGAACCATTTGTTGTGTGTTGTGGTTCACTGTGACCACTGTAATTCGGTGGTCTAACGTGCGTACGACAATCCATTACCGCAGTCTTTGAACATTCGGGTGAAAGCCCTGCTTTAGCAAACAGCTTTTCGTACTCTGTCGAAGGATGCTCGTCTGTGTGATGATTTAATTCGGAAAGCCTTAGTTCTTTTTTGTTTTAAGCTAATTGCTAAATTTACGGATTCGTTACACTTAGGGCGATGAAAAAAAAATTCTTTTTTTTTCATTTAGCAGATATTTTGTGTCTTGATAAAAAATTGCAAAGCTGGGTAATGATATTTTTAGGATTAGGCAAATTTACAGCAGTAAGTCGAATTCATAAGTAAAATTCAATAATTTGAACAGTTTATGGGGAAAACATAAAAAAAATATATAACAGGGTGAATCCAATGAATGAACGGCCAATCATTTTTTCGATTTTTAAAGGCTGTTTTTATGAAAATGTTATTTAAATAATTTTCAAAGTTTTTAACACCATTTAGTAAAAAATAAATATTCCCAATTGTAAGAAAATTTGAAAAAAGAACAAAATTAGAGAAACCATTTTACACGGAAATAAAAGTTTCCCATCAAATGTCAAGCAATCATTTTTTTACTGATTTAATGACAACTTTTCGATGTGTTATTCAAAATCAGTGTACTTGTTATCTTTACTGACGTTGATTTTTTTTCTGCTTTTTTTTTCTTTTCCCTCAAAGTATTTAAATTCTAATCAAATCAATCGCTTGATTGGAAATGCATTTTTTAATGCATCCTTAAATGCAAAAAACGTACAGTTTCAAAAGATTTCTAAAAAAGAAAAATCAGTAAATTTACGTAAATTTTTTGGAATTAAATTATACCGATGTGGCCGTAATCCACTTGATATGTAGTTCTCAGACGATCCTCATTCACACGTCTCATCATATCCTCCGATGGAGCACTCTGAAGAACGTTATAAATATACGGATATTTTTCTTGCAACTGGAGGGTTGAATGAAAAAACACTATTAGTACAAACATAAAAATATTATAATTTCATTTTTTTTTTAAATTCAGTTCCAAGACTTAATTTGCTAAATTGCGATGCAATTTCTTTGAACTCAGCCTCTTACAAATAATGAAGTAACATTGTATAGCCCATTTCGGTTATTGCAACGCTGATCACTTAATTGCACTTGTGGTAGAATAATTTTTTTTTTAACATTTCTATTTTATTCTTAAATCTAGTCGTACATTTTTTCTATGTTTATATCCGAACACTTTCATCTTAGAATTAAACATATTTTAAGGTGTTACAGATATTTTGTCTGAAAAAAATTAATTACACTTCTGCAATCACTGTATTGTATATATAATCAAAATGCATACATATTAGTTGTGTAAGAAGTTGCCTTCTTTTTCTCTTGTACTCGCTATTCGAAACTCTGTATATCGTCGACATAACACCGTCAGCTTCGTCGACAAAAAATTCCGCATCTGCATAAGCAAGTCCAACGTCGCGTACATTCTCCTTCGCACATTTTCCGAGATTCCAAGCTTCCAACGCAGACGCTTTACGAATTGCTTCGACAATTGATCGCAGGCAGTGTTCGAGGAGCATTTGATGACGACCGATGGTTTCCAAGTGCCGGTCAATGCACGGTACAAGTCTCTTCAGAACGTTGTAGGTCGTTTTTCTGAAAGTCATTACTGGAGACTTATGCATCCTCGGCTTCTTGTCGAAATGTTCACCCTCAAAATCTTCGACTCGATTTTCACTTACGTACTCCAATGTAACAACCCTTTTCTTGCATTTTCTTGTGCAGTTCATTCTGTGGCGTCCAAAAGGTTTCACCGGCATGTCTAGAAGTTTCAATCCCTCCTCGAACCAGGCATCAATAACGATCATTTCGCCTTTAAAAAACGTCCACTCGTCTTTAGTCATGACTATTTCAGTCGCATGTCGTCCACGAAATTCTATCACTGAATTGGCATTATCGTCAATTAATCTCATGCCAATTGTTATCGTCTTACTGCGGCAAACGTTGAGATTCAATGTAGTGCTGCTCAACAATTCGGACGATTGATACGGTGAGTTTTTTGGATTTTTGCACACTTCACGAGTACGTTTCGATGACGTCAATCCGTTTAACTTGTTGGTCGCGTCGGTCAACATTTTTAAATTGTTCGCACTGGTCTTGTTAGAAAGATGAGTCTCTTGGACTGTTCGTGGAGGAATGGTCTGTAGGAGTTTTTAGGGTTGCTTATATATGGAGAGGAAGGTGTAATTTTTTTGAACCACGAAGAAGGGATGAACCTCTTACGTAGGTCAATCCCTTCTTGCTTCAGTTGGTGGTGGTAGAAAGGGAAAGTTAGAGATCCTGGAGCGTCAAAAAATTTATGGGGTTCTCCTGGTGAAGGACGACGACGGTCGAGGAGCAATAGGGAAGCAATAGCAATATCCATTCCTGAAGTACCTGCTCGTGAAACCCAAATTTCTGGGCGTTTTCTTTTCATTTAAGGGTAATTGTTTTTAAACAGTCGATTGAAACTAGCTTTGTACACATAATTTGAATTCTGTGAAGCGTTCTCCCAACTTTTTCTAAAATGTTCCCAAATATTTTGCACACATTTGACCACATTTTGGTTTGCTACCTCTTGATGGCATTTTCTTCTGAGAATTTGTCCTTTTTCTTCAAGTTTATACATTTTGGAAGTCATGAGTCGGGCAAGAAACTTGTACAAAAAGTTGTCATATTTTTTATAAACATTTAAAATAAATGTAAATTCAATCTTTCCATTTAATACGATACGGTTTATTGTGCTTAGTAACAACAAAAAAGCCGGCATTGCAAAAGTCGACTTTCATGAAGCGTAAAAAAAGTTATAAGGAAAAAGGTGTAAAAATGTATATTTAAGTTTTATTTCTTCGAATCTCAATACATTATTACAGTATTGTAATACAAGTATTTGAAAATGTATGATCAGTAGATTAAAAAAATTCAAGTCATCCAAAAATGACATAAAAATCAATCAAAAAAAGATTGTGAACAAAAAGTTACAAATTAGAAAAATTATTTCCTTCTAAATGTGCTTTCTGAACGTTTGGTCACATTTAAAATTCATTGGCATTGAAAATTAGAAAGAAAGAAAAATGTTTACGATCGCAAAGTTTTCTTCGTAAGGACGTAAAAAAAAGGACCTCCCCTGAAGTGGAAGGGCAATACTGATATGCATTTACAAGACTTAAACATTTTCGGGCGGATTAGAAAAAGGACACGACACTCATTGTGTCGGATGTGGTACACTGCTTCAGCCCTTCGTCCCATCTTGTAACTGTGACCCTTGCCATTGTGAATAGCGAAGAAAAGGGGCATTTTATGTAAAAAAAAAAAAAGAAGAATGACGCCAGACGACTTATAAGACTCGAGAATATTTAAGAAAATACATTTTTGTAAGCGAGAAATATTTTTCGTTACATTTTCTATTTAGTAAATTTTACAACAGCAGAGAGAAATATATTTTGAAGTAATATTCAGAATACGAGTGTTTAATAGAGCTGTAAATTGGATATCTTGGATACCTGAAATATACTTTATTATAATCTTTACTTCTTATTTTTTATGAGAGCTGTTAAGGTACGCGGTCAAAGGGATTAGGAGAGCACCTAGATATAATATCGCTCATATCGCTTGCGCTCGGTGTAATAAAGTACAGAGATTAGCGCAGAGACTTTTTTTTTTATTATTGTTAATGATACCTATATAGGATATGATATCTATATAAATCTATAGGATTTGTAAATTACATTCTTGGCAGATTTCCAACGGAACCGATCCTACAAATATTGTTTAAAAATGTTCAATTTTCCATGAAGATCTGTCCTTGCAGCGTCAATGTAGCTTTGTAAACAAAAAGTGCATACTAAACACCGAAATATTTTTAAAATATTACAAAATTATTTATTTAAACTATAGCAATATTGCCAGAATATTTTAATTATTTATATGTAATATTTCCGCTATCTCAAAACGTCCGCTCAAAATATTGAATATTTTTTAACAGCATAGAAAAATATAAAAATAGCTTCGTAAAAAATGAAAAATAATGAGGATGCAGAGTGGTTTTACTTCGCATCCTTTTTTTGCACGTTTGCAATGCACCTGTTTGCATACCTTCTTCAAGTACGTATCTGGCTGATCGTGTTGTGTTATCTCGAATTCCGGGACCGGTCCCTTTTTGGCAGGATACAGTTTAGGATCCAAAAGAGGTCCCATGGGCTCCAGTCGACTCCACTGATAATTTTCAAGCATTCGAGTGCTCCCCATGTACTCTTTGGGAGGCATGTAACCACCAGGTTCCGCACCACAGATGCATGCATGTTCTCCATAAGGTGCTTCAGCAACCGCAACAGTGCGTGATGGATTTTTCACGTTGGGCCATGCAAAATCTTTACTGTAGGTCGACAAGTACTGATCCATTTTTTTTTCTTCACGAATCACTTTACAGTTACGTCAAATTTATGCAATTGTGATATCAGTGCATTCTGCTTCTTCATAATTGTTTGAAAAAGGTCGAATTTATCCAGTTAAAAAAAAAAAATTTATACACTTCGTCACGTGACAAATAATTTGAATATCCACATATTTGGGGTTCAGTCCTACTGTAAGAACTGAATACTGCAGCTGTGAAATATTAGAGAAGAAAAAAAATTGATTATCGACTGTTCGTTATTGTAATCGACTCTATTCATATTTATTTATACAAAGTTGTGTCTGTGCTTCATAGTACGTTACCAAAAATTGTGAATTTGCCTTATCAAAGTTTACCTAAGTTAGAGCAATGCAAATAAAAATGTGAAAAATACAAAATGCTGGAATTTCCAGAGTCTTTATTTCGCCAGTGTTTATCTACGCCCTTATAAAGGTCGCACGCCGAATTTTCCTGAGTTGGCCCAGCTTTTACCGTGTCAAAGAGAAGACTAATTATTTTATTTATACAACGACGAAAGGACGGACACCCGCTGACAGCTCGGACCCGAGGAAAACGTCTATGGGATATTATTCATCGGCGCGTGTCTCGCGTTTGCTGGATTTGGAACGTCCCGAAATATATCCTCTCGCTCATGATCAATTTTACTTCGCGCGCGTGTCATCCACGCTCGCGTTATCAAAGTCGACCGATGAAATTTAACACGTGCTCAGAATTAAAAAAAAATTTCCTCTCCTTCCAATACATTGCCAACTGGACTTGTGCTTTTTTGACTCCAGACAACTTATACCGTTGGCGAAAAAAAAATTGATATACATGTATTTTTTTTTTTCACAACCAGAGCTTTTGCTTTTTTGTTTCGTTCACAAAATTGTCGATCCGAGAATCCCCAGCGGCTTCTCCAACGCGAATAATCAATCTTATTCCCACCAGCAGGCTTTTCATTGCTCTTGGCCAGCCTCCAGAGCGAAGCAAAGCTCTGGCTTAAGTATTCCCTCGCTCCGCTGAGATTGTGGCTCTCTATAGAGAGTCGGCCGGCTGGTAACGAGATGAACAGAAACGACGAGTACCGCGAGCAACAGCCGGCAAGTAAAGAGCGAGAAATATACCCACGATATATAGGCTCGCGAGATTCGGGATCGAGAATCTTGTTACAAATAAAAAGGAAAGTGTCGCATGAACATTTTATTTTTACCTATGATCGGTTCTCTTGGAAATTTCGCGGGGCGGGCAGCTCACACGGTGATACTTGTACGGAAAATTCACACAAACTGTACAATACGCAGTAAAAACTGAAGTAATATTTTTGGGTCATTTTGAAAAAGAATAAAATTTTTCTACAAAATTTATTGTTTTATTGTTGTTATTTTAACGAAACTACGTTTTTAAGATTTTAACATTTGAGTGATAATTAAGATAGGCAATTTCGAATAAAAATACACAATTTTTTTTGTTTTTTTGCCTCCTCGTTTTGGAAGTAATTGTTTTGTTGTGAAAAAAAATTGTCAAATATATTTCATATTTGGGGCAATCCACCCCGTTTCGACCTGGATTTGACCTCGACCTCTCCGATTTGGCTCATAATTTTTTGTAGGCTTAGTTGGATTCTCAACTGCATAAAATCTTTTTTTTTTAATTTCAATTTTTTAAATATATTTTTACAGCGACATATCGATCGCCATAATTTAAAAATCTGTAAAAATTCTGAAAAATACTCTATTGAGTATCAACATTTTCTAGACTATTGCCAAAGTTCGCAAGATTATCTTCTTATAGTTTTTCAGCTTTTTTTATTTAAAAAATTATGAAAAATATGTCAAACATTTTTGTACATTAAACTATTTATATATTATTTATAAATGAAATACTGTTGAACTCAAAATTGTTGGTGGACGACTATAAGATACAATAGTTTTTCCCATCGACGTTGTATAATTATTACCAAACCCTTCTCTCTGCATATAAAAAAATCCGAAAGGAATAAAATCTTGAAAAAACCCGTAATTTTTTTTTTCAAAAATACGATTTCATATATAGAAACGTTTGACGAGTTGCCCGTAGTAGATTGATCTTTGGCAATAAGCTAGAAAATGTTGATATTCAATAGAGTATTTTTCAGAATTTTTGCAGATTTTTAAATTATGGCATTCGACAAGTCACTTTAAAAAATATTAAAAAAAAAATTTGCATAATTCGGAAAAATCTGAAAAAAGTTCCTAAAAATCTGAAAAATCTGTTTTTACATAAATAAACATTTGACCAATCGCCTGTAGTAGATTAATTATTTTTTCGATCTTTAAATAATTTTTTAAATAAAAAAAGCTTAAAAACTGTAAGAAGAAAAATCTTTCCCACTTTGGCTATAAGCTAGATAATGTTGTTACTGAACGAAGTATGTTTTAGAATTTTTTCAGATTTAAAAATTAATATGTCACTTTAAAAACATATAAAAAGAAATTGCAATAAAAAAAAAGAAATTTTTTGAAGTTGAGGGTCCTAAGCCTACAAAAAATGATGAGCCAAATCGTAGACTTCGAGGTGAAATCCAGGTCGAAACGAGGTGGAATGCCCCGTATAAATACATCAAAATTTCTTTCTCACCGCGAATTATGAAATATTTAAAGTGCAGAATTGACTCGAAATACCTCATGATCACTGACAGTTTGAATAATGACATGCCACTTAGTGCGAAATCTAATGCGAAATATCTCCGCAGATTTTTGTATTCATCCGCTTCTTCCATTTTGAAGTTGAATTTTTCTTATTAACCAAAGCTGTAAATGTGAATGAGCAATAATGCAGTCAACAGGTTCGAAGCCAACAAAGTGCGTATTAATTGCATAAATTCGTAATACGCACACGTCGACGAGGGGAGAAATTTTGTTTATCGATTTATCGATGCAATTGCCAACAATTTGTATGAATTATTTAGATACGAGTTTCAAGTCGAGTGGGGAAAATCAGCAACGCGCTTCACGATTGGGAAGCTCGAGGCGCCAAGCCAACGGTGCGAGAAAACCTCGGAAACGGACTGTAGGTATACCGATCGCAGTGGACTCTAAAGATATCGCTGCCGTCCACCGCACCGGGAATAGAATCTCGACGTCACCGAACCTCGCGTGCGCGCGCGACCGACCGACCGTGCATAAGTCCAGTTCGAGCGCCGCGCCAATAGCGTAGAGGATGAAGTTGAAGAAGCGGTGGTGGCTCACGTCAGTCAGTCAAAGCCATAACAGCGTCTGCCTTGAGGACGTCGTGGTCTCCGTTGCTGCGTTTCTAAAAAAAAAAAAAAAAATAATGAAAAATACTATTTCTACGTGCATGTCATTTTCTTGATTTTATTTAATGAATTATCGCATTTTTTTTAATTGTAAAATAAAAAACAGAATATTAGCTCAGGCACTGGGATACAGTACACGTTCTTTGAAGTTAAGGAAATGAGATTCTTTAAATTCAACTGCTTGAGTATCGCTCGAATTTCGAACGGTTATAAAACAACAATACGGACGGTGTTGCGATCTTTATTATTACTGTCAAAGCAATTGTCGCTCATTTTTTTTATTGTTGTTATTGTTAATTTTACAGAATTTTGAAAATTTTGAAAAAATCGGTTTCACGCTATAACTTTTGAAATTTATTTCACGTATTGAGCACCGTGAAGGAAGGTTTGAGAACAAATTTGAAGAAAATCGGTTGAGAGTTTTAAATTTCATGACGATTTTAAAATTTCAAAAAGCCTGTGTATGCGATTTTTATAGTAGACAAATTTTTAAATATTTTTTTATAAAACAATATTTTTAAATTTACAAAACCACATGATACATACATAAATTATGTACCAATGGTGCATTGCAAACAAACATATTTGTTATATAATATTTTATTTTTAAATAAAAAATATATTAAATATTTTTATATTTTATAACAAATATATTTGACTAAACAAGCAATAAAATACAAAACATTTTCAATTTTTGTGATAAAAAATTCGTGAATCGGCAAAAATGTCCTCAGAAAGTACGTTTATCTACTTTGGCTTCCTCATAGTGGAAGCTTTGTAGAGAAAACAATTTGCAAAGTTCTACTTTGCATACATGTAAACATTTAACAAAAATGTAAAATGAGGAAGCAGTTTGCAAGGTTCTACTTTCCAGGCTTGTTTATGTTTTTTTATTCCAAAAGCTCCAAAAATTGAAAAAAAAAAAACGAAAGATATACTTCGGAAAGTAAAATGGATGAGGATTTTAATCATCGTAGTCGACCCGCTCATTAGAAATTCAAAAATGTTTGTTACTCTATAAATTTGATTAATCCCTGCGTATGTCCTCGGAGAAGCGTGAACTCATCGTATCTTATTAGCCAGCTCTCGACAGGGTCGGTCACGTATCAAGAGAACGTTGTGGGTGGCGATCGTGCGAGAGGCTTTTACGAAATTACTTCGCGGAAGCCCGCGGTATCGCAGACATCGTCGTAGACGCGCGCTGAGACGATGTCGTCCAACATCCGTGAAGGCGTCTGAGGGAGAGACTCGAGGGGGATGTATTCGTGAAGCTTTCTGATGATGCGGGTGGTTATAGGGATAAAGACCCGTGCTCGAAGCAAAAAGAAACAATCTCACGAGACGACACCGCAAGCGCGACTTGATTTAGGACAGTCGTTAATGCGTATCACACGTTACCGTTCTTTTTTATCTTTTTTTTTTTTTTTTTTTTTCTTCTTCTTCTTTTTTTACAGATGCTGCGATTCACGTGTGTCAAACGTGCTCGTCAAAAACTAGTACAACCTGTAAATCCCTATTTCCAATAATGCGTATTTCTCGCACGAAGAATTACGTCACACTTTCCTAAAAGTTAATTGTGTGTAATTTAGAAAAATGGAAAATAAACGTTCATTGAAAAATGCTGGAAGCCTTGAAGAATTGTGCTGCAATGCCTGTGTCTTGCTGGAGACGTGAAACATTTTTTTTAAAAGATATTCCTGTTATTTGCCGGAAAAATTAACTTCAAATTTCTTTTTCAGTGAACACAATAAACGATAATATCCTTTTTTTTAAAGATTATTATAGCATAAAACTTAAATAGAGTGTCGCAATGTTTCATACTAAATTTACATAGAAATTTAAATTTTTAGTAAAATTAAAATTAAAATTTTAATTAAATTTAAAATTAAAATTAAAATTTTAATTAAATTTAAAATTAAAATAAAAATTTAAATCAAATTTTGATAGAAATTTGTATTTTTGTAAATTTTTTTTTTTCAAAATGCTGTCACTTGAAAACTGTTCAAGGAAACGATCCAAAATTTTGCACAAATCCTGTACAGAATTCGTCGTTCTTCGACACTGAATTTGGTGAGCATTCAGCAAAGAGTTCATAATTCAGAGAATTTTTTATAATTTTTTTTTCACAAAGCTTCCTCTACGAGAAAGCCAAAATTGATAACTGAACTTTCTCATAGAGGTGGCCTTGCAAAAAATGAGATTTGATGAGGAGGCAACGTACAAAATCCCACTTCGCATCACTTTTTATTTTTATTGAAATACGTTAATTCAGTCATCAACTCACAATGATAAAACGAATCGTGAGTCAGAAAATAAGACTAGGAAAAAGTTTTGTGGGCACTGATTCGGACCGTCACTAATGCCACGTTAGGGTGATTCATAGCGCGAAGAGGAGTGATTCACAAAGAGATAGCGAGGATAGACACGACTCGTATCATCAAAGCTTAATTCTCGTTGAACAAACATTTTTCGGGGGATTTTGTCGGTTAATGAAACTCGATACAGTATGTACAACCGCTGTATGGGTTCTGAATTTATGAAGTTACTGGCGAGAAACGCAAAAGCTTCAGGAAGACTAGAAAGAAGACATAGTGCTTCGCTGTAGCATCTGTGACTCGGTTAGCTAGAATCGATTTAGCCACTGGACGTCTCTTCTATACAGATCTCTTTCTCTCTTTCTCTCGCTTTCTCTCCCTCGACGTTCTTCGTAACGCTATAAACGCTCCGGATGACTATAGGCTCGAAATTTCTTAGAGCATTACCGTTCGGTACCTGCTGGTAAAATGAGCCACACGACTTTCTTTATCTCTGTGACATCAAGAGGCCGAGGAACACATAAAAAAGAGAACTGAGGGAAAAGGGATCTACCCTTTTCCCTCAGTTCTCTTTTTTCCGGAATTTTTAACCGTAAGAATTTTAATTAAGAATTTCTCACATGAGGAAACTATATTAATTAATTTTAACTTCTTAATACAGAGTGAAAATATTTTTATAAAATCGCGGTGCTCTAATTTTCGCAAAAAAAAAAATACTATCTTGTCAAATAAGTAACAAGTCTGTTTGATACTCAAACAAGAGTCGTTTGATTTTTATGATTTTTTGTTAAACTAATAAAGTGACATAAAACAAATTGTAGATAAGTGCTAGAAAATAAATTTGTTGGTAAAGTAACGAATGCATTTGTAATCTAACAAAAAATAATGTTACCATTTACGATTTCTTTTTATTGATCTTGTAAAGTAATAAATAAAACGGATTTGTCGATTTTACAAATGGTATTTGTGTATATACATTTTCTATGGATTAACAACGTCACACAGTTTTTATATTGTAAAACAAAAATTTTCAGAGTACAGAATTCTAATATATTCACAAGTAGTCGAAATTAATCCTTTTTTTTTGGTAAAAATTTCAATAAATATATCGTAAACTTTTATTTGCGTGTCATTCACAATTTTTTTAACACTTCTGAGTCTAAGACTGTGATTATAAACGATGAGATAATATTTTTGTTAAATTTATAAAAATGTTACTTTGGTATTTTGTTAAAGAGATTGTATGAGAAAATCAAAGTAACGAGGAAGCACTGTACATTTTTGTATTTCGTATATTCGACAAGCAAAAAAAAATGATAGAATCTTTGGCAAAATGTGAGTGCTCAATACATTAAAAATTTGGTCAGTACAGCAGACTTGGATATAAAAATTGAATATCCCGGATTGTGAATTGCATTGGAGATTGGACGCAAAGTGCATGTTTTTTTAGTTTTCTCAAATATTTCGAAAAAGGAAGTATTCCAAAATGTCACCATTTAAATTGCTACAAAATTTGAATATTCAAAAATATTTTTTAGTTTTCTCAAATATTTCGAAAAAGGAAGTATTCCAAAATGTCACCATTTAAATTGCTACAAAATTTGAATATTCAAAAATATTTTTTAGTTTTCTCAAATATTTCGAAAAAGGAAATATTCCAAAATGTCACCATTTAAATTCCTACAAAATTTGAACATTCAAAAATGTTTTTTAGTTTTCTCAAATATTTCGAAAAAGGAAGTATTCCAAAAAGTCACCATTTAAATAGCTACAAAATGTGAACATTCCTAATAAATACAAAGCAGTTCAACGACGTCGTTGTATTACAATTTTCTACTCAGCAAGGTAAATCAATACAATACAATTGAGACCAACGCTTGATCGAACCGAAAACTATTAAAATATATATTTCTTTAAAGTACAGTCCATCCCTTGTAAAATCACAAGATCTCCAGTATAGTGTAACGGATAGAAATGGCAATTGGTGAACTTGGAGTGTTTCGCCCTCGTGCGTTAAATTTATAATGGCATTTACGGGCTTGTCAAGCGGCGTGGTAGCACCCAATTAAATCTTTGATATACAACGAGAGTGGGTCTCTCTTCCCCTTCGTGTTGTCGTGCGAGGGTACAATTTTCAGAGTCGGCAATTCTCGTGTACATGTATATGTGGCGCCCGGGAAGGACAAAAATAATCTTTGTAGAAAATCGGTTCGCGGAATTAAGGGGATATGTTGGCATCACCGGATTTTACAAAGTATGAAATTGCTCTTTAGAACTATCCGATTACGTTTCCTATGTTTTATTAGAGTTGGACGTTATTATTTCAAGTTGTTGAGGTTCGCGAACGTGACCGATGGACTTTAATATATATATATAATTGCTATATATACATTTCTTCTTCGCCTTGTTCCATGAAACAATGAATATCTTGCCGCTGCTGATGACACAGAAGCTTTGTTCGGAGGAGGCGATTGCTTAGTTACGTATTAGTGAAAAAGTTTACCCGGAATAAGCGAAAAGAGAGGAGATTAACCTTAGGGTCGATGATTTTCGGAGGTCGTCGTACTCTCTATTAGACTCGAGAGATTCTAAGGAAGACCGATGCTTCATCGTTCTGTGTGGAGCTGTAAGAAAAAGAAGCAGAATTTACGAGCATTTGCCTCTTTGTATTGTTAGTCTTGGTTAGTGTCGTTGTTGATTTTCTTTTTCTTCTTCTTCTATGGGTATGACTATCCTACGTGGAATGATCTGACACTGATTCACAAATTGGAACCGTCTCACTTGCATCCAGGCTTCGATCATTCGAGACTGATGAGCTGTTCAGGATAGGATCCAGCGTAGAATCCATCTATGGGACCGGATCAAAGCCCATTCTCCATTTTAACCTACACAGACTCCAAATCGACTACAAATCCAATCCGGAACTGCCCAGATTCCATCCGGGACAGCCGTACACAGACTTCAGACTAAAGGATTCAGGAGGACAGACTAAAACGATGATGAAGCATCTTGCAAGGTTGTACTTTGCAGCTGTTTTACGACGTGTAGATTGAAAAAATATCTTGTAATTCGCCTCACGAGAAAAAAAAAAAGGTTGATAAAAAGATATGACATGGAAAAGACTCTTTTCTTCGTAGGCGTGTATCATGATCGTCTGATGAGCACTATCATCAGCTACGCAAAGGGTTGAAATCGTAATTTTTTGAAAGCACGCGAGTAGCACACGTTACATTGGAAGAAATCAGCTCTTTGCCAAATCCAGTCCTGCACGGTACTTAGTAAGGTTGCATCGGTGATTCTGATGTGCTGTTGCGACTAACAGTAGCAGAAGCAGCGTCGCGCGTTCTGCTCCGAGCGTTTTGCCGGCGTACATGTACGCGTCGCGCGGCCGAGTTGGAAGGACAGCGGTTTTAAAATAGGTCCCGTAGAGACAGAGAGATAGAGAGAGGGAGAAAGAAGGAGCGAGAGAGGAGCGAAGCAAAGCAAAAGCAACAGGGAACGCACGATCAGAGATTCAAAACTACGAGGAGGCTGCCAATGCTAACGCTAAACGACTCTACCGCTAACTCTTTGCTACCTCACGGCAGTCGTTGATCGTGGATCGTCCACGAAACAGCAACCCCATATTGCGGTCAAAGATTCTCTCGACTGTCGCGATTATCTCAGAATTTATTGCAGAACTCCACTCAATTGCCAATCCTTCGAAAGTAACGAAAAATATTTCATTAATAAAGAATCTTTATTTTTTCACGAATACGATGATTTGTAAGTGCTGTTTGAAACTTAATGAAATCATGTGAAATTCAGAAAAACGTTCTACTTTTTAATCTGGAGAAGCGACTTAAAAAAGAAAAGGAAAAGTGATGGAAAAGTCATTAATATTATCAAGCTTTTGGCACCGAGACTGAGGAAACCCAAGTGACATTAATCAAGGCGACGAGTTTGACGTGGAATCCTTTGTAAAACGCTTATTCGCTATTTGTAAAACTCTTTCGGACGTGGTTAAACGAGTTGAGCTTGAGCTATTCGACGATACGCTTTGGCATAATTTGGAAAGCCAATGATAAGGATGGACTGAGTGCGATAAAGGAGATAATCGTTATTACAGGATCTAATTAACCCACCACGTGAATACCGGTGGTTTGTTGGCAGAGATAAAAGCCCGAGAGTCGAAAACGAATAAAGCCGATCGTGTTCCACGACGAGAGTGAGAATAATCCTGAGAAGCAAACGCAAACGAGTGTCCAATTAATTAATCGAGTTGGCATGAGTCATCGCGAAACCCAATGAGTTCACTCTATACATCAACTAGAAGAGTTTTGGAAACGAGTGAAAATAAACATTTCTCGAAAGAGGATAATTGGGGAAAAAAAGCAGAGGAAAAATTGAAGAGATCACTTTTATTTTTTTGCTTTAGTGGAGAAAGTGAGATTCGGTGCGGAAGCTTTTGAAACGTTTTGCCAGGCAATACTCTAGTGCAATATCGCAGCGTGCGGTCGAAGCTTCGTATATTTTCTTAACAGAAGGATTATTTACATAGGCGATCTATCTTACGTCGATTTAACTTTCCTTGCTTGGAGTTTTTGTGAACGAGAAGCTTAAAAAGAAGAGTTGGAGAAAGAGTGCAAAGAAGAAAGGAGAATAAACATGACAAAGAGAAGCCTTTGATGTTATGCAGGGTTTTGATAAACTAAGCTGGAGCTAAACTGGAGTTTGGTCGTTTTTTTTTTTTTTTCGTAGACAGCGATTTATTTATCGCTTTATCGGGAATCAAAGAGAAGCGCAGTAGTGCAAGTTAGGGTTTGATCAGACTTGCTTGAAAAAAGCTTAAGGCTTTCATTGATATGTGAATAACTGTGATAATAATTGGAATATATATTTGAAAGTAAATGTGAAAAGAGGTGGCAGCAAATGTCAGGCGTCACGTGCGCCTCTGCAGCGGCTTCGACACCGGAAGTGCATCGCTTTGCCCCTGGATCCTGGAGAACTTTCACAAGAGAGTCCGCACTCATGGGCATTCAAAGCACCGCTCAGTTCGTCGAGAAATACCACCATATTATAGGCAAGTTAGCGCTTTTTCATTTCTTTTTAACTGTCCCCAGAACCTTGAATTCATTCTAAACATAACTATGACTGTAATACCAAATTCTCAACGGTATAACCGTGTGGCGTAACTCGCTGCTGAGGCAATGTTCGAGCGAATAGAGACGGCTTTGATGCCTCCAATGCCTCTTTTATTCGATTATTAGAGTCTGACGGTCAATGGCCCGAGCGGAACTAAGAAGCAGATTCACTGACGAAGTCTACTGTAAACCAAGCGAAATTTGACGTCGTGTCAGTCACTCGAGTTGACAGGCTCACTGAGTGCCGTGTATTCGCTAAAAAAAAAAAAAAATTGTACATGTGACACATTTGTATTTTATGTGTATTTACATATACATTCGTTGTTCAACCTTAACGTAAATGGTTACTGGTCTTTTATTACCATTTATGGATACGATCAATTTTTTTATGGGTCTAGGAAAAAAAAAATGAGCAAAAAAAAAATAGGATTTCATTCACGACGTACACAGAAAAAAAATTAATTGAAAAATGCGCAGTTCTAATTAGAAAGAATATTTGCTGTTTCCTAATTTTTTTTGTATCACTTCTAATATAAAAAAAATATTGAAAAAAAAAATTATTGAAAAATGTGCAGTTCTAATTAGAAAGAATATTTGCTATTTCCTATTTTTTTTGTATCACTTCTAATAAAAAAATATAATGTACTTTTAAAAAATAATAAAATATAGCACATATAAAAATACACGCTCTCCCTCCCCCATCGTGGCTTCACCATTGAACTCCGTAAGTGGTTAGTCCCCTTTGCGACATAAATATATTCATAGCACACATATGTTAACACATCATTTTGTAGGTGAAACCACCCACGCACTTTTTCACCGACCTTTTTTTCTGCAGCCTATTTTCCTATTGGCCTTCTTCTTTTCGATTACCGCTTTTAATATAGACTAAGCTATGCGACGATGCCTACATTGCTGATTATTTCGTAATTTGATGAAAACAATTTTTTCTTTATCAAGTCTGAATTTGGGATATAAAACAAAATATGAATCACAAGTCCTAAAAAAATGTGGTGAAAAAAGCATTTTATTTTTTGTCTTATTCACTTTACACGTAGTGCAGAATATTGCAGAAATGTTTCCAATATTTTAATACTATTAATATATTGGCGCAACATTGTGGTTGAATATTCCGAAACCTCCCAAACTGTGTAGATGCTAATGAGGGTCAGAGACAGACAATAAAAATTTCATTCAATCGTTGCCAGACCTACCACGACTTCTGTAAATGTTCATTGTAAAAAATCCAAAATGTGTGAAAGCGATTGGTGTGAATTTTTCAAATCATTGTTGAATAATTTATTGTTAAACCTAACACTTTCAGTGTTAAATGAATGTGTTAAACTATTTTCCCTGCCACCTCAAAACTGTCAACACACTTATCTTCCAAATGAGTTCATAAAAATGAATAAACAATTAACGATCAGTAGAAAATTATGGGACCAATAAAATCCAAAAATCTGACTCAGCTTTATTCAGCATTTTTAAAAATATAATACATAATGACTTTTGACGTTTTATAATGCAAATTGATAGCAGCTGTTGAAAACTGGACATTATAATAGTCGGTGTGAATTCATGTCGAAATTGTTATAACTTTAACTACACACATTCAACAGTGTTGTGTCTGCACGAACCGAATAAAGTCAAAAGACGTTAATTTGTATTAAAAACAGATATTTTTTATGAGGACAAATATGTGGTAACGGATTGAATAAATGATCGAATAACGAGTTAAGTGTCGTGCGTTTAAAATCTCACGCATGATGTATTTTATCACCGAGGTGTTGTAAAGCCACTCTGTATATTTTAAAGTCTTTCGTCGCTGATGAAACTTCTCATGTCCGCGTTTATCGAGTACGCATTACGACTGAAAGAGTGACGTTCGAATTGGCGGTGAGTTTTCGTACATTTACGTTTTCGTGGGAACGACAGTGTAAAATCAGGAAAATACCCCAGTGGTCACGGACAAGTAGATACAGCGACATATCGCTGCCCTGTCGAAGCTCAGTCTCTTAGCTTTACTACCCAAAGCAAACGAATAATCCATGGATCTCTTCCATGGATCCATGCCAGTTCCTCTCGCTGCATATGTCAGATTCGGTATGCAAGTCTGGTTCGTATCTGTAATGCTGTGTTGGTAACGTGCGTTGAGTCTGAGCACGCAGCGGGTGCCACACGCACGTGATTCACACGGCAATATTTGGACGGCGTGCACGCGACAAATCGTAGAGAGGAAGATTTTCTCGTATTTAGCCAGTCTGACATTGGGTCGAAATTATTCGTCATTAAAGAAAATAAATATGTTTGTTTTGTGATTAAAAATCTTCGAGCTAAATACATTTCTCGAGTTCGAGATAATGCAATAAGATCTTACAAAATATTATTTTGTTAAATCTTACAAAATATTATTTTGTTAAATTTTAATGCTGCGTTTTGTATAAAAATTATTTTGTTGAAATAGTAGAAAGTTTGATACTTTAAACAAAACTCGATTGTCGTTTGGGATTTTTTTTTGTGGACTGGTAAAGTGATAAAAAAAATTGTAAAAATCTCAAATTTTGTACATTGATCACGTTTTACAGAACTTATTAATATTAAATATTTGCAATTTTGACAAATAAATATTGTTATGATAATGAGAAGAATTTTGTAATATTCAGGAGACGTCATGATGAATAAGTATTTTTTTATTTCTTAAATATATTTAAAATAATAATTTTTGTTAAGCTATCTTTGAAGGTGCGTTTCAAGCTCGATAATTGTCAAGCTAGGAATTTTCACGTTACATCACTATCTTAGTAGTACACACGACTCCACATCTGAAGCCAAACACGCACTCTCTATCTCTAAACATAGATTTTTTTTTCCAATATAAATTCTTCGTCGGTGGAGGTAGATCGAAGTTTGATAACAGCTGTAAATTAATTCATCGCAAAAAACATATTCTTCAATCGTTTTATTGACCCTTACGACCATTTCGATTTTGTTATCTTTGCAACAAAAAATGGTCATTTTTATTTCACAATATTTTTTCGTCATTCTCACAAGAAAATATTTGTCACGACTGAATTTAACACTTTTTGTTGTTGTTGTGAATTTGACAATTTTTTGTACATTAGTCATTTGTCGTAAAACTTTTGGCTGGATAATTAAATATTCGTAAACTGAAGAATATTTCGATAATTCTTCTCACTTCCAATTCTACACCATTTTTTTTCTATATTCCACGACTAAATACATTTTTTTTTTGTCACTTCTAATTCAACAAAGAAATATTTATAAATTCGCCAAACATACAAAATCTTTTGCCACTCGAACAAAAAAAAAAAAAAAATGTCGCGTGAAAAACCAAAACTCCATCTCTAAAGTTAAATTCAAAATTGCACTACATATTCGTTCTGAATAGTGAGATTCGAAGTTTGACAACAGTTACAACTAAACACTTCGTAAGTGGCGAACAGAATGGTCTCCACTTCGCAGGCTCTCGACCAGCATATATTAACTCGTGTTGTTGTGCCTTCTGTTACGTGAGAAAATGTTCAAATCTATTAATACGCGTTATTTTCTCTTCGGCATGATTTTAGCTCGAGACACAATTGCGCAGAATCGTATGTCGAAGAGCATCGAATGCACACACCTGAAGCTCGTAAAAAAAAAAAAGAAAAAAAAAGAAAAAAAGGAAAAAAAAGAAAAGTCGAAACACGTGGTTAGCTTTTCAGCACAGAGAGGCTGAAGAGAGCGCGGAAAAGCGGAGAACGAGGGGGCAATAAACGAGCAGCGATTTAAGATACTTTTGACGCTGACGATCGTGCTTATACGCTCATTCGACAAAAAGCCATGCTCGTTTGGTGTCTCCTCCGTCGTTTCGTTCAATTTTTTTTTTTTTTCTCTCCTCTCACTCTCTTCCTTTACTTCATTTCCTTAGCAGTAGTATTAATATCACCCGAGTGCATGGCAAAATTTTCAATGTCGTCATATCTTCGCCTCTCTCGTTTGTGTTTCCAACTCGTTGCCATGCACACATCTAATATCGCGCGTGCTTTTCGCCTCGCGTTTTCTACCCTTGTTCTTCAACGTTTGTTCCGTGTAGTATTTGGCATGAAATCCTCGTCGGCACGAGCGGTGCCTCGTCACAGTTGGGAGTTGCTCAAGTGCGCGGGGAGCGGCGAAGGGAAAATGGTTGGCGTCCGTGCCCATCATAATCCATAAATAAGCATCGTCTATGTTACGCTCGGTGTATTTGCGATGCACGTAGGCAGGGGAGGAACGAAGAGTTAGATATATGAGACGGAGGGAGCGAAGGGAAGAGGGAGGGTGGAGGATGGTACGTCTGATTTGATACGGAACGATGGACACATTAGGTGTGTATTGGGCATTCTGCGTCAATTCAATTTTTCGTAATTATAGACAGATTTGTGAAGTGCTTCATGGAAGAAAAATCCTATGATTTTTGGTTGCTCTTAGAGGAAGCTTCATTTTCCGGAGCTAAATAAAACTGTAATTTCTTGATAACGAAAGAAAAAAGAATCTTCACACATTTTCAAAGTCAACGTTATCAGGTCGATAATATTGTTTGAATATTGCAACCACAATTTATTTTTGTAATTCACAGGCACAAATTTTTCGAGATACTTTGACTGAACAAATATACGTATAGATTTTCTTTTTAAATGATTAGGAATTTACAAAAAAAAAATGTGCAGAAAGTAGAAACTAGAAAACTAAGTGGTTCAATTGACGGAGAATGGCTCATACAGCCTCTTAATTATAAAAGCTATATAACGAGACAGTTGCAAGCGGTGCTGTCTGTGCAGCCAGTGCACTCGCGATGAAAGGCCAAAGGCCTTGGGGGAGGATCACGTATTTAGATCTCTCGACGCGTCGCTCGTTTCTTCCAACGTGAGACCGTCTAATATGATCAACGTAAGGTAGATATAGTAGATGATTCTGGGCTAATATCCACTGCGCCATCCCTCTTCAATGACGCTCACTCACGGGCGCGCTTTCTCGCGCGAATGAAATTTTCACGACGATCGATAAGAATCTACGCCAAAATCTGACCTACCCACTGACCCAGTCTGATGATGTGCGCGATCGATCGACAGCAACGCAGCACCGAGTTGGAATTCGTGCCAGTAGTGAAGGTGCCTTATCGGTCAGACAAATATCGGCCAGTGGACACGCGTGGTAATTCACTCTCTTCACGGTCGACCGTAGACACTACGAAATCTGTTTAACTAATCGAATTCAAGATAATAAAATTGAAACAATCAAATTAATTGTATTATTTTTTTTTCATATATTTCTGCTTCGCGTTAATTGATTTTTTCAAATGTTACGAATGGAATCATAATAATGTAAACGGTACAACTTTTCTCATAGACTTGTGTCATAAAAAATCCTCAGCCCATTTTTGAAAATTCGATTTGAAATTTGGCGCAGGTTTTCACAAAAATATCGTCTACACGATTCATTTTCTTATCAAGATTTCTTCTTATATTCTACGGATTTTTTTTTATGATTGATAAGTAAACTATTATCAGTATTAACCCTTTTTTTCTCAACTGCTTTCTGTA
This sequence comes from Perithous albicinctus, assembly GCA_964016905.1. NCBI lineage: Eukaryota > Metazoa > Arthropoda > Insecta > Hymenoptera > Ichneumonidae > Perithous > Perithous albicinctus. The sequence continues at coordinate 12,556,720 of OZ024698.1, read as the reverse complement.
TCAAAATATTAAAAAAAAAAACTAACACTTAACAAACCCAGTTCCTAACTATTTTACGCCCAAATAAAAATTGTAAAGATACACGATTTTTTTGTTCGCGAAAGTTTATTTAAAATACATTACACTAATCGTCAACATTTAGAACAAAGTTGAAAAAAAAGAATGTCAACAAACATTTATTTCAACATTCAAAAACAGAGGAAGAAAAATATTTTTCAACCAATCTAGAGGCATCAAAACGCACTGATGAGGATGGTGCAAAGCATTTTGAAAATTAACATCGAAATTTCTACACCCGCGAAATTTCGATTTGAGCAACGATCGCGAAGGAAGAGCGCTACGCTCTTCTCGGTCGTACAAAGCGGGGTTGATTTTGCTCCAAGCTTTAAATTCTATGTCATCGTCGTAAAGTGGCGCCGCTTGTGGAGCTTTCACGAGTCGTCTCTACTTGAAAAACTAATCAAGACTCTTGCGCAGAGAGCTTTCACTCCCACCACAATATACCCTCTGCGATCGACGGCGCTTTTCTCTCTCTCCCTCTCACAAGCTCCGCGTCTCCATATATCCATCCCCTTCGCACTCGCTTTTCTCGCAAAGCCCCTTCTTCTATATCACAGCGCGCGATAAGAGAGAAGAGTGGATATGGAAGAGACGCGAGCGCTCGTGCGCGCTCTCGACTTCGCCACGCACAGCTTCTGCCGCCGTCGCTGCCGCGACCTTGCGATATTTTTGCACCTACCAAAAATAAATTCCGCGCGCGTCTTATAACACCCGACTGTTCGAGAGAGAGAGAGAGAGAAAGAGACAGAGAGAGAGAGAGAGACAGAGAGAAAGAGAAAGAGAGCAATTGAAGGGGTGGAGGCGAATGAGAGGAGGTGAAAGAGGAGGCAGTGGTGGTGGACGACGATCTGCCCCAGACCAGCAGACCGGCCAGCCAGCAGATTTTATACGCTATACGTGGATAAGCCAAAGGTCTCGAAGCCTGGTCAAGAGAGCGATCGAGAGACAGATGGATCAACAGAAGATCAATATACATCGATGCCAATAATAAAATCGAGTGAATTACGAGTTTCCAATTTTATTTTATTCTTTTTCGAGAAAACATTTTTTTTTTTTTTCGAGATTTTTAGGTAGACGCTTGTGATGATTTTGAAAGAAAATCAAAAAATCTGTTCAAATTTTATTTTACTTTGCAATTTTCGAAAAATTTCTGTACCCGTTCTAGCTGCCGCAAATTTTAAGATCTAGAGCTAAATCATTTTTTGTACGTAAAACAGTCTTGGAGAAGGATCGGTATTGAATTTGGGGCGAATCTATAAATAGCTTCGGTTTTTATGAGATTTTCAATTTATCTAAAAATTTACGTTTTGCTATAACTTCTGTAACATCTCACGAAATCAACTGATATTATCTACAGATGAAGAATAATATGCAATTCTGCTATGCACCAAATTTGGTGATGATCGGTAGAGGGGTTTGGATTTTATAAGATTTTGAATTTTTTGAAAAATTTATGTTTCGCACTAATTCACGTTAAATATCAACGAATCAACTGAAATTTTCTTCCAGACGATAAATAATACTCAGCGTTGATACGTGCCAAATTTGATAATGATCGGTAAAGCGATTACGTTTTTACGTGATTACGAAATTTTGAAAAAAAATTATCATTTTCAACTCAGGTGAACTAACAATGAATGAATTAAAACTTTTTCGAAATGAACAATACAGATGAAAAATATTCACTGTTGCTGTGTACGAAATTTCATGACGATCGGTAAATGGATTTTGATTTTGGAGCAATTTGAGATTTATCATGTTTCAACAGATTACAGTTTAGAACGATTTCATAAAGGGGACGAGAGATTTAAAGACGTGTATAAAGAAAAAAGTTGAACTTCGTACTTTGCTTCGTCATTAATTTTCATTTTTCACAAAGCTTCCTCTATGAGGAAGCCAAAATTAATGAATAAGCTTCTTCATAGAGATCGCTTTGTGAAAAAAGAAAAATGAATGCGGAAGCAATGTTCAAAGTTCAACTTTGCATTTTTTTTAGGTAAGCCAAATATTTACAAATTTTTAGTAATAACCTTCGCATCGATACCAGTAATTAATCTTCACATTGAAATTAGAATGAAACTTCGGATTTCAAAAAAATCGACTTTAAGTTACATAATTCGAGTCTCAGACTTGTCAAGAAAGCGATCATCGACAAATACAGGGACAGGCAAAATTTGAATGAAAGAGTTTTTGAGGGTCGAATTTTTAAATTTAATTTCGAACTTAACGTCGATCTTGAGATCTAACTGAATATTTCAAAATTCGTCCCTAAGGATGGATTACAAATGCATTCTGATAGAAATTAGAAAAAAAAATCAATGTCATTGAAGATGGCAAGAATATTGATTTCCAATAATAAGTAGAATAATAATAAATCTAAAAAAATTATTAATAAATTAGCGAATAAAAAAAGTGGTTCGACAAATTTTCAGGTAAATTAATTCTTTCACTTATTAAATAAATTCGGTGGCATTTCCGTGAATGCACGATGCTTCTGATATGTTTTATGGAAAGAACTGCTTCATAAAAGCAGCCTTAAAAATGTCTCGTTTCAATGATCATTCGAATTTTTTTTTTTCATCTTATTTATTCAAATGGTGCTCATCAATGATCAAAAATTGATCAACCGAAGTTCAAAATCTATGAACACCAAATGATAAATTCGAACGAATTAAAATGACCGAATAGTCATTTTTATATACGCAGTTAAGCAGCGCATTTCCCGTCTCAAATATCGACGCATCATCCCAATACGTCGAGGACTCATTGCCTGCTATTGCCACTCGGTCGGCTCATCTCGTCGAGGCGATCCACCTGTCGCTAGATAGTTTTCCATTTAATTCGCATCTTAGCTCTTCCCCGTCTCACGCCCCTTTCGATTCCTGACCGCGAGCCAAAGACACTTGTGTCATCGCCGATTTAATAAACGAGAACGTGTCTCCTCTCCCTAGAAGTAGCTTTCACTTATTTTTCTCAATCGAATCGCTTGCAAATTCATCATTGCAATTAAAAAAAAAAACAAAAAACAAAAATACTTCATTTCATTTGATTTTTAAAAAATAATGCAAATAATTCGTGATGTAGAATATCGTTTTGAAATTTCTCGTACAATGTTGTTTTGTACGTTTGTCGATCACGAGCTTGTTCTACTTAACCGAAAATACCTCGTGAATCGAGATAGATAAATCTCGGTGAGAGTCGTCAAAGCGCAGCAAGAGCTGTTATCGTCTCTTCGAAACAAGGAACGCGGGGGCTTTTCTCGTTGTATTCACGAGACATGAGATACTTTCGAGGAATAACATAGAGAGAGAGAGATAGTTTGTGTGAGAGACGAGGATATGTAACATGTCTATCTCGTCGCTTTTGCATCGCTCGCATTTTCGTGAATTTCACGAGAGCGCACGAGCGTGACGAAATATGCGATTATAGAGCGAGAGGAGGGAAGATCATAATTTTCATTCCAAGATATAAGTTACGAGAGATCGTATACCGTGAATGTGCCTAGCGAGAGAGGATATCAGACATCACTGAGTCTAGGAGTGTTTCAAGATGATGAAGAGACCAGGAGTCCAAGTACCCTAGGGTGGTTTTAAAGCACGTATAGGGTGCTTCTTTTTGCTTCGTTGATTTCCGCTCACGTCTCTCGAAAAATCGCTACGCTAAGCATTCGCGTGGCCGCATCTATGTAGTCGTCTCAGAATTGTGAGCGAGCCCTGAAGAGCTCTTTTACTCTCTCTCTCTCTCCCTCTCTCGATGCTTTGGCTGCTCGCTGATCATGTGAGCAGCAAACGAACAGAATTAACACGGGGGAGAGGCCATCACGGTATTTTTGGCGCGATTGTCCGTCGAAAAATAGACGGGTTTCTTGCCGTACGGATTAAAAGAGACGCCACACACCGCCACTGTGGGACACTTCAGGCTATAACAGATCAAGACTCGGTTGCTGCTGCGAGAGATATGTCGTTCCTATAGTTATATGATTCGAGCTTCTGGCCACATTGAAGCGAGAGAGACTCTACAGAGGCTCCAACACACGCTCTTCACCACCACCAGCAGCAGCAGCACTCTTACGTCGATTTTGTCCTCCTTCCGTGTTACCTTTCTTCTTCGAGGTCTGGGCCCGCGTCACCGTCGGTATAAACGTGCGTGTCCACGCTTCACTACCGACACTCGACCTCGACGACAACAACTCAGCAGCGAGTCTCTCTCTCCCTCGAAGAGCTGAAGATTCTCTCTCGTTTTCTTGCCATGCATATATCTTTTGATCTTTTCGGTGTTATATTATGTGTATTCAACGATCGCAGTTAACGAGGTCACGTAAATAAAAGAAGCGATAAAAATGTATTGGCAAGGATTAATGGTATTAATAGTTAGGCTTTTCAGTTTGAACAAAAAGAAATGAAAAAACGAGCAGGGTGTCGTTGATGTTGGATTGATGTTATTCTAAGTGTTATTGACGACTGTATACACTGAAGGAAAGAATAACATAGCGGGACAGCAGCTGGGTGGCTTTGCGAAGGGTCGCTCTGATCAGGCCGTTTCTACTCTCTTATTTAGGAGCCTTAAGGAGGCTTCGACGGTTATTCCAGTTCCAACATTGTGGAAATTGTTTGTACACATTTTCAAAAGATAATTGTCGTTGAAGAAGGTAAAACCGAATTTATAGATTCTTCAAAAAGTTTAGAGTTTACAGATAAATAAATTAGTCTACGCGAAAAATCCATGAGACATATTTTTGATGAACGTACATGCAGATCAGAAAATAAAAATGACAAAAATTCAAAAGCACATGGGTAGTGTCTCACTATGAATCGTTGCCCAATCGATTCGTCGCGTGACATATATCGCGAGATATACAATCGCAGTATTAGTTAGTCAGTAGTCGAGACTCACGTGGCGAAAACGAACAAATAAATACACTCCGCACACTCGTTCCGTGTTTGCTTGCTCGCGGTTCCTTGTAACTGTTCTGACCGAAATAGCCAACGATCAGTCGATGACACCGTGCCGGTTAAACTGTTACGGGACGAGAGGGGTGAAAATGCCACCGAGGAGCGATCGTCATCGATCATTGTGATGAGGTCAGAGACAAAACTCTCCAACACTTTGACGAGGGCTTCTCTATACACGCGCACGAGAGAGGGTATTTCTATTACTAGTTCTGGCGAACCTTTGGATATTCGAGCTCTACAGGTGTCATCCTCGTCGGAGCAAAGGCAATTCTTACGATGACCCTTTAACTCGAGTGTCGCGGACACTCGGTGACCATCAACGAGAATTATTGTAGGACCGATGATGGCACGTGTAACTACTTCAGCACGTGTTTTTTTTTTTTCTTTTTTTTATTAACTCTGCTTTTGCACAATACGTGCCACCTTTTCTCATTAATCCTCAATCGAATCGATACGGCACGTTTAACAAGGCGACGAACAGGGTTCGTATTGCGGAGGATCACGTAGCAGAGTGCGTACACCGCCTTTTCAGAGTAACAAAGTAAAACGAAAGTAACATTTTTTTACATCATTTTTTTACATCAAAAAAGGGTGCAAAGGAATTTGCATTTTGCTTCTTCGTTGTTCAACATTGCAGATAGAGCATTGGTCGACGAAGTACTGTGGTTTGTGTTTGGCTTCCTCATAGAGGAAGCTTTGTAAATTATAAATATCAATGAAGTTTCCTTTATGAGAAAGGAAAACGAGTTTTTTTTGTAAAAGCGTTTCAAACAGTAATTTGTTTATAGTCGGTGATCATTTACTGATCATCGAATAACTTATTCACTCCTTGGAATAATTAACCAGCTGTGTAATGCAAGCACACTTTTTTTTTTTGAAGATCTCAAAATGTCGTGTAAATTGGATTTTTCAACCAATCCTCAACAAATTCTAAATCATACATTTTTTTTTATGTTGGTTTATCACTGGAGAACATTTTAGCCCCATCACTCAATATTTGCGGCAGCTAGAGCGCGAACAAACTATTTTCGAAAAATTCAAAGTCTCGTAAAATTTGAACGGGAGTCACAATTATTTTGTAAATTCTCCTAAATATAGAGGCCCAACCACTCTACTTGCATGCCAAATTTCAGCCAGATCGGTCTAATCATCCTCGAATTATAGAGGTTTTAAAATCTCGAAAAAAAATGTTCACCATAAAAAAAGCTTCCTCTATGAGGAAGCAAAAATTTGTTTGCGACAAATATGAGTATTAATAAGTCGTCTAGCATGCGTAACTGATCCAGTAATGAGTACTGCAAAATAAATAGGCTATTATTTAATAAATGACTAATTTTTATTCTAAAAGTAATACAAATTATATTCCTACATTTTTTTTTCTAATAACGATTGCTGATTTTTTATCGCACAGCTTTTAGAAATGGTTCTTCAATGAACTGTACTTTTTTTATTCGAGTGATTGCGAAAAGAATATTTATGTGATTATTATTATTATTATTTCGTTTCACACAATAATAATACTTTAGAATTCACTTTTGACAAATTTTTGTTAAAGTGGTAAAAATAATTTGCGTAGACTTTTTTTGGCACAACAAAATGCGACCTGTAAAATTATTTTCAACTTTTCAATAAACCTCGATTATTTTTCTGCGAAAAAGCATCGCGTCTTCTCAGCTTGTGAGAATTGTTGCGATGATGGAAGAAAAAAAAAAACAGGGTCGAGGAACAGACTATGACGAAATAAGAAGCTCACGTAACGTATAACGCACACGCACACGTGAAGGAATTCCGGAATTTCTTTCGTTATAACATAATAATTTTCGTGCAAATGTGTTTTTTCTAATGTTGTATATGCGAATAAGATTCCGAAATTGTGGCACTGGGACCGGAGGCTTTGTATACATACATATACGTAATGTACTCAGCACGGGGGCAACCTCTCCCAGAAGCACCCAACTTCCAATAAACTCTGAATTTATTTCTTTTTATCTCTGCTTTTTTTTTTTCAACAGTACGAAATAATAATGGAATCATCCGCACTCTAACCAACTATTAGACGAATGAAAAAAAAAAAAATCTAGAGCCTTGGACATTGCACCCTCATTAATTTTCATCTTTCAATAAGACATCACTATAAAATTTTTTTTCTATCGCATAGATTTGCGACAGGAAAAAAGTAAAATAAAGAAGCAACCGAAAAATGTATACTTTTCAATCTTATTTCAATACTCACCTCCTAAATATTGACAAAAATTGGCGAATCATCAATTTCTCTAATTCCTAACAATTATTGCTTCCTCATAGAGGAATCTTTGTAAAGATGCAAAAAAAAAAAATGTAGACACTTGTGTATTGTCGATAAATGACTTCGAAGGATATTTTATTCTTCGACTTCTGACAGGATTCGATAGATAAAGTTCGAAAAATCGAACGTTCGAAAAATCTGAGGAACAATTTTTTTTTTTGCTTCATAAAAATTATGATTAAATTGAAATTGAAGAGAACGAAATGCACTGCGAAGAAAAGCGGAATAAAATCTTACCCAGAGTCATTAATTTCTTTTAAGCTGATGTACGAGCGTTAGAGTCAAGTATATGACTCCATTGCGGGGCTGCCGTTGGAAATAACTTTATGGACAATAGACCAGACGGTCACAGGGTTTCATATTTTATCGTTTGCGCGGGGATCAGCAACAGTATCAGTGGGAGTAGTGGGCGCGTGTTGGTGTTACACAGCAAGCTCTACTCGTGCGATCGCATTAAAAGCCCCGTGAAATGGTTCTTACTTCCGGTGAACCCTCACGACTCTAGGACCCATGCCAAAATCAATGCTTCGTGAATTTTATAGCGTTCTCTTACGGCGAGGACTTTCTCAGTTACTTAATAGAGTCTCTCGTGGATTCAATCACCTTTACCAGATGTTTATGGCGATTCCTTAATAGCAATATCTTGAGAATGGCTTACACGTGTATTACCAGCCAAAAGATTGATTCCATTAGAATTTCTCATTGGAGAAAAAGTCTAAAAAACAAAATCAACGACATATTTGTTCTAACAAAGTCGTTGGAAAATTCAGTGTTTTTTTTTATCTGAAATTATTTCCCAGATTTTTTTTTTCGACGTTTGATTTTTTACAAATTTTTCTAATTTTCTTTGGTAAATACCAAAATTGTATCAGCTTTTATATTCGTTAATAAATTTCATCAGTTCACCTCGAAAAGAATTTTCTTCATTCAACCAGTATTAAATGTTGTTGAGGAAAAAAAACACAGAATATATTAATTTTTTCACTCGTTCTATCCCCTCGAATTTAAAGTTAATTAACACGAATCAAAGTGACATTCAAATAATACTGTAAATGTATCATTGATACATTTAGTGATGATAAAAATGTTGAAACATTCATTTTTTTTTTTTTTTTTTTTTTTGCATTTACGACATAAAATATACAAGTATGTATATCTGTCGTGTTGCCATCTCATCCCTCAGCATCCCTAAGTGATCCCCGTCAAAAAAACGAGCGACCAAACGACTGGAAATTTGATAGCAGCGCGACATTTTATGACACTCGATAGTCATGAAAAACAACAAAAAGTATAAGTTGCTAAGTGTAGACTTGATATATATAGCACAAGCAACAGAAAAGATGATTGATGGAGGTTAACGCAAAATTGGGGTATATAAATATCGTTGTAACGTCGAATTGAACCTTTATTATTACTGTATTGGAGCGATAAAAAGAAGTTGAATTTAGCGAAGGAAAACAGCGTCTTCGATTGTGGCAGACAGGCTTCGTGGTTTCTGCCTTCCCTCTCTATCTTTAGCATAGCGGCCATCGAGCCTTCCAACGCTCTCGAGCTTTCGTCGCCGCGTTGTCTGCCCGACTCGAGCCTTACCTACTCAAGCTCGAAACCTACGTCTGGATTAACCGACCACTCGTAAGGTTCTCCTCTATAATCGAGATTGCATCACCAGACTAAGCTGACCAACTGCGACAAGCCCTCGCTCCTACACTGATTCATTTATAAAAAGATCTGACAAAATGTCTTAATGGGAACGACTCATCCAAAACAAACTTTGCGGACATCCCAGCATTTTCTTCTAACCATTTGTCTAGCTGTTTTGTATACAAATTATTATTAATTTTTTCTCCCAGTAATGTAGCGTAGAATATGAGAGAAAAATTGCTCATAGATTTCCAATATTTCATTTCAATTGGAAAATGTTTCAAATAGACATAAAAAATTATTTGAAATTTCTAGAAAGCTACTTGGTAACATTTTACTAAATAAAATGTTTATAGATTTTCTTGCCAATATGTTTGGATACTCTAAAAAAAAACACGATATCCAAGCAATATTTAAAAATAAATGATTAAGCAGAGTGAGTTTGTAAGAACTGCATCTTTCCTTAGCTCTATACAATTTATAGATTTCCAATACCCGATATGTTAATTAATAATATTTTTCTAATAAAATGATTACCATAAACAAATATTTCGTCAGATTCTTCTTACATGTCCCTTTAAGGACCTTCCATCGATGTATACTAAAAAAGAAAGTGCGATAAAAATTCTTTCTCGAGTTGGACACCAGCGACAAGAGTTTCCAGCAGTTGAGGAAATGAATATAATATACGTCGTTGGAAACTTCCACGAATTTATGAGCTTTTTCTCGTAGACTGTGTGGATTTCGTGGACGTGACACTGATGTACGATATTACTATATACGATCGGACGGATTGATCGAACGTCTTCGAGGAGAGCCTCGTCGATCGATCAACCTGTACCGCAGGCACGTTCGCTAATTTCGTTTGCCTTCAGAGATCTATTTTCAATAGATTTTAGAAGAAAAAAAAGAAGTGTTTTCCCAGAAGAAGGAGAAACATCATCAACAGAAGCAGAGATCTCGCGTTGTGTGACTCGAGAGAGAGAGAAAAAGAGAGAGAGAGAGAGAGAGAGAGAGAGAGAGAGAGACAGAGCTACATAAACGCGAAGAAAAAGAAGAGGCTCTTCGTCGTCTTCTATTTTCACTTCGAGCGTTCTCGCGCAAGCAACACAGAGTGTGAGATATTCAAATTTATCGAGGCCGATATTTTTATTCCCTTAAGGCCAAGGTCTTAACGGACGCTTGTTCCTCGATATCCCTCGAACCGATCTCGTCGGAAGGTCCTCCCCTTTTAACAGTACCTACGCAAACACACATCTTTAAATAACTTAAAAAAAAGAAATCTTAAACACAAACGGCGAATTTGTTATCCAACGTTGAATATGAGAGGCTCTGGGTCAATTCATCCACCTACAGGCCTTATGTATCTGAATCATTCTGCACTTTAAGCATGACATAATTCGAGATCAGACAAAAAATGTCGATGTATTTAAACTGTATTTTTTTTTAAACTGCTGGCGATCGAAATATTTCGCAGTTTTGCTTCGTCATACAGCTGCCTAAATCTTGAATAGAATGTGTCATTGTTTGATGGTAAATTTGGTGAACATCCAACAAAGAGTTCGTAATTCAAAGAATTTTTAATTATTTTCACATAGCTTTCTTTATGAGAAAGCCAAACTTGATCAACATACACTTCCTCGCAGAGAAAGAGCATGAGACTTTTCCTATAATGTTTTTTTGCCGGCGAAAAAAATAAAACAAGTTTTTCTTTTTGAATCAGTGTCGTTAAGTTGATTATTAAATTCGCAAAGATTGCAAGGAATCATAAAATTATTCTCAATTGTTCGATCTCATTGGGAGATCATTTTTTAGTAGTTGCACATGAATCTATATTTTAATAACGTACAAAAATGCGAAGTATGTTTTGTGCACCAGGGACTAGCAGAAATGAGAAATGCGTGAAAATGAATGGAATTTTGAGTGAAAGTGGAAGTGGCCTCGAGGTGAAAACATTTCTCTGAAACATCCGCGTGACGTGGATAGGCGAAATAGCGGTGGTAACATGACGAAGAGAGTGTTGAAATTATTTTCCGACCGAACAACGTCAGGAAATCCTTTTGCCGCATGGGTGTACGTGACTGGAGGATCGTACGTCGAAGAAATTCCATCGTTTTTTTTTTTCTCTCTCTCTCTCTCGATCTCGATCTCTGTCTGTATAGATTTTAAGCGTGCTATTGGCAATATACCATATGGAATACAAACGCACTGGAGAAATTCCACAATCGTGGAATTAAAAGCCGCGGAGTGCCGGATACTACGATAAATCAGTGGGGGAAACGATTGCTGTGGGCGCCGGGTTAAAGAAAAATAAAGAATCGACGAAGAGAGGGTAAACCGCGGGGGCACGCTTAACCGGCCAATGATTTATAATCGAGTTTTCACGGGTCGACGTGAAAGGCCAAGCAGGGGAGATCAGATTTTTTTTCTGTTTCTCTTTTTTTTTTTTTTTTTCTGTTTCTTGCCCTCTTTAGACTCTCGACCACCATCGTCGCCTCGTTGAACATGGTGTTGAACGGGAAATCCGATGTTGAAATAAGCTGGAGTTGGCACTCTCTGAAAAATAGCGGATTATTATAATCCCACGTAACTCGCGAATATTAATTCTAGAACTTTAAAATATTGTAAAATCTGTTGCATTTTGAAAATTTCTGCAAAACAGAATAAGAAATTATAATGTTAGTGAGCGTAAAGTCCTGAAATAAATAAACAGGAATGGAAAGTACGTTTGCTACTCTGTAAAATAAAGTAGATTATTATTATTATTCCACGCCATTTGACAAGATTGAATACTGAACGTTCAGAGGGTGCAGTGAAGAAAAAAAATATTTGATAAAAAAGACTCTATGGGAACTGCAGCGTCATTGAAAAAAGTCGTAGAATATTTTCCGCCTTCCATTCTTGTAAATACCTTGAAATTCCGTCTTACGCTTCCTCCGTGGGAGTTTAAAATGAGTAAAAAATATAATAAAGAGACTGTTAAGTAGTATAAAAAGTATGAAAGAAGTAACTAGGAAAGACACTGACAAGATCGCACCACTTAAAATTCCACCAAGATATTTTCTTTTTTCTTACGAAACCAGAGCACTATGCAAGAAGGTCAAGAATGTTTCCGGTGAAGGCAAAAAGGAATGACGAAAAAAATAAAGAAAGAGGCGGAAAAAGAGAAAAGAACAGTCTGGGAATCGAGTCTCGTGAGACTCGTAGCAAGAGTTAATTCCGAGCGTGAGTAACGTCTCTTACGAAAGTAAACAAGGGCGAAGAACATGGTGGCTACTTTCCACCTTTTCACCCGAGACCAACCACCCATTCTTCACTTTCTTCTTTACGCCTTTTTTTTTCTCTTCGTGCTACTGTAGAAAGACTGTTACCGCGTTTACAACTGAATGACACGGTCGAAATGCGAAGGGATGAGAGAATGGAAAGAAGAACGAGTATGGGTCACGGGGGCTAGTTGAGTCAGAGACAAGTAAATTTTAAAAAGCCTGCAAAGTAGAACTCTGCAAGTTGCTTCCTCCTTATTTGACATTGCCAATAAAAATATGACGAAATAATTATTGAATTTGGCTTTCTCGTGAGCGCAGTCAACATTTTTTTACAGATTTCTAGAATATTGCAGCCATTTCTAATTGCTCCATCTATTTATCATCGAATAAAAACGTGTTTTTTTCTTACAGGTACTTTCTTGTTTTTCAGCAAAGGATCTAAACTTCGCTTTTTTCCATTTTGTTCATATCTTCATCTCGTTTAATGCTTTTTATATTAACAGCGATGGTAGATGGTAGGTCAATGATTTTTAGTGTAATATGTAGCCATTTATGATGCCATCCATTTATCTTCTTGTAGATATTTCCTGATGTTTCCTGTTTCCTCCTCAGTTCCCGATTTTCCGCCCAAGAAAAGTAAGTGTTCGATGCTCTTCTGAAACGCATCACCCGTCGAAATCAATTCGCACAACCGAAAATGTTTCGATGAACTTGCAACTCGTGATGGAAACAAACAAAAAGCGCAAAAAGTGTCTGTTCTGAGAAAGCTAATACGACGGTCGTCTAGCCAGTAGGCGCCTAGGTGGCTCGGTATTTGGCAAGCGTCAAATATCGCACGACTACTAAATGAGAGACCACCTTGGTTATTAGTCGAACTGCGGTGCTCCTCCGCAGGAGGAGGAGGAGGAGGAGGAGGAGGAGGCGAAGTGCGACGAGGCACACTAGATTCCGGTGTGCTTACAAGTACTACAGTGCTGTTGTAGTAAACGGCGCTATAACTCGGTCTTTCGGCGCTTTTCTCGTCGGGGTCGTTGTCGTCGTCAGAGTCGTCGTCGTCGTCAGCTTAGTCGTCGTCGTTGTGGATGAAGAGGGTAAGCCGAAGAAGTGGCTGAGAAGAGGCAGACAAAGAAAGACGGAGGAACAAGAAGAAGGGAGAGAACGATAGAGAGACGAGAGGAGCGAGGCGTCGTGCGAGGCAAAAACGGCGGAGACGCTTTTAGACTTGGAGCGTCCACGTAGTTGCGGACGCCCTGAGAGCAGTAGTCGCGTACCTTGGGCAGCTTCCACCTTGCCGGCTCTCGCGAGCTCGCGACCCACCAAAAACTCACTTACAACCCGAACACTTGGATCTCTCTTCTTCACGGACCGTGTGTTATCACTCATTCTCAACGTACTTCCTTCTCAAGCCACGTAACATGAATTCGAACTCAATCGTTAAGTAACCAAGTTGATATTCCTGAGTGAAGAAGAACCTGAAAGCAAGATATAAGAAGGGCGTTGAACGTAGTGGAAGCAAATAAGTGGTTGTTTGACAAGATCAACGTTAATTAGCTGGACTTGATATCACTACTCTTATGCGGACTGAAAAGATTACAACTGTTGAAGAGAAAAGCGGAAAACAGAAAACAGAAGTGATGACAATTGCGTTACGTACTGTAACAAGTCTAAGTAACAAAAGAACCACCGACTGGAATCAAGAAATTTGATGCCAGGAGTACTGGCTGTCAAATTATCAAGGATAATCTCACCATCAACCGGACAAACGGACGGATGGATGCTGTCCGTAAATGAGAATCATCAAGGCCGACGGTGTTTGGAAATACCGGTGTGGCATGTCGGTTACCGCGCGAAATCATCGTCAAGCTGCAGGTTGATTGTAGGAGTAGGATCGTACGTGGCGATTGTCGTGACTTTGTCGTTAGTGTTGGTCTTGGCAGTGATACCAGTGCAGTTGATAGCCCTAGTGCCGGTGGTTGTAGTGCAGGTGGCAGTGTTTTTATTGTTGTTGACGTCGAGAGTCGTTGGAGTTTTTTGCTCGTGTGATAAAGAATACCGTGAAAGTGGTGCGCGTGGCGAAGACCGATCTGAGGGACGCCACGATGGCGGAGCGTCCCGGCGGCGGTGGTGGTCCGGCGAGACGACGCTCCCGTCGAGACAGCAGCGAAGCTGCTGGTGGTTCGTCAGGATCGCGTGGTACACCGGCTACATCCTCGAAGGAACGCAGAACAAAGCGCGCGAGCAAACCGATGAAGGAGCGATGGCTCTTGACCCGAAAGACCTGGCGGTATATGGCAGACGCGGGACGTCGTTTGATACCGGACGGGGCGCACAACAGGGCAGAGGACATCCCTCGCATAGAACAATACTTTCAGGAGGTTTGCCAGAAGGAGCCAAAATTCTTGCTGTGGAGAAAAGCCTCGTATCCAGGAACACTGGGTTTTCGTACTCACAGACACCGGAGACTGATAAAAGGTGGAAGTTGTCGTACGAAAGCAAGTTCCGCAGATGAGGCTGACGACTCGAGGGGCTCAGGATCGTCGACGGGAGGTCAAGGCCTCTTGTTTCAGCCTACTTCGGGCGGAAGATTCGACGTAGCCAAGACAAAAAGGGATTGGCTACTGGCCGGAAGTGGGAGCACACCCGCCTCGCCTGTTGGGAGACGAAGAGCACCTCAGGAAGATGCCGAAGCGAAAGTCCTCGCTGATATGTTACAGAAGTACTTAAATATGCAGGGCGAAGGATCCTCCGGTACGTCCGGACCACCTGTTAATCTCGAATCAAGAAATCTTGAAAAAGCTGCCGCAGCTGCGACTGCTGCGAATTGCAATGTTCCCTTTGATTATCAGAGTTTGATAAACAAACTGCAGCAGCATCTTGATCTGATAATGGCGGAAGGACGGAAGGATGATAAGACACGGGAGGGTGGAGGAAACGGTGGCGAGTCAGGACCTAGTTCCATGCTTCCCTATCGCGGCGATTACGTTCACAAATCTTTGGTCGAAACGCTCAGTCGTCATTACAGCAAATCACCGAATCGCGAGCATGTTATTTCGGGGATATTGACGGATCGTAAACTGCTTGAGAAATTGTATTTTGATCTGCGCTGCACTAGGGGTTTCCGGGGACCCAGAGCCACCGGTGCCTACACCTCGCCGTCACGATGGTGGGGAACTCCGAGAACGAGATTGTCGCCGAAAGACAACGACAGCGATTGGCTCTCCAGTGGTAGCAGCGGCGGCAGGAGAGACTTGTCGTCGCCACCACCATTGATAGCGGTTCAGGGGCCTAGCACCGACAGAGGTTCAGTCGACAACGTTGTTCAGACGGATCCAGTGCCCAGGGAGGTTTTGGAAGCCTTGAGATCTGAGAGAGAAAGAGAGGAAAGCATGAAAGAAGGCGGTGTACACAAGGGTTCTGCTGGAAGACGACGGAGCAGCGTTGACAATGACGATGTATCGCCATCTGTCAGTGATACCATCAAGCGGTACCTCAGAATGGCACGAAAGAAATCCATGGACGCTGACAAAGCTGACAGATTCAAAAGAGTGAATTACGATCGAAACCTGAGAAACATCAAGGCCAAAGGAGAAATTACAAAACCCGGTGACGACGATGGTAACAGCAAAGGCTGTCAAACCGAGGATAATTGGATAAATTCTTATCGCGATACAGTGGGCATATCGCCCGATGGAAATGCCGACAATTTCTCGGACGCCGAGACAACAACTTCGCCGGCAAGCAGAAACGCGAGCTCCAGAAGTAGCATCGACGCTGGCCTTGGCTCCGAGGAGCCACCCTCCACTCCTAAACATCATCATCACCAATCCTTCCTGTCACATCTCCTTCATGGCTCAAATGCCCACAAGGACAAACCCCACTCGGCACCCGGCTCACCGGCTCTCACGACCTCCTTGAATTCCGCAGGTGGTGGAGCGATGCAGAAGAGCAAATCATCCAGCAGCGTCGTGCATCACGGCAGCCGGCTGGTCGCCAAGAAGATTTGGCGTTCGAGGAGCAAGAGCACCTCGAGAACGGTTAATCAACCTTCCGTTTGGACACCTCAGGTGAGTTTTTTTTATTTGTGATTTTACATTTCTTGCTTGTTTTTTATCGGCGTATGTTTGTCTAACCGAGTTTTTCGTGAAAATCGCGAAAAGATTAATGATCGTTGGTCGTTTCTGGAGGATGAGTGTCATCGTCATACGCTCGATGACAATCAAACGAGTCTCGATGACAGGGACAGTACTCGATAGAGACCTCCTCACCATATTTCGTTTGCTCGCGCAAAACAAGATTCTCAAAATCATAAAACTTTCTTAGCCTCGCTTCGCGGACCACTCTGCCTCTAACTAACTTTACATGCATCCACGCGTGTGGAACAATTTATTTCCGATCAGGAATTAAGATCATTCGCTACGTCGACACATGGAATGCCTAAAGATTCCACGCATACGACACATACGCTCCACGTCCCACTATCTTCACTGATAAACAATCGTCAAAGAATTCCTTACGAACTAAATTTGGAGTGAGAAGGCATCAGGTCGAATTCTTTCCGGATTCAAATATAAACTTTCAAAGTGTTTTTCATTCACGTGCATAAACACTCGATAGTCACTCGCGATTGGATATTTCACAGTTGATATCGAGCACGTGGACAACTCGGTATCATCATCTGGGCTTTCCCCACCTACGCATCCTAACGGTTGTCACCCCACTTTCTACAAGCATGGCTCATCGACTACTTCCGCTGAGTTACGTGGCAAATTTATATTATATTTTCGTTTGCCAGTTCACCACCGAAATGAAAAATATTTTCACTGAATCGAGTGGGCCATTCATGAGGAGTTGGAGTATCATCATTCGGTTGCATCATCTGCGCTTTCTCCACCTACAGCTTAAAACCTAAAATGTCTCATCGCTTTCTACGAATTTGCGTCGAATTCTTTCGATGTTATTCGCAACTTCTCCGCTTTATATTTGGGTCTTCCAAGTTAAGCGTCGCAATAGAGAAAAAAAAAAAAAAAATTCGAGAAGGTGACATTCACATTGTTTGTGTTCTGATAATGAAAGCAAAGATTTCTCTATGAGGAAGCAAGAAAGCGCAATAACCCTTTTGGAAATTAAGTAGTATGACCAAAAGCATCCTAAAACAGAGTAACGGCGCTTCCGGAAATTGAAGTAGCAAGTAAAGCCCCGTTAGAATACGAAAGCCACCCTTTTATCCCTTTTTGGCGGATTTCACTTGCGTTGGAGACGCACTTAAGTGGACATAGAGCATTCAAATGGTTTAAATTAAAAGGCTCAAAGTGGCTTGTAGATTTGGACATTTTTTTGTTATCAGGTAGATACAAAGATTCGTAGATAAGGGAACCTTGGGTGGTCGTGAAATCCCTGGCCATCTAAGAACCAGTCAACTCGTTAGGCGTCCGAGACGCGCGATAACCAATTTAGGGCCTCGGAATTTTCGCTGGCGCCGCCCGAAATAGTTAGACGCGCTCTCTCGCGGCACCCCGGTGTGTGTACATTCGGTTGCCGCACGCTCGTGGAATTTCTCACACCGCAGTCACCACACTATATACCGGGTACCATATAGCGCTACGCGAGGCGTGTCGTATGTACTACATACTCCCCTTGATTCCAACAGTTTCTCGTCTACGAAACGGACGTGTGAACCGCTCACATTCCCCTCGAACAGTCTAGATAGGAATTGCACGCATTTCCACAGCAGCTTTCAGTCCAGAACCATCAACGTAACGTTCAATTTTACAGTAACTACAATTCCGGGATAGAATGATAAATTTCAATGGCGTGAAAGTGATTTAAGTTGACAAATGCATGTAACGAAGATCAACTTTCATCGACGTTGCACAAAAAAAAAAAGAAAAAAAATGTTGACAGTGTTTGTCAACACTTTTTTTTTCCTTCCCTTCAAATGGAGATTTTTCTGCCAATAATATTTAATCTGGGGAATCTTTTAATCGATCAGAACACTTTTTTGCTGATAAATTTTTGTTAAATTACAATTGTAAAAAATATTTGGAATACAAGTTTATTCGAACCGTCTAATAAGGGAATTCCACCCATTTTCAGATCAGTTTTCCGATAAGCCCAGTCGACGTGTCGTTCAATTTTAATTTAACTGTGAGAGTGAATTGAATATACAAATGTAATGCGTAATGAAGTCTTGCAACATTGATTAACGTTGAAGAAAGAAAAGAAAAAAAGCAGTTAAGAACTACCCCTTTAAATGGAGATTTTCCTGCCAATAACATGTTCTCCATCCTTTGGACCAGGGGCAAAGCATTTTTTATCCTTTTCTTGCTATTCATTGGGCACGCTCGTCGCTTCGTTAAAATAAGTCTCACGCCTCTATCACGAGAGAGTAGGACCGGGAGGGTAGTGCAGAAACCGTCGCTCTGGAAGTGAATACTCTTTTTTTTACACCCCCTGGTCTCGCATCAACGGGAGCGGTGCAGCTTATTCGCAGCCTGGTCACGCAATTCCTTGACGTTGACACTCTCTTGCCTTCTTTGTCGCCTTTTTCATGCCACGACTAATGGTCCTCTGTCACATACATTTTTTTTTTCTCTGTGGTCTCCCTCCATTGCTTTCATTCTCAGCGAGTACAGTTTCACATTTTTACGGCACACGAGGCACTTTTATTATTTTCTCACGGTGGCGATGTTACAATTTAATACTGGAGAACGTAGCTCTCAAGTGTCTTTAGAATGATCGATATTGATTAATCAACGCTTGAGAATCCTTCAAATTAATCTCCAATTGAATAATACTTTTATGCAGCAGCGATTCTAGCGAAAAAAAAAACGTGATGGGCATATTGTCGCAAAAAAGGGATATAAAAAATCTCAGGCGATTGATTGTTCAACAAATTTTAACCGGAGTTCCATTTTTCAGTGAAATTTGTTTGTATTTTCAATTCCTGAAAGATGAAAATTAAGAAGTAAGAAAATTAAAATGTACATTAGATAAATTTGATTAACTGTATATTCAAATAAATAAACAAATACAATTTTAAAAAATCTACAATTATTTTCAACAGTGTATAAATTCATTTTCGCGCTTTGCACACAATACGAATTTCAAGAAAAATGTTACCTTAGCAAGCATATACCTTAATAATCGTGGGAAGTAAATAAATATTTGTACACTTGTAGATATCTCGAATTCTCGTACAAGGTCCTCGTGTTATTCTTCGGAAAGCACGTTCTATGTTGAATCGTATCGCGAGAATTTATTCGATTTTTATTGCACTGTGTATGATACGATTGTACGTAATATTTGCAGGGAAAATGTACGTGGGCGGGCACAGCCGGTCGGAGGGTAACCTTGCAGGACACTCCCTTGCGAGCTCTATCCGAGGTTGAACGAAAGGTTTTGTGCAGGGTCGCAGTAGCGAAGCTTCAAGCACTCAACCTTGGAGTCCACATACGCCCACCCAGTGGTGAGTGAAATTTATTCTACCAACTGCTAGTACTTTTATTTCGCTATTGTACTTCTGTGGATTGTATCAGTCCATCCAGATTGCTCGTCCTTGCCATTCCATAAGCGGAAAAATGAATCAACTTTTGCTATTCAATCAAGCGTCATGCTGGTTTCGAAGGATTCCTTTGCAAGCTTCGTCTATCTCGAGGGGCAAAAAAACCTTACAGCAAAGAATTTTGTCGTGAAAATCTTAAAAATACAAGTTTGTACTTTAGGATTCTTTTTTGTGGAGCTAGTAAAGTGACATTAAATATACGTGCATCTGTAAAATTTATATATTTTCCACGAGCATTTAACATATTAATATTTTTATAATCACGTTAAGAACTTGTTTTATAAATAACAATAATAATTAGTTTTTAAATTTAGTTTAGAACTTTTATTTTTAGTCAATTACAAACTTTTTAAATGTAAAGTGAACATAAAAATTAGTGTACGTTTGTGATAAAAGTGCTGTTTATAGCACAAGAATTTAATTTTCATTTTTACTTGAAAAAAACCCAGATCCAAATGTGAGGAGTTTAGGAATAATTTTTTTTTTCGAAATGAACCTTAATAATTTCTTTATATTCGGAGGTGGAATTTTTCTGCGTTACAAATAATTAATGGCACAGAATATTTTGTGCAATTCTTTCACTGATGAAAACAGCAACAACAAAAAACACTCTATTTTTAGATTTACAATATCAGATTTTAGTCTCAGTGTGAGTAAGCAGATTAGTTGATTCGACTGAAGCTCGGTTTTCATGGGCTGTCAAATAAATGTGTAGTCAGCAAAACGTATTTTAATCTCACCTCAAAAAACATTTTCGTCTGCTGAAACGAATAAATATTGGGAAATGCTAAAATTTCGTGATCGTCGAGCTTGAGTTGAACAAACCAATCTCTCTTCTCAGGGCGTAGATTGATTTTTTCGATTTATTTTCCTGGTCGCTCTCTGTTCCAGAGTCTCTCGGAAGTGGCAGTGTCTCGACGAAGCCGAAGAGAAGGGCATATTTGCTCAAACGGAAAGCTCTTACCACCGGCTTCTTTGACAATAAGGGCAAGGATGACAAGGACAAGGGTCAGTTTGATTCGACACTATGGAGGCTGCAATATACATATAACATTAATCATAAGGCAAGAGAGTGCAATTAATAAAACCGTGTTTACTTCACAATAATATAGCTTAGAATTTTTATTTACAAAAATATTGTTGTCGTTTTTTTGTGAACTTCTTTGATTTATCATTAATGACTTGCCATCCAAAGCTATCCTTTTTTTAAAGAAAGATATTCGGGTTCGATTGTTTTAACAGGTCTGTTTGAAATGCTATAGTTTCGAAGCTACACCAAAATTTTTTTTATCAAAATTCAGACAAGCGAGCGATTTTAAGTTACAATTATAGGACATACACCACAGAATTTATATTCTGTGTTATTATAGTAGGTGTCTATATCAAGATTGTATGTCCACTTATTTTGTAATGAGCTTTTTTGTTTGAAAACTTTAGAATTCATATATTTTTTTCATCGTATAAAAAGTCGATCGAGTAAATATAGTGTATTTACCATATCATGTGGAATCATCGCTTTTTTTATTCGGAAAAGCCAGAGTTTATATATTTTTTTCGTCGTAGAAAAACAGGAACGGGTAAACATTGCCAGTATATACAATAATGTGGAAACTTCGCTAGAAACATTTTATTCACTCGCTACAGAAGTAGAATTTTCAGAAGGCTCGAATTTTTTTTTATGTCACTTTTGGTCAATGCACTTAATTTTCAGATTAACTGCAACGATCACGAGAGACACTTTTTCTGATTTCACTCAATTTTCAACAGGACTTGTGACGCTTAAGAATACTTTTTGCCTACTTACATAAATTTCCAAATGGACTGTAAATCATTTTTAAAGCACTTTTTTCATATTTCATTTAATTCTTAATACAACCGGAATATCCAGAGAAACCGTGAAACTTTTTGAGGACACTTTTTGGCTGGGAAGATCATACTAAAACTGTTTTCACATAAAAAAAAAAAAAAGTAAATTGAAATATTAGTTTGAATGAGCCACCTGTCATAGCGCAATCTTCCGTAAGTCCTCTCTATGAATTTCAGCCAAATATTTCGAACTATCCCACGGGAACTCTGCCAAAGTGGATTTACAAAAAGCTTGTAGTGCTTTCATAGATCTAGCGTAACTCGGTAATGGAAGTCCACGCAGACTTCATCTTCGTATCATATATTTTATGAACTCTGACCTGCCATTTTTTTAGAGAGACTTGAACATATTCTAGTCTCTCTAAAAAAATTAATTCAATACTGTCGAATCTATAATTCTTAAAAAAAAAAAAAAAAAAAAAAAAAAAAAAAAAAAAAAAAAAAAAAAAAAAAAAAAAACATGCATTGCAGTGAGGGTATCTAATTCGTATTGCCTTTGTACTTAAAATTTACCAAAAAATAGACTATGAATTAACTAAAAACCATAACTTCATAATTAAAAAAAAAATGAAGAAACAAAAATGCATTATTATGAATAAAAATTCGTACAAATATATATTGTCTCAAATACCTCAGCTATAATTATATGCCCACGATCATTGTTACAAATCAACATATTTCTAAATTTCGAAACCATTTTTTGCTCAATTTTTATATTTGTACATATTACATGAATATAATTATAAAAACTGCGTATAATATTTTTTGTTGCAAAAAATGAATGATTGGAAAAAAAAAAAAATACTTTATCTGTTCAATTGACTAATAAACCGAGGCGTTCACCTCGATTTTCCTCGGGGCGAGATGCTTTTTTCGCTGTGTTCGCTTTTCCGGATTGCACTGCTGTTTCGCTGATTCGCTACACTACCTACCGCAATCCCTCTTCTACTTCTCTCTCTCTCTCTTCCCGTGTGATGTGCATGCAGTGAGAGTAGATGTTCACGATGCCGAAACGGCAGCACGCGAGTTGTCTCGTCGAGAGCTTATTTCCGTGCTTGCAGTGCCGAATTGGTCTGTGTATACGCGACAACCGGCGCACCAGTGATGTCCAGCAATAGCTACCAACGACTATTAATACATATCCATGGTGAGAAATAGAGATTGCAAATTCGCGAGATCCACAACCAGCAGAAATGGTGGGAGCAAGAATAGACCGCAAGGGACCGAGAGAAGCGATGCTGGTGTAGACGGGAAGTCGATAAGAGATTGCGAGAATCATATCTCGTCTGTCATCACGAAATTACACATTTTCATGAAATTCTGTCGTCGTAGGAAAAAGTCCATTCGTTCATTACCTTCTAGATATGCGAATGCGAAAAAAAAAAAGATAGAAATTTTGTCGCAATTATTATAAAAATTATTATTATAAAAAAAAAATCTAGGTATCTGTAATCATTGAGCCTGACAAAAAAAAAGGGAAACTATATTTTATATTTCGTCTCTCAATATTTACTATTTGATTGACACGCAAAAAAATAACTTTTTATTGTTGAAAGCTGATTTAAAAAATGCTGAGCCATCGACTTTATTATATGTTAATCTGAACTTCAGATGCTGAATTACATTTTTTTTTTCGTCATGTAATTGGGTCTCTTAGTTGTGTGAAAGTGAAAAAGATATTACAATTATGTTTTTATAGTAAATATCTAAAAAAATTAGTAAGTTTATCAAAAAAATAAATCATAAGACTGGTTTTGTAGCTCATGAAATTCTCTACAAATAAAAGAAAAAGCTTTTGTGATATTATTACTCTGAGTCTCTTCTTTTCAAAGGTACATCTGCCCATCTCGGTCCCTTAGAATTTTTTAAATCAGCTTTGATTAAAAAGTTCTTTTGTGTGTTAATCAAACAGAAAATATTGAGACTCGTTGCGCGAGCCCAGAAAATTATCCAACGGAGTCGAAATTTTGATAGAGTCCATTTATTAGATCCATTACTAATGTTTCATGTTGTGAGAGACGAAATAAAAAATATTCTTTCCTCTTTCGTCAAGCCTGGTAATTTTTTTTCTTCACATATTTCTTTACCTTAAAAATACCAAAATTCCAACAGACTGAAACTTTTGGTTGAGCTCTGTAAATGCATCCTCAATAGTTCGATGGAAAAGTTGAGAAAAAAAATTAAACCGCAATTTGAGAGAGAGTACTTTCGTAAATAAAGGAAGAAAAGTGATGCAGCTTCCCGCTTCCACTATCGTCTCTCTTCGTGCAGTGACTGACATACCCTATGTTTATTTTTCACTTGTTTCGAAAAGGCTATCGATACTCTCCGAGAGACTCTCGAATGCGTGGGCTGACTCTTTTGCTTACGCTATATATCCGATACGAGCTGCCATGTACAACACACACTCACACACACACACACACACACACACACACAAAATAATATATCGTTCGGATATAGTCTCGAGTCTCTGTGGAACGCAGACGTTCGCCACACTCGGTGACTCCTGGTTTAGCTTCAGCCGCGACGATCGTTACAAGACCGAAAATATATAACTCGAATCCCTCTCGAGATGACGTTCAAGCGCGTCTGTTACATCTTTATATTCTCTCGAGAAGTTCCCGTTCGAAAGATTGTTTTAAAAAAAACGATCCGAAAGTTAATGACATGCAGGGCCATGCGGAGCTTACGAGACCCCAAGGAAAGACTTGGTTGTCTCCGGAACAACGCTTAAATTATTCGGGTCACGAGTACAAGAAAAAAGAAAAGTGAGAGCTCTCGGAAGGAAGAGATGAAGGAAACGCAAAATAATCAACTGATGAAATTTCACGGTTTACCAAGTTTCAGTGTAATCCGGAATGCTTTTATCAGAATGTGTTATTAGGTAATATTAAAGGGACAGAGAGAGAGAGAGACAAGGGAACAAATTAAACAGCAAGTTGAGTGGCTAATGTTCTGGTTTATCGTGAAGCTCTGAATCTTCCACGTCATTTGAAGGAAACCGACTGCAGATATAGTCGCTCTTGTAAGCTAGAAGTATTTGGGAATTAAATGGAAACTCGTAATAAAGAGTATGGGCTTTCCCAGGTCAAATAAACAAGCTCATTCACTCGGATTTTTTTTATTATATGTTGAAAAAAGACGTGAGACTTAAAAAAAAGTATTCCGCAGAATTTTTTTTTAGATCTTTTTTGAGAAAATTTATTTGGACACATGAACCAACATTGTTGATTCTCTAGAAAATTATGTGATTTAGAAAAATATTTTACAAAAATATGGTTATCAATAAAAATCAGCTGTCAGTTTTTTCTTTTTTTCTAGATATTTTAGAAAATTTCTTTGGACACATGAACCAACATTGTTGATTCTCTAGAAAATTATGTGATCTAAAAAAATATTTTTCAAAAATATGGTAATCAATAAAAATCAGCTGCCAGTTTTTTTTTCTAGATATATTAGAAAATTTCTTTGGACACATGAACCAACATTGTTGATTCTCTAGAAAATTATGTGATCGAAAAAAATATTTTTAAAAAATATGGTAATCAATCAAAATCAGCTGTCAGTTTTTTCTTTTTTTCTAGATATTTTAGAAAATTTCTTTGGACACATTAACCAACATTGTTGATTCTCTAGAAAATTATGTGATTTAGAAAAATATTTTACAAACATATGGTAATCAATAAAAATCAGCTGCCAGTTTTTTTTTCTAGATATATTAGAAAATTTCTTTGGACACATGAACCAACATTGTTGATTCTCTAGAAAATTATGTGATCGAAAAAAATATTTTTCAAAAATATGGTAATCAATCAAAATCAGCTGTCAGTTTTTTCTTTTTTTCTAGATATTTTAGAAAATTTCTTTGGACACATGAACCAACATTGTTGATTCTCTAGAAAATTATGTGATCTAAAAAAATATTTTACAAATATATGATAATCAAAAAAAATCAGCTGCCAGTTTTTTTTTTAATTTTTTTTTTATGTGAATAGATGTACGAAGCGCTTGGATCGTCCTTAAATGCCAATAACTGTGTATTCTTCGGCTGATATGTGGTTGTGGCCAACATCCTCGCGCCTCGACACCCACTTCCGTATATTCGACAACTGAGTCATGAAAACCCAGGCTAATTGCGCCCCACAAGTGGAGCTCGAAAAATATTCCGAGTAAGGGAAGACTAATATGAAACGTGTGTTTGCACCGTCTAGTAACCAATGCGAAATTCTGTGTGTTTACCGAACTCTCGACCGTGCCGTGAAATACCGAATGAGAATATTCCTTGTGCGAATGAAAAAAAAAACTCGCAATTACGCGACTTTTTGTTTTAGCTACTGTGACGCAAGTTGCGCCATTTTTTTTCACGCCCAAATTGCATTTTTAAATGCACGCCTTAAATATTTGTCATTCCGACAGTCGGTATATATTATAAGTTCTGACAAAGAGTCCAGGGCGATTGACTTTAATAGAATAAGAGATTGGGAACCAAAATTTGTCGATTCTTAGTCTTTAAAGAGATACGGAAAATTTCAGATGTCTCGTAATTTGCGCTTACGTTATATTTTTTAAAAATTCAAAATGCGCCATAAATTGTTTACCGATCGATCGATATGCGCCCAATTTGATTGGAAATCTTGTTTTGACTTCTCATTGAAAATTCTTAATGAAAATGTTGACTTCTTATTACGATAGCAACGATTTTGATTTTTTTTAAACATAAAATCAAAATTTACCAACACTGAAATAAATTCATTTTTTGTAATCAATTATCGTAAATTCACGTAGAAAATTGCAACTAATATTAATAAAAATTAGATGTCTATAAAAAAAGAAACAAAAAGATTGTCGCAAAATTTATCTTCAATCATTCTTCAACGTTAATCCATTTGTCTTGAAAATATCTGCCCAACTTTTCGCCCTGTTTTAAACCTTCCTGGCATGAAAATATCGATACAAAGATTCTTTCAATTTTTTTTCTCGTTACACTCGCAACCTCTGATTAACAGATTTGCAGCAAAAAAAAATGTAAAAAAGTCAAACATTTCAAATTGCTTCGTCATTTTTCCACTTTTGACGAAAGAGAAAATAAGAAATTGCGAAAATGCGAATTTCTATAAAATCTCAACTACTCTATCGATTTTGCCTAAATTTGGTATTAAACATTCACACACTCCATCTAAGTTTTACGCAAAATTTTATATTAGTTACTTGAATCGTTCTCGAGTTATAGAATTTTCAAAAAAAAAATTTCGAAAATTTCAAAAAATGCCATAAAATCCGAACCGCTTTACCGATTTCATTCAAATTCAATACCAAACAATATTGAACGTATCTCCAATTATGAAGAACTAATTTAGCTAAATCGCCGAAATTTTACAAAAATTACAGCGACCACGCCCTTTTTTCAACAAATTAAAAACTGCATAAGATCTTAATGACTATATATATTTTGTCAAAAATCGCAACATTCAAAGGATGAAAAATACTCTAATTGCGTCCCAAATTATAGTCTAACCATTCAAACGATTACTGAGTGAGAGGCGATTGAATTTACACACACACACACACACACACACACATACATACGGACATTTTTTCTAAACCACTTTTCTCGACGTTTCGAACCATTCTAAGTATACCGAATTAAAAATCTCGAAAATAAATTTCTTCATGAAAACAAATCTTCCTCTATGAGGATCGAAGCAACCAAAAAAAAAAAAAAAAAAAAAAAGTGATCAAGAGAAAAAAAATCTTCGATGTATATCGCTTGGGCCCTTCGCGACTTGACACCGTGAGACTCGAGTGGAAGAGACAGATACGCGTAACAGCAGCATCGTCCGGTCTGGTATGAGACACAATTTCTCCGTCTAAATATAGTACGTGCGGGGTGGTTCGGTGGCGTTGCATATTTCCGCATATATACCCAGTTTATTTGCGGTCTGATGCGCCGAGGCGCGGGTACAGAAGTGAGAAATGCACGCTCACACCCCCCGCCCCCCTTCGCCCCCAAATCCTACCCCCATAGAGAAACTGCATACGACTTCCTCCCCCGTAGCTCTTGCAGCGGCAGTCTCGAAAACCCGACACACACACCGAGGAGCTTAGTGCGAAGTGCAAATGAGTGCACGTACTTGCAACTCGTACGTCAATCGTGCCGAACCGGGATGAGTCCTCTCCTGAATCCGTCGGTCTGTCTCGCTCGTTCACTTTGCCGCGAGGTCACTCCACTCGAAATTCGTGGAGAGAGAGAGAGAGAGAGAGAGAGAGAGAGAGAGAGAGAGAGAGAGAGAGAGAGAGAGAGAGAGAGAGAGAGAGAGAGAGAGAGAGAGAGAGAGAGAGAGAGAGAGAGAGAGAGAGAGAGTGTGCACCTACTTCACGAATCCTCGAGATTGATGTTACCCTGCCCACTCCTCTTTCACTCATCGATTCTCCACCGAAAACTTTCATATTTATTTTTCTTGATAAAGCTTAGTTATGGCAATAGCTATTCCCAGACGCTTTCGTGCCTATGCATTTTGCTTTCTCATCGCGCCTTCCTTCACTTGCTGTCTGGGAGATACATTATGCATTTGTTCGCATTGTTTTTCATTTTTTTACACAGCAAGCTTTGTTTTTCTAAATACATCTTTTTTCTCGAGAACGTCGAGAATGTGAATTGGAAAAAAAAATCTTCTGTCTGTATGTGCACTTGCACGCGTGCACGCTTTTGCAATTTTTTATACATGTGTCCTAATTTGGTACATAGAACTTTTGACTATCATATTAACAACATAACTCAAAAACTATAAGACAGAACAAAAAAAGATTCCGATAGTGAAAGGTGTAGTTTTGTATCATCTTTTTAAAGACATGTCAATAATTTTAACGAACTGGAAACATTTATTTTAGTATTATTATTATTATTATTGTTGTTGTTATTGTTATTATTATTATTTTAGATAGACTATTTTTTATGAGCTGTAAAACGTATCGCCAGAATGGCACAAAACGAGGTTCTGGAGTGAAGCAATTTAAACGTGATTATGCGTGATTAGATTATAAAACTTTTTTACGAAAAAAAAAAAAAATTTTTGATATTTATCAATCAAATTTCGCATGATTTTCGTACTCTTACTCCAGAACGTCTGTCACACTGGCGATTTTTAATAAAAATTGTCTCACTTGAAGAGAAAAAAAGAAAAAAATATTAGTTTGTGATGCATTGACTTAAAAAAATGCAGCATTTTCAGAAATGTTGAATTAAAAAATCCAAAACATTTGCAGATAGTATTCCGAAGTAGAACTCAAATCTAGCTAATAATGAGAAAATATCTAAAGAGATTTATGAAAAAAAAAGAAAACCAAAAATTTGCTCACATTAAATTGAACCAAGTTTTTTCTCTCCCAGTATAAAATGCATAAAATTAATAAAATTGTTACGAAAATATAAGACAGTGAATTAAAAATTGTGGATCGAAAATTTGAAAGTTCTTTTAGCCGTGGATGTTTGAAAAACATTGATTTCACAAGTCGTTTAACATCCGATAGCCGATGCGTTGACGCGTGGCCCACGCGAGAACGAACTCTCGTTCGTCCGTCGCTCTCTGACTCGCATGGCCCAGATTGAGTTCTATAATCGTACACACCGCAGCTCTCGCTCTTGTACACCGTTGCGTTTTCAAGCCGAAAAGATGCTCCGTCTCGTCTATCAAATTATATATATATATATATATATATATCGTAACGACCGAAGGGAAATGATAACACGCAACTTTTGTGTTTGGTCGACTATGATCATTAGAGGCTCTATTATTCATTGCTTACAGAACACTTTCCGCATGTCTCTACACTTTTACGTCTTAGTCTCAGCTCTCTTACACGACGTTTCATGTCAAATTAGATAGTTTATTGTTCGTCTGCTGTCAATGTAAAAGTCGTTCCTTACATCCTGTTGTTGGAGAACGCCTCAAATATGAATTACATTTTGACGATTAATATAATGTAATGGGGTGGTTTTGTAATTTTTGAAAATTCAAGAAAAAAATATTCTTCAAAACGAATAAAGAATGATATTTCGTCTCCAATCCCAAAGTATGATTATAAGTGACTAACCACTGGTTTCTACAAATAAAGGGCTCTGGTGATGAACTTTAAAGGGTGCCTTAATTGAAATAAAGACAATTTTACGTTTATTTAATTTAGGCACCCCTTAAAGTTGGTCGTCAGAGCTCTCTATTTGTAGAAAGTAGTGGTTAGTTACTTGTAATCATACTTGAAGGTGGAAGACGAAATATGATTTTTCTATTCGTTTTTGACAACATTTTTTTGTTGAATTTTCAAAAATTAGTGGACCACCAATTTTCAAAATTAGTGGACCACCAATTTTCAAAAATTAGTGGACCACCAATTTTTAAAATTAGTGGACCACCAATTTACAAAATTAGTGAACCACCAATTTTCAATATTAGTGGACCACCAATTTTCAAAATTAGTGGAAAGCTATAGGAAATCGTGTCTACAAAATTTAATCGTATATTCGTTGTGACAATGTTTAGAATCGGCCGGAGGTCTCGTCTTCGGTATCCCGCTAGGGCAATGTCTGGAGAATGACCGTCTGGCGAGGATCGCCTCGGGGGAGATCGGCGACGTCGGTTGTCTATCGAGGAGCAGCAGACACGGAAGCAGAACAAGCTTTACGAGCCTCATCGAGAGCCCAATCACTGTCTCATCGAAAACGGAAGAGGTGAGTGAAGGAATCTCGGATTTCTCGGTTAGTCCGTAAAATTCAAACCGCGAACAAGTAGTACAGCAGCCGGGATAGTCAGACAATTCCAATGTTGGTCTGACTGTCCCAGCGAATCGAATGAACAAATAAAATGAATGCTGTATTTTTTAAGACGTGGAGATTATAAATATTACCTTCAATAGCTACTATATCGTCACATACACTGAGGAAAAAATTTTTATTTTTGAACGAACAAAAAATTATTTGAATCAAGCAAAATTTCTCCTCAGCCTAGCATTCAAATTTTGCTATAATTTCCTTCAGTCAATTCGAAAGATCGGAAGCCTAATGATCGATAGCATCTGAAAATAGTGAAATCTTAGTGGCAGATTGTGAGATGGATTATAAATCAAGAGATTACATGCGGTGCACAATCAGACATCATAGAGTGCCTTGAGTTGTGGATCAGCAGCGGTATAAGAGAGTAATTCGGTACGGCAGCTCGACAGGTGTGATGGCAGACTGCAAATGAGAAAAGAAAATCGATTGGACGGTTGCGTTATACTAGCTTGTTATCTACCCACGACAGTGATGGATTTCAATACTATTCTCGTTGACGTGGAATATCGGCGCAACGTTATACATCGCTCTCTGTATGTTCCACGTGATTCCTCATCGACCTCCTCTTCTTCGCCTCTGCTACCAGGCTTTTAATACGTCACGAACAGTCCTGGAGAATCGCATGGAACGTATACGCTCTGACTCGATATATCCTGAATCCTCCGCTGACAGCAGAGCCGTCAATCGGCGGAGCTTTACGAACGGGTGAAATGCTCGAATATAGCATTCCGATTGTTATATACCGATTGCTATATACACGTGATACGACTGACTAACCAGAGCCCGTTGATCTTTTTTTAGTGTCAGAATCGAAGTTCAATACTAAACTGATGAACTTCAGCAGGGTCGAACCGGGTTAAGGGATGACACGATTGAAGTCGCTCAGATCAGAATTTTTTTTCTTCATCAACTGGGATGGGGCACTAAATTTTGAATGACGTACATTTGGAATGATGAATATCCAGACATTCTTGAATTTTGAAAGTCACAGTAAGGAGAGACAAGCTTTTTGAATTTTTTATTTGGACAGTCCACTCAGTTGAATAATTGTTTGTTTGGTAATTTCGTTATTCGAACACTCATTTATTTGAAGATATATTTTCAGAGAGTGCATAATTTGAATAATCACAATATTGGATCACTGTGTTATAAGCTGTTCGGAAATTTCAACAATTTGATATTTCTCCACTTGTAGTTTCGTCCATTCTCGGTATTTTTTATTTTTATATAAGACTCTACACACTCTCTTAAGATCGGTTTTTTTCCATTTGAACTTTCGTTGACTTTGAAATTCAAAATTTCGGCCATTCCAAATTTGAGTCTTTCGCTATTTTCAACCCCACCCATCAACTGGGCCAGTGTAACTTTTACAAACATTTGTTTTCCATGCAAATATATGTTTTTTCGACACTCCTAATTTTTCTATAGTATGTATAGTTGGATTTATGATGCAACCAAAATAAAATCATACAATTAGTTTCGAAACGACAACCAAAAAATAAGCATTTCCGTCTTTGTCAAATATCTGTACAATCAACTGTTGCCCAAATCGATATCATTGATAGAAAAAATAATTAAAAAAAAATGGTAAACAAGAGATTGGAGCGTCATAAAATTTGGTGAAGATTTTTCAACACGCCAGTACAAGAACGACACTTATTTTTGGAGTTATTGCACGAGTTTGAAATTTAGGTGGCTGAAGTAACGTGGCATTTACTGACATACGAAAGATACACAAAACGCAGACAGTTTGCAACTATAGGTCCGTATTACGGCAGAGAAGACGACGTGTAAGGGGACGACGCGATGCATTTTCGCGCGCGTTCTACGTCACGCGACACTCGTAGCCGTTCCCGACGTGCTCTGTGGTTTTGCTGGTACTGGCGTGCCCAGTGACGTCATAGATCGCGGGAGAACCGAAATAGAACAGGGCCGGGGCCGCTAATTTTATCCCTGGGATTAATTAAGATCGCTCAATTTTCGCAAGAGTCTTTATTTAAGCGGGACGGGAAGCGGCAGCCAAGTGAACATACGTATGACGATACTCCTCGTCGTCGTCGTCGTCGTCGTCGTCGTCGTCGTCGTCGTCGTCGTCGTCGATATTCCTTTTTACACTTGTCTTCTATATATTTGTCAACTTTCAACTTTCGCCTTTACGCCTTTTTTTTTTTTAAATGATCGATTAATGGTTAAATATTTATTTTCACAGGGTGGTTCTTGCGAGTCTCTGTCATCTAAGGGTGGAGCCCTTACCGGAAGTGACTCTGGAGTGCTCGAGCTCAGTGACAGCGGGGGTGGTTGCGGCCACCCCGGAGAGTGGGACGCTGTACCAGGCGTCGTGAGACAGAGTATCAGGCATCTCGAAGCGACGGGACTCAGGACTCTTGGCATTTTTCGCGTATCGCCGTCTAAGAAAAGGGTCAGACAGGTCAGTCGAAATCGAGGAATAAAAAATACTCTGCGTTAAAAAAAAACAATTTTAATTACCTTGATTTTCTGTACCAATTTTAATTGTTACTTAAATAATTTTATAAATTTAGACGACGATATTTCTTGTGACTCATTTAGAACCTGTTTGTTTTTTAGTTAAGGGAGGACTTTGATTGCGGAAGGGAAACCAAGATCGGGCCCGATCAGTGTCCTCACGATGTGGCTACCTTGCTAAAGGAATTTTTCCGGGACCTCCCTGATCCTCTGCTATGCAGGGATCTCTATCAGGCGTTTGTTCACACGCAGAGTGAGTTGCGACATGCCTTTTACGTAAGATATAAAACACCACAAGCAAAAGCCATTGTTGTAATTATTTATTATTTTCGTTTTAATTAGAGATCAGAAATAGGCGACTTCAACAGGAAGCTCTCCAACATCTCATACAACTCCTGCCTACGCCGAATCGCGAAACGCTGTGGGCACTTTTGAATTTTCTTACGGAAGTAGCAAACAACAGCGAGGACAGGAAAATCGACAGTGGCGAGAGGATACCTGGAAATAAGATGGATGCGACCAATCTTGCAACGGTAATAAAATATTTCTTAAAATTCTCTTTCATTAGCCGTTTTTTTTATAACCGACCATAAGGCAATCCAATTGGTTCACTAAACCAACTTTTATCCGAAGTTGGTTTAGTGAAGCAATACTTTTCAATTAAATCTATGCGTTCATTCCTTCGATACATTTTTTAAGTGATATAATTATCAAATGTTCCAATATTTGTAAAGTATCTAAATAATTTTATTTTTTCTTAAGTTTTTTTTTATGACTTTCGTGCCATTTTTAATAAATTTTTGTGGGAAACCGTGTATGTCTTCGGTTTTTAATCAAATATTTAGATACTTTACTAGATAAAAAAATTAAATATTACACGATTTATGGAACCAATAAATAAGTAGTTAAAAAGTAATGGAAGAGTCTCAGCTCTGCTCCTATCTCAAACCTTGCAATCGGATGCTTTTGCGATTGACACTTAAACCGACTTTAAATGTGATTTTATGAAAAGTTGGAAATTTGTTGATTCTGATGAATCAATGGTAAAAGCTTCCCATTGGAAAGTCGAAATAAAATGGGTCTGGTACACCAATCAACCGATTGATTCTCATGTTGGTCTGAAGGCGAGGTTTTCAAAAACCGCTATTTCTCTGAACTTTTAACAATAATAATAAAATACCAATGATTAATTGTTTGAATTAATTTTGAATAACTGAAAATAGGTCTTCGCGCCCAACATACTTCATTGCGTGAAACCTGGACAGGCGCGATCGGAGGTATCTGCAGAGCGAGCAGAAGAGCGAATAGACGTGATAAACGTGGTACGAGCTTTGCTCGAAAACACGCCGACCCTTTTCACGGTACCTGCGGCTCTGCTAGACGAGCTCTATCTCCACATGATGGATACTCATCCGGGTGATCTCGACCTGGCCTTGTCGCGACGTGCCGAAGAGTGAGTCGAATATAATCGATCGAATAATCATGAAATCTATGAATTGTATATATTAACGATAAATCTTGTTGAATGAATATAGGCAATGCGGCGACGAGGTCGATCCCTGCAGCGAGGCCGAGAATTTTTCCGTCGAGGACAACATCTCGACAGCTCAAACAGCGAAAAAAGTGTGGACGAGAGAGCAGTGCCTTCATCAGACTGCCGGTGTGGGCGGTGATATTGGACCAAGGCCAAGGAGGCCCAAGCGACCGGGAAGTCGAAGAAAGGAGGAAGGACGAAGCAACAGTGTTGACAGTGGCTCCAGCGAAGATCCAGCTGATCCCAGGAGACGATCTTCCCCCATGGTCATCACTGCGAGCCTCACGATACCAATGTCCGGGGCTTTTACTCTTAATCTCGACGATCCGGATATTCCGTACATCGAGGAAACGCCGAAGCAACCTTCGGCACCACCCCGAAGGCAGAGACAACGTTCTACTTCTGGATGTAGCGAAGGTATATCTCCAATTCTATATGTAAACAGTATTATGAAAGAGTCAGTAGGGTGAAATTTATAAAGCTGTGGTCATGCTTGATATTTTTACAATAATTTGAAAATAGATTATTCAGTGATTATAAAGTCGAGAAAAGAGTTGGTTCAATTAAATTTAGCTTTCATTGTCAATTTCTGGCATATTCTGTGCTATACTTGGAACATTTTCTTTCCTCTTTGTTTCGTTATTGGATGAGAAGAGCTTTGTCCTCGTGAATAATTTACCAGCTCCTTTTTATACTCGACGGCACGAGAGTCAATCGAACAGATCGTCTAGAAATTGAACACGCTTGAAAAACGAAGCTCGGTTTATTCGCTCTCAGCTATCCCCAAGAAAAGGAACTCTGCTATGGATGTTCTGTTCCTTTTTCGTCACGCCGAATTTCCAATAAACCTCGCTTTAATCAACTCTTGCTTGGTGTGAATTCAGGTGGACGACACGGTAGTGACAGCGCTGTTGGATCGTCTGCCACCCTCTCCGGTGATCAGCCACCTAGCTCACCACCTTCTTGGGCTTCCACACCACCAGCCAGTCCTGATAGCGCCGTCACCGCTGTTTCCTACATACCCGATCAACAGGCGGTACTTCAGAGGGTCTCCTTCACGACTTCAAGCCAAGTTCGACAGATCTCGAGATCCGTTAGTCAGGAGGCATCGAGAGCATCTGTCACACCTGCTTACACGCCAAGCATTACGAGCATCGGTGGTGCTGTTTTGAGGTAAGATTCAGTTCTATTATACCCTAGTGGAAGGGCTTTAAATTCATTTGATCTGTAAAGAAAAAAAAGGTGTACAAATTAGGTTTTTAAATCCATAAAAAATGTACAACACTTAGTGGGTGTGTCGTTTATTTATAGAACGACCGAGTATACCACGATTAAATAGCATTTTGTAAAAGTAATTTTCCAACATTTCAGATCAAAGACAGCAGACATCGAAAGGATGCTTCGTATAACAAGGCCGGATTTGGGAAACGACATTCAAACGTCCAAGAGCACTTCGAGTTCGTCTGTGACGACCTCGGCGAGTGACAACAAAAAGTACACAAAGAGACGTTACACAGACTCGAGGCATCAGACTCGTCACATACCAGACGCGGACAGTCTCGTTGGCAAGACTTCGGCCACTTCGATATCCCAGTCGACACCTTCAGTGAACGCAAATTCTCAGTCACAACGGGCAAGTGTAACAGCCCCTGTGTGGAAACGTCGAGAGCTCATCTCATCAGCGCCAAAAGTTCGAGAAAATTATTTCTAATTCGCATGGGAAGTCAAAGTGGACGAAGAATTTAGGAATGAATACTTTTTTTTTTTGTTGGTATTTCATTCGTTAATGATCTCGTCATGCCAAAGTAGAGGAGCCGCGTCGAGACGACGGGATATTATAAATATATAATTCTAAGAGTGATCGCGCGAGAATTTCCTCCGGGCGAGGAAACTTTCGCCATGGGACAATTTCCAGGTGACTCGCACAAGAATTTAAAAAAATAAATATAAAAATAAACATCACTCAGCTTTCGAGAGAGATGATGATTATGTCGTTAAGTTTTTAACTAATGTACAAGCGAATAAATGAACGATTAATTTTTTTACAAAAAAAAAAAGGGATATAACACTCTGACGACTATGTAAATATTTTAAAACAAGTTTATTTTGTGTTCCATATCGTCGACGATTTATAATCGAAGACATATACAACTCTCTTTTTTAGATCTATTGTGCACACGAGATTGTACGATCTATAAAATAATGATCGACGTTTCTCTCTTTCTCTCTATTTCTCATCATAAACACTTAAAAACAGACACGCACATACACACAACGATCAGACTTCCAAGTGTCTCGTAATCCTCGTCGCTCATTCTCGAGACTTCGTCGATAATATATAAATACCAAAACAGCAACTCGTGAATTTAACTTTTCTTCGACGTACAATAATTAATATGCGAGAAGCTTGATGGAAGAATGACAAAAAGAAAACAGAAGAAACCATTCAGATGGTTTAGTTTGATTCGGCTTGTAGTGTTATTTACATAATGGTATCGCACTATTTAATAGCGTTATTATTATCGTTATTATTATTATTTTTATAAAACTGAAAAGTAAAACCAGTATATTTGTGTGGCGATGTGACAGAAATTCTCATAAAGCTCTACAGAAATTCTCATGAAACTTCAACGGTACGATTGTTCGAGACGCTCTATTCTAGCCGTCACGACTGGAATCTGTCGATCTGAAGACCGATTATGGGTGAAACTTTATTATAGATGAAACGAGAGCAAGGGAGCTCCGAGAGTGGACAGAAATATATGAGACATTCTCAGTCAATTCAGACACTTTTTTCTTACTGTTGTCGATATTTTTCACAATATTCTCATTTTCTGTGATTTTATTGTCGGATTTTGCAATACAACATTTCACAAAATGCTGCTATTTTTTAAAATTACATCAAACATAAATTAGAGGAAATAAATGTCTTCTAATAAAAGTTATAATTTAATATTAGCGTTTCGATTAAATAATGAAAAATAATCATTTTACAGAGCTAATGACAAAAAAAATGTATTTTTTTTAATATAAAATTACATTAATGGAGACCTTTTTTATCTATGACTTATAGTTTTCGAAATACAGTGACTTTAAAAAAAAACAACATTTTGTGTGTCAAGCTTTTAAAATCTATTTTAAAAGAAATGACAGAGCCGAGGTGCTAAAATGTCGTTAATTATTAGGGAGATTTGAGAGATTAAAAAAAGCAGTAGATATTGTGGCAGAGAATGCCTCATACACAACACCTTCGTCATATACGCACGGTGAAAACGGTAAGTGCACTTAAACGTATACTATCAATCGATTCCGAGGGACATTATCGTGTCATCATTTTGTGCGCATTTCTGTGAGGACGGTTAAATAACAACGATACTGCGTATCATGTGTGGTATATCAATGAGCGAAGCGTCAGAATTTATCGCCGCAGACAATCAACCCCCAACAGGTTTATCAAATAAAACGATTAAATTTATCGACGGTGACTATCATAAGAAAATTGCATTTTCTCTACATAACGTTCCGCGGAAGCGATAAAATACAATGAAATAATAATAATAATAATAATAATAATAATAATAATAGTAATAACGAGACCTGCTCTCCGAAGAAGTGAGGAACCACTCCATAGCGTTCAGGGGGCAATTAAAACAAGAAAAACGAAAAAAAAAAAAAAAACATTGACGTTTTGTGTAACGAGAACGATACGCTAATCGCAGGGACAATTATTATCAGTATATTCCTTTCTCTCTTTTTTTAAATAATATATATATGCCATATATATTATGAACATCGGGTGTATATTTGTATAGATATACTATATATATATATATATATATATTAAAAAGAATCGCTAAAAAATATAAATATCTCTCTCGCCGTTTCACGGCTAAGCTGCCTTCATAGGGCTGGACGGATGCGTTTTTTTGTTGTTTTTCAATCTTTTGTATAACATACTCGACATATATATATATAGTGTATAAGTATTATATCTTGTCTCACTTTCTCTCTATTCTGCGTCTTCTCTAACCGGAGAAGGTGAAATACGAGTATTCGTTAAACAGCAACAAATAAAAAAAAGCAGAATACCACGTATCCCGAATCTCCTTTATCACGATTCATTTGATTAGTTTCTTTTTTGTTTGTTTTTGTTTTGTTTCTTTTTTGTTTTGCTGATCTGCGAAAACTAAGGACAGATCAAACCACAGCATAGTAAAACGTAATATATATATAATATTAACTATACTGATCTACGGTAATATCGTCGATCGGCTCGAACAGAATTTGGTGGTTGAACCAAGAAAAAGTTTCAAAAGCCCTCAGACTTCCGTTGAGTGCGTTTGAATTCGTACTTTCTTCTGCGAACCATTTCTTGACAAAGTTGGACTGTGCGCCGAGAAGCCAGGATTGTGAATGCCCAGCGGTTTTGGCTTCTTCAGGGAGCTACGAAGCGGCGATGCTGTGCTCGCCACGCTTCCGGAAGTCGCGACTGATGCCATCGAACCGTTTCCAGCGGCGTTTACACCGACGTACGGCTTTCCACTGGTGTCCGTCACCGATATCGTTCCTCCTGGAAAAATAATAAAAGTGGATGTAATCAAATGTCCTTTTAATAAAATCTCGCATTTCACAAAAACGACGAATATGGATGACCGGGGCTAGTTGAGTCAGGGGCAAATACAGAGTATATACATTTTTTGTGAAATCGACTGCTTGGAGAAAAATGAAGTGACTTCTTTTTTAAAAAAATCTCTAATTTACTTTGTAATAACTTACTTTTAATTTTAGCAAAAAAATATATTTTTTTTTGCCAATTAATAAATTATTAAAAGTGTTGTTAACTTCTTTTACAACATAAATCTTTTGTAGATATTAACAAAAATGTCACAATGTAGAAACTCGAAAGTTGATTCTTTCATTATTTTGGTATGTCATCGAAAAAGCCATCCAAAATTCATCGATCCAGATTCCGATTAAGAATGTTCTGTTAACGACAGACCAAATAAAGTATGAAAGCAACGAGCGAGGTTCCATACTATGCAACCGTTTTTTATGTCCAACTGGACAGTGTATATCAACATATACGTGAGCTTTTATGTACCTTTTAATTCGTTTATTACCATTAGTCCAATTAAGTTGGCAGACGTGTCATGATGATTTGTGCGCGTTAGGTAATCCGCGGTGAAACTTTTGGATACTAAGCTATAACTGTACGCTACGAATTTTCCACTTAACAAATTGCTTTTACAGTCGCACGTGTTCAATATTAAAGTCGAGAAGATTTTACCGCCTCGACGTGCCTCAGATCTTCTGGTTTCATTTCGCTTTGGAGTTACCTCGAGTTAATCGGATCAAATAAACTCCAAGCCCTTTTCTCTCTCATTCCCACGAGTTATATTTTCTTCAATGTTGCGAAAATAATTAACGGAGATCGTTAAATTTTCCTCGAAGATACTAAACTGATTAGGAAAACTCGTGCTAAAGCACGTACCGAGTTCCCTAAAGGGCCAAACTTGTTAAAAGCTAAGTCAATCATTTTTCAGAAAGTCCTCGTGACCCTTAACTTAAGTTTCAATAGCTAAAGAAAGTTAAAGCAAATGTGGCGACAATGTTGTGGTCAGAATAGATGAAATACAAATTTTTTTATTTGACATTTCGGTTCTTATCAAATTCAACTTTGGAAAATAATGTATTGCATTATAACTCTACTGATTTTTTTTTCTTTTTTTTGCGAAAGTAAATCTTTAATAAGGTTGCTAAGTCGAGCCTAGCACTCGTTAGTTCGTATTTTCTGCAGAGCTACCCATGAGGAATTTAATTAACCAACTTTGGCTTTCTCATAAAAGAAACTCTGTGTTAAAAAAGTTGCAAAGTTGAACTTTGCACATTGCTTCCTCATTAATTTTTTTTTTTTTCATAAAGCGATCTCTATGTGAAAGCTTATTTATTCATTTTGGTTTCCTCATAGAGGAAGCTTTGTGAAAAATGGAAATGTAATCTTTTTTTGAAAATTTCAAAATCTCAGAGAGAACCGAACCTATTTATAGATTCGCCCCAAATTCAATACCGATCCTTCTTTAAGACTACTTTATGTATCAAAAATTATTTACCTCGATAGCTAAAAATGTGCGGAAGCTAAAGCGCGTACAGATATTTTTCGAAAATTGCAAAGTTAAATCAGATTCGAACATGCTTTTGAATTTTTTTTCTACCTGCCATGGGTCCCAAATTTTAGCCTGAATGTTAAAGCCGCTCTTGAGATATGCCCGTTTGAATACATACATTTTTATTTTTATTTTAAACATACTGACATGAAAATAAAAAAAAAATGCACGAAAGCAAAGCTTCCTCTACGAGGAAGCAAAAAAATCCATGATTAAAAAAAAACAACCCACAGTATGAAAAGTAAAAATAATAGTGACAAAAACATTTCCGTTATCCGGTTAAAATTACACTTCCTATGTAGTGTGAGAATCATAGTGGTGGAAAATCAGGTCGTTTTTGAGCAGTCTGTCAAGCACAGCAAGTGCAGCCTGGAGTGCAAAGTGCATACGCACATAGTCAGGTGCAGGCGACAGCTTGGCTAAGTGCTCGAAAGCCCATTGTTCTCTTGTACGTCTGGGTAAATTCGCTGAGACACCGCAATTTACTGTTCTCGGCGTTGTATCCTTGCTACCTTGTGCTCTATGTACTGTTGGTGCTGCGATAGGTGACGGGAGGGTTGGTGCCGTCGTATATATTCACGTTTGTCGTTACACCAAAGCTCTTAATAGTTTGAGGCACAATTGCAGCAAATAGTATTCCAGCAGTGAGATTGGGTAACAGTGGTCTTGAGACCATTATCATTCGGTCGTAATAGCGGCG
Source organism: Perithous albicinctus (assembly GCA_964016905.1). Taxonomy (NCBI): domain Eukaryota; kingdom Metazoa; phylum Arthropoda; class Insecta; order Hymenoptera; family Ichneumonidae; genus Perithous; species Perithous albicinctus. The sequence continues at coordinate 12,515,360 of OZ024698.1, read as the reverse complement.
AGAAATTAGAAATAGAGGCAAGGCTTTTGGGTGATTTGTCGGTTTTCACTTTCAAAAGTAAGCTCCTCTGATAATGAGAATCCAAAGGTTCTTCTATTAGGAGAGGTCTATTAAACATAATATTCTGGCGGAGCAAATGATAAGAAAATTCAAAACTTTAAGAAGCTCGTGGCTGGAAAATAACAACATTATTTCCTGAATTTGTAAATCAGTTGATATCTTTGTTCTGGAGACCTTTAAAAAAAATCCCCTCAGCTGGTGTAGAATTTTGTCCCAAACAACATGAAACGACACAGGCTTCAATCACATGAGTGCTTAATTCTGGATCATGCACAGAGTTGAGAAAAGCGTAAAATTGATTTTAATGCTGTTAAAAAAAAATAGTTTACTCCAATCCGGAAATAATATATTTATTTCGTATTTATTGGATGACTATAGAATAAAAGATGTAAACCTCTGAAAATATTTTTTAATGCTGACTCGCCCGCCTTAAAATACTATCCCACTGGATTTCATTGGATAGCAATTTTTAATGTTTAATGGTGTGTCAAGATCGATGCAACGAAATGCACGTATCTAATGGCTTCATTAAATTGCCGTAAAAGAACGTCGTATTTGCGAATATCATTGCGTCATTCATAAAAGTGCAACATCAAATAGAGATACGTGTTTTCCACGCTTCAATCGATATAACGTTTGTATTGTATTCCCAATGGATTGCTCTTTATCGCTCAATTCGTCGAATAAGTGTCTACCAACAGAGGCAAACTACAAAGAGCCGATGTTAAAGTAAGGTGAATCGATTGGGCGAATTACGCACCATTCGTTGGATGGCGATGTTCCCGATAACCAGGATTGTTGATTGTCGTCGAACGTGGATCAGCGACTTCTCGAAGCTTTGTCGGATCACCGCCTCGCCTTGCATAGATACCCTCGTAAATGGCTGTCACCAAAACACCAAAGTTTAGTGCTATTGCTGCCAGCTGAAATATAAATAAAATAGTCAAATAAGTACACGATAATATGAATAAAAAGCCTGCAAAGTAGAACCTTGCAAATTGCTTCCTCATTATTTTACATTTTTTAAAAAATATTTACATCCAACAAATCCTATAATTAAATGTAACAAATTAATATGAAAAAAAAGCCTGCAAAGTAGAAGCTTGCAAATTGCTTCCTCATTATTTTACATTTTTAAAAAAATGTTTACATGCAACAAATCCTACAATTAAATGTAACAAATTAATATGAAAAAAAAGCCTGCAAAGTAGAACCTTGCAAATTGCTTCCTCATTATTTTACGTTTTTAAAAAAATGTTTACATGCAATAAATCCTATAATTAAATGTAACAAATTAATAAGAAAAAAAGCCTGCAAAGTAGAAGCTTGCAAATTGCTTCCTCATTATTTTACATTTTTTAAAAAATGTTTACATGCAACAAATCCTATAATTAAATGTAACAAATTAATATGAAAAAAAAGCCTGCAAAGTAGAACCTTGCAAATTGCTTCCTCATTATTTTACATTTTTTAAAAAATGTTTACATGCAACAAATCCTATAATTAAATGTAACAAATATTTTGAATACATTTAGATATTGTTTTATTTACATATTGAACGTCCCTACATAATTATAATGTGACCTAAGTACTCCATTTCATACAGGTAGCTCCATAATAAAAAAAAAATGTACGTTTACAGAAAATTGTAATGCCATTGAAAAACGTACTGTCCTTATAAACAGCGAATACTTTCAAGCTGCAGAGATCCTGTTTAACGCGCGGGGCATGTCGGCTCGAAGATTACTCTAAAGACTCGCGCGTGTACAGAGATTCTGATTGTAAATGTCAACTTCTGCGAATTCTCTTGAGGAAACAGAGAAATGGTTCAGCGGAGGAAAAAGGGTTGCTGGAATTTAATTAGAGAAAGCAAAGGAAGGAAGCTCGGTTCTACGAACTGGTGATGACACACTCTTCTATAATTAATCCTAGTCTGATTTTGCAGGCATTGCCTGCGTTTTACTTCCTCGTTCGTCTTTTACTTTCTGAATCAAAAGGGACTCAGTGCAAATGCGAGTGAACTTCTAGCATGAGGCATTCTCTGTCAATTCAACCACTTTTTTTTCGGACCCTTTAAAATCATTGTTATTGCTGTTCAGATACTAATTTATTTGAGGGTTTACGTCTGATTGACATTTTTTAAAATTATGCTCTTTAAAGTACAAAGAGGCTTACTTAAAAAAAAACTTTACAATATTTTAACTGTAATGCAATTTTGAAAATATTTCTAGAATATTTCTGCTGTTTATTTTATGCCATGTGGGTATCGCATGATTTTCATGTTGTGACATATCTTAAAGATAAAAATTTTTGTAGTGAAAAAATATATTTCTTAAGCCAACAAAAGATTCTTTCTTATCCATGAAAAGCACAATAATACAAAATTTATGGTCAGACACTTTTTTTTTACTTGCAGTTTTCGAAATACCTTATTTATTTAAAAAAGAGCATTTTTTAACATGGATTCAAAAACGTAAAAAAAAATTTATAGTACTCCCAATTAGACATATCCGGATAGTTATAAGAGGTATCAAAAAGGACCAAAAAAAGTAGCTGTATTGACATAGAATGCCTCCAATATACCTTTTCCTCCTTTGGTTTGCGTCGGCGTTCCATCCGGATTTCATCCTTTGCTTCCCTCAAAAGACTTCGCTTTTTTCTTTCGCTCATTATTATTATTATTATTATTATTATTAATACATATTTATTGTTGTGATTTTAATTAAAAAATGATCTCACAATTATTGTAGATAACTATTGAGTGCCAATATCAGTTATATTCGAAATATTACATTATTATTATTATTACTATAAATCTACAAATATATAGTTCACTTTTAAAATTCCCTTTTGTTTAAACTACTGTAGAGACAATATTAATTTTGCACGTTAACACGGATTGTATCGGCAACGAATGTGAGATAAAAGTGCTTTCGAGCGTGGCTCTTAAACCGGAAATAAGCGATTGTCCAGTCGCGCACCTCTCGAGAGACCGATCGGACGACTGTACTCGCACGAATGTCGTCTCATTGTTTTAAAAGAGTGAGAAACGTGGCTCCCGGGGCGCACACCGTCGGTACAGAGTCTGTCGCCTCACATACCAAGTAATCGCTACGAAAGCTTAAACGAAAGACACCTGCGATGTGGCCTGTTGCACTGCGTCTCTTTTGCACTCTCTGCCAAAGACAGGCAGGTGCTCGTTGCAATGTCGCGAGAGCTCTACGATTCCGTTCCTTAAGAATCCCTTCCGGTGTTAATATACACGGCTCTTTTATAAGCCGAGCCGTAGACAACCTCGAGAGCGGAGAAACCGCATCGCGGAAATTCTCTCGTTAAATCTCAGCTACAATTACCATCGAGCTCTCTGGTGCGCGATCTTGAAAATCGTTTGTCTCTGTAGTTTCTTGGTTTTATTACAACGTTGTGCAACAGCGGAGGGAAGAAGGGAGAGGGGTTGAAATCCTTGTTCCACGAGACACAGTATGATAAACTGTCACTAAATAAATTGATAATTTCATGTTTTATCTTGAAAAAAAAATGAAATGCAATAGCAATATCAATGTTTTTAAAATCATTCTAATATAAGATTTAAACCCTTCATATATATGTACAACATATTTAGCTCATCATCCACGCACACGGACATTTTGTCTAAACCACTTTTCTCGACGTTTTGAACCATTCGAAAAATCCTGACGTGGAAATATTGGGGAAAAAGGCTGGAAAGTAGAACTTTGCAAATTGCTTCCTCATTTTTTCCATTTTTTACGAAGGTACCTTCCTATGAGGAAGTACGATGATCAATTTTGGCTTCCTCGTAGAGGAAGCTTCGTGAAAAGTGGAAAAATGAGGAAGCAATTTGCAAAGTTTGAATTTGCAGCCTTGTTTTACTTCTTTTTCACTAGAAAATAAAATATCCTGTAATTTGCGAGAGCTACCAGGTGGATCTAAACCACCTTTTTCGAGGTTTTGGATCATTCTGAGTATGCTGACATGGAAATCTTGGAAAAAATTTTTTTTCACGTAAAAAAAGCTTCCTCTCTGAGGAATCAAAAAAAAATTCATGAAAGCAAAGATTTCTCTACGACGAGCCAGAAACTTAGCCCAATTGTATCATCCTTCAATATATCCCCAATATATCGATCTATCAATCTAGAGTTATTTGGAAGAAAATAGGTTTCAAAGTGTTGAACGTCGAGAGGGGAGGGTGGAATTGACACTGACTCATAAGTAATGAAAGGCGACAAATGTCCTTCAGGATTAATATCGATATTCAATGAATAGCACTTCCGGTCGATTTCTCTCAACGCAGCGTCTGCAAGAGTCGCGTCATGCCACGCCGCACCGACAGCGTGAGAGGAAAGGTGCGAAAATTCGATAGGAATGAAACGAGGCAAACGAGTCTCTCGAACCGAGTTACGGGCTTGGAAAATCAAGCCAAGTAACGGCTAATTGTCAGCCTCTAACTGTTTAAGCGTTATCCGCTAATTGGCCAGGAAGCGTAGCGTCTAATAGAGGCATCTGGCTGTCGTGACAATGTTTGCACGTATAGAGGAGCGAGATAGAAAGTCGCGAAGAAGAGACGATAATCAATGCAATACAAAGAAAAAAAAATGTGTATTACCTGCATGTAAAATGCTTCTCCCCTCGTAACTACGAAACTATTGGCTCGGTCGTCCGTCTGCAAGGCGAACAGACTCGCTGCTACAATCGACAGACAAGCTGCAAAATAAATATCATTTTATTGCATATTAATCTTTCGATGAAAACCGGTAGGAATAATATCAATTTATTTCCTTATGATTAAGAGACTAGGTGCAATCGTATATTCCATGGCAAACTTTTTTGTTTGCATTATTGATTATGATATTTATAAGATTGGGTGACACGTCAGTCATTAATTAGCCTTTCATAAATCGCTAATTCACGTCAACAGGATAGAAATTTCAATGAAAATAAAAATCCATATGATTTACGAATTACTTTTGTACGGCTAAAATACATTACGATTTTTGTTACAGCTTTGTTCATGCCTAAACAGAAATTCTTTTCGCACTGGAATAATGCTTTTCTGTCCATTGAACTTCCATTGAAAAAAAAAATTTTTAAATCTCAATAAAGTGTCCATAAATTGGTCTGTCCACATGGCTCCCTGTGTCGCAACGTAGCCCAGGTCTTGATATTGACTGATATAAGTAATTCGTTGTATAAATACGTACTTGCAAGGGTTGCAAGAGCGACCTTCCCGATGAGTGCAGTACTGTAAGAGACGACAACTCGCTTCGCTGAGGATGCCATTGCCAGCTGTAAAATAGCGAGTGCCACGAGTATGCCTAGAAGCGCGGAGGCCCCAGCAGCCGCAATACCAGCCACCCACACAGCCACTGTAATTCAAAAGGGTGAGAGTCAAAGGTCAGAACACCACGTCAATCAATCCAACGAAAAGCAACTGGGTCGTAGCAACTACAGATATCGACGCAATATCAATTGCTTTTGCGTTAGTACAATTTGTTAGTATAATAACTTTGGTAAACTCACACACTGGCTGAAACCTCGAGACTCCCTGACCGCATCTCTCACGTCCGTATAACAGAAGTTTGCACTGCCTCCAAGGACCGAAGTAACCCTTTTCCGCTGCAGTCCCAGCTGAAATGAAAAAAAAAAAAAATAACAATCGTTAATAATCTCGAGTTAACAAATTATATAAAATTCAAGAATTTTAACGAAACGATATTATTATTGTTAGTGATATACAATTATTATATCAGGGAATTATTTTTTTAGCTTATTTACCTAGTAATACATTTATACCGATACAAATATGAAATCTTCCTAACCGTTCGTTCATTGGTGGGATTACCCTATCTTCATTCTACAAGTTAAATTTCTAACGACTGTTTAGCGTAAGAGATTCGCGACTACGATTCGTCTACACAGAGGAAAGCTAACTAAGTTTCGTAACTGGTGAATGATGCGAGCCTCAGGGCTAGACGCGAGTCTATATTGGTACGGGATGCCGTCACTCTCGCCTGTCTGGGTGTACATTTTAGCGACAAGTGTGCTGTTAAAACGTAATACTCAAACGAGGCGAGGCCCGCGCAAAATATTTGCCCTTTGGCTGAATAACCCACTAATATTTTAACAGAGGCCAAATTTCTCGATTAAGCAATATGATTCTCAATTGAATGCAACAGAATTAATGAATGATGGACCTTCCATATGTATCAGTAGCGTGTAACTTTGTTTGCAAATTTAATTTGCCATTCGACACGACTTTACATCTGCAGAAACAAAAGCTACTAAAAACTTGATACAGCTTCATGAGCTCATGGAAATCGTGTTTCACAGCTGTGATTTCCGACTCTGTGATAACTTCATGAAACTCTAAGTAAGTACGCCGAGAGTTTATGCATGAATTCAGTGATGTAGAAACACAGTAAATCATTGCATTTTGTGTGTTGTGAAGCTTTGTTAAATTCAAGAGTTTACTTAAGTTATATTGTAAAGCTTATATAATATTAAGTACAGTATTAATGATCTGCAAATAAGTATTTTCCGTATGTAAAAATTAAAAAATAAAATCTGGCTAATAAGGAACTAAAAAGAGAATTCTAACAACAAAAGGGTAATTAAAAAAACAAGAAATTAGAAAATTATGAAATTATTCGAATGATAATAGTGGTTAAATATTTCACTTATTATGAGCTAAGAACAATTTTTAAAAATACAAATAATTCAGACTACTTCGCTGTAACTCCCTTTTCTTCTATTTCTTATTTTTCTTCTTTACTCTTCCCATTCTTCAACTCGTTTTAATGATTTTGATTATAAAAATTTGGTAAACAAATTTACAAATTTGTTATTACGATACTAATCTAAATGATTTTTATTTAATTTGATGCTATTAGAAACTACGAAAAATTAATTTATAATTTGATTTTTTTTCTCTTCTGTATTTGTAGGCCGAGTCAGAACCGGACCAAACGTAAGACCGTACGAACAGTCGCCGGGCGGGTTATTCGATCGGTTAGGGCAGATGAAATATTTGCTCTCTCACGGCGATCAATCTCCACCTCTCGTTACGCTCGGCTACTCTTGGTATCTCGTCACACACTGTCTCTGATTTTTCGTTCGTTCTCACTTACTATCCCACTTTCGATCTCTTCGATTCAACATGGGAGCAAAAAAACACCGGCATCGAGAATAATATATTAAATACTTTGTATCCTGTCGATAGCGACAGCACATCGACATTTTTTTATTCAGTAAAGTAAAATTTGTGATGGTACGAAACGAAAAAAAAATATCCCCATAAACAAGAAAAATTCAAAGAACTTTTTTGAGCTTTGTGAGTGAACGCAAAGTTCACTCATCTTTTTTATTCATTCATTCTCTTATTAGGGAATTAGCATTCCGATAAACCGGATGTTCGGATGTCCAGTTTCAGTTATCCGGGTTTCGAAACCGGATATCGGAATTCTTCCGAATTCTGAACCTCTCAAAACCTGTATATGCCAACCAGTGGCTTGACTTTGATGGGAGTTACGATCCGAATACCCGGAATACGGTTTAGGATCAGGATATCTCCTATTATCCGGATTCCAGCTATTTGGATATCCTGATACTTCCAGCTATTTGGATATCCTGATACTTCCAGCTATTTGGATATCCTGATACTTCCAGCTACTTGGATATCCTAATACTTCCAGTTATCCGGATATCCTTACTCTTCCAACTATCGGGATATCCTGATACTTCCAGTTATCCGGATATCCGGATACTTCCAGTTATTCTGATATCTTGATACTTTCAGTTATCCGGATATCCTGATACTTCCAGTTATTCTGATATCTTGATACTTTCAGTTATCCGGATATCCTGATACTTCCAGTTATCCAGACATCTTGACACTTCGATTTATCCAAATATCCTGATACTTCCAGTTATCCAGACATCCTGATACTTCCAGTTATCCGGATATCCTGATACGTCCAGTTATCCGAAAATCCAGATAGTTTCAGTTATCCGAAAATCCAGATAGTTTCAGTTATCCGGATATTCAGATACTTCCAGTTATCCGAAAACCCAGATAGTTTCAGTTATCCGGATATTCAGATACTTCCAGTTATCCGGGTATTCTGATATTTCTACTTATCCGGATACCTCAATACTTCCAATTACCTGAATATCCGGACACTTCGTATCATTGGGATATCCGAATAGGTATTCGGACCCGGATAGCCTGAAGCATCTTATTACACGAACATTTGCAATCTTCCTATTCTTCGCGTATCCGATTAGAATTACGTATCCTATTATCCATATATATAAACGAATAGGATATCGGTACGAGATATCCGGAAAATATCTGTGATGGTAATATCCGAATTCGAAATTTCTTCCGTATACCCATATTATCCGGATATCCGTACCTCCGGAAGGAGTCGCAGCACCAACACAAACCGATCCACTTTCAATTTTTCTTCAGCTGAACGTGGAAGCTAAAAGACCGATCTCGGGATATCGAATAGCAGTTGGGGTAATAGAATGCAAACGTATTTTTCCTTCAATGTCGATTGCACATTGATATCTTTTTATTTCAATGTAGTAATGCAGTACATCTGTATGTATACGTGTGTACGTGTATACTCATTTGCAATGATGTGAATAGTTTGTAAAGGTGTATCCACAAGTGGCGAGACTTCTCGTCTACTTGTCAGACGCTCGTACACATGTATTGCTTCACAAAGTTGCTGTACCTTTGTATATAGCTCTATAGGTATATAAGCAGTTTAACTGCGGTTCTCGATATATATAATGGGGAACGTATACATACTCGGTAGACGATATTATGTATAAACGCAGCATTGCCTCTGAAGAGTTATCGGTAGAGTTCCGCACTGTGTACGATGTTCAGAGGAAGAAATTGCTCCACTCTCCTTCTCGTTTCTCCGTCTTACCCACTCGAGTTTGCCGCACCGCTCCTATTATCGAAACCGACAAACGCTCTCTCTGATACGAGACTTTTTTTCTTTGTTCACACAATTGCGATTACAATACTCGCCGTTACCTGTTCGTGAAGCATACCCATGTACACTGTGCTATATTACAATACAATGCCGACACATATGCTGTACCGGGAAAATACTTTGATATTCACCTATCGGAACATGTACAAGTGAGCAGAAGCTATAGCTGTTGGTTATATTCGATTGCGAATTGGAGTAGTAATTGGGAGGAAGGAATTCTAAAAAAATATCCAGTTTTTGATTACTCATAGAGGAAGCTTTGTTTTCGTGACATTTTTTTTTGAGATTTTCATGTCAATATGCTTCAAATTGTCGAAAACGTCGAGAAAAGTGGTTTAGAAAAAATGTATGTATTGATGTGTGGGACCGGCATTCAAAATTCAAACTTGGATATCTGAAGAATGGCTTTAAAATTTGGGCTAAAATTTGGCACCCACGTGCGGCAGGTAGACCGCCATAATTTTCAAAAAAATTCAAAAATATATTCAAATTTTATTTAACTTTGCAATTTTCGAAAAATATTCACTGTTGGCATGTACCAAATTTGATGACGATCGGTAAATGGGTTTTGGTTTTCGAGCAATTTCAGGTTTTTCATGTTTTAACAGATTACAATTCCATTTATCACAAATCTTCCTGTATGAGAAAGCCAAAAACTTATTTGTATAAAAATAGCTGGACGAATATTTAGGACAAGTGAATCTTTTCTTTCCTTCGTAAAATTTAAAAAAAAAATCTTATATATATTTTTTATTTTTGTTCACTTGGTCCCCTTAAACAGAAAAACGAAACGATTTTTTAAGATACGAATATCATTAAACGCACCGCATTGTAAGTCAAATATAGATAATATTTTTTTATAAAGACACAAACGAACTTAACTTTTTATTTTTTTTATCAAAAGTAATGATAATAAAAATTTGCTGCTAATTTTTAAAAACAGAAGTGTACTTTCCAGTAAAAGTAACACAGACCTTCCAATTGCAGTTGTTAAAATTGAATATAGTATGGTAGAATCTTTAGACTTTTTATAGAACTTCAAGATAAATATTACCTTTTGATAAAAAAATGAAACGTTGATAAAAAATTAATTCTCATTTTACGAAAGAAAGTGCACGAGGAATGTGAAGCAAATTTTGTTTCATCGAGATATGAAAGGTGGAAGAAGTTTCACAGGCTTGCCTGAATGACAGCCTGTGGTCTGTCTTGTGCACGCATAACATAGCGTAATCGACCTCGGAGGTTAGGAACCTTTCGCTCTCGGAAGAAGGTAAATCGGTCATTGAACTCTCGGCATTCCAAATTCTTTCGATCTTTCGCGCACGATCAACCGTCTCGCTTTGATAGTATCCATACGATATCGCTGCTGTTACAGCGCAACCAACATAAGTTCTACCGCGATATACCGTAAGACGAGAATCGATGGACCGAGCACTATCCGATCGATTGAACATAAACGCATCATGGGAGGATCGATAGATTGATTCGCCTTGCTCCTCGCTTCTATCGTTCTTCGTTACAGATTTCCCTGAGCCCTCTCGGATATTTCCATTTAGATTCCTATCTATTTCACACCGGATAGAAAAATATATCCAAAGCGTACGAGAGGTATATCTAAATCTGCTAGATCATAATCTCATCGTAATTACTTTTTTTTTTTTATGAAAAATAAATACTTAAAAAATCGCTGTCATATGATGGATGAAAAATTATTTGAAACATTTTATTTAAGACTCTGAAAAAAATGAGAGTCTGATATTAAAATGTGACCCATTATGGGAGCAGATGTGAGAAGGTCCTAAAAGAAAAAAGTTGCAAAGTAGAACTTTGAACATTGCTTCCGCATTAATTTCCATTTTTCACGCAGCCGATTCTATGAGAAAGCTTATTTATTATTTTTGGCTGCCTCGTAGAGGAAGCTGTGTTAAAAATGGAAATTAATAGGGAAGCAATGTGCAAAGTTCTACTTTACAACTTTTTTATTTGAATCAGCAGTTTTTTTTCAATGCGTTATCTCTATATCTTTGGTAGTTACTAGTGCAATGACGCAAAAAAATACAACAGCTGATGTTATTCAAGTTTTATGCAAAATTTTGGATCAGTTGCTGAAATCGTTCTCGAGTTAAAGCGTTTTCAAAATACAACACAAAACTATACACGTGTTATCCCTCGTCGTCTTTGTGAAACCGTTCTAAAATGCAATCTGTTAAAACATGATAAATCTCAAATTGCTTCAAAATCAAACCCCATTTACCGATCGTCATCAAAATTGGTACGTAGCAACAGTAAATGTTTTTCATCTGTATATTTCATTTCGAAAAAGTTTTAAGTCATTAATTGTTAGTTGATCTGGGTTATAAGAAACTGATAATTTTTTTCAAAATTTCAAAATCACGTAAAATCTTAATCGCTTTACCGATAATCACCAAATTTGGTACATACCAGCATTGCATGTTATTCTTTTTTACAAAAGTAGCTCATTTGATACACTACGACTTATATTTTGTACCCAAATATATGAATATTTTAAGTACTTCAAGATAATGAAATAATAAATTAATAGTTATAACGATGAAAAATGTTTTATTTGCAGTTATATGAAAATTAAAATAACAATTAATTTACAACTTTTTAAAAATTTACTAATCTGTTTTATGAGCTCTGTTGGCCTGAAGAGGTTGCTACCTCCCAACCAACCTCGTCTATAATTCTCGACCAAGACCACGAAGTGGTTGTTGTGGGATTCTATACGATCTGTGCACCTCTTTTACCAACCAACACACCGTCCTGTCTTGTACTACTTTCATTCCATTTACCGAGGAAACAAAACGCGCCTCTCGTCTGCAATCTCTGCGATCGGAGGCTGCGAGTACTCTGTTCATTCAGCATCCACTGAAGGCAACAGCAACATTCTCTATATATCTTTGAATATATTATTACGCCATACCGCCGCTACTACTTCACTGTGTTATTACAGTTCGCTATATAATAGTTGTTAGACGTACTATGACTTAGTGCTACGTGCAACTCTCGCCTCTTCATAGGTGTCCGCCTCCATTTCTCGTGGCGATAAAATTGCGAACAAAGAACATTAACCCTTAACTAGAATTCTTGTGTCCAAGTCACTCGAAGTTTGACTACTACTTTTGTGGGCTTTTTTTTTTCTTGTCGGTATTAATTATTTATTTTTAAGTGATGGAAAAAAAATGGAACTTTTTACTTTTAATCGCCAATAAGTATTGGAAGTATTGATGGGGATTTGGTTTGGGTGGCTTCGACTCCTTCGTTGTTACAAGAAATTTTCAGGCTAAGTGAAAAAAGTGCTGTTTATAAATTTTCAAAAAAATTGTCATTTTCATATTACATTAAAATTATTTCAATAACATTTTTTTGTATTAAAATAATTTTCTTTTCATAAAAATTCGTATTTATCTTTTTAGTCAAGACTTCTTTTTATTATTACGTGATTGTTAGGCACTTTGTTTCGAAGATTGATATCCTTTATGAAGAAAACTTTTACTGTTTATGTGAAAAAGCGTTTTTTCTCTTGAGATTTGTATCTTTACACATTCTGGTATTCTGCTTTAACACCAAGAAATTTGAAGACCACCAAGATTTGTAAAAGTTAGAAGTTACAAAAATTCGTAAATTTGATACAAATTTATGGATTTTTCTGTTAAACTTGAAAAGTAACATAAAAATTGTGTGATTTTGTCGAATTTACAGAAAAAATGTGCAAAGTTAACAGAAATACTTCTGTTAAATCAGAAGTGTAACACGAAATTTGTGTAAAATTAAAATGCCCAATTTTTCACACATTATTTATGTATCTTTTCTGCAAAACTAGAGATTGACAGAAAAACGAATGTTGTCATTCTCAGTTTACTTTCATTTTCATTTTTAAAATTTTAATTAAGCCACCGAATCACTTCTAAATCATTTTTGCAACTTACTCTAAATTTTTTGCAAAAATACTCTACAAGCTAAAAATGCAAGAAAAAAAATGAATGCAGTCTTTAAAAAATTGCATATAAAAATCTTGGCTTTTTTGAACTTGTTAAATTGTATCAAAAAAAAAAGTTGTAAAGTTTCTACATGTACGACAGTTTAATTTTCTTCATTTTCAGGTGAGTCAGCAGTTTGAAAAATTTCGAAAGTTGGATGTCGCGACAATTGGAAGAAATAAAGTGGCAACCTCGCAGCGTGATCAACCATGAGAACGGAATGCATTCGGTGAATAGAGTTATTAATATCCACGATAATTATTTCACAAGGTATTGAAAAACCGTCGATCTTAGCGTGGAAATTACACTGGCGTGCGAAGTTTTCTCGCAATAATTATGCGCAGAGTCAGCATGTATTGGCTCTGAGAATATACTATAGACTGTTGTAGGTTGTTCATCGAGAGTCGCGGCCTTCGAGCTATGAATAATGTCCAGGGCGCGTTATATTCATGTGCTATTGAAATGGTAACTGTCCTGTGTACATTAAGTACATGTAGACGACCTAGGAGCGTCGCACTACTTTCAATTGTCAAGGAAACTGAACTCTTGTGTGCACCGGTATTAAACCTTGAACATATTATCAATTATAATCGATCACAGAATGCGTTCCAAGGCTCAATATTGGAAATTTTCCAAATTTAAAAAGAAGAGTCGAATTAAATTGTTTTTCTATGGAAACAGGAAATTATTCTTGAAATATATTAGTCGAGGATGCGAAGGAAAAGACGAAGCAAAAAAATTCGAAATCTCTGTTTTTTCGAAAAAAAAAAAGTAGTCCGAAATTATTTCTGGTAGTTTTGGTTCCGTCGGCCAAAAAAATGTTGGTCTCGAAAAATGACTCTAAAATGATTCGCTTGCTTCAATTGAATCATCAAAACTCCCGACTGCAAAAATTGACTCTCATTAAAAAATATATATATTTTAAAAAATGACTCACGTAAAGAAAAATATTGAAAAAATAATGAAATAATTCCTAATACACTTTAATCTCAAGATTAACTCCCTCGAATGCAGTCTGTAATATTATAAATGTTATAAATATTGTCAAAAGACGTATCACAAGGGAAGTATGTGATTATAAAAACTCTTTGGACTTTGTTTAAAATGATACGCCTCCCGACTATATTTATAATATTCAAAACTGCATTCGAGGGAGTTCATCTTGAGATTAAAGTGTATCAGAAATTATTTCATTATTTTTTCAATATTTTTGTTTATTTGAGTCTTTTTTTGTCAATATTTATCTTTTTTAATCTAGGTCAATTTTTGCAGTCGGGAGTTTAAATTTTTTTTTAATTTTAATTTTATTTCATACTTTTTAAAGTTTTTTTTTTTTGGTGCATATCTTATTGGGAGGAATCCGATTGGAACTAATTAAACAGAGAAAAAAAAACCGATTGAAACCTACAGGAGCCTATTATGTTTCAACTGGAAATTTATCCATTTGATGGTTTTCTATCAGTTTCAATCGGAACTCCTAAGCAGGGTATGCAGGTGCAGAATCCAACCTGACTACGAACTGTGTACCTTGTTTCTTTATTATTACCACCTTTCACAAAGTTACTTCTTTGAGAAAGTATGGACATTCCTGCCTTCTGGAAGAAGCACTATGCAATGTTCTGCTTCACCTATCTTTCGAAGTGCAACAGAAAACGTATTGTGGAGGCTTCGATAATCAACACAATGGTATGATAAATTTAAAAAAAAAATGATTATCATGAAGAGTGATATTTAGCGACGCAATAGGGTGATGCAAAGTTTTTCTTAAACATCCAGTCGGTATAATATTTTAACAAAGTATTAACATAATGTATGATAAATAAATTAATAAAAAAAAAGATTATCATTAAACATCCCATCGTCATAATTTAACCACATTATTCTTTCTTATTTATTATAATATTCTTACAAAGTAAAAACATAATGTACAAGTAAAAAAAAAATGAAAAATCAGGGATTCGAAATATGTTTGAAACTTTCCTGTACAGGAATGTCGTTAACATCGACGTGTCGAAAATGCCATCTATAAAAATTAGGTCGATACGACGAAGCTTAACAACAATAATGTAAGTAAAATAAAGTTAACAAATAATCGAAGCATTAAAGTTTAAAGAAAAAGCAATTGTGCCTCGTACAAATGCAGGTTGAGACTAACGGACGGTATTAAAACAATTTGAAAAAATCATTTATCTATGCGAATCAATAATTGATCACCTTCACAGTCACAGCATCGAAGTTCAAAATTTGGTTAAGTCATTTTTTACTGTCTTCGAGAACTAATTAAATTAAATAAATTAATACAAAATTAATATAAAATAAAATGAATTAAAATAAAATAAATGAACCTGACGTTAATTACGGTAATTCGTAAATAACGTCTCCAGTCTCATTCCCGGTTTCAACGTATGATACGACACCGGCGACCAATCACACGAATAAAACGGCAACAATCCTAACATCAAACCAGCGATACATGATGACAGACCAACTTTTTAGGAGATGTCCTTCAACGACGTTTCATTAGCTTTCAATTCCCTTAACCGAAAGTACAAGAATTCTAATAAAATCAAACTTTTTATTGAACGGATATGAATAATCCCATCCTTAACCCTCGGACGCGTTCTATGATCGATAACCAATCGAAATATTTATAGATGCACTCTTAAATAACGTCCACATCATATCCCATCGTTTTTTTTTTTTTTTTTTATCTTAACTACGAATTTCTGTATCTAATATACGATCGCGTGGGTGCATCTTAGAACTTATCTTAGACCTCGCAGCAACAAACCGCATAGCCATGGCAATCTATGAGACTACGACTGCCCACGTCCACTCGTGGCTGGTGCTCTTCGCCGCAACCCACTACTATTTGCGCCCAGCATTTTCTACGTGTCTCTCACTCGCATTGTATAAATAGCACTGGAGAACAACAACGACAACACGCGAACCCGGTTGTTCTCTTGTAGCTTAATATATCGTTATGGCCGGGAGCGTCCCTATGTAACCACATATATAGATATAGACATGCGTATATATGTGTAATATATAGGTATATTTGCACATACCGTGTACTCTGGGTATGACATTCATCCATGCGCATCTGGGTCAGCCACAGAAAAAACACACTCGCTCCCTCGTACAAATCTACATATACATATACATGACAAATTTTCTACGTGAGAACGGGCAACCATTGCCATACGACAAACAATCGTTTATACGTAACGCTCCTACGTGGCTTTTTAAAGTTAAAACACGCAGGTGTAAAGTGAGCAAAGAAACATAATTGAGGGATGGAAATGAACTCGAGAACAGCTTCGCATTGAGATGATCCACACGCGGTAATCCTTCAGATTGTATATCACAGTCAGGGTTGTGATGAGTAATTTTGAACTTACTCTGTTTGTTTGTTCAATGAATTATTGAAATTTTTTTTAAAATAATTTTGCTTATAGAGGAAGCTTGGTTTTTGTGAACATTTTCATTTTCGAGATTTTCATGTCAGCGTACTCAGAAGGGTTCGAAACATTGAGAAAAGCGATTTGTACGAAATGTCTGTATGTGTGTGTGAGTGAATGTACAAATTGCGTTGTTAGCACAAGAACTGCCACAATTTTTCATATATTTTCCTGAAATTTGATAGGCAACTGGGCTATCGTACAACTTTTGGGATTGAAGATGCGAATTTGTTGAAATATTCCAATTTTACAGAATTTTGAAAATTTTGAAAAAATCGTTTTCACGCTATAACTTTTGCAAATTATGAGATATTCGGCTGAAATTTTAGAGACAAATGAACTTACATCGATAGAGTGATTCGAATTTTATTGCAATTTTGATTTTTTTAAACATGTCCGTAAACAATTCTACTTTTCTAAATTCTAGATGTATCGAAGATGATTTCGTTTTAAGGAACGGTCGCTATTTTGATAAATTTCGATTTTATTCCAAAAAAAGGAAAAATATTGCTGTAGCGAAAAAAAAATTTCAACTTTTTTAGGCAGATTTCAATGAAATTTGGCACTCAAGTGAGTTGTCCTAGAACTAGGTTTGGGTATAAATTTTACGCAAATCGGTCGAGCGGTGCAAATTTTATAACGTTTTTTATCTTTTGAAAAATATCGTTCGAGCATTCACTCGCGCAAATTGCGAGAAATCGGGCTTAAATTTGTTTTACTTCCAGACTGTGATAAAACAAGGTTTTAATTCAAATTTGGCACAAATCGCTCGAGTACTTCGAATTTTATAACATTTTTTATTTTTTGAAAAATCTCGTTTGCGCACTAGCTTGCACAAATTAAAAGATACCGGCTTCAAATTTATTTCACGTATTGAGAATAGTGAAGCAAGGTTTCAGTACAAATTTTAAGAAAATCGGTTGAGAGGTTTCAATTTCACGACGATTTTAAAATTTCAAAAGACTTGTGAATGCAATTTCGTGATAAAAAATTCGTGAATCGGTAAAAATTGTTTTCTCTACAAAGCTTCCTCTATGAGAAAGCCAAAGTAGATAAACATAGTTCCACATAGTGGAAGCTTTGTAGAGAAAAAAAATTTGCAAAGTTCTACTTTCCAGGCTTTTTATTTTTTAATATAATTCATAAAAATGTTTTTCTTTAATTTATCAAAACTGATCGCCTTCTTGTAATAACGATCAACGAATTCGAAGAGGATTTCATTGTTCCAATCATTATTAGTATTAAAAAAAAGAATATAATTTTATTCCTTCCCTCCCACCCTGATTCAATTCTTCTTCATCTATGAAATTTCCAAACCCAATAAATTTAATTCGACTCTTGTTTTCAAATTTGCAGAATTTCTATTTCATCTCATCGACAAACAAAATTATCTTTTTTTTTCTCAGCCGCAATTTTTCCGAAAGCAACGTGCATTTTGTGTCGTCATTTCCATGCTACATAAAATTTACTGCTAATACACTTTTAAGAACAGAGATATAACGCGTTACAGGATCATTTCTGCAAGCGATATACATGAAACCTTCAGAGGTTTGCTTTTGCACTACGTGTTACAGGGCTCCAGTAAGAGACATGAGAAGCCAAGAGTTGCCTCAGTAAGAGAGTGGCAAAGACAGGGAAAAGCGCAAGCACATTCGCGGTGGAATATCGTGCAAAGTATTATAAGTGTGAAGCTCTCTGGCAGAGTCAGAGAGAGAGACTTTAAGGATATAAGACGCGAAGACCAGAGGCCGTTGATGCGGAGCGGGTAGGTTATAAAAGCCAACCGAGCGTTTCGCATCTCGTAGTCGTGCTTTATTCACCGCGTGCACTGCTCTCTCAACCGCGATCGTTTGCCACGTTCGCGTTTTTTTTTTTCTTTTTTCTTTTTTTTTTTTATTCCTTCGCGTCTATAGATTCAGTCGTCGTCGCAATGCTGTCGCCTCTTTCCTATTCGCTTTAGTTCCTCTTCTTTCATTCTCGTAATTCTCGGCTGCTGCGTAAATCTATTGGACTCGACACTCTGCATTCCAAGTAAAGTTGTTACTACAGAAATATTTCTTCAATATTCGTGGAACACTCTGCTAGGAGCAAAGACACAGGACAACAAAGTCATAACCGCGACCTTTTTACAACGCTCATTTATATTAATGAACACTGCCGAGATACCGCAAAAAGAGAGATCACCGCCACCCTTAAATCCACGTGGGCGTTTTGTCCTCGTCGTCGTTAAAGTTTAAACAGATTCAAAGAACACTCGAGATCTCTCAATTTGCCCTTTCTCAAGCTTTGTACAAAATGATGCTCAACCCTCTCTGAATAATGCTGGCAGGGCGATCTATAATTCATCGAAACGTAAGTCTCCTGTCAATGAGTAGGAAAATAAACGGACCTGCGAAGTAGAAGCATTTTCATGGGGCATTGTACACCGAATGGACCAGCTTTTGACATGACCATCGTCGATTTAGCTCATTATTTTTTTATTCATTCACATCAATGGATGGAGCTTGCTCCATTTTTTTTCAAATTTTTCATCGCATATCTCGCGCACTTGTGAATTTCAAAAAATTGCGTATAAAAATTTTCGAATGCACGTATATTTCTTGGATATAAGTCGTATCGTAAAAAAACGTCTATAGAAGTTTTTCATTTTGATGTATACTTTTATGCAAATTTATTTGAAAAATTCTCCACCTCCTACGAAGCATTGATTTTTAATTAATAAACATAAAAATCGTCTTTTCAAGGGCTTGGATATTTTTTATTTATTCTGAAAAAATCTCGAAAACACTAGTAATAAAGTCGAACATTTTAAACCTAGACGGGGAGTGGGACCATTTTTTTTTTCGAATTTTTATGAGAGTTCAAAAAATAAATAAAATATAAAAACCGTCATAAAATGTCGGGAAAAATTGTTCGAAAACGAAAAATTGGGAGCGGGTGTCTAATTTTTTTTTTGTTTTTTTTTACGAGTCTAAATTTTTTTTTCAATTTTTTATTGAGAGTTTGAAAAATTAGAACAAGATTTAAACTATATTCTAAAATATATGACACATATAGATATATAATTTAAACATATATAAAATACAAATTTAATATATCCTACTCCCAATATATTTTTGTCCCAAACCTGAACATTTTTCCCATCTTTTATGTTAGTTTTGATTTTTTATTTAATTTTTAAACTCTGATAAAGAATCGAAAAAAAAGGATTGTCCGACTTGCCGTCTATGCTTAAAATGTTCGTCTTTATGAGTAGTATTTTAGAGATTTTTTCAGAAAAAATAAAAAATGACCAATTTTTTGAAAAATTGAACTTTATGTTTATCAATTAAAAATCACTGCTCCGGACGAGTTAAACAATTTTTTAAATAAAGGGGTTTTTACGATACGCTTCATACCCAACAAGATACCTGCATTCGAAAGTTTTTAAACGCAATTCTTAGATAAACTTTTAAAAATTCACAAGTGCGCGAAAAATGTGATGAAAAATTTGAAAAAATTTCAGCATGCTCCATTCATTGAAGTGAATTTATAAAAAAATAATCAACTATATCGACGGTGGTCGTGATAAAAGCTGATCCGATCAGTGTATTTCGATCTGCTAATCACAAATATAATAATGAAAATTGGCGCGAATGAACATTTGATATAAAAATTAAAAAAAAAAAAACCCATCCGAAAAGTGCCTACCTCCAATTGATCTGAAATGTTGTATCGTAATTTATTTTAAAACTATCAGTCAGCTGATCATCTGCTGATCAGTCAGCGTCGGCATCCAATGTAAAAATAAAGTTTAGGAATGTCCGTTTAAATATTTCTAAGCACAGACTCTATTTAGAAACGAAAACATGGTTGTGTTCATTCATTGGCAGGTTCATCAATTGGCTGGACTACCCTATACCTTTTTTTTATTACCAAAAACAAAGCTTCTTTAACAAGGAAGCAAAATAAATAAATGATATATATATATATATATATATATATATATATTTTGCGAGACCGAGCCTCCGGAAACTTCTGTCCCTAATATCACATCCTAATACCGTAATGATATACCCCATATAGCGTGTTCGTGCCCGCGAGGAGAAGAGTAGAGCAAACGCCGGATGAGGCAGTCTCGTTGCTGGATGCGGATAACGCGCGAGGCCGAGTGAAAGAGCGAGCGAGGTGAGTCGAGAGAACTTCCGGTGGGACCCGCCACCCGGAACACGAAATCGCTCGAGCGTACGTAGTGCGCTGCGCTTCTCGACTCTCCGTCTGTTCTGCTGACTGTACGGAAGGACCGCGAAAGAAGAGCGCAGAAGAGTACACACACACTCTCTTCATGCTGGTGTGTCGCAGACGATAACGAAATATTAAATGGCGTACCATCGGCAATCATGCGTGTTATCAATTGTTAGTGATTTCTTGCGAGTGAAATTCGATTCTCCAAGAGTATATAATTTGACATTGATTCTTTTGCGCAGAGTAAAATTAATCTGTTTTTTTTTTTTTTTATTTATCGTTTATTATATATTTCGTTAATTACTTATTTAATTGTATTAATCGACTGATTTATTTATTAAGCTTGTAAGGTGTGTTGATATTTATGATATTTGTTTACAGTGGAAGACATTTTTATATTGTTCAATGCTAGTTTTCATTTTAACCATCATTTGATTTAATTTTTCAGTGGACACTCTTTATTGCGGTAATATAATATGAACGTTACATGTTATGTATACTTTTCTTTCTATGTTAATGTTACAAAGTGCAATTTAATTTAATTTTTTTTTTTAATTAAACGAAGATTTGAAAATTTGCAATTATCGTGGCAAATTTAAAAAAAAAAAATACAGCTTTGTTTTTGTCAAATTATAAATGACAAAAAAATTGTAACAATTGTAAATTGACATTTTCGTTGTTGTGGAAATGACAGAATATATTCTTAAACGATATTATAATTTTGTTGTTATTGAAATAACAACAAAATATATCGAACAATTGAAATAAAATATTTTCACCAAATAATTCTTGTACTTTTTCTTTTAAATTCGAAATTTACAACAAAAATGTGACAATAAAAAAAAAAGATTCTGTGGACGTTTGCAGTAGAAATTAAAACAAACATTCAATAAGTGTCAGAGTCACCTGGGACACATTTAACAATTAATTTGTCTCCGCATTATGATACTAATATCACACCCACACACTTTTTTTTCCACCACCTGTCGCAAACAGCGTTATTTTACGAGCTATATTTGTTGCCCAATGGAAATTCTTAATCAAATAATATGTGTTGAAAAAACGCGCACAGTATCAGTTTAATTAAAAAATGAAAAGAATATAAAAATTCATTAATGACGAAAAAAAAAAGTCTCTGATATTACAAAAAAAAAAAAAAACCAAGATTCATGCTAGATTTTTCACACGTTGGAGAATCATCGAATTCCATCAAAGCGGAAGAAATACGTGAGAGGACATTGGCACCAAACTGTTGCCGGTGGGAAGTCGACATGACCGGCGTTCGTGCACAGGATGATTTAGTAATGCAATGAAGTATATGCAAAACAGTTGATACAGTTTGGTGTGTATATGCAGCTAGAGACCAGGACGCATCGTCGTTCTAACGATTACCCCTTCTAATGGTCCCCACGATCTATGCTAAATACACGACGTAGCCATTATCAACATGACATCCTGGCTGGCGGCAATAGCATCAGCTAAGCACGGCGCCCTGTCATGAGCTGTACGTCGTTATCGTTCACGCGAACCTCGCCCGCTGGCTCGCTTTACCCCTACAATATATCTTTTAAGAATAAACGACTATCGAGGGATACTAACAGACGGAGAAAAAGAGTAGTTGGACGCACCCAAGAAGTGGTTGAACGGACTCACTATTGGTGAGTCCATGAAACCATGAATTTTGCGAATTGAGACAGCTACTTTTTGTTGGTTGTATAATTGAGTTGACCACCTTTTACGGTTGTGGAACCCATCGGTTAGTTGAGACAACTGACACGTGAAGCAGAGTACGATTAGCACGGCTATAGGTAGAAATTGTGCGTATTGAAAATGCGATTGATTATCATATGGTCGATAAAATCAATGCGGTTTCAGGTCATAACATTTCGACTGGGTTGACCAAACGTTCAGTCGACTCACGAGTTTGGTCGACAGAGCCCAAATATTTTCCGGCTGATTTAGTTTAAAATCGAGCCAGACAATATTTCGACTCGGTCGATCAAACTTTCAGTCGTCTGAGTTTGGTCGACGGAGTCCAAATATGTTCTGGCTGATTTTCTAGTTTATAATTCAACTTTCAGTCGATTGACTGTTTCGTCGATAGATTCAGAATATTTTCTGGCTAATTTGGCTTACAACCCAGCCGGAAAATATTTCAACGAGGTTCGATCAAACTTCTTAGTTGCTCAGGTCCTGATTTTTTCAAGTACCCTGTGAGACAACCCTTCAGGGCCTAATTTTTCGATGCCCCACATGAAATCCCCCTCTAAATGATCGAACCAATTTACAGGATTGACAAAACTCCGAAAGGAAAACTTGGAATTATCTTCACGACTTTATCAAGATAAGCTATCGCCACCCTAATGTATATAATAAAAATATCTCGCCGTCGCCACCGTCGCTGTGTAGGAGTTTCGAGCAATTCCTTGATAACCCAGAACTCTCGTATTACCCTTACCCTATAATTTTCTTTTATTAGTCGTCATGGAATTGATTACTCAAAAATTCTAATACTCGATAAAAAAAAACACATTTAGAGCTCTTGCGAAAGCCTTTTTCAATTTTTCCATTGAAATTCCATTGAAATGTTCATAATTAATGAAAACCCAATTTTTTTATTTGCAAAGTTACATCGCACCACCCCAGCCCATATAATTTTCCTGCACTTTTGGTTCAAGCAAATGTGCAAACAACCCGACGTGCATATTTCACGAACTTGCAATTAGTTCCAACTAAGAACTTTAATCCATGCGCACATGAAGTACTTTATTCACACTGTGCTGTAATATCCTGAATAAAATTCGGCCCATTGTCTCTTAGAGTAAAACATCGATTTCAATTATATTTCCCTTGAATTCTAAGCCTCTCTCACGTATACAATTTCCATTATACGATCTATAGACGTCCGTGAGATAGGGCAACCTATGTCTGGTTATTATACACGTCGAGTAGCTACCGCGACTCTTGATGTATATCCATATATTATGTATACTATAAGCTACTTCCCTCTGCCATCCTGTGGTTATTACCCGGTGAAGTAACTATCTGTAATTGGTACAGGGACCAGAAGCGTTTCTATATAACGCCCGTGTAAGTCTCCTCTCTGGCATTACATGTGTGAATATATACATTGCGCGAGACACGTGCACTGCTGCGGGAAGATTCACAGCGGGAACTCGCATGTCGTCACGAATGGACCCTTATTACATGCACTTTACTAGGTAGCAGAATTCCTTGGCATGCGTTCGCACAGGTCCTACGGGGCATTCTACTGACTTCCTGATAAAAAAGGACGAACACGAAATTCCACACCTACACATGAACGCACGGACATTCTCTACTCTGTGTATATGTATATACACACGAATATATATAGATGTATATATATAAATGTGTGTTCGTGTTTGTATACGCGTGTCTACATGCTACGTAATGCACTTTACCGATGAGCCTTTAGCTCCGTCGTTTCCGGTTCGACTATACACACACGCGGGAGAAACGACAGAAGCTGGGAACTCGTCGACGAGGTCGGACTTACTCAACGGGAATTTCACCAAGGGCACTCCCACGCTAACTATACGGTGCAAAAAGGGAGAGATACTTGCTAGGGCTCAGCGTAGAATCTCTGTTTTTCTCTTTCCAGAGGAAAGCAGAGCGCTACAGCCAAGTATCTCTAAGGTTTTTGATTTAATAACAAAAAAGGGTGCAAATGGGATTTGCATTTTGATTCATCATTGTTCAGGATTGCCCATAGAGCATTGCTCGACGAAGTACATTGGTTCGTGTCTGGCTTCGGCATAACAGAAGCTTTGTGAATTATAAATATCAACGAAATTTTCTTTAGAAAGCAAAAGGAGTAATTTTTTTTTTTGGAAAAGCGTTCCAAAGACTAATCTGTTCACAGTCCGTTCACACAGTAAATAATAATCTAATTGTCGTATAGAATGGATTTTTCAAGAAATCCTCATCAAATTCTAAATCATCCATTTTTTATGTTAGTCTACCACTGGAGAACATTTTACGTTAAATAAAAAAAAAATCGGTAAAGGAGGTAAGCACCATAGTAATTAGGTCCTAATAGCATTAGACCATTGATACAGTTTCTTATTGAAAGAGCTTTTAACTTGTCTTCCGCTCGGGTGCATCGCTACTTTATTTTCTTGCTGTTACGATGTTGCAGACGCCTCCACATTTGCTCGCACAGTTCTTTTCACTGTATCCAGCAGACAGACTGTATTTTCATTTCACTAATATATTTAATGAGGCTAGCCAGTCCAATCTTTTAATAGACATTAAAAGGCCAAAGATGTCCACTAATTTAGAGATTTAGAAATGTATAAATTTGTTAATTAGTGGATATATTTGGAACCACAAGTTGGACAATCCTGTGGGAAATTAAATATAAGTTCATACTTCGTAGACCAAATTTGATTCCACTTTACCGATAATTGGATTCTGTCTGTATTGTGCGAATATTTAATTTTTTATTCAGCGATTTTATTGATAAATAAATTTAATTTAAATTAGAAAAAAATAGTTCAAAAGAATGAACTCAAAAGGGGGAAATAATAACAAACTACACCTACGCTCATTTGCTTGCGTCAGAAATATTTAAATCACACCTTTCAACAGAATAACTACTGTGGTATAATACAAAAATAAATGCAGAATGTGCATTTCTTATTATACCGTGATAAATTATTTTTTCTCGAAAGAAGTGATTAAACAAAATGTCTTTAGTACGCAAGTGAGTGTAGGTGTTATATATCTGCACGGTCCGATGGTTCGAATGTTCACGGGATTATAAAATATATTTATTTCTTCAGTAGCCCAAGAGGAAGACTCTCAGCTGGGAAGATTATAATAATGGAGCGTCAAAGCGATGTCGGGTTTTCCAGAACATCGCGTGCGAACCTACCGGAGATACATAGTTAGGTATTTCGCTCGTCTGCGGAACGCTCGCTCGTCGCGATACTTGCACAAGGCCATTAATTAACGCCATTAATTATCGCATCGAGACCTTCACCGGCATCGTTAACAGTATTTTGGTAATATTTTGATGCTTTTTTTTTTATGCTTACATTAGAAAAAAAATTCAATGTAATTATAGATATATAAAGAAATTTATTAGATTCAATTATTATATATTAATTAAGAGACTTAGAATAGAAATATTTTTAAAAAAGATATTTTTAACTTTTCCTAGGTATGAGTCCTAAGAATCATTCGTCTCGATCGATCAAAAAATCACGCTCGCTGTCTTACAAAAAAAAAAAAAAAAAAAAAAAAAAAAAAAAACCAGGGACCCGAGATAAACGTCGGCGCTTCGATAAATCGGATGGATGATTCCGCGTGAAACACGGCATGAGAGGTGCATGAATAGAATTCCACACAGGACACATCCCCAAGGCCTGAGCGACGATGTCGGTTCTTCTCGCTCCCCTGAAGAGCGTTGTCGATGCGAGTCACGCACGGATTCTCGATTTACACGAAGAGGAAGCGTCGTAAGCGCGTCAGCGGGCGGCCGTGAGGTTCTCGCCGGCATTTCTCTCTCCCTCTATCGCTCCTTCGCTCTTTCACTCACAGCCTGCGGGGTTATCCAGCCGGCAGGTATACCCGTTACCGAAGAGTAACGTAGGTGGTAATCGCAAATGCGCAAAGTAGTACGTGTACAGTAACACTCTGGAGAGTTGGTGGGAGCCTCAATCTTTGCCTGCACAGTCAGTACGCATCGCGCTTGTTCCATTTTCCTCGAGTTGAAATTTAGACCCTCCATTCGCCCTAAATTTAAAATAACCCGAGTGTCGGAATCCTCCGCAGAGCCTCCGAAAATGGCATTTACAATTCAATTGGAATTAACTGAAGAGTATCGCAGAGTGAAATTTTTGTGTCTCAACCTCTGGTCAGGTTCTCTGGAGAGTGATCAAGTTTTTAGACCCTTCGTTAAACCTCTGAATGTGGCATATTTTACCGATTTGAAGTCAATCGAAGGTATTTACAGGTTTCACCGAGGTTCAACTCGAGTCGTCACTGTATTTCCTCCCTCTGCGAAGACATTTTTCTCTCTTTCACATCGCCGTTCTGGTTTTTAACCGCATGCTCGACCCTACATAATGCTTGCAGTTGCGCCGCACGACGAATAACTTGGTATGCAATGGTAAAGATAAAAACGGAGAGAGAGAGAGAGAGAGAGATTGAAGGAGAGAAATCAGAAATACTCGACGAGATCTCGTTGAAGGAGGCTCGGGATTCAAGATAGGTTAAGAAAGAGCGATAGAGGCAGAAAACACGACTCCTCGTATAGGGCAGGTAAAGGCCGTTGCACTCGTGGACTCGTCGTCAACTACCAAGTCGAAGAGGAGCGTGACTTCTGGCCCTCGCGCTCACTTAGCGGTACTTTCCCTACATATAACTACAACACGATAACCGCAATGCTACTTGTAGTTCACGTACAGGACGACGACATATATGAGCTATTCCCCTTCAGTTCAGACAGTTTTGTTTGACCCTGTTAGATGGTTCTCACAATTAGACTGATTTCGAAGTGTTGCATTTCAAAAATGATGCAAAGTGCAATTTTACAGATTGCTTCCTCGTTAAATCTCATTTTTCACAAAGCCACCAGTATGAGGAAGTTTATTTATTAATTTTGGCTTCCTCGTAGAGGAAGCTTTGTGAAAAATGAGATTTAATGATGAAGCAACCTGTAAAGTCGATAATGTTGACTTTTTTTTCAAATAAGACAGTTTTTTCACACCCTCTTAGATATTACTCGTCACTTTTTTTCAGGTTTTTAAATTCATCATTTCAGAAAGTACTGCATTTTTTACGTGAATATGAATATATTGACTATATATATACATATATATTCACGTAAAAAAAGCTGTACTTTCTGAAATGCTAAATTTAAAAATCTGAAAAAAGTGAGGATTAATATCTAAGAGGGTGTGAAAAATCTGTCTTATATGAAAAAAAAAGTCAACATTATTGACTCAATAAATCGTATCGCATTCATTGTTCTACTTCGAAAAGTCAATCTGTCTAGCTCTGACCAATTTCATGGCGAAAAATAAAAACAAAACTATTATTCAAATCTTCTGGTTAGAAATGAAAGATCAATAAACTGATTTGATAAATTTCATTAAAAAAAAGATATAAACTTGAAATTCGTGTTCTCATAAAAAATACAAAATTTTCTAACATTCATCAAAGATGTGTCAAAATAGCACATAAAATATACTAAAATCTGGCTTAGTTAACAAAAAAAATTTTACAGACTAAACAAAAGAGAATTGGTTTAATTGACAGAGAATGCCTCATATAAAAGTGAGTACTGAAGTTTCGCACATCCAACATCATTATATGCTGAAGAATATGTGTGCGTAATAATACTAAAGATTGTAGTACTCGAGTTACCGAGTACTTGTACGCCGAGTCACCGCATCACCGGGATCTCATCAAAGACCCGATCCATTCCATATATGAGGACTGTACGTGGAAATCGGTAAATTCAAGATATACCTTAAGATCTAAATAGATCTTGAACGCGATGATCTAGCGGTATATCGCGGTTATTTATTACTCGAGAATTTTATAGCTTACCGCACATGCTTTTTATTATTATTATTATTATTATCATTATATTCCTAGAGATGTAAGTTAAAGTACGATATCTGCTTTGAATAACGGTGCGAAGTATGAGCGATAAATAGATATGCGTCAAAAGGCTGTTTCATAATTAATCCCATTAATTCAGAGACTATAATTGCGATACCGAAAGCGAACTCAACTCGTCAACGAACTCGATTTGCAAAACGTTCTTCTCACGTATTTTTCTTAAAAAGTCATCACCTCTTCTTTTCTGAAAAGTATTTTCAGCAGCGTTAAGATTTTTTTAAAAAATGTAATATATTTTTACTGAATGTTTTTATGCGTAAATTGGTATATTAAATTTAATGTACAAGTATTATGTAAAAAATAAAAATATTTTTATATCTGTCACGACTTTAAAAATTTTTTTTTAGGTAAATTTAATATACAACCTAAAGGTAAGTATTGTAAAAATTAGCATCATTTTTTCTTTCATTTTTATTTTAATATTACTCTATTCGTGAATCGTTCTGATTACAAGGAATGTTTCTCTCTCTCATTTAAGACTTGTTCTCCAATTTTTATTATTTCAACGTGTCGTGAGTAGACGAGATTTTACAGACACGCACGCACCGCACGCACGCACGCACGCACGCAACGACAAATTTCGCAATGACGATAAATCACGTGACTCTCTTTCGGTCTCTCGTTTATTAACCATACTGTCATTAGGTCATTAGGCTGGACAATAAAACTTCGTGAGAACACAGACGGCCGTAATTGCTGGAAAAAAAGGCGAAAGGTTGACTCGTCGTTGGCACGATCGACATAGAAGTCGTTTGAAGCTGCCTTTTGTCTAGTGAAAACTGTCGAGAGAATTCTTTGTCAACAGAGTTAGAAGCATTCAGGCTAATTTAAAAAATCAGTGCTAAATATTTTGACGAAGTTTTATGGATTTATTGACTGTAGTAAAGATCCATTTACATTACAGAATATGTTTCCCTTATCAAGAGAATCACTCATAGCGATTAAATTGCAATAATTCATATTTTAAAAAATTTTTTAAATCATTTTTATTCGAGGTTTTCATGTCAGCATACTCAAAATGATCCAAAACGTCGAGAAAAATGAACCATTTTATTTCCAAAAAAAAAATCTTTCTTTATTAACGTAATTTCATTGTTCAATTTCACGTAAGACGTAAACCAAATTTCAACTCAAAATTCGTCCATTTTTTTTTCTTCATTAAAAAAATAAATACACGTACAAAATCTGAATTTATCTGAACGCAAAGTCAATAAAGAAATAAATCAATAAAAAAGATTACTACCTGCAAAGACAATCCTCCTCAACATAACACCAAGACCAGACATCATTTTTTTTTTTTTCAATTTTCGTTTCATTCATTCTCAGTAACACACAATTATTTCTTGCATTTATCTGCTTTCGCATTACATTACAAGATGCAAAAACGAACGATTCATAGTTCCGGCAATTTCCGCAAGCCCCTTAATTATCCCACCGCAAAATCTCGCGACGCGATTCTGCGAGCGAGAGATCTTTTTTTTTTTTTTAAATTTTTTATTTCTCTTTTCCTCCTTCGCCTTCGTCTGTTCTACCACAAAAGGTTCTTTTCTTTTTGTCCAACGCTTCTACCATCGGCTTTCCCGATATTCTTCTCTCCTCTCTCTCTCTCTCTCTCTCTCTCTCCCCACCATATTCTAGTCACTGGCACCGGCGTCTTTTCTTCCAGCAATGACTATACCAGCACTAATAGGACGCTGCAAGAAAGAGAGCCCCGTTAACCGTGGATGCGTAACAGTATACCGAGAGCACCTGTTATGCCAGCGCGCCGCGGTAGCTCCGGCCTGAGACGTTTCGAAGCGTGGACGACCAGGACAACCAAGTGGAAGGAGACATTAACACGAGAGACTTATCGTCCACAAGTTATTATAGTCCTCTCATAGCCTTTGTCGTTTTTTTTTTTTTTTTTTTTTTCGCTTTGTATAGTTCCGCCCTTTTTTTGGTACTTTGGTATCAAAGATGTTGAAGAGAAGATTTGTTTTTTTTTTTTTGAGGGAACGTTGGGTCATTGTTATTAATGTCAAAATTGTTATGTCTATTCTTGTACTTACATTTGTACAGGAAATATAATTTCAAGTGCGACAATGCTTTTTAGGCATGACTCTTTTTTTTCAGGTATTTGCCGGCAATTTTGCGAGCAATTGAGTACATAAGTACTTTTGCAAATTAGAAACACCACACCGCTGTGACTGTTAAAAAAAAAAAAAAAAAAAAACATAATTAGGTTTTCCGTTTTTTGCATATATCTCGAGAATATTTTATTGTTATTCGCATTATTAGGAGCTGTAACAGTTGCACAGTTATATCAGTCGCGAAATTGTAAACGCTTTTTTACTCGAAACCACATTTTTATAGCCTGAAGGTTTGCATATCTTGCAGGTTTGATGGCTGGAAAATGTTTTTAAGAAAATTATCTTTAATTTGGCGTAGGAATTTTTTATAGCAGACAATTAGTTTTAAATGATTGTATTATAATTAATATAATTGCAATCAATAATGTGTGTAATCATGTAATATAATTATTATCATTATATTATATGAATATAATTATTATAATTATATTATATGAATATAATTATAAGGATGATAATGTTTTTGCTAAATGATAAAAAAGGACGCATTTTTTTAAATTTTACAGATAGCAATCAAATGAAACACAAACGGATGTACATTCATGATTTCATTGGAGGTCGACGCTCTGGACCCTTAAGGCACTGATAAGTATTTTTTAAGCATCATATTGAAGAATTTGAATAAATTGAAAAAAAACATTGACCTGAAATATATTATTCTTGAAAAAATAGACTATTAAATAATTAATAATGAATATAAAAACTAAAAAAAAATCTAAATAAAGAAATGTTAAAATTCCACTAAATTTTTCCAAATAAAAGAAAAAGTAAAATTTGAAGATGTTTTTTTTTTTGTTTAAACAGTTGTCCCTTTAAAGCAGCAAATATGGTACCCCAGCAGCTAAAGTTGTAATTATTTATTATTCAACAATTGCTATGTATAATTAGTCGTGAAACTTGTAAATTTAAAGACCACTCGGCACAAATTCTATATCCAAACATTAAGCCCCATAATTTTCTTCAGGTTTCAAACACGACAACGCTCATCAGCAATTCACAAGGAGCGAACTCGAGTAACGTAATATCGACGTTCCCGCAGCGAGAACCGCCAACGCGCTTCCCAGCTGCACCGAAGCACCTGCTTCGAGGGAAGATACGAGTTCGTAAGTGCAGCAAGTATAAGCATCCCAAGTTATAAGAGTGCGACAGCAAAATCGTGCTACGAATGGACAACTGTATTGGATCTAGAAAAATAATATTTTAACACGATCGGATCATGTTGCCATCTGCTTTAGACGTGAAGTAATAAAATATATTAGAACCCCACGTGCCACGTTCCATATATTAAGACTAGACGGAATATTGATTATGAGTCATAGATTTTTCTTTAATAAGTCTTTAGATATACATTTCAGAAAATAATTTGCTTTTTTCCTTTTTGCTTTCTCATAGAAGAAGCTTTGTTTTCGTGAAATTTTTATTTCGAAATTTTCATTTTGTAGTTTAAAAGTAGTTTAAAAAAAATTTGTGATAATTTTCAAAAAATAATTCAGAAAATATGTTGAAATTTTATTAAACTTTGCGATTTTCGAAAAACGTCTACTCTCGCTTCCGAAAATCTTCAGCTATAGAGCTGAATAATTTTTAATACATAAAGCAGTGTTAAAGAAGGATCGGTATTGAATTTGGGGCGAATCTATAAATAGCTTCGTTTTTTATTTTTATTTTTAACTCCCGTAAAATCTCACGTAATCGACTGATATTTTCTACAGATGAAGAATAACATGCAATGCCGCTATGTACCAAATTTGGTGATGATCGGTAGAGGGGTTCGGATTTCATAAAATTTTGAATTTTTTGAAATAATGAATAAGCCAAAATTGATAAATAAGCTTCCTTATTCCTTATATATGAAAAAAAAAAATTAATGAGGAAGCAATGTGCAAAGTTCAACTTTGCAACTTTTTTCTTTTTTCCAAATAATATTTTTCACCGCATTCTGTTTATCATTATTATAGACACATATGGCGCACGTATATCGACGAGACCTTCTCCCTCTCGTAACACAAAAGAAGTCTTTATATTCAAAAGCTGGTGCTCCTGTGCGGACATATGGCGCGAAACGCAGTGCCATAATCTCCGTAAGCGTGTGTGTTTAGCGTAAAAGAGAAAAAATAAAAACGAATAAAACGCTGCCAAGTATGTGTTCCGGAGGCTTGAAGAACTAGCGAGAAACATGGAAAAATCTTTGTAACCGTGAAAGAAAATTCTAAATGTGCATTCCACAGGGCAACTAGGCGAGCGCGCGGTCTGGAAAAGTTTTTTTTTTTTTTTTGTCCCTCTCGAACTTTCCTCAAGGCATTCGAGGAAGCAACACGCATAAATATACAGTAACTGCATTGCTCGGTGTGCATGTGAGCGTCTTGTGAATTTTATTCACCGCACTGATGTCGACAGTGAGACGGTGACGCACCCTTGGCGATGAGTACACAAGATTGTTATTATGCGTGACAGCGCATCGTATACCTTGACGCGACATGTCCGAAGTGTCGACGGTGTAAAAAAAAATTCACCAATTTCCCTAAAGTCACGACAATAAATTATTTTCACGCGAATTTTTTTGTATTTTTCAATTGCAAAAAATTCTTGGTTTTCAATGTAAGAATTGGGTTGCAATGCATTTTTTTTTTTTTTGGGATTCCCCGGCTGATATGCATATATTTTAGGTAGATGAACATGGAAAGTTTACAGTTATGTTTGGGATTAACGCTTTTCAAGACATTATTTTAAATTATATGAAATAAGCTTTGAAACTAGTTACTTTACAGATTCCAAAATTCATTCTTTGAAGAAACAATGTATTGTATGGAATGAAGAAGAAAAAATTAAAGCTGTTCTTAAGATTTCATTGAAAGAAATTAATTTTTTGAACTTTTTTTTTTTACTTTCACCTGAAATTTGTAGAAAAAGATGTAAAGCATTGAAATGTCTAAAAAAAAAGATTGCATAGCAGAAGGATATTCTTTGATTCCTGACTATTTTAATTTGTTAATTTTTTTTTATTTATTGAAGAACATGAACCGTAATACAATAGATGGTCCTGACATACATTGTCCCATTTAGGCGTTTAACTGAATTCCTCAGTATTTTGGTCCGTCGCCCACAAAGCTCTCTCTATGAGGTCGCCAAAACTGATTAACGTACACAAGAGGCGACCGACCAAAGGAATGAGGAAGCGACATGCAAGGTTCCACATATGAGACGGAAATTTGGCACGTAGATGGAGCAATTACATCCGTTATTATTTATTTGTGATATTTCGTATTAAGATCGTTGCAGTTGCGATAACTTTGAGATTATTTATTGTATACTAGGGTGAATATGCACCAGTAATTCAACAGTCACCAGTGAATGAACAACAGCTTTTTCAGAGCTCATCGAAAATGTTGACGACTTCGTTCAACATTAGATTTTGTATTTGTTTATTTTTTAGACATATACTGCAATTGTTTCGTTGCTGAAGCCTATTTTCGACGAAAAATGTAGGTTACATTGTGTTTTTGCATTTTTTGCGTTTGGTATTTATTTTTATATACCAAACTCCTCTTTAATTAGTTTATAGAATTTTTAATTTTTTGAAAAAATGGCGTGACGGATCGAACTTTTGAAAAAGTTCGACGATTTAGCTAAATAGTTCTTCATGACTGAAGGCAGGTTCAATGTTGTTTGGTATTGAATTTCAGCGCAATCGGTAAATCGCTTCGGATTTTCTAGAATATTGAATTTTTCGAAAAAAAAAAAAAAAAATTTCCTCTAAATCACGACGAATCTCAACAAATCAATTGAAATGTTCTGGAGACAAAAAAAGTCATACAGCGTTGTTACGTAGCAAATTTGGTGAAGATCGGTAAAGTCGTTCGGATTTTACGTCATTTTGAATTTTTCAAAGAATTTAAATTTTCATTCTAACTTCAGCAAAAGTTAAGAAAGTAAGTCAAAAAACTTTGTACAAGCTAACGATATTAATTACGAATTTTTTTTAGTCATGTGTAACGTAATTTGTGTGTTTTTTTAATAGATAATACATTTTTAACTTTTAATTTGTATTGTTGCACAAGCAGCTACCAAAAGTATGGAGCTAACAACGATATTTAAAAAATGCTAATTAAAATGAAAAATGATGCAAAGTGGACCTTTGCACGTTGCTTCCTCATTAAATCTCAATGTTTCCAAAGCTTCCTCTACGAGGAAGCCAAAATTAATAAATAAACTTCCTGATAGAGCTTTATGAAAATTGAGATTTAATGAGGCAGCAACGTGCAAAGTTCTACTGTGCATCATTTTTTTAAATTGCATCACATAATTCAATATTCTGGGGACCTATTAAAATTTTCACAGGCCATCTGGCAATATACAATTTTATAAAAGCCCATGATTAACAAATTGTTCTGCTTAACTGTTCATATACTGGTGACTCCACTGTACTCAATGACGTACGTACAAGTATTGTTTCGATCAAGGCTCATTGATATTGTATTTGATCAAAATTAATATAGAGTTTCACATGTTGTAGCAGTTCTTATTATCACATACAGTCCATTTTACTCGTATAGCTCATTGTCAGACATGGCCCATCAGATATAATTCCCATGCTTTCAACTCAAATAGCTTGCTTTTTAATTATTAATTAGTTCATTAATTTTTTAACGTTAAAATTATGATTAAAAAAAATGCTAAATTACGTAAATTATTGTTAAGAATTCAAAGGTGTTTAAAATAGTCGACCCAAACCTAAAAAATATAAAAAAAGAAAAAAATTCAAAAATATTTTAAATATAATAATAATAATAAAATAATCGACCCAAACCTAAAAAATATAAAAAAGAAAAAAATTCAAAAACATTTAAATCAAAAAAATATATAAAATATAATAATAATAAAATAATCGACCCACACCTAAAAAATATTTAAAAAAATATTTTTCCGTCAGGTGGAAAATAATGAAGATGCAATATATGCAAGCTTCTACTCTACGCCAGACCTTTCTTTCGTCTCTCCAACGAGACTTCAATAAATAAAGAAATTACGTTCACAGACAATATCAGAAAGTTCTAACGTTAGACGCGAAGAACATTGGCTTAAAAGAAGAACATAGTGGATAAAAGAGGAAGGGCCGAGGACTAGCTTGTAGAGGAACAAAAAAAGAAAACAAGGCGGGGAGCGTAGCTTAGGAACTAATTGACTGCGCACGAGGGAGAGGCCGGTAGCAGCAAAACCAGGAGGGCGATAGTGTGTGTATATGTGTGTGTACACAACAACAGCGCAGTAGCGTTTTACCGCTGCGCTGTTATATCGCCCGAATGAAACTAGGTCAAACCTCATGCGCGACCCGTACTTCCTGTAAAAACTCTCTGAGGTGTACACCTTTCTTTCTCTCGCTCTCGAGACCAACTTCCACCGCTACAATCTCAGAGTGCACCGCGAGCGAGCGAGAGAGAGATAGAGAGAAAGAGATGCTTTTGCCATAGTCTGTATTACAAACTCGAAGAGAGTGCTGCTGTAAAACGCTCGTAGAGAATATCGTTTAATTACACTCGAAGACAAAGTAGTCGCTGTGAAGATAACACGCGAGGCATTTCTCAAGCTGTAATTGTCGTAATTACTGAGTGGCGATGCGTAAACACCGATTTTAATGTGGGATCCGAAAATATGGATCCTTAGCCCTGCGAGATCTTTGCATAATTTTATATTCTGATTCCGACGTTTGTCCAAATTCAGAACTAAATTTTTAGTCACGTAATTTCCATCGAGAACGCGACGGTTAATGCGATATAATTTTTTGAAAAATTTTACACTATCCTCACAAAAATAGTATGAAACCCACATTTATCATCATATATGTCTTTGTTGTATTTTATTTCTAGTCACCTATAAACTTAGCTAATCAAACTTTTCTTGACACTGTATCTGTACATATAAATACTAGAAACACAGTGAAACCCAACAATTGAAAACCTGCGAAATAAATTCTTCACCAACAAGATTATCAAAAATATACTTAAGAGTAAATAGCAGCAAAATAAATTGTAGATCCAGCGATAAATTCTCATTCAAATAGGACTAAAAGTTTCACCATCGAATTACGTGAAACATCCTTAAGACTAAGTGAAAATCGAATGAAAATTAGATCCCGCAATGAATATTAATGCCAATAGACTAAAAGCTCACCGTCGGGATTGGTGAAATACGCCCACGCGGGGGTGGCAGTAGCGGCGGATTGTAGAACAACAGCAAGTACAGCGAGTGCCAGAGCTCCAGCCGCTGCTCGGGCGGCTATCGCACGTCTCTCGCCGCGTTGCGGGTCGCTCGTAGTGCCGGCGACACCGCGAACACCTTGCTGGTTTATCGTAACGGCCATTCTTCATGCCGTTTCACGCGATAATTGTTCCTGGTATACAGCATAAACAACGCGGATTCCACTTAAAAGCGAGATGCTCGTAAAAAGGACTCTCGGAGGAGGATTCAGACGCAAAGAGAGACACGCCGTCTCCGTTCGTTCGTCCGTAACGTAGTTTCCAGACACGCGATCGAAATAGAAAACTTTCTCCTCCTCCTTCTCGAAGGCTTCGGACTCGAGAATCTAACGGTTTCCACACTAGAGGCTCGATCGTCTTGATGGCCGATGATACCTCATTTCACCTTGATCACTGTTTTATGCTCAATCGTAAAATTCATATAATTGCTTCAGCGATATCTTCTCATCCACTTGATATTATATTTTAACTAAACAATGCAGTTTATTTTCTTCAGCGATATCTTGTCATCAACCATTGAACACATTATTACAATAATCATAATTCGTTCAGTGGCAATTTCACAATCGTAATAACATTTATTTTCACTTTATTATACTATCCATTGGAATTTCATTTTCGTATCCTCTTTGTATCCTCGATAGAATTAATCAACTTAATTGTTTAAACGTTGAATATATTATCTGCCAGCTTCGTTATCCGCTGAAAAACGATAATAGAACGTTCGTGCATTCCACTGTTGTCCGACGCTCAAGAGAGAAACTTAGCATCGAGGAGGGGGGGGACTCTCGAAGCTATCGAGTGTATACGCGTTCCATTAACGGCCCTGTTTAGAATAAACCTAAACGACCTTCCTTCTGATAGTCTCTTGACCTTTTAAAATCAAAATCTGTTTTTATTTCATTAGCCTCTGTTTTATCGGCATCCAGTGTTTCGTCTTTAGTTGTGGCAGCACGATAGGGAAAACCCCCGATGCCCCCCGTGGCCTTTTCTGCACGAGGTAGGCTCGCCGGGCCCTCGCGTTTCGCGAAGGACTCTCTTTCTCACTCTCTCTCTCTCTCTCGCTCCCCCTCTCTGTCTTTCCTCTTTCTCGTCCTCCGCCTGAGACTCCTGAGAACCGGTTCTTGCGAGTCGAGGAGCGCAACCGCTAAAAATACGCAAGACTTGCCTCTCCTTCCCACTAACACACACACACACACACACACACAAGTTTTGTCTCACGAATGCTGCTCCGATCTCTTGGCTCTTCGTGAGCAGCTCAGCGCGGCTTCGCGTATCTTCCGGGCTCACCAGGAAATCTCACGACGCAACGATCTATCGCGCATATTAGCGATCTCGGTCCAGCGAGCAGCACGAGAACGACCGGCACGATAATAAACGGTTGGTTTTTGAATCACGAGACGATGCCTCGTTGTCTCTCATCGTTTGGCTTCGAGCGAATTAATCCTTCAGGCTTAAAGATTCAGCCGAAATGCCCACATCAGATATCCCGGTGAAATATCGATTTTTTGTTGTTCAATGCTTTTGCGAAGCTTCGTTTTCACGTCATGCTTTCGTTGCGATTGATAACAAAGAAACTATGTGTGAATTACTTCAGGTACAAAAAGAGTTGGAAATACGAATTTAAAAATTTAATTTAAAAGATCCAAACAAAGAAAAACAGATTTCTTTGGCTTCTCTTTTCTCTAGTTCAATCGTCTCTCACTATCTGACGTCTTTTTGTCTTTGTATCGATCGATCGCAGTGTTTTACGACAAACGAAAGCTCAGTCGTAAAGCAATTTTTCGTTTCACTGAATTCACAATTCACAACATAAATGGCGATTTAAGTGTTTACAGGTGGTGTTGAGAACAGTTTTTTTTTAGATTTCTTTATTTGTTTATTGAATTTAACAGAAAATATGACAAATCGAATTAACGAAATCGGAAAATCGCTTGTTACAAACTTTTTGTCCCAATATCGATGATTATAGATTTTTCTATCGAAATACAATTCGTAGTAGTAAATAGTAGTACTATAGCTTATGTATTCCTGGCAAGTGAACCGCTAGCCTCTTTTTCTCATTCTTTCCTTGTTGGATCTTCTTTTTCCTGTTCTTCTCTTTCTCCTCCGTGTGTAGGTCACGATCGGGTAAGGCTAGTCACACATCCAGCGGGTTCTTCTTCCAGCCATTAGCGTAAAGTATCGAATATCGCGCATACAGCAGGTATTTCATTCGCTCGGTTAGAAGAATGTACTATAGTTTGTTCGTGCAACGCAAACAGTCGCAGACACGTTCAAGCGGGCACTCGCTATACCTCCCCACTTATCGATCAGCGGCTTTTCAGCTACGTTTCTCAGTAACACGTTTCGTCTCTTCGTCAAGTTCCGTTAGCGTTAGATTCTCGAGACTTTCTATATCCTTCATTCGTATTCATTACCATTTCCTATCGAATTCCAAAAGAATTTCTACAATTACATAGTATCAATTATCCTTCGACTATTTTTTCTTCGCTATAGTTGCCACAGCAATTTGCTGTGATGTGGACGTAGGCACCGGCGGTTAGAACGTATTTTCCTTCATTTCATTAGTTACGGAATAAACTGAAGATAGAAAAATCCGGTTTGCCGATTTATCAGCATCATAGACGTTTGTACATTTTTTTAAATATTCCGTATCGTTTCTCACGTAGCGGTTTTTTATTCCAACAATGGCGAATCATCGATTTCAGGCCTCCGGGTTTTCCTCAACTGTACAACAGTCATTCAGCACAAAACTATAGTTAGATCTATATCCTATGCACAAACACAAACACATTACATGTATATATATATATATGAGTACATATAGTACTGGCATAAACTATTCACGTCAGCACAATCGTCGATTCAAATGCACCCACGCACTTCGCGCCATTCTCCAATCATTCTTTCTCTCTCTCTTCCTCCCTCTCTCTCTCTCTCTCTCTCTCGCTCTCCTTTGGATCGCCCTGTAGAATTTCGTGTACGTACACCAATGGAAATATTAATTGAACGCTGAAAAATTGACAAAGTACAGTGAGAAAATAAAACAAATGAAAGAGGAATGAGAGAAAGAGAGAGAGAGAAGGGTAAAGGATGCTCGTACACGCAATTTTGGCCAGCCAATCAAAGACGAATTTGCGAATGTTAAGGAAAACACAGATCGTCGTCGGCGGCGGGCGAAATCTCGCGGACGTGGAGAGTCTACCTGTGCCCACTCGAACCTAAACTCCTGCTGCTGTTTGTACCTGCGCGTACACACGGGAGGCAACGATAGAGAGGAGAACGCGTGTTCACGGGCCTGCGCGTTAAGCCGCACTGAGGGCCGCACAGTAGAAGCAATGCTCTCGACGAGCCGCACGGCGGAGAGAAGCATTGGGGAAAAAGAGCGGAGTAGAGGAAGGTGCGAGACTCTCGCGGGAGAGTCCTACGCTTACATGAGAGAGCCGATTCACCGACGCACACTACGGGACACTCCCAAACGCGTCGCGTGCTCACTCGGAAATTGCATTATATCGAATTTTAGAAATGTCGCGTATGATGTTAGGTTATACCTGCTTCGAAGCACTTGGAAGTAGGTGATACTGCTTTGTATGAACTTTCCATTCTTGGGGAGCGAGAGAGAGAGAGAGAGAGAGAGAGAGAGAGAGAGAGAGAGAGAGGATCAATGAACTATCAATATAGCGAGTAATACTACCGCAAGTTGCATAATTATATGTGGAGCACACTACGGATTATGTTATATGTTATGTAGGGTATTATCGTTGCGGGAAATTAATATATAGATATATTAATATATAGAATATATATATATTACCACACCTCCTTCTTAATTTCCCGATATATATATATATATATATGTTTAACGCTGGAAATGTTGAGGAAGGTAATGGTTTGAAAATATATATGGTGTACGTATGGCTTGGAACTCTGTGAAGAGAAGATTTCTGATATAGTTTAATGCTGGAGAATTTGGTTTGAGTTATTTTTGTTGAATAACTTAGGATGAATGCATCGGTTGAACAGTTACCAGTGAATGAACAACAGCTTTTTGAGGGTTCATAAGAAATTTTGACCACTTAGCTCGACATTAGATTTTGAATTTGTTTATTTTGCTTCCCTATAGAGGAAACTTTGTTATGGTGAACATTTTTTTTCGAGATTTTCATGAAAACGTGTTCAGGATGTCCCAAAACGTCTAACATATTTAGAAAAAATGTCCTGATGTATGTGTGAGTCAGGCCTCCAAAATTCAAACCTCTAAAACTCGAGGATTTTACAAAATAATTGGGACTCCCGTTCAAATTTTACGAGACTTTGAATTTTTCGAAAAAATGTTTGTTGGCACTCTAGCTACCGCAAATATTGAATTACGAGGCTGACAAAATTTTCAATCGTAGACAAACATCAAATGATGGATGAGTTCCAATATGGTGAGGATCGGTTGAAAAATACGATTTTCACGACATTTTGATTATTATTTTCTATGTGGACGGACTATGAACCGATTAGTCTTTTGGATCGGTTTTACAAAAAAAAAATTGCTCGGTTTTGCTTTCTCATAAAGGAAATTTTGTTGATATTTATAATTTACAAAGCTTTCTTTATGACGAAGCCAAACACAAATCAATGTACTTCGCCGAGCAATGCTCTAAGGGCAATCTTGAACAATGAGGAAGGAAAATGCAAATTCATTTGCATCCTTTTTTAAATTCCATCACATAATTCAAAATTCTGGGTATCTTTTAAAATTTCTTAACTGGGTATCTTTTAAATTTTGTGGGTATCTGTTAAAATATTGCTTAACTTGTTCATTTATCGGTGACTCTATCCTAGTATCTGCAAATTTTGTAGAATTTGTAAGATATAGTTGTGATTTTAGAGAAATTGCATGTTCTGAATTTCTATATAAAAATAATTTATTTATTTGACAAATTTCTTCTTTTGAAAGTGTGCCAAATATATATTTTACAGATAAAAAATATTTTACCTTATTGCTTCCTCTTACAGACTTAAACAATTCTGCATTAATTTTCGAGCACACGACTAACCAGTCTTCAATTGAATTCGAATTCATTGTCAGATATCTAGTCGATTCACCAATAGGCGAGAATCAAACTGTATAAATAATATGCAAAAAACTCAAGATCAAAAAAAAGAATCAATCGACTCAGAAATTATTATTATTTTCTAATAAAAAAAAAAGTACATTTTCTTTCATTCTCATTTAATTCGAGTTACAGTCGCAAACCCGATAAAGGAGAAAATTTACATTGGAAGCCTCGCGAGGTCAGCTACACCGCGAAAGTATTAATTGTAATTTCACGCCGGACGTGTACCTGCATACTTTTGCGGAAATTGATACGGCGGACGTGCGTGCATTCACTCGAATGCTATAACGCAATAGTGCCTAGTGCCGCAGTAACCTGCCCTCTCTACATAAACTCGCTCCCAACGTACTAGATAGATGCAGGGACCGGTGTGTATTTTATGCGTATATTTACTATACATAGCTCGAAGTACAGTAGAACCCCGATTGAAATTAGAATTACATTTTTTTTTTTAAATAAATAACAAAATTAAAAAAAGAAAAATACGTTTCATTTCATGAAATATTTTTCTCTCATTTTAGCAACAAAAAAAAAATACCACTTAGATTTAACATATCCCTGAAATTATTTCCATCCTTAAAAAAAAAAAAAATTATGCAACCTCTTCGCAGTCGAACCATTTTGAAAAATATTCCAACATAAAAGGATAAACAAATCAGCACACGCAAAACTCTTTACATTTTTTTTTCTTTTTTTTTTCTATTGATTTGAAAAAAAACAGTTCTCCCTCAGTCGAGGTTCTACTGTATATACGTATTGTGCAGCCCACTATGTGCGCTGTAAACGTAGAATCATCGGTGAATAGTACGGCAAGCGAATAAGAGAGTTGAGAGTAGTACGATGATAAACGTATTGTGCAGCGTGTATTTCTATTCGAGCATATAAGTGTTAAGGTATAGATGATGCGAGCAAGACGACGCGATTCGGAGCATTTACTCCGCGAGTTCTCAAGGTTACTCGCGGTACTCCACCTCCCCTTCCACCTTCTCTCCTGTGCTTCGTCCACCTCCACGTAACCGTTCTTACGCAACGCATACCTCGAGTCTTCGGCACACACGGAGCGTACGAGGAGATACTCGTTGTCGGTTGTGCTGCTGCTGCTGCTGCTGCTGTTGGGTGGTAATATAGCAAACGAACGATGCAGCTTACTATGTACGTATATAAAACACGAGGCACACACGTTTTGTATTATGGCTCTCTCGCGCTTCGCCGCACTGTTACGACGTCGATTCGATTTTTTTTTTTTTCATTCTTTCTTCTTCCCTTCTTTTCATATAGACAAAGGTAGAGTCTGTTGCGACGGATCTATCAAAGGATTGTCCTGCATCGATGAAACTCACAGGCGGAACGAATCTATAGGTGAATACTCGTGCGTGCATATTGAATATGTAGGAATACGTAAATGGTTGAGGCGTTTTCAAAAGAGGTATTCTAAAAGTAAGAAAAAAAAAAATTTATTACGCAAACCGTTAGCAATAATATATTTTTATTTAATACATGTTTGCAGATTAACGAGGCATCAACGGTACATTGGATCATTCGAGTATGATATTATTACAATTTAGGGCGGTCGTACTAAATATCACACGACAAAATATTCCCCCAAAACATCCCATCACCGAAATATGCCCTCCCAAAATATGTCTTTGATAAAATAACTTTTTATCTTTGAGTGAAGCACGGAGAAGTTAAGTTACTTTTTTTAAAAGTTAAAGCTTTCATTTGTAGAAATTAAAATGGTTTCAAATTTTTTTTTTTGTTATAATATACTTATATAATTGAATTTTCTTTAAATTTAAATAGTTTAATTGTAAAATTATGATTTTTCGAATCATAGATGTGACTTAAATTACTTTGAATTAAAAGTTTATTTATATTGTATTAATGTGTTTTATATTTTTAATAATTATTATTAATTTTTTTTAGAATTTATTATAATTAGAATAATTTCTGTAAAAATGGAAATTTTAATTTGATTAGACTGAATAAAATTATTATTTTCTATAGTAGTTATATTAATTTCTGTAATAATTATTATTTATAGAATTTAATGTATAAATGGAGATAATAATATAAAAGGATTTATTTATTTAGTTATATTATTTGTTTTATCAATAATATTAATAATTTATAGACCAAATGTAATAAGATATTTAATTGGGTGAGATGGTTTAGGATTACTTTCATATTGTTTAGTATTTTATTATCAACGAGAGAATAGATATAATTCTGGAATATTTGCAGTTTCAACTAATCGAGTAGGAGAAATTTTTATTTTAATACTAATTGGAATAATAAAATTAGAAAATACAGCACATTCGATAACTATGTTCTGATTATTTTTTTTTTAAATTACACAAATCAGAATACAGAAAATTGTGGAAGGAGTTTTTTAAGGTATTTTCGATTTTTTTTTTTAAACCTAGTATTTTTGTATTATCTTGTATTAACTAATTTTTTATCAAAATACATATATGGTATCATGACGGTAATAATTTAACCATAAACAACAGCAAAAAGCTATAAGATCAAAATATCCTTGCTAAGAGCAGGCTAATGCTAACGGTACAATAAATATTTTTAAAAAAACATGAATAAAAATCTCGAGACTTGTCATCTCGATTCTTCTCCAGCTACGTCACAACATAGGTTTGCGAGTAATGTGCCGTGACTCACAATTTAACTCGCTCGACCTACCGAGGCTTTTTAAAGTGAGAGAAACAGGGTGAGAGAGAGAACAAATTGTCTCAATGGCACGTGCT
The DNA here is from genome assembly GCA_964016905.1 of Perithous albicinctus. Taxonomy (NCBI): domain Eukaryota; kingdom Metazoa; phylum Arthropoda; class Insecta; order Hymenoptera; family Ichneumonidae; genus Perithous; species Perithous albicinctus. The sequence goes on along the minus strand of OZ024698.1, from coordinate 12,470,649 downwards.
TGAGATTGATAGTCCGGGACGCGCAGAGGCCTGACCCGATGAAGATTATAGAATGAAGATTCCGTGCCTCAGATTTTTCTGGATTCGCTGTTTCCCCACATGGAGAATTGTAAGCCTTCGTTACTTTATGAAACACATATTGGTTTTATAATTAATTACATAATTATTGTCTCATAACGATTGCTTGCATTGATGATTGCAAGAAGAAAAATCGCGAAACATGAATGTCCTCGTTTTTTTTTTCAATGCATTAGGAATATTGCTCCATTTTTTATAAAATAAATTGCAGGAAAATTCAGCAAAAAGAAAAAACCCATTTTAATAATTGAATAAATTTCAATATCTTTATTTATTATATATAAAATAATTTTTTTTCACAATGCAGGTTTATATGACTGCCCACATATCCGATACGAAAATATCAAAATTCTAACAGGACAGAAGTAAAAAAAAAAACGGAACTAAGAAATAGTTATTTTAGGTTTGTTATTTATTTAAATCTTTGTGTTATAATTTTGTAGCAATTGCCTATAATTTTCGGAGATAAATGTTCAAAATTTTATTGTTACGAAAAAAGTTGATTGTTCATATATTTTCACGAAAATGTTATTTTTTTAATGCATTACGGATATTGCTACATTTATTACGTAAAAAATTCCACGAAGATTTAGCAAAATTCCATTTTAATAATTGAATGAATTTCGATATATTTTTATAACCGCTACAAATAATAATTGTTTAATGAATTATGCGACAATAATTTTTTTCACAATGCAGGTATGACCTTGAATTTTTCTGCATCTGCAAAAAATGTACTTTAGCAAGGTGTAGCGCCTAAACAATTAACTTGAGAAAAAGAAGTCTGGGGACTTTTCATTTCCTTTTTCATTTATCTTTCAACGAATTTTTTCAAAAAAATTTTTAAACTGTTTTTCAAAAAAGTAGAGTCAATTTTTCGGTTTGACACGCGGTTACATCTTAGATATTGCTTGAAAAACAACATTTAATAAGACTTTTTTGTTTCTTTTTCGATTACCTAACAAAGGATTTTTGACAAAATTTTATTAGACTGTTCTTCGAAAAAGAACCCAAACTTTTTTTTTCCCAAGTCAATAGTTTAGGCGCTACAGGTTGCTGAAAAAAAAAAATTGGGAGTTCGATATATTTTTACGAAAATATTATTTTTTCAATACAGTAATAACTCCTGCAATTTTCCATAAAATTTCATTAAGACCCTATTTTGCTTTGCAATAAAAAAAAATTATTTAATTAACTATACCTTCTACTAATATAACCTTCTAACTGTACGATAGTGAAAAAAAAGAACAAGCGAAACTAAAAACTTGTTATTCTTCCACTGTCAAATATTCCCACAGTTATTCCTGTTTCTTACGAGGAGACCTCACTGAAGCCTAATTAACGTTCACTTAGATAACTTCTAGACGTAATAATAACGAGTGCAAATGTATGAGTGTGCATTGGCTTCAATAGCAACGACTCGAGTATTACTGCGGCCAATGACGCAAGTTCACGAGACTGCATCCAAGAAGCAGAGCCTCCGCGACACCTATTGCTATTGACACACACACACACACACACATACACGCGACACACATTTCGAAGGCTCTCGATTTCGTCACGTTGAATTCCACTCTTAGAAGTACCGTTTCACGCCAGCGGGCCATTCGATATTATATGCTTAGTAAACAAAGCGCAACTAGCACTATGCACTCGGTTTGAGGATAGAAACCTATTTCGGTGAAGTTACTTTTGAGGGACAATTTATAATAAAAATTCTCAATTATATAATTAAATTTGTTGCATTTGATGTGCGAAGGGGTTGCTGGATATCACTGCTACACTTTACTTTTATTGCGTGGCAGATACCGAACTGCGTCGCATGAGTATCGAACACTGCTTTTTTTATAATGAAATAAAAAAGCCTGCAAAGTAGAACCTTGCAAATTGCTTCCTCATTATTTTACATTTTTTTTTAAATGTTTAAATGTATGCAAAGTAGATCTTTGCAAATTGTTTTCTCTGTAAAGCTTCCACTATGAGGAAGTACGTTTATCTACTTTGGCTTTCTGATACAGCAAGCTTTGTAGAGAAAACAATTTGCAAACTTCTACTTTGCATACATGTAAAATTTTTTTTTAAATAACGTAAAAAATTTGTCTACTATAAAAATCGCATTCACAAGCTTTTTGAAATTTGTAAATCGTCATTAAATTTAAACCTCTCAACCGATTTTCTTCAAATTTGCACTGAAAACTTGTTTCACAGTGCTCAATATGTGAAATAAATTTCAAGCCGGTATCTTTCAATTTCTGCAAGCTAGTGCGTAAATGAGATTTTTCAAAAAATAAAAAATGTTATAAAATTCGAACTACTCGACCGATTTGCGTAAAATTTATACCCAGACCTAGTTCTATGCCAAATTTCATTGAAATCAGCCTAAAAAAGTCGATTTTTTTTTTCGCTACAGCAATGTTTTGTTTTTTTTTTTGGAATAAAATCCGTTCCTTAAAATCAATTCATCACCGATACTCAATAATTGTGAAATCACGTGGTAAATTGCAGCCGGTCATCCCAGAATTTAAAAAGGTAGAAGTATTTACGAACATTTAAAAACAAATTAGAATTCCAATAAAATTTGAAGCACTCTATCGATTCTCGCCAAAATTGGCATCAATCATGATTCCCTGTAAGTTCGTTTGTGTTCAAAATTTCAGCAAACATCTCTCTATTCGACAAATTCAATATTAAAATATTTTTCAGTCCTATGAAACACTTACAAAAGCATATAGTAATTAATTTTAAAAAATCATGTTCAAAGTAATCTTCCATTTTCACAGTGTCTTGATCCTCAATATGGTGAAGGTCTCAGCAGCTAGCAGCGTAATCAGTCCCCGAAATTCGGGGATTCAGGAAGCCCTACTTTTTATTCTGGACGCTCTTCGTCTCTGGCAATTTGACTTATCCCGACCGGGCCATCGTGTGCCACAACTGAATACAGTGTGCGATGCTCGAGCGCAAAGTCATCGAACCCGCAGCGTCGTGACCCCAACAACGGCAAGCAGCAGCAGCAACAGCAGCAGCAGCAACGAAGCAGTTCCTGAAGCACACAACTTGCTTCATTCCCGTCCTTTCACTATACGCCGCAGCGTACGCTATCCCTCTGCACGATACTGCCATATAGTATTTCGTAAGTCGCACAGTTAACTCGCACACGAGTTAGGTACTTCATATACAGGACGGTTCACCACAACGATGGGCCCGGACTCTTTGGAGATTGTACAATCAGCCATCTATAAAGCTACGCACTTCGTCCTGTTGAGCAAGAATAAGAGCCCATTTTCGGCGGAGTAATACTCTCGACCGTGAAAGCGGAATGACAAAGCTACGAAAGACGCCAATGGACTTTCAGGTGGAAATTAGCTGAAGAAGATGAACGGGCAGTTTTTCTTGTTGTAAATTCGAGGACTGAGCAACAGAGTCGTCGACTTTATTTCAAAATAAAGTGCTCATTCACGTTTCTTCGGCTGAGTTCAGCTTGAGAATCTAATGACTCTGTTTTTTTTTTTTTGTAGTCGTCGATTTCTCCTTTTATCACATTATTATATTTACTAATCTCGTGTACTAATGTATGTTCTAATCTTGTATCTATTTTTAGTCCTAAGGCAGATGAGTAAGGTATTTGTTCAAAATAACTTCAATATTCAGTCAAGGTTTTTAAGAGAACAATAATATATTGAAACAGGAGTTTTTATTATTATTTTTCTGATCATTTTAATTGGACTTAAATGATGAAAAATTTCGAACCTACGTATCTCAAAAACGGCTACAAAAATCTAGCTGAAATTTGGCAGTGGGTGACAATTTTTTTTAAATTCAATCATCTGTTCAAATTTTATTCAGTGTTGCATTTTTCGAAAACCTTTCCAAATTTACAACTATTGAGGTAAATAATTTTTTAGAAATAAAATTACGTTAAAGAACGTTTGGAATTGAATTTGGGATGAATCTATAAAAAGCTTCGGTTTTTGAATAGGATTGTTAATTAATCCAATAATTCAAAAGAAACATAATATTCAGCACTGGCTACAAACCAAATTTGTTGTTGATCGGAAAAAAGATTCCCATTTTATGGTATTTATAACATTTTTTTTAAATTAAAGAAAACACAATATTCTCAGTTTTACATATCGAAAAAAAAATATTTTCATATTAAAAACAATTTAAAAATATTATATTTACAAACGCAGAGCGAAACGTTAAATGTTACATATATACGATGATTCCCCGTCATAATTTCCAATTAAACTCAATGCAATATTCCGCGACAAAGTTGCGGCAATATTTCAATCGCAATTAAACATTGGAAACAGTTCTGCAATATTTCTGTCACATCGCTGTGGTGCATATGTGTTTGTCTCTTCCCGCAGTGGAGCACGAGCTCTACGATTATAAATGCACAAAGTATACTTATTTTTTTCTTAATAAAATCCAAAGATCGCCAGCGGTCCAATTGGTCCACACCTTTTGACACGACCCGGATAACAAACCCGAAGTAATTGTCGAGTGGAGGAGCGCGTAGGTTTCATATTAGGCACGTACCATTGGTATCAACAGCGATACCTCTAATACCCAATGTACAACATTACGTATTATACGTTGCCCTCGCGGCTAAACTGTGCTGCACGACGAGCGATTAACAGCTTCTCGCCGATGTGCACATTCAACACATGCACACATACAGGAGAGCCTGCAGCAGCTAATCAGGCTATTTGAACCATTTGCTCCAACATGCGATGTCACTGGGCCACAAGATTATCCCCCAAGATATATTTATTGGATTTATGTCATCCTTCCCCGATGGATTATCTCAAAAATGCCAGCTCCATTCGAGGCAACCTCTCCATCAAAGATGAACACATCGACCCACACTGACAAGGTTACGTATTAATTTATTTAAAAAATATAAATAAATAAATAGATTTTTTTTTTTTAAACAGACAGAAAAAATGGGGATCAAAGGCTGTGAACGCTGCAGGTTGAACATAGGGTCAGAATCAAAAGTCGAAAGAGAGAAGACAGCGGCAACGTGACATCGGATTATTTACGACACAGAGTCGACTGGTACTTGACGTAGGTCGACGCCACGGGGTTAACTCGGTTAACCTTCCGAGAGCGAAGGATCGAGATCGCTCCGCATCCAAGTACATCCAACTATGTGGACACCGCGGTACATACAATCCATGTACATAATGCTATGTACATAGTTCCATTCCATGCTCCGGAGAAGCATGCAACTGCATCTATGTAGACAGATAAACATGCGGACAAAAGTCTACGAGATTATCTCGAAGCAGGCGATGCTTTGGATGCTGGATGAAACGTAAATTTACCAGCGGAATCCCTAGCTCTGTATTTATTCGCTCTATTCCCCGGAAGGAAAATGCATCCACGCTTGAGGCTTTGGTGCTTTATGCACCGACGCATTTTCCAATTGGACCTTCGCGGAGATTGTCTATGTGCGATGCAATATGTTCGGTAATAACAGCACCGGAATAGAGCACGTTTTTGCGGCTTCCAGCGCAGAAAGGAATGAAATAATAAGGTAATTAAGTACTCATTTTATTGTGTGAGAATGTGTTTTGAAGGCTGTACAATGGTTCTACAGAAGCAGAATCTACAACGCCACATCTACGCAATGCTGGACTCCAGGCAGGAATTGTAGACGTTGTCACAACTATACATACATACCCCCCAATCTTTAGACAACCACAAATTCAATAGGACAAAAGTCTCTAAGGCAAGTCTTGTGATAATACTGAAAAATGATGGAGAGTAGAACTTTGCATGTTGCTTCCTCATTAAATCTCATTTTTTCACAAAGCCTATGAGGAAGTTTATTCAGTAATTTTGGCTTCCTCATAGAGGAAGCTTTTTGAAAAATGAGATTTAAAAATGATGGAAAGTAGAACTTTGCACGTTGCTTCCTCATTAAATCTCATTTTTTCACAAAGCCTATGAGGAAGTTTATTCAGTAATTTTGGCTTCCTCATGGAGGAAGCTTTTTGAAAAATGAGATTTAAAATGATGCAAACCAGAACTTTGCAAATTGCTTCTTCATTAAATCTCATTTTTTACAAAGCCTATGAGGAAGTTTATTCAGTAATTTTGGCTTCCTCATAGAGGAAGCTTTGTGAAAAATGATATTTAATGAAGAATCAACGTGCAAAGTTCTGGTTTGCATTATTTTTCATTTTAATTAGCATTTTTGAAATATCGTTACCTCTACACTTTTGGTAGTTGTTTGTGCAACACCACAAATCAAAAGTTACAAATGTATCTATAAAAAAAAAAAATTACGTTACACATGACAACCAAAAATCCCATAATTAATATCGTTGCATCATATTTCCATCTAGTACAAAGTTTTGACTTACTTTCTTAACTTTTGCAGATTTTAGAGCGAAAATTGAAGTTCTTTGATAAACTCAATATGGAGTAAAATCCGAACAACTTTACCGATCATCGCAAAATTTCGTACGTAACAGTGCTATATATTATTTTTCGTCTGCAGAACATTTCGGTTGATTTGTTGAGACTCGACGTGATTTAGAGCAAAATTATTCTTTTTTTTTTCGAAATATTCAAAATTCTATAAAATCCGTATCGCTTTACCGATTTCGTCGAAATTCAATACCAAACCAAATTGAATCTGTCTTCAGTTGTGAGGAACTATTTAGCCAAATCGTCGAGTCTTTACGAAAGTTAGAGCGATCATGTAATTTTTTCGAAAAATTAAAAATTCTATAAAATCTGTATATGTAAATACATTTTGTTAAAAATCACACCAATTAAAGAGGAGTTACTGCTCTACTTGCGTGCCAACTAATTAATTGAATATATTCGAACCATGTCCACTCACTCCCAATATGTTAAATATTTCAACAAAATTTAAACCTTGTATTACATACACGTCCCATCAGAATAATCATCGATCCCCAAAAATTGCCCAAAAAAAAACCTAACTAAACACCAATCAAAATTTCACATTTTATAATAGCTGCAGGCTTATTATTATGAAATCAAAATTAAAAAGTCAGCTAAACTAAACGTTATTACTTGAAGTTATGAGAATTTAAAATTCTGATAGTAACACTATCGGATTATTCGTTGAAGGTACCGAACAATCATCGGCACGTCAACGCCTGCAACCCAAACAGTCGAAGAATCGATTTTGCCATTCGTATCCGCTGGATTATTCCAGAAATTATCACCATCACGCCCACGGCCACTGGCTTACATATCATATTATCCCTTCGAGCTGCCGATCACTCATCGGTATTATTATTTGCAAAACGAGATAATACCCACCTGCGCAGCTGTGACTACACGCGCCTCTTTACGTTGGTACTCTGCAACATATGGCAGCGACGAATTTTTATTTTAATCCTGAAAAAAAAAAAAAAAAAAAAAAAAGGGATACGAGACAGATTAAAAATCACGCAGTAATGAGTAAATAACGAGACATTAACGTCGAAAGCTTGCTTAGCCAGTTTGAATAAGTTTCACATATATTTGTTGTCCATGATACGCATTTTTTTTTTTTAAATACGTGTACATCCACCTCCGGATACAATATACATATATTTATATAACATTTATATAATATTAATAATAATAATAATAATGATAATAATGCAATATAGAGTTTCTTTTTTTAATTTACTTTTTTCATATTTTTTTTCTTTTTTTGCTCCATGCGCTATTTATAGTAGTATACATCTACACAGTATAGGTACGTGTGATCTTCTCAAGAGGATTTCGACATTTTAATATAGATTTCTCCTTTTTTAAAAATGTGTATTTCTTATGACCTCGTTTCTTCGTTTATTGTTACTCTTTAAGATTCTTTTTTTCTTCCTTTCTTTTCTTTTTTTTTCGTTTCTTTTCTTCTCGTTACCTGACCTTTTTGCGCCTGTCTGGATTCGTTTGCTGCGATAAATAATACGTTCCCTGCCGTTCAGTGAGATTAGCTTCTTTTACGTTTTATTAGGCCGGTTGGGAAGAGCTTCACGGCCTCCGCGGATACATTTCCCCTTGGCTCTATTTAATATATCCACCGTTCGAACGAGACTCGACGTTTTCACAGTAATGTGGATTATTTCCCCTTTGCCGTTCATCCCTTATTCCGTCTCATCTCGTTCAGCGTCGCGACTTTTACGGTTTGTAACTCAATCGTGTACCTCGGGCTTCAATCTAGTTGCCTCTGTGCCGGAGAAACGAGCATGCGGGTCTCTCATCCAGAGTTCTATCGGAGAAGCCACTGTCTGATTGACGGAAGTGGCTGGAAAAATCCTCAATCGGACAGCGGCTCTCTTGCATTCCACGCTTTTACTATTTTTTTTTTATCTCGTCCATTCGATGATTAAACTCCTTCGGCTTATTTTCGATCTCTTTTGGCAATGCTGGGAGGGATTTTGGAGAATCTATGGAAGGTGCTTCAGGGACAATGTCGTTAGAGATAAATTTGGAGATTCTATTCACAGATATCCAGAATAATTATGCAAGACGACGGTAATTTATTTGGTGGCATTTTGTATGGAGGTAATAATGAGATTTTTCAAAGTTTCACTGGACTCAGTATTTCTTCATTTTTAGAAAGTATTGATAATTGTAACTATCGCATAAATTTCTCTCGTAGTCATTCAAACCAAAAAGTACTTCGAATACATTTTTTTAAAAGTGTATTCGAAATATTGACTGGTATTGTCAGTGACCTTCCGATTAAATCCTCGTCAGAAATTTATGATCATTTATTTCATCGTTTACACGACAGTCCTAAGATGGTCCTAAGAATGACGGTGAAAACACCAGTCATTTGATAATCTCGCATCGCTAATCCGGAGTCTCTGTGTTTCGAAATTAATCCACGAAGATAAGAGCGAGAAACTAAATTTAAGCATTCCTGGTCTGGTGGCACTGAGCTGATATCAAGGACTTTCTCCTCGAGTGGATTAGCGCGAAGCTGCGAGGCTTACGTTGCCAGAGACCGAGGAAATAGTCGTAACTTTCGATAAGGAACCGAGGATCAAGTGATCGACGTGCAGGGAGATTTCCCGAGAAACCCTCGGAGTCCCCTTATCGGGAAGACAAGGGCTCGGGGTGAATTTATGTTCAGGGACTCGAAATGTAAAGTTTGAAACTAAAACTCAAAGAAATCGTGCTAGTGGTGGCAACTGGTAAATTGCAACGATTCATTGCTAATTCATGCAATCATTTTTACACTGAACATTCGTTGATTAGTTACAATTTCATCAAAATTAATTGCAATATAATAATCAATGTGTCTATAAAAACAGTTGCCTGTGCCTAAAAAAAAAAAAAAATTCTTAACTGACATCTATTTTTATGACTACATTAATTAAACTTACAACTTATTAAAATGAATATGATGACAAAGAAATAATTAATGTAACTACAAAAATAGTCTACTACAAACAAATATCTAATTATTAATAAATGATCATTTGAATTTACCACAAAATAAATTCCACCTAGGATCAATGGAAAAGTCTGAAAACCACATAATTCACAGGCGAAAGTATCGAATATGCATTTCTTCGTGGATTTATTATTTACCAAATGAATGCATATTCCTCGGATTTATAAATCTCACTGAACTGTGATTCTAAAGGGAATCTCAAGATTAGGACTTCCCTAACGTGCGTAGGTGAGGGAAAGGAGCGTGAGAAAAATAAATGAATTTTAGCGAGATGAAACTTTTCAGGGACGATAAAACGGTTTAAGAGGGACGCATATTTCTTAAGCCTAGGAGAGGGACGATTTTTTTTTAAGAAGGACTTTCAAGAGCTTTACACTCAATGATGGAATGAGGGTGTTCTTTTTTTTTTTTTTTTTTTTTTTGATGTTTTTTGTTTGAGGTCTATGCTATTTACTATTAGGTAGGTAGGATCTCGAGGATCACACACTTTCTGCATTTCTTCTTCGTCTTCTTCGCTATTTCCCTTCTTTCACTCTCTTCGTTCACCTTCTCGGCTCTCCCGTTGGTCTCGTCGTCTCGCACTCACACCTTATCCCCATTTCTGGAAGAGTCCCATTCGCTGGCAGCGGCAATTCGAACCCCAGAGATTGCAACGACACGACGAACTGTAGCAGCACTCCTGCGGCCTGTGATCGCAATTTCCGTCGCGTCTTATGCAGCCACGCCTAAACACATAGATCAACGAGGAACGTCTACTCGAGATTAAGGAAATCGTTGGAAAACACATCGAGACATCGGGAGACATCAAATTGTGTAAGCTACGTGTGTGACTTCTTCTTTTTTTTACTAGATTGCTCTCTTTCGGTGTACATTGAACGCAGAGAAATTTTAATTCCTTCGACAACTATTTTATTTTATTTTATTTTATTTTTTTTTTCAAACGACACAATCACCTGAGAATGAATAATAAATGGGACACCGAGTGACCTAAAAATCATGAAAATTAAATGCTGCGGAAAATTCCACATATAAAATCCTTTACTTTAATAAAAATGCACTATACAGCACTGACAGAAAAATTACTCCGCAGCCAGAAATGTACTCCAAAAGTGCGCATTTTTTTTTTGCAAAGGAAAGCTTGATATCAAATTTTCGAAACTCAGACTGGACAGAATTTTCCTACAAAGAGATGATATCGTAATGCATAAAATAAATTTCTCCTCAATTTATTTAAATGACTTAATTATATTAATTTAACATATTATTAATTTTTTTTTATCGAATTAATTGCAGAACGAATTTGGTCCATAGGTGTAAAAAATTGATACGTTTGAAAAATTTCATTGATAAATTGCGAAATAAAAAAGAAAAGCTTGACTCGATATCACCTCCTTCGGTAGCTTTAAATCCCAAATAATTCTTAGCCACAAATATTATAGACTCAAATAATTTTCATGATTATTAAAATTTCTCGTTTCGCCTAGATTTTCTTGATGTGTTTGATTTAATTATTGTTACAGAGAATCCACTCACTTTTGTTGCGCCGCACGCATCAGGTTCTCCAGGGCGTTGTCCGAATAATCCGAGTCAACTGGTATCCCATTCCCGTCCTCCTCTGTGTAACCAGATATATTTAAATACATTACTTGAGATTGTGCCACACGTGCATACGAGTTTATGGCGATAAGCATGCCAAGTCATGTGCATACAAAATTCTTATCAGACACGAGGTCATCTTACTCCGAGGAAACGTAGTCAAGGAATACGTTAATACAGAGATTGCCTTCAGGGCAATCCTTAAAAGCACGGATACGAACGTCTCGCGAATAACGCGAAACTTTACATCCAAATTTTTTTTTATATTTTTTTTATAACTCTTCCTAACAAACTGCAACAATATCGTTGAAAATTCCAGAGTGGAAAGTTTCATCATAGCAGATATGACAAAGATTAACTCTATTTCCAAGCCACGAGAGCAGCTATAATTCACCAGGGAAATACATGTGCACCACCAATGCTTTCAGCACGACTATAAACCTCGACAACTCTCGTTGCATCTAAATGGAAAATCCTTCCACCATAAAAATGTCAGATGATTCAAATTACGCAGTGCTTCCAATTGCCCATCTCTCTTTTTCCGAATTTTCTATAAATTTCACACGTTATGACGTCATTAATTCTCATTGTGATGTGAAATGTTGTCGTGGTGTCCCAGCAATTTTTCTTGGTGTGAAATTCAAGAATATTTTCAGGATTTTTTTTGGAGATAAATATTATTTTGTACGATACAAATTTAAAAAAAAATACACAATACGTTATAAAAATATATCTGCAAATAAATGAGTGCTGAATAGATTTCATTTTACTCTCATCTTTTTCTCATACAGCATCGTTTACTCGAAGATCCTATTTTAGAATTTGTAAAATAATGTACTAATTTTGAACGTTGATAATAAGTGAAATTAGAATATATCACTCAATATGTGTCTCGGTAAATATAACTTATTCGATCACCAAACGAACTCTACGTGTTAAATGATACAAAAATATTTTTACAAAAATTAGTAAACTATTAATAAATAAAGAAGGAGTTTGATTAATGTATCAAACTCCCTCCCTTTTTTTTAAATTATTTATTTTATATAGATACGTGATTTTGTTAAATTATATCTCAGCAACAATGTGGCAAATATATTTAATCTGAAAAAAATCTTTAATTTCGCTCTGCAATAAAAAAAAAATCATAGTATAAATATCTTTGAAGATATTCTGACTAATTAAATGCCTCAAATGCTTTATTAATACTTTGATATCGACGAGAACTCCTGTCAGAGTTGGCAACGAATCGAATTAACAAAGTTGGGTGACAAGAACAATTTCGATTTCCACTCGAACACTCCGGATGCTTTTAGCACTCGTAATTTCCCTCTGATTTGATGAGATTTAAACTTTTAATCGTGTTAAATCGTTATCACGAATTAATGGCAAAAGCGTTATCACGGTTCATGGTATATGTGTATTCGTCATTCAGCTGCTATCCCATTTCCTTCAGTAGCCACTCATCTCTCTGGGCATACGCTCAGTTCCGGAAGAAGCTAAAGTTTCGTCTAATGCTGTCTTTCCTTTTATTTTACAGGCGTTTCCTTAGCGGCTCTGAGAGTTTGCGAAACATAACTCTGGATTAGCGAAGGTAATTCCTGCACTAACGCTCTCATATCTACGTACTGTACTGAAGCTACAATGTATAGGTATGATATTATGAAGCAGAGAAACAACGCAGCAAAATGTCTCATAAATAGCCAACATTTTGAAAGAAGAGAAACAATTTTCTCGGACCGACCCACTACTCACATTTATACGAAGAGATATGACATTAAAAGAGTCAGGGTCGCTCAAAAATCGCAAGTGGAAATAATTGTTTCTTTTTGGATGTATATTATTGCGATTTTTTTTTTATATTGTATAAAATAAAGAAGTCATAGTGTTTTCAAAACTATAGAATTCTAATAACAAGACTGTAACATGAATTTTTTAGTCCAGATAAAAAAAAATATATATATATATATGTTCACTTTGCGTTTGAAGTCGTAATAAACAGTCGACGACAGGCTTTGATAAGAACGAAATACACGCGAGTACGTTGACGAAAAATAATCAGAGGGTTGGGATCTTTCGACCCTCCTTTCGTTAGTCACTTGATGCCATGTAATTCGAAACATATTTTTCCTCTCTAGGCAAAGGAGGATAATGGGAATGAATGGTATTTTTCTGGATGAAAAGCGGGCAGAGAGTGGCCATCAAGATCGCATCCCTCAGGTGTCAAGGGATAGAAGGAAAATTGTGTGGAACATTGGTGCTCGAGAGAAAATAGAGAAAAAGAAAAGATAGAATGTCGAGTGAAGAAATAATGTGCTGAAGTCTGCCAGATCTAGGATATATAGTGTTGACCCACGAGAGAAAGGGAGAAATAAGGATCGAGATCGATCGTTTACACGATGGCTCTCGACGTCCAGCTAGATGGACTCCATTCGTCAATCAGGGCAGCAACGTTATTGCTCCTGGAACGGAGAATTACAGGAATAGAAACACATCTCTAGGGGTTGGGAGACTGAGGAGAATCTCATCAGGGTTTCGTAAAGCCCTATCAAGGACTAATCTGAAACTATAATGATCCTGGTATAAATATTTTATACCCTAAAAAATATGTTCAATCTTGTACCAAAGAAATTGAGCAATTGAGACTGAAATGGTATTCAAATTAAAGTGATTGATTTGTACTATTTCGGTGTTGCGTTTCTCGCATTCAAAAGACTCAATCCAAAAGGCCTAAAATAACAAGCAAAAGAAAATACGAAATACCAAAGTTTTGAGATAGAAAAAAATTACTTTTCTTCTTCAGTCGTATCCTAAGTTTTCCACAGAATAACATTTTCCTTTTTTTCATTTGAGAAAATCCATTGTGAAAGAAATCCATTTGAGAAAAATTATTTTTATGGAGAAAAATAATAAATGAAAATACTAGGCCAGTGTCAAGAAATATTTCAGGGTAATTGTATTCAGCCTCCCGAATGAGGCCTCGAAAGACAGAAGACATTTTTTTTTTTTTTTAATTTCTTCTATTTTGAAGAAACTATTCGCTTTTTCTTCGTAAACTCTGGAAGAGCACTTCAAGAATATAAGATACGATCGATGGAAATATTCTTTGAAGCACCATATGTAGTTTGGAGAATCGCGAGACAAAAGTGAAGATCCAGTATTTGCTTCGCTTTGACATATCATTTTCTTTGGTATCAACTGATCTGGCCTTTCCTCTCTGACTTTTCCTCTGTGGCTTTTCCAATACGCTTTTATGAGGAAGAAAGGAGGACGTGGATAAGATGAAAGAATCGAGGGCAAAAGGACCACTTTCACTCAGGAAGAAACCTCGAGGGTTTCATGAACGATATGGTGAATGGACGTCCGAAGAAAAAAGGACTCGTCGTCGTCTATGCTCGCATTAAGGGAGTTTAAAAAAGGGGAGCATTGGAAGACTGCAGAGGTGACACACGTATCGAGTAAAAGGGGACTGGAAAAGGGAAACCCTAAAGAGTATACTGCTACATCATCAGACTTAGAGACTTCCAACCAATCACTTGTTTCTTTTTGAAGAGCATTATAATTCAATTTGGATGAAGTCAGGAATTTTTTACATCTATAAAAATACGCTCAGTAAAATTGTGGCAGCCCTTCAATTATTTCGAATAAATATTGATTCCGGACACGATTGATGTTACACGCTGAAATAAAATGTCTGGTTCCAATTTTTCATCGCATTTTGTTGAAATAAAATTTGGTTTGCCAGCATTTAATTTTTATATTAAATATACAATATATTTCAGTGTAGTAATTCATCTTTTTGTCGTACCAATAAAAATCTATATCGATTACCAAAGCTTCCAACGAGTTGCTGTTTGATAAAATCCGATTCTCATCCTTCCTCTCGTTCGTTCAATAAAAAATAAAACAACACGATTTTATCGTTCATCGTAAATTCCATATTATGCAAATACGCTACGCTTAACTTCAGCTCAGAATCTCATGTACATGCAAATTTGAATTGTTTTCGTATGATTATGCAGCACGAGGACGTAAAAAGACACAAAGTCTGTATTCTGGATCGCTGCTAGTCGGTGGATCTCGTCACTAATAAACAGCATTATTGAAAAACGAAAATATACACGACAGGTAAATCCGATTAACACACGTAGGCACCACTAGGATGGAAAAGCATTTAGAATGTTTTTATAAACAAGGCAATCGTGGCTAATTACTGTGGAGAAATAAAAATATTCGCAATTTCCTAATAATTCTAAATTAATGATTATATTTCAAGAAATAAATCCATATGGAATATAAAGGAAACTGACGATCGTGAGCAACACTTTAACAGTTTTGACATTTAGGTTTGAAACGAATTTATCATTATTCTTAATGCTGTGTAAAGAAAAAGTGTCTTTTAAATAAATAAATAAATAAATAAATTTGTGACAAAAGTATTTTATCATTTTTTCACTCGAATGGTATTCATCTTGGCCCAGACAACTGGAACGAAAATACATAGCGAGTGAAGAGAAAATATATGGCTTTGCAGTTGAAAATTGATAAAACTTTAATACAAGAATAAAAAGTTTTACTAACAAGGAAAGCGTCCTCGAGAGCACATAACGACGAATCCACGAATTCTCCACGTGGGCCATGTGCAATCGAACACGAGCTCGAGGTTTCTCATGGAAGCCAGTCAAGGTCTTCTAACTTTCTTTACATCTTGGAACCATATATCTATATTTCCTGTACCAGAAGAAGTAATTCGGACTACTTGGCTTCCGCTGCAGGGTGCACGATTGCGTTGAATGCAAAAGATAGAAAGGAGATGGCTTGGGCTATGCGTTCCCTCGGGCTACATGACTCATGGAACTTTCCTGCTCATCGCAAATCATAGCCAGCGATAGACCATGTACTACAAGTTTTACATTCACTCATTTATTTACATTCAAAATTTTTTGCAAATTCTACCCCTTCCCGACTTAGGAGATTTTAATTCTGGAGAGGTTTTGCTTGCAGGTGTTTTTTTTTTTTGCATTTCTTTTTCACCAAAATGTAAGATCTTTGAAAACGTATCTCCATTACATACAAGTCTGAGGTATCATCATTTGGTAGACAGAAAAAAAGCCCCGGAATAAAAATCCCCAGGAGATCGTCCTTGGAGGCGATCGAACCGTTAGGTTCTTCACTCATTTATTTACTCTCCAGAAAATATACAATTCCCTTGCAAGCTGAGGATGTTTTATTACCAGGGCTTTTTTTTTCTTCCCCCGGGATTCCACCGTTCCCAGAAAAATATTCTCTCTCATATCCATACAACATCTAGCAATCCAGTAAGAGAGACACATCAGAATCGATCGAATTAACCTCGTTAGTTCCGGCACGTGACATAATTAAGTATCCTCTCTGATACTGCTTTGATCCCTTTTAATCTCCATTTGCAATCCCCTTAAGCGCCATAACGATGACGGAATATTGTGCCGTTCTTTCTCTCCGCAGCTTTTCAACTCGTCCAATTAAAGTGCCTCGTCTCCAGCAAGCAACGATTGCGTAATCCATCGGCTGGATCGTTCAGTCGAAGTCGCAGACTCAATCAGACAGAACGCTCTATGCTGTTCCATTCCGATTACACGTTTTTTTTTTTTTTTTTTTTCCATTAAAGCCCGTTCGATCGGGGGAGATACATTTTTTTTTGTAAAAATCAAAGTTGCATCACGAGTCTGAAGGTAAGAAGGGTCTTCGTATCCAATGGTTGAATAAAAGCAATTTCCTTAAGCTCCCACTCTTTCTCTCTCTTTTTCTTCCCCTCGTGTCACGTGCACTCCGAAAAAAAGCGTCTTCATCCCCCTGACAAGGACGACAAGAAGGAGCCGCAACGGCAAAAGGGAAGAAGATAGAAACTTGACGAGCACGTTTTTCAATATGCTTCAGGCTCGCCATACAAATAACCAGAGTGAAAAGTTGTTGATTCGATCTTGGGGTCGCGAACGAGGAAAACGGAAAAGAAGACGGGCCACCCTACGAATTACTAAGGTAGCGGCGCGTGACGAGCTTCCACAACGTGCTCTTTCCGTTAACCGAAATTATGTTTAATCTACGTGTGACGAAAATTTGAAGCAACGTCGCGCGAATTCAATATTTGCATATGTAATCAATAAAGGTTTTGATGAGAAGGACTTGAATTTTAGAGAAGTTTCATTAATGCGTTGAAATTTAAATTTTGTCACATGTTAATGGGAGGATATTCGTTGCTATTTGGGATCAGCGTCACATAAGAATCAATAATCGTTGTAATTAATGAAAATTTACATTTTTTTTTTCGTGATAATATTACCGATAATTAAAAAGTAATGAACTAAAAATGTTAATACCTGTAACTTTATGTTTGGTGTGATATTTGGTCGAGATTAATAAAAAACGTTGGGATGATTATGATGCTAATTGAATTCTTTAATTTCAATGTCCCACTTTATTGGAAAAATTAAAAGCCACTAGATCGAGGATTAGTTTATCGATCGAGTATTATTTTAAAATAATTTTTAGTTATTCGAAACTAAAATTCTTCGACATAGAATTTTATTCAAGTATTCTCCATTCTGCTATCGAGTGTTGTAAGTTTTTTTATTCAACTTGATAAGTGGAATTTTTTTTTAACGATACATTAAAGGACAACCGACACTCAAATCTAGTTCAATCGATTTGATTCAATGGACTAGATCGAGGATTAGTTTATCGATCGAGTATTTTTTTTAAATAATTTTTAGGTATTCGAAACTAAAATTCTTCGACATAGAATTTTATTCAAGTATTCTCCATTCTGCTATCGAGTGTTGTAAGTTTTTTTATTCAACTTGACAAGTGGAATTTTTTTTTTAACGATTTATTAAAGGACAACCGACACTCAAATCTAGTTGAAACGATTTTTAATTGAAAAATAAACAATTTTGCTTATTTCAAATAAAGTTTAATATCAAAAAACTATTTTTAAGCTCCATACAAATATTTTTTACTGGCCGAATAATTTTTCTTTTTTCTGGATACTGAAACTGTGGGATAAAAAAAAAGATACATTTTTATGTTCAACACAATGTGAAGGTATGTGCCGCAGATCCAATATCGATAAAACTTCGGAATGCAAGGGAATGGTATCGTTATGAAAAAATCGTTGTTCGCCACAAACTGCTATATTCTGTGTACGGAGCATTCCACCTGGTTTCGATCTGAGTCTGATCCTTGACCCTTCCGATTGGTTTCGCAATTTTCTGTATGATTAGCACAACTCTAAAAAGCACTAATTTTGTTTTTTTTTATACATTCTTAATGATCTATGATTTTTACAACAAATGATCGAAGGACACATTTGAAAAATCTGAAATAATTCTGCAAAATCGTTTTTCCAAAATAAATCTTTTTGGCAACCGAACCGAAGTCTCGGCGATTTTTTTCAACAAATAACAAAAATGGATAAAATTAGAAAAAAAGAATTTCAGATTTTTATTAACATTTACTTAACGTTCGTTAAAAAAAAATATTAAAAATAAAATATTAATATGTTGGAAAAATCTGAAAAAAAAAAATTCGAAAAATTCGAAAAAGTATTGAGGGTCTCAGGACGAATCCAGGTGGAATATACATTTTCCAATATAGGCACATTCGCGTTTACTGCCCACATACGAGCACCAAACTCGTTATGTCGATCGTTTCGATTACTAACTGCGCCATTATTTCCGGCATCCGCTATATCTCCCAATGTCCAATTGCACCGATCTACAGCTTTTGCAATAGTAGCATTGTGGATGCTCGAGTGGAACCGCAGTAACATGACGATTGTAATTACTACGAGTGTATCTATGTGTGTGAAACAAAGTATGTTTACCAGGTAATCCAATATAGCAGTGGTACAGACTGCTCCCTTCTTTTTCTTTATATTCTGCTAGAGTGCCCAGTAATTACGCTAATGCTTGTGTTGAATCAAAATACTGTTATATGTGTCGAGGTGGAAAGGTCGGGCTTAAAGGGTCCTTCCAATGAACCGTCGTATTCGTGACGATGAAAAAAAAAAAACAATGCATTTTTGCTTCCTCATAAACGAAACTTTTAATTCAATTCTTTTTTCGAGATTTTCATGCCAGTACACTCAGAATGGACCAAAATGTCAAGAAAAGTAATTTCGAAAAAATGCGAAAATTCAATAACCTGTGAGCTGAATTTTGGCAGACAAATTGTTGCTTCGCTTTGACTATCGTGATTTTTAACAAAATTTATGCAGACATTTGGATTTTATAGCTTTTTGAATTTTTCGAAAAATGTAACTTTTGTAATATTTTCTATATTCTGCTGAATAATTCGTCATAAGTGCAAAAAAGCGATTCTGATTTTATGGAGCTATAAAATTTTCGTAATTTTTTTGAAAATTCAGTAATTTGAAAATGGTTTAAGCAGCTGATCCAAAATTTTGCATAGAACTTGAATAGAATGTGTCGTTGTTTGAAGCTGAATTTGATGAGCATTCAACGAAGAGTTTATAATTCAGAGGAATTATTATTTTTTTTACAAAGCTTCCTCTTTGAAGAAACCAAAATAGATAAACATACTTCCTCATTGAGGTAGCTTAATAAAGATCTAAAAAAGCAATATGCAAAGTTCTACTTTACATCCTCGTTTTTAAATATGATTCAGTGACATTAAAAAACACATAGATTCGATGTTAAAGGTTGCAAGGTTTATAGCTACTACATCCGATACCAAAATGGAATAATAATGTCTGGAAGTGTGTCTGACTGCATGCGGACTTTCACTACTACTCGCCTTTCCTCACTCGAGAAAAAATAAGTTTTCCGAGGCGAGGCATCAAATCCGAAATAGAATAATCAATCGTGGTGTTCTGGATCCTCGGAAAGCGTCAGAGAAAGTCAGTACACACGATAAAAAATAATTACTGCACTCTTCATCTATTAAAATTGAGATCTAAAAAGCAATGAATAAGGTTGATCCATTTTCAAAAGAATTCTTAGTATTTCTTTTACTATTTCCTTCCAGCAAAGTACAACATACGAAATTGTGAATCGATTCACCCAGAAAGAAAGAAATATATTTTTTTTAACGATCACTGATTTGACAAAAAAAAATGAAGCTTTCCACGATCCTTAAGAAACTTTGAACCAAAGTGCACAATCGAGGTAAATATTTTTCCCCTAAAATTCTCTTCAAAAGCACCAAAAATTATTCGATGCTGAATGAAAATAATTGAATTCTAGCAGTATTCACCCCCATTTTCCTTGCTTTTTATCACGACTCTCAACACAATTCCTGATCATAATTCAGCATATTCAAAAGCAAAGTCAAGAAGCAGACATTAATTCAAATAACGCGATATGTCCCTTCCACCGGTTGCGATCGAAACGCTTTCGGTCGACTGAATTTCGCACCGAAGCTAATAGTCACTCGTCTGCGAAACACAATTTCCCCGGAGAGGCTTCGTCGTGGACTGAAGTGAGTGAATTTCACCCGCAGCCCCCCGATTCTAGACCGTGTTTCCAATTCGGCACCGGGTTACGTATACCGAGGGAGGTTTAAATCGTCGTTCCTCCAATCAAGCTTGGTGATCGACAACACGATATACTACACAAAATAGCAGCTAACAATCATAGAGCCGTGTCATTGCGAATTTTCGCCATAAAAGCCCCTCAAATCCCACCTTTACATCTAAAACGATCAACCCATTCCAAGTCCAACAAAAAAGAAAGAAAGAAAGAAAGAAAAAAAAAAAAAAAGAGGTATCAACTCACCATCTTCGAAGTATGGACCAGCACTCGTTCTTTCCGCCAGGACGCACAGGACGAAAAGAAGGCTCAACAAACTAATCTTCATATCCATTTTTTTTGTTTTTTTTTTTTTTTTTTCTACTAAAAGCAGTATAGATCCTTCGATCTTTCCCAAAGTTGCAAAATTAATTTCTCTCTTTTTTTCTCTCTTCTTCTTACAAGCCGAACACTATTTCTTGCGGCTAATTTTCAAATCCACTCTTGACTCTCTCTCGGTCAACGAAGCTTACAGCTTGAAAGATGCTTTCAACTACGAAGTAGAAAGAAGAGTAAGAGTCGTTGGTTGTAACGTGTCCGATGCTTCGGGGTGCGAGTGAGGTGCCGCAGAGATCACGACCCTTATATAGACGCGAGAGGCGTGGCCAGAAAATCCCCCCGCGACACCACGGCGAACAGTTTCCGTACGACCGCGAGGGGGGTGCAGGGTCGAGGCGAAAGGGGGCTGGGGGCGGCGGGGGTTGGCTTGTCGATCGGTCTACCGCGGGGGTGTACAGCATCTCTTCCCGCGCGTATCATCCCCTTCCTCCGCGGTTCCTCACCATCTGCACTGCATCGGTTAAGTATATCTCTATAGAGTAGATATACACGTTTCTGCGGCGCGCGAAGGGATGATTTCCGTGATTCAAAGCCCCTCACTCTCGGGTTCTCTCACAGCCTCTGGTCTCTATTCGCCACCCCCGTTCGTCACTCGTGAGCAACTGGTTGCGATGCAACTGGTCTTGCTGTCCCTCTTCTTCTTTCTTTTTTTTTATGTACACCCCCTCCCGCCACCCCCGCCCGTTTTTTTACCCACTTCCTCACCTTCAACGCGATGATTCGCCTTTCTTTTTGCGCTGTTTTTTTTTTTTTTCTTTCTTCAGTAATAAATTCAGTGAATCCACTCTGAAATATTTTTCGTAGATTCCGCAAGAGAGAAAGTGGATAATTGTGGTGGATGTTTTTTACGATTTACGAGACACGTTTGTAGCGTGGGCAACGAAACTTCGATACGTCCCATTGTTCGAAATTGAGACCAACTGCAAAGCGTGCATTGTTGAACACCTACGACAATTGAAATTTTTTAAATAATGTACTCTACGATTCATCCCCTCTACGATGCATCGATGCTGATACCGTATCGCGCTGATTGAACGTATATTAAAACGCAAATATACGTCTGATAACGAAGTACTTTACAATGATCGGTGAAAACAACGACTGCATAACCAACGAAGCGAATTTCACGAGACAAAGGGCTGCGAAACGCCCTCCGATGGCTCTTGCACAATTTCTATGTTACGTTCCGTTTGAAATAGTAATATTAATGTACATCCGTTTTCGCGTTGAAATTGAGATTACGGAAATTGTGAAAAGATTTCTTCAATCGTATAATTCATTAGGTTTGCGAACAGTGGTTATGATACTGGGTTAATAATAGTCAGACACAGTAAAAAGAGAATCAACATTTTTTCACATAAAATACATTTTTATTTAATTTTTATTAATTTTATTAATTTTCGACAAAAAAATTCTTTGGTTTCACAAACTGAGTTATAAAAGTCGTGTGTAAAATTGTGGTTTGCAAAAAAAGAATAATTTTTATTGACTCTTTGGGAATGTGATTATTGTTTTTGTGATTACTGACATTTTTTGATCGTCAAAATGAGATTAGTTAAATTTATTTTTTTATTACATTTTTTTACATTATTTTTGCTTCCTCATAGAGGAAGATTTGTTTGCGTGAAATTTTTTTTTTTCGTGACTTTCATCTCAGCATACTCAGAATAGTCCAAAACGTCGAGAAAAAGCTTTTATTTATTATTTTATTAAATAACAAAATTAAATTCTAAAAACTCCGAAATTTTCGTTCTTTCTTTAAATCTAATTAATTCAACGAACAATCAGTGACCAACAAAAATAAAAATGGATTTATTATTTATTTCAGAAAATCATTTTAACAAAACACATCATTTGAATTTTTCAAATTAGATTGAAATAAGCAAAATATATCAAATGACTGACTTAAAAAATTTGTTTCTTTTTAATTTATTTAACAAAAAAATCGTAGAAGACAAACTTTTTTTTTTTCGTAACAAACAGAACTGTGCACTTTTAAAAAATATATATTACGTACGGTAGAAATCCGATTTTAGAAGAAATAAAAATTTCACAATGTGGCAAAGCTTCAGTACGTATGAGTAATGAAGGCTTTGCTCGAAGCAGAAAATCGTGAGCATCTGGACCAAAGGGAAGATATGTTTGTCGAGAGAGCTCGATTGTGTTCGTTACTGGCATTTATCTGGCTAACTCAAGAGAGAAAATATTACGTCAAGAAAATATTGCAGCACTTTTCTGAGGCAGTTTCGAGTTGATAGAAGCACTTAAGTACGTGTCGTATGTGTTGCATACAGTGCAACAATCTATAGTGTCATGGATATTTTATAAAATGTTTATTACACAAAAATTATTTATTTATTACATAAAATTTATTACACAAATTACACGACAAATGTTTATTACACTATTATTGCTGCTTTCTCAGCTAAAAAATTCTTGACAATTAAAAGCGATGAAAATAAAAATCGTTATTATATCATCTCACGATAATAATGATAATTCTCGTGATAATAATTATAATAAAAATCGTTTAATTAAAAATAATGCATTTGTCCACTTATACGACATATAAAAAAGTCGACACGTTTTGCAATTTATCTTGCACGTGTCGTATATATATATTTCTATAGCCAAGTGTTTTGTGTTTCGTTTAAAAGCGCGCGTGAGTTTGCAACGTGACCAAGAGTGACGAAAAGGCCATATTTTCGATGTAACAAGATGAGAAAGGGTAAATGCTTTGGATCCCAAAAAGGGTTGAAGGCGAAGATCGAGTAAATAGAACGAAAGGAGTCCAATATGGAAAAGTTGGAAGGAAGTGCGACGAACAAAAATAATTCGATTAGTCACTTCGCTGAATGATCAAATTGACGACGTTTAGGACGAAGATATGTATCGTACATCATTTGCATAATGTGGATACAGTTATTAAGGGGAGAAATCCTTGTATCGGAAACGAATTTTCTTTAGCCAGAGACGATTAAAAGGCAACGAAAATGAAGCAACACTTTTTGCAATCGTCTGTGGATAAAGCCAGTGGGCATGCCAAGTTATATCAGACCCTCTCGCAGGTTCTTCGTAAATCATAATCAACAGGGACAGAGTCAGAATCAATTTGTGAACTCGCCTACAACACAAATGTTAGCAATCAGGAATGGCATCACGTACTTTGGGAAGTAAATTAAGTATATTGTCCTGGTATATGTGTATATATACAGGGTGTCCCATTTTAATCTTCCAGTTGATTTATCTAAAAAAATATTGTCCAGATCAAGAATTGAGGGGGATGAGGCTTTTAGGGTTCGAAGGGGGACGTTAAAAAAAAATTCAAAATTGGTCCACGATTCAAAATAGCGGAGTTACGACAGCTGACATGTTTTTATAAAATGGGGAAAAAGGAAAAAAAATGGAAATGGAAATAAAATATGAAAAAAAGTTTTCTACAAAAATTGTTAGCTTAGACATGACGAATTTTTTGGTAAAAAAAAAGTCGTGGTTCCATTTAAAAAAAACATGTCAACTGTCCTAATTCTGCCATTTTGAAAGTTGGACCAATCTTTTTTTTTTTACTGAACGTCTCCCTTCGATCCCTAAAAGCTTCATTATACTCAATACTTGATCCGGGCTGAATTTTTCGAGATAAATCAACTGGACGATTATAATGGGACACCCTGTATAAATATATCTTCCTAGCTGTTTCTCATGTTTCGACGACCCTTTTTCATGTAACATACATCAGTCTCTCCTTTCTCGCTTGCTCCCCCCCTCCCCCTTCTCAACATCCCACCCCAACAGTCTCCCTCAGCAACATCCTCAGCACAGACCTTTTACATCATACGCCAATAATGGATATTCAACAAGTCGCGGCGTGACGTCAATGCGTTCAATCTCCTTTGCCCTCCCGGCACTTTTCTTTTTCTTCGCAATTGTGTTCGGGAATCGAGATATCTTGAATGGTAATCTGAAACAAAATATTCTCGAAGAAAAATCAGGGTTTTTCACAGCAATAACACCCACGCGTTTTTCCATGATACACTCATCCTTCTCTCCTTCTCTCCTTCTCTCCTTCTCTCCTTCTCTCCTTCTCTCCTTCTCTCCTTCTCTCCTTCTCTCCTTCTCTCCTTCTCTCCTTCTCTCCTTCTCTCCTTCTCTCCTTCTCTCCTTCTCTCCTTCTCTCCTTCTCTCCTTCTCTCCTTCTCTCCTTCTCTCCTTCTCTCCTTCTCTCCTTCTCTCCTTCTCTCCTTCTCTCCTTCTCTCCTTCTCTCCTTCTCTCCTTCTCCCCTTCTCCCCTTCTCTCCTTCTCCCCTTCTCCCCTTCTCCCCTTCTCTCCTTCTCTCCTTCTCTCCTTCTCTCCTTCTCTCCTTCTCTCCTTCTCTCCTTCTCTCCTTCTCTCCTTCTCTCCTTCTCTCCTTCTCTCCTTCTCTCCTTCTCTCCTTCTCTCCTTCTCTCCTTCTCTCCTTCTCTCCTTCTCTCCTTCTCTCCTTCTCTCCTTCTCTCCTTCTCTCCTTCTCTCCTTCTCTCCTTCTCTCCTTCTCTCCTTCTCCCCTTCTCTCCTTCTCCCCTTCTCCCCTTCTCCCCTTCTCCCCTTCTCCCCTTCTCCCCTTCTCCCCTTCTCTCCTTCTCTCCTTCTCTCCTTCTCTCCTTCTCTCCTTCTCTCCTTCTCTCCTTCTCTCCTTCTCTCCTGCTCTCCTTCTCAACAAAATATTCTCGAAGAAAAATCAGGGTTTGCCAGTATTATTTCCTCGAGTGTCTTTGGAACCAGCCCTTTTTTTCGTACATATGTTACAAGTTGGAATAATAAATATGTGGCGCCAGTGACACCACAGGCGGTCGACTTCTTCGAGCTATGAGCCCCTTTTACTCAATACATTATTTCTCATACATTATTACTGATCGCATGATCAATAATAGAGCCATTTACCTTTTATGTCTGCAATTTCGTATGATGAGGAGAAGCACAAGAAAGTTACTTCTTTTTGTCGTAATCAAAAGCGATAGGATATATATATATATATATATTACTCGTGAGTATCTTGTCCATTTTATCCAAACTATCAATATTAACAATTGTAAATATAACAATTTTCATAGTAAATTCAATAATCTACAAAAAAAGTCATTTGTAGTTTCTCAATAGAGTCAATAGTTTCGCTATAATATTTTAAAAAAGATGAATTTTCATACGTTTTAAAATTTAAGCTCGGATATCATCGGAATGACTATGTTTATCGAAAAACTGCAGGACATCTTTTTTGTAGAGCGTTCGATTTCCTATAAAATGTGTCATGGGTCCCACCGAATAATATGCCATTGCCAAAGTATAAAATTCCAAACATGAATTTTTTTTTTTTCTATGGTATTTAAATGGGAAATAGAAATTGGCGATGAGGCACCTCTAAATATTAATATTAAGAGCTCAAATTTTTACAGGCTTCTTGTTTCACTTTTCTGAAAGTATGCAACCTGTTTGTAAGGTGAAAAAAAAAGTTGCCCCAAAATGACACACCCTAATATATATTTATCGATCGATTTCTATATCCTCTCTTTACACAAATTCTTGACTCCGAGAATATGTCACGTTCTTTGAGAATTAAATAAAATGTATTGTCCCGTATGAAGACTCACGAAACAGCGAATCCGACGTCATTAGTACATTTCAAGAGGAAATGTGCTATTGTGATAAGGGCGAGGCCACAGGGATTTCTGGTAAATCACCAGAATTCATCTTATTTTCCTTTTCCCAGAGGAATTCACGCACATTCGGCGTCAACGAGCTTTTCTCGCTCATATGCTACATGCCGAGCTTCAGCATTTTTTTTTTTTTCCTTTCTTTTCTATTGTCGGAAAAACAAGAAATCGCGACAAATTGGATTTGCGAGCCGAGGAACGGTGGCTTTCTGCTCTCAATTTATTAGACAGCTGCGGGAAAGAAAAAGGAGGTATCGACGAATGTAGATGGTATTTTTACTGCCAATGTTATACTTCTTTTATACGTGAGAATTTCACCATAAAATGTATATCGTGAACAAAAAAAAATGTTGCCTTGACCTATTTTTGCCAGGTGTCAAAATTTTTCGGGTAATGAGGTTCAAAATATTTTTCTTTTTTTTTTTCATTTTTACACTCTACGCAGCTTTGAAAGAGAATCGGTAAGCCTAGTATTCTCAAATAATTCTCAATTTTCCGTGAGATTAGTATTTATGGAATGAATGTGACAATTTGAGATAGAGATAAAATTGAAGCAAGAACGCAGGTGTATGGTTATTTAAAAAATTATTTTCTTTGATAAATCTTAACTTCACCAATTCTTACAAAAAAAATGAAAAATATATACTCGTGATATAGGATTTCGTCTCAAGCTTAACCGAAAATTATTTGAGAATATTTGGTGGCTCTCTTTCAAAGGTGTATGGAGTCTAGAAAAAAAAAAACAAAAAATGTTATAGGTGACCCGCATTATCCACGTGCTTTTGCCACCTCTCGAACTATTCTTCGTTTGACAAATCAAAAGTATAGATTTTTTTTTCAAATGAATATGGCTGACTCCCTCCCTTTAATTGTTCTACTATAAGAAGTCTACCACAATTTAATTTCCATAAATATGCCCAGGGTAATCCTACCAATGAATGAACGGTTAGCAAGATGTCATATTTGTATGGGTATCAATGTATTACTAGGTAAATAAACTCACATATTACAGTCATAATATTCTATTACAATTGAAGGCATTATGAAAAAATACGTATTTTGTGAAGGTACCACAAAAACCCAGCGAATGAACACCGCTCAATGACTTAGGCCAATGAATGAACAGATGAAATCCAATTAATGAACACCAATTCAACACGAACGTAACATTTTTAATAAGGTAATAACGCTATTACAAAATTTACAATAATTGAACGGCATTTAAATACTAGATTCTGCCAATCTTGTTAATTTTTAATTTTTTAATTTTTTGAGTACTATTTATTATATTCTTATTGCTTTTTTTCATTGCCTGTCTATTCTTTGATCCCTTTAATCGTAAAAAAATCCAACATAATCCGGCTATAATGCAGCACGGTTTACTTCAGTTCAATCATATCGTTCATTTATTGGTTTAATGTTTTAATTACGATATGCCAATGAACGAACGGCCGTTCATTCATTGGATTCACCCTGAATGTTCAACCCAACGTCTGAACATCCCAAAAACAAACGTTTGAGCAGCTAAAACCGGTTTCATAGGGTCACAAAATAAACTTTGGAACGTCACTTTTAGCATTTAACACTTTTCGTGGAATGTTTCGAGCGCTTTTCTTCCGAAAAGCTTATTTTAAAACTATCAGTCAGCTGCTCATCTTAGTTCTCCTGCATGAAGGTAACCTGAAACTAAAGTAGGTGGTGTTATTAAACCTAAACGATAAAAAATTGAAACACCAGTGTCGTCTTCCAATGTAAAAATAAACTTTAGGAATGTTCGTTTAAAGATTTCTAAGCACAGACACTATTTAGAAAAAAAAACATGGTTGTGTTCATTCATTGGTAGGTGTTCATCCATTGGCTGGATTACCCTACCATAACGCGACTCTACCTGAAGGCAAGAAATTAATAGTTTTACCACGTAATTGCACCAGCACAATTCGGGCTTTCACCGGAACATCTCTACTGCAATTAAAACTCCCCCCGAATTACAAGTTTACGGGTAACCTAGGGAGCACTTATCATCACTCTTGGAGCCCCGCGGAGTGTTGTTCCATATGGTAGCGATGTAATTGGTAGACTTGTAATACCCGAGTTTTAATTACGATTGTTTCTCCTGGGGATGAGACCTACAATAATAGTAGAATTCTTTTGTAGTAGAGGTAGTAATTGTTCGCCTCTGATAGAATTGCATTATAAAAATTAAAATTGACCTTCGTTGGCCATAAACCAACGAAAGCAACCACAGCAATAACACCCACGCGTTTTTCCATGATACACTCCTCTCCTCCTCTCCTCCTCTCCTCCTCTCCTCCTCTCCTCCTCTCCTCCTCTCCTCCTCTCCTCCTCTCCTCCTCTCCTCCTCTCCTCCTCTCCTCCTCTCCTCCTCTCCTCCTCTCCTCCTCTCCTCCTCTCCTCCTCTCCTCCTCTCCTCCTCTCCTCCTCTCCTCCTCTCCTCCTCTCCTCCTCTCCTCCTCTCCTCCTCTCCTCCTCTCCTCCTCTCCTTCTCTCCTTCCCTCCTTCTCTCCTTCCCTCCTTCCCTCCTTCCCTCCTTCCCTCTTTCTCCCATTCTATCTTTCCTGTTGAATTAGCTGACTTGGTCATCCCAACCCTCGACACTATACGATATTATACCGCCCCGTAGATGCTCCACAGGAGTGCTTTACAGGGAGCATTCTGCATTCTCCTATCTGGGTATACATTATATTGCTATCCTCGAATTCATCCCCAGCTCTCGTTTTGCCAGACTCCCCAAAATCCGCCACGACTTCCAACTGCGAGTTTCTTTTCACGTTCGGTTTAATACACGGCAGACAGGAATGTGGCCATATAACAGTGAATATAAGATTACAAAGTCGTGAAATGATTTCTCCGATTACGCTATACGTACACGAGAGATAATTCGATTTTCATTCATTGCAAGCTCTGTGGATTTGAGACCAAGAGATATCGTCTTTCTGTACAATTCACGAGTTAGTCACTCGAACGACGACGACGACGACTATGACGACAGGAAATTCGATAACCCGTCCTAATTGGCGTTTACGATGCTGCACCAGGGTACGATAATTCATTCCTCAAGAGATTTTCCCTTTAATGAGCCATTTGCTGAGGTGTAACACGACACGGGATACGTCGAGTTTCGAGAGGGAAAAAAAAAAAAAAGTGGGAGATAAAGTTTCGGTAATGAAAACGAGGAAGCAAAGGATATTTTTAGAATTCTACTAGGGGTGGCTATAACGCCTCCCTGCGCAACAAGATAATTGCATATTTTCCTTTTGGAATTTTGGAATTTTTGTAAATTTTGACTGTAGCGATTTGGAGAGTAGCAGATTACGATTACGAACAAACTTTTTCTTCACCAGTGTTGCAATCGTACGAGTTGATGAAAAAGTTGATCACACTAGTGCGAGAAGTGCCTACTTTTCGCACGCTAAAGAATGCGATAAAAGGCATTTTTATCGACATTCCAACCGATTCACGAATGACTTATCACAAAAATTGAAAATATTTCATATCTTCTTGCCTTTTTGTGTATTAAAATTTTCAAAATCCTGCAAAACTCGAATTTCTCAACCGATTCGCGTCGAAATAAAAAAAATGTTCACGAAAACAAAGCTTCCTCTATGAAGAAGCAACAAGATTGACAGAGTGTGAAAAAAAAAATTGAATGTACGATAAGTGTTAGATGGGTAAGTCTGATATAGTAAAACCCATTCCACTGACACTAGGATAATCTGTTCATTCCGAGATCTTTTTCTTTTTTTCTTTCTTTCTTTTTTTTTTTTACGCCCCCACAACCGTCCGATTAAACTTATATCTTTCGCGTTTATCCTCGCTAAACCTGTGCGCCAATGCGGAAACACGTACTCCCTTTTCACACGGTGAAATATGAAAGAGGAATAGAATGAAAGAAAAAAAGAGAGAGGACTACCTATGAGCTTGAGGAGCGCTGTGTGATAGAGTGATTAAAATCAGTTTGCGGTTGGATAAGTGGAGTTACTGCGTAGCACCCCGTTAAAACTCATCATGCTACGTACATAGATATTTGCTTTTGACCTTGAATAATCGAGAGGGTTTTGTTCGGGACAACCTTCACACGTCAGTGTAAATTGCAGCGAGAGAGCTTTCATCAAGATTATCACGATTTACGTACGAGTTGGATAAATTATTCGTGAATTTTGAGTACGCGGTGGGATTTAAACGAAAATTAAATGCAAAGGTGACGCGCTCTGATGATAGTTTACAATGGCATCGAACGTGCCGAATCGTGGACAACGTTCGTCTCCTCTTCCAAATGAGTAAGCCAAGTGTCCTTCCTTTTAAAAAAAAAAAAAAACCAGCTTTGACAAATAAACTCGTTTACATTTTCATGACACATTTTCGAAATTGGCTAATTTTAGTTTTACAATTTTTAAAAGTGAACTTTTTATGTATATTGGGCTTTCCATGACGTCTCGATCAAGCTTTGACGATGACATATCAGAACGGCGTAATTTTTTATACAAATGCACTTGTCGAAAAACACGTGGCAAATTTTTTTTACATTTTTCTCACACTTTTTGCCTGAGATATTATTTTTTTGACATTTTTTGGAAAACCTACGTTTTTAAAAATCTGCAAAAAAATTCGGAAAAATCTTATAAAGTGTAAGAAAATTGTTGAGTACTATGCGAAGATGGAGATTTGACAACTGCAAAAGATAAAATTGAAAAATTAAATAATAGATTAGAATGCGTTTTTGGGATAAAAATGAAGAAAAAAGTTCCTTATAATGTAGATCGAAAAAGTGGTATTATCATGATCTGGCAATTTTTTATACGAATGTAATTATAATTTTTTATTTTTGTACGAAAGTAATTATAATTTTTTATTTTTATACGAAAGTAATTATAATTTTTCATTTTTGTACGAAAGTAATTATTATTTTTTATTTTTATACGAAAGTGATTATTATTTTTCATTTTTATACGAAAGTAATTATAATTTTTTATTTTTGTACGAAAGTAATTATAATTTTTCATTTTTATACGAAAGTGATTATAATTTTTTATTTTTATACGAAAGTAATTATAATTTTTTATTTTTATACGAAAGTAATTATAATTTTTCATTTTTATACGAAAGTAATTATAATTTTTCATTTTTATACCAAAGTAATTATAATTTTTCATTTTTATACGAAAGTAATTATAATTTTTTATTTTTGTACGAAAGTAATTATAATTTTTCATTTTTATACGAAAGTAATTATAATTTTTTATTTTTTTTACGAAAGTAATTATAATTTGTAATTTTTATACGAAAGTAATTATAATTTTTTTATTTTTTTACGAAAGTAATTATAATTTTTCATTTTTATACGAAAGTAATTATAATTTTTCATTTTTGTACGAAAGTAATTATTATTTTTTATTTTTATACGAAAGTAATTATAATTTTTTATTTTTTTACGAAAGTAATTATAATTTTTTATTTTTATACGAAAGTAATTATAATTTGTAATTTTTATACCAAAGTAATTATAATTTTTTATTTTTGTACGAAAGTAATTATAATTTTTCATTTTTATACGAAAGTAATTATAATTTTTCATTTTTATACCAAAGTAATTATAATTTTTCATTTTTGTACGAAAGTAATTATAATTTTTAATTTTTATACGAAAGTAATTATAATTTTTCATTTTTATACGAAAGTAATTATTATTTTTCATTTTTATACGAAAGTAATTATAATTTTTCATTTTTATACCAAAGTAATTATAATTTTTCATTTTTATACCAAAGTAATTATAATTTTTAATTTTTATACCAAAGTAATTATAATTTTTCATTTTTATACCAAAATAATTATAATATTTTTTTAAAAAATTTTAACACTCTTCACCTGAGATTTAATTTTTCGAAAGATTTTTTTCTCTCACGTGAAAAGTGTTTAAAAAGTCTTCAAAAAAAATTGGGACGTGTTTGTCAAATATACAAAATAATGAGGAAGCAAGGAAGGTTCTACTTTGCAGGCTTGTTTATACAGGATGTTCCATTTTAATCTTCCAGTTGATTTATCTCGAAAAATTCTCTCCAGATCAAGTATTGAGTATGATGAAGCTTCTAGGGTTCGAAGGGGGACGTTCAAAAAAAAAAATTCAAAATTGGTCCACCATTCATAATGGCAAAGTTACGACCGCCGACATCTCTTCTAAAAATGGAACCATCACTTTTATTTCTATCAAAAAAATCTGTCATGTCAAAACTAACAACTTTTGCAGGAAACATTTTTTTGGTAAAGTCCATATTTGTTAGATCAGAAGATCACTTTTCAATATTTTAGTATACCAAACTTTTTGGTAGAAAAAAAAAGTCATGGTTCCATTTTCAAAAAATCATGTCAGCGGTAACTTCGCTTTTTTGAACGGTGGACCAATTTTGAATTTTTTTTTTTTTTGATACTCTCAATCTGGAGAACTTTTCGAAATAAATCAACTGGAAAATCAAAATGGGACACCCTGGAAAAAATTTTATATACTCATAACGAAAGTTTACACTCGATGCGTCAGGTGGTTGTCAAGAGAGACTGTCGACGATCATCACAGAAAAAGTACATCGGCGGATAAGAGTCCAGCAAAGCATTCAACTGATTGCTGCTGCCAAGACGATGAACGCTTGTGTCGAAGATACGACGATAGCAGAAATTCAGGATATCGACATCAGGGCGACACTCAGAGTGATCACGAACTCTACAAACTTTCGGAAGAGAAAACTTCGGATGAGGGTTCGATGACTGAAGGGGAAATCAACGAGACTCCTCATGGGGTATCCATACACAGTTACAAATTTAGCATGTTGAACACGACTGGTGTGAAATTTTAGCTGGTGTTGACTTAATTGATTGGTAACACTTTGTGTTAAAATGTGTTAAAATTATTTGGTTTTCATCTGAAAGCTTTGAATCCATTTAATTAAGTCGAAGAAAATAAATAAATAAAGTGTCAATGCAGACTTATGGCTTCAATAATCGGAGTGAGCATTATGTTTTTTTTTTTCAAAGTTTTGTGGATTTTTGGAAATTTTTATTGTCAATGGTTTATTTTAATTAAGAAAGCATTTCGAGATTTTGTATTTGATGTACATTTTTATTTTAGATCTGTGTTTTAAAAATTTATTATCTATTTATGAATAACAACATTAAAAATGTGTTAATTTATTTTATTTTTTTCAAAGATTTATGGATTTTTGGAAATTTTGATTGTCAATGGTTTACGTTTATTTTAATTAAGAAAGAATTTCGAGATTTTGTATTTGATGTACATTTTTATTTTAGGTCTGTGTGTTTAAAAATTTATTATCAATTTATGAATAACAACATTAAAAATGTGTTAATTTATTTATTTTTTTTTTTTAATTTATGGATTTTTGGAAATTTTTATTGTCAATGGTTTACGTTTATTTTAATTAAGAAAGAATTTCAAGATTTTATATTTGATGTACATTTTTATTTTAGGTCTGTGTGTTTAAAAATTTATTATCAATTTATGAATAACAACATTAAAAATGTGTTAATTTGTTTTTTTGACAACAATTTTAATGAATGAAACATTTTTAAGATCCACTCTAAAAATCCATAGAGTCTTAAAGAGTCTCTCCTACATTCAACAGAAAATTTTTCAAAAAACTTTGCGTTCCTCAAGACACAAGCTTTTATTTTATTGTTAATTTTAAGCACTTTGTCATTATTCATTTCAAAAAATATATACTGAAAAGCTAAGATTTTTAATTGAACTACGTTTCTATTTTAAAATAAATCAAAGTTTTCATATCCACTGAATTTAATGAAGTTAACGAAGGAGGCCAAAATTAATAAATAAGCCTCCTCATAAAGATCACTTTAACAAAAAAAAAAAAAAAAAAAAAAAAAAAAAAAATTAATGAAGAAGCAATGTGCAAAGTCCAACTTTGCAACTATTTAAAATTATTATGCAGCTGCAATTCAGTGCACTTATGACCTTAATCGTATATTATTAAAAAAAAATTCCAGTGAATCCAAATTAAATACATTTTTTAAATTTAAGGACGTTCGAGCCAAGTACCGAAGTCTCGATTCAGCTCCAAGGAAATACGACAAATCGCCAAGAGAATATCCAAAGCACAGTTATGGGAAAGTTCCGGAGTGTCATGAAATAGCGCAGTACGAGAAAGCCGATGACGAGGATCGCTCAGAAGCTGAAGGGACTGGGTTACCACAAGCTGTACCTACTGCCTGCCAGCGAAACCTACAAGATTACGTGAACTCGGTGAACCTACCTCAGGCATTGATAGCCATGAAAAAATTGGAGCGCCTGAAGGAACTCCAAAGACGAAGGGATCTCTCGGAGAGATTTTACTCTCAGGAGATCAAACGTCTCATTGGCGAAGACTTTTTCAGCAAAAAATTGAGCGCCGATCCGATATCGGGAAAAGTCAAAGAGCAGAGGATCGAAGGAAATCGAATTATCGGCGATGCGTCGAATCCAGTCGAACAACGAATCAGAGCCGGTGGCTTTTCCAAAGTAAAACTTTATCTCACAATAATTTTACCATATTTTGCTTAATATTTTCTTTAGATTCATTTCTGAATTATATAATTTTCGCACAATTGATTCAATATTTTGTTGGATTTTTTTTTTTTTTTAATTCACTGTTTATGAAATAAATATGGGATGAGAATTCCCAAATCAAACTGGAATTCTTTAGACGATAAATTAGATCGAACATTTTTTTATTTATATTTCTATTTTTTTTTAAACATTCTCCAATATCTGAAGTACGTTCTACGGTTTTTTTCATAAAAATCGGATGGATAGTTAAGAATTGGCAAAATCAGTGAAAAATTAAATTTGAAATATTTGCCAGAAAAAAAAAGATCTAATGAACTCCATTGAATTGTGCGGAACGAAAATCAGCAATCTTGAAATATTTAAAAAAATCTTTATCTCACAATAATTTTATGATATTTTGCTAAAAATTTTCTTCATATTTCTGAATTATAAATTTTCGCAGAATTGATTCAATATTTAGTCGAATTTTTTTTTTTTTTAATTCACTGTTTATAAAAAAAAATATGGTATGAGAATTCCTAAATCAAACTGGAATTCTTTAGACGATAAATTAGATCGAACATTTTTTTATTTATATTTCTATTTTTTTTTTTTTTAACATTCTCCAATATCTGAAGTACGTTCTACGGTTTTTTTTCATAAAAATCGGATGGATAGTTAAGAATTGGCAAAACCATTGAAAAATTAAATTTGAAATATTTGCCAGAAAAAAAAAGATCTAATGAACTCCGTTGAATTGCGCGAAAGGAAATTCAGCAATCTTGAAATATTAAAAAAAAACTTTATCTCACAATAATTTTACGATATTTTGCTAAAAATTTCCTTCATATTTCTGAATTATAAAATTTCTCACAATTGATTCAATATTTAGTGGAATTTTTTTCTTTTTTAATTAACTGTTTACAAAAAAAATGAGATGATAATTCCTAAATCAAATTGAAATTCTTTAGCTGATAAATCAGATCGAAAAATTTATATTAATATTTACATTATTATTACAATAAATAAATAAAGCTTCTACTTTATTAGCTCAAAATAAAAAAGTCATAATATTTTTGAGTAAAAGTGTAAAAACTTTTTTTTTTTAAAAAGCTGCTATTTACTTTATTTCCTCATCATACATTTTTTAAAAAACCCATTCTTCAATATCTGAAATACGTCCTACAATTTTTTGTCATAAAAATCGGATAGTTAACAATTGACAAACCCATTAAAAAATAAACTTCTAAATTTTCGCCCTCAAGGATTGAATCAAAAATATTTGCCAGAAAAAAACGATCTAATCAACCCCATTCCCCGAAACGAAATTCAGCAATCCTGAACTACAAAAAAAAAAAAAAAAAAAAACAAGCTTAACAAAAAATGAATTTTTTTTTCCAGCGCATAATTGACAATAAAAAATCATTTCAGGAGCTGAAGCCCTGCGGCACGGTGACGACAATAACGCGATTGGATTGTGGTTGCGTAAAAGAGACAACGACACCGATATTCAACAGCCGAATGAATCAAATAAAAAAATGCGAGGATCACCGATATCCGTCAAGCCCGGTTCCAAAATTACCCTCCACGAATCCTCAGGAATTGACTTACAGGACCGTCCAGCCACTTGAAAGACTGGCTAATGCTGCCTGCAATTTGAGCAGAGCTAAAGCGAGATTGTCACCAGGTAGTGCAGCAAATGAAATGCTGCAGAGCAACGTGTCTCGGGATCTCGAATCCTGGCAGAATCAGAGATCTCATTCGGGACAGCAGAGAAAGAGAAGATCTCCGAGACACATGTCGCCTGTAATAAATAATTCGCCAGAGCGAAAGTACAGCACCTCTTCAAATTCGCCATGAGAATAATTGGACGTTGCTGATTGTAGAATTTTTTAAAAAATTATTATAGTCATAAAGTGAAAAGGCAAAAAATTTTTTATTTTATTTTCTATCATCATCGGACACTAAATTGTAGATTGTGCAGTTTTAACAGAAAAATTGTGTCGACAAACGTTCTCAAAAAAAATTGTGATATTTTCGCACAATTTTTTTTTCCTCAGTTTCCAGTTTTACAACAGCAACGAAGAGTACGAAAATAACGTGTTAAAAATTGTATTTTATTCTTGCGAAATATTCTGTCGTTTCGATGGTCAAAATGTATAATTCTCGTTTGAAAATATATTTTTTAACATTTTTACAGAAATATATTTGCTATTTTCTTTTACGAAATAATGTGGTATATGTGAATTTCATTTGACTCTTCTGATTTCGCTTTTTCTTTGCTTTTTATTTAACGAACTATTTTTTTGTAAATTCACGAGATTTATCGCTGATGCTTGTCATTTTATAGAAGAATATTTGTAAATTCGGGAAATTTGCAGAAAAATTTTTTTGTTGCTTCTCAAAGTTAACAGCAAGATCGATGAAATTCATACAAAAAAAAAATCTTTTTAAATAAAACAACCAGCGATAGTTCTTTAAGGTGGGTTTTCGATTTTACACAATATTTTTTTAACGCGTACACTCGGTATATTCCTCGATTTTCATTTCGTTTTTTTTTTTGCGAGTATTTGTTTCTTATATTGAAATCAGTCAGATTCATGGCATTTTTGTGTCATTTTTTATGAGGTTCAACAAAATTATTCAAGAGAACATGGCTTCTGAATCTGCAATTGTACAAGTGGGATTGACTCTACTCAACGCTGTGCTACACTATATTCTCTACAGAGCCGCAGTCTATCTGATTATTCTTGTGAAGGAGAGAGTCTTTCAGATTTTTAGATTTACGATGGTTAATACCGATCGAAGTACCGAAACTAATCAGAAGCGACAAGTTACTGTGGCAATCGAGACCGAGCCGGCAATGCTTTCCAGTAGCGCTTAGTTGATGTTTCTGTCATCAAAATTCATGGTAAGCTTACAGTCTCAATGGAAATATCTGTATCAGAATTATGGAACTCGAAATTTTAGTTGAATTACTCCACTTTTGATTTTTTTTTTATCAATAATAAACTCCAATTTTTCATGTCAACGAAACGTCCTCACATTTCTTCAGGATGTTGGTCTAGTTGAAGAAAAAACGTAGGAATTTTTACCGATTTTTACGGCTCGCTAAAAAAAACCAAAACAAAAAATTTATTAATTTATTTATTTATTTATTTATTTATTTATTTATTTATTTATTTATTTATTTATTTATTTATTTATTTATTTATTTATTTATTTATTTATTTATTTATTTATTTATTTATTTATTTATTTATTTATTTATTTATTTATTTATTTATTTATTTATTTATTTATTTATTTATTTATTTATTTATTTATTTATTTATTTATTTATTTATTTATTTATTTATTTATTTATTTATTTATTTATTTATTTATTTATTTATTTATTTATTTATTTATTTATTTATTTATTTATTTATTTATTTATTTATTTATTTATTTATTTATTTATTTATTTATTTATTTATTTATTTATTTATTTATTTATTTATTTATTTATTTATTTATTTATTTATTTATTTATTTATTTATTTATTTATTTATTTATTTATTTATTTATTTATTTATTTATTTATTTATTTATTTATTTATTTATTTATTTATTTATTTATTTATTTATTTATTTATTTATTTATTTATTTATTTATTTATTTATTTATTTATTTATTTATTTATTTATTTATTTATTTATTTATCTATTTATCTATTTATCTATTTATCTATTTATCTATTTATCTATTTATCTATTTATCTATTTATCTATTTATCTATTTATCTATTTATCTATTTATCTATTTATCTATTTATCTATTTATCTATTTATCTATTTATCTATTTATCTATTTATCTATTTATCTATTTATCTATTTATCTATTTATCTATTTATCTATTTATCTATTTATCTATTTATCTATTTATCTATTTATCTATTTATCTATTTATCTATTTATCTATTTATCTATTTATCTATTTATCTATTTATCTATTTATCTATTTATCTATTTATCTATTTATCTATTTATCTATTTATCTATTTATCTATTTATCTATTTATCTATTTATCTATTTATCTATTTATCTATTTATCTATTTATCTATTTATCTATTTATCTATTTATCTATTTATCTATTTATCTATTTATCTATTTATCTATTTATCTATTTATCTATTTATCTATTTATCTATTTATCTATTTATCTATTTATCTATTTATCTATTTATCTATTTATCTATTTATCTATTTATCTATTTATCTATTTATCTATTTATCTATTTATCTATTTATCTATTTATCTATTTATCTATTTATCTATTTATCTATTTATCTATTTATCTATTTATCTATTTATCTATTTATCTATTTATCTATTTATCTATTTATCTATTTATCTATTTATCTATTTATCTATTTATCTATTTATCTATTTATCTATTTATCTATTTATCTATTTATCTATTTATCTATTTATCTATTTATCTATTTATCTATTTATCTATTTATCTATTTATCTATTTATCTATTTATCTATCATAAAATAGATAAGGCAGTAACTGTAGGTTTCAATATTTGAAGATTTAGTGAATATAGTAGAGAAATGTTGATATGCTAGTGAAATAATAATGTTAGTGTTATAGTTATGCGTTTATTTTGCAGTTTCTATAGTAAAATCACCGTTTTGTGAAAACTCGTAAAATTAACGGTAGACCGAAATATGGATACCCACGCGGAAACTTTTACGACTATGACGCACGGAGAATTTACTTGGCCCTATCCGAAACCACTCTTAGCGAAACCAAGTCAGCCGCCTATAAAGACGGGGATTCGACTCTTCGAGAAGAGAATGGATCCTGACGACTGCATGTGCGACGATCATGGCTTTCAGAGCGATATGAGCAGGTACTTTTTTTTTTTCACTAAATAAAAATACACAATTCAACTGGACCCATTTTTCGTAAGTATCAAATTACACATTTTTACAACTAAGTACGAGATTTCTAAAATTTCTTAATTTGTAGAAATCTCTTAATTTGAAGAAAGTTGTAGATCGCCGGAAATGGTATAGATTTTTATCCGTTGTAGATTTCCGTCATAAGTTGTAGAAAGTTATGGTAACTACATCTTTTTACAAAATTTTACAACCGTTTTGCTCGCTATCGGTTCCAAATTTCCGTAATAAGTTGTAGTTGGTTGTAAAAAATTCGACAAGTTTGTAAATTTTCATAGAAAGCTCTAGTTTTTCAAGTTCAGAATTGGAGTAAAAAGTTGTAGAAACTACAAGTTTCTACAACCACCTTCCAAATCTCGTGCTTTTTCACAGAAAGTTGTAGAAATTGGGCAGTTTTGGCGTGGAAAGTTTTAGAAATTTTTTCGCCAGGCTAAATAATTTTAAAAATACATAATGTTCAAGAGATTGGATAATTTAAAAAAAAATGGAATTCTTTAATTCAGGTACAAAGCTCTTGCTGATAAGGAACGTAGGCTGCAAGATGAAGTGATCAAAGTCAATCATGAAATGGCAAACCTGGTGTCCTCTGTGTTGGATAATACCTGCGAGATGGAGGAAGAAGTGATGAAGAGTGTTTATCAGACAGATTATGAAAAACGAGGTTCATCTCATTTATAAATTATTTTTTAATTATGTTTTTAACTGGCTTAACGAATTAAGAAGATAATACGTTCTGGAGCAATCATCTCTTTGTGATATATTCACTTTAAAAAATCGACAGCCAAAAGCACTAAAATTTAAAAATTATTTTTTCACTTTTATTTCTTTAGTCATTTATGAGTAAATTTAAAAAAAAAAAAAAGTACTTCTCTGGCGTGTTAAACGAAATTCAAAAAAAATTAAAATTAAAATATTCGAGAAGGAATTTTTTTTCTCAAAAAAAAAAATACTTTCCGTTTTTACGAAAAGCTCTTTTTTACAAAATCAAAATTACATTTTTTTTTGTGAAATAAAAAATTTAACTATATTGCAATTTTTGTACAAATTCGACAAATTTGTACAATTTTTTTTTTCATTTTCAACACAATTTAAAAAAAAAAATACTTTTCGTTTTTACGAAAAGCTCTTTTTTACAAAATCAAAATTACATTTTTTTTTGTGAAATAAAAAAATTTAACTATATTGCAATTTTTTTACAAATTCGACAAATTTGTCCATTTTTTTTTCATATTAAACACAATTTGAAAAAAAAAATACTTTTCGTTTTTACGAAAAGCTCTTTTTTACAAAATCAAAATTACATTTTTTTTTGTGAAATAAAAAATTTAACTATATCGCAATTTTTGTACAAATTCGACAAATTTGTCCATTTTTTTTTTCATATTAAACACAATTTAAAAAAAAATACTTTTCGTTTTTACGAAAAGCTCTTTTTTACAGAATCAAAATTACATTTTTTTTTGTGCAATAAAAAAATTTAACTATATTGCAATTTTTGTACAAATTCGACAAATTTGTACAATTTTTTTTTCATATTCAACAAAATTAAAAAAAAAATACTTTTCGTTTTTACGAAAAGCTCTTTTTTACAAAACCAAAATTACATTTTTTTTTTATGAAATAAAAAAATTTAACTATATTGCAATTTTTTTACAAATTCGACAAATTTGTCCATTTTTTTTCATATTCAACACAATAAAAAAAAAAATACTTTTCGTTGTTACGAAAAGCTCTTTTTTACAAAACCAAAACTACATTTTTTTTTTTGTGGAATAAAAAAATTTAACTATATTGCAATTTTCTTACAAATTCGACAAATTTGTACAATTTTTTTTTTCATATTCAACACAATTTAAAAAAAAAAATACTTTTTGTTTCTACGAAAAGCTCCTTTGTACAAAATCAAAATTACATTTTTTTTTGTGAAAAAAAAAATGTAACTTATTACAATTTTTTTTTACAAATTCGTAGATCTTCCCATGGCGAGATACAGAACAATGATAGCTGCTGTAGATTCGCCTGTCGGTGCGCCCATAAATCCAGTGGTGACTGATCTAAGGAATGGATTCAGAGATCCGACAAGATTTCGTTACAGTGCAATTGAGAGACCAGCCATTCAACCTGCCAAATCCATCGACGTATTGAGAGGTCGAAAATAATGCCCCAAATTCCGAATTAATAGTCCTCCTAAAGATTACCTTTACTTTTTTCATCACAGTGCCCGAAACGTTTTTCGTGTGGGAGGAGCCCTTCACAGGTCGATCAGAGTACGAAGATACGATCAGCAAGTTAGGCCTGAGTAACATGAAAAATCGACAGCAATATCTTCAACCCCTGCCATCATCAAGAAGACGATGGGGAGATTCTAGTCTTTGATATTTGTGACCACTGCCCTTATACTTCACCACCTTTTATCTCGTCGTCCCTTATCAAATATTAAAAAAAAAAAAAAAAAGACGATAGCTATATGGTCCAGCTATAGATAACGAAATGTCCCATCAATCAAATCTGACATTTTCCCTGAAACCAATTTCTTTTTTTTTTTCTTTCTTTTTTTTCTTCAAAATTTTCGTATAAAAACTACAGAAATGCCTTGTAAAGTATTTAATACCGAGTACAGTGACGAGTACACGAAAAAAAAGCAGAATAAAGTACCAATGTGAGAAGATGTAACGACTTGTAGATATTTTGATTTATTTCAATGAGAATTCTTGTTGAAAAATCATTTTCACCATCAGATACGTCCCTTTCGACTGCTACGCAAACAGAATCGATGAAGATCATTTTTATTCTCAGATAGCAGTAGGCTGGACTGGCCTTGAATTGGAAAACGAAAAACTGATTAAAAAATTGATATCGGAACGCCTGCAAACTGTTTATCAGGTTGATTATAAAAATGAATTTCCATCGAGAATAAGCGATGTCGAGGATTCTAGTGAAAATATCGAGGAAGATAGAAATGGTAAAAAAATATTTTATTCACCAGTTTTTTTTTTGAAGATCAAAATCTGGTTTATTTCCAAGACTTACTGATATTTTTTTCTCCAATTTCTCAGTTATTTGCTGAAGAGCTCTGTGATTTTCTAAGCATAATCTCCAGCATGCATTATTTATTAGAAAATTTCCAGATTTTTTTTGCAAAATTTTAGAACTGTAATGAATATTAAAAAAGCTGGAGATTTTAATTCCTTATAAGGGTATAAATGACTGAGAAACTAAGATCTTCTGAAAACCGTTTTAGGTTCAGAAAAAATAAACTTAAAATTTCTCTGATAATTACGAAAACACTGAAAGTGAGAGAAATTTTTTAGAGTTACTTTTAGAAAAATTTAATGAGATAAATAAAACCAAATTTACTGAGATTTTTGCACTAAATTCACGAGACATAATTTCAGAAAAATATGTGTTTTTTGAGAGATAGTTTAGAAAAATTTATCAAGAAGATTTCTTTTTTTAATTTAACGAGAGATTTTTCGAAAAATATTTTCACCAGGAAGTGAACTATTGAAGTACTCAACGAAATTGTATTCGGATTTGCATAAAGATAAAGTCCTCCCACAACCACCAACAGCCAGAAGAGGTAATTTCACAACTAATTACAAAAGTTACAGAAAATATAATAATGTATCTTAATTAAAAAAAAAAAAAATTAATTTATAATTTCGCAAAAAAAAATAAAATGTATAATTTTATTTTGTAGTTTTTGGCTTTGCAAGTCCAAGACAGGTACATTCCGTTCTCTCAACTTATCAAAACACCTTTGGGAGAACTGGCGCTCGAATAATAATTAAAAACGCAGCTCTAATCGCAACACAAAAACGTAGACAAGGATATTTTGCAAAAATATGAAGTCTGGTAGGTTTCTATTGTTTTGGCTATACAATCTCACGTGGATCTCACGTCTGATCCATAATTAGTTGTTTTTTTTTTTTTTTTT
Source organism: Perithous albicinctus (assembly GCA_964016905.1). NCBI lineage: Eukaryota > Metazoa > Arthropoda > Insecta > Hymenoptera > Ichneumonidae > Perithous > Perithous albicinctus. The sequence continues at coordinate 12,426,477 of OZ024698.1, read as the reverse complement.
TAGATTGATTATAAAACGAACTGATTTACACGATGATTTTCGAAGCTGACGAAGAAACCAGAGATTTTGTTACGATCTATAAAAAAGATTTTTATCCCAAACAAGGAAAAAAAGTCAATAAAATTATTCAACCTCCAAACTTTAAGCCACCTCTGAACGCTCTCAATGGTCCTTTCAAGGAACATCTAAATTCATTGCGAAGGAATGAACGAGTCCCGCTCGAAGAGAAAACCGAGGATCTTCGCGACAATCTACAAAGGGTGCTTTTACGTAATTTACAATGTTATTTTTCAATTCTTGATCTATACACTTTTTCAATACCCACACAATCTTATACAGATTTTTTATTCCTAGCCCTGTTCATGTTTTTCATCCTGCTGAGTAACTATCATTTTTGTATAGGTAAACTTGGATATTTTCATGTATCCGACAGTTGTAATTTTTTCCCTAATAACTAAAACATCTTTCGTTTACTTTCTAGATTGAAAAATAGATTTTTTTTTTTAATTACAAATTTTCTACGAATTAGAGTGGTAATTTAATTCTAATTCTCTCTTCTCATTCTATCTTCATTTTCTACATTTTATTCTCTATTAAATAATTTAGACGTCGTGAGAATTATCGAAATAAATATAACAAATTTTTAAAAAATGCCAAACATTGTTTCTGCGATGAAAAAATTGAAATGCCTATGATTATATAAATTCTGTAAATTGCCTCGAATTTAGATTCGCTCGAAATATCAGCATCTGGCGAAATTTTTGCCCGTTACGTCACCCGATGAAAATGTAATAGAGGCAGAGCGTAAAAAGGCCTTCAGAACGATTTACCAAATGGAATACTCGAGGCATCTCGGTATTATGCGAATTTTCAACAAAATGAAATGTTCCTGAATAGAAGAGCTTAACGAGCGTTCCCTTATCAACAGACGATTATATATCGCTACACGCAAAACGCACCGGTGGTGATAGGCCGTCAGTAACCCTACCAGAAGGATGGATAATACCCGAAACAATTCACAAAACATCATTCAGAGACCCCCGAGACAAAGGGACAACTGAAGGCCCCACGCGTACCCACAAAATTGACAAAACCAGAAGTAATTTGGATCCTAATGAAAAGGAGCGCAAGATACTGCGAGTTGCGTGAGTTTTTTTTTTTTTTGGCAAAATGTTTTTCACAATACGCCAAAATTATTTTGGCAGTGCCGAGAAGATTTCTTCTTACAAAATATTTTTAGATAAATTACGAAAATTCGACAAAATATTCAACTCAAACAACGTAAAAAAAATAGTTCTTTACATTTTTGATATTTGGTCTTTGAAAGTATCTAGGATAGTCCCAAAAAGCGCGTTTTAGGTACTCCTTGCAGAGCAGTCTAGTCAATCGAGTGCTAAGATTTAAAAAATTATTGATACCAGTTTCAAAGGAGAAAGTAATGTGAACTAATGTGAATCTGGAATAAAATGTTTCTTCCTGTCGTCAATATCCAACGAAAATGACAAGTTTGAACAGTGAACCAGCATTTTTTTTAAAATCTTACCACTCGATTGACTTGACAGTATCGCAAAGACTACATTAAATAAAATAAGAACAAATATCAATTGAAAATCTTCTAAGGGTAGAATTTTCAATCGTCGAAAGATTGTCACAGACAATGGTTACGGCGCCAGCTGACGACTCATTGTTTTAGGACTGGAAACTCAGAGTACGATGACATTATCGGAGCCACGGGTGATCGAATCTTGAAGGAACAATTGCACGGAATTCCCCTTTCCCTAGACCCACATCCACCGCGGCTCAAAGGACCTGACAGTATCAGGTCAGATTGTTCAACCGTCTTAATGCCACGAAGGCAAGACGAGAAAATATATGTAAGAAATTCGTGTGAGCCGCAAAAGCCACTCAGAAATTAATTGACGATGAGAATCTAAACTCGCAAGAAGACAAACTCCATCGCAAATATGTTCCATAGTTTATTTACAAAAAAAATTTCGGACATTTTATGCTTTATCTCTTATTTTTTTGTTTTAAATAAATTTACGTTGCTTATCGGCAGCAAATAGAGAAAGAAAAAATAATATAATTTTTTGTTTTATTTTCTCACCCGGCACACAGATTTCCTCCGTGAGCGAGACATTCCTCGTGATAAATAAATGGATTAATTGTACTAAAACACTCGTTTACTCGCGAAAAATCTTAGTGTTCACCATAAGTACCGTGTGCGATGAAAAAAAAAAGAAAAAGAAAAAAGAAGCGTGAGACGCAGCCAAGTAAACGTGCTCGCAAATGATAAAGACCACGTCCACCAAAACACTCACAGTTAAAACGTATCTACAGGTGCAGAAAAGAAAAAAAAAATAGAAAAGAAAGAAAAAAAACTTGTACTCATAGAAATTAGACTAATCGTCTGATTACCAGACGAGACGCGATCTCCGGTGACAAAAAAAGAAAGAAAAAAAAGTAAATTCAAGCCAGCAGGCGTGCCAGCGGCGTGACGAGGTTACAAATATTTACACTAGAGACGATGATCTTTTGAAAAAAAAATCTTTGTGACATCAACGGCGAGGTACTCTCGAGTGAACGCTTAAGTCGTCCGCAATTTCCTCGATCGCAACAGCCATTTGATCGTCCCTATTATTCGTTCCACGCGTCATAGTCAAAAGTTTCACTTTTCTCGGCGCGCGAGATAACATCAACGCCCGTCGGATGTAACGATCGTCGCATCTGCAATCATGTCCGGTAACGACGTTCCGGCGCCCTAAAACACACACATTTACTCACTTTATTTCTACGATGAAAGCACTGACCCAATAATTATGGTATGTCGGAATGATTATTCACCTCGATTATGATTGTAGAAGTCATGTTGTCGGTATTGTGATGCTGCACACTCGCTTGCACACTCGTTGGCAGAGATATCGTCCGAATTGTATTACCGCTCGATGACGTGGTTATGTGTTGCGCTATTAGATTCGCGTTTGAGTTACGGCTGGAATGGTTTAAACGAAATTATCACCCTTAATACGACGTAGTTTATCTTAACTACCTGCAGAATTACTTAGACTATAAACTTTTAAAATGTCAGGCGTGAACCTTCGAATATGCAGTTTCGACAAAATCTCCGTAATAATTGATGAATTTTTATTTTATATAAAAATAACAATCCAATACTTTGATAATTAAATCTATGAAATCGAAAAAATAAATCAAACAATTCAAATTAAAAACTTGAAATAGATTTTTTTTTCGCTTTGATACAAAAAATATGTGATTTTTTGGGACTGCTGACTTTTAATCGAGTTTCAAAAGTATAATAATTTTTCAAAAAATTTACTTTGAATCACTTTATCCGCGAAAAATGTTATAGTCTTAATTCTTACCTCCTCTTTTTCACTTGGCCGGAATGGAAGCGTCCGCCTTCTCCTCGAATTCGATTCATCGCGTGTCGATGCCGCGACTCATGAAGGTATTTCTGCACAAAAACGCGTTAAATTCTTTCGATTAGCATTTATGATCTCCGCTAAAAATTCGGAGTATTACTCTTAAGAATTGGTACGTGAAAAAAAATAGGTCCTCTAGTACGTATTTTTGAAAACGTGTCCGTTCGCATAAAACATGCCCACTTTTTTAAACCAGAAAACCTCACCGAGTTCAAAGAGGACAAAGTTATTCGCTTCCAAAATCAAAGGTTCATCCAATTTTTTAAGTAAAAATAAATGTTATGAAAAGTCTGATAGTTCCAACACGACCAACCAGAATAGAAAACGTGGTTTGACTTGGACCAAACTCGGTAATTTCTCGTTTTTCAAATCATTAATCTCGAATTTGACGCCAATACGTGAAAAGTTACTCAAAGAAAATAAAAATTGATCATTTCGACCAAATATGATGTAACTCAGTATTGAACTCACAGGTCGTTCCTTGGGAATCTTTCCTTCCGCCTCAAGTTTCGCTCGCGCCTGACGTCTCTTAAGAATGCGTCTGTACTGTTTTGCGTTAACATAAAGAGGTTCTTCCTCGAGGAATTCCGCATTGGGAAGTGCGACCCTCTGGAACTGCGCTTGTCCGCTGTTTCCCGGCACCATCTGAACGTAATGGAAAAAAAAAAGTAAACAAAACAGACACATAAGTAAATCGTTAAATTCCTTAAATGTGTCGCTCAAGCAGATAAAAATCAAGCATAATTAATCATGCGATAACACCACGCCGAACGGTCTTGGACTCTTCGCCGTGAAATTATCGATTGTCCGGCAGTAAACGCCGTTAATGTTGCTCTTTTATCACTACTAGCCGGTATAACGTATACACAGACTGTGCGAGTGAAGAGAGACTTTTTTGATTAGTAATCACCATGACAATATTTCCTGCCTGTGAAGCTGCTGCGTTGGGGCTCGACATCGGTTGCACCGGCGCTGCGTTTGTCGTTGCTGTTGTCCCCTGCGACGTAGTTCCAGCGATTTGCATCAGATTCCCGTTAATATTTATCACTGAAAACCCAAGAAAAATCGTAGTTAGAAAAAGTAAATGCAAAGCTCAGATGGACGATGGAGGTGGACGATTTTTCTTGTTAAAAACAGATTTTTTCGCTCTTTATTATCGATATTTTTTATCGATTTTTCTTCTAAACCCGCTGATAGATTCGATTCTCTTCCCGAGAAATCGAAAATTAGATAATCAGACGACAAAGAAATGAGACTAAAATTCGTGATATCTGGAATGACTCTTGTGTGACTGAATTATTATTCTAGTGCACGATTAACGGGGTGATAAAATACATCATTCAACAAGTTTTGTTGAATGTCATACTGGAACAAAATAATTCTGGTTCTAATCAAATGATTTCTTTCATTCTTTCAGTCATCAAAACTGATTTTCATTTGCTTTTAAACACCTCCTACTAGCAAGTCGAACAAAGTTTCAAAGTCTGCATTCTAACAATAATATAATAATAAAAATAATCAACTGCTCGATATCGTTTTTATATCGTCCGTTCCGAAGCCTAGGAAATAGATTATAAAAAAAAATCTCACCAGTTGGTTGAGCCTGCTGCACCTGACCATCCATCTGTACAGGCTGGTATATGTAAGTCTGCCCATCAGGAGTTTGAATGATTTGTGGTGTTTGAGGCTGTTGAATGACAATCTGCTGGCCAGCTCCCGCCAAACTGGAGACTGGTACAACCTGAATCTGACCGTTTGGAGCAGCCACCTGAATGGCCTGCGGTAACATCATTGTCTGTCCCCCCTGTCCCATTTGTACAACTTGAACAGTTCCTCCCGCACCTCCAACCATCACAGCCTGTCCCTCGCTCAGTTGTTCCATCGTTGCTCCGATCTATACTCAAATCTGCAACAGATAAACAAAATAAAATTTCAGTAATTGCTAATTGAATTTCCAAATCTAAAACAAGGACTTTGTAATGTTGACTAACACTACAAAAGTGATTGATTTACAGCATGAATTCTTGCTTGGCATTACTTTTATATAAAAAAAAAAGAAAAAAAAAACGAGTGAGTCTCTTCCTATAAGTACTTGTAAATTGCAGGAATAATTAACAAAAAAAAAGTTCCTATTTTCAATTTAGACAATATTCTTGCGTTTAGCAAGCAAACAAACTTCCCATTACTTTTTTTGGTCGGAAATTTCCTTTTTTTGTTTATGTAGAATATTCAGTACTTTTTCTTCATTCACTATCTTAAATATCTATGCGCAGTTTAATACTGGATTAGCGTCTATAATTTAGATTTCTCACAAGATGTATTCAGAGCTAATCAACATTTTCCAAGTTATTCAAATGCAAATATGAGTTTATCGATATCAATAAATCTGGTATTTGCACACAAATTTCAAGCACAAATATACTAATTTTCAGATATATTTATTACAGCCTAAAATCGCAGGGTACAGCTTACCCTCGACCTTCATCGGCGCAACACTTTCAGGTACAATCGCAACAACTGTAAACACGCTCAGTTGCCTCAAAGCACAGTGCGAGATTGAAAAATTGGTATTTTGAGATATTGGAGCGAATCCAGAAGTAAGATAATGTGTGAATAAATCCTCTCGGCATAGCCTTTGAAGGAGCTATCGAAGTGCATCTCGCAGGTCCAGAAAGCGTGACCCACGTTGCAGTGGACATGCAACGCGTCTAGAGAGAGAGACGTTCGATGACGCGGCCGGCGTGCAAAGGCCATAATCTTTGTTAGTGATACGACAAAGTCGCAACAAGGGTGAACGAGATGGTGAGAGGTGGGGGAAAGAAGAGAAGTAACGCGTGTGATAATCGCGCGGTTCGACATTTCTCGGTGACAACAATCGAAGCACCGTTCAACAGTCAACGCAATAAACACTTGGAGTGGCATTTCGACGGCACATAAGTTAGTCGAAGAAAAACGACGCCGATGAGACGCCTCGAGTACAACCGAAATTACAAACATGGCCGTTGACGGGTGATTTAACGCGTTGACCAAAGCATCGCGAATTTGTTCAATCAAAAGCGCAATTCACAGTTTTTCGCGGTGATAATTAATAAAGGTATATTGCGAGACGGGTGAGCGCGTCTCACGTACGCGAGGGGTTCGATAATTTGTGGACTTACATTGGATATTTTCGTGGGCACTTTCCCAATGATTGGTCGGCAAATTGAGGACCAATGGTCGGCGATAGCGAGTCCTCGGCCCTTGTGTATTGGTGGCACTGAAGGGGGGACCTGCCAGTACGATGGCAGCCAACGCAACACCGGTCGATGCCCCTCCGCTCCTCGTTTAAGGGGCCAATCGCCGTATGAGCTGAACGCCCCCTCCCGGTGCCCGCGTAACGCCAACGACACTAAAGCGATATTGCGCCAAGTTCACAGACACAACCAACACGTCCTCAACTCACTTCATCATTCCCGCTTTCTTTTCGAAATAATCGCGTAATTAAAATTCGAAAATTCTAAACATCCCCTAATTTACATGATTTAGCCTCTGTTTGATAAGCTTCTCTCAATAATAAATCGATAAGTCAGGGAGCTGTACGACGCAAGACAATATATAGCTTGAGTCTCTCTTCTGTCCTTACAGAACAAAGAACGTAATCATAAGGGAACGCATGTACAATGTAAAATAAGGCAAAATTATTTTTTCAAAAATTTGTTACTACTCCTAATATTTTCCTGTAATAATTGTTGTATGTTTTTGTGGGAACCTGTTATGAAAAAAATAATAAATAATTCAAAAGTCCAGCTAAAAATATTTTTTTTATTTGAAATTTGCTGTTTCTGTTGATATTATGTCATTTTATTTTTAGACATTTTTGTGGGATTTTTTTTTTTTAGTATACAAATTCTAATCCGTCTTTGAACTTAAGTACTGCATATAAATTCCAGCTTTTAGGATTCAACATCGTTCTATATTATCTTCATCATTAGCGGTAATTAACAAGATTTTTAGGAGCATTTCGAATTAGTGAGCTAGTAAAGACTAATATGACGACTGGTTCCATGGTGTAACGGTTAGCACTCTGGACTCTGAATCCAGCGATCCGAGTTCAAATCTCGGTGGGACCTAATTTTTTTTTTTTTTTTATGTCACGATAAATATATCATGACTTTTTTTATTTGTAACACATATATTCTAAAAAATAGACATGTTGTTGACAAAACTTTGTGAAATTATATAAAGTTGCTAAGAAATATAGCAGAAAACAAAAATAACGGTTAAATGAGACTTCGAAGTACGTAGCGAGACAGCTGTTACTCAGATGGCGCCAAACTCGCTTATTTTCGCTCTATGTCTTTTTATATAATTCATTTTCTATCAATTCAGCCACTTTTTCTTCGACCCTGTTATAGTTAACTATCTCATAATTAGCAAGATTTTAATATAACATATAACCCAAGAGTACTTTATATGCACCGACCTTTATACAAAAATTAAGTGCTATATATATTTTTTTTAATATTAAAAAAAGTTTAAAGTCAATGAAAAACTGTAAAAGAAAAATACAAGATTTATGTGTTTTTTTCCCAAAAATGTAAAAATCTCATTTTTTTTTTAACTACTTAAAAAAATTATTGGAAAATCGAAGGTCAGCTTAATATTTCAATATTACATAATTTTATAAATAACATTGTCAAATTACAAGAGTTTTTGCAAAATTGTTTACAAGTATATTAATGTTATTTTCGGCAATATTATTCTAATATTGTTTTCAGTGGACATAAAACTATGTATCGAAATTTTATGATCATTCAGTCTGTGAATAAATATAATTTTAACATTCACAGCTTTCGCGAGTAACATTTTCACTCTTTCACAATTTTAAATATGAAACCCGTTGCCTCCAAAAACGAGTTTTTCTATAGCACATATATATATGATGATGATATTAGCCAATGAGGAGGGCAGATCATCAGGCTCGCTCTTCTCATTGGCTGTTAATAGAAGGCTCGGCAGCCATATTGAAGTGGAGACGAAGAAGAAGAGGAAGCAGAAAAAGAGAATATACGTTTGCTTGGCACTCGGCTGAAGAGTATAAACAAGTATTGAAGCATGAAACGACCACTGGAAGACAGCGGCAATTGTTTCGAAAAGAATCCCATTGTTTTTCTGGACATCGCCGTCGGCGAGGAAAAAGGTATCGATGGATATTCGATAATACAGCCTACCGAACAGCCCAACAGTAATTCGTTCGTACTTTTGTCACAACAGTCGGACGAATTGTCATCGAGCTATTCAATGACAAGACACCGCGCACAGCCGAAAATTTTCGTGCTCTGTGCACCGGCGAGAAAGGAATTGGTGTTTGCGGAAAGCCGCTCCACTACAAAGGCACAATTTTTCACAAAAGTACGAATTACACATTTATTTACATAATCTCTTCCATTGCCAATACAGCGGTCCTACGGAATCCGACTCTACACCCCAAACTCTACACAACAGCAATTGTACACGTCACTGAGTCTACCCCCATAAAACTCTACAAATCACTGACTCTACCCCCCCCCCCCACAAAACTCTACACATCGCCGACTCTACCCCCAGAAAAATCTACATCTCACTGATTGTGCCACGAACTCTACATGTCACTGACTCTACATCGCTAACTCTACACAACAGCAACTCTACTCCTCGCTGACGACACCACCAGCTCTACGCACTGCTTAACTTTGTAGAACAGTAATTCTACATATGCTCCAACTCTACACAGCAAGACTCTACATGGACAAAAATCTATTGATAATACTATATACAGTCAAGACTTTGCTATGTTGAATATATACTTGTGTGGAGGTGGGATTGTGTAGAGTTTAGTCATGTGTAGAATTGCTGTTGTCTAGTTAATTCTGTGAAAATACTGTATTGCCCATTTATTTCATTATTTAACATCATACGCTTTAGTTGTGCCAAGATGCATGATACAGGGTGGCGATATTGTTAACTTCAACGGTACCTCCGGTGAGAGCATCTATGGACCACACTTTGAAGATGAATCGTTTGAAGTTAATCACGACGACGAGGGACTTCTTAGCATGGTGAATGAAGGTCGACCAAATACCAACAGCTCACAATTTATTATAACTACAGCGTCGTGCGAACACTTAAATAACACTAATGTTGCGTTTGGCAAAGTTCTCAAGGGAATGAGAATGATCGAGGAACTCAGTAGAACTGTAAAGACAGACAAGGATTCACCGATTGAAGTAAATGTTTTGTCCTTTGGAAGAGCAGAGATGAATGACCCTGGTTACTTTCAAGTACACACTTTCTTTGCTTATCTTATAATTTATATAAGATATTCAACAGTACTTCAGAACACTCAAATTTCAAAGTCATGCACAGTAACTTGAAAATGTTTACCAAATTTTATGACCCTATCGCTTTTTTTTTTTTTTTTTTTATAAACGATATGTGAGAAACTATTAAATTTACATACATTTAAAAACATTTATGTTATTCGACGGATATATTGATTTTTAGATTTGTCAAAATGAGAAGAAATTGTCAGGTCCTGGTTAGGGGGGGGCCCGTTGGGAGAAGCTGACACTCTGCCCAAAAGCTAGCGGCGGCAAAATATTTTTATAATATAGAGAGATGTTTTTTAATGATATCTATTTAGAAAAATCAAAGTATGAATTTTATAAAACGAAACCTAAAGTTTTTGTGAAAATTTAAGAACCTTTTTTTCAAACTAATTTTTAAAAATAATCTCTCAGATTCTTAAAATTCTTTTTCTTTTTATTAAAATTATTATGATTGAAAATTAATGTTCTTAATACATTTTTAATGTCGTTGATTTTCTCAATATTTTCATCGTATCTTAAATAAATCGCATTGAATTTCACTTTTTATCGAAAACATCGGTCATTACATCTATGAAATATCGTTAATTATCATCGGTAAACTGGGGAAACCTCGAGTTGCCAGGAGAATTTTATTTAGACAAGGAATTGAAAAATTTTCAGCAAAAATTGAGAGATTATATAATCATTACATCCCTTATTAAAGTTGGGTTTAAAGGACAGAAAGTACTATTTAAAAGTAACCACAGTCATCTTTGAGCAAGAGCAACCCAACAAATAATAAATGTAAGAATTCTTGAATTTACAGAAAGTACATGTAACAAACTGTGGGGAATTAAAGAGAGGCGAAAACTGGGGTTTGGAGGAAAATGATGGAACTTCCGATATCTTTCCACCGTGGCCCGAAGACTGGGATTACTATATTCATACAGAAGATATTGATGTTAGTGTCCTAAAGCTCAAGCGGAGATTCTCACTATTCAGCAGCTGATTTGCAAAAACAATTTTTCTTCCAACATACAGGTTGCTTGCAAATCGTGAAATTCACTGATTTAACAATATAAAAACTTTCAACTTCGGTATACGGTTTTTATTTATTTAATTGTCTACTAAATTTCAAATTGTGTTCTGATTTCATGAGGAGCAAAAAGAAGACCTGTAACATGCCAAATAATCAGAGTAGAGAAAAGTCTCTATTATTCATTTGTTATACAGCTCTAGGACTAAAATAAGTCGCTTAAGTGCTGACACTAAATATAAAATGATACCTAATCATGCAGACAATGGAACAAAAAAAAAGAAATATTAAATAGAGAAATGAATCGTTCGAAAAACTAAACAATTTACAAACTGATAATGCTAGTTCACTTGAGTATTTCCCCACGTCGCTCCTACACCATTAAAAAAACGATAGCAAACTGCAAAATAGCTGAATAGTGATTCTTTCCCTTAATAGCGAATAATATTGCCCCGACACTTATTTTATCAATTTTATCTCACAAACTGTAGGTGAAATACGCTGTGGAAGTAATAAGAAAAATAAAAGATTCTGGGAATCATTACTTCATGAAAAAACAATATGTAGACGCTGGAAGAAAGTACAAAAAAGCCTTGAGGTATCATAGATGGGTGAAAACGTTTCTGGAAAACATTCAGGATGACTTGACCTATCGCGAGTTGATGAAAACCTTGCGGAAACACATTCCAGACGATGTTGTGAAAGAGGCGACGGATCTGCAGATAGTTAGCTTGCTGAATCTGGCCGCTGTGAAATTAAAAAAGAAAAAATACAGGGACGCTTTAGGATATTGTAATCAGGTGCGTAGACTCAGAATTGCGAAACTCTCGCCTACTTTTCAACTCACACTATTTTAGTTTATTCGTTTGATCGACCGATTCATACCAATTTTTTGTTTTTCCACAAAGTATACTTTGTTTTTGAAAAAGTCTTTTTTTTTTCGAGTTTTTCACTCCGGCATACTTACAATGGTCGAAAAAATCGAGAAATTGTGGTTCAGATTTCGTAATTCGTAACTTAGAATAGAAATGTTATAGAATTTAATTTACTTGCGATATTTTTTGTGAGTTTCTTCAATCGAATTTAAGATGGGATTTTTTTTGTGGGAATATTTTGTCTTGAGCTGTTTTTATTGGGGATGTTCTAGATGGGATATTTTTGTGGCGAAGTTACTTTATATTACCATATTTAGTTATATTATTGCCAATAGGGGAAGCTTTCAAAAAGGTAATTAATATAAAATTATAGAACAAATAAAAATAATAACGTGTGTTGAAAAGCAACATCGCAGCCAGAGATTAGACAATTAATGGTTTTCTTTTTAACAAAGGTTTTGGCTATAGACGCAAGCAACAGCAAAGCTCTGTTCAGAAGAAGTCAAGCGTTCGTCGGTTTAAACGATTACGATCGTGGAATCGCCGATTTAGAAAGGGCTAAACGCACGAATCCCAACAACAAGGATATCTTGCAAGAGATCAAAAAAGTCAAGAAGATCATGCAAACTTACTTGATATTTGAGCGACTGGTCTGCAAAAGAATGTTTCAGTGAACTTAGCCGGCGTGTAAGCGTTTTATCCCCTCATACGGACACCAGGACTTTTGATGCCTGAAACAAATATCTCCATACGCCTTTTTTTATAACAACAGTACGGATGTATATGATACAATTTTCTTCATATCACAACATTCGCATTTTACAAACACATCTACAAAAAATTTTTACAGCATACAAATTATCTGCCTTTTATTTTAGTATGCGTTTTTCAAAATTTTTCAAACATTTGCTAACAAAACAATCAGGTTTTTTTTAAATCTCTACTGTCAAGAGAAGATAGTTCACCACTTTTGTTTGTTGTATGTAATGAATTTTCTTTCATTGCCATCGGAGAGATTATGTTTTAAGGTCATTACATGATTTTTTTTTTTTTTTTTTACTTTTCGACGTCATTTAATAATTAAACATAAAACTGATACTGCCAAAAAGAAACACGTTATATACTTGCGTTTAGAACGAATATGGACGTGTATAATGAATTTCCTTACCATAAAATAAATCATGTTTTAAAGTCATTATAAGATTTGCAAAACATTAAGACTGCAAAAAAGGAAGCACGCTGTATAGTCTTGTTTTAAAGAACGAATGTGGCCGTGCATAATGAATTTAATTTCATTAATTTCTATCAATTAGGATATTTTGCCCAAAATGAGACAAAAAAAATGTCCATCGCGTGATTGAGCTTGAAAAAGAGATCTCAATCGTCTTTCATTTGTTGAATAATTCTCTAAGACTCAATTATTGTGGCAATTATCTTCAAAATAGCACGCGGCAGCAATCTGTTTTTTTTATTCCGTTCAAACTGAAATTAGCTAAGAAAATCGCTACATTATATTACCGGCTGTTTTTCACACAAAACAATCAAATAAAAACTGATTTTGGACCAAATATACTTAAGATCAACGATTTCAAGTCATTCGATAATTCTGTCTAAAGAGCTAAAAAAACATTGTGAAAAAATGGCGTTTAATATATACGAGGCAAAACACGTCATGTCGGCCACCCCAATGTTTTATGTCAACGAGACCAACATCCTCAAATTTATTCAGGATGTTGGTCTATTCCTACATTTTTTTTCAACTAGACCAACATCCTGAAGATATGTGAGGACATTCTGTTGACATGAAAAATTGGGGTGGCCGACTTGACGTGTTTTGCCCCATACAGTACCCATCGTTGGAGGGGTTAAAATAAGCGCCGGTGTCAGACGAACGTTAAATAATTAACTATTGAGATCTCGCATTTCTCACGAGAGTTATGTGGTATTGTTGTTGAATGAAATTATGCGAGAATTTTATGAATATTTTCTATATCTATGTATTTATTTGGGTATCCGTACGATTCTCTTATCGATGAGAATTGTCTGAGCGCGATTTGCAGAATAAACCGAAAATGTGATTTTTTAAATAAACAGCCTTAAATGACTGCCAGAAAGAACGATGAATCTGTTGGTGAAACTTTGCGATCTGCACATAATTCACATATTTTCGTTTTCATTAAATTCAGGTTTCTCGTCTCATGCATAACTGTATATAACAAATAAATGGATTAACTGGAAATGAATATTCCGTTGTTCCTCGCATTTATACATATCGCAATTATTCTTGTGTTTCAATAAAAAGAATGCCTCGTCGATAATTCGGGATTACTAGAAGGAATGTATTGATCTCACTTTTGGAATACAGTCAAAAAACATATTTGTCTTAAACGTTAAAAATCGTAATAATGGTGCTGTTTTGCCAAAAGCCCGGTTAGCACCACGACAAGAAGCTTCTTCGGATTAATTAATTAAACGATTACGTTTATGAGTTCGTTTCACGTTCAACGTAAAATATTCTTTTTGGCATTAAAAACGACAAGCTATAATACTAACTACGTTTCGACAAGTCACACATCTCTCTGAAAGAAAAACAAAAATAGTTACTAAATAATACTAAGCGTAAATTAAATAGTAGTTTGTCACGCGAGTTTGGGTTGCGGTATCCGCAGTTTTGAAAACGAGACGGCTCCTAAGCCAACAAGTTATTACCTACATAACAATCCTAGCAGTAAATAGCCGCAGCTACCTAAATATACAAGCCATTGTGACTAGACTACGTTAAAACGTCTTCATTTTTATTTCTTCTTTGACTATCATTCACACGGTTTAAAATCGCGAATGTTATTTACTTCGGCTTTTTTCACATACTTTACGTCTCTTATGGACGACATCTAGTTAAATAAAATGGAAGAATTGACACTGTCAGAAAGTGACTCGCACGATTGCTCGGCACATATTTAACTCTACCGCTAAACAGTCTCTGGTAAAATTGACAATTTAAATCCGGAAAATGTGTCTGTCATATTACGAACAGAATTTTACGATTTTATGTGAATTTAAAATTTGAACGGCCTTGAGAGAACTCTAAATATTTTGTTTGTTTGGTCCTTTGAAGATGCTTAATTGCATACTGAAAGCTACACAATTTTAAACAAGGGTCCGGAAATAAAAATATGCATTGTTTTTGCGTCACTCTGTACTATTGACATCGTAAAATCGCTGTAATAGCGGAATTTCAACACGAAAGAAATGTTTCCCGAAGATAAATCGAAGAAATATTGATTCTTAGTAGAGAAATAAAACGGTAGAGTCACAAACATACCAATTAGTTGCGCAATTTCCTATAGCTTAATAAAATTATGCGAATAAATTCATTTGTGTAATGTTTTCGGGTGATTGGACGGACAGACGAGTCGTAAGGACAAGCACGACGAGCCTATCCCATGATTGTGTTGCGTTTTTTTGCCATTCATTGAAACATCGATTTTTTGACGTGGTAATAAAGTTCAACATCGACACACATGCGTGGCCCTTTAGCGACAGCGTGACGATAAAGTACCGTAAAACATTTATCTCGCATTAGTTCTTAATACAATTGAGCAATGCTCTTAACGACGGATGTGGCGAGAAAAAAAAAGAAAGAAAATACCGAATTGCACGATTTGAACTTTCGATGAAATCACTCTTTTTTTTCGTCAGTGTATCATTTATGTACAATGAAGAATGTTCTTTGGTAAAGCGTATTTAATGTGTTGTAAATGGGCGCGCAATTGCGAAGTGTCCGGCACATGGGAAATATTTAATCGTCTCTTTTCTTTTTTGAGACTTTAATTCAATGAGTAAATTCTCCACAGATTTGCCACCGCATTTTTTAAAATTATTTTACTCAAGCTCGGGCTTTGTTCTCGCAGATTCATCAGATTCAGCTTCTTTCTCGCCGGCTGTATTGCTTCTCAAGCTGCTCTCTGTTTCAATTAAGCTGTGCAATTCTTTGCAAAGCATTTCCTCACAAATTTCACCTTCTTCGGCAACTTGTTCGGTTTCTTCTTCCATTTCGTACACCACATCCTTAAATTCACCCTCGACAATTTCCTCGCAACTTTTAAACATATCGGCATGCTCACCGGAATTCAGTAGCTCGGGATTTTCGTTCGAATTCAGTATATCCGTGTTGATTTCGTCATCGGTTGTGTCAGTCGATTGTGATACTTTTTTCAACACGCTGTCGACGAGATTCGCCGCAAAACACTTACTTTCACTGCCTTCGTGTATCGTCTGATGAATCGATAGCGATTGCGGACGATTCGCTGGTCTTGCGTACGGAAATGTATTTTCCTCGCCGGCTGGTGTGTGAACAGCGGATATTTCTGTTTGCGTACCAACACCGTGATCAACTTGCACGGGTTTCGGCTGCATTCCTGACATACATCGCTTTATCTCCGACATTGAATCCTGAAGCTGTTGCACTTGCGTGTGCAAAAGATTGCATGTTTGAGCGAGATTCGTGACTACGTCGGAATTCGGTTGTGAGATACCGTCTACATCGTTTCCCTCGCGGCCTCCCGGCTGGAGGCTCACGACTTTTTTCCATAAAGCGTTTATCGCTTGCATCTGTAACAGCTGCAACTTGTGCTCGCTCTCCAGCGCGGTTCTTGTGGCTTCCATGTCGGTGGAAAGTTTCCTGGTAATGCAAAGGAGAATAAGTAGAAGAAAAAGTAACGCATAAACTCCGTAGACTGTTTTATGTAAAAACATCTTTTGGAGTAGCTTTGGGATAGGCGAGATTTCTCGCTATTTCAATTTTCGGCTTTTCAATTAATTTACGAAAAGGCTATTACGCTTTTTGAGGGCATTTTTGGCTATTTCACTAATTTTCCAAACGATCCGTTATGGTTTTTAAGAACAATTTTGGCCGCTTCAATTTTCAAAAAGGTTTCCTTGAAGGAAAAAATTTCACTAGAGATGTTTTCACATTAAAAAAATATATACCGGAGGGTATTAGAGATTTTTATGACGATGAAGGATTTAACTTACTGGATATACTTGTTCGTTCTCATCATTTCAATTGTTTTCAGTATGTTCGTTGCTTTCTTGTTCAAGTTTCTCGCGTGATAGCCTCGCCACATTCTCTGAATGCAGACGGCAGCTTTCTCCGTTTGATCTTCCACTATAGAACAAAAGAGATTGGCGCTTTTTAAATTGCAATTATATTAAATATAAAAAAATGTAAATAAATTCTAAATTTAATATTTAAATTCCATTTTCATGAAATACATTTTTCGGTTTTAACAAAAACAAAGGATCTTTTAAAGAATTTTTAAACATTCATTAATCTTTTTAGTTTTCGAGAATATTTCAATGGTATTTTTGCAAAACTGCTTGTTCAATGATTTTAAAACTTTAACTTTCACATTTAGTTCTCTACAAAACTAAATCTGGCTACTTGTTTTTATGCCCAATGAAGAAAAAACCACTTCAAAAGAAAACAAAAAAAACTTAGAAATGCGTAGTTCGATTTGTGGTTAGATGCAGAATTCCAGTTTTATATACATTCAGCAACGTATCAGACTGCCATAAAAATGTTTTTGAGGGTTCCTAACATCCATACGAAGAACACAAAGTATCGATTTTTTTTTCGCGGTCCTAATTCTCAAATAATTAATCATGTCTCTAATTTTACAATTTTTGTTTACGTATTTCATTCGCTTCTGCCCTTAAAGAAATCGTAAAATAAAGAAACATGTTCCTACCTCTGTTAGTGTCTTCCTGTCGCCTCTGATTAGCTCTGTGCCGAATGCCATCGAGTTTTGCCTGGCAAACCTCGCTATCCTCGTCATCGCTGCTAAGCGCAATATGATTATCTCCATCCCCGTCTCTGCCTCTTCTCGACAAGTTGCTCTTTGGTTTTTCAGCCGCGCTCTTCGGTCGCTGCGCGCTTCTTCCCAAATTCGGTGAATTTCTCGCGTTTCTCTTCGCCGGCATTGTTTTACTCTGAACATAATTGTTTATCTTCACGCTGTGCGGACACTTGGCATTATTGGCGTTCGTAATTATCGGCTTTGCGATATTGACCTTTCCCATGCAATTCGAAGCTGAATTGCTCTTCGCCAAAGCGTTAGCTTTAAGAAGTCCAACGTTCGTTTTCGCCATCGGATTCGCCGTGTTTATTATCGGTATAGCTTTCCCGTTTGTGTCGTTGTTGGCGATTTTCGCGGGCACCGTCGTTTGAATCGGTGAATTCAGTCTGCTCGTCGGTGTTTTTGGAAGAATTCGCGATAATCCCGAAGGTGGTCTAAAGTCTGGACTCATCAGAGATTCAGGAACCGGCACGAGCTTTGTAGCTGCTTGAAGAGGACTCGATGTCTCTGTAACAATATGTAAGTTACCTCGAGAACCAATTTCTTTTTTTTTTCGAATTACTGTTGAGCGGATTAAGCGAAGCGGATTAACCATGAGCCTCCTGTGCTTCAATTAACCGTAACTTTCGTCATTAATTGCAGTAAACTTGATCGATTCTGACGTTATCGACATTTCCATGCAAGAAAGTTTCGCACAATTTCGAATCGATGATTTCGTTTTCTTAGCACACTCTAATTTTAGGAATTCGAAATTGTTCGAGACTTCCTTATATGGAAATGTCGATAACGTCAGAAACTTCGACATCGACGTATCAGACCCGAGTACGACTTACCACAATTCCATCTAACTATAAAAATGCTCGAACAATGAAGCTCAACTAACACGTCGAGCTTCGTCACTCAAGATTTTACAATTTAAATGAAACCAACGATGCAAGTTAGAACGCTGCAACATTACTACCTTTTTCAGAACTCCTCATGAAAAATAGTGAGGAAACAAAGAGCAGCATTCTACTTCGCATCTGTTTATTTCTTCTGTTTTACTATTTGAACAAACCTTCGACGTCTTGCAAAGAAGAATGCATCCCAGATTTGTTGTTCAATGTATTGCACAGCATATTGGGATCCAAACTCTGGGTCATGAGAGGCTCGTGGTCGTTGCCGAGAATCGCATGGCACGAGGATACCATTGCGTCGTTGTGGCAACTTGAGACCATACGATCCGGCGATCTCATTCTCATAGAATTCCTCGAGGGAGCTGTTGAAATAGATTTTAATATCGTTATCCAGAGTACAAATTTTATGATAATTCGCTGAGGTTAGTGCTTGGAAGACTTTTTGCGCTAGCGTTGCTAGCCATTGCGTGCAAATACGATATATAAGTTTAAAAACAATGTCTATAGAATGTCGTACAATCCCAACGACGAATATCTACTGAAATTCCTATACTTTAATTAAATTCGCCATAAATCATTGAATAAACTCTAAAAGCCCAAAGAAGCGACTGCCCGAATAATACTATTATTACACGCTGCGCTATGTTAGCCGTGCGTTAATTCGTCAGCTTATTGAGAAAAAAAAACGAAATAAATAAAGTAATATAACGTTTTCGGGTTTTCGGGGCAATATTTAGCGGTACCTTTGCAAGGTGACTGGCAGGAGCAGTACTTTGCCTCATAAAATTTTGGCGATTGTAAGCATTTATCTTCGTGGTATGCCAACATTGGCGCAACTGGAGAACACACACATTATTACTGTGGGATTTTTTCGACGTTTCTCAACGACACATTTCTTGCCTCTCGTTAACTCGACTTTCTTTTTCTATCAAAGACGTTAAAGCGATTCATGCTAGTCAAATCAGTGTCAATTATTTTTATTTGCCTATCTTTGGGTTTTTTCTTGCACATCTTCTTAATGAATCTCTAATAGACATGTTATTAAAGTAAATTTATCCATTTAATGTCAATTATCGAAAAAATATTATTATTAATATATTTAGAAAAATCGTGTTAATCTTAAATTTCTAAAATAAAAAACGATGACTATAACCACATACAATTTTATTTTGTGATTTATTTAACAAAAAAAAAGTCCCTTAAGCGTTAATTAAAAAAAGTGTAACCCTGATTTGACTGCTGTGAAACCCTTCTTAATTTTTTTTCGAATTGTTGATGATCAGGATGAAATTGTAAGGAAATAAAGGCTACTGTAAATTACCGGGTCTTCGTGGAGAACTCGTTCTGTTGGGTCCAAGTCGACGTCGCGCAGCCGGAGATGAGCTCATTCCATGACCGCTACTCGTGTCGCTCTGCTGACTTAATTGCTGCTGATGATGCTGTGCCTTGCTCAGAATAAGCCTGAGCTTCCTGTCCGTCTCGTTCTCAAGGCACTCGCCCGACAGCGGACAAACTGATGCCAGATATTGGACGAGTAACGAGTGTTCGCCGACCCGAAATTGTCTACCACGACCCTGAGAATAGAGCCACTCCGCTTTCAGGCTGAGTGAGCGAGTATGACGAGTGATTAAATGATGTTTTCTCTTGTCTCTCGTGTAGCAAAAGTGTGTTAGGATAATGACGTGAGTCGCGTGCAGTGTCGAACGATTAAGTACACAGTGCCTTTTAGGATGAATAAAACATTGTCTTTTTTAAACTTGTTATTCGTTAAAATTCTTGCAATTTTCACTATAACAAATTAATATGTAAAATACTGTTTTATCGAGGTAGAAGATTTCTTTAAATCGGTAATTTCCGGGATATTCAAAGTTTGAATGTCGAGATATCCTTCCGGTAAATGTTTTACTGCTGCAACGAAGTTGATATTTTTCCATTTGTTCAATCAATTCTTTTTTTTAAATACCTAATCAGTACTAGATAGCTACTGTTAATAATGTATGCGTTTGGTACAGAAAATCATCAAATATTTCGTAAACCATATAAATCTAATAATACATGTTTCTAATATTTAAAAAAAAATAATAACTTGAAATTGACGATACAGCGAAATTTCAATCTCGATGCGACAGAAAGAAAACAAATTGCAGACGCGTTTCTTTTTGGATCAGATAAAATTCAGTGAAATTGTAAGAATGTCAATGAGAAACAAATTAAAACAAAAAAAGTGTTTCTTTTAATCAGTCTAGTGCGTATTCAGGATGCATGGAGAAGAGTTACGGGCTTACCTCTCGATCGGATCCACGGCGTAGCCATCGATGGATTTGAGACTCATACACCAATTAATAACAAAGGGACGGTAGTCGAACCCGCTATCAACTATCGGTTAAGAAATAATGAACTCTACCTGTGAATTTCTACCGTGTGTATTAATCGCTGTTATTAATTTCACTATTATTCTCGTGTTTGCTATAACGGCAAAGCTTGTCGACTATGATTCTATATCTACGTTAGAATGAACATGGTAATTATGTGTTTTTTTTTCCCCATTTAAGAAAGAGAAATAAAAAGGATACATACTGTTACCGGTCATGCTGACACATGGATTGTTTGTGATGGAGAAGTTCACTAGATTTGTCAGACTACCCAGGTGAGACATCTCATTCAAATCTGTTATATTGTTGTTGGCCAGTGTCAGAGTCTCCAAAGATGTTGGCAAATACCTCTCACACTGTCTCAGCGTTATAATTCGATTGTTGTGCAAAAATAATTCCTGTAATACGGAAAAAACACACAATTGAGCCTCAAAAGATTAAAATAAACAACCAGTTTCATTTTTTTTTTTAAGCTATCGATGTTTAATACATATATTAGGGTGTGTTGAAAATTAACGTTTTTTTTTCTTTCAGCTCCCACCGCTTCATACGTTAGTTTTTGAACTGAAGAAAGTCCTCGTTCAAGACCAGCGTCGTAAAGTATTTTTTTAGAGAGCGCTTAACGAAATTTTATAATTTCCACGTGATTTACAATTTTTTAAAAATAAATAAATTATAAAATGAGCTAAAAATAAGTGTATGGAAGTTACTGACAAAAAAAAACAGCAATTTCAATTCATACCATATATCGAAATTATTGACATTATTATTATAATAAATGAATATTTTTCGTACCTCCTGTAGTACAAAAAAATTGTTAAGTATCTTTAAAATGTTATCAGATTCCACTTTTATACATAATTGAACTTTTTTTGCATTTCACTAAAGTGTAATTTAATCCTACAATGAAAATATTTAACTAAAAGAAAAAAGAAAAAATTCCATTTAAAATAAATAGGAAAATCAATAAAAATGAATGTCTCACCTTCAAATTTCTCAGAAAAGCAATGTCAGAAACATGACTGATGCTGTTCTCAGATAGATCCAAATGTTCTAGCTTGGTGTTTGTGTGTAGATGCTCTATGGACTGTAAACAAAGATATTATCAATAAATTAATAAAAAGCATCCAGTCATAAATGATAAATATTCAAAAGTCTATTATACTATAAAATAGATAAAAATAAGCAGGAAAGTACCTTGATGTTGTTACCGGCCAGGCAGAGCGTCTGCAGGTTTACCATATCCTTGATACCCTCTATTGTCAATATCCCGTTATTGGCAAGATTTAACGTAACCAGATTATGTAATTTTGAGACTCCATACATCCGCAGCAATTGGTTTCTTACAATGGAAAGCTAAATAAAAATATTATTATTATTATCATTATTATTATTATAAAAAATTAAACTAGAATAAACAAATTATTGTCATTATTGTGTGGAAAAAGTAAAGCTATGAAATCTGCTTTCATAATTAGAAAAAAATAATGAAAAAATTGTATTAAAAAAATCTTAGGAATCTGTGACTTAAAAATTCTTAACTATATCGTCATGCAATTAACCAACAAGTACGGCATGTTAAGAAACATTTTGCCGTGCCAAGTACATGAATTTTTGCTGATACGATAGCCAGATTTCTTACGCACTTTGGTAATTCTGTGATATGAGTCTAGATTGTCGAGTCGTTGGAGCTCATTATCATCCGCAATTAGAGTGGCAATATCTGCATCTGACGGGCATCTGCTCAGTTTTTTCAGTCCCTGACCGCTGAGATCCAGGGTGTCGCAACCCGGAGAATCGGAATCGTCACGCAGGTTCATCGTTGAATAGTTAAATATAATAATCGAGGCTGTCGCAACAATTCGAAGGGCTTTTGACAGGTATAGTGTCAAAAGTGACAGTCGCCCCAAAATACGATAGAAAATTGCCTCCGTAAAAAGCGCTAACACAGATTACGAGAGAAAATTTAATGTCGTCGGCAAAATACGTAAAAAGAAACGTATTCCCGATACACCGAAATTTCGACAGCGTGCACGCCGCTAAATATCTTCAATTTTTGATTATATATTATACAATTTATCACTAACTCGTAGTCGCCATGATGAATACAAACTGGGAGTCTGCTCTCGCAGCAGACCGCAGACGCCGCGAAAATGGCAGCACACACGCGCGCACATAATATTGCGAGCTGGGAAACTATACGAATTCGAAGGTCAAAACGTCGACACCCCGATTTTATGTCATTTCCTCTTCTAAATATAATTATAATGTCTAATTTATTAAGACGTAGGTTTTAAGCCCAGACCGGAAGTGGGACCATCTTTTTGTTCGAATTTTTATGAGAGTTTAGAAAATAAAGAAGAAATGAAAAAACACTCATAAAAATCGGAAAAAAATAGTCCCACTTTGGGACAAAAAATTGGGAGCGGGACAATTTTTTTATGTTTTTTTTTTTCGAGAGCTTTAATTTTTTTTAATTTTTTAAAATCTCATTTAAAAAATTTAAAAAAAAAGATGTCCCAAAGTGTAAGTTTTTTCATTTAATTTTTAACTGCCAAATATTTGGGGCATATTTGTACCTTATTGTTCGAAAAGACGAGAAAGAGACAAAAAAAATAGAATTACTAGGGTAAAATTTCTCTAGCACCGATTCGCTAGGGATAATCTCTCGCAGAAATGCGCGCGTTCTTTGAATTCATCATTTGATAGATGGCGCTCTTTTTACAACAGAGTGCCGCACTATGTTTTTTATTATCCACTTTCCATTTCCCCTTTCACTTGGTCACTGACTTCACCATCCCCGCGCACTGAACCCAGTACTCGTCGTCAACATGGATTTTGACAGCTCGTGCAATTAAACGAGCATTAAACACTGTCAGTATTACCCTCGATTGTTATCACTGTACAGCGATGTATCGGGTTGAATAAAAAAAAAAAATAATATATATATCAAAGGTAAAAATTCTCTCCGTTTTTTTTTACACCTGCAAAATCGTATTATTATTATTACGTGTCACTGTGCTTAATCCTGTCGTCCTATATACGCGGTGAAAAAAAAACAGTGCTTCAGAATAATTCGATAGATAGAGAAAAAAAATATGTTGCTAATTACTTGTTTTTAGGTTACATCGCACAGTAGTCTCCGATGTAGCATCGAATTTCGAAAAAAAAAAAAAAAAAAAAAAAAAAAAAAAAAAAAAAAAAAAATAGAGCTTCAAAACAATTCGATAGGTTGAGAAAAAATATGTTGCTAATTACTTTTTTTTAGGTTACATTCGCTCAGGAGAGACTCCAATGTAGCTTTGAGCTTTGAAAAGAAAAAAAAAAAAAAACAACCAATTGGTTTGATTATCAAGCCACGACAATGCTATATCGTTCGTACAGTCTTCTCACTTTCCTTCGTGGCAATGCCAGCTACATTTATACGGACCAATTCTACGAACTTCGAATAGGACTCGCTAAGAGACACGCCAGTATTCATATAACGCCGCAGTTTGGAACTCGTTATAAGGTTCTCGCTCCGAGAGATTCGCACAGAATATATTTGAAGAAAAATGTTAATAAAATTGATGAGTCTCGATGGACTCTCCTGGCAATTCTGAGGGCAGCGTCTAACGACAGTAAGGCTGCGTATGACGGTACGCCGCAAAAGGATCCTGCTAAGACTCAGCTGCAGCAGAAGATTGTTGAATTGGGCAGTGAGAAGCTGGGAAAGATTAAAGAGAGGATTTTGAATGTCGAGCCTCCAGAACTGGAGAAGAAGGAGGGCGAGGGAAAGAGGACCAAAGGTAGCAGTAAGGGAAAATCAGAGGCTAACAAGGAGGATGCCATCAAAGATGATACCATTGCCAAAAAAGGTAAACATTTTTTAAGAGACAGATTTAAAAATTTTTTTAAATTGGACATCCTGTGTTTATTCTCATTGCTAAATACTGAATCTGAACTAAAATTTAACTATATTTTTGCTTCCTCGAAAAGGAACCTTTGTTTTTGTGACTTTTTTTTGTTGAGATTTTCATGTCTGTATGCTTAACATTGTCTAAAACTTTGAGAAAAGTGGTTTAGAAAAAATATATGTATGGACGTTTGTGTGTTACCGGCATTCAAAATTCAAACTTGCATATCTCAAGAACGGCTTTAACATTTGGCCTAAAATTTGGCATGTATATGCCAGGTAGGTAGACGCCATTGCTTGTGATAATTTTCAAAAAAATTTGAAAATATGTTCAAATTTTATTTAACTTTGCAATTTTCGAAAAATGTCTGTACGCGCTCTACCTTCCGCAAATTTTTAGCTATAGGGGTAAATAATTTTTTGGTACATAAAGCAGTCTTAAAGAAGTATCGGTATTGAATTTGAGGCGAATCTATAAATAGTTTCGGTTTTTATGAAATTTTGAATTTTTCAAAAAATTTACGTTTTGCTCTAACTCCCGTGAAATCTCACGAAATCAACTGATATTTTCTACAGATGAAGAATAACATGCAATGCTGCTATGTACCGAATTTGATGACGATCGGTAAATGGGTTTTGATTTTGGAGCAATTTCAGATTTTTCATGTTTTAACAGATTACATTTGCATTCTTCACAAAGCTATATTAACGATGAGGAAGCCAAAATTAATAAATAAGCTTCCTCATAGAGATCGCTTCGTGAAAAAAAAACAAATTAATGAGGAAGCAATGTGCAAAGTTCAACTTTTTTTTTTCCGATTTTTAGCAAAGCGTCTGAGGGTCGATCTGTCGGCATCATCGCTCGAGAGAAATTTCATTACGCCGGTGCGCGCGATGTCCGATTTTATGTTGAAACCAAACGATCTCGAGAGTCTGCCAAAAACGAAAAGAAGATCGCCGTACGAGTACATGCCACCGATCACAGTTTATTGGCGAAAAGATGTCGAAACTAAGTAAGAGGGTTTGTTTCCCGTTCCATAATCGCACACCCGGCTTCTGACATTATTCACTGGTTGGAAAGTGTATCCAATTAAGAATTGCGACGATGATTTTAGAGCACTCGAGGTTTGGGGCTCGCGCGAAACATTACTCAAAGAACTACTGAAGAAGGAGTTGGAGCTCAAGACGCATCAACAAAGTAAATTGACATTTTAGCTAGGTAAACAAGTTTTAGCTAATCAATCGTTTTATTTTATTCACGAAATCTTGTCGTAGATGTTTTTACGGTGAAAAGACGATTACGCGACTATAGACGAGAGATGGGCAACAAAGGCGAGGCTCTAAATGAAAATCAGGGACTATTCGGCAGGTCCGGAAGGGTCGTTCTCACAGCGATAATAATGTAAGACTTTAAGTATTTCCAAACGTTTCATCATTTTTTTCGATTTTAGGCGTTTTCCGACGTGAATCTTAGAATCGCTGTAAAATTGAAAGAATTGAATATTTCTTTTTACAACAAATTATTTATAAATATATATTCACAATCGAATGGTAATATTATTAAAAAATCATGAGGAAACCTAATTGTATTTCACAGAAACGCCAGCAACTTTCTTTTCAAGCTTTTTGCTTGGTTGTACACTGGTTCTCATAGTATGTTTTCCGAATGCATACACTCGGCGGCTGATACGGCCAATCAACTGATCTTGGCTTACGGTATTCACAAGTCCGTTCAGGTAGAGAAAGATCTCGTCGAATATAAGCAAATTTCAGTCGCAAATTTTGCTGAAACATTAATTATTTTTAGAATCCCGATCCGGATCATCCATACGGTTATACGAATATGAAATACGTATCCTCACTGATCTCCGGCGTTGGAATATTCTGCGTAGGAACTGGCCTCTCGGTTTACCACGGAATTCACGGTCTACTTTTTCCCAATCCCGTGGAATCATTTTACTGGGCTTATTTTATTCTAGGAGGCTCTCTAGTTTCCGAAGGCGCGACATTGCTCGTTGCTATTAATTCAATCAAGAAGGGTGCTCAAGAGAAGCGTGAAAGCTTCAAAGACTACGTGCTGTCCGGTCAGGATCCTTCGGTAAATGTTGTACTGATGGAAGACTTGGCCGCTGTAATTGGCGTTGCCCTCGCGGCATCGTGCATGGGATTGACTTCGTATCTCGGGAATCCAATGTTCGACGCAATCGGATCTCTCCTCGTAGGAGGTCTGCTAGGCGGTGTCGCTTCTTTCATTATTTATACGAATGTTGCTGCCCTTATTGGCCGAAGCATTCCGCAGGAAAATCTTGACAAGATCAACGCTGAACTGGAATCTGACATAATGGTGAGGTCGGATAATGGAGTGATATCGTTTCGAGGGTCAAGATGTGAGATTGAATTTCCGTTGTCTTTCCAGGTTCGCGCCATTTACGATGTCAAAGGTATTGATATGGGCAATTGTCTTGTTAGATACAAAGCTGAACTGGACTTTGATGGGCGGGAACTCACGAGGTCCTACCTAGACAAACACGACTTGAATGCTATGCTCGAGGTTTGTTGTATTTAAAAAAATATATATTATTCATTTATTAATTTATTTCTGCAGTGATCGGGAGGCCTTAAAAAGGAATTTAAGGCGACGACCATGTAGGTCTTAAAAGATAGTATACAAAAGCGATATAAATATGTTACATAATGTAACCGTTGACCGTGTGGATAAACGTGAACAATAGAAGAGAGAAATCTTTTTTTAAAGGTAGCCGCTGCAAAAAATGGTTCCGTGCGGTCCTTCAAAGAGCAGAAATAGTTACTGGATCTAACAAAATAGAACAGTCGACACGATTATGAATTAAGTTATATAAAAAGATTAATTCGGCCGTAATACCATCAGTAATACTATGCCTATAAAATTAAAAAAAAAACGAAGAAACTTACGCTGGACGCGTTCAATAGAAATCGCATCCGATGCATAAAATGGGCAGCAGATAATAGACGCGTCTTCGAGACTCGGGTGAACAAAAGCGCAAAACATCGCTTTGCGTGACTGCGGATCTCGAAAAATTGGCAGTGTTGCGTCTGATAAACCCAAACAATATTATTGCCTCTAGATAGAGAAACCTTAGAAATGATTTTTTTCCCACTTTTACTAGACTAATGTACTAAAAATAGAACTAAACGCCCGGAAATCATACTTAAAAAAACCGTCGAATAAAATTTCCCCTGAAACTCGTTATTTTATATATTAGCATTTACACGTAGTCTATAGCCGTTGTCTTTATTACAGGAAATAAAACAGATGCAAAACATCGATGAACTCGAGTCGTTCCTGCTGAAGCACGGCGAGAACATTGTCGATATGCTGGGCGGTGAGATCGATAGGATTGAGTTGAAACTTAAGAAAAATCATCCGGAGATACGACACTGCGATCTCGAAGTTCTATGAAGAGAATGTCCTTTAGAGATGGTATTATGTGAGGGAGGTGAACATTGCGGATAATGTAAATAATTATTTATGATACGATGTATTTAACGAAGGTAGCGGCAAACGCCGAGCGAAGAGCGTTTTCGTTTTCGGTGAAAAGGCAGAACACCGAGTGTACACGATATTTTCTAATTCCACTTCTTGCTTCGATAATAAATCTGTGTCATCGTGATATTGTATCTTTCCGACATTTATTTCCACGCATATTCCAGCCTTTAATCTATGCGAGCAATCATCAGGAGCACAGAGTCTCGAAATGTATCTGATAGAATTTGTTGATGTGCCTTGAACGATTTAAAAAAAAAAATCATTCACTTCACCTCGATGAAAATCGTGCTAAACGTTGTGCTGTAGAAGTAACGATATCGCATTTCATAAAAATAAGAAGCTTTATTAAATAAAACGTAGAAATACTGAACAGTTTGAAAATAAACGATGAATGTCATTCGTATTTTCGCGGTTAAAAATGTATATATATATATGACTCTGGCCGCGGGAATCAAGCAATCAACACCGATCAGCTGTTTTCGTACAATGCAGGACAGTCCCCTCCAATCTTTGCTCGTTGACAGACGGAAGTGGTTAACATTGCAGCCTGAAATACCAATAACATCATGAATTAAATAACCAAAACAACAATTTCATATTTTACAACATCAGAATGAAAGTGCCTAATTTATGAAAAAAATGACAAAGCAGTTGAAATACAATAAGCAAAGTTTTAAATCATCATAACCTCACTTTTTGGCAACGTAACAATACGTCGTACGTTTTACGCTCCAGACGTTAATTAAAAAATCACCATGAACACGTCGAAGAAAATAAACGTAAATTTTTCTTCGCTGGTTGGTCTTAAAGCCGAATTATTGCGTAAACAGACGGAGATCAAAGACTCAAAAGCGAAAGAGGAAGCTCAGCCAAAAATCTCAAAACCGAAGGTAAAACGTAAGAAAAAAGATAAGACTCCAAAAATCGAGCCAGTTTACACAGAAATCGAGGATATAGGAACTCTCAGAAAATCAAAATTAATGCTAGAAGCTAAATCCATGCTCTACGACGAATTGAAGAAAACCGGCGGCGACAAGACTCAAAATTATCTGGTGGACTTTGCGCACAAATTAGAATCTTCGGAGGATGAATTTCACAGAGAAGAGGATTACGAGGACGCTAATTCCGATCCAGAAGACGATTGGGTTGAATACAGAGACTGTTTTGGTCGCACGAGAAAATGCTTGCGAAGAGATCTTCCGAAAATGCGGGAGAAGGATAATGTGGTGAAACGAGAGATAACAAAAGTACCAGAGCCTGAGGAAAGACACGAAAAGACACCAGAGCCGGCAGTTGTTACTTCTGAAAAGGAGCCGGAAATTGAGATAATGCGAAAAAAGTGGGAAGAACAGATGGAGAGAATCGCAGATAAATCTGATATTCATTACCAGGACGTTCTTTTTGACGAGGCGAGAGCTCACGGCGTTGGGTACTACGGATTCTCACAAAACGAGGAAGAACGCGCGAAGCAACAAGAGAATTTGGCGAAACTACGAAAAGAAACTGAACAACGACAGAAAGAGATGCAGGAGGTCAGAGATTTGAAAAGTAAAATGGAATTGAACAGATTAAGAGCGGCGACAATAAGGCAAAGAGTCCGGGCGGGTCTTCCTGCTGAATTAACAGAAGAGGAAGAAACGGCATTGAAAGCACAGATTAAATTGCGAAATTCAAACGAAACACAGGATACCGATAAAGACACGAATTCTGAGGCTTTAGAAGCTGCCGGAAAAGCTACAGGACAAGAGTCTCGAGTCGACAACAGTCTTATCGTTGTCGAGGACAAGATAAAAGCTTTTGGAGAACTTCTTGGCAAGAGGCCCAAGTGGAACGAAATGTCACAGGAAGAATGGGTTCACAAACGTAGGAGAGATCGACTTGGAGAATTTGCACCGGTTTACGAGAATTTCAGGCGATCCGGAAGTCTCAGGGCTACTCGAGATAATCAGATTATTACGAGGGAAGACGACGAAGAGGATCCAGTTCGAATTAACGCCTCGGGACCGGAGCCTACTGATCTCTGGGAAACTGAGGCTCCGGCTTATCAACATGAAGATATCAAGGAGGAGAAGATTGAGAAAAATCATAGAGAAAATGAGGATTCAAAGATTAAGGAAAAAGCTGTATTAATCGAGAATTCTGAAGATAGCGAAGAAGAAATTGGACCTCTGCCGCCAACTGTGACTGCGAATTTTGGCCCTCCTACTTTTATCAATTCTTTCGTACCTCAGCCAATGTCTGGAGTGTCGTCATTGCCAGTTTCGTTTGTTCGATCGATTCCACCACCTCCAATTGTCAATTTCTCAGTACCACCGCCTACGATAATACCTCCTCCGACGTTTACATCGCAAACTACGGCTACTTCTGTGAAAGACCATTCTTCCGATAGCGATGATTCTGTAATAATCGGCCCTGTACCTCCACCGTCCATGAACGATTTTTCATGCCAAACAGCCCAAAATTGCGGATCTAGACTCATCGACCAGAGACACTTGAACATGCTCGCCGATATTCCATTACCCGCTGCTGTACAATTTTCCGTTACGACGAATTCGACTAATGTCGCGTCGGAGTTAACGGAGAAAATTGACGAAGGCACAGAGAACGAGAGAACAACATCCAATAACTTGGAGGCCGTTGCAGCTGGTCTCAAATACTTGAGACAAAGATTCGAGAACACCCACCAATGAGCGAGAGATATTGATAATTGTATTGGCTTGAGATTGTTATTTAAATTAAGTAAAAAGTATTTTTACTAAAATGAAAATGATTATAGTGTATCTTATTTTTGACGAAATTTCGAGCTCGCATTTTCTAAAATACTTTTACGGGATATCAAAAAAATATGCGTAAAATTTAAACTCAATTAGAGGACGTTTATCCTTGTCGCAACGCACTTTAAAGTTAACATTTTATTTCGATGGAGAAAGATCGAGTTTTTAGTTATTTTTTCATTTCACTTTCAAGAATGTGGGCTTTATTACTTTCTTTAGCCGCAATTTTTGTGGATGAATCTTTTTTGGATAGAAAAATCACGCGTAAGCATAAATTTGACGACAAAATATATCCAAATACCGCATTGAGATTTAAATATTGCATAAGCAAACACGTAAATAAAAAAAAAATTTTAACTTTATGCTTCCCAAGAAAATTGATCGCTATGCTTCAAATATTCGTATTTGTTTCAATATCGCCTCGGAGTTGCCGAAGATAATTGCCAAAAGGCAGAGGACACTAAAAAACTTCCGAGGTGATTGCAGCTTGTCTCAAATATTGTGACAATGACTCGAGAAGTTTCAGCAATGAGCGAGGATTTTAAAAATTGTATTGACTTGAGATTGTTATTTAAATTAAATTAAATGAATTTGTACTGAAATTAAACATCATACATTATCTAATGGTGACTTCGAGTTCTCTTGGAGGTTTTCTTCCTCTTTTGACTAAAATCTTGATCTGCCATACTCTCGTCTTGGTTCGTCATTGGCTCTCGGGCTTCTGTAACGCAATCACTCATGAGAAACAAGGAGATATGAATTTCACGCAATTTCAGGAGGTTAGAGCGCTTCCGACAATAAAAAATGTATAAAAATACTAACTAATAATAATTTGATCCGAATTTATGCATGTGTAAAAATGTTATAAAATTTAATAATTTACGAAAAATTAATACAAAGTTCTTTTTGACGATCTTTTTTAATACGCAAAACTTTACAGAAAAGATTGCGAAAGATTTAACACTGAGTTCATTGTTGCGAAGCACTCCAATCTCCTAAGAACAAAAAGATGAGATACAATGGAATGAGCTTATTAGTCGAAGCATTCGCGAGACCATGACAATGAGTGACGCTTAGGTTGGTCCTCAAAAAAACCTTTTTTTTCCTGGTCTGCACCCTTTGAATATCTTCATTTTGAGGACAGGAGCAATTCAGAATTTTCTCAGATTAAAAAAAATATTTAGAAGGTGCCCACAGCCATTTAAGGGAGGGAGAGGTCAACGACTTTTCTTAGTTATATCAAGTACCACTGAAAATAATCGATAATTTTTTTTTAAATGCATTTTTATGTTTATAAAAGACTTGGGTAAATCTTAAATATAAATTTATAAACCTGAACAAATTCTGAGGTGCTTTTTTTTGTAAAATGTACAAACGTACTAATGTCAAATATATCAGATTTTGACTTAATTTCGTGCCTTTACAGGCTGTGGGCACCTCCTAAATATAGTATTTAAAATCTGAAAAACTTCTGGAGTATTTTTTACGATGAAATAAATAAAAGTAAGGGGTGCCAGCGATACTGTTTTAAGGACCACCCTAGTTACGCTATTATCTAAAAGTCTCATTTCTTGTTCCTTATTCTTTCGTATCACGTGAAAAATATTTCATTATTTATACGCAATTTACCTGGCAGATTATCAGTAGGTATGACTATGCTGCAATTCGAGCATTTCAGAGGTTTTTGAATGCGAGCGTAATTCGCGAGACAGTACAGATGAGCCACTACTTGACATCCTTCACAACGCTGTCCCTGCACAGTGTACGAACATCGAAAATATTGAATTGCTACGAAATCTCAACGATATATAGAATTATAATGACTTATTTAATTTGTAGTAATTCAACTGTAAGAAATTGATCTATGAATATTTGAGGTAGGAATCATAGATATATGTATATTTACTTTAATATTCACATGTAGCAAAAATGAAGGGTTGACATCACAGCAGGTTTATAGATATTGATACTGAACCTGTTTATATTGCAGAGCAAAGTACGAAGGATCTTTAAAGATTTAAAAAAGAAAAAACATATTTACCCTGCCGAGATGTAAATTAACAAAGTTTAGTGATTTTACGTAGGTGGTTTACGTCGAAGCATGAGGACTGTCATATTTTAGCAAAAGTGTATGTTTACACAGATCATACTATGACAAATGTGCATACTCTTTGCGTCCATTGATGTCTTACCTTGACATAGAAAATGGAAAAAAAAAAAAACTATGAGTGCCCATATTTCAAGAAAGATATTATGTTTCAAAGTAATATTGGAACTCATATTTTCCATTTTTTAACCACTTTTGTTCTGACACTCTGAGGTATTTCACATAATTAGCTGGATTTGAAAATTCTGTCCTTTTTCCGAAATTATTTAGATCTTTTCTCTTACACATTTAGTAGTATTTTTTGAAAAACTATTTACATCTTGGAAGAATAATGACGCTCAAGAGAAATAATTAAAATCGTTTAATTTCGATGAACATTTAAAGTCAGACTGGTTGTTATATATTTATTTCTATTGATAATGAAATGTATTTTTTTTCCGCGCAATTCGACACCGTCGATTTTTATTATTCAAATTGTTAGAAATTTAGAGAAAAAAACAAATTCAAAAAACAAACATATTTTTTTCCAGCTCGAAAAAAGAATGTACGTTTTTGGCATTTTTACAGTAAGTCATATTGTGAGAAACAAACAGCAAAAAAGAAAAAATTTGCCAAAAATTCACTATAACCATCCCCCCTCCCTTTTTTTTTGAGAAAAGGAAAACGATAGAAAAGGAAGTTAATACAAATATCAATTTCAAAATTACAGCTGTAGATTGGTTACATCAATTGATCAATTACTTACATGAAAAACTGCTTGCTTGCATAATGGGCAATTATTGAATCCCTCTTCATAAGTAACTCTAAAATATGGCATAAGTTCTATGATACTTCGAACCCCCATGTAATAATATCCTTCCTGTGAGCCAAAGAAAATCAGGCAATTACTGAATGTGCATTATAACAAATATCTCTCTAAAGATTCAAAGCTAAAAGCGTATCTCCTAACTTTGGAGTCGAGCCACATGCGTCGAACCATATCATTGAGAAATTCCTCTCTAGCTGCTTTGGACATGTGATTCTCTAATGTCTGATTTAGGGAATCCAGACTGGAAACACGACCGTCCTCGGACGTTATTATTTCCTGGAAAACATTGCGCATAAATTCCATTTGGGCCTGAGAAAATTGGCTGAGCGTTTGATTGACGTTGTCGACGGTGATGCTCATTAACATCCAGTATTTTTGGCCAGTAAACTCGCAGTTTGCTGATTTAATCATCATGCCGAGCTGCTCCAATCTCGTGTTCATCATTCCGATATAAAACGTCGCACTGTTCTTGTAATCTAAAAGCATTAATCGTAGGTTTACAAAGATTCGCCTTTGGAGTTCGAAGCAATGGAATTAAGAAGACAGAGCGCTCTATTCTAGTTAAATCAGCTTTACATTTTTATAAATCTTTTGTGTTAGAAATTTAAATAATTTTTATGAAATTGCTGTAACTTGAAAATGATTCAAGCAATCGATTTAAAATTTTGCACAAAACGAAGAGGGAAGTCTGGAGCATCTAAGGACGTGTAAAACTGCGACGAGGGAGATCAAAGAAGTTTGGGGAACAAAAATAGAGGAGTGGATGGTTGGTCCGGGAGGTCGGGATCTATCCTCGGAGATAGCGGAACTATCAAGAGGTGAACCTTGGACGGAAATGTGCGAATATGCTAGAGCTTTTGAGAAAATCGTCATAGAAAGAACCAGAGCCAAAAAAGAAAGAGCAGAG
Organism: Perithous albicinctus; assembly: GCA_964016905.1. Lineage (NCBI taxonomy): Eukaryota > Metazoa > Arthropoda > Insecta > Hymenoptera > Ichneumonidae > Perithous > Perithous albicinctus. The sequence goes on along the minus strand of OZ024698.1, from coordinate 12,391,651 downwards.
GAAAACGAAAGAATTGAAAGGAAGTAATGGTAACAAAGAGAAGAGATAACTAAAACTTTTTTTATAGAAACATAGAAACATAGGATATACGCTTGTACTTACGAAAAAAAAGGGAGGGGGGGGGACGAAAAAATTTTAATAATTTTAAGACGTGATGTGATAATAGACTAAGATTATGTTACATAATAATAATAAGCTTATATGTTTGTAAGTTTATAAGAGAGGGTATGTAAAAGGTTGGAAAAATCGTACATTAATCAATAAATAATAACAATAAAAAAGCGATATTGAATAGTTCGACTTTGCATCTTTTTTTTTCTTCCATTTTTTTTTAGTTTAATGGATCAATTGAGCATTTATCACTAATTTGACAGCATAATAAAGGGGACTTTAACCTTCTTCAAACTGAGATTCTTACTGAATATGGTGGCAACTTGTTGTTGCAAATCGTAATCCGACATGATCCCGGCATGCATAATCGCCTGCAGAAGGGTTCGATGCGTTTCTTCGAACCTCATCTTGGTGTGCGAGAATTAGTGTCACGTTTGAAATGTCGTGTGTAAATAAAATTAGACGAACGTCGAGCAACACCACTTGTCAAAACGCCCGACGCATGTGCAATTTAAAAAAAATAACAGAGTAGAGGTGTTGGAAGATCCTCGTGTGAATCAGTCGCGCGCCATTTTTTTGCCGGTGTCAGTAGGTTTGTGTGAGTGGTACTAATAAAAAAGCACGTTACTCAAGTTGCGATCGTAAAATCTAGTCAATTGAGTACTAAAGCTTTTAAATTACACAGATTCACGCATCGTTTAATGACATTAGGGTTTTTGTTCTTAACTGAATGCACGTATTTATAGTTTGTGCATATATTTTTCTATAACCACATTTCCAACGATTTAGAATCAAATCGCTATACTGAGAAATTTAAATAATATATATAGCGTTAAAACTGTCGAAAATAAGCAATTGCAAGTCATTTTCTAAATAAGATAGAGAAATTTGTAAGTTTAACAGTTTCGGATCACTTCAAGCTTTTTTGGCATCCCAATTTCGGATTATTTTTATTATTAATATTTAAGTAGCATTAATTTAGGGTTAAATTAATGAGCTTACTTTAACATTTAAGAAATTAACATAAATTTAAATTCCAGTCCCGATTTTTTTTATGCATACATTCGCAACCAAAATTTTGATTTCATTGCAATTTGAGTATCAGAAGATGAGAATATCTAAAAAAAATTAACAATAACAATAACAATAACAATAACAATAGCAATAGCAATAGCAATAGCAATAGCAATAGCAATAGCAATAGCAATAGCAATAGCAATAGCAATAGCAATAGCAATAGCAATAGCAATAGCAATAGCAATAGCAATAGCAATAGCAATAGCAATAGCAATAGCAATAGCAATAGCAATAGCAATAGCAATAGCAATAGCAATAGCAATAACAATAACAATAACAATAACAATAACAGTAACAATAACAATAACAATTTTTCGTATAAATGAATTGTATGATTTAAAAAAAAATATTTTTCTTGGAATTGTGAAATTTCCGTCCTTAAAACTTTTTGAAATTTCTTATCCAAAATGTCTTTTTCTTAAAAAAAAAATCTGAGGAACGAAAAGATAAAATAATACATGTTCGGAATAAAGCAGAGAATTCATTTCATATTTTTGATAAAAAGAGCTTTCTGTCGAATTCGTAAAGCAATTTTTTTAGTATTTTATTTGTAACATCTTGGCAATGAGATAATTGTTGCGCTACTTGTCGCAATTAAAAAAAAAACTAAATCGTTTAAATGGGACAAACGACAGCGTTTAATTTCTAAAGACTATGGTTGAAGCATTTATTAAAAAAAATAATAATAACAATATAATCGGACTTTGTTAGACTTAATGAAAAAAATTGATTGAAACGATAACGGAGGCGCGGTAAAATTATTGCCGTGGCATCACACCAGTCGATCAGCCGCAACATACGAAATACCGAGAACGGCTTAGCGTGTTCCCCACTTTTCGTGTCGGCGAACAATGTAACGTGCGATTACGTAAGACGCGTGATTTGTAAAAAAAAAAATTGAAAAAAATATGTACTGGAGTACGGCTGTTACAGTTGTTAGGCATAAAGTCACTGTTCTCTGTCAATGCACTTTGATTTGAATGAATTAATCATTCAAGTCTGCGAATTTCAAATACAAAAAAAAAATCGCGGGTAAATATTTTGTTAGTATCGGTAACGTTAATCTATCGGATTGCCTAAAATTCTTGAAATGAATTTTCTTGAAAATAAAAGGAAATTTCCTTTGTTTTTATGAATTTAAAAATAAGAATCCGTAAAAAAAATTCATGAAAATAAAGGAAACTTACTGTTTTCATGAATTCTTTTTCTTTTTCTCTAATTTTTATTTTCCGTTCCTTCACTAGGGAGCTATAAATTTGTCACCAAGTGGTACTAAGGTATGGAAATACCGTCTGGCTTATATGTACATACATAATATTTGCTTATCTGACGAACGCTCGAATTACTATCTTATACGTATTCACAATAAAAGAATGTCAATTAATCAAAGTGCGACCTTCAATTCAGACACTTCCCGAAATAAATGATATATAAAAAAAAAAAAAAGATGTATTCAAATTTAATGTAGCTCTACACAAAGCGCTTTAAATACCAGTCGCAGCTGCTGTTTTCTTTTTTCAGAAGCACCTGATGTAATTTTTAAATATGCAAAGAAAAAAAAACTCTCAAAGAGACTTCATAAATTATTGATTATAATTTCTAATTTGTACTAGTTTATTACTCGTGACCATTACCGAGTAGGCTTGTTTAACGATACTGTTTCTCTCCTAGCGGAAAAAAAAATTCTACGAGCAATAAGAATTTATTAGAAAAAATGACAAAAATCTACATAATAATGCTAAAATTGAAACAGTTTTGTAGATTCTTGCATTTTTCTATTATACAACTTAGAAATCTACGTCTAACTATAAACAAACAGTTGTCAATAAATTAAATATTACAAAACTATTTAAAAATTTCAAACACACAAACAAGCCTGCAAATTAGAACCTTCCTTCCTCATTATTTTACATTTTTTTTAAATGTCTACATGTACGCAAAGTAGAGCTTCGCAAATTGTTTCCTTTACAGAGCTTCCTCTATAAGGAAGCCAAATTAGATAAACGCACTTCCTCATAGTGGAAGCTTTGTAGAGGAAACAATTTGCAAAGTTCTGTAAAATAATGAGGAAGCAATTTGCAATGTTCTACTTTGCAGGCTTGTTTATTTCTATAAAACTGTAAATTTCCTTAAAATACTACTTTCAACGAATTTATTGATTCCAAAAAATTGTAATTTCCAACAATAATTCATACAGATTTTAAGAAAAAAATGACAAATCTTCAAATATAAATACAAATTTCTACAAAACAATTTTTTAAACAAAATATTGCAGTAATTTGTAGAATTTTTTTTTTCCATCAGGTTTAAAAGACAATCTTTTTCCATCTCTCTTGAATCTTGTACCCTCGATAACTCTGTTGTTCGGTAAATTCAAGGATGCGTCATTTCCAAGCATAATTCCAACAAAATTCACCTCCGTCCACGGATAGAACACGTGTGACGCGTCAATATTAGCAAAACATGGAGAGACAATCTCATCTTTGTATTCGAAAATTTGCCTCGTGAGTTGTGCCAAGTCAGAAATCCGAAACAATCGGCTTTCGTGTAAATAATCTTGTCACTTCGAAGGAGCGCGGACGCTCGCGAGCACGATTAATTAATCTTGATGAATCTTCTTATTGTTGATCGCACAGCATCGGGCAATTTATGGCGATGAGGTCGTGAATGTGTTCGAGGAATGTGCAGAATGTTGATACAATGACGATTGCGTCACCTCGAAGCATCGATATGCAGATCTTTGATATATCTTCTCGAGTCAATTCAATCCGGACTTAGAGGATATCCTTCAGAGTTTCCTTCTTCTTTCGGTTATTCCCGCGTATCTGTTCAAAAATAAATAATTTAAAAGCGTGAGCATTAATTTACTTTGAAGTATGTCTTGGAAGTATCTACTTCGAAATAGCAAAAAGAACAAGTATCAATATTACTCGTAGGAAAAACCATTCGAATCGTCTTTCTGAAAAATTATGACAAAAGATTTAAAAAAAAAAAAACAAAATACTTTTACCAGATTATTCACTCTGTACATTTGCTATATTTCTACCACATTATTAAATTAATATCCTTTTTAAGTGACCGCGAATTTATTTATTTGCATTATTTTTATCACTTATACCAAATGAGAATTTCATTACATTCAAACTCATTCTGTTTGTTCAGTTATTGTGTAAATAATTAGAAATTAATAATTTTTTTTAAATATCTTTGAATTTTTCAGAAATAAAACATATTAACACATAATTAAAAACAAAAATGCAAAATATTCCCATAAAAATCTATTCAAAGTACCACAAAAATCTAAAGAAATGGAGAAACTAAGATTATCCCTCATTACCCATTATTTTGAACTACGCATGATTTTTAAACGAATCTACATGGAAAACTCTATTTCTATTATTATTCATAAAACATCTATATTTTTTTTGCCAATATCGTAGGACATTCTAAAAAAAATATGAATATAAAACGATACATGAAATAAATAGTGAGGTCAAAAATAATAAGTTGTGCTTACAGCTCTTCGCATAATTATTCATTTACAATAAAATAAGCAAAAAAAAGAATATTAGTTCAAATGATTTTCCAAAAAAAAAAAAAAAAAATCTGCAACGTTCTGAAAATGCAGAGGCCTAAGCAGAGTACTTTGAAATGAAACCTTGTTTTTGTTTTCAAGAGAGCATATATGCAAGAGACACATTAGTAAACTTCAGGGTCGACGCACTTGAAATTATTCAACTTTCATTCTCGCATGTTATACGTGATGCGATAGCGAGATAAGTGGGCCGAAGGGCCTTCCGCGTGAAGCGAGCGAGTGTCCGATGCCCTTGCGATTGCGACATCGGTATATAGCATTTACGGCTTTCCCACCAGAGGCCAACGACGGCGAAGACGTTTTCCCTCGAGAACGCAGAGTCAGAATGCTATCCTATACTGACGCATACCGTGAATCGAACCACGTGGGGGGCTTTACAGCCGGTTATTATGCGGCTGATATGGCTTCGAGGCAATTAATACTATTGTTATGATTTCCCCCAGGTACAATGCATGTGTGTGTGTGTATGTGCCTTTCCGCCCGCTGTTCAGTTCGTTCCGAGAGCTCACCAAGGTCCGCTTGGCTTCACGAGACAAGTACTCAAAAGTCGTGTAGAATTTTAACATGCTTTCCTGTGAGCCACCGCGGCTCTAAGTGTGTCCTTCGAGATCAACCGGTTTCTTTTCGTTCCTTTCGACAATCAGTGGTTCCTGGTCCTTCGGACCATCGGTCTCTTAAGTCTTTTTCCAGTATTCAAGATCCTCGCTGCATCCGGCGTTTATCGAACTTCCTGTGATATTCAATTCATCGTCCTTCTTCAATTGCTGCTGCTGGAAAAAAAAGAAAAAAAAAGTTATTTTAAAAATGCAAGTGTATATATTTGTGAGGTAAAATTGCGGTGTAAGAGTTGAATACTTTATGAGAATCGCCAGTTCTTCATGGTCCACTGCCTATAGCACGTCCCGTTCAATTACTTAACGGATCGCTTAACGGAACAACGATTTTTAGAAGTATTATTTTCGAGATTTCCGGCGATAGTGCTTCTTCTTCAATTTTACCGTGAAAGTGTTTTCATCGGTTACTGTTTTTTTTTCTTCTTTGTTTTTTTTTTTTTTTTTTTTAGAAGGAAGCTTTTGAATTGACTGCGTATCGTATTGTTTTCAAAGCCCAGCCGATGCACAGGCTTCGCGCTATTTTCCTAAGTGGCTGACAATTGAAATGATCAAGCGTCACGAACGAGACGATTAGTCAGTAAAGCGGTGAGCGCTTTCTCATCGTACACTGCGCCAAATAAATTATAACGCGTGTCTGGTCCGCGGTGTGATATATCGGACGAAAATAAATTAGAGTATTTGTTATGAAATCTGACAATTAAGTCGTAAAAAGAACGGGTGATAACAGAAGAAGAGAAGAAAAATCATTTACCATCAGACTTATCAATTGCTGAGACTCTCTTATCATTGATACACACAAGTTGGAGACAAAAAAAAAAGCTAACCAGGATCTAGACCAGATCGAGAGGGAGAGAAGAAAAAAAAAAAAAACACAAAGATAAGAACGAGCAATGCTGTCGAGCACTATTTGCGCATTCTTGATTTCTACATCGTGTCGCAATGTCTAACGAAAATGTGGGAATTCTCATTGAGAAGATTGAAATGACGAGAAAAATAACACCGAGCTGCTCGGAAACTTCGGTGAGAAATGGAAAAGCGAGCACGAGCTCCGCGAGCAATTCCGGTGAGGAAAATTTTCTGAGAACTTACAACAACAACAACAACAAGTCAACGCAGATTGATTTTCCTCAGACCAGTTGGAGATACGGTCAAGGAATGCCAATCAGACCGGCAAGGCCAACTTCCGTAGGACATCTCCCAAAGTCCAATCAATTCAACGCCTCGAATTCGTCGATTTATCCACCGCCGAAGAACATTTTATACGCAAGCCAAAGTGAAGTCATACTTTCGCCAAGAAATCGTCAGCCTAGTCGATTCGTTGCATTGGATATTACAAGATCGGTAGCGAATCCTCCTTATAGTCCACTTTCGGGAAGCAATTTTTCTGGCAATAATTGCGGCTGCTGTTGTCACTGCCATGGAGCCCAGGGCAAAAGCTTGCAGACTCAGCAGCAGGAAGATCAGGACGGACCACAGGGACTCTCCTGGAGAAGGCTTCATATGAGCAGAGCAAAGCTTAAAGCAACTGCGACGACCTCTGAGTTACTGAGCGGCTTTGCAATGGTGAGAAAATTTCATTTTCTTCCCTCTCACTTCAGGATCAATGGTCTATTTATTATCGAAGCTCTGCTCACTCGCTCTCTGCAATTCCAGTTTCTTGAACCCTTAGCGTTGAATTATTCATTACCTGGAAAAAAAAAATAAGCGCAATTGTAAGATAACAAAAAAAAAAGCAAAGCATTGGGATTGTAGAAGAGAAAAAAACGATGACTCTGCGCGAACCATTAATTATTTCAGAGTCATTAAATGACACGATTGTTTGTAAAGGCGCTCGTGCCCGTCAGCAGCGACGGGATCGGTTATGGATAAATTAAAATGCACCACGAGACATGCATGGGTAATTACTTGGAGTAGTCGAGTGATTTGTCGCGACCGGCTGCAACGGAATACCTTTTTAATCTTTTTGTTTTTTTGTTTCTTCTTTTGTTTTTTTGTTTTTTTTTTTTTTTTGAGGGATATGCGATTATGCGACTGGGTTCACACTTTCAGAGCAATATTCTGGATATGATATAAAGCTCGGCAAGGCTGAACGAAAAGTACTGCATACTATCACATTCCTTGTACATGAAACCAATTAGCTTCAACGTCAACCACGATTCTGAGTAATCTTCGATAACATCGGTAATTATGTAAGGCAAAGACGCTTCGTGTGGCGAAACTCGGAGTTGCGCTTACGCGGACCTTTGGCAGTATTTTTTTCTTTTTTTTCTTTTTCTTTTTCTTCTTCTTCTTTTTAATTGATTTACCGATGAGACATACGCGAGGCTCGCAAGAATGTCAAACGCAGTGACAACTTATGTAGCGTCCGGTGCGATTGATGGGAAACGATAAATATTCTGTGAATGACACGCGACATTCTGATGGATATGATTGGGAAGTTTTATAATCTGCATCTATGTTTGCGGAATTTGTAAAGAATAAACTGACGATTCTGATCTATCTGGATATGAAATTTCACATTAAGCGCTTCAGTTATCGTTGAGATTTTACAGGTCTGAAGCTTTCGAGTTCCTAGTACCGATTTCACTTTCAACTCCACCTAGAAAAAAAAAAACAAAAATTGTAAGAAATATTGTTCACCAGTAACAAAATATCATTAATTTGAAAACAGTTCGCTTGCACACGGCGAAAAACAAATTTTTGTAATTTCGATCTTCAATGTGTCGCTTGTTTTTTAAAAATTATTCTTTCAATCTCAATTGTGAGCCTCAGATGCAGAACTTTAATTATAAGCCTTCGCTTTTAGCAGTGCTCAAGCGAACAGTTTTTTAATTAACGATATTTTTTCCTGTCCAAGAGCAGAAAAATCGAGAAAAATGATGGTTGAAGGACTGTGGATTGACCTAGAAACCATCATATTCAAAACTTGAAAATAAATGTAATTTGTTAAAAAAAAAAACATGCAAAATTTACGCACAAATTAAATGACATGCTCATTTAAAAAAAATATATTTTACAAATATTTTTGCGTACGTATTTTGGATGATTCAATACCTGAAAAGAAAATAGTAATTTTTGTAAATTTTAATTTCAGGTCGCGATGGTAGAATTGCAGATCAACGAGCCAACCGCAGTGCCCGAGTGGCTCTTCGTGATGTTCGCCGTTTGCACCACCGTCCTGGTATCGGTTCATATATTCGCGCTTATGATAAGCACATATCTGTTGCCTAACGTCGAGGCAATTAGCAAACTGCAAATTTCACGCCTGGTAACCGAGTCGCCGCACGAAAGAATGCGAGGCTTCATTGAACTCGCTTGGGCCTTCTCCACGGTCCTTGGACTTTTTTTGTTCCTCGTTGAAATCGCAATCCTATGCTGGGTTAAATTTTGGGACTACTCGTTTATGGCCGCAATGGCCAGCACAATTATCGTAATTCCAGTGCTCATTGTGTTCGTCGCATTCGCCGTTCACTTCTATCACTCTCTGGTCGTTTACAAGTGCGAGAGCTCTGTAACGGACATGGCCGAGTTGGAGAACATCAAGAAGAACTTGGACAACGTTACCACTGGACACTCTTCTGTATGACTAAGATGACAAACAGGGAAACAAAACAATTTATTAGTAACATCCAATATCGGGTTTGCTGCCATATAAAAAATCTGCATTTCTTTCGTCTCGAAATGCTACATTAGTAAATCTATTCGCAAACTCATCAGTTTAGGAAACCAAAAACTAACCGAATTTTTGTTACTAAAAAGAGTTTCTTTTTGTTTTCTAAATACAAGTAAATTTCATCGCAAAAGCAACGTTAATTTTTCTGCCAAAATAGTTTTGTTTTAGAAAAACTGAATTTCTCCTGGATTAACAAATTTTGTTCGAATCAAAAATGGGTTTTGTTGCAGCAGCAAAATTGGCTTTTAATTCTCTTTGAATTGATGTACTTGAAAAAGTATTTATAAAAACAGCAAAGTTTATTGAAAAATAAGAAACGAACTGAACTGTTGTTACCAGAACAAATAGAGTTTCGATGCCGCAAAATGTGATTTTTTCACTGGAGTAACTGTTTCCAGAAAATTGACTTTACACCAAAAACGTTCCTTTTCTTCGACAACAAATCTGTAATCGTTTGTCTTTGAATTTCTAAAATACAATAGCGCGAATATTAATATTAATAGCGGGAAAAATAAAATTTCGTTGTAGCACAATACCATTTTTCCTCGAGGATTAATTAAATCTAATGTACAATGTTATAGATTTGTGTAATAGAAAATCTGTTAGTTTCCTCTTGAATCGATACATTTGTCAAATTATTTACAAAGATAGCAAAAGTTCGGTTACAATATCAAAAAGCAAAAAATAAAAAAAAGTGTATACCGTACAAAAAATGTTGTAGCATAATATGATTTATGTTGGAGTGATGAATTTGTCGTTACATCGAAGCCGTTTTTGCGCAAACGGAAATTTCTTCTTTTTGTACATATTACCTCAACGATCGACGTATGTTTCGCTCAACTAACGTAAACTAAAATTAACATAACGGAAGGGTACAAATGAACGCTTTTTATACTTTTCCAACATGTCCCGAAGCGCAAACGCAACGGGAAAGTTTTTATTTTATATATAAAAAATGTACATGGCTGTACACATGCAAGTCGAGAATTGCAGCAGTACAAGCGAGTGCTCTTAGAATAATCATGTTATTTTGTTGTTGTTTTTTTTAGCAATAATTACATTCTATTTAAGATTTACCTTTGCAATTTTCGCTTAAACCTGTATTTTGTTCGTTCGTTCTATCGTAAGTTTTTTTTTTTTTTTCCTTGCTCTAAATGTATAGACTCTTTAAGTTATATTTCCCTTTTGCTCGGTTTACGACAGAGTCGAGCGTACTTATTATAATTTTTTTTTTTAATCAAACGCCGATGACAATTTTCTCTTTAACATCAATCAGAAGTGGGTGCTAGTCCTGTCCGGTGCAACCGATAGAAAGCAAATAAAGTTTTATCGACTCGTACATTGTAATTCGATAGTCCGCTGCTGTGGGCTCAACTTCGTCGGAAACCGAGATTTTATAGTCTTACGACGATCAATAACGTCTACAGTATTATGTTTGTTGTTTCTCCTTGTAAAAAAGAACTAGAGTGAAGGGAAACTGAAGTGAAGATTTGTATGTGATGAATAGCGAAATTGGAGGAGAGGAACAAAATAAGTTCTTATCTGTTATTATTTGTTTTCTCTCGTGGTATTTTCCGATTCTACCACGGATTCTTTACAGGAAATAAATAAGAGAAAAAGGAACGTGGCAACTCGTCACTTATTGCACAATGTCTTGAGTCCGATCTTATTTTTTTTTATTATCTTTTTTTTTCTTCTTCTTTTCTTCTATAATTCACTTTAAGATCCTTCCCCGAAAGCGATGCAAGCCGATATTTCGGCCTCTCTCGAAAGTAAAAAGAAAAAAAAGCCAACCGAGTCACATTCCTCTTTCTTCCGTAAATAATAATTATACTCCACGATTATAGAATCTATGTACAAGAGGAAATGACAGATAGAGAGAGATAGAGGAAGATGGATATAGAGAACGATGCAAGGGCGTGTATTATCGGATTAAAATAACCGAAACGCCACGCGTTGAACACAAATCCACGAAATTTCGACTCTTTGGCTTTTCGGGAGAGAACGTAATATCGCGACGAACGTCCTTAAACATTTGGACGGCTCGAGAGATCGAGGGAAAGAAGTATCTCGCTCTAATCGTGTCGACACCAGAAGAAGTTGCAACGTCAATTCCTCAAACTTATTCCGCCATAGAAAAATTCAATAAAGAAATAAATAAAAATGAAAATAAAAAATTTAACGCACGGTGAAATGCAGTACGAATTATTAATGGAAATGATAAAAGTGGAAAAACGATTTTTTTATCAAGCGATAATCATCGTTATGCACATCTGATAAAAATCTAAACGCAGAAAGACAGAGATTGAGAGTGAATCTTGAGTCATATTCATTCGCGTGTCGACACCGGAAGAAGTTGAGACATTAACTTTTCTTCTACCATTTAACCCACTTGATTTTCTTCTTTTTTTTTTTTTTACAGTACAAATACAGTAAAATTTCAATCTAGGTTATTATAAAAACGCGAAAAAAAAAAAATAAACGACCTTAAGGCTCGAAATAACAGGAAAATTCAAGGGACAGAGAGGGTCGGGGGCCCCAGCCTGTGTTACGGGCGGGTCGGACAGTCCCTTAAGAGGAGGGAAGAATTTCGTAATTGATAGATGCTTGGACAATTATTGCGTCGGTACACGTAAGAGGATCTCCAAAATTATCACTAATTAGTCTTGGTGGCAACTCCGTTTATGGTCACGTTTAATGTATGCAACGTACGCTCTGTTTCGTAACTCAGCGGATAATGCATAGAGAGTATTTCTCGAGTTTAGAGCGATACTGCACCGCTTGAAAATCTACTCGCCAACAGTATACGCGGGCTAGAGTATTAGCGCAGCAGGCAGGATATCCGGTATGTTTAGAGAGCAAAACTTCTTTGTGCTCTTTGTTTTTCCGGAGATTTCGTGCTCGAAATATTTAAATCACGGATCGTCGTAACCGGTTTTTCTTGGCGAAATTTATTTGCAATATAAGTGCAACGGACGACAGTACGCTCTTGTTAAAGAGCACCTTACAAAAAGGCACGATAACACTTTTTTTGTCGTTGAAAATATTGATTAGAAATAACTTCGATTTAAGACTTTTAAAGCGTATATGAAATACCATAAATTTGCAATTTTTTTAGAGTCTTAACGTTTTTACTTGATGTAAACATTTTAAATTAGGCTGATGAAATGTGGTTTTTAAGGTTCAATATTGTTTTTCTCTTTTTTTAACCACGAGACAAATTTGTGAATTGAAATGTGATCTAAAAATTGTAGTTTTTTTGTTTTAACTGATGAAAATCAGACCTGAGGTGCCTGAATTATTCTGTACTTTAAGCATATCATACTTGGCAGTCAGAATAAAAATTTAATGTATTTATCTTGCATAATAGTGAAAAAAAACTTTACAAGCTGTTGGCCTTTGAGATACCTGTTTAAAAAAAAATTTAAAGCTCGGCATCTCAAAAGATACTAGTCGGAAAATAAAATGTCAAAAAAGTTACTTTTGTTGTATTTATCGAGAGCTATATGAAAAAAAATGGTTGTTTAGTCAATATCATTTAAATCGATTTTTCGTCAATTTATGACATTTTTTTCGAATTTGTAAATAATATAAAATTAACTAGAGCATGGAAACGAAAAATAAATAAAAAATGCAATTATGATGACTAGTGATTTGAAAAATGTGAATTAAAAAAAAAGTAGCATTTTTAATTCAATTCAATTTGTTTTTATACTCGGTGTCGAGTTGCTGCCGCGACTCTTGACTCGTTATGTATTCAAGTGGGGATTCTATATTCATCTATATTCGACTGAAAAAAAAATGTTGATAAAAAATAACTTTTAAAGAGTTCTTCCCAAATCTATATTTCTTAAAAGATTTTTTTAGGCTCGAATGCAAGATTTTTTTTTCTAATTCATATTTTCATTTTAAAAAGTTGTATCGTGCCATTTTTTAGGTAACTAATGCGCTTCAAACTAGTAAAAAAATAAAAATTATAGCCGCAATTTTACAATGACTGACAGAAAATTTATGAAAATACTCGTAAAAATAAGTTTTCCAAACGCAACATTTTTCATTAGAAAACTCGAGTAGTAATATGAAAGCCGGAAAAAAAAAGTCGCCTGAAAAAAATTAAAATACCGGTAGCGCCTCGTTAAAAGAAAAAGCGCTTTAATGCACATACTGTCTGAAATTTCGGAGGGCCCGGAGCCACGCTTCCAGAGTTTGGTTTATCAGAGTCCTCTTAAATAAATTGGCATTCCTACATCTTCCTCAGTCTTGTGATCAAATAAAAAATATACAGTTTTCGTGAGGGAAAGGGACTGCCCCGCCCGTGACACGTGATAAACGCGTTGTTTTTTATCGAAGCATTTGATAATCAACTTGAGAACTCGAGCGAAAAGTTCAAGCACGATTCTAACGCTCTTTTAATTCCTAAGTATAATTATCGCTAACGAACATTATATCTCTCGTCGCGCTTTTCAATTTTTCCTCATTTCCTCAACGCGAATTCTCAACATGCGTCATTCGAATACATTGCCAGCAGCGAATCGCAGCTTCGAGCCCCGGACTTACATAAAAACAGAATTATATTTAATATACTTATGTACACAATTGATGCTTCCTTCGCGTGACAAAGCAATCTTTTTTTTTTAACATAAAAAGTCACAACCTACACGCTCACATCTTTCTTTTTTTCTTCTTCTTGTTATCTTCTTTCTTTCTTGCTTGCACTGGATTCATATGAGAGCCGATAGGCGACACTGGGTTCTCTTGGCTCCTTATATCGTACGGTACGATTAGCTACATTTTTCTTTTTTCGATAATAAATTAGAGAGAGTACGAAAGTAAAATAAAGCAAAACATCTTCAGTTGAATAGTTCGATCATCAGCGGCAATGACGGATTGGAGCATAGAGAACTGAAGAATTGTTTCGTACCGGATATTCACCGTACAAAAAATAAAAAAATTAAAATTTCGCGTGAAAATGACGTAAAGCTAGTCATGGATGATGAAAAAAATGAAATAAAAAGATGAATCGATGTCCTTTTCTTTTTTGAGGCTCGATAGCGGTCTACTCTTAGTCACCGATGCTCCACTCCCAACTAGGCGATTACTCGAAATAAAATTAATCGCGACTTATACTAATTCTACAAGCGCGGAACGCTCGACAGCCGATGCCGCGCGATACACTTTTTCGATATATCGCCGAGGGAGCGACAGACGAGAAAAAAAAAAAGAGTCTTTTCGTGTCTTTCGCAAGTGTGGCCGAGAGAAAAACCAACGGAGGAAGAAATGGAGATAAAGAAAAAAATGAAAAAAAAAAAAAAATAATAATAATTACTTACATAAAAATGATATCGACGGAAAATAAGGAAACGCGATCGTGATACGGCATTGCAAACGTGATTACGATTTTGTTCGTACGGCTGATGTCGCAGTGCTGTTCGAGCCACGACGGTTGTCAAACTTCCATGTGTTTCGACGGTGGATGAGTTATGAACGGTTCGCTCCACATGCGACGCAGATCACCCTGCAAATAATAATTGTATCTTTATTTATATCCATTGTTTTGTTTGGTATTCTTGCGACAAAAATGGTACTTTTTAATTCCCATGAATTAATAGATTTGTCAATGTATTTGTGAAGGCAGCATAAGATAATTAAAACCGAATTCTTGTTACCGAGACAAATATAATTTTGTTGCAGCAAAAAAACGATTTTTGCCGGAGTAGATAAAAAAAATTGCAAAGTAGAAATTTGCACATTGCTTCCTCATTAATTTCGATTTTTCACAAAACTAGCTCTGTGAGATAACATGCAGACATTTTTCTAAAAATTCAAAATTAAATAAAAATTAATCTTATGTTTGAATTCTTTTGCATTCAGACCGCACCCACACACACACACACACACATTTTTTCTAAACCACTTATCTCGACGTTTCGAACCATTCTGAATGGTGTGACATGAAAATCTCAACAACAAAAAATTCACGAAAACAAAGCTTCCTCTGGGAAGGAAGCAAAAATTAAAAAATTTAACGTAAATAATTGTTTTGAATAAGAAAAAGACGGGATTACGTGAGCAAGCAAGGTAATGAGGCATTTCCGGAAGTATAGGTTGTGCAATCAGAGGACATTCACCTTGAGATATGCCATCGTGAGTAGTGGTAGCAGCGTGAAGGGCACAAGGTAAAGTAAGGCGGGCTGCGCGGCTTTGAAGACCTCGGAGCTGACCGTGGCAGTGAGTAGACCGAGAAAATAACCGATGAGTGAGCAATGGAAGTAACTGATGCGGCTGAGATGCCTTGGTGCAGGGACTCCGGCCTCGCAACCACCGAGCACGAGTTGGCTCTTTTTGTACGCGTCGTAACGCAGAACGAAGCAAAGAAGAAGACCCGGCATCACAACATCACCGAGACCCAACATCGAAAAATGACCCGCTTGGTGCATCGACGGAAACACCAATTTACCGGGCAAAGAGAGCTTCGGCGCTTCCCGCGCTACACCACCGAGATGCAATCTCCGTGCTACGAGACCCACGGGATTGTCGGCCGGTCGAGTTGCCACCTGCGATAAGAAACATTTTATTAAAGATATTCCAGAAGTTGAATCGAGTGCATCAAAGTAGCCTATATTTTTTGTTTGTTTGTTTTTTTTAACAAGGAATTTACTGCAATACATTTTTTTAATCGTCATCGCAGTTTTTTTAAATAATTAACATTTTTGTGGTGAAACCAATTTTTGAAAAAATGTATTTATCGGTGTGTATTTTATTTTCATAAACTTTTCCAAAATACACGTCGCTTTGAAACATCACGATTGAATACAGTCAAAAAAAGACAATTATATCCGTAAAATAAAAAAAAAACATAACTAACGTGAAAAGAAAAACGTACTAAAATATTGGGGGATGGTCAAAACCGGTACTTCAACCTCTTTTTGAGTTTTCTAATGGAAAAATTGTGCAGTTAGAAAACTTATCTGTACCAGTAGTTTGTGTTATCGAGCGACGTTGAATTTAATTTTGAATGCATAATTAATGCGAAATTGATACCAGTCTGACCAGTTAAATGATGCGGTAAATCTTGTGTTGAGAGTCGCTTGGAGGAACTTACCTTGACCATTACGTTTGTGCTGAATATATAGGACGAGAAGAATACCCAGAAGACGTCGTAAATTAGGAGTCCGGTGAGTAGTAGGGTGGACACCTTGAGACTAGGTAATCGAACGAAAGCTATAAAGGCGACACAAAGGCCCATACCCATCGCGTCCATGAGCAGCCAGTGACCCGTCAGTACCCAGATGCAGACTATGCTCACGCTCAGAGAGAATGATAACAATTCAGCGCCTGTAAACCTGCCGCAGACTCCGAACGATATCTTGTTGCCGTCCGAGCATGGTCTTATTATGTACTGACACATGGGCAGTAAAAGAAACGCCAATGCTACCGTGGCTATGACTTAAATTAAAAAAAAGAAATAAACAAAACGCCGATTAATTTGATGTATTTTACTTACGAAGAATCAACGATCTACTCCACTCAAATAAAAAAGAAAAACTTTCAAACTACTAATGTGACAAAACTGCAAAGGATTTTTCAAAAATTCTAATAGCAAACGTGAAATATTTAGGAAACAGAATTGTATTTATTAGAGGCTTAAGGGCATAAAAATATGTATTTTCATTCTCTCAGTGCCTACCACATTGTTTGAACAAAATCGTTCTCAATTATTAAAAATGTGTAATAACTATATTTTTTATACTTAAGCATGAAATGGTTTCTTGATTTTTCGAATGATTTTCATTATTATTATTTTTTTTTCGAAAGATCAATTAAAAAAAAGGAAACAAATAAATGATAAATAGTTTAATTAATAATATTTTTGTATTTTATTTAAGAAAAAATTTGTAAATTTTGTTGAATGAAAAAAAAACAATTTCCAGATTGTCATTATAGTAATTAGAAGTTTTTTTTTTTTTTTCTTTTTACAGATTGATTGTAATTTTTGGTAGAAACTTACTGGCGGTGCATATGGCGAATAGCATTTGCATACTATCGAAGAAGAAAAACATGATAAGTAGCGATATGGAAGCACCAAGAGGTAGACAGAGAGCGTGCATGGTGTCCAATGTTTGAACACTGCCGCTGTTGGCACTGTCCATGGTGCCGGTTCCGCTAGCCAATCCAGACAAAAGATTGGCGCGTTCTTTCTCCTTTTCCCTTTCCCTCGCCTCTTGCTCCATGTTCAACGATCGAAAACTCCCGTAAACGATCAGCAGTATCGATATGAGGAAAGTGGACACCCTGGACGAATCCATTATGGAGTATGCCCTGAAAAAAATTCAAACGATAAATCGAGTCTGTCTCTTTCGCGATTACATAGCTGATACAGCTAAACCCTGATTAACCGAGATCCGATTAAGGATGCGTTGCAAAGCAAAATATTTATTTAATTAAGAATTCGATTAATATCAAACGGAAGAAAAAAAAAACGTTGATTTTGAACAATAATAATAAGTTACCAATAAATTAGTAAGAAAAACTTACTTAATAAATTCGAGACAAAATTTCAATCTTTTTTTGTATGGTATAAATTCGGATTTTTTTTTTTTTGGAATACGATTATTCGAAAAATCTTCTTATAATTGCGTTATTTTTTTTCTTTATAGTTCGCCTTCTATCCTTGAAATAATGTACCTTTTTTATATTTAAGATTTGCTAATGTATTGAAAAAACAAAAGATTTTGAAAAAAAAAAAAAATTAAAATCAACATTGCAAATTAGAATATCTTTTCCAGTTCTGAATATTCGCTTGCAAAATCTTCATTTAACGATTCTCCAATCACAGGAGTTATCAGATTTTTTTTTATATGACTTATGGTGTTATATGAGTAATTAAATGACTTATTGATCGTTTTTTTTTTTTTCAGTTATCTGTGAATCTTTTAGATTATGGACACTGGTTAATCAGTGTTCAACAGTCAATTGCTTTGATATACATCTTTGGCTCAGACCAAATATGTGTCGCTATTTCAATCTCTCTAACCACTGGTAGTCGACTTGATTGGTGGCCATGTTTAACAAACAACTGGCCCTTAGCGCTTGATCCTATACTAGGAAGTCGTCAGGCATCTAGATCCACCTTCCTAGATCGCTTCCCATTTGCGCCTAGCTACGTCTAAGATCATCTGCGATAGGACCTGAAAGACAATAAATATATACATATATATATATATTTACTAAGGAAAACAATTTAAATGGCAAAACTGCAGAATATGCTATCTTCAAAGATGAAGCTAGCTGCATAATAAATAAATGCAAAATTATGCAAAAAGTAAAATCATTCTATCGCCCCAAAACATGAAATCCACAAATTATTGTCCCTATTTTTCAATTAAGAAGATATCTGACAAAATGCAAGTTTGCTTTGCAAAGATGCATCTATCTTGGTCATATTTGGTATTTTATTTTGATTTACATTGGTCACTTGTTATTATATAGTAAAGGAACGAACTATTGATAAACAAATATTTATTGTTGTTGCGATTATTGTCATTATTACAATTTACAGAAAATAAAATTTTAAGCTTATAAAAATCTGTATGGATATAATTAACTAACTAAGTATATAAATTAATATTAAAATTAAACAACTTTGAGTATAGCTTTATAATTTAAAAAAAAATCATATCCTATATATGTAAAATCTGATATTGTTGTTATCTTCAACTTTTGTAACTTTGTGCTTAATATTTTATTTTAATATTTATTTTTGAAATTTACATTGACCATTTATTCTTATATAGTAAAGGAACAAACTATTGATAAACAAACATTTATTGTTGTTACTATTATTATTATTATTGTTATAGTGTACAGGAAATAAAGCTTCTAGCTTATAAAAATCTGCATGGAGATAATTGACTAATTAAAATGACATGCGAAAAAATAGATTACAATATCACACTTAGCATAAACCTATTTAAGCTTAGAAAAAAAATCTTTGCCTGACTCGACAAGAAAAACGTATACTGCAGTTTGGTTAATAATTTTAGTAGAAATACCTGTTCAGCTCAGTGCTTAGCATATCAGCGAGTAAAACTCGACCTATCAAAACTTCTGTCACCACCTAAAAAACAAAAAGCAACTATCCATTTCTGAATTGACAAAAATCAACGAGATTAATATTCCTCGATGTAGGCAAGAACAAATGGAAATTTGATGGCGATAATTGAATAGTATCTCTACATAACAATGCAATGGAATTCGTTCGTTTCGCCACAAAGCAGTTTTTCTTAATCTCAAGAATTCTCAACGTCACTCTCAATAAATCGTTCGCACAAAGACCAATAAACTTGTGTATGTAAAAACAAAACAAAAAGAACAACAGTTCGTGCACCTGTTTTTATACACGGAAGAGAACAGAGTTTTTCATTGTCGTTCGATGGAGAGAGAAATTGTCGGTGCAACGGCCCGTGACGCGTCGAGAGAGGTGTAAAAGCGAATAAAAAAAAAAAGAGAGAAAAAAAAAAAAGAAAAGTCCAACCGTGATCGTAGCCTCCAACGCGAAGTATCCGCGAATTTTCCAATCGAGCCGGTTGCACACTTTTCTGTTTCTTTCGAGGACAACAGAAAAAAAAGAACCCTCAAGTTGTCCCGGTCATGAAAATGATGTTGCAAAGTGTTTGTAAAACAGCGATGAACACCATTTTGGTAAACAGTGGGGTCACGTGATATATCGAAGAAGGGCCTCTGGCCGCGAGAGGCTGTGACTTGCCGTGGCCCGGATCGCGATATAATATATTATACCGTATTAAAGGCGCGATCACCTCACCTGGGCGGTCCGGAGCCTGGACCCTTCGCGGGAGATCTCATATCAATCGACACACGTTTTACGTTAACTCTCGCGAAACTTTCACTCCTGACACTCCAGCGTTGTTTTAAAACATCGGAGATAGGCCACGGCGGGCGAGCGAGAGAGAGAAAGAGATACAGAGAGAGAGAGAAAAAGATTAGGAATTGTGGGAACGATGAAAATCTCCGATTGCTCCCGACGCACGATCGGACAACTACTGGCTCGCTGACAGGCGCAGCTAAAGAGCGTTTCTGCAAAGGACCGCGCATACACTGCGTGCCAGAACGGAGAGCGAGAGAGATAAGACGGGATTCCAAGAGTTTACGCGAAGAGATTATAGCTGGATGAGGAGAGACGTGGGAGAGGGATAGATGCGGATTCGAGTGGGGCGGATCCATTTCGTAGGAGAGGAAGGATACGATGGAAAAAATCCTTGGGGAATTACGATAGAACTTGAAATACAGTACAACTTCGATTAAGGGCAGAACTTAGTTTTATTACTGCAATGAAAAGGATGCAAAATAGAACTCTGCACGTTTTTCTTTCTCATTATTTTTGAATTTTTATAAAACTATATGAAGAAGTATATGTTTATCGATTTTCGCTGAGAAATTGTAAAATTCCAAAAATTCTATGTAAGAAAAAATGTCCTCAAATTTGAAAAATTTGCTTACACTTTTCATACAACAGCTAAGAAAAAGGATCATCGGGGTTTAATATTTTTGTCGCTCTACTGTACATGTAATCTCATTTTGTGTCTGCTGCTGTTCGCCCCTCTCTACCGACCCAAATACTTCCCCCACCTTCTCCCTCGCATCTCCACACAAACTTTGTTTAGGTTCCACATTCTTCGCCAATCAGAATCCACCATTCCCGATTTCAAACACAAGTCAGAAGTGACCTACCTGGTGGACGTTTGGCATGTTTCTCTCTCAGGTAGCCGATCCCGCTAAAATTCTATCGTCAGTGCGTTAAAATTTCGCGGAAAGTAAAAGCCTCGGCCGTGTGGATGCAAATTTTGTGAATTACGACTGAGTTTCCCGAGGTACTCGTGAAAAAATTCGCTGCCTCAGAAACAGGTAGTCAGTGACCGGCTGCTTGTTACCGTTAACACATCGTATCTCCACAAAATTTTCTTCCAAAATTGTGAAACAAAGCGAAACTGTGAAGAAAAGAAAACAAAAAAAAAAGACCAGCTCGATACTCGGACCCCGGTGGTCGAGCATCGTGAACAATTTCACCACAAAGTGCACATCGTAATTTACAAAAAAAATTGTTAAAATGTGCGATCTAATTGATCTCAAGAGTCCCGATAAAAAAGCGATTGGCCCAAAATTAGCTTCACCTCTCATTCCCGCACCGACAAAATCGCTCGCCGATGAAAAAACCGAATCAACCTCATCGCGATCGACATCCGGTCTCAATTTCGTCAAACGCAATAGTCTCGAAAACAATCCATTCGACGCTGCTTTACACAAAACCGCCGAGTACGTCAGAAAGCAAGAAGATCCATTTGAAGTCGTTCTCGAAAAAGCACTCAAATACAAGGAACAAAATTTGGTTATCACACCAAAAGCACGTTCCGTAGAATTTAAAGATGATTTCACGCCAAAGAAAACAAGGTACTCCGATATTTTGAAGATGAACAAAACTCTGGATGATTCGATAACCGAGACTCAGCTCGATGTTTCTGATTTGAGAAAAGCTAGTTCGCCGTGTCCGGACGACAGTATTATTCGTGATCTAGACAACACAAATTTGCTAGCTAACGAAGATAACGAGCTAGTAACTGGAGCAAAAATTAGACTAAAAAATGGACGTTTCGTTCCTAGACTTTGCGTCGAACCTGCTCAAGCGGATACATCAATTTTAAATCAATCTGCCATGAACGACAGTCTCACAGATTCGGGAGATAGCTCTGAAGAACTTCTCATAAAATCTATAGTCGCTCAGAGAATTTCGATGTGCATACAAAAGGGAACGGACGACGCTAATTCGCTCGCCTTAGATGTACCAAAATCGCACAAACTGAGGCGGTGTCTCTCGCAGGGTGATAGACTGTCTCCACGCAAATTTAGGCAGCATAGATTGCATTCCATCGTCGATAGTCTGAAAGCTAGTGTAAGAAACGAAGACGATGGATCTGTTTGCAGTATTCCTTCTATTGTTTTTGAGGATAACATGAACAAAGCTTTCCTGCAGACTCAATGTGGTATCGATCGTTCGGCTGCATCAGATTTATCCAATATATCTGCAATCACAAGGCTGGCTTCTGTTTCCTCCGCTTGTAATTCTTCCAATGCTTCCTCGGCTTTTTCAAATCGAACAGCCAATTGTGCGTTCATCGAAAGTACAGGCAGCAGTAATTTGTCCGGAGCAAAAGGAATTAACGATAGAATCGACAGAAGACTGTCCAGTATTAGTAGAATTCACTCCACTGGATCGATTGGTTCGATCGTCAAAAGTCCACTGAAAGATTTGTCACTAAAAGACGATATATCCGACTTGCTTTCTAAGTATTCTCAGCTTAAAGTGAAATCCACTGAACCGTCAGTAGCTGAATTACCGATCGCACGATTGCCGAGTATTATTAGTGGATCTGGAATGCACAATGGATCGGTTTGCGTGAAACCGGAGGATGATAAATTGATCGATGTTGATGTATTTGTACCGGCGAATGAGCCGAGCCCGCCTATGGAACTCAATCGGAGACAATCGGCCTCGAGCGTCTCGTCCGATTCCGTATTTTACGTGAGTTTCGCCTTTTTTTTTTTTAAATCTAATAATTGGTAATGCAGAACTGTGTAATTAACACTGAATTTTTTGCTTTACAGGACAATAATACAGTTGGGAGATCGATACTCTCGGAAGCAAAAATTTTAGCTAAAACGTTTGAAGAATTGGCTGGCAAAACCAGTTGCTCTTGTAAGTGTGTTCTTCTGTTTTATACATGAGAATATTTACACAATATTTTTGCTTTAGTAATTATAAATTTTGTTTATCTTCTAATTTATTGGCATAAAATTTTAATGGTTTTCAGAAAATTTTGCCAAAAATTGGAGTAAGCAATGAGGACCGACCCTCCTGTCAGTGTGTAAATTGTCAATTTCGATTTATGGAGGTTTTGAATTTTCAAATCTGATACATATATGTGCAGACTTTTCTTTTTCGAAATTTTAGATGTTTTAGCACATTCTGAACACATTGACATCAAAATATATATGTGTAAAAAAAAGATTCACAAAGTTTCCTCTGCGGGAAAGCAATAAAGATGAATTTTTTAAAACCATCACAGTGGATTTTCCCCCTTACGTAGGCTTTTTGCGCTTTTCCTTCATCTCACATCCAAATTGAACATTTTTACATCTATTAAATTTAAATTTAAATTATATCTATTATGTTAATTTTTATTCCCTTTAGATATTTATAATTTTATTGTAATAAATATTTTTAAATTAATTAGCCGGAAGCAGCTTGACTGACGATTTAATAAACAGTCGACCGCACTGGAACTTCGATCTGTTGCCGTTGTCCGACGACGAAGCTCCCGTCGACAATTTGATTGAATTGCCAAATTCACCAGCCAAACCCAATTCACCGAAGTTACAAAATACCGAGAATATCCTGACAAATGGGAACAAAACGTCATCGAGCTCGGAGCCAAAGTCCGAGAAGAGCATGCTAAAGGAATTGGAAACGGAGTTCATAGCACCCGAGAAGAAGATTTACGCTTCTACGCTCTTGATGGATCTCGAGAAACTCGTGAAATCCGAGGGCAATCCAGAGGCCGTAAAGCTCCTGGAAAACTTGGAGAAAGCGTTGGGCGTTAAGTGCGAGAGTAACGCCGAACTGTTAGCCTCGTGTTTCTCGGAAAAAAACAACTTGACGAAGAGTCCTAAAAGATCTGACAATAATCTCGGCACGGAAAACATAAGGGATGAGTTTAACGAGAAGAGTTGCGAAGACAATCTCGACGTCGAATCTTCGGAAAGCCTGAAACAGTTGAGTCTGTCGGACAAGAGCTTGCAAAATAATCTTAACATCCAGATGGAGATAATCAAAAGTGATAAATCTTTGGTACTAGTCAATGAAAAATTCGATAATCTTTCACCGGAAAAACTTAAGAATCACGAAATTCACGATTCTCCCGACAAAGCTCACAAAGATTCCATTGAGGCGATTAAGCAACAGAATCACATTACCGATGATCAAAAAATGGCCGTAGAAATTCTCGTTGGACTTGGCAAACTTCTGTCTGGCGAGAACAAGGATCCTATGACAGCGAATCTGCTCAAGAATTTGGGTACGGTCTTGAATTTGGCTTCGTCAAGCGCGAATAACGCTTCTGAGAATGGCTTGCAAACGAGTGCCAGTGAATCTAAGCGAGTTGATACGCCAGTGAAGAAACGCGTGGCAACTCCACCGCGAAAACCTGGCTCACTGTCCGCCCTCTCCAGGACATCGAACAACAGAAGAAGTTTGGAATCTAGTACAAAGGTAATTCGAGATTTAGAAGATATTTCGAACACGTTTATAGATTATTGGACATTTTCATAGAATATTACCGACATCCTATTAAACGTAGGCCGTTGTAGACATTTTTTTTTTTTTCAATGTCCGACTCCTGAAATCCATTGATTTTTTAAAAATTATTTTCACGTCTAGTGCAAGTTTGGTTTTTATGCTCAAAAGCCTACATTTAATTTTCGTACTTTTTCTTTGAGCAATCAATCGTTTGCAATATATACAATGAAACTAACAAAAAATAGTATGTAATTCTGTGTAAAGTACGTGATTAAAAAATCTCAAATAGTTTTGAAAATGTAATTATCACCGTAAATTATTTTTAAAAAAATGTGTGATCTTTTTTAGACAACGCGAAACTGTTATTCGCCCACTTCCCATGAAATGTCCCGTACGACAAGTATCCTGGAATATCCTGAAAAAATCCAGGAAATAAAATTTTGCTGGATATTATGATTATAGTGTTTCCGAATGATTTGTACGGTATCTGATTTGATTTATCTACATTGGCAGAGTAAAGCGGCAGCGGAACGCGCGATGAGAAGGAGCACATCAGTTACTCACGCGCCGACTAGCACAACACCTAAAGCCTCAAACACGGCTCTCGCAGTCGACAAGAGCAAGAACCACTTGAAGGAAGTGAAAAAACGCTTTTCCAGCGATCCTGGCATCACAAACGCGACCGCGGAAAAGAAACGGGAAATTCAGGCGGTTATTAATCGAAAGTCTAGCAAAGGTACGCCGAGAGGGAAATACACAATTTTATACAATAATAAAATGGATTTTTCTTAGAGATTGTCGATATTCCGAGTAAAAAAGGAATGATTAGTCTTATTTATCGATCACATACGCAAATAATAGTTTATGTTTCTTTCAAATAGACTGCACTTAAAATCTCTCTCGTCTGGGAAGTAGCGATATTTCAATTATTCGCCAAATTTCGAAATATATAAGAAAAATTGCAAACAAATTATTGAATAAACTTAAGAATCCATTAGTTTGGTGGTAAGAAAAGGATTATTTTAAAAGTCTACGTTCTTGCTATCTCAAAATCGGATTATTATTTTAATTTTATTATTCATCCTTCCACAATTCTACACTTTGCATTGCAGATATATCGCTAAAAACGGTGGGTATTTCGGAAGTAGCGAGGCAGGAAAAGCCATCATCCAGTGTCGCAGAGACAGTGAAAAGTAAGCTGAGAAAGAAGACCGGCTCGGATGGTTCAAGCAAGAGAGGTCCGATGAAGGCTCTCCTTCCGCTGGGCAATATGCAGCGACGAGGCAAGTATTCCAATGCAATTTTTCGACGATTAATTAATAATAATGATTTCATTGCTTTTATTCTCGACTACTTGCTCGTTAGTGAAAACAAAAAGATTGGAAGCATGTGTTTAATCGCGAAAACGATAAAAAAATAGTTTAACGAAATTTGGCATACAGATTTTAATAGTACGTACGTTGGTTTTAGTAAAAAAAATTATGCGAAAATAAATAATCCTTTCCGTATCATCGTTGGAATCCTATGCAGAGGATTATTTGTTGCTTCAACATTTTTTATTAGCCCAATTTCTTTATTAATTAAACTGTTTTTCATTTGGGATTTTTTTTCTTTTTCTAATTTCTGTAATTGTTTCTTTTTTAGGATCTATCGGAAAACGAATATCTCCGTTGATCGGATCAGTCACACCGCCAAAACAAGGACGGGAAGCCCCTTCGGATTTCACAGTGACTACCAGTACTCCGTTTCCCACTGTGCATCTTACATGCCCGAAAAAATCGCCGAAAACAAAGCCGATGGCATCGTCCACGCCTGACGCGGTTGGACCGAAAAATTTGCGTCGCTCTGCACCGATACTTCCGAGTCCTGGAAAAAATACCCTTTCTTGCAACATATCACCGGTGACGTCAAAAACCGACGAAGATAACGATGCAAACTCTTCGAAGGACAATTCCAAAAGGTATTGAAAACGAATCATAAAAAAAAAGTATTTTGTATAATTTTGTGGATGAATTATTATAGATTGGTATGCATACGAAATATTATTCACTTACAATTAGCAAACCTTTCTGTCTCATATTTAACTAATAAAGAATAAACTCCAATTAAAAAAAAAACTTCACGCCATACATTTTTGAAGTATGAATATATCTGACAAACATTTTCTACAGAAATGGACTAACATTTAACTTAAAATTGAATTTGGCTAAAATTGATTGAGTGGCTTCAATTTTATGACAATTTTCAATTTTTTCCAAATTTTTTGTGCAAGTTCTGAGCTATTTAACGTCAATTCGCGATAATTGCTCGTCAAACATGAATTTCTTCCATGGAAAGGCCGCTGTATTGGTAAATCTCGATTTTACTATAGAAAAATAAAATCATTTCTGACACGAAAAAAAAAAACCAATAATTGTTTGGCTACAAATAAGCCTATTTATGCAAAATTATGATGCGTCCATGTACAGCAGCATTTAAGTACATAGGATGAATTTGATTAACGACCTAATTGAGAGTAATGGCTGAGATTGATATGTGATACCAATTAGTTCGACATTGATCCACCTGTATTGTAGCAGCCTGTACGTGGATGCATCGTTTATTTAAAAATGATCATCAATTTTTTTTAAAATGATCTCGATACAATTTATCGAAAAATATGATGAAAAAATGATACAAAAAATGATAAATGATTTTAAAAAAAAGCATTTTCTAAAAAAAGGGAATTTAAAAAACTGAAAAAATGCACGGATTGGTATTTTTTTTCCACGGTAAGAGAAAATTCTTGATTTGTAATTACTGATTCCCAAAACTCTTATCTTTTCTACTTTTACCCAATAAAAGAATATTCAAAAATTCCACCATCCCTGCTCAGTACTAATTTTTACAAAATTGTCTTTATTCTCAGTTCCAAAACTAGCAAACTATGCACCCCATCGAAATCTCGATCTGGCTCGCAGCTCCCAAAGTTTTCTCCGATGTCCGGATTGAAAAGCTCGCCTAACAGTGTGTCACGAGGTCAGAGACACTCGGAGTCCCTGCAATCTTTTCTTCCGAAAAGCCTCAATCCATCGAAGTCGCCTTCAATACGGGTGAGCGACGCTTCCTCCAGCCCTCTCAACAACAGTAACAAACTCGGATCAAAAGTGAAGCCATTGAATCTCGTAAGCAGCATTTTCTGTACAATTGTGTAGTCTGAAACAATGGAACATTTTAACGATTTTGTTTTTTTTTTTTCTTAATTTTTTTTATTCCTTGCAGATATCGAAGCTTCGTCGGCGCAGTGCAAGCGTCGCAGAGAAGGAAAACTACGCATGATCGTCGAGTGTCGCCCCCTCCGCTCTCTCCTAAAGCGCTCTATTTTTGCTGTACAAGTTGTCGAAAGTTCCAATAGGCTAAGTTCTGTCTTTCTCTACGAAACGTTAATGATACACGTACTTACATACATCTACTTCCCTTATGAATACATGTACCACGTAATTATCAATCGATAACCACCCCAATTTCCATCCCGTTTTATAAATGCCCACGATTCATTAAGGGCTTAACCAACATTTTTGTAACGTTTAGCAATAAAATATTTTTGCATAATTCGTTTTGTCGCCATCGTGAAAAAATCCGTTGATGTAGTTTTGGAAGGGAAATCTCGTGATGAGCGTGAAACGGTTGTTTAAGAGAGCGTTTGGGACGCTCTCGAAATCAAAAGAGCGATTCCTCCATTCTAGAATGGAGGAACTCTCGCTGTACTCGACGATTATTCCGAATTTTCCTTTTTACTGCTCGTTTTTTACAGATAAATTACATCTAACTTATCATACATCGTGCTATTCGTATCAATGAAGACGATTTTTTAATCGTACATTGTTTTACCTTGCGCCATTTGTTTCTTGTAAAAATGCCAACTATTTAATAAGGAATTAGTTACTCAGATAATCGTTCAAATTATATTCAACAATCATTCGTGGCTTCGTTACTTCATTAACTTTTTATTTGATATCCATTAAAATGTATAAGTATTCATTATTATTCACTAATCAAATATTTGTCCAATTCGGAGTATTACGGGCAATGACTGTCGAGTATGCCAACCTATTAGTTCACGAATGCAACTCGTAAAGCCCAACTTCAACGAATGAAAAAAGTGAATAAACGATATAGAACACATACACATTTAAAAAAATGTTTAGTACCTTTTAATTATAACCGCTATAGTAGGGTGAAATATTGTTATTTTGTTTGTTGGGCTTAAATTAACATGTTCAAGATTTAAAAACATATTTTCGAGGATGTAAAATTGACAACGGACCTGAGGAAAGTTTTCTTTTACCGCGAATCGAATGCTTACTTGATAATAGGTCGGTTTTAATAGGATAACCGGTATTATCCTACCACTATAACCCGAACCATCGGGCAATGGGGGTCAGATTAGTGTTTTCCATATTCGAAATGAAAAGATAAATGATTCATTGATATTATTGACTTCCATGCCATTATATTGAAAAGATGAGTTAAAAAAAAAAAACAAAAGATCAAATGTTTCCAGAAAAAAAAATCGTATTTCTCAGTGAACCGAGAATTCCCCGATTCTGCAAAACTTTCAAGAAATTCAGACAAAATTGACATTTAAAAAGATCAAAAAATTTTTTAAAAAAACTTTAAAACAATGCAATTAAAATTTTCCACAAAATTTAACAGAAAAATATAGTCATGAAAAATAAAAAAGTGAAATCATCGATTTATTTCACAACACCCTAATTTTGACAAATTTCTGAAATCTTTTCGCATACATCGAAAAAAAAAAAAAAAATGACCGATTCTAATGATGCCAAGATGAGTCTCTACAAGCGAATAACATACCGCGCTTTCTCGGCGCATTCGCCTAAGTTCGAAATCAGCTGGCTCGGTGCTTAGCTACATGCGCTTTCGGTTGCAGCTAATACTAAGTTCCAATACAAATGCTTACACGCAAAAGTTCTCAAGGTATGTGTGCGAAAGTGGCGCCTTTTGAGCCGGCCGTGTTTCGTCGTGTGTCCCCATCGCGAATGGTTTCCAGCCGCGGCGATTTCGTGAACCAGTCCGTCCGCCAGTATCCGCGTGTCCGTGCCGTGAGCAGTAGTTCGGGCGGATGAGAGCGGACCGCGCGGCTAACGCGTACGGATATTCAGTCTTTAGCGTGATAGTGTCTCTCTTAGCCGCGCCCGCCGGGTGATCATTCGTCAATCGCCAAAGAGAGAAAAAAATAAGAAAAAGAAAACAGAAAGGCTCTCACTTAAAAGCAACGGATCATCATTGGTAAAACAATGAGGAGAACCGAAAAAAGTTCATTTGGAAAATAATCACTTGAAGGAAGCATGTTATACAGTGGACGGTGGTAAGTGCGCGCCGGGCCTTTCAACGTAGCCAATCATTATACTCACCGCTCTTTATACACATTTATATATATTTTTCGGCTGCGACATAGCAGCGCGGTTTAACGAAAGACCGTATTAAACGAGAAGGCGCGCGCGTCTAGAAAACTATACCAATGTAGATTAGGTATATAGAGCTTAGCGAGGAAAGAACGAATTATAACAAAAAAAAAAACGAAAAAAAAAAAAAAAGAAAAGAAGGAAATTGACGCGCGACGAAATAGGCGGAGAACGCGCCCGCGAGAACGACGGACGAGGCTCTCTCTGGCGCGGCGCACACACACACACACATACACATACACATACACACGCAAGTTGCGGGGATAAAAGAGCGCTTAGTGTGCACCAAGAGAAAAACGTGTGTTGACTTGCATGCTGTGTGTCGCCTTTTGCCTATGCTACTTACGCTTATCGATATTTTCGAACTTAAAAAAAAAAAAAAGAAAAAAAAAAAACAATGGTTCGCGAGCAACCGGTATAACATGTATCTAGTTACGAGTAAGTGTTGCAGTAATATTTTACACATATGTAAACTATATATGAGAACGGGAAGCGCGCAGTCTTTATGAGTTTGGGAACGACGAACGCGTCGTCGTCGTCGTCGTCGTCGTCTTCTTCGCGGCACCACCACCACCACCACCACATCATCATCGCCGGCGTATCGCCAGCGTCCTCGAGAAGCGCGCGTTGATCACACCGCAAGACCGGGTTTTTTTTTTTTCTTTCTTTATGCTATATGTCATTCCTTGCACGTAGCAGGTTCGAGTTATCGGGAGAGCCGGCTTAAGCTTTTTGTCTTCTCTTTTAGGGGCTTAAATGCATAAACTATGAAACGATTTTAGTGTAGAGGCAAGGAAAGGTGGGAGGAGACAAAGAGAGATAGCAAGAGTGAATAGGATAACAAAAGCGCGGGGCGTTTACGCGAAATGAGGATAGCGGGCGCTGGTTAAGGGCGCGAGATTACTCGCTGCGCTGGAACAGAGCACCGCGTGTCGAACGCCGAACGTGCATATTAGTATATGTGTATAATATATAGATATATACCGCGTGCGACTAGGTGTTGCATGAGACGGAACGACACATAGGATACGTACTGCAGAGAATAGGTTACACCTGCAGAGACGCAGCAGATATGTCAGCACGTACATACACATGAGACACTCACCCTTAAGGACGTGTAACCCGATATGATAGCAATGTTAAGTTTTTATTTTATTAGAATTTTCAGCGTTTTGGGAGGAGACAATAAATTGGAAAAATATCAACGTTATCGAAGATACGAAAGATAATGATTTTGATGAAATAGAAGACATTTTTTTTTAAGGTTCCTTCAGCGCTAAAATTAGGTCATTCGATAATCAAGCCTTTTTTTTGTTTTTTTTTGTTTTTTTTTTATCAATTTACAGAAAAATAACTGATTTTACGCGAAGAAACCGTGAGACATTTTTATGCAGTTTTATTAGAAGTAATGTTTATCATTTTTGTTGGATAATGAAGAGAGCTTCGAAGGGAAAATCGAGATTTTTCATATTTTACTTTTTTCGTCTATCGAGGTCAGAAAAAAATTCTTAAGATATTATTTTTTAAATAATAAAAAAATATAGGCCAATGTAAAAAAAAGGGGAAATGTCTATATTTTTTTAATAATCGTTTATTTGAATACACGAGAATTCCGGCTTTTAAAACATGTTTTTAGGATCAACAGATGTCTGAGTATCGCCGATACCTGGAA
Source organism: Perithous albicinctus (assembly GCA_964016905.1). Lineage (NCBI taxonomy): Eukaryota > Metazoa > Arthropoda > Insecta > Hymenoptera > Ichneumonidae > Perithous > Perithous albicinctus. The sequence continues at coordinate 12,360,074 of OZ024698.1, read as the reverse complement.
AAATATGTTTCAGAAATAATTCCTATATCTTATTAACGTAAAAATATTTTTTCAAATAGCAGAATTTAGCATTGAAAATCTTATTTCCGAGAAAAAAATTATGGACTTTTTATTTCTTTACATTAGCCTGTAATAAGAATAAATAAAACAAAGACACTATCTTAAGAGTAAAAAACACTTTTTTTTTCGAATTCACATCTATTTTAATAATTGGTATGAAAATACTGGAATTTCAATTTTAAAAATGCTGTCCCACGAATAATTCGGTATTCGAGCAAATGTTGATCGTAAAAAAAATTTCTTTTTTTAATCGAGAATTCAGGTTTTAAAATCCTGTTTAAAAAAAAAAATAGACGTCTTTGTGTTTACATTGGTTCATGTTTGAGAGAAAAAAAAGAAAAATAGTGCGTTTGCCAATGGGCCCTTTTGCAGAAAATATGTTGTGTGACAAATGTGAAATGTAAAATACCTATCAAATATTGACGAAAAAAAATCTTTTTTTTTTTTTTTAACAAACAAAACAAATCTACATATCTCTGTATATTACAAAAAATATAGTGTACGACAATCGAGCTAGCCGGGATCAAATTACACACCAACGCCTCGATTTTTCTACACGTCCCCCACAAAAAGCTTTTCTAAGTCCCACAAAAAAAAATCATATTTTTTTTAATTTGTTGCTATTGCGAGTATTCGAAAAAAAAAAAAACAAAAAAAAAATTGTGAAATTCTGAAAAGTGCCTTTCAATCTACGAAATACACAGTTCGCTATTCGCAACCGTTAATTCAGTAGATCGAAGCGATTTTATTTTCTCAGTATAGAATGTAATTCTATAGTTGTGTATATCAGCTATTTTTCTCGTCGCATCTGAGTGATACGAGAATTTCATCGTCGTCGTCGTCGTCGTCGACGTCGTCGCGACGTTGCGACGCGTTTCTCTCTGCGGATCCCGGGGAAAGCTATGGTAGAGTAACAGAGAAGCGGGTAGTGGTAGAGGAGTATGTACAGCGGTAGTTGTGGCACGACGAGCCAGCACACTGGCCGCTGCTCTCTGCTTGATAGCTGCGTGTGCACGAGAGACCACGCGCGCGTCAACCAACGAACGCTCCGGGTGGCGCAGCAGTTCGATCACGCACAATCCGGCTCGCGGGCATAGTAGTAGTAGTAGTATTATCGCGCCTCGCGACCGTCGCGTCTCATATATACCCTTTGCCTTTCAGTCTCGACTTACAGATTATTGTTCCGGCGCGGTGTTTAGCTTGCGACGCATTCGAACAAAGAAAAAAAAAAAAGAAGAAGAAGGAAAATAAACTCTTCTATACCTCTATCGAGACTTTAAGCCGCCTGTGTAATCGAACACCCCCGGCTATCGGCTTCGATCATAGAGATGTAGCGCGTATTCAGCTTTTATTCGTTATACTACTCTTTCACACACATACAATTTGCGTGGTCGCGCGAATGCTCATACTCGAGCTTCTGTTTTTTTTTGTTAGACAAGGGACGCGGGACAAAGCCCTTGACTAAAAGTATTACAGCAATGGCAAACAAATAGAAAGTAGAGAAGAAAAAATAATTGGAAAACGTTTCTTGGCTTTGGCGCGAGATATTGGCTAATGTGCGATGACAGAATTGTTGCGTGGATAGTACAGCCAGGCTTTGATGCGTTTTGTAAACAAACGAATAAAGAGAAAAATATGTATGAAGGAAAAAGAAAGGGAATGAACCGAAAGAAAGCTGTAACTCGTTACAGTGGTGCCTTAAACTTTAGCTGTTTATTCGTGTCATTTGTTTTTGCTAAGGTACAGAAAATAGAAAAAGAAATGATAATATAGAGAAGTTTTTCTTTTCATGGAAATTTATAATAAAAAATTCTGAAGAGGGCAGCACATGGAAACGAAAGAAAGCTTGATGCCGCAGTTAGGCTGTAGGGACGCTAACAAAAGAATAGGTTGCAAAGTGGAACCAGGCAAATTGGTTTCTCCATTTTTTTTGTACCTTTGATATGCTAGATTCGACGTTGCAAACGTATTTTTTAATCGTTTGACAAAAACGTTTAATGACTAGCATTATCCTAGCCTACTTATTAAAAAATTCGATTCACGAGTTTTTAGCCCTTCGAAGAATGCGCGCTCGGATCGTCTCTATCCAGGATATATCATCGATTTGCCACCCTTTTGCGACTCAACATATTCGCGCTTGCATTTGTTCCATCAAAAAACCTTTGTCTTCGAGAATTAAGAACATCGGTAGAAAATATACGACGCTTTAAAGAATCAGGATTGAATAGAGACGAAAAAAATAAAATTCAGAAAAATCGTATGAAAGTATTGAGGACGGCCAAAATCGGTACTACTACTTTTAATAATTCAAAATAATTTTTTTTTTTTTCACTTAATTTAACAACAAAAAAGATCGCAAAATTCAAAGATTTTGTTCCAAAGCAATAAATGGATTTGTTACTGTTCAATATTTTTTTAAATACAAAAAGGTTTTCGTTACATTCTAACTAGTTTTAAAAAGTACATTCTGTCAATATTAAATTACAATATTATCAGAAACAAAAATTAAAAAAGAAAAAAAAAACTTATTCGAGCTCTCGTATTTTCGGGAAACCCATTTCCCGAGAATCAATAGGCAACAAAAAAAAAACAGAATATACCCCTTGAAGATAAAATTGATACATAACACACATCACTTGCGCTTCGCTCTAATACTATCGCAAAATTATCTAACTATAAACTCTCCTCTCTGACTAATCGCGTCTCGATTATCGATATAGAATTCAGCGGCGGAAGGGACTTGGGAAACGTTTGCGTGCCGCCGAGCGCAGAGTACGTGGAACAAGCGTTTATCTCTATGAAAGAGTAGAACCAAACTGCAAGTGGACATTGTACGAACACAAGGAAAAGGAAAAAAAAAAAAGAAGACAAACAAGTAGTAACATCTCTAACGATACAAGCTTGACATAGAAAAGTTCATCGAGTTTGAAAATTGTAAAACGAGCGCAGAGCAGAGTTTTGGCCGTACAAGGCACATGGACGCGTAACTGCGAGAAACTACAAGTACTCTAGGAGTGAGAGAGTGAGAACGGAGGGGACACAATAGAAGCGGAGAAGCGCGCGCGCCGAGCCGGGTGTGCCGGGAAATGTACCGCGGAAGGAAGACAGCAGAAGTAGAAGCAGCACCACCACCAACAGCAGCAGCAGCAGCAGCAGCAGCTCGGCGAAGCCTTGGCGGACGATTCAATACGAATTTCGAGTAGTACCGCGCCACCGACGTCACCGTCATCGGGGCCGAAAGCTAGCGGCAGTACACCAACGTGGATCCAACGCGTTGCAAGCGCGTTCTCCCGGGTCGCGCGCGCTTTGCCTGGGCGTTCAATTAAAAAGAAAAAGTATAAAACTAAATCCAGGGGTGAAAGAAGAGAGAAAGATATATAGATTACTGTGATAGTACTATATAGCAATAACAGTGCTCTCATTCTAGAAGGGTAAATAAATAAAGAAGAAAAAGAAGAAGAAGAAAAAAGAAGAAGGAAGCGATGCAGCAGCACCGCGTAGAAGC